>CM059583.1:64701875-66015000 GCA_030407085.1 Trichopria drosophilae | reverse complement strand
GGTGTTTTGTCATACTATCCTTCCTGGCAATATTCATGAGATCTGACATTTGTTTGTCTAATTTTGTTAGATATCATGTTTTCTTATATGAGGTTCGAATCTTCACAATATTTGGATATATTCCATTTCATTTTTTCTTAAATTTCCAAAAAATATAAAGATTTGACTCGATCGTATAAATGATAAATCATATAAGAAATTGATCATATTAGAATTGAACATATAAAAAATCAATATCTCTTGACAAAAATTAAGATAAAATTAGAAAAAAAAAATATTTTTATATATACTTTCATATAGACTGCAGTTCCTGGCCTCCCCCCCCCCCCCCCCTCTACAATGGTAATAGTTTATGAATGACCTCTTAGATAATTTTGAAATGAGAGACAAAATCTCATATTATTTCTGATGTGATCTTGTATGAATATTTTCTGAATGGGTAAATTTTAGTTAAAATCGACACTTCTATTTTTTATGATAATGTAATATCATATGGTGCATGCCATGCAAAGTGGGCCACCATTTTTAATTTTGTGTGTACCGTTTTTGTATTAAAAAGTAATGAAAATATAGTTAGACTATGTATAATCCAAAAATACCAATGATTAACGAAGTTATAGTTTATTTAATAATTTTTTTTTTGTGTTCAGTCGTTTGTGGTATTTTTTTACGCAAAATTATATTAAAAAATATTGTCTTGCATGTTTTTTGTAGATTTTTTGACGAGCTTTAAGATAAAAGTATGTATTTTCAATTTCAATTGCACCTTCAACCAAAAAAATTTCAAAGTTCATATTTTGAAACTTCGGGTATTTTTAAAAATATGAAAAAAATCACAAAAATACAAAATTTCATTACGAAATTGATAACATTGAATAAAGTGGCAACTGAAAAGCGTATATGCAAAAATTTTATTAAAAGTGGTTATTAAAAAATAAGTCCCTTGAGTATAATACGATTGCATGCAATGCAGAGGCCTATTTTTCATTTTCATCCTTTTGTATCTCGGTAAAAAAATTAACGAAATTTCGTATTTTTTTTTTATTTCAGAGAGGAAAAAATAGCTCTTTCCCGACAAATTAACGGCTTACGGATATATTTAGAGCATATAATAAAAAAATAGAAGGCCCCTGAATTGCATGCAATCGTACTACACTCAGAGGATTTATTTTTCAATAACCACTTTTAATGGATTTTTTGCACATTCGTTTTGCAGTTACCACTTTATTCAATATGTTATCATGTTCGTAATGAAATTGTGTATTTTTTATATTTTTTTTCAGGTTTTTAAAAATACTAGAAATTTAAAAAAATTAACTTTCAAATTTGTAATTGAATTTTTTTGCTTGAAGATTCAATTGAAATTGAAAATACATATTTTGATCTTAAAGCTCGTCAAAAAATCTACAAAAAACATGTAAGACAATATTTTTTGATATCATTTTGCGTAAAAAAATACCCCAAACGACTGAATACAAAATATAATCATTAAATAAACTATAATTTCGTTAATCATTGGTATTTTTGGATTATACATAGTCTAATGTATTTTTTTTGCATATATGCTCGTCAGTTGCTACTTTATTCAATACGTTCCTAATGAAATGTTGTGATTTTTTCAGATTTTTAAAAATACTTGAAATTTCCTTTTTTTATTATATTATATTTCTTCGAAATTTTCCACTGAAAGCCCATATTGGAATTCCTGAATGGCTGAAACTCAATTTTGACCTCGGAATGTTAAAGAGCGACCTCTAAAACAGTAGGATACGTACTTCTCAATTTTTGCTAACTTCGACTTTGATACTAAATACTCGATTGTAATAAAAGCAAGCAAAAGTGTCCTTTGGGCGTTAATGGGTTAATAATTATAACTGCAAATTTGGTAAATTTTTTTCAAAATGTAGCGAACAATTAAGCAAAACAAAAATCGACGTTGAGATCTGTGACGTCAGAAACATCTGATTCGTTGTGTTATGCTGGGAAAACAAGTGAAAAGCGAGTGTTGGAGGGGGGATGCACACTCTTTGCCACAGGTATATATGTAGTCCCAAAACCGAAAAACAGTACGTATATACCACTTCGTCGTTTCAGGATGCTTGTGCCACAGGTATTTTAGCTTTATAAGTAGTCCGCGTAATAATATTTAGAAAACGAAAAAAATTAAAAAGTGAACTTTTTTCAGGAAAACCGATGCGGAAGCTGTTCGAAAGTGTTTTGTTGTCCGACTTGCCGTTTGGCGCACGAAAATGCGAAACACGCGCAGAAAGATCCCAAGTGTTCGATTTGCCGTAAACGACCGCTTCAGATAAAAAACTTGGACGATTCTGAGCTCGTGTGTCATGTCGTTTTCAACCATTTGCCGCTGAATTGTCGTTTATGCGGGGAACATTTTCGTAACAGTGACGAATTAAAAAAACAAACTCAGTGTAAATGGTGGTCACGGAAAAAAATCACCCCATCGATTCTTATTGACCCGTCAACGCCGCAGTTGCATTCGCCACCGGCGGTTTCTTCGAATCCCCAGAAGGACTTCAATTCTCCGCCAGAGTTCTCGCGTCACACGAGCACGCCGCTGCAATGTGCAAACTTCAATCCTGCGCTTAAAAATCTCGACTCTTTGAAAAATTTCTTCCTCAAAACGACGAAAAATTTGTCTTTTTCCTCATTGGAAGGAAAATTCAGTTCATTCGAGTGTACGTCGAGCACGGGCTCTGATCGCTTTTATTCCGGCCGGTCCAAAAGCGAACTGGATTCCAAAAGGCATTCTTCTTCGAATAATAAGATGGATAGCGCGGTTAGTAATACCTCGAGCACTAACCTCGTTGAATTGAAGATCCCATTGGAAATTGATTCTTTGCTAGAATTTCCAAAATTAACGCCTTCGGAAGATAACAAGGAAAACGAGGACTCCGCCGTGATGTTGCGACGATCGGATGCTTCCGAGAAGAGGGTAAGATTTTCCGATCAGAATGACGTGACAACGTTATCGGATAACGAAACATTTTTTGAAGCGAATGATGCAAGTTTTGATATCCCCCGAGAACACGAAGAAGAAAATAATGATGAGAAACAAACAGAGACAGAAGATAATGACGAAAAAAAAATAATAAGTGAAGAACAGAAAGAAACAGGAAATGAAGGGGTGATAGTAGTGGTAAAAGAAGAAAAACAGGATGAAATAAATGAAGAGCAGAATGAAGTAGAAAACGAAAATTTGAAAGAACTACAAAAAGAAGAGAATGAAAATCAAAAGAACGAATGTCGTGAGTATTGTCACAAATGTAATGAAAACAGTGGCCAAATTCTTGAACGAAATGAAGTTCAAAGAAGTAAAAATATTGAAAGAGAGGAAATTCAAGTAATGTCGTCTTCAACGGCATCATCTTCAACAACGTCTTCTCGGTTGTTGATGATGGTAGTTGTGGAAAAATCAACAGGTAGATTTTCTACTTCCTCGTTAGCGCCTTTGATCGACTCAGAGTTAAAAAAATTAGAACAAAAAGTCACCAACGAGTCGGAAGCAGAATGTCCTGATACATTTTCCACGAACCTGTCAAAATTGACTTGTACAACTGAGGATGCAAGAAGAACAGCCGTCGATGAAGATTATTCAAGCGTTTCACATGGTCCCATTGGCTTTTCTTCAGAGCATGATATAAATTCGTCCCAGTCGTCAGATGAATCGTCTATAAAGAAGTCGGATGATCCATCTAAGTCGGATGGGATCTTTTCTGTCGTTGCACGTGCTGTCAAATCAGCTCTTATGATTTTTCCAGGTAGGTACAATATTAAAATGCTTATAATTAAGTTGTTTTGCATAATGTTTGTTTATAAAATATAAATTAACCTTTGTAACATTATTTTGCATAATTATTAGAGAAATAAATGATAGCAAACATTTTTTATCATTTACAACAACAAAGGTCATTGAATTATACATTTATACTAAATGCAATAGCAGATTTGTTTACTTTACACTTTTAATAGTTTCTAACTTCTTTAAGTAGTCAACGTAAAAGCCTTTACTATTCATTGTAAAACTTTTGAAAAGTAATTAAATATAAATGCTTACGTGAGAATAGTAACAGTTCAGCCAGATTTCTGTTGACAGAACATTATCGACATTGACACTGGTTGGAAAGTTTTGCATGCGCATCCATATTATTGTTATTTAAATCTAATTCATTTTAATTTTACTACTGAAATACAAAGTACTCAGACAATAAGTGCAACATGAAAAATTAATTCTTATGCAATGATTATTTAAATTATTTGATTAACGTAGAATAGGAACAAAAATATCTGTTTTTGCATATGTACGAAATGAAGCAAGATATTGAATTTTACTTACACATATACGATTTTATTAAGCACTATATCTCCCTTAAATATATCTTTGGTTTCTGAATTCCACTGAATAATACTGAAGTTAGTGATATATCGAAAAGGCAAAGTATTTGTAACAAGTTAGAGTCCGGTAGCTCTGACCACCTGACGTTTTTGGAACATAATTTTTACTTTGCAATTTCAGAAAGTATTATAAAACATTAGAAACAATATTTGTATCACACTAAATGTTTCTATGTATAATTTGCAGACAAAATTTGCAAATTTTTTATAGAAATAGATCATTTTCAATATTCATGAAATTGATTATACTGTCTGTCTTGTCTGCTGGCCCGACCATCCAGAACAATAATTTGCATATGGAAAAAATACATCAAATACTTGCAATATACTTGTACAATAAATAAATAAATAAATGTTTATACATTACTGCAACATTATCTATAACTACAAAGAATAACATAGTGAATATTATAACAAACATCGTAAAAAAAAAATTACAATTTTTCAATTATTTTTAAAACTATTCGACATAATCAGTCTTTATTATATTCTTAATTATTTCTTGCATGTTTCACTGTTTTGGTTTCTCTGTTTTGACATTTTTTGGCTTCTTTCTCTGTAGTTTTTTTTTCTATTCTTTCTATGTCTTTTATATTATCCTCCCAGCAAACCAAGAATTATTGAAAAGCATTCAAACTGATACGTTTCATCGAATGTGAATTCTACCCTATCGGCCTGCGTCGACCGAAAATCGATCAACTTATGCAGAAAGTTGACCTAGAATTGACCGAATGCCGATTTTGGGTCAATTTTTAGTCGATTTTCAGTCGACTTTTACTAAATCGACCTACTATTGACCTAATCAAAATGCATTAATCAGTCAACTTCATAAAAGTCGACTGAAAATCGACCACAGTCGGCATTCAGTCATTTGCTGTTCAATTTTGGGTCGATTCTTTACACAAGTCGACCGATTTCAGATTGATTTTCGGTCAACTTTCGGTCGACCCAGGAGGAAAGGGTATTTGCGGCTTTTTGTGAATCCTTCTTTAAACTTAATCGTTTTGAATACTTTAATTAAGACTGACCCATTCATTTTGAATACTTCTCAATGCATTGTCATTGAATTGTTTGTGAATGCTTCGTAATTCTTTGAGAAGCATTTATGTTAATATTTTCAATGCGTTTGAATATTGCTTGCTCGCTAGTACTCGTGAATTTTTCTTAATTCTTGTGGAAGTATATAAGTCAGTTTTTTTTCACTTTTTCCCAATACGATTACAATAATTGTGCAACTATGGATCAGATACATCTGAGTTAATAAAATTATAGCTTGATATGCATTGTATTTAATATTTTATAAGATATATGTGTATCTAAGTAATGTTGGTTTATTAATGAAAAGCTTATTTAAAAAATTACTTATACTTAAAAAAAATATTTATTAGTAATAAATACAGTGTTTAACTTATTTATTGTTTCATGCGATACTTCATTTTGTTTTTAATGTATAGGTTGCAAATTGCAATTATTTGGGTCTAAGATAGTCAAATATATGTAATCGTAGTTAAACGTATTCTAATCAGAAAGGGAGAACACATTTCGAAAAAATTGTTTTTCTTTTTTACATACATGCAGAGAAATCTTAAGTCAATGCGACAGCATTTTGGGAAGTAGTAGTTACCGCACAGATTCTGACAAATTTGAAATGACGGTTACAATTCGAATTCAATAAAAAGAAAATTTGTATAAACAGATCCAATTTGAGTGCACCTTTGAGAATATTTATTCATAATTTCTATACAATATAGTTATTAATAATTATTTGTAATGATCTATAAACGTTGTTGAAACGGAAAAACTTGGTACTTTTTTCATTCTAAAGCTTCCATACCGAAAACAGTGCAAGATACACTAAAAATATACTCTACCTTTTTTATAGAGCACAAAATTTCATAAAAAAAAAGTCAGTGAGAGCCCTAGTCTAAAGTTAATAGATTATCCATGAATAACGCTGGAATTTTGTCTTACAAGTTAATTATGAATATTTTAGAATTTTTGTAAAATATGAGGCATATTCCATCGTTGCTCGTGGCTAAGCTATTAACTTTAGTCTAGGGCCCTCGTTGACTTTTTCGTAGGAAATTTTGTGCTCTACAAAAAAGTTTGAGTGCATTTTTAGAGTACCTTGCACTGTTTTTGATACGGAAGGTTTAGAATGAAAAAGTACCAAGTTTTTCCGTTTCAACAACGTTTATAGATCATTAAATTTAATTATTAATAACTAAATAGTTGGAAAATTATGAATAACTATTCAAAAAGGTGTAATAAAAGTGTATCTACTTATAAAAATGTTCTTTTTAACAATTTCGAATGTTAACCGCCATTCAAAATTTGTCAGAAATCGTGCGGTAGCTGTTACTTCCCTGAGCAGTGGCATTTACTTCAAATTTCTTTGCGTGTATGTGTGCATCAATCGACTCAAGGTCATCCAAAATTTTAGCAAATTTCGCGCTTCTCTTGCCGTTTTCAAGATAATTAAGAATTTTGTTTAAATTTAACACGTAACACAAATATCATATGACGTTATAGATAGTGATCGACAGTGATAGACCAGTGGTCTGTGTTGTGCACGGTCATTGATCTCGTAAAGCATCCCTGTTGAGGAACAATACTTGGATAGATGACTGCTTGAGATCAGCTTATAGATAATTAATTTATCTTAAAAAAAGTTTATAAAATAATAAAATTAAATAATAAACTAAGAATAAGAAAAAGTGTAAAAATAAAATTTAGTCCATTACATTCAATGCTTTCAAAATCTTCTTGAAGAATACAGAAATAGGATATGGAATTATTTAAAATTTCAATAATTCTGAATCATTCTTGGTTTGCTGGGTTTATTTTTGCATGTTTTAGTATTACGATTTGTTAACAATTTTAATTCAAATAATCAAACTCTCCACCAATGTTACATCAGTCTGTGTGCCACAAGTTATAGTTTTTGTGAACGAGAACCAAAAATCTTATGATATTCTTCTTAGAGAAATCAATTTTGCTTTCAAACTATTGAATAAACAGTAATTTTACCTGTTGAGCTACCGGACAGACAGTGGTCAGGGGTAACGGAAATTGTATATGAGCTTTAAAATTGTTATTAAAAACAAATGAGATGTACAAAGAAAGTTTAGAAATTCTAAATCATAAACTCAGAGATGTAAGTTTGTGTACTAATAACAAATAATTCATTAATTTAATATCTATATAATAAATACGAAATACGAAACTTGACATATTTTGTTTTTAAATTTCCGTTTTATACATTTGATGAATAACAAATTATACTATACACTGTGAAAAATTATTTATCACAGTGAAATGGTGGAAATTAAAATACCAGTGAAAATCAAAAATGCAAAAATGTAGACAGAATATATTATAAGAAAGCCATAAGTGCATTATAATTATGTTTCATTGTTTAAATATGATCATTAACTTCAGAATTGTTTTTTAGTCGAACATTTTACTAACCAACACGTACATTAAATGTTTAGTCATGATTATGCTTTTCTAACAAAAACTTGCTGAAATTCGATGAATATCATAAGTATTTTAATAATTTCTGAAAAAGTAGAGGGGAAATTCAGCATTTATAAAAATAAAATGTTAAAATAGTCTCTTTTCTACATGCAGTGGACAAAATTCCATTTTATCTTAAACTTTGTAACATTACTATACTTTTGTATAGCATTGTAAGATTCTCATAGTACAGTAAGTGTAAAAAGTATCCGATAAGACAGAAAAATTATCAACTAATGTAATATTTATTACTTTTCTATCAATATTTGTTTTTATATTTGTTTTGAAATCGTTGTGTTATTTTTTTCTTAAATGATATTGGAGTAGCAATAATTTAATTAATTTAGTATACGAATACATAGTTTACTATTTACTTCGGATATGTATATCAAAACACAATTTCTTTGTAACGCTGAAATGAGCAACCGATGCATAGCAGTTGATTCGAAAAATGAAAGTTAACATTATGCGAATGATTCCACTTTTTACATTCATATTTTACATTATATTTCTGAATAATATAATAAAACATAAAATATTTAACATCTTCCGTATAAAAAAATATGTCCCAGATAGCAACGTAGAAAAACTTTATGACTAGTTGCCATAGTGTTGCAAAAATGGTGTTGCAGAAATAGCAAACATACCTGAACTTTTATCTAAGATTATATAAAATATTCTGCTAACATGAATGAAACTAATTGTGTTAGTAAAGACGTATACACTTTCAGATCCAAATATTTTGATGTATTTGTCTTTATAAAGAATTTGTATTGTTTATTTTAGTAAAATGTTATATTGAGAGCAAATAATATAAAAGAGTATTATATTTAATAGATTATTTAAATTTTCATAACATGTAACTGAATGAAGTGAAGAAAGATACTGTGAATACTGCGCCATTGATTTGTATTATGACATAATTCTTGTGTATTGTTTACGTGTACATATTGAAATTTTGTTCATTTTTTTAACATTTGCAGGTAGAATATGGGGAATCTTATTCATCATATTAGCAGCCATGGCTGTTTCTCATAAAATTTTAAAGACGCATTATGTCAAAGGAGCACTATTATGTCACCAGTATATAAAACGTTCTTGTTTTCTCAAATGATGTACGTTCAATTATTATACAAAACATTTGTACATGTCTAACCATATAATTTAGCTGTAGTACGTGCGCTTTTAAATCTCTGTTGCAACATTTAATGCAAGCGTTGTCTTAAAGGAGATCTGTGCAAGAAAATTAATGACTTTTAACAAAAATTCAAGACATTTTTACTGAACAATTGAAAAGTAATTGTAACGTGTACAGTAATGTAATTAATTGGATTTTATATACACTAAGAAAAAATAAAATCGTTTTAATTTATTAGCAAGTTGTTAAAGTTTTGTTTTTCATATTCATTAATTTTCATTTTAATAAAACTTGGTAAGTAATATGTGGTGTTTGCATTTTAGAGAGAAATGTTTGTTTTGGAAATATTGGAATAAACATTTTGAAATTTAACATTCATAATCAGTGACAATGTTCTTTCATAAATTTTATTAAAATTTACTAAAATACACAAAAATCAATTTGGCAATTATGTATAGTTGTATACAATTACAAAACAAAACTTCAAAATGTGTGCTTTGTTTGCATATTTTTCAAGATATAATATTAATACTAATTTAAAATGTAAAAGTTTTAATTGATATGAGGGATTACTATGTTAATTTGATAACTCGATGATGCATTTAATATGATTTCATTCATGATAATGGAATCATTTTAACAAAAGGTGAATTTTAACTGATTAGAGAATTAATAGATGACGTCTGGTTTATTTGCTGTGTTAATTCTTGTAAAAAAATTTGTCAACGTTCTACTCTGACAGTATACAAAATGTATAAATGTTTGCAACAACAAATAAAATTACAACTGGCTTATTTCTGATTCCACCCAGCAATCGGAATTGTATTGAAATTTATTGACTTGGATTCATTTTTTTCGTTTCTGAATACACTATTTGAGCATTCGAATCCAAAAATACTTTACTAATATTTTAATACAAAAATATTCCAAATGAATTCAAATGAATACATAAATAATAGTATTGTCAAAGCTACAAAAAAATTCAAAGTTTGGAAACATGTTGTATTAATACATATGAATCCATTTATAATTGACTCAGAAAAAGGCAAAAGTCATGAATCCATCTGAATACAAATGAAGATTAAAATGATAATTTTTTAATACCATCGAATCTATGAATAATAATAGTTAATTACCAGAATTAATGGATCCATTTCAATACATGTTTTATTCCAAATGAATCTAAAATAATTCAATACAAAAATTTCCTACAGATGTACGGGTAAACTTTTTTTAAGTGTAATAACAATGTTCATTTATTTGTAAACAATTGACAAAATTTTCACTTTTCAGTAAGTGTATAATGCAGTATTTTTGTTGATAAAATTATTTTAGATTCATTTGGATTAAAACATGTATTGAAATGGATTCATTAATACTGGTAATTAACTGTTATTATTTTCAAAATTATGCAATATCTCCTAAGGGGCCATCCATAAAATCCTTAGACCTTTTTTTTGCATTTTTCCCCCCCCCCACCCCCCCCCCCCCCGTAGACAGTTTTATGATTTTTATACATTGTAAAAAATCCGTAATGAAATAACCCACGTATAACGGTAAATTTTACAAGCCTGTTATAAATTTACTACATTAAGCCTAGGGAAATTACAACAAGCTTGTAAAATTACCATTATACGTTGGTTATTTCATTACGGATTTTTTACAGTGTACATACATTTTATATAGACCGTAGTTCTTGGCCGACCCCCCCCCCTCCCCCCATAAAATGGTAACATAGTGTATGGATGGCCTCTAAACGGTATGAGAAACTTGAAAATCTGGCAAAATTTTTACATGATGTGGGATGATTCAAAGCCGTCATACACAATTAAAAAATTTCATAATTTGAGTAATAGGAAATTTCAAAAAAGTTCGAATCGTTGCACTAAGGTACCCCTGCTTCGAGAATTATCTTGTAACGATTTAGACATATTGCATAATTTAGAAAAAAGACTTACAATATTTATTTTATCAACAAATATATGTACTATCTATATCCATACGTTCTTTTCAAAAGTCGATAAGTAAATTATTACATAAATGTAGAAAATGGTAATAAATTTAAGACATTTTATTTTATTTACACAATGCATAATATTCGTTAGTTTTGCATCATTTTACAACCGCAAGTGTGGTCAAATTGTTATGGCTCGATGTTGTTGTGACGGAGTCCAGGATTCAATTCCTGGTCGATGCAATATATTCTTTTCATTAATTGTGTACTGGGATTATTTTTGGATTTAAATGTATTGCGATTCATAAAAAACTTTAATGCATTTCAATCCTTTTCAATACTTTTCTAAGTTCAAATAGCGCATTCAAATGTATTGTAATGTATTCAACATTTTTAATACATTTCAATACATTTCCGATTGTTGGGCAGTTATTAAACTTGTTATTAGTAATCTTCCACAGCTGTTCTTGGAATTTTCATTATTATTACATATTTAAAAGCAGTTGGAACCCACATATCTTATATAGATTTTTGAAATATTAAGTGAAGCTGAATTTCAAATATAAATTTTAAAATGAAATATACAACATTTAATAAGAACATTTATTTAATTTAAATACATGTTTAAATGGACAGAGAAATTTCAACAAAATTGTTTTCCTTTAATGGTTATTCCACTAGGATTCTTGAATGTTTGCTATGAGTTCATGGTCATCATTGTATTTTTATTTACTTCGGCAGTCTGCTGTGTAATAATGACATTTGAATATAAACACTAAACAGTATTGGCACATGATATCAAAATATTGTTTCAAATTAAAAAATCAAATCTATTTATTAATACTGTTTTCCATTTAGAATTAAATGTTAAACATTTATTTGTAGTTGAATCCTACTTGTCATAATTATATTTTTAGATATCGTTTAATAGGGTTCAGTGATAAATGAAAACTAATACAATTCAAACTTAACAGGATCTGGATCATCACAAGATATTTCGAGGGAACCGCTACTTGGAACAAGTGGATCTTCATCAGATAGCTTTTCTTTTAACGAGTCCAAACATCGTCGAAATAAAAGACCCCGCGAAATTCATACTGAATCTGTCGATGATATTTATTCGAGCAGGTATTGTCCGTATGATGCGAGTCATTCGCGAGAAGTAGTTCGTAGCCCAGCTGCAAAACGCCAGCGTGGTTGGTATCGGATTAAAGGACGTGAACCTATTGATCGCATGAAAAACAAACAAGAATTTTCACTGCGTGGGGTTTCCTTAGAAACTCAGTGTTTTCAGCAAGGTTCATTAACGGTTAAAAATTCAATTCTGCCAATTCCATCCCGAGCTCACCAATATACGCAGACTGATTATTAAGTATAAAAGTTATCCATATGTCTAAGACTATTGTAATTTAAGTTATGTTAAAAAGTTTATAATGTTCAAGTTTTCGTTACAAGATCATCCGACATTTGACCGATGTATTAATGTGTTGTCTGCGACTTAATTATACGGTTAAGAAATAAAATGTATGTAGAATGTGTTAAATTAGTGTTTGATGATCTGAAATGTTGTAGTTAACTGCTAAGTCAAAAAACTGGCGATTGAATGTTTCAAAGAGTTATTTTAAGGAATGCAGATTAAGTAGTTGAATCGATATAATCGTTATTTTTAACAATATTTAATGTTGAAGTGCTAATGTTACGAATTAAAAACTTGTACTTAAGACATTTTTTCGTAAATTTGTTGTTGCATTAAGTTACATTATGACGACCATAAAATAAGAACTTAAAGACGTACTTGAAATTATATTAAGGTTTACGTCTTTGGAATGCGATCAGAATTCGGACTTAGTTTTTTCTTCCGGTTTAGACAATATTGGTGAAAATTATATCTTATATTATGACAATAATATAAATATATTATATTAACTGATATTAATAAACAATTTTATTTTATATTTCATTTACTAATAGACATAATATTTTTCAGTGTTTTTTTCCTGAATGTTTACCCTGTTAACGAGATTCCGTGTTATTATTTTGCATTTGCGTATCAAGTAATATCTGTACTAGAAGAATTATATTTTTACATAGTCGATGACATTTATTATTTGGTTTTTCTTTTCTTTGAGGTACTAATGTGATAGAACATGGGCACAAATTTCATTCTTTAAATATGTTAAATTTACAGATTAAATTAAGATTTATGTCTTAGTTAATTAAATGATAACTTTTAGGTGGAAGAATAATGTAACCCTTAGATATTTAAGTATAGTAGTTAAGTATAGTAGTTTTCCTTATATAATTTTCAGAACTTCTATAAAAATTATAAGTATTAACTTTATTAAGTAAATAACAGTGTTGTGGTATTTAATTAATATTAAAATTATAGAGAAATCATAAGAATTCAAATATCTTTAATCTTGTGGTGAAAAAATGTGTATTGTATGTTGATTTAAGACAATGACTGTTGTTTTCTTATTAGCAAAAATATTGGACTGATTACAAATTCTCTATGTTCAATGCATTTTTCTAATTTAATTTTTTAATTTTGTCACATTGATTTTGCATGAATGTTGTAATATTGAGCAACGTGTTCTCTAAAACCCTTAAATAACATGAGTCTTACAGTAACTTAAAATACATTGCAAGGTTACATAATGAATTAAATGTATCATTGCTTCTTAAAAATAAAATAAATAAAAAATTGTTCAAATGCTACGATTTTACGTGCTCTAAAAAGAAGAAAATTATTTTTGTTGGCGATATAACATTCGGACGATCTATTTCAGTATGTAAGAACCCAGTAAACAAAAATTCATTGAAATTCATTGAGTGATTTTGAATGAATCTCAATGGATTTGAATTGATTTTCTTAATCATTGATTTCAGTACATGCTTATTGTATTATTGAATATCATTCAATTTCATTGGCTTTGGCGTTTTTTAATCATTTTGTATTAATGAAAGGTTGTGCATGTTATATATTTATTTTTCTAATTATTTATTATTATATTATGGTACATCTTGTGGTAAAAGAAGGGAATATTATTGCTAACACTTAAATTATAGTAATTTTTTAGTACTATGGTGTTTTTCAAGGTGTCAATCTGGCAGAATACCTGAAAAAGTTGGAATAATTTATATTTATTAATTAAAATCTTTTAGAACAGATTAGACTATCTTACAGGGGTAGCATTAAGTAGTAATCACAGCTAGAAAAATGTAAATTAACAAGTTCTGACTCACTTTTTTTTAATTCGGGCTTCATAAAGGAAATTGTAACCATTGTTTACTATCTTCTAAAAAGAATTAAAAGCAATTAAAGAGAATTGACCGAGAATTTTTTGCAATATCATGTATTCTGCCAGATTGACACCTCGACAAACACCATGGTACTAAAAAAATGTCTTTGATTTTTTTTAAGAGAGCATCAAAAATTGTTAGAATTGCCTTTATAAAACTCAAGTTTTGAAAATTCGATTCAGTAATTTTTATTTTCGATTTTTTCATTACTACTTTCTTCTAAATTGATTTAAAACATTTTAAAAATTTGGGTGAACATAAAAACACATTTTTTAAAAATTGCGGATGGATTTAAAGAAATTAAATAAAAAAAATGTTTACATTTTTTATTCCAGCACCACTGACTTCGGCGTTAAAAGTTGTTCAAGAAAGAATTTCTTTGACCCATTCAAATTCGCTAAATTAATTTAAACATTCAAAAAAAGTCCCAAATAATTACGCATGGATTTTAAAAAATCTTTGTATAAAGATGTGCTGTTAAATATTTCTTTTTATCTTTTTCAATAGTTGTATTTTTCTTATTACTTATGAATTTTCTTCCGCATTTTGGGGTTTATATAAAATACGTTAAAATGTAAATCAATTTTATTTTTTTTCACCGGTTTTCAGCCGAATTTTATGCGGTAAATATTTTGATAAATGTATTTTTAACTTTTATTTATGAATTTTCATTTCTCTAACCCGATCTTGTATCGTAGTAATGCTTCTAGAAGTAACATCCAGGTGGAGTCTGGAAGTCTTTTCAAAATTTCGATTTATAGAAATGGATTTTCATTTGGTCAAATAAATTGAAAACGTGGCCCAAAATAAATCAGGACCTTCAAAATTCACTACCATTTTTTGTTCTATATTTTTTTTTAATGATCCATTTTACTCGTTGAGTGGCACCGAACTTCAAAATATCGGAAATGTAAGAAGTGTATTAGAAAGAGCATTGCTGGTATTCGATTATAATTTTTTTATATTATTATAAAAATCGCCAGCACTCGACATTACGATAAATGTTTCCAAGGGTAGGGAAGCTAAAACAAAAGCATAGTCAGATTGTCTGTGACAACTGTAGACGTGGTATTGACAATTGATTTCGAAAAGTTTTCTGATTGTTTATAAAATGCTGTGCAAGTGGCTGAATTTGTGCCAAAAAGGTAAGTGTTATGCATATTTGTTGAGTGTTTTGATTCTATTTTTCGATCCAATATTGGTTTATGTCGAATTGAGTTTGTGAGTATTTTGTGTATGTCGTTTCCAAAATTGCGTCTTGGCTTGGTTGTGAACCCATTGAGACCAAGTGTTTTTATGTAATTTTACTCTATTTGTGTTACGTTCATGTTTATTTACTTTAATTTTTAGCCATGCCAACCTTACTCACAACCTCCACCATACCAAAAAAGGCTGCTAAAGTAGAGTAATTGCTTTATTATTTTCACAACTTGTACTTTACTTGTTTTGCTTTGATTTTTCCGATTTTCATCACGATTTGACCAGTGGTTCACAATTACCCAGCAACTTTTTTAAAACAGCAAAAAATCACGACCTTCGAAAATTGGCCGTAGAAAGAGCCTCTGTAAGCCCCATACAAAAAATGCCCCTTTTTCGTACCTCTAATATTCAAACTTTTTTATGCCAATTGGTTACATATGGTAACTCAATAATCCCTGCAAAATTTCAAAGTGAGCATATGCCCCGTTTCGGAAATATAAGGGGTCAAAGTTGACCATGTCCAATAAAAAATGTACATCAATTTCACATTTATACTCGAATAATAATATTTAAAAAATCAGACGATATGGTTCTTTACAGATTTTTGGCTGCTGATTACGAATTTGAAGTCAGATTTAAAAAATTCCAAATGGCGGATCCAATATGGCAGACGACTTTTATGAAAATCGATCTAATTTGCCTAAAAATTATTAATCGGGGTTTTTTGGGGTTGCTGATTGCGAATCTGAAGTCAGATTTTAAAAATTCAAAATGGCGGATCCAATATGGCGGGCAACTTTTAAAAAATACAATGCAATTCACTTGAAACACGTTAAAGTTTAACAAAGGTAAGATGCAATACTCCAACCAAGACAAGATGGAATACTCCAACCGGCAAATGTAAGATCGTATAATCCAACCAACAAAGGCAAGATGTAATAGTCCGACTGGCAAACGTAAGATAGTATAATCCAACCAACAAAGGCAAGATGTAATAATCCAACCAACAAAGGCAAGATGCAATACTCCAACCAAAGCAAGATGTAATAATCCAACCAACAAAGGCAAGATGCAATACTCCAACCAAAGCAAGATGTAATAATCAAACCGGGAAAGGTAAGCTCGTAAAATCCAACCAACAAAGGCAAGATGTAATAATCCGACCGGCAAAGGTATGATAGTATAATCCAACAAACAAAGGCAAGATGCAATAATCCAACCGGCAAAGGTAAGATCGTAAAATCCAATCAACAAAGGCAAGATGTAATAATCCGACCAGCAAAGGTAAGATGCAATACTCCAACCAAGGCTAGATAGTTTTATTTTATCACATTCGCAAGCCCACGATTCAAATAAAATGTCTTAAACGATGCATTAAAACTTTGATTGTTTTTAGATTGTTTTTTGTTTCCTATGCGGGTAAAAACAGATTTAATGCAGCGACAAAGAAAGCTTAGTGCCTTTTCAATATCAATTCAACGTTAGATTAGACTTCATCGACTACAGAAACCTTAAGCTGACGAGTTTCAAACAAATTGCATTACATTTTTCAAAAGTCATCAGCTATATTGGACCTGCTGTTTTGAATTTTAAAAAACTAACATCCGATTCGTAATCAGCGACCCACCCCTTACTAAAATTTGTTGGGCAAATTTGATGGATTTTCAGAAAAGTCGTACGCTATATTGGATCCGCCATTTTGAATTTTGGAAAATTAACAGTCGATTCGTAATCAACGACCCCGAAAACCCCAGAATAACGTGTTTCTAGCGAATTGCATTTGATTTTTTAAGTCATCCGCCGTTTTGAATCTGCCATTTTGAATTTTTAAAATCTGACTTCAGATTCGTAATCAGCGACCCCAAAAATCCCCAAGTAATAATTTTTAGACAAATTCGATCGATTTTTAAAAAAGTCCTCCGCCATTTTGGATCCGCCATTTGGAATTTTTTAAATCTGACTTCAGATTCGTAATCAGCAGCCAAAAATCTGTAAAAACCCAAATCGTCTGATTTTTTAAAATATTATTATTCGAGTATAAATGTGAAATTGATGTACATTTTTTATTGGACATGGTCAACTTTGACCCGTCATATTTCCGAAACGGGGCATATGCTCACTTTGAAATTTTGCAGGGATTATTGGGTCATCATATGTAACCAATTGGCATAAAAAAAGTTTGAATATTCGAGGTACGAAAAAGGGGCATTTTTTGTATGGGGCTTACAGAGGCTCTTTACCGAACGATCAAAACACAAATCGGTCCAAATAAAAAATTTGCGTGTTATATTTAGCTTTCAAAAAGTTATCTTGCATTTCTTGATATCTTCATTCTACAGAGAGTTACATTTTTTGTTCGTCTTTTATAACAACAAAAGGTATAGGATGGTGTGGTCATTATTTTGCCCGAAATTGCTAACGTATAGTTATTTTTTCATCGACCTATGTACTTTCAACGGTAGACCAGCTATACAACAGTTACAAAATTTGTCGATTTTTTAATCTCTGACAAGGATAATTTTGATAGCCGATAACATTAAGGAATTTACCATAAAATCCACAATATCCAATAATTTAGGATGCGTGTCGAAAAACCGACAAATCAAAAAGCCGAAAGGCCAAAAAACCGAAAATCGAAAAGCCGACAAAAATTAGGCACATCGACAAGCGCACAGTCATTTTTGGATTTATCGGTTTTTCGACCTGTACCCATAATTTTTAAAATGACCCACAGGGAAGTGTGTAAAAGTTACGTTGGTTACAAAATTTGCAGATTTTTTTCAAAATATATAAATTTTGTTTAGCATTTCTATCGTTTAATAAATCCGACGTTTATACTCTTTGGGAACTGTTGTTAAACAGTTGGAGAACTAAATATATCGTTCTAAGAAGATGAAACTAGTTGAAACTTAGTAACCGACAAGGAACAAACATTGTATAAATTATAGAGATTATTTTGAAGTATTTGAAAACGGACATAACAAATCTAACGGTTGTACCCATCTGGAATTATTTTTAAACAATGCGGACATCTAAACTTATCGTTCCATGATAAGAAAATGAATTGTAACCCAGTAACGGACAAGGTACAAACGTTTTAAAAATAAAGAGATTACTTTTGAGGTAAATGAAAACTTCGAGCATTATTTTAAAAAAGTAATCGATGTAAACAAGTAATAATTAAAACAACAAAAATAATGGATATAAAAAATAGAATCTTGAATTGTAATTTATACTTAAAAAGTTTATTTTATTATATATTTCAATATTTCGGATTATCTTTAAAAGAAACTTATCATTTCGACTTACGATATCGACAAACTAAACGTTCACAAACTTTTAATTTTCAACGAATTCTGCCTCAAGAAGTAAAATTCATTATTTTGAGAAAAACATAACTTCAGAACAAAAAAGCTAAGCGACTTTGAGCAACAAACAAAGTAAAGATCTTGATTTGTAGTATTTAGAAAAAAGAATGACAATGGTCAGAAGAACTTTTCAAACTTCCAGTTAACGATAAAAGACGGATGAAAAAAGTTCAAAACTTCGACTTATTAAAAATAAAACAACTAAGAGAAAATAATGTCCACCTGAAAACTAAATGCAGCAATTGTTATATTTCTCTACTTTAAAAAATGTCCTTTGGATTTTTTCAATACCGTTGAAGGATTCGGAGATACTATAGATTAATGCAGAGCATGAAATTTTTGGCTGATCTGTACAATTTTCAACAAAATCCAGTAATATTTAAATTTTGCCTGCCGGCTGCAATCCTTCACGCAAAAATCGTTACTGCAGAAGGGTAAGTTGCATTTTTTCACAATTTGTTTCTTGTGATTTTTGCCCTGGTTTTTGCTTAACGTTAAAATATTTGTTGTTTAACCTGCGCCCTCGACATAAATTTTGTACGGTTTCTATATGGAAAAGAGTTCTTTCACTTCTTCACTCAACGCTTTCTTAACCATCAAATTCTGAAGTAGCACTCGTAAAACATGCAAGAAGACAGGAGTACGGGACAATCATCCCATTTCTCAGAAGACACGATGATGTAAAAAGCCTATAATTTTAAAAAATGTTATATAAGAACACATGAAATTTTTTGGTTATATTTGACACACGATTATGTTGTTATTTTTATTGTGATACGGTACGACTCTTAATTGATTCCCCCTCACATAACATTTTAGTGCGCACAAACATGACAACATTACCCAATGTGTAATAATGTACGGAAATAACGGAGTACTTGAAAACCACGATGAGAATGTACAAAATATAGCTAAGGTATTTCAAGGTAGTGAAAAGTTTTCTTAATTAGAACTTTTAAATTGACGTACAATCTTTGAAGCGCTATGATGTAAGTTTTCAATATTAATTGTAACCTGTTAGAATGATTTCTAAATATACACGAAATAACACTACGAGAAATCTTCTTCGATTGGATTGCATAATTTTGGGAATACCTATCATTTTATTGGTAAATCGAACGTTCAAACTGTAATAAATTACAGAATTCGACATTACCTGTATGTTATATAATATGATGTAGCATATTTTATAATTTGACAAATTTTTCCAAATTAATTACAATAGTCTACGTCACTCGGTCATAAGATTAGTGAAAAAACATTTCGCCAGTATTTTTTATTGTTACGGCAACTCATTTCAACTTTAATTCATGCTTATCACATTAAATAAATTTTGACAAAATACGTATAGTCGTACTCTTTCTACTTATTCTATGCATTCCGTAATCACTCTTTCGAACCGCGTTGATAATATTAAAAATAAATTGTAATTTTGTGCTACTTTTTTTATCTGTTTGTAATTTTCAAACAGATATTTTTAGTATTTTTTATTGAATTTTGAAATATATTATTTTTTAATTTATTAGTATTATTTGGCCATTTGATGCTAAATTAATAAAAACCCTCTTGTGCACTTGAAAATCGTTCTTCATTTTTAAATTATCTTGAATAAAATAGCAAACAAGAACTGCCCTTAAGAGGCCAATTATTGCACCGATGCCCTAAACGAAATTGTAATTATTTGAATTCCTTATTTCAGGTTCGGAAAGCAAAAATCGCTTAACCCTCTGAGGGCCAGTTGTACATATATGTATCACCTTCATTGTCTGAGCTTTTTTTATATTTCTGATATATTTTCGAATTCGATGAAAGGTGTATAATTGGAATAATTTAATTATTTACATATTTGTTCTGAACAATTAGCGCGAAAACCCTGTAATTTTTATAGCACATATATTTTATTCATAATCTTTCGTCCACTATTTACAATCACAAAAATTGAATGTGGAACCATAATTTTTAAGCATCCTTTAAATCATACTTGGAAAGTTTTTTCTCTACGTGGAAAGTAGCTGAAATTTGTTACTCTAAGGTTCTTAGGGTTACTCATTATCAATGTAATCAGATTTTCATCATTCAAAATAGCGCATGGAATATAGTGGACCAACGTGTAAACAATTGCTTGAACGATATGAAACTGCACGGAAAAAAATAGTACGTCGCTCCAGCCATATTGCCCTGCTAAAACAGCTTCCCACTGCCCAGCAGGTCGATGTAAGTCGCGAGTGAAGACGTAAAATGACAATTAAAATTCGAAATCCTTAAAATTTTTTTTTCTATAAATAGGTATACTTTTCTTATGTCTTGAGGAATACTTCTACATAATTTCTAGACGATGTGGTTATTTATATTATTTTTATATGATTTTTTAAAGTCGTTAATAGTGAAAAAATCACTACTTTTTTAATTTTAAGGCTTCCGTATTGATTACCGCGTTAGATACGACAAAAATGCACTGAACCTTTTTTGTAGAGCACAAAATTTCCTACAAAAAAGTCACTGAGAGCCGTAGTCTAATGTTAATATGTACGGCATGAAAAACATCCGAAGTTATTGAAGAAATCATTGAAATTTTAGAACAGAGATAGTTATCTTATTCGTGACGTATCTATTAACATTAGACTATGGCTCTCACTGACTTTTTTGTAGGAAATTTTGTGCTCTACAAAAAAGGTTCAGTGCATTTTTGTCGTATCTAACACGGTAATCAATACGGAAGCCTTAAAATGAAAAAAGTAGTGATTTTTTCACTATTAACGACTTTTAAAAAATCATATAAAAATAATATAAATAACCACATCGTCTAGAAATTATGTAGAAATATTCTTAAAGACATAAGAAAAGTATACCTATTTATAGAAAAAAAAAATTTTAAGGATTTCGAATTTTAATTGTCATTTTACGTCTGCACACGCGACATACATCGCGACCTGCTGGGCAGTGGGAAGCTGTTTTAGCTGGGCAATCTGGCTGGAGCGACGTACTATTTTTTTCCGTGTGGGTACTCTGGAATTTTCAGAGTCGTAAATTACGAATCTGACAACGGATTCATGATAAACTTTGAAAACTCGGTGTTGGATATTTCATAAAATAAACACAAAAAAACCATGGAATAAAAGTCATAAAAATTTCCAAATAAAAAAAGTGAGACTAGTTCTAGGTTATTGTGGGAGGGAGAATCGAATGTAGACTTTATGCAGGTTCATCTGATTTGTTGTTGAATTCTTGGAAATTATGTCCGCCGTTTTGAATTTTGAAAATCTGACTCTACGATTAGAAATGTGCAGCGTA
Source organism: Trichopria drosophilae (assembly GCA_030407085.1). Taxonomy (NCBI): domain Eukaryota; kingdom Metazoa; phylum Arthropoda; class Insecta; order Hymenoptera; family Diapriidae; genus Trichopria; species Trichopria drosophilae. Next base: position 65,992,814 of record CM059583.1, on the reverse strand, counting down.
GAAAATTTAGATATCATATTTCATAAAAATGGATCGATATTTTGTAAAATGTCCAGCATATTCGTTCCGCCGTTTGAATTCTCAAAATATGCCGTCGCAGTAACGTAATCTGCGGTAAAAAAGCATAGATGCCAAATTTCATAAAAATCATTAGATATTAGAAAAACTAAAAAACGTCAGAAAAATGATCCCCTCAAAGAGTTAAACAGGACACACAGAACAATTTGCAGGTGTAATATCGCAAGACCTTGAAAATTATCGAATGTTTCCAGATTATTTGGTTGCGTAGCACCCAGACGGTTTGGAAATTTTGGAAAAAGGTCGAGCGGACATTTGGGAATGTATGTCCAAGCGTCATAATATTCGGATATATTAGGTTTGGATTTATGGGAATGCTATATTCAGTAATAAAATTAAAAAATATAATTTCATACAACATTCTTTTTTAAAGAGATTCATTTAAATGTTACAATATTTAATTACTCCAAGGTAGACTAATGATATTTGACTAATTAATTTAGTGATTATCTCTATATATATGCTACAGATACGCTTAAGTCCTTCTCTCCCAATTTTTAGTATCTTCTACCCTTTTGAAGTAGTACAAATGGTTTGGTGTTTAATCAAATTCAATTATTCCTTAGATTTAAAAAGAAACATATTCCCAATATTTTCTTATGAAAGACTGAACATTGAAGTACAGTTTTTTTTTTGGGTAAATTGTATCGCGGAAATTATTCAAGAATCTTTAGTCATAATCATACAACATGAATGAATGTCTTCATAATAACAAATAAAATTTGTACGCGAAATGCATCTCATATTTCTATGCAGATAATTTTTCAATAATAAATCAGTCCTTTTTCGTTTAATTTGTGGATTATTAGCAGCAGCGTTTTAAAAATAGCTCTAGGTAATTCAATTTCAAATATTTTCTTCGGGCACTAGGTAAATTCCATATTAATGGTATAATTGTTTTAAGATTAAATAGTAGTTTATGCAATGCAGCGAGAGTATGTGCTCGCATCTCAGCGAAGACTTCTTGAGCAATGATTAATGCGAACATTCCGATTATTACAGATGTTAGCATTGCAGAATAAGAAATTGCTATAATAATTGCTGAAGCGTACATAAGAGTGAAAATTAGCCCGCTTCAGTCTGTTCATTTCCGCAAGGGGTAACAGAGTGTTTAACCTCAGGACTTTTCATGTACATAATAGAAGCATGCTGAGAAAACTCCGACGAAAGTTCAACACATATCCAGATGATGTGAAATTTGTATTATTCATGTTACGTACTGAACGAGCGAACTTGATCCACGTAATAGTCTCACGATTATTTCGAAATGCACATTTCTTTCGGAAGAGCACACGATTTACTATTAATTCCGCCTGAAACATTCTCGAAGTTTAATTTTTTTTACTTTATTTGTTCAAATAAAAATACTATCGTTTTTCTTTGGTTGAAAATGCACTAGGACCTCTCTCAATCTAACCTTCCATATTCTAGTGCCTCTCTTATTCTAATCATTTCCCCACAAATTTTTCCCCACCTCACGCGAAAACCGAATTTAATCTCGATATTAATATTATCCACGAATCACAAGATCATATGGAAAAATTAGAATAAGGGATTTACGTATATTCTATGGAATACGTATTTTTTCCCTATTTTTCATCCTGATATTTTTTCTGTTGAAAGATACTTTCTACAAAAAATCATTACAATCGCTTAACTATTTTCAAAGATATCGTCATTTTTCTACTTGCGCTCCAATTTTGGGTGGGCTGCTTCACCTCCTAAATATTTTTCCTCCGCTAAAAGAAGATAGGTATTTATTAGTTTTTCATTTTTTTTAAATAACCAAATTTAATAAAAATCGGTGATTTACACTTCGATTACTAACCCCACAAAATACTGTACATGAATGCACATATATAGCCAAAGGGCAGTGAGAAACTTCTGTGTCAGCCGAGGATAACTTCCAGTTACATATACGATAAAAAATATATCAATTGTATATCAAGTCTTATTAACCCATTAACGCCTGAAATTACATTTTTTACACTTCAACTGTAATCAAGTATTTAGTATCAAAATCGAAGTTAAACAAATATGAAAGGCCGCTCTTTTGAATGCTGCTGTCAAAATTCGTCAAAATTTGCAGCAAACATGTGTTTTTGGCATATATATTTAAAAAATCGATTTTTCGTTAATTTCATCTTTTCGTATTCATACCGGAATGTAAATGCTCTAATAGTATATTTCGTATCTAGGGCGGAAACGAAGTAATTAAAAGTCCCATACTGTCTAGTTCTAACGGGATATAATTGCAATATGCGCAAAAGTGCCATAATAGTATTGAAAATTACCTGACAGTATGGGGCTCAGTGTAAGAATGGCACATTTTCAATGCAAGTACGGAGAATCTCGTGCAAAAAAGCCCGGCGGGCGGCAAAACATGCTCGATCGCCCTTTGCACATGCGCAGAAGCACAGCTGTGGTGCCCAGCGGCAAACGAAACCTTTCTGATTACTTTATCGGCACGTAACGGCTTTGAATTTGTGTAGGCGTGGCAAAAAATATATTTGAATCGTGGACTCGATAGTTGTACTAAAAACTTACGCAGACAGATTTTCCAATTCACGATGGCATAATCAAAATGGCGTCCTCAAAGAAAATTTTTTTGAAAATTGTCTGGACGCTCCAACTGAAAAGCAATGAGCTTCCTTAAAAAAGTGTTAAGAATGAAAAGTTATCAGAAACCATTGAGAATTGTACTGAAATGTTTTTAGATTTTTTACATGATATTTTGAGAAATTGTTATCTAACTTTTTCAAAATTTCAAATTAATTACGAAAAATGGTGACAAAAATTTTAATATATTTATTGACGAATTCTAAGCATTTTTTGTTTTCGCAATTTTTTCAAGAAGTTGATAGTTTTCGAGGAAATTATTTTCAAATATTGTAGCTTATGCATTTTTTGTCGACAACTATCAACCTTTTAGAAAAATTGCAAACAACAAAAAATAAATAGAATTAATCATAAAATATACTACAATTTTTCCACAATTTAAATTATATAAAATTTTGGAAAATTTAGATAACACATTTATCAAAATATCATGTAAAAAAATGAAAAAATGTCAGTATAATCAGCGATGATTTCTAAGAACTTTTCATTCTTATCAAGTCATGATATGTTATAGGCACTATAATGTAAATCGCCCTAAGTGGCAAAATAAATGTTCATGACGCTTTTACTTATAGGGAAAATAAAGTACTTTATGGGCCTGCTTAGGTCACTAAATTAGAACGACCAATTTCTGTCCCTGTATGCAGATTCAAATATGCACCATTATCATGCGTGCGTCACATACAAGTATTTTTATTTTTTTTTTTGTATTTTTAACTCTGTTCTGATATGTATTATTTAGTAATTCTGTCAGTATAATTTTGCAGCTAAAATATAATTCAAAATTTTTAACTTAGTAAAAATACGAAAATGGCTTTCCATATCCTGTTATTTGTTCATAACTGTCATATGAATGTTTTGCGGTACGAACATTGATATTAACTACTAATTATGAATTTGATATGTTACATATTTGTATAATTATATGGATAGATGTGCCCATAATTATTCAAAGTAATTGCTTCGTAAGGCAATAGAGTGGGAAATGTTTTCCATTTTGCTTCCAACTTTCACGATCGTGGATCGCAACAAATATTCAAGATTCTCATTTATTCGTAATGTCTTTATTTCTTCACAATTTCTTCTATTCCATCTTAACGATATAAACGTTTCAAATTTCCTAGTAAAAGTGAAATGCCTTAGTAATAGGTAATAAAATGCAATGCTTGAATTGGAATTATGCTAATAAAATAATTTAAATAAATAATATTCATAATCAGTCTACCCGATATTTTTTCTTTCGGTATTCAAATTTACACCTTTAATAATTACGAATATTAGGTAAATGTTTGATTTAAGGGCAACATAAAACATCACTCGAAAATTAACTACTGAAATTTACTGCGATTTAAATAGATATTCATACAGTGTTCTAGATGGAATTTAATTATTGTTATGTGTAAACATTAAAATTTAAATAACTTACAATTTGGTTTAATTTTCCTTTTAATTACAATATTTCAAAAAAACTCTTTATATTAAATTATAAAAAATGACATTTGTAAAGAAATATATAAAAATGTGACGAAATAAAATTACAGTAAGGAGATTTGATAAGATATTTTTGTGTTTATTATTTGCTGCCAAAATAAAGACAAAAGTGCAATATTATTAATTTTATTTTCTTACAGACCAATTCCCTATACCAATAATTTTATCATTTGTGTAAACGACAAACATTACTTTATAAAAATATTAATATTATATTATATATATGAACAAGCACGAAATATATTCGCAAAACTTAAAGGTATTTCTCTCCATTTAAGGTTAAACGTTTTAATTCATAAATAACATGGTATAAAGCTTGTGGTAGATAAGCATGGGTGAAAGACAAAAAACTACTCATGACACATATTACTATCCTTTATAAAACCATATGGTGCATGGTAAGCTTTTGTTGTAGTAAGAATTTAAACTTCTTACCATCTTTTTATAACATTGCTGTTAATTTACATTTTTTATTCAGTTTTCGTCATTAGCTTAAATAAAATAAATATTTAATTATTTTTGGGAATAAATTCCATAAAGCAACTTTTTTTAAAACAATAAAGAAGTAAGTTCATTTAACTGCATGTATACTTTTCGAAATTTCAGCAAGGATAGTAAAAATCTGTAAGAATAGTATTTTTGCAAAAATAGAGCTATGTCAATAATGATTATACATTCAGAAGTGGAGATTACAGGTTTATTACAATATATATTTTTTCGAAAAGGTTAAGACAAAAGAATAAAATGCCTTACAGACAAATAGTGCATTTTTTCATACTATCTGTAAAAAATTATAAATAAATCATAGATAAATAATCCTGTATATACACGATGAGCATTGAGATGATATATATAAGAATGATAGTGTTTAATTATTGTTGTTTCAATACCCATTGATATTCTTTTCAACAAGTAAAACATCTTTAATTAAGAATATATCAGTATCATAAGTAATTTGTATCATAACATGTGATGTTGTTTATTTATCAAAAAGTACAACAGTAACTGTCGGGTCTACTATAAATGTTTAAAATGTTATTTCCGTTGTTAATGAATTATTATTTTTATATATTTTATTATTTTTATCAAATAACACCCCCCTATTTGATAAATTGCGTCGTCAATAATACTGCTATAAATAAGCAGATAATCTAATATGTTAATTATTCACATAATTCGACAATGTTTTAAATATTTGTATCTAAATAATGCAGATAATAATAATCACTAAATGTTCTCTCTAAATTTCTTGCAGTGGAAATTTACACTTTATGGAGTGAAAATTGAGCCACTCGTTGGGTTGGAGAGTCTGCCTCCCGATTAGAGGATTAAATAATTGTTATTTTTTATTATTAAATATTAATATTAATTAATATAATTAAATAAATATTAAATAAAAAAAAAAATAAATTGTTCCTAGGCAAGGATTTTGATTTTCCCGATTTTTTAAACAAACAAAATGCGGTTAAATAGAGTGATCGTGCCACCCCTTATCGAAGAGGGACAAATTTGGCTGGAATCGGAGTGACTTGTCACCCAATTGAAGTTAAGTCAAGTAACGTAAAAGAGTCCCTTGATGAGTCCGGAAGTAAGTTAGAGAGAACTGAGTTTTACAAGCGCCTCGCGCTTGTCTCTCTAATCCTCGGTTAATTTGCTCGATTTTGGATTGAGAATACTTTCTAATACAGTATGCAGGATTTTTTCAATAAGTTCAAATTAAAGGATTTTCTGACCCCAAATAGATAAATTTTCTGACACAACAAAATTATTTTCCTTTCGTGTTGATCCCATTTTTTTTAAAATCAATATTTTTGAAGTTTTACGTACTGTACTATTTTTTCATACGTAATTTCGAGAGCCTTTTCACTTTTTTCTTTACGTTGAAAATTGTGACCTGTGCGATCATGCCTTTGGAAGCTAAAAAAAAGAGGTGTCTCTTATTAGCCACGGAGGTAGCCAAAGCATGATAGAAAAAAGATGTATTTACTTTATATATATATATATTAATTTTTTTTTTATTATTTTTGTTAATATATAAACAAAAATTTAGATAAATTGTCAAAATTACTCTTGATTTTGTTTTCACAAAGTATTTTAAACCCTGTTACGACATGGGCGCTGCCTGCCGATGTGAAACCATATTCTTTAGTCAGTATGCAGCATAAGTATTTGTATACTATAGTTTATGGATACCTTCAGAATTGTAACCGAACCATATAAACGGTAACTGTAAACGAATGCTGTGTAAAATACTGGAGGTAAGGATGATGTAAATATTATAATGTATCTAATAGTTTCGGTTTCGTTGAATTAAATCCATTAGGGATTGAAGTTGCATAAATATACAAAATATTTAGTCAATTAATCAATTACATTTAATTCTTCCAACTGAATTATGACACGAATTGACCAGCATTTAGTTAAATCAATTAAAATGTAATTGAAATGATTAATTATGTGCCTGCTACTCGTTAACCTCACATTTAGTTAATATTATTAAATTGTTTTCATAGTGTACATTATGATGACATTATGAAAAAATATATATCTGACGAAAAAATTACTAAACGTTAATATGAATATAAAATGAATTCCCTGAAAATGTTGAGTCTTTTGGATACCTCAGTGTTGAGAAATTATGAAAAACATTTTGTGTCTGTTAACATGTTGTCTTATGTAAAATGGCATTTTTAAGTCATTATATGCGAGATTTGTACAGAATTAACAAATAGATTTACTTAGAATTAATGTCGTTTAAAGAAAAATATATAATAAATGTTTGAGAGAAAGAATTAGATCGAGTGGTTACGCTAGATAAGAGAACTTCAATGGAAATGTTGTCAAAAGTTCATTATCGTACAGATTATTCGACTTCCCAACGGTACTGAACTAGTCAAAATTGGGCGAAAATAGTACTTGACTTCCTACGTATCAAACCAACCTCCTTAAATTTGGCAATCTTCATTTCCGGTTGTTCGATTTAGTTCAGGACTTTTTGCACAAATAGGAAATTTAATATCCTTATATTGCGTGTTGTATAATTATATCAAATATGAATTGTTTAACATCATCAATTTTAAGTAGGGTATGTTTACTAACAATGGCCTACTCAATTTTCTGAGGTACTATCTGCAGATATACTATATTATAAGCATGCTTATAATTTTACAGAAAAATCCGAAAACACACGTTCTCTTTACGAAAATGGCCAATTTTTAATTCACCCACTGATGCAGTTTATCCTATGCTAGTAGCCAAGTTCCGATAAAAAAAATGATTTGCAAAAATTAGAACAATATATGTACTTGATAAATATTTAGATTTTTATAACTGGAATTAAAACATAATGTAATTGTACTGTTTCCAATAAATTGTAAATAAAAAGTTAGATTTATATCATAAAATGATTTTATTTATTTCGATTTAATCGTGATCCATACAAACAAGGGGTACCGAGTCTACTACTATTCTTTATAAGTATTGGAAACACCCTTCAATTTTAAGCATATAACTATGTATGTATTATTAATCGCATAAAAATGACATTTTTGTTCAATAATGTTTCTATTATTTATTCTGTATGTAACGTAGATCCGTTTTTTTTCATTTTTTCTAAAACTATCTAAGATTATTTAGTACCCCTTTTGCATGGACTGATTCATTCATTTTATTTAACAATATTTCTTAGCTAACAAATTTTCAATCAAAATGACCGAATTTGCCTGAAATTTTATATTTAATAAAATCTCGAGGTTTCTGGAGAAAGTTTCATAAAAAGGTTAGTCAACTTTATTCGAAAAATATCCAAACTGTACCTGAAATAGTTTATTTTCAAGGGTATTCAGCAGTGCTGTGTGACAGTGATTAACATTAATATTCTATATACCCGTTTTCGTGACATTCACAATATTTGAAATAAAATTAATATACATTAGCACTCTGTTTAAAAAGTATCGTCAATTATTCTTTCCCGTACTTTGTAATAATAATTATTCTAAACGATTGGTAGCACATCAAAAATTATAAAATGTGAAAAATCTCTGTATGTATTAACATGGGATCACAAAATCCTTTCGTGCCCTTTATTTTTTCTGATATTATTTTGTCATTCTTAACGATAAAATGATTTCCAAAATTCCATTATGTAATACCTGGCGTAATTTTTGTGATGAAACGAAAAAGATGGTTTCATTCCCCGAGGCAAATCGTCATTGCGTTATTTTCTTTAGTCTCTGCGATTTATCATCGAGAGAAATGCATAGAAAAGTCATCGCAAAAGTTCTTTTTCCTCGGCTTCAATTTAAAAAGCAAAATATAATGTTTCGAAATCATCTATCAGTCGCAGATTGCACAATCAGATATTCGCCTCTAAATGTTTAAGTGTAGAGTATTAAACTTTTTGTATTTCAGGCAGCAACGTAAAATATACTGGGATTATTTTGTAGGTAACGTTGCGACTATTAAATTCAATAAAAACATGTTTTATTTATGTTGGGACATAAGCTAAATTTCTTACTTTCGAAGACAGACATGTATGCCAGTATTTTTCAAAAACTGCGAGGTATACATTCCATTGTTTATGTAAAAATTTATTTATTTTTCTAGGTAGGTTAATTTATAATTCTTTATGGATATATATTTTGTTTATCGTTGTATATTATAAAATGTACTCAAAACTGTGAAGAGAAGTACTACTTGACGGTTGTTGGGTAATTATTGGAATGTTAAAAAATTTTCTAAAATTTCAACAAATAATCGTGATAATGGTACAAATGATCCTTCGCCCATATGTATTTGGTATGTGCGCGAGAATTTCGACTAAAAATAACAGATTAAATGGAAAGTTTGAACTTTTTGTTCAATCAATAAAATGATCTTTTCCACGAGTCAATATTCTTTTTCTAAGTTTCTAAGTATGATTGATCTATCATCAAGAAGGTTATTGATCTACTAATTTTTGAAGAGCGAAAAAGCATTACTAAAGGAATTTCTAAGCAGTTAAATCTTCCACAATTCTAAATAGCTAAGATGAATCTACCTAGTAAACTATGTGTTGATACGTTTATGTGTCGTTTTTGTTTACATTCACATTAAAGTTCAAGGAGGCATAACATTTATTTTTATAAACTTTGTTTTTCAATGAATGAAAACCCGTTCAATTTCATCATTGTTTCTTCAATTTGGAAAACGATGCATGTGATCAGGTAGGATTCATCTTGGTTACGAAGAAATATAGATTTCATTACTCTTAATCTCCAGATTTTATTTGCAATGTTTTTGAAACAGTATTGCAATAACATAAACAATTTTAATAATATTGTAGGGATTTTTCGAAAAATTGGATAGATTTATTTCAATTTTATAAAGTTGTAAGTTAAAAATAATATTAAATAGTATTTTTGCATTTTTCTATTATAAAATATACGGTGTTTAGTATGGGTCTAAAAAACTATGTAATAATTATTTAATATCGTAAATACTACTACTTTGATGTCAAGCAGAAAATAACAAATGCCCAATATCTTATACAGAAATAAACAATGTTTTGTTTTTGCTAATGCATTTAGAAAAAGGTTTTCTTGACCGCTTGATAACAAATTTTGATAATGTGATTTACTTTACGTAAAGTAACATCTTTTAATGTCCAATCACCGCTTTCCAAAGACTCACATTATCAAAACATTTTGTATTTAATTCAAAATTCAAATTGTCCTAGTTTTCACAGTAAAAGTATTTTCTATAAGAAAAGATTTCGAAAATGTGATGTTTATAAAAGTTACAATTTTTATTTTTCTAGGATGACTAATTGTGATGAAGTACTTCCTGGAATGAAATCAAACTAAGATTGATTAGTATAGTGAGAAAATTGGTTTGGATGATTCATCACAATGGATGATAATGTTGAGAATAACTTCCAGTTTCGCCATTATTTTTGGTAAAATATATTGTATTTTATTGAGATGTTTGTATGACTGATATCAAGAATTAATATACCACAAAAAGTGAGCCTTTTTCTTTTAAATTATTAAAATATTAACAAATTACTTTTCTATCATTTGCAAATAATTTTCGAACAACCTTACAGACTGTGAAATCTTACCCGGAATCTGATTAACAGTAACGGATTTGAAAGTAGCACAAAGAAGACAATGAATGGAGGTGCGAGAAAAAACCATTTAGCAAGCTCATCCTTTTGGGGGTATTTCAAAGTATCAGATTTATTGTAAGGCGTATAGCGATAACAATATACACAAGTGGGCTGAACTTCATCATGCATATGTAAGGTAAGTGATGACTCCAAATTAAATTTGACTGAATAATAAAGGGATATAAATGATGCAGAAGAAGGCAAACGATAAGATTCGAGATATAGAAGAATCAACAGTGGGTTGATGTGAGGTAACTTAAAAATGTAAATATAAAGTAGATTTTGTAATAATTATAAAGTCTACAATCTGTTATTTTGTTTACAGTTCAAGAAAGTGTCAATTGAATTTTGCAATTTTTGCACTTGATACCAATGAAGAATCGATTTTGTCGAAAACGGGTGCACATGAGTGGTGTAATGCTGTAGTGAAGTTTATCTTATTCACAAAATGGAACTGAATATTTGAAGAAAAAAAATAACGCATTTTCTAATTGGAAGGAATTCCTGCTTGCGCAAATATAAACAAATGTATATACAATGAAAATAGATGACAAATAGCAAAAATATAAAATGACTTCTTTTTAAAATATTCTGTAACTTATCTTATAATATTTTTTTTCTGATAAATGAAAAATTCAATTTCGCAAAAAAACGGAAATATTTTTAATAAATATCAGGACCATTCTCAACTTTATAGCAATTCTCAAGTCTGGAATAAATTGTTCAATATACTGAAAGTCTACATTCTTTCCCTCGAAACTAATAAGCTACCAACAGTAATTATTATGAAATAAACAAAAAATAGTGCTGTATTCTATTTACATATTTGAAGGCAAAAATTTTAAAATACGAATAAAACATTTATTACGGACAATTACTAGGGATGAAACGTATTAATGTTCTTTGATGTCCTACACAATTATATATTAATTATTGCCAAAATATTCGTGTGTCATATGTTAGGTTAGGAAATCTAGCAAGGCTTCAGGGTTACTCATCAAGCCAGTAGATCAAAAGTCACATTCATAACTTCGTCACATACTTCAGATAGATTTAGATGCTACCCTACTCTTTCATTTAATTGCATACTTTTCGACGCCAAGACGCCCAGATCACAATTATATTTTCATTGACAAATTGGAAAGCACCTAGTGTAGATAATCTTCAATTCATTCAATTCATCAGCCATTATATTTCGCTAATGTTTTTAAGCTCCCTTTGTAGTCCGATAACTATTCAACGATTTGCCAAATATCCTTCCTCGCGCCGTGTAACAAGACTCCTCCCTCGCTATGCTCTTTTAAATACCTTATTAATAATTTCGGACGGTATATTTAAGAAATTGAAAATGATCCTGGTTATCTGCAACGTCTCTAAGGGAATTGACACTGTCAAACACCCTCTTATTTTGAAATATCTTCTCAAAGTAATTTGTATTTTTCGTACGTATTGTATGAATGTTTCCGTATCTCCGGGGCGTTATCGAACCACCAAACAACTAAATGTGTCGATTGCTTATCAATTATTTACTATCATATATTTGTTTCACAAGGAACCAGTGCCCGTATTCTGTAACTCGTTATTACGAATAACGTCGACGTTATGACAATTCCAACCAACCACGGTCCAGGATATTGTCGTTATCGACAGTAACGTCGACGTTATTCGTAATACCGACTTACAGAATACGGGCACAGGGAACCAATCTTGTTTATAATTATATTTAAATTTATGACCGTATAGTTCAGTATTGATGTGATATCTCGATCATTTTGCAGATGATACGAAATTTTACCGTACCTTACCACTGCCGTATTCAGCAGTTGGTTGAATATCTGAACAGTAAGGCAGCATTCATTAATATTGTAGACAAAAAAGTTATTTTCAGATCTAGGTAAAAATTAAGGTTCCTAAGGAACATCTCTATTCTATCGATACTTTTAACCAGTCAAGATATAGATGAAGTAAAAAAATCTACGGCACTTAGCAAAGTGCATCTTACTTTTGCACATATTGCTTTTCCAAGATTATCGTGACCACAATACGAAGGTACGTTAACCGATGCAGGACGCCTCCTCAATAATGATTTTGCATATTTTATTTTCCCAGGCCCGTTATATTTCTAGATGTGAGATAAATCTCAATCTTTCTGGCGTGAAACAAAATGGCCACGTATTGAACAGCTAGAAACCTGGTACCTCAACGACCTCACATAACAAATTTTGACGACACCTCATCCGAGATAACTAAAGCATACTTTTTCATTTCAGTCTATGTGTCAGTCTTTACTACAACTCGCAGTTTGACATGGATTATTTGTAACACTCATTCTGGATATCTGCTATTAAAGTTTAGAACTCCCTTCCTCTCAATATTATCCTCTCTGCTACATCTGCTAAGTATAAAACAGCATAATTTACAACTTTCAATAATCGAATTTATAATATAATAACAGAATTACGTTCAAGCGATCAAAACAAAAGAAAACATATCTTTTATATATTTTTATCAACTATTTAGCATTTTGTAAGAGTAGGACAGCGTAATTGCTAGCTGTCAATGATCGAATTTATAATTTAATAACAGTTTTACTGACAAATCGGTATTTTTTTAAGAGTTCGACAGGGAAATCAGCAACTTTATGAGAGTGACAATTCTATTGTAGATTTCGTATAAAAAATGTATTTATACCATGAAACATTAAATCACGTTTTGCACTCATATTATGAAGGTAAGCATCATAAAAAATCGATCTCTATTATACAAATTTATGATGGCATATCAGATTTTGCTTCTTTACTGCCCTTACCTTGTTTTCTCACAGTCATCACTGCATGGCAGATAACAGACAAAAAGATCCACATTATGGCTCAAGTGGGTAATTTGAAAACTGACTAAGTTTTAACAATTTTAGGCAGAAAATATATAATAAAATATAAAATATATAATTCAATAAACCAAGACTTAAAATTATAATTGCATTATCCACTTTTTAATGCCATGTGACTTTTCTGAAAATCCGAAGTAGCAGACTGACTCAGCCTCGAGACAAGAGAGAAAATAAAAAACATGACATGTATATCTTAAAAAAAAATACAGAAATGATACTTGATTCGGATGAAAGTCGATTTCGAGGAAAAAGAAAACAGTTTCCGAGGTCACTGGTGGCGAATCCGAAGTCCAAAGAAAAAATGGTACATCCAGTATGTTTGATTGCATCGCAGAGTAATGTAATCTGATTTTAATAAACCTTAGCACCTGTGGTATTTCAAGGCCCATGGTTTCGAAGTTGGAAGGCCAAAATGTCTCATACAATGTGGTTAACCGAAATGCAGAAATATCACTTATTTCGGGTACAACTCGATCCCTCGGGGTTTTCAGGTCGCCTATTGCTAATCTGAAGTCAAAAATGTTAAGTCTTCTAATGTTGAACTTCTTGTATGGGACTGACGAGTTGAAAATTCAGAATACAGTAATAGTTGGTGCGGAGACTTTATCTATATTAATAATTGACTCCACGCTTAGCATCACCCAGGATCGAGGACGTGGATTCATGGATTGTAAATATAACGAGAATCGAATCTCTTCAGGGTGCTGAAATACCGTGATTCCCCTTGTCTTTTACTATCTAAATGCTATAGATATAAAAATTGCATCTTCAGGCTTCGCAAAGATAGATCGGTAGCTCCCATGACGTCTTGAATGATTATGATTCGTCACTAGATGGATGTTAGCGAATCATTTAAAAATAACTATAACCATAGTAATAAAGTTATCTCTATATCATATTGTGTTAAAAGCGTAACTGGTTTGGCCATATTAACGATTACCATTTCAGTAACCCATATTATAGGCTCCAACGTGTAATTAACATTTTATATTTGTTCATCAAATACGGTTATTGATAACACTTCTATTTATTATTATGCTTCTTTTAGTGACATTTTCTCTCTGTGCAGTATTAAGTTTCATTCGAAGTGGCATTTCAGCATTTCGGTCGGCCATATTGGGTCAGCCATTTTACATTTCTGAATGTTTACCTCAGATTTGGAACCAGCGGTCTCAAAATTCTTGTCGTGCCAAGTTTCATTCAAATCAAGTGACATTTCTGTCTTTCTGGCAGCCAGTTTGAATTTCTTTAAAGGAACATGTACTTTATTTTTTATACTTCCTTCCATCTCGGAGCTGCACTAGTCCACCTTCTTTAACTTTTACAAAAGGTCACATGTTATTACAAACTCAACACATCTACGAAATTTCTAAACTCTGGTAGCTGAATTATGTACAAAATGAAATAGGTAGGAGACGAGTCAGACACGCGGAGAAAGCCCCCAATATATTATAATAGTGTTTTCCTAAAATTTTGATTGACAAAACAATGTTAATATATAAGTGGTAGTCAAATGTGGAAACTGTAAACAATGCAATTTGGAACACCATGACAAACATGATGGTATTCATTAATGGCCGATGAAGTTCCATAAAACATTGGAAAATTTGTTTATTGTTTATGTTTATGAGCAGGATCGAATTCATGTATTCTAGCAAGTAATGAGGACCACCATTTAATATCTACTACGAATAATTTCCGAAAATGTATGTTTTTCAAAATCTCAGCTGCCCCCGTTCGAGTAACTTCAATGCTTTAGCGATGAGGATGTTGCACGCCCCCGGTATTCTCTGCTCGTTATTTAATACGACCGTCAGGGACTCCTGAAGCTAAGAGAAAGTGAAGTCCATCTCCTCTCATTTTGGGAACTAATGAGAATCCCACGCTCTCAATAATCTGGATACTCGTTTATCGTCAGGATGTTTCTCATTCTTCATATTGTAGATTCTCATTGTTCGCATGAGATGATAATGGGAATGCCAGAGAAATTATATGTTTAGTGTTGGACATAGATGTTTACGAATGAGATTAATGGACTCCAGTTGTCCGAATAGATAAGCCCACGTGTCTTCAGCTACTTCCGCGACGGAGATTGGCATTTCTAAGATATTCAAACTCTTCATGTCCACATAATATCGAAGCGTGGTGCAACCTCGATACATTCTTGAATGAACACCGTACCTTAATCCATCAAAAGTGAAACCACACTGTGCCGCTTCAATTAAAGGCCGGCGAACAGCGAATCAGTACAGTCTGTTTACACGAGCGAAATGTGTCACTTGACGTAACGAGAGTGAAACCGCTCGCGGCGCAAAAGGGACTCGAATTCCAAGAATGCAAGATAAATATCGGTCGATTTCGTCCGTTCTCTTGATGCCATGGCCACTAAGAGACTCGAAAAGAGAAGAGTTTAGCCTAACCTCTGGCCATTTCCAAAACGGACATCCCCTGAGGGGAAAGATCGATGAAAGTTCGGAGGCTCTTCCATGGACATTGTCATTAAGTTTGCACCTGCGGCGTGATATTCGCGCAAACCGACCAATACGTGACCACGCGTGGGATGCGTTTTACACGTGTACGCACTCGCGTTCATTTGGATTCGAAGCCCCAGGGGGAGGAATAAAGAAGCGATGGAAAAAAGAAGTAGAAATATCTTCCTTTCACCAGGTCCCCGCCTCAGGAGGCTCGGGAACGATGGTGGTCGTGTCTACACGACGACCCATGAAAGTAACAGTAACAGTAACAGTTTGCCGAACGAGAGTCGAACACCTCGACGCAGTGAACGCGAAAGGGATATCGCGTCTCGCTCTGATCACTCGCGCCAGTACGCGTGAACGCGCGATTCCATACACGTCGACTTTCTGCTGGATCCCACGGAAAACGAATGCCCGGTAAACGCTTTGGATACGTGCTTTTCCCCCTAAATTGGAACCATCTCGCCGGCAGCCGGACGTAATTACGCACGTATTCGATTAAAATTTGATTTTTTTTAAGTGTCACTTACCAGTCGTTTCCGCGTTTCGCGTCGCTCAATTTCGTAAGTGGAGTAAGTATTTGTTTACGTTCGGTTTTAGCGCCGGGAAATCCATCTGTTGGTTTCATCTTCTGCTATTGTTTGCTTAAACCGTTCAGGTATTTTCTAATCGAAGGATAAAGTTTGTTTTGTGCGTAATTCTTGAATATTTGTTTTGTCGTAAGTAAATATTTGGTTGAGAGCTTGTCAAACTTTCATATCATTAACTTCATCTTCAGTTGTGTTCGACTATCTCTTGATGTGTGAAATCATTTATTTTTTGCCACGCGCTGTACTGATCACTTCTACATGTGAAGTGTACTTCAAAAAATGAGGTTTGTTAATTTTTTTCGATTTTGATATATTGAAAAAAAATGAAATGGTTGAAACTATTATTTTTTTTTTATTTATTATTATAGATACTAGAATAAAATACAGCCATGGTTTTTAGTTAATAGACAAGCCAACTATTTAAATAGTACATGCTACTAAAAGCTGTAGTTGTGCCGGAACCTACTACTTAGTTGGTAAAACCAACTATTTCTTTTTTTCAGTGTCTGATGTATTTTTCATATTATGTTTATTTTTCGCTAAAAAATTGTTATCAAGTAGGAACTTGTATTTTTCATTTGCCAGTAATCTTGTCGACGTGGTCATTAATGGGCATTTCCCGCACTTGAAAGAACGATAGTTTTCCTAATAGTATGCATGAAAGACTGGTTTCTCGTACTAAATGCAGTGTGCACAGAAAGAAAGTGTAGTTGGGTCAACCAAGCAAACATTTTTACCAAGAATCAATTGGTACAAAAAATTATTACTAACGAACCAGTTGGATAATGTAATTATTTCTTAAGTTGCCTCAATCAGTTAGCATGGATCTAAGACGATTAAGTGGTGGTTGCCCCAACGAAGCGTTTCTTCCGTTCGGGAAATATGAATTTTCCGCATACTATTAGGCTAAAATAGTAGATGTCCAAATAAAATGATTTTTTTTCTTTAAATTACTGGAAATTGTCAAACCTGGTTCATTTCGTGTCCTCTTCACATCTTTGCTGGATGTCCGTAGTAGTTAAAGCGCGATAACTATAGCAGGCTAACTTTACTGAGATAATTGATTTAAATCGTTTATTAAATAAATTATTGTATAGATAATTATTGCATTATAATTTTGTATAGAAATTATGGTGGCGACATAAATTTACAATCAACTACTTCAAAATCATAAATAAACTTCATCCCTAAAAATCTGTTTACGTAGACTGAGCAAGTTTTTGTTTAAAAATTATTATTGTTTCTGGGCAGGATGGACTTTAAAAATGACAAAAATGGTCTGTATTTTAATGAAATATTTATCAAGAATATTCATTGCCAATATGGTAATTTCTATTACAAATGCTCATAGTGTTAAAATGTACAATAAGTCAAATATAGCACACAACATTTCTGAGTTATGTTTTTTTTTTCATTTTAGACTTTTTTTAATCAGAGAAAATCACTTGCATTACATTCACTTCGATAAAGTAACCACTACATTTCAATAAAATGAAAATTTTTTTATTAAAAAAAAGGAAGTTTCTATAAAGAAGCTTAACGACACATAGTAATTGTTTGATAAAATCCAAATTAGCCGAATCTTATATATTATATACAGAGAAGGTGTAAAAATGAAAGGAATCCAATGGTCGTATATTTTAATTTAGTTAAAATATGTTTATCATTGAATATTTCAAATTTTGAATTTTTGTATACATCAAACAGTATATTAATCATATTTATGCACTCCTCTGTAGACAATGTGGCTAGTTTCTGACCATTTTTTTCTGGGTCCATTGCTTATAGCACAGAATCCTGAATGTAGCCAGAAATTGATCTTATTTTCAACCATGGCTATTTATATAATGTTGTGGTCAAATGCTGTTTTACATTTTATGGGAGTTAATGCGGTATCGCCAAAATATCACGTATTAATTAAATCAGCAGTTAATTTTTAATTGGTCAAAAAGGTGAACAAAAAAAGCGATCCATATTTCGTGAATGGTAGATTGAACTTTGTCCAAGTTTGGCTGGAAATTATCCATTATTCAGTATTACCTTTCATATGTATTTTTAATGATAAATTACGGTTTTTGTTTCTAATGCAGTTATGATAAAAAGTGTATAAATATTTTATCTTTACAAGTTTAATCTAAATGTTTGAAAATGTTCGATTTATAGAATTAACATCTGCTTAGACTGTGAGAAATAAAATAATTTCTCAACTAGAAATAAAAGTCGAATTGTATTTTACACATTTATTGCAAAAAATGGAAACATGCTTGTCATTCTTAGAAAGAAAATTAACTTTAATTCTATGCAGAATTATTTTAATAATTTCATAGTATACGAGAGTCAGTTAAAATTTCAAGTTTTCGGAAAATTATTATATGATATCAACAATTTATAATGTCACATTACAGAATGATCTAGAGGTCCGTTAAATACAGAAGATTTTTAGTTCACACACTTTAGGAATTCTGTCTATATTGTTCTATAGTGAATATTTTTTTATGTCGTACAAACATAGTAAATTTCATTATTTTTATAAATTACCTTAGTTACTTTCACTTATGGTCTGTGCAATTCATTTATTATTACTATAACCAATTAAAAAATTTCATAAAAATGCGCAAACATTTTCTAATCTCTTCATATTATTACTTATCCCCTCACAATTTCATTGTTTTTAAGATTACTCTTTCAATTTGAAAATTGAAAGTGTTTTGTAATTATTTTATTGTAATTTGATTGTAATACATTGATAGTAATATGAATAGTGGATTTGACCAAATTTCTAATTTTTAAATACTTAAACATATATTTAAAATTTGTTAGGGCTATGCAATTTAATTGTAATAGTTATTTTTGATGTTCCTAAAACAACCGCATATGTTCGTATTCTAATAACTTTAATAATGTTAAAGTCCTTTAAAAAATTCGGGTCGATAAAATATATAATGGTACATCCATTAAGATTATGGTTTTGTAAATACCAAGGGTCAACGACTGCTCGAAGATCAAAGTAATATTTTATAATGTTACAGATCGAGCGGATACGTAAGTCGCTTAACTTTTATCTCGATGCATCACGGAAGCCATCCCTAAGCGGCTTTTCGTGGTACCATATAACGGGGTCATTGACTGGGTGCATTTAATCCCAAATTTTCTAAATTCAACGAAGAAAATCGGATAAAATATAAACACTTCATAAGGTTATTCGTGATACGTTTTTATTTTTAATAAATTTAAAAAATTTTTTTAAATTGTTTTGAATATTTTAGATTTTTATGAAGTAATTTTGATCTGTTCATGTTAATATATATTTATAATCGGAGATTCTCATTTATTAATACATTTAGTTTTTGAATATATATAATAATTTTATTATGATTTTCTTTGAATTTTCGGGAACATCTCAAATACCCGAATTTAAAAAATCCGAAATATTGATAAATCGACCTTTAAAAGCCACCCAAGACACGATGACTGTCAAAAAGCCAATGAACCAGAAAGCTGTAATATTCATGAAAACAACATTGTCAGCTTTTTAAATGTCGATTTATCGATGTTTCGGATTTTTGAGGTGTTCCCGAATTTTCGCATTGAAAAAGTAACTCCAATTGCATTTTTTTACTTGTCACATTTTGTATTCCATTGATGTAGAGGTATCATATTTTGTGAGTTTAGACTAGTGGAAACTATCGTAATTTGCAAAATTTTGTTTTTAAGGACTTTGCCATAAACCGTACGATTAGTCGTTTAAGTTGTATTTAATTGGTCTAGTTAATTGTTTCACATTTATTCATTTAAATAATCCGATAAACATTTTGGTAACAACAATGTTTTAAGAGATCCCTCTACTACAATCTACAAATTTGTAACTTATAGCAATAACATGTAATAAAATTTGCATAAACATTCATTTTAAATTAATGAGTACACAATTCCTGTGGTAGAATTTGTCCAGTTTTTGGTTACATAGTCCAGTTTCTCTGTATACCTCTAAC
Organism: Trichopria drosophilae; assembly: GCA_030407085.1. Lineage (NCBI taxonomy): Eukaryota > Metazoa > Arthropoda > Insecta > Hymenoptera > Diapriidae > Trichopria > Trichopria drosophilae. The sequence goes on along the minus strand of CM059583.1, from coordinate 65,972,532 downwards.
ATGGAATGAAAGTAAATTATAGAAGCCTAGAAATGTATTAAGTTCGTTTTCTAATACGGTAACGTTTTCTTAAATCAAGTAATACTTACTTTTATGTGATTATATTTTGGTTAAATATTTTATTTGTAGACTGTCAATTGAAAGCAATACTCACCGAGAACTAAGTAAATAGTCTCTGATATTCTTTGTTAATGAATGATTTCAAACAGTGGTTAATTGTTAAAATAAATATTTCATGTGTACACTTTCTTCATTGAAACATTGAAACTCACTGAGAATTCAGATACCATTCTTCTGGTTTCAGCATAATGCAAACTGTTTCTGAAAAAGAAAAACAGTAAATTTAAGTTGCTTTTAAGAAACTATGAAAGTATTTATTACTATAAACTTTATGCTCCGTGTTATTTGCATAGCACTGCAATGACCAGATATTTATGAATTTAAATAGCCACCGTTGGGAACAGTAAAATTTCAGTAAATGTTTGAACCTTCATTTTTGAAATTGAAAGAATAATCTTTAAAACATATGACCAAATGTTCATCACGCATCACTAGTACCAAGTGTAACATTATGTAAATTCTTTATAAACTACTTTTCTTGAAAATCTAGTAGAAAACGTGAAAGTTAGTGACATGATCAGTAATAATATAAAGATATTAGGAGCCTCTAGTATTTGATACGTGAACGATTAGCACTCTAGCTGAGTACAAATTATTTGTACCCTACCACAACTTGCGAGCAAATGATACGGGAAAATGAAATAGGAAATGTGAGTGCATAAAAGTCACACGTGAAAGACATGAGAATTGTCTAAAAATTATATAAAAAGTGAAGTGTATCATATTCAACTTGATCTAATTCTATTGCATTCATGAAGTCTCATGTCGCTTTTATAGGCATCGCATGTGCTTCCTGCTTCATTTACTCATACGAAAATTTCTCGTGTGAATTGCACCTCAGATATTTAGCTGGTTTCCTTATATCAGCTGTAATGATCCTTTCTTATTCAGAGGCGATCAGTTATTTATGAGAAGAGTATTTAAATTTTAATTTCACTAATAAAATGTGTTAGTTTGATGTCAACTTGATATAATAGTCAGATATACATGACAGATGCTTTCATTATAGCTTGATCGATTATATTATGTTCATTACTCATAAGTAATATCACTGGATTAAATTGATCTGGCTGTTATTGATACAAGTTAAATAAATCATTGAAAGGATCTGTGCAATTATTATAATTATGACACACGTTTTTCATATCCTTTTTCAGTTGATGAAAGGTAGTGAAGTATAATTGCATCCCAATATTTCTTCCAATTAAAATGGTTGCTACTAAAAGTATTTGTCTTAATCTATATAGTATGAAAATTGAATTTCTACATCGATACTATTTCGATATTCATTTACTTATTTGTATATAAATTGTTTATTATTATTTAAAAAAATTGGTGTGCGATGAATTTGTCAATATTCAGATGATAAAAGAAGAGACAATTTGCAACGCTTTACGTATTAAATTTTTCGTTTAGAGACTATCTATTATCAGAATAAATAAGTACATAAATTTAGAATTAATCAGATTGATAGTTTGTTTAATAAATATGTTTACCGAAAAGTTAATAATGGATTATTGTTGTTCTACATTATAACTTTGTGCCATAACGTTTTCTTGAGATCGAGGAATACAGGGGAAGAAAGATAGTTGGTTTTACAAAACAAGTAGTTAGCCCAAGTTTATTTTAACCGAATTATTGATTATGAACTATACAGATTAATTTTTACTTCTATGAGTTTAATTAAAGACCCAAAAAATTTCAATTATTACCTAGTTTACACTAAGCAAATTCACTTTGTTGGGATAATATACCTATATTAATATAATATACCTATATACTGTAATTGTGATGTTCATCGATAACATCGCAAATTTGTTCGAATTAGTATTTCGAATGTTCGCGAGAAACCAGCTTGTATGTAAAACAGATATACTAGAGAAATTGTATGACAAATTATAATATTGTAACTGGGATTTCAAGGATATAACCGTGTTTTAATACACTTCTATTTTAGTAAATTTGTATGCAGAAATTCATTCATAGTAAATTGAATTACTTTTTAACTGTTGCAAATAGTTCAAAATTGTAGTAACTATTAATTTTATTAAAAAGAGTAAAATTAACAATATCGTCAAGCTTGCCTACACAAAATAGTAAAAGTTATATCTAAGTAGAAAAATTATTTAAAATAGTAGTATATTATAACAGTGTTGCAGGTCGGTCCTCAAATTACTAATAAGAACAATACAATTTCTAATATAATTTCTCTAAGTGCATACTCGAACGGGTACGCGACTTCGCATAATTACTCTCACATTAAGTAAAAACTTTCAAATCTATCATTTAGTTTGTCGCTTGTACTATATGACAGTTCGTTGGGTATTTTTACTTGTTCAACCAAATTTTTTTGGATACCGCAACTAACCAAATCGGTTAAGGGGGTTCTGAAGTGCCCGACGGAAGAGGTAGGAAATTTATCTAAAAAATGTAAATAAAAGATGAATGAATAACATTTTTAACATTCGGGTTCTGTAAGGGCAATTCTAAGCACTATAAACAGTTTTCTAGAAAATACCAAAGATATTAATCGAGAACTGACCGAGAATTTTCGGAAATAAGTGGTTTTTATTTATTTAAGAAAAATTTCGGTCAGTTCTCAATTAATTTCCTTGTTTTTTTTCTAGGATCCCGCCTATAGTAATTACAATTGCCCTTACAAACCCCAAATTGTGAAAAATCGATTCAGTGATTTTTTATTTACGGTTTTTGTGAAAATTCCTACCTTCTCGGTCGAGTACTTTAGAACCCCTTTAAGTCTCCAACTGAGCAGTTTCGGCAATCACAATTCTTCTTCTAGCAATTAAAACATTTCTTGAGTGCCAACAAAATATCAATTCCTCGGTCTATCACAGTGTTTTATATATAACTCTTTAAGCATTTTTAATTTAAATCAAGTATACACAATTATCTTAACCCTTTCGCTGTGAACTACGTGTATAAACGTGAATGAATAAACAGAATAAACAAACAGATATATACCAGCGTTATGTTTTATTGGGTATTTTGAATATATGCATCCAAATTTGAGGTCAAATTTTTAAAACTATAAATAGCAAATTCAATATGACGGCTTGAAATAAAAAAAAATTTCGGCCATATGGCATCCGCCATTTTGAATGATTGAAAACTGACTTCAAATTCGTAATCAGCGTGTTCGAAAACATATCCATATCTACAAAATTTCAAAATGGCCGGAAAAATCGTAAGATTTTGAATCCACATTCGAGTTTGCGGTCTTCACAGCGAAAGGGTTAATAGTTTTTGACTTTATATCAAATTATGCTTCAGCGTCTTTAGTAACTATAACATCATTTATTGTCTCAATACGCTTTAAATGTAGGCCAAACCTCTAATATTATTAAAAAACGAATACGTGCGTGATACAGAATTTTATTTTTATATATAAATACGCTGATACCAAAAGAACTAATTACGATTTTTTTTACTTGTAATGTTTGACAATACGTCCGCTACCGGCAAGCCAGGTTCCTGATTGCATCGTTTAAAATATGCCACATCGATATTTTATTGTGCATTTTTTCGTGTAGCTCGTCGACTTACGTCTTTCAGCACGGACAAATATCTCGTGTTCGATCTCCTTTTCCGAAGTTGAAAGTGAAGCATCGTATTGTGAATCCCCTCCAGTGCCAAGGAAGGAGAATTTCACGGACGTACAGTGTAAGAAAAAATGTTCCCAAACCCGTAAGACGACGCTCGATATTCTGCAGCAAATCGTCAGCTGAAATTTGTGGTGACCCATACACGGACAACGACCGACAACCATGGATTGGGTAAGCCTTTTCTTTAAAATTACGATTTCGACATTTAAGAATAGCAGATAATATAAGTTCGATCGATGTCGATTTCCGATGATTGCGCAAGATGTAATTGGAGTAGGTTCAGGTCGCGAGATTTTTAGGTATTCATACAATGGATAAATTGGTCGATAAGTTGGTTAATTCGTGACTGAATAGGGTTAATGATATGCTTCTTATCGTGAGAATATTTAAGTGTAGTTGCAAAATACTTTACATAGAATAATATGAAATATTAATTACAAAAAAATACCGTAAATGATATGTGAAAATCGAAATTTAAAATATCTCGTATTTTTTATTAGGGGACCCAAAAATGTACCAATTTCAGAAACTCTCCCTATCTTTTGCAGAAAAGCAGTACCTTAAAAATTTAACTAGTTATGGTTTTTATTTACATCAACGGTTAATAGCTTTGAATTGTTGTAATTAGTAATATTTCTATGTCTCCTCGTCAGCTTTCATTGCATGACACCTTACATTCAGTTGATATGAATCAGAAAACTAAAAACATAATTTGGTGTCAAGTATAAGTTGATGGTGTTAGAAAAAAACACTAAAAAATAAAATCTATTAATGTAAACCACAAATCACACATTTTGCTATGTTTTTGCCAACTAAAATTGTTCGCAACGCAGAAAATAAAAAACGCGTGAAGTCCCCTAATATTCAATTTCGTTTTTTCACTTTGACTTTCCTCTCATTAGAATTATACTCGTTGCGCTCATAAACTCAATCCGATCGCCACTTTCATTGAGGAAGCAGAAGCTGATATTTTCAAATATTTTTAGTTATTCTTCGATAGTATGTAAAGTTCACAATGAACCATTTTACTGAGAAAAGTAGTTTTCATCTACTCTGTATTGTTTATAATGTACAAATACGGTAATAATAATAATTGTTAAATCATTCATGAATTATTTCCTTCTGTGTACCTAGTTTTATATAAAACGATTAGAAAATCCTATAAGTACCCAAGCTAAATGCACTTGGTTAATTGTTATCGTTAAAAAACTTACACGAGAAAGCTATGTTAAAAATGGTTGTAAAACCTTCTTACACAATCCATATGCACGCGTTATAGTCAATGTAATTCAGGTTAGAAGCAATCAAGCGATGTGGTTTTGTTCCCCATATTCACTCTTTCTTATTGAAATATTAGCCACACATCACGATGCTCTGTATATCATTTGAAAGTTGGTATGGACTTCCAAATGCACAAAGATAAAAAATCAAGATAGAAGGCTACGTGACTGACATTTTTCATTGGTTTTCGAGTTACAGTTTTATATTGCAATTCTGCAATTGTCATTTCACAACGATTCGATATCCGATAGGACTTACTATAATTATGTATCAGTCTATACTTAATACACAGTTTCTCAGAGGCTCCGAGATTAATCGACGGATAATGGATTGGACATAATGCTACTGCTTCGAAGGAGCGCTTCTAGACAATGCATGCTGTAAAAGTTGTTCATGATATGCCGGTAATTAACAATTTGTCTCGAGATTTTGCAGTAAAGCATGCTGTACATGCTTACGTCTAAAATAAGTCTATATGAAACAAAAGTATGCGATTGCGTAAAACTATTTAAAGCTACTGACAGCTTATGTCCTGAAGAAATATAGAGAAAATAAAGACAAATTACTTAAGTGATCGATCGACCATCTTTTATCAGATTGTAAAGTATATTAAAAAGTTTATATCGACATGTAATTAATTATGAAAAGTGAAACCGGATATTTTAAAAATCTGTTTAGTAAGATGATAATACCTTTTTGTGAAAGGCACAGAAGAAATATCTGGATAGATCAGGCAGAAAAAACTAGTTAAACCATTTTTGTTTTTACTGTATAATATTCAAAATTATGACAATTTATAACGTAACGTTTTTTTAAATACATTTAGAGTTTTAAGTTCTGCTAAAATGAGTATATTTTCACATATGAATAAATAATAGAGGCCTGCAAAATGTCAATCAAGTCTGTTACAAAAAAAGAATGTGTTTTGTACCTTTTTTGATGGAGAATCCGAATCTGACATTCAAAATGGCCATTAGGTCAGGAATTTTTGTAACACTAGGTACAAGACACGGCCATTGTAGCCCATTGTGGTTAGCTACACAGAAATTCACAAAAATGACCAAAATGGATGTTTTTTGTCAATTTAAACTAACGTTACAAAAATTGCTGACGTCATTGGCCATTTTGGATGGCAGATTCAAATTCTGCGTAAAAAAAATGTTATTTTGACAGACTTGAGTTAAATTTGGAGGTCTGTGTAATTAATAAAACTCATATGAATCCGACAATGTAAAACGAGCAATATGCTTATACTTTTGGAATAAATTAAGCTATTGGTACATTACCAAGTTTGATTGGATAATCGTCATCGCGAGCACATAATATGCAGCCAAATAAATTTACACATATTGAAATGGTTACTATTTTATTTCACTTTGTCTGATTTATGAAAAAATGGTCTTATGTCAAGGACTTTGCTCTCATTTCGCATAAAATGTGTCCCTTCATTGTACTGCTCACATTGGACGTTCATTACAATCCCATAGCAATTACTCCTGACGAGCCATTGACGTGATCACATCTCGCATTGAAAAATATATATTCCGAACATATATCCTGAAATAAGAGTAGGAAATATGCAAGATATATTTTTTATATAACGTTTTGGTCCAATTTATATATAATGACAATAAATGTTGCATATAAGGGAAATTCGAAGATACATTATTAACGTACATGGAAAATAAATGGGATGCACCTCAAAATATATTTTTGGAATATTTCCGAATATTTACAGTAGATATATCTGGTATATATCGTGGATACTGTACTTTTGGCTCAAGTAAATCCTACATGGTTTTTATATAACCAGGATATACCTCGGTATATATATATATATATTTGTCCGCGCGGGTTGCACCACGTATTTACAATAGATGTTCATTATGTGTGCATAAATGTGTATTTTTTGTGGTCAATCAATGGACGTTTAAATAACGTTCAAAATATGTTCAGTGCGCAGCGCACGTACCTATAAATTTTTGTAACCTGAAAGTAGAGTAGAATTTTAGATTAAAGGACCTGAGAACCAAAATTTCTACAATTCCTGGATTGAATAGACTACTATTAACCTGAAATAACAAGACACGTATTTTTATAAACGTTATATAATAATAATGCTGATAGAAAATGTGATGACAATCCTCTATCTGTCCTGGCATGAACCTTATTTTTGACATGTCAATTATTTTTTCATTTTTAATTATTGAAGTGCAATTCTTCACATTTAAGGTTCCACAACAGAATTTTCGTATTATGAGGGTAAAACTTTATTTTATGCCCTTAATACGAAAAATATTTCTCCACCAAGCGGGTGCATAGAATTCGAATTTATACACCGAATTCTAATGTGGGATGGGTGGGGAAATCGTATCTCAGCCATGTAATTTTCGAGGGCGAAAAATACTATTTTGTGTCCGGGAGGGCGAAAATAAATTTCTGCAATTCCTATGTGGGTATATTCGTCGAAATGTTACATTTTACTCAAACTATCGATTAAATGACCCTAAATATATATTGGATGGACAATAAACCTAAATAGGTAATAAGGATTTCATTAAAGTAAATAAAATATATTTGTAATCAATCATTCCTTGTGTACTTACGGACGTTTTATTGAATACGTCGTTACTATAGATATCAATTTCGACACAGACTTGTGTTATGTTAAAATGTAAATATGATTGTAGTAAGCAGACAGTTTTGGAATATTTAATTTTTTTTTAATTTATGGACTTAAAAACTGAAATTTAATCAAAGACAGTCACTAGTTTCACTGTTTGCAGAGGTAAAAACAACGGAAAATATTTCGAAGTGTTAATTTGTTTTGAACTCTATGAAGATTATGAATGTAGTATATAATTCCCTTATTATAATCACGGCTTATAAATCATTTGTCAAATATTTTTATTCATACTTTCATTTTACGGAGACATATCGATTGTTCTATACATGGTGGCTTATTTGCACAAGTCATTTAACATCATGTGAAGAATGAAACTATTGAATCGTTTTCATTAGAACGTTATTAAGTCTTTGTTTAGTACATTATTTATTACGTTATTTAAAAATAACACATTATGCAATTATTTTACAATTAAATAAATGCTTGGTGTCAAAATAATTTTTAATCTACATAAATTCTTGTTCGATTATCTTAATGTGCATAACAATGTTAACGTTTCAAACGTTTGACATGAGCACGTCACTATCAGGCATCGGTAACAAATTCCATTCTCTACTGATATGAAAAAATGTTGCTACATAAGAATAAGTGAACAATTCTATCGGCCGTTGACACTATAATTTCATTATTTTACAAAACCGATAGTCTATTCGAGATAGCCATGGACAGGCTTGACCATAAGATCGAACGTAAAGATAAAGTATACTAATCTTACTAGAAAATGTATTTCAGCGGTTGGAAGTAGAAAACAAATAGCAACAGTTTATACTGCACCATTTTGGTAAAATCGCTTTAAAGAATGTGAATTAATTTGTACTTAATAGAGGGAATGTAAAATGATCTGTACTATAGAGATAATATGCAATCTACAGGCTGAATTTTGTGAATGCAGAGTTCAGAACATAAATGTATTCCATTATTACAAATTAGACTATAGATTTTTAATCATTTGAATCCGCTGCGGGTTTTGCTTATGAAATCTAATATTATTAAAAATGCTTAGCAAAGTCCAAAGATATGAAAACATCTACTGAAATGCTCAATATATTAAATGATACGATACTTACTATAATTACTACAAATATTGCAATTTTCTTAAAAAATGAACACTCGCTTCATAAATAGTATATTGTATTATTTAAATATATAGTTAAGGAAATGAGGAGAAAAAACTGCCATTTCGTCGAATCGATAACAGAATATTTTTTTAATTCAACTTTTTATTCTCAATTCGGTGAAGATACAGAACTAAAAACTTTATTTTTCCTCGAAATATAACCAAAATTTCGCAAACCGTGTTGCTACTACAGTTCTTCACTTCTTACACTGTAAAATGCAATATGTATAAAATACTTCAATTAATACAAGAAATGCTAATGAAATCTAGAATTAATTTAGAAAATTGTCTGAAAGTAAGATGTAATGTAAATAAGACGACTTTGACAAGGTCAGACTTATGCATTATACGTAGGCTGACTTTAAGATGTATTATTATCAGTTGGATTCGCTTATTTCAATCTTGCGCAATTAATATTTCGTGGTATTATCGCTACTTTTTTGGCAGGAAACAACATAACTGGTCTTCTTTTGGAGAGGTTCCACCATTCGGGTGTGAAATGGTGTAGGGAAAACGCATGCTATCGCAGTCGGTAAAACGTGGATTCTATCCACAATATAAATGTTGAAGGAAAATTTGAATTACCTTTTTTGAAATTACCACTTTACAAATGATTTTTGTGTAACATTTTTCGATATTGTGCATTTTAAAAAAACGTATTTTGTAACGATTTTGTTTATGGCTCGATCATTATTGCATTACTTGAGGTTGTATTTCTTTCGAAATGATGCAGCGCAATGAATGTACAAATTCAAGTGTAGAAATGAACTATACATTAATTTTACTTATAAAATCTACGTTTTATTGTCGCCCAAACATTTCAAAATTAACTAAACAACTTATTACGATTCTAGATAACAAAAAATACCTTTGGGGGACATGCAATAACATACTATAGAAAATTATTATAGTCAGATAATCCATTGCCAATTGAGATGATGTTTGCCTTGAACAATTTATGAGCATTACTTTCTCTAATAAGGAAAAGGTGTTTATTTACAAATGATATAAATGACCTAGGCAATATATTAAAGTAGTTATTTGCATGTAAACATCATATCTTCTTTATAGTTTAATGATGCAATGGTACATTCACAACATACTTCAATTTCAGTTGTTGCACATACAACAAGAATCTATGATGCAAAGGCCTTTAACATTCGAAGAAATTGTTACCACAAATATTTGAAAGCAATTCGAAAAGTAAGGCTTGTAATGCAACAGAGAAATTGTATTTTTGCTTTGTCATCCTAAAATTTAATAGTCATATTAACAGGTGCATTTAGTTCATTTAAAGGTAGCATATTAATATGTAAACGGAGATAAAGAAAATAGTTATTGGAATCATTTTAATAACGCTTTAATACAAAAAGTAGTTGAATTGACTATTTCCATTTACTATTTTTCGGTACTTCAATAATTCGTACATAACCTCAAATATTAACTATAACCGTTCATGTTGTTAATTCTACTACTTTCATATGTTAAAATCGTTTCTACCATTTCTTCATTCTGTACCTCGTTTTTCGTATGAAGAAAGAAACAGAGCTCAAGATCACATGAAAGAGATAAATTTGATATCTTTCACTAATAAATTGTAATAAAAGAAGCCTTATAAGAACTGTTTGTATTAATCTTAAATATGTAAGTATGTAAGTATGACCTGTACTTGTTGAATAACGGACCGTTTTAGAATATTTGAACTTTTTATTTGTATTACATTTATTAGCAATATTTGAGGATAAATCTCCAAGTGGAAAATTTCGAGTTTGAATAATCACTTGCAAATGTAAATTCTGAATTGTTTATGACCGATTTAAGTCCGAAAAAGTAATATATAATATAAAATAAAAAAGATGAAACCACTAAATCAGTACTTTCAAAAGAGAATTTAAAATAATATCAAAGAATGTAAATTGCACAGATGATAGACGATGAAAGTCAAAGCGCTTTCTTTCAGCGAGAATGAAAACTGAACAGCGTTATGGGCTTAAACTCGATTTCTTCCGGTCTGTCATCATTTTCATGTCAAATCTCAGTGCTCTTCACGTTCTTTCAAATATGAAATATTCACAGTTCATGGGTTCATTGTATGGTATTGAGGTTATGGAACGAAATAAGGAAATACAAAGTACCTGATTTCTTTCTCGTTTGCAGCTTTATGTTTTGGTTTTATGAATATGATGAATCATCATCTTTCGGTACCATTAAGGAACATCGATTACGTATATATATATAGAAAGCCTATATCGTTAGTTCGTATAAAATAAGAAGGGAAGTAATTTATCACAGGAATGATTTAACTAGGGCAGCTAATGAATCGTATATGAGTACTATTTAATTAACTGCATGAATGAAGGAAATAGTTAATCTAAGTAAGAAATCAATAAATTCAACACGGTAACTTAGGTTATATGCCTTTCAGCTGTTTTTGGTGGGCACACTATTTCCAGTTTGTTAGTTAGTAACCGATAGAAATATAAACTAACTATATTTTAAATCTTTAAAACAGCTACTTACCTAATTAATTTAATAAATAACTTTTCTTATTACACTCGTTTACTAGCTTAAATAGTTGTTACGAAGATCTAAAATAATTAAAATAACTTTGACAATTAAACCTCCTATTCCCGGTGTGATAAAAACATGTCACATTTAGTAATGTCAATAGTGAAATATTTTATATGAGTGTTATTTAGTATTAGTTAACTTGACAAAATAATACTGAGAAAAGAAAATATTGAAATACGGAACTGTATTAATTTACGATGTTCATGGCTTAATTATGTAACTGCGGAAATCCCTAGATGATTAAAAAGGAAAAATACACAATGTTTAAAATTAACGAATTGATCAGCTTAAAATATGAATTAGTTCCTTCTATGTTTTGATTACCAAATTGGCAGGTTGTCAATATAATTTCCCCATTCGCGTTTACTTTGATAAAAAGTAGCTATATTGATATACTAATAGTGGTTAACTGCTATTTAAACTTTACATCAGGTCAAAGATATCAAATCTTCTTTATATGGTAGATAATTAGCAGCTAAATATTTGAATTTTAAATATTAGTGTAACATTGAATGAAAATAAATAGTAGGTCATATTTCGAGTGCAAAGAAACTAAGTATCAACTAGTTTGTATGGTGCAGTCTTTGAGTGCTCGGGCACTAGCTTGGTGTAATTAATAACGAAATCTCCTACACTTCGGTGTTTACGTATGATTACTGTTGTGGAACAAGTAAAGCCTTCTTTCAAAAAATGTTTTTATATCCTACCATACGTTCATTGTAGTGACCATCAAAATACTAGCCGGCTTTAATAAAATAATTTAATAAATATTCGTCTATAATTTTAAACCAGTTCTAATCCAATGGTATCAGTTTATTTAGTAACAATTGGTAATAGTTAATTAAACATTGAATATTGTATCGTATACGTGATGAAATTATCGTCATTTATGAAAATTTTAAAATAGTTGTAAAAAATAGTTTGGTAATTTAATATCAGTGATCCTTTATTACACTGCATTTTTTCGAAGTATTTAGCAACGAACTTTTTATAAAAGCGTTGTTTTAAATTTAAGTTGCCCAATAAAACAAAATTCTCAAAGCGTAATATGAGTGTCAATGTTTAAAAAGGTACTGTAAATGACCCGTTAATTCTAAGGTATTAAGTAAGGGATTTTATATATTTACATATCAAAGTATGAAATAAGCCAAAATAATGGTGATATTAGAAATTTGTGTAGTTAATTTCTTAAAAATGAACAAAAGATTAATAAGTCGAATAAATTTCATGCAAGTATTTGAAAAGATTTATTAAGACGACTAAGCAGACAACTATTGTAGATTCTATAGATCTTAATACCTGTCTGATAATCTTGGCTACTCTTTATCTTGACTGTATTTCAATTCCCTATATTTTTTATACTGAACTATTAATTAATAATGGAAATAAACAGAATTTATTTGGTTACAAATTTCTTCTGTAATCGTTTACAATCCCTTTTTCGCACATAAATCACAATCAATGAATTTTAAATAACATTTTAGGTGCAAAAATGCTTATTTTTTGTAATTGTTAAATAGAAATCGTACCAGGAATATGTTTTTAAAATAAAAACATATTTTAATAAGAAATACAACATTTCGTTATTTAATGCTCTATAACGCATATTAAAAGAAACAGTTTTCGACAAATATTTTATTAAATGATGATGAATTTTTTTAGCAAAATTGTATAAAATATTTTGCGATATCCAGCAGATATTCTTACAGTTTCAAAACAATTTCATTTAAGAAATTATTGTTATTTGGGAAAATTAAGTTTTTTCATCCTACCTTTATGGAATTATTCGTTTATTTCCTGACCTTGCAATTGGATTATAATTATTGAATAATCCATTTTTGTCTAACTGTCCTTACTATTATCACTTAGTCCGTCATCTGGTAACTGAAATCGGTTACCAGGTCATTTACCTTATGTCATAATAAAGTGTATTAGAATATATCTAGACATTTTATTTTAAAAATGTTTAATTTTCAGAAGGTGTAATAAATATTTCCTAATAATAAGTGTACTTCTACAAATAAAATGATGGTATCAATGTTAAATCAGTTTGTGTTGTGTTTCTGCAATAGTCTGCAGCCACTTTTTTCTAAGCAGGAATTCAACGACTGTTTAAGAGATTTTAATCGTAGATTTTTTTTAACTACATTACTGTACTGCACGGAAAATGATAACTGATTAAGTAGCTTCCAATTAACCTTTCACCTGTCATCTAATTAAGGTTAATTTAATTGCAATGATATCCTATTACATTTGAAACGGATAAAAACTAATGAGGATTACGTAAGAAAAATGAAGATTTCTATTTCCAAACGTAATAGATTGAATTATTAAACATTTTACTAATTTTAACTTGTTTATTAATTAATGGTAAGTCTTGCGTAAAACATGTAATCTTAAGGTTATACTAAATTTTAGTAGATTATACTACGCGACGAAATTCCTTTTTATGGTAGTTGCAGTTAATTATGAAAGTAACATTTATTAGAACGAAAAAGAGGCAGCTTTCTGGAAAATTTGTAGAAAGAGGTTTAATGGTGCAAGTATAGAATCTATTTTTTGTAATAGAATTCGAAAAAGTGCTACTTTTGAACATACAATTTTTTCAAAAAATGGTTCACTTAAAAAGTAACAATTTTATGAAAAAAGTTTACAATACAAACAGATCTTTTACGAATAAAGGTTGGAATATACAAAAAATATTTTAGATCGATTGATGAAGAATTGTTCGAGTCAGGCTTTTAGTGCTCCGGGTTTTAAATCAGCACTATTATACTTGGAATTCGTCTATTACCATTATAATAAATCCCTTACAATAGTACTGATGATTTTCGTACCTTGGAATATATCTGAGCCTCGATGCGGCAGCATGGGTAATTTTTACATAAGGTAATTTTGTTGTCCATCGTTTTTTAAAAAAGTTGTGTATGAACATGATCCTGAAAAATCATTTTTTATTTTCATATATTCTATTGTGGGCTATTCCCACATTTAAATTAATCATTTATACGCGAACCATAATCTATGCCCATCAGTTACAATTTCTCGCGGGAAGATGTTCGCCAGTAACGCAATTTCGTTAAAAGAAATTACATAAATTCGAAAAATATGATAAAATAGTTAATTATTATCTTTTACTGCACTAGAAACAAAATAATTATTAATTGAATTGAGGATCAGCTTGTAGTTTGTCACTCATTAAAATTTAGCAAAATTAGATAATACTTTCTGATGCAGATTCCATAATACGCAGTAACAAATAATCAGAAGTGTAAAATTACTTTTTAGTAATATATTTTAATACCATGATGTGATTCATTGAATATCTAAGTACTCGTATTGTTGAGCTGCTGTGCAAATATCGTTGAATTATTCAAGTGGTTCCACCATTATATTCAATGATGATGTGGTGAGTGTTTCGAGCCAATATTTGAGCATAAAGACTCGAATAGTTCAGCAAATAACAATTGGCACTAAACAATACTCGTTCGCTCGTTTGAAAACGTATCTTAATTTGCATGCAGCAAATTATACGCAGACTTTCTTTTTCTCCCGTGAGAGTTTACGATATATTTTGTACAGCGTTTACGTAACACAGAGAAGATGGAATTCATTGGCTGAAATAGGTCAGATTACGTTCTGTGGATAAAATTCCTTAAATTTCGTAACTAGAAATTTGTATATATCCGTGAAATTTCTTTCTTAATTTTTCAAAATCACCAAATACGAGTTCAAACATAAAATTTGAACACCCTGAGTTATCGTTACGTGTCCAGTGCTAACTTATCCCTAATTGTCACTTGTATCGCCTGGGATTAAACGCAAAACAGGTGTCTTTACTTAGACGGGCTTTTTTAAAGAGGTTATCAAATGTTTCTTTTGCGATAAAAATGCACATTATCAGTGATCAGACGGTTGGCAATTATTAGAGAGCTCCCTGTATTGCGGAGTAAAAGTTGTGCTAGTGCTTGGCATTAGGTACGCGCAGGTTTCTTCAGCAGTATTAGCTATGAGAGAAAGCTGACATGAATCTTGCGTGTCAAAGACGCGATCGACGCTGATGCGCAAATGACCTTCGTAATGGCATATTCGTACGTGCGCTCATATACATACGCCGGAATCGCGAAATCCATTTTCATGTTCCGATTTTCATGGCCTTCTATGCATTATACATAATTAATTTTAACGAGGTATTTAAAACATGGGAAACCGTTGTTGCGCGGATTACACAAGTTTTTTCATACGACCGTCGATAAATCTCGAGTGGCTATTAAGAGAGAAAAATCGTTCGGCAAATGTCGGCGTTATTTAGCAAATTGCCCACGTTCTGCGCAATTTTGGTTTCTTATTGAGGATGAGATTAGCGTAATTCAACCTCTACAATTTGCTCTAATGTCATGTAATACGAATTGATTTGGAGGGTCGACGCGTTGGCCTTGAGTACTTCATTTTTTTTTTACTTTTGAAACTTCATTTCTCTTTTTAGTATTTATTAGATATTTCTCAATATTTAACGTCAATAGTCTTGCGTAAAATTGATGACACATAATGATGTTAGATTTGACGTCAATTTTTTTGATAGTTAAAAACGAAAGTCGTGAGGGAATTACTTATACGCATCTGTAGAATGTAAAAATGTTTTTAGAATATTATTATTTTAGTTTTGGTTACAAAATTTAGGTTTTAGACAGGATTTCATCATTTTTCTTGTTCCAAAATATTGGTGTTAATTATAGTATTTTGTTTTTATTATGTTCTTAACCTACTTTGGATATTTTACAAATTTAGTCATTATTTTTACATATACTTTACTTTTTACCCATTTAACTAGTTTTCATTGCTGTCTAGTGTTTCCATTGAATTTAAGAACAAGTGCTTAATGCAGCTATCTAAGCTGCAGTTAATTTATTTCAAAATTATTAATCAGCTTGAAATCCGTTAAGACAAATTACTTTTGCACTTCGAGTAATCAGGTTTATTGTATCTGGACATTTTTAAGGTAATTGGGTTATCTATATTCCCAAGAAAAGCATAGACTTTAGGTTGGTTTCTCGAGTGACATTCAAATTAAAATGAAATCACACTATACCCAAATGATTTTTCAAGTGAATGCTCCAAGTAAATGAAACATTTCGTTATTTTTAGAATATTTTCTCTCCACGACAATGTAAATTATATACTGATTAGTTATGGGATATTGATTGATTGATAGATTGATTGTGTATGTCTACATTGGATACTGGAAGACGTACAGCAGAATGTTTTTTGCTTATAACATCTAACTTCATCATGAACTCGGTAAAATAGAAACGTCAAATATCTCATTTATTTTATCGCAATCTTGGTTGTAACTGTCTGTTGGATTAAAAAAGTTTGCACTGATTACGAATGAAATGTCTTCCCTCGTTGAGATATGCCCTAAGATGTACTCTCCTCATAACCAGGAGCTCATTCAGTAATCTACTTGTGAATACAACTTCACTTATTACGTTCATATTCTGCATTTATCTGCGTAAATGTATAATAAGCAGCGTTTGTGAAATAATCTTGATGCAACCTCACATTTATGCATCAGTGTATGCCTGCGTGTCAGAAAATGGATACTGTTACTATAATGCAACTTACTTTTATGTGCCATGCATTATATTAATTCTGCTTTATTATTGCAATATAACCACCAGTTAGGACAAAATAATAATAAATTCACCTTTTCATCGGTATTGTACTGACCCTTTTTCTATCTTATGGGATTCTTTATAAACGGAGAGAAAACCCCAGTAACCAACCAAATATCGTCAACGGTCAGATGCTTTGTTAAAAACTAATAGGAAATGTTTTTGTAATATCGTTCAAATGAGTTCTTTTATTCCTTTTTATTGGTTGTTTTGATTCTCATAGACCATCGTTACATAAACTAATCATTCGTGGAATGACTGTCGATTTTTTTTCTTAACCCGCATAAGAAACACTCTCTGCATTCCATGGAGTGAAGATTCAGTTTTAAATAGTGGAGTCTCTCGCATGAAAAAGTGAATATTTATTCCATACTCTTTGAATTTGATACTGTGAAAATACCCCGATTCTCAGTGAACAGTCACTGATTGCCATAGAGAAAAAGGTGCAACTGAGCAACAGTGAAATTTCACTGATTTAAGCAGTGAAATTAAGTTGCTTTATGAGACAATAAAATTAATTCATTACTTGAATCAGTGAAACTTTAACGCGAAACAGTCCAATTAGTTCGCCGTTTATGCAGTGAATGTGATAAAATTCACTGACCCAGCAGTGAGTATTCATTCACTCATTCAAATAAGCAGTTTTTCACCGTTTCAAATTGAGAGAGTAGATAGATACTTATTAGAAACAAATTGCTATTATCATGAAATCAAGTTAAATAAGAATGCGTTTGAATTTGATTGGAATAGATTGCAGATTGGATACTCTCTTTTGAAATGGTAAAAAATTCACTATTTGGATCAGTGAATTAATATTCACTTCTGAGTCAGTGACTTTCATCATATTCACTGCATAAACAGTGGAAATAACAACGAATGTCACTGTTTCGCTTTAAAGTTTCACTGATTTAAGCAGTGAGTCAATTATATCGTCTCCTAAAGCAACTTAATTTCACTTACTTAAACAGTAAAATTTCACGACTTCTCAGTGGCTCTTTACACTATGGCAATCGGTCATTATTCACTGAGAATCAGTGAAGTTGAATCAGTTTCAAATTGGGAGAGTATATGACATAAAAATCTGTTAAGTTAAGTTAAGTGTTTAAACTGTATCAATTTAATATAGTGCACAAATTTTGAAAATATTTGCCTTAAGAATATATCTTCACTAGATTTAACCAAAAAGGATTTAGATGATTTTCAGAAATAATTATAATCTAGGAATAATACGAGGATGTCCACCACATCCCTAACTCCATTTATGAAGCGTAAAGCGACATTTGTTTTCCAAGAAAAGACTTTTTTTCCTTAATAACTGGCATTTTTAAATGTGACTCCAAAAAAATTGTTTAGTTCAAATAATTATTTATGTCACATTGCTGATTTTTTGTCAACTAGAAAGATATAGTTGAATATATCATTACTGTTTTGATTTCCTATTTCTGGTTGCATAACTCGTAATGTAAGAGTCCTTCAAATTCATAGATTTAAGATCTTTGTCAAAACTGACTTGAAATTTGATACATTTTCACTTTTCAAGCTGATATTATATACTTATGTTTTGTCACAATAATATACTACCATAATAAAACAAGTAAAATTCATGATTTTATAAAATGAACCTAATTTTAAACTGCAGCCTTTGGTTTAATAATCTATAAAAGAATTACAAAAATCGATATTTGGAAAAACATTGAAATAGCAATTGCGTATCTTTATCGTCTTTCTTAATTTCATTCTGTGCATTGTATTTTATAGAGACACTATTTTAAAGTAGTTTTCTCTCGTCGTATTTTACTGTAGAATATTACCGTCGTATTTCTTGCACGCATTTTGCTTTCTTACAAATTTTATCGTTTTTGTCAACGTTTCCTTTCATTCCTACTACTGCGTGACCTTTATCTTTTTGCATTTTCTGCAGTATTAATGACCTTCTCGAATTTATTTAATCGCTTTCTGCAGAGTGCTTGTATATTGTCAGCTCTTTCTCTGCTTTGTGGAACTCGGGATGTCAGGCTTCATAACTTCAATACACTTTTTATTGTAAACTTCAGGTTCTTTCCACGTTATACCTTTCTTGTAATGGAAAAAACATTCAAGTTCACAAAGAAGTCTTAAAATAAGGTATTCGGTGCATAGGAATTTTAAGCCTTAAGAGGGTTCACTATCAAATTTCGATTAAAAGCGATTTAGTATTTTCTCGCATTCCCTCGTGTCATTAAAAACACGGTGACATGATAATTACTTGAGTGAAAGCGAGTATTAAATTAGAATATTCGCAGTCATTAACATTTAAGACAGAAACATGCTACAAAAATGTCTAATCTACGCTGAGCGGAAAAATAAAAACTATTTTTACTCGACGTAAACTGTGGTGTAATTATCAGTGTTTGCCACTATGATTTTAAATATAAAACTAAGATATTTTATTTAAATTCGTCTTATACAAAGTAGAAATGTACTATTTGATGACGTATAAAATACAAGTGGTATTCTTTCTAAATCAGAGTTGTACACATAAAGTGCCTTTTGCATGAAATTTGAATTTTATAATTGAAAATCAATTTGAAAGCTATTTACGAATCTCAAATCAATTCAACAACAAATAAAAGGAATCATGATTTAATCAGATCCTTCTCGAATTTCAATGAATGGTTTAATTCGTTTACTGATTCACGGTTCGTGACGCGACGAAATTTTAATTTCAGGACCACAAAAAACATAAAACATGATTAGAAACTGTTCAAAGCCCTTGTAGTGTCTTTGAATGATGCGGTTATTTGCAATTCTATATGTTAAAGATTATCTTCCAATCAAGAAAGTTGTATTTTAATGTTAGACAGAAAATTTTTTTCTATCTTTTGTAACCTGAACAGTCGTGAATTCCATCAAAGCCGTCTACGGGTCAAGAAGATATCGAGAAAGCCATAAAAGGAAAGTGAAATTTTTTATTGTCAATCTTATAGTTCGCACGAAAAATGTCTATGATTACATCGCAAATTGTCACTGCAATCGTGAAATCGTTATCGATGCTGTAAGATAATTCGTTTCGTATTTGTTTTTCGCGGTGAAATAATCGTTATCCAAGTGCACAAAAAGTAAATGATTGTCCGTACTGCGATGACTCATTAAACGCCCAGTTCACACTTAGTCGATTTTCCAAGTGTGGCTATAATTTTCTGTCACGTCAATAAATTATCAGTTGTGCTGTGAATCTTTGTGTACATAACTTTGTAAGGCGTATAATTAATTACTTGTACGTTGAGTCTCTGAAACGCATGTGAACATAAACATAAAGTAACATAAATAAAAATCTATTAAATTTTTAAATAAGCTTTTAATTTCAAACGTGAGTGCAAGTGACTTGCATACATGTGAATATATTAAATATTCATCCTATATACTTGCACACACGTACATAATGGTATAAAATTATACACAACCTCTTTTCTGCGCATTAACCCGTCGATTCGCATTATTCAGAATAAAATACCTTCAGTCCGTGTGGATACCTTTTACCTCTATCGAAGCACGTAATTTACCAGATTTCCGCGATTTCGCATACGTTCCTTTCCTCTGTTTTGATCTAAACCTTTCTCATTTGTATCATCGTCTGGAATGCGCGAAAGGAAAAGGTGCGCCGGGGTCCGTTGCTTATCTTGAAAGGCTGGACGAAAGTGAGCTGGGATAGAAGTTGGGTACTTGTGTGTAAAGAAAGATATACCTATGTGATTATACGAAACATATCGAGGACGGTTACCGGTTAACCTTTCGAATGCAACCGGTTGATTTTTAACAGCATAAAGATGCCAGTAGAGGCGGATAACAGAACGGAACAAGAAAGCGCCAACTTCGGGTGAGAAAAATGATTTTGCAACCAGTTTATAAAATGAAAGTCCTGTTTTCTTCTCTTTAAACTTTTCAAATTTGACCTGCATTCATACGCTGAAAAAGTTCTAGTAAATATTCCCTTGAATTAAGGAAACATTCTCTTAGTCTACTAAATCTAAAATTGTAATGTCGACATGCCGAAATATCTACATCCTAAAATATTCCACAATCTGTACAAAATATGAAATGTATTCGATGGTACTCTTCCGAATAATGCAGTCAAAGTTCGCGAAAAAACACAAACTTTGCCAAATTGGTGAATATATCTTAAAAAGCATCTTTTATAATTTTAATGTCAATATGTGCACAATTTTCATTTGTTATCGTCGTTTTTTTATGCATACGGTACAGTTTAAAAAAAATGGAAACATTCATATTCGACTAATTCTGTGGGCGCTCTTTTGAATCGCGTTACTAATATTTTTCAAAAACAAAGTTTAGCACATGTATTTTCTTAAAATACTGAAAAAAACGAGGTACCATTATTTCAATATAATATTGGGTTTTGATCACCAGAAATTTGAATCTTCCAAAAAGCAGAAATGCACAGATAGGAAAAAATCGAAAGATACAAGAATTTTGGATTCATTTTCCAATCAGAGATCTAGTATTTACAGCATAAGAAATATCACTACATATTGGATCAATAATTCTAAATTCTAAAAAACCTATCTTTCTATTCATATTTATTTATTGAAAAGTATATGAAATGGTAATTGATGCATTACAATTCTTCTCGATTCTGTACAAAAAATTAAATTAGAAACAGGTTTTTGTATTTTTGTATTCTCAAAATTTTAATTAATAGAAAACTACTAATTCGTAAACGAAAAATGGATTACTCATTCAATTAGTGATAATTTTTGGTATTAAAACATAAGAAACTACTATTTTAGTCACATATTATTTCTTTACTATTAGTATGTAGAATTCACACTTCGAATAGTATAATTAGACTAATTTATTAATGGTGTTTTACTGTTTGTTAGTGGATAATTGACTAATTCATCGTAACGCCATTTTTTATGTTCTATTTAAATTTTTTTACTAATTCAGATTTAGAGAGTACCAATAATGTAGAATAATTTTGGATTATTATTTATAGAACAGTGTAGTTGGGAGGACCGGAAGTATAGTGGAGATACATTTGCTAAGGAGGGTAAGGGGCTATACTTCTGAAAAAAGAAAAACTTAATTAAGACGATGATGTTTTATCAGTGTTCCTTAGTTCGTTAAGGTCAGTCAGATTTACTATAACGAAGAAACATATTTAATTCATTTGTAAATTAAATTACGAACAGTTTTAAAATGTATTTAACTTTATATTTAACTTTTTACTAATTATATTTAAACAAGTTCATCAGATTAATAATGTATAAAATATCCCGAAAGCATTTTGAATCGTGTCTTCTTACAGTAAAAATAACTTTCAACCATTTCTACAAGGGAAGTTAATTATATGCTCGAAATTATTAGCTTGTTATAAATTATTGTAAGATCTTAACACGTTAGATCTTAATCAGAATAGATGCATTTTTTTAGCAATTTCTTTGCAGAATCCTTCTATTGCTTACGATCTAATAGTAATTTTTATCTAGAAGTATTTTTCGCTTTTAATTATTTCTTATATGTTACAAGATCTACGCTTATAATTGTTACTATCTTATTACTTCAATTTAAGAGAATTGTGTTGTATAAGGTATGATACTTATTAATACGATATTTAATAATCAGAATGCGTATGTAATTGAAAAATGAATTGAGATGGAATTACTTAATTAATGACTGGTTATTAACTTATCAGTATTATTGCAGTTATTTTTAACATTTCAAGATTTTCTGAACATTTCTTCTGTATATTCTTCTAGCAATATTTTATAATATGTCTACTTTACAGATTGGTATTTGCGGCATTTTAATTCCGCATATGTAATTACTCCACAAACATGCATCTCGAAATGATTTTGAAATAAATGTTAATTACATAGATTATACTAACACATTGAAAATAGTTTATCTTTTTCCACCGAGAGTTCTCGTTTGACGTGTACAATATTTTTAATTAATATGTGCTTTTTCACTTATGTACTTACGACGTGTGATGACCGTTATACTGCCACAGGAAGTTATTTTGTTTGTATAACTTTACATAAAAGTATGACAAGTTAGAATGGACAATGTAACCCAGTAATAATAGAAAAAGTGTTTTTAACGCTGAGAAGGTTTGATAACATATGTAATGAATAATTCTGTATTGATTAAGTGGAGAAATTTTAATTATTCAAACAAAAAACATTTTATACCTCCAAAGTACCAACAGAAAACATCGGAATGCTAAAAATGTCTTTTATGTCTTTTATGTCGTTTATGAATGCTAAAACATAATACCAAATTGATAACTATGAAGTAGGGTACTATAAAACAGAATGTGGTGTACCACTCTAGTAAAAAAATCAATTTGCCAGGCTCACTGAGAAAACAAATGAGTATTAGATGCCAATTATTAGCATTTAATATACTACGTATGGTGGTAATAGATATCAACCAGAAGTGTCTAAAACCCATGCGTCTTTTGCTCATAAAAATAAAATCAACGTGGTCTTAAATGTCTGCTTCACCAACTTTTTGAAATCTACCTGTAATACATTCGTCTATTTATTGCTTCACTTCCTGGAGATACGGTACCTGGTTATCACAATATTTTTTAAACTTTGTGGAGGTTTCTGATGTGTCTTTTTGTATAGTTGAATAAAGTTTTGATAGTTTTGAGGAACTGAAATGGGCATAGAAGATATTTTGGCCCATACGTTCGATGAAAGAAAAAAGAAGTAGATGTCTTGGTTAGTAATTTCTTTGAAACTTCTGGTAACTACTCCATTTCTTGAATGAAATAAGATATTTTCGTCAATTCTGTAAACTTTTTGTTTCAAATAAAAATTATTAATAGAAACGAGTACAGAAAAAGGCAAAACGTCAGTTTGTCGTGTGGAAAACTTACCTATTGAGTATACGTTCGCACCTAAAATAATATACAAATGTTTAAGGGGCCTATATATCTGAAGAAAAATAAAAGGCGAGAATAACGAAAAATGAAAAAGATTTAGTTACCGGACATCCGATTCGCAGCAGCCAATTTTAATTAACATAAATCTTTCGAATCGGTTGCGACTAATCAGCTGCCAACATCAGCGCCGAGAAATAATTTCCACATCTTCCTCTTTGATTCGGCAAATAGTAACTGATTGTCACTAAAATATACATCAATAAATGTTCCCTTAGTGACTGGAAATCAGTAATTGTTCAGTGAATTAACATTTCATAAATAAAGAACACAATTCGTAACTGACATGCATTTTACTATGTCGAGGACAGCTCAATTGTAGATGCTCGTTTGTTTTAGCTCGATTGCTTTCTTAATTTTCCGGCATAAAGTTCCATCGAAACTGACGGATTTTGCAATCGAAGAGGAAGTTTCTTTTTTCGTCGCCGATTCCCTCTCGCCTTTAGGTCTAAGTGACAGCGTGCGACGGTAAAGTTACGTGGAGATTGATTAACGACACAACTGCAATGCACTGATTTTCTCAAGTGAACCAACAGATTGAGTCTGCCAAAGCATTCCAGTGGTAAAATATAAGAGAGGGGAATCATTATCGCGGCACCTGTCTGCTAGCGTCATTTCCTGGCTGCTGGGGTTACCAAGTAACCACTTCCAAAAGCAAAAGTTTTAAAATTTGGATATCCAAAGATCAACCAGAATCCGTCGTACGAGTAATTGGTACAGGCAGATATTTCAACGACTGGTGCGTGACCCAATTTCGAATATACTTACTCGATCGCGAATCTAATTTATTTGGCACGCACAGTCGATAATGTACGAATAGCATTCCTAGAATAGAATCGAATGTCACAAATGGTGCGTTTATTAGTAATTAGACATCCAAACGTTTCATTCATTTCTCGTTAACTTCGTTAATGAATGTTTCGAGCATTTCTAGGTTAAAATCGAATTAATTGTTACTTTTTATGTAGAAATAATTCACAAGAGTTTTTTCTTCAGTTCTTAGCGATTTCTCTTTCGGAAAAGGGTATTAAAACTTCATTTATATTAACTATTGCACTGGCTTTAATTATGATCGGTATATGCATCTGCACAGATCAATAAAATTCGAAGTGTTATTAAAATTCATTTTGTGGAGTTCAACTTGTAATTTACGTTGTTTTAATTCTGTCGGTATTACAATTATAATGTTGGTATACTTTGCAATACTTTTGCATCGTTAGAAATCATAGATTGTTGCAATATTTGATGGCCTTTAGTACTTGGTGTCTGAACCAACTGTATTCTCGTTTTCCTCATTCGTTCCCTTCATTTTGTTTGCTTCAGCTAAGAACTTAGGGTCAATCCTATATTATTATCATTGGCACCATTATCATACTCATTTTGTTTTCCTTCTGTTTCTCAATATTTTAAAATTAGTATTGCACTACGCGTCAAAATAAGAATATCTTGTTGAGTAGTATGAAACCAACAAATTTATTTTCTACCGAAATGTTCATTTTCGTTTAATCTAGGGTAATTATCTATTCTATTAGGCATGGAGGGTAGATTACCATAGTGTCTAAAGTATTGATTAAATCATTTTATTTGATTATTTTCGAGTATTTAATTTAATAACCCGAACTGACATACCCGCAAGAAGGATAATATAAATATTACAATCTGCGGCCAATAACATCAACCTTGATAGAAATCGAAATCAGCTACGCTAGCACTAGACAAGAGCTAAATATTTAAATCATCGAAAAAGTACCAGTTTAGATTAAGTTATAAACTATTATATCGTTCTTCCATACAAAATAAAAATTTCATTTATTACAAAGTTTATGTATTGACTATTCACCAAATCTACTTAGATATATCAACGGGTTTAAATATATCTGAATAATAGTTTGTACTGAATATTTATATACAATGCAATTGTATATATTTACAGTCATTACTAACATGTATGTTAAATATATGCAATAAATCAAAGTTGCCAATTGTCATCAACATTGCCTCTTTTTTGTGTTTGAGTTTTCTTTTAATTTTATTATTATTGAAAATTAATCAAATTTTGTTATCAGAATTACGTTTGAAACTTTAAAATAGTGTCTTCAACTTCAAATGTTTTTAATATTACATTTGTAATTATAGTAGATTTAGAAGCTCGAAATGTTTTTCATTTAACTCATTTTTAAGTGCCTTTAATAGGTTAATCTTACAATAGTCCCTCAACTAAATTTCATCAGCTATAATAACTGGCTTAAAATAATTAAAATAGCTAAGAAAGTTTAAATAAAATGTACCAGTTAATTAGACTAAACCCGATAAACTTGCTATTTTAGATAAAACAAGTAAAATTAACAACATTGACATGGTTTGCTTAACTACATGTTCCTTTTACCACTTTCTCCTCAACTATCCAGTGATAGTTGAATTTGTTAGGTAATTTTTTCAGTATAATCATTGAAAAATGAAAGCATCGAAAAATTCCGTACCTGTTTTATGTATATTATGACATTTTATACTTATGGACTATAGCTTAATCAATCCATTATTACAGTTAAGTGAATTCATTTTTATTTTAGAGCATAAACTTTAGCAAATTATTTAATGATGATGATTAATCATTTTTACTGTTTGTTACCACAGTCATTGATTATTATTTTAAACCAAAGCACATTTTTTAAGTTCCTTCTATTTATTGTTTTACCATTTTTCAGCCTAAATTAAAATTTGGAGTTCAAAATATTCAGTATTAATCAATACATTTGTTCTAATTTTTCAACTTACCTGAATATTATGAAAACAGATGAGTTTTTTCTTATTTTTGATGTTTTAGTCAATGATATATATTATAATATAAAAATAAAAAAAAATGATTTTCACATTTTCTTCCCCTGAAATACTTCAATTGTATCCGTTTCCAACACAATTTTTTTAAAGCACAAATGATTAATAATTCTCCGTGGAACTAGGTCAAATAGCATAAAAATCTGCTGATAATTTATCATAGATATCGAATATTTTTATGGTTATTAATAAAGCTTGCAGGTGTTACTATTCTTTAATCTGATTGGAAAATGTTAGTTATATGATGGACTGTTATATCGATGTGCGTTTATGACTGCAATATTACCCGAGATACGATGGTCATTCTCAGGCATATTGTATATCAGGTTACATAAATCCATATGACGATCAAATCTCTCATTATAATAAATAGTTTTTATTATTAATTACTTGACCTACTAGTAATCAGTTAAACATTGAGTACATTGAATATTGAATGTCCAGCAAATTATTTATTCTAAGAAGTGAATTGGTCAACTGAAAGCACTAAATTTCTAGTGGTATAATAAATACAAGTGCTGAAGTTCTTAACTTTCAATTATTAACTCTTATCAGATTTGCATTAAGTTTTCATTATTTAATACGTTATAGTTTTACATTGTGTGTGCCTATTATTCATTTATACAAATGAAATTTAAGAAAATCATTTCATAGGGTATTAAATATATATTGGGTATATGTCAGAATATTCTTTTGGATTAAAAATCTTAGAAATAAACGTCATTTTTCTCAGGAAGTGAAAATGGCTCATTTCATAAATTAACATTTTACTGTACAATTTAACGCCCATATTTAACATTATTTACTTATTTTATACTTATGATAAGTACAAGAAACTAGTTTTAAAATGTGTATTAATGTGATACAAATCCAAATAATTATAACTAGAAATTGTTTTGTATTTTATGGGTTCAAACATAAAAATTATAAATATAAAAATTATAAACTAGATTAATAGGTTATTTCTCAAAGATTTAATTCGGTATTTCATTTTCTGTCATATTTTCGAACAACAAAAAGACAAATTTGGTAAATGATTCTTATTATCTTAGAAATTAGTTGGATTCCATTATTCATTAATGATACGTACAATCCGTTTAAATATTAGTGAACGGAAGTTTACTTTTTAAGGAATTCATATTTCCATAATCGGTTTCACTAATAATTAATACAGTGAATTTCAATTTTCAAGTTGAGCGTATAGCCCATGGAGGCTCATTGTTCGCCGCAGCAGGATGTTGAGGGTGAAGACGAGAATGTCTAATGTTTTACAGTTATGGTTACTTGCTATAAATATTTATATTACATTCGACATCAATAGAACACACGATTTTCGAGTATTTTATGTGGGTAGATATTCTTTAATTTGAGGTGTAGAATTTTGTTCCTATTTGAATAAAATGTGTTCTTAAATTATATTTTGGTGATTCGAATAATTATCGAATGACATTGTCGTCACAATTTATGGTTCAATAATTATTAACAATTCTTTAGTTTGTTTATACCTCTTCAACTATCACCATCCTTGTTATCGATCCCTTATTATGGTATGGTTTTATTGTCCTTGTTACAAATAAAATCTAAATTTAAGACAAAAAGTGACAGGTAGTTTTGTTTAATATGAACGAGGAAATGGATACACGGACAAAATGAAATGACGATGAATATATATTACTTATATCACTAGTGTGTGGAAAATATTTTAGGTTGACAGCTCGGGAAATAATTATCTTCCACAAAATTATCCGTTATAGTGTAGTGTAATACATGGTTTTAAATCGGTGGAAACGAAATGTCAAATCTTAAAATATAAAGAACTCAAACACTACGAAACAGAAGACTGCAAATTCCAATTAGATTGTCACAGAAATAATATACTTTTAGAAAATTATACCTCGAAATTACAAAATGTGATTATATCACTGTTTGGGCTATTTTACAGATCTAATTCTCTTTCGCTCGTTATCGAAAATGTCAATTTATAAATGCATCAAACACAGACTTTAGTTAATGCAAAAGGAATACTGTATGTACTATTTCAATTAGTATCCTATGTTATTTCATGCGCGTTACACAACGTTACATCATGAATAAATCTAGATAATTCCAATATAATTTGTCCCAGACGAGTTCACTAACTTCTTGCGCGTTTCATAAAAAACGATCGCCATTTCATTGCAGTGGGATAAAATGAAATAATACAGAGCGGAATATCACCTAACAACGTAGAAATCTTGTTCCCATGTTGCCTTTCAACTGGGCTACATCTAAAAGTACATACGTCTAACCTCACCTTTGTATAATTAAAATATTACTAGTTCTGTACAATCGCATTGACTCGAAAAGGCTTTCAAAGTTACGTCGATTAAAGAAGGGCGTGAGCGCGAAAATTCCCGTACTACAATTATTATATGGTGTGATTTGTGGGTTACGTTTCTGCAACAAATACCGAGGTAAATGTTTAAATTATTATTGTTTGCATCTTACACGTTTTCATCTGTTTTGAACGAGATACGTGTGAAACATTTTATAGGAGAGTTTACTATTGAAAAAATTCGTTTGCATCATATAAGTGATGATGTAGTAATCTATATCAGGTTTGTTTAAACCTTGAAAGAGGAAAGTCCAGTAGGGAAGTTCTAATGAGTTTGATAAAGGGAAATGTTGCAACAGATTATCACCATCTTTCAAGCACGATGCCAATTTAATATATTTCTCACATGTCAATAATTAACGTAATGAGGTGTTATGGTATAAAATAGTACGTTTCATGGTCTCTGTAAAGAGTTCAAGAATAGGAGAATTATGAGGCGGCAATTATAATTTTTAACTAAAAACGTTGAGAATTATTATTTTTAAGGTCGACCCCGAACTCACATGTAATTATAAAGTTTACTTAATAAAAACAAACATGTTAAATGTACGAGAATATAGGGAACACAAAGAAAAGAAATACGATACGGCGTAATTCTCTCACGTGTCGAGAAAATATGAATATCGCCTTCGTTTGGGTACGGAAAAATATATTTTTGCGACGGGAAAGTCGTAAAGTTCGCACACCTCCATACTTCAAGACCTTGGCTGTGAATATCTTTCCCGGCCAATAACATGTGTTTTAGTATTCGAACAGCCATCAAAGGTCGACGAAATTATTTTCAGCGCCCCCGCATTCCTTCGTTCCGGTTGGCGAAAAACGAGTTTTCGCGACTTCACCTTCGAGTACTCGCGAAATTGCGCTAATAAATTCGAATTATTTCCAATAAAATCTACAGAACATGACCACTAGCTCGTACACGATGGTTTTAAAAACCGTACGCGCGTTCTCGAGTTGTGTAAATTCACCGTTTCCTCAAGAAACACCGCGAATGCATTGCTGTCCGGAAATTGATGTACATGGGAATTTCATCGTAGAAAGTCGTGTGCGTTTTCATGGGTCTTCCATTGATTTTAATCACTTTTTGCGTAATTGTGTAAGGAAAGATTCGTATTTATGTCGGTATATAAGTAAACACTCAAGTAAATCTTGTGTAGTGTAATGTAGGAAGCATTAAAGTGCGAATTTTATAACAAAAATCTACATTTGTTTAATGCGAATGTTTCGTATTTAATCACTAAGAAATGAAACATGATATAAAAGATGACAATTTCTGATGTTCCAAAGAAGATCTTTATTTTTATGCATATCTTCATCCAATTGGAAGGGGTAGTCTTCTTTTTATGCGATTAGCACGTTAGATGCAGTGAATTGACATCATGAATTTTCAGAATACGGATTATAAATTATAAGCAAGATGAGGTAGAGAAATTTTCAAATATATTCCAGGAATATAAAGGAAGACATGCTGGAGTTATGATGGATTTGTTACAAAATGCCTAATATTTGGAACTCATTTAATTTAAATATAAACCTTAAAAAACAATTGAAACAAATAAAAATGGTGATATTTCATCACCAATTGCAGTGTAATAACAAAATATGAATTTTCGATCGGTTGGAAAACCGACAAATCAAAAAGCCGACAGGTCTTAAATTTAAAAAAATTCAAAATGGTGGAATAAGTTTGATAGCATTTGTTTGAAACTGGATGATCGGGTATGTTCAGGCTTCGTTTACAAACATACAAACTTCAAAATTAGGAAGGCTATTTTTCATAAAATTTCATATTTTAGTGTTTGTTTAAGTGTCTGGTGTTAGGTTATGAAGTCGAGTGAAATTTCTCTGTTAGAAAAACTAAAAATACAGTTTTGTAGGTGAATAATCGCTAAAGTTGTTTTTCGCGAAAACAGAATTTTAAAACGATTGTATAAGTAACAAGTTTTTCACAGTTTTTCACGAGTACAATATTTTACACTTTTTGTGGTTCTTTTTTGGAATTTGTAGATCCAATAAGAAACGTTAAATAAATTTTTATTTAGCCTTCTAATTGTCTTTAATAAATTGAGATATAAGAATATATTTGTACCAGATTGTATCGTACGTTATTGTAGAATTAGTAACCTTATAGCTTTATAGAATACATTAATTTTTGTGCAGACCAATAGTTGTGCAATATTTTTATTTACATTTTCCATAAAAACGGATTGATTCATATGCTCTGTAAAATCGTATTTCCTGTGAGGTAAACAAATCTAGTTTACCGCGTACTACTGATAGAAATGCCATGCCTCGCGTACAGACATATATGTTGTGCAATTTGTAGATTTTTACGGCCTTTGATTCATTTTAATTACTTTTTTATTTCTGTTGTGAAAGTATAAAACTGTTGTAAATTCTTTCTTAATTAGCGTAATTAAAAATCTGCATTGTGTAATATTACTAACATAAATTTTACATTTAGATATAAGTTGAAGATAAAGAACATAACAATTGTTACAATCTTACAACTTCTTCCCGACGTTTGTACTTAATAGTATCCGCGAAATGCACCGTTTTGTAGGATATTAAAACCCACGTGTAAAAGAGCAATGAAATAAATCGCAAGTTATATATAATTGTATTAAATTACACGCAATAAAGTGTTTACGGTCTAGGTTACTGAACTTTATATTGTTACAGTGAAAATATTAAGGAAAATCGTAAAAAATTTAATCATTCATACACTCCTTAAATTTTCTATTTTTGAAATTATATAACATTTTGCTAGCAGGGTATTAACATTAAACGTGTAACAAAATTTCATTTTCTCTTTACTCACGTCATAAAATGTTCGTTACACTTTGCAACTGTAGTAAACTAGAATGGAACTTCAATTATATTATCAAAACGAATGAATTCAAGCAACACGGTTAATAAATATATTCGTAATAATTTAATTTGCGTCATGAACGATGAAAAGTTCGTGACAGGTTAAAAATGTGTGACGAATGAAATATGCCTAAATAAAAAAATTCAGAATAGTTCCCAAACAAGAAAATATTTGCTTTAATATTTTTGCATATGCAAGCATTACATGATATGCATGGCCTTTTTACAATATTTGGAATTTTCCATTGCGAAACGTATATATCGAAAACTGGAATAGCGTGTATAAATATATTCCGGGTTTTCGAGTCTTTCCTTTTCATTCTTTATGCCTTTCTTTTATAATCACTTTTACTCTCCGTAAACGTCACGCTAAAACTCGTTTTAGTATATACATGTGAGAGGTAAAAAAGAAACAGAAAATGAATATCCTTTGACCTATAGATGAAATGTAGCTTCAAATGGAATGCGTTTTTTCGTCGTTTCTTTGACTGTTTTTTCCCTATTATAATAATTTTTTATTTCTTTTTAATTTTCTAATTTAAGAATTTCTATCAAGTTTTTATGCTAACAAAGGGTCAAATTCTGATTACTTCTGTGATTCGAGTTTTTAAATGAAAGAAATATGTCATTCATTCAGTGTAAAAGTAGATCATTCATTCTACATTTGCCATGAAATTGAATTACATCAATATTTATTTTCTCCAAGTTAAATAATGACAATACTTTGTAATAAATTTTGCTATTGAAGAATATTTGTATGGCTACTTTCATATTAAAAGTCATTGTCACGTGTCAAGATGTATGTACCATAATTCAGCGATTTTTATTGTCACGTTATTAACAGTAGAAATATACTCTATTGCTTTAAGTATACAGACATTTACTCTTAGTAAGAAAATATTTATTAAATATAATTTACTATTTATATAGTTTCAGTACTTTCAAACAATTCTCGGCATGATCATGGCATATGAATTAATTGCGAGAAAATCAAATGAATCATTTACTATATTATAAACATATTTGAGTTGTTACTAGAAATTTGTCTTGAATACAGTATGTTTTATTTTATGAATTATGTTTTACAATCACCAATTACTTTCTTACTGGATCTTCAAATGATTTAGTACTAGTCATAAGGATACTTCATTTCCAAACCTTGGCCTAACGAAAGTTTTTTTATTCAATTTTCGCCAATCTCTTTCCTATGAAATATAAATAAGGTAAAGCAAGATGGAATAATTAGCATGCACGCAAAGACTTGGTAATTAACGCAGTTGAAGATTGTCCTCTGCTCTATGATGTCAATGCACATGCGATTTGAATCAGTTACACTTTCCGCTCTCTAATCGCCTACGTATTTATTGTAATTTATTGATCCCATACCAGTGCTTAAGTAGATGCAAGTTAAAATTGATTTACGATTAATTACGAGGTATTCTGAAAATAACTCACTAAGGCACGCCTAAAATATTCATGGTCGATACGCTACAAACTTTATCATTAATTGAAATTATTGACTTTCTTAACGGCAAAAATTTCAGGTTTTGGTATTATTTGTTTATTTTTTTAAATGATTTATCGTGATAACGTATAAAGGATGTTGTAAAATTTTAATGTTTCAATTTATTTAGATATGGAATTCGAATTTGATATGTTAATTTATAAAGTTTACTGAAACATATGTATGGAGTAAATGTCACGTTTAATTGCCTAAAAAGTATTTACAGTTTTCTTAGATATTAATGTCATTACTTTTTTGTTCCGATTTCCACTTTCAAAAATTTGTTTATATTTAAAAAATTGTAATTTTTATTACATATTAGGAAAAGTAAGACTTTTTTTGTTAAGGCTAACTGTAAACTTTTTAAAAAATATGTGACTATTATTATCTACTTCGACTAAACGTTGAGGAAGTAAGTTTCATTAAGGTTAAGGTGTATAAGCAAATGCCTAAAATTTTCTGAAAAGAAATTAAATTCCCACGGGAAAATCTCTTGTCTGTGTAGATTAAAGAACGCTATATGATCTTGAGAAAATTAACTACGATTTTTACCTTTCTTTGAATAATTATTGTATATATGGAACACCCATAAGGCAATAATTATAGGGTACAAGTTTGTTGAAATAGCTAAATCTTTCACCTCTTTCAAGTGAATGGGCTGTAATTATTACAGTACTTAGTAAGAACACTTTTTTCAGTACACAGTAACTAATTAAAGAAAAAGGTAGGTAAATAAATCAGCTTTACGAAATTACACATGCAACGAATTGAACGATATTCGCATTGTAACATTTAAGGGCGGGGCCTTCTCTACTACAGTCACGTACACGTGAAATTTTGTTTCGGTATATATACATTACCTCATTTTCAGGACAATGAGTTTGAAAGTTAATTGCGGGTTGTGGAAGGTATGTGATTCGATGTATCAGTTATTTTCTGAATGTAAAAAAGGTGAAAACAATATCCGAAGTCTTGCAGCATATTATGACAAGATTCCACAAGGATGCAGAAATTCCACCATTTTTATAATATTATCTTCGAAAATTGTATTATTCGTAATGCAGGGTTGTGCATTGAATGCAATTCTTGTGTTACAGATAACGTTCAAGGCATTTTAATAATTCATGTGTGACGAGCTATGTGCTAGAAGACAAACAATCTACTCCTTTAGAACAATAGCAATATTTTATGGTTTGTTTCTTTTTTAACAATCTTTAAATTTTGAATACCTATACTGCCGAGCTGGTATTATTTAAATAAGCATGAATGTAATCAATTGGGGTGTTAAGAATGAAAGTAATCTATAAATAGACTGGTATAATGTTACAAATTAGAACAAGTGAAGGGTATAACACTACATTGATGCAGGTAAAGGATTTAATAACAAACACATTTTTTGTGTGCCAGAGGAATTTGCTATGCAGAAACTTTCAGTTAGATCATGCAGCTCTGATGTTAGACGCCCACCTGACAATGTTCCGCTGATGTAAGATAATCTCAGTTTCACACTTACTGCAACTGCTACAATTTCAGGCAAATCTAGAATATAAATGAAAATAAAACAAGAATTTGTAATTGTGAAATATGGAAGCATTGTTTTTGTCCATTTTTAACAAGATTTTTTGTCTGATTATTTTGGAAGTTTCAGTTTGACGTAACTAATTACGTATCATGAAGGATCCAATTGAAAGGACATGCAAATAAATATCCCGCATCTTTCTACTTATTGACGATGACAATCGCATACACAAAATATTTTTCACGTAATTTATGCGTGTCGAAATTAGAAAACGATTGACTCCTGGGTCAGAATTATATTTACAAGTTGTCTCATACCAGTTAAGTGGAAGCGTTGAGAAGTGTAAACGAATTCAAAGACTTGCGATAACATTCAGTAGAGAAAGTCCAAGTAAAGCGGACATAAACCCCTTAGGGCAAGTCGGTTTTTCGATTTTTTTCTAAGTCACACTAAACGAGACTTAATCTATTTTAACAGGATTTCTTTAGAGTAACAATGGCGTTAGAATATTTATGCTTTTGTATATGGCAGTGCTTTTACCAACTTTTTCAACAGATTAATTTCACGTTACAACAATAGTTGAGAACGTGGATTTCGTAAATCGTGATCAAGCTCGCGTGGGAATTTTTCGGAAAGTGAGTCTGAATGTGTGACACTGAACTGCAGTTTGGAATTTACATTGCATCCT
Organism: Trichopria drosophilae; assembly: GCA_030407085.1. Taxonomy (NCBI): domain Eukaryota; kingdom Metazoa; phylum Arthropoda; class Insecta; order Hymenoptera; family Diapriidae; genus Trichopria; species Trichopria drosophilae. The sequence continues at coordinate 65,936,716 of CM059583.1, read as the reverse complement.
ACATCTGAAAGAGAAATTACTAGGCACACCCACACGCATTCACACAAACTTGCATATATTATATATTTGACTGCTTGGGAATTAACAATGATTTTTTAACCATTTGGGAATTAACAGTTTTGTCAACCATTAAAATATCTTCAATGATAAAGACATGTCAGTCTTTCGAATACATGCCGAAAATTTCTTAATATATAATTCATATGCATTTTTCATCAATTTAACACATGCTTGACTTATATTAAAAAATTATATTAAAATATATTTAGTATTGTACATAAAAATCAAAAAAGTAAGAGAAAATATATCAATAATTTTTATTTTATGAAGATCATTAATTAATATAAAGTGTCGTTTATTAGCACTTTAAAGTGTAGAGAAAATAGAAGATAATGGCTCAACATAAATTTAATTGAAAATATCGAATGTTATGGCTGGATAACCGAGAAAAATAACGGAGACCATACGTGACCTACAGTGATTGAACGATTAAGTCAATTTAATGTACTTTTCACGTGGACTAGAAACGTGGGAAACTGGAGTAGACACAATTCATTGTCTTACCGCTTCGACTGCTAGGTATAAGTTAAACATCGAGATAAAAAATGGTTTGAAACGTATTTACACTTTAAACGAATGTATGCTGTAAACAAAGTATCAACTTCAACATTATTCACGTGTTTTAGACCACTTTTGAATTGTACCACTTTCAAATTTTTTAAAGTTTTTTTTATACTAATTAACTTACCAAAAATATTCTATGGTGATTCTTGGTGTTTAGAAAAACTTAAACAGGAAGTGTACAATAATTTACAAAAGTCATATAAAAAACGTATCTTTTTGTTGTTACCTTTGTTATTTAAAAGCTATATTGTAATTATCTGATAATTATAACGTATTGCCAGAAAATATTCTGTTTTTTTTCATGCCGTCTTCTGATTAAACTACTTTCGAATTTGTTTGTGAAGTATGTGTGTTCTACTTAAATTTAATTTCATTTTTTTAATTTATTTGAGTTTTCAGTATACAAGCCCTAGTTGAAAACGAGCTCAGTTTATGTACAGTTTCTCTACTCAGTTCATTTATTTTTATGTTAATGAAATAGGAAAACTGGTCAACGTAACAAAAAAACTGGGCGAAATTCTACCATGGATGTTTTTGATCTCTTTCTTCTAAATAAAGTTAGGAGAATGTTTGAGTCATGACATTATCATGATTTTATTATTATGTCAGTCATTATCAGAATAAACAAGACAAAATTATTCTGAGAAATGTTTATCAAGTATCCGCAAGTTCGAATGAAATGTACAAACAGTCGTACGACTTTTACAAAGAGTTTTTTTTTGTTTTTACCTGGTGAAAAGTGAGGCATTATGTTTAAAAGAGTAAATAGTGCTATCGTTAAAATGACAATTATAATATGTAACGTGAAAATGAGATTATGGCTTGTTATTTCACTCTTTCAGAGTGACAATTCACTAATTTGGCGACTACAGATTTTTGTGTTTTGTGTGTCGATAAATTAGTGATTGGATCACTCCTGCAGGCTTTTTTACCTTTTGCTATTGTGGTTTGTAAAATTTTATATGATTGGTTGTAAATTTGAAAAGATTCAATAGCAAAAAATACAAAAGCGGACAATAAACCCCGGTTATTTCTAAATTGAAAATGTTTTTGGAATTTTCGTAAATGAATGTCTCAGTGTACGTGCTAGTAAAGCGTTTGACATGAAGCGTATGCAGCGTTTGTGCCTTCGGAAGTCCAGCGAGCGCTTTTCGCAGTTCGGCCCGCTCCAGAAGGCGCTTTAACTCTTTTGCGCCCGCTACTCGTTTTTCGCAATTTTACATCCGCCTTGTACTTCACCTGAAAAAGATGCTGTTATTTGTGCACATTTTTGACAAATATTATCGTGTCTATCATGGTGAAGAATGAAGGAATCGGAGACAGACGCGCCGTTTAAGACGATGGGGAGTGGCGCGAGTCCTGGCACAATATACTGTTTTCGTTACAAGGGCGTAAAATAAACGTTTACACCCGTAGGTGATCAGAATGTCTGTCGCGATAGAATAGGGGTGTAAAAGCTTACACCAGTGTTACAAACAAAATGTTTCTTCAGAACGTATGACGAAAATTCATTTTTTCCAATAGTGACTTAATTTCCTTTCTGTTCAGTTCAAATTGTTCTGCATAAATTTCTTGTAGTTAGAATTAATTCATTCTGTGGTGGAAACTCACTTCGGATAGTATGAAAATGATGTCTTAAAGAGGACACTTCACTCTTAACGTAGAGGTCCTATATTGTCAATATATAAAGAGTAAGTTTGAAGAGCAAGAAATGTACAGGGTCTAAAGAGTATAGAAACATGTATATAAATATATACAGGAAATATAAACAGGAAATCAACAGGAATTATTTTCGGAGATGACATTTGCTATGTTTCTGAAGTATCCAAATAGTTTACTGTCTGAAAAGACGTAACATAGTAATTCATGATAAATCAAACAGCAAGATTTTAGTGGAATTTTTCTATTCTTAAATGAATCGTTAGAGATGGTTTTTTGGCTAATTGATTCTTTGTTACATAACAATAGAAAAAAGTTACAATTAGGCCAAGCGACTGCAATGAGGACCCGTAATAATTGAGTAGTATAATGAGGAAGTTCTTAAGATGACCTTTAGTTCGACTAATTATACACAAAACATTCGAGAAGGTAATCCAACTTGTTTATTGTTCTACATTAATCCTAGACTCATATCTGATGACGGATATTGATCCGTATCTTAAGATAACATAATGACGATATAATATTTCATTCAGGTAAGACACAGTAGCTCTGATCGAGTGCTACCGTGGAAGATCGGATCTCAATAATGGCAAGTCTTTTTAAGGTTTACAGAAGGTCAACATCAGTAAAGATGCATGTCGAGAGAGAGGGTCGGAGAGCATCGGCTGGAGAAGAAGGCCGTGTATAAATAAAACAGAGAAATTACAAAATATGCAGATCGGCATTGTTGTTGCATTCTCATGCACGGAGAATTTAATAGTTCATTGTGCCGGTCGCTCTCGTCGACGGCGAATTCGAGGTCGGCTCATTAGGCGCGACCGACGCACTATCCGCGACACTAATAATATCCTAGCTAGATCCTTTGCGTATATCAAGATCCAGAGCTTCTCTGTGTATTTGTTTATGCGTATGTGTGCGTGTGTATATGAAACAGCGACGTAACGCGGTTACGTTACGTCCGTCCTACAGTCGTCGACGCCTAGCACGTACACGACCGAGAAACGTTTATTTTGCGGCGAGAAAGTAGTTTCGAGACGTTGCGTTCTTTCTTCTTGCTTTCTCTTCAAGACACGCGTGTACACATTCGCTATCGATTGCATAACGAGGAGCGGCTCTCTGTGTGTCACGGCCCCTAGCCGTGGTTCGACATAGAGCTTAATCGATGTCCGATGGTTAATCGTTAATTCGCCTATCGGATCGACAATGTGCCGGCCTCAGACACATTTTTTCCTCTCCAATTATTGAAATCGAACGTTGAGCAATAGCATCTATGGATGTGGTAAAAGTCTTTGATTACATTAATACCGGCGTGTTTGCCGTATCAAGGAGGGATATCGAAATTTACGTAGCCACTCGAGACTCCGCCGTTTTCAGTTTAAATTCTAGCGGTGGCTTGGATTTTTCTTGGAGCAATTTCTGGATTTAACGATTTTAGGAGCGGCAAACTTTCCGCTTTTTTAGAGTCGCAGAATGGAGAACGCGACAATATTCTGCGGTTGAACGAGGTACCGGCGCTTCCAAAACGGTACGAATGTAGCTCTTTTAATTATCGTTGGTCTGAAGAAGGACTTTAGTACAGCATTTAATTAGGAAGTCACTACTTACGATTAGATTGGATGGTATCTGAATAGTTCAAGGGCTCAATGGATTTCATTAAATGCGTCAAAGAAAATGCAATCGTTCTTATAATCGAGAGACATAATTTTTGTTTATTATTAAAAAAAAACAACTGCAGAATAATAACACAGGACCACTAAAAAAATTTGTTTACAGATAACTTGAATCAGGAATAGTGGATCTTATAAATTTTTAGCCGTTGAAGATGAATCCGTTATTCGATTTCGCCCATCACGATAGGATTTTAAGATATGTGATCCGAAAAATACACAAAAATATACTTTTTGGCAATTTCTGGTTCAAGTTATCTCGAAACAAATTTTTGTTATGGTCCTGTATAATCCGTACAGTGTACCAAAATTGTGTTGCTTTCTTTGCAAATACCTCCTGTCCTCAATTTTGTTAAAACTACCAAGGTAGAAATGAGATGAGTAAAGCCTACACGATACTGCTCCAGTATACTGACAATAAAGCAGGCCAGTACACGGATAAACAGGATAGGTTGGAGACACCATCCGTTTAGTGCTATGAGATCTAGACTAGAAATTGGTTGGAGGAACGAAGGAAATAGTTTCACTACCAACTGATTCGTTTGTCGCGCCAATTAATTGGTTAGTAACGAATCTATTTCTTCGTGAGACTATTTGTATGGTTGCCCCAATCAATCCTATTTCTTTCATGTACGGTTTATCAACATTGAATCAGTACCGGTACACGGAAAACAGAATTTTGGAAAAAATGACTACATCAATTTGTAAAGTGACAATTTCAAGTCGATTATGTCGTATTCGACTACAAAATGCATTAAAATTAACTACATACCCGCACGTAAACTACACTGAGAAAACAGAGTGATATGTGATATATTTGTAGCGGCTGAATATAATCCAGCTGCTACAGCAGTCTACACGTAGTTTTAGATACTATTGCAGTAGTATTACTAAACCAATAGTCACTTACCACTAGATTTGGTATTAAATTGCTTTCGTATTTCTCTCAATGTACATGTGGCAAAATCACACACTTGACATTTTTCAAATTTGAACCTCGTACATCCTAATCTTATAATTACATTCAATGACTGACAACAATAATTAATCTGTGAATGACAGTTTTCAGGTTTATGCTACTTTGAGACGTTATATCAGTTACTATGACTAAATACTATTCTATGTTATTGTATGACATTTGCTTTAAGCTATAATGTAAATTAAATGAAAGTTCATTGTATTATCACTTTCTAGTTTATCCGTTTGTGTTTCTGCAAGGATAAATTACTAAATGTAGCTTAATGTAAGATTAATAACTTTATGGGAGGCACGGGCCATGCTAAATTTTTAGTACGGTTGAATTGTTTCCTCAAATAGTTGGCAAATGCAACTAGGCTGAAAAAGGTAGAATTGCAGATCTCAACTTAGTAACCAAGGCGTGAATGTTTGATTTCCAATAGAAAGATCTACGATCTGATCTAATAACAATATAATCCGCGAAAAAAACATCTTCAACGAGTGGGTTCACTTTATACACTGTATGTACATAAGAAATGCTTAGAAGTTTTTAAATTTTAGGCATTCAAGCTCGCAGTTTAAGCTTTAAATTTGCCGTATTCTTTAAATTTTTACAATTTTCTTTATGGATAAATAAGAACCTGATGGTACACTTTGTTTCTTGTTTTAAATAAAGCTGATGAGTTTTTGAAGGAGATTTTGATACGAGAATCATTCAGAAGCATATTTTTTTTATTAAACAAATTATCTTTCACTGTAGACTGCCTATTGTAATAGGCAATAATAAATTCGGATACAAATTTTTAGAATTATGTGGTGAACTAAACCTGATTGATGTAAATGAAAACTATACTTTTATTTTAGTGAAAATTATAATTCACGAGTTTTGTTACGATGCAAGTAGCAAATCTGAATTGTGAATTTGAGAAATAAAAATTGCCAAATTATTGTGTAAAATCAAGATGTAAACAGTTATTATTCAAATGAAAATGATCTTTTTAACACTACGGGACTAGAACGCGATTTTGGGTCCTGCAGTGAAATCTTTCGGCGAAAATTATCGAGCCCCACGCCCATCGTATTAATAAATATCGTATCTAATACGGGCGAAATATCGATATCCAACTAGTGCGATTTTCAGCATCGCTTCGCTCAAGCGACAAACTTCGCACTCGTCGAATAACGGTAATTACGCCCTTGTTACATAATATACTATTTCTTGGTTTTTCAGTTCATTGAAATGTTATAAATTTGTTACTTAAAGGTTTTGTTGTTTAAAACTAATTATTGGAATTTGCAATTTTATGTTAACCTCATTTTTTAAATAATATGACCGTTTAATTGATCGTGTATTAACAAATTATCATTAAAACTATTTCATTCTTTTTGTTTGATTATACAATGGTTTTGCGTCTACATTTACTTCTGTAGTAACTTGTAGAAAATGACAAATTTTCGTGACGATTAAATGAAGATACGTCGTGATTAAAAACGTGTTGCATATATACAATCGGCGAAAAGCCCTCTATCATTCTTTTTATGGATCTGAAACAAAAAACCTACACACTTATTTTTCTACGTGGACGACTTACAATTTATAATAAATGAATTAAACTTATTCAAATTTCGACAGTATTGTTGGCATACTTTTGTTCATATGTAATTTAACTTTTTGAATACGAATGTTTTTACAATAGAATATTGCAGTATGACCTTCCCTATCTAAATATTAAAGCTATACAACATAGATGGTATGAAATCGCAGTTGCATTTTTTAAATGACATTGTAATAAATGACAATGTAACGCAATTACATACGATTTTGCATGTATCATCAATCCAGATGAGTTTTTAATATGTAGCAATATTTCACAGAACGGTAAAAAATGTTTGAATTTTCTTTTTCATTGAGAAATTAAAATAATTGCAAATTGATTGAGAAATATCGCGAGTGATTTCTAAGCGCCTACTAGATAATTAACATTATACAATCGGATATGTCAGCTCATGCATTGAATAAAACTTTTATTTCTTTCAAAATACAAAAGAGACTGAGGAGTTAATAACAATTCTGCATATTAACCCGTTATTTAAGGAAACAATGTTATACGCTTCATAATTTTATTTTTATTTCTTTTATTTAAATTAAAAAAAAACTCAGGCAACTGTTGGTCCCTCATGTGAAGACTGAAGTATAGAATATACTGCAGAAACTCATTACAGTATTTCAGCATAATTATTCAATTAAAAATAAGTAATATTTTAAATTTACTTTCTTTTTTAAATTACACATTTTAATTTTATAAAATGGACATCAATAAGTATGAAGACAGTATATTCAATGATAAATTCGTTTTTAGTACAATGAATTTTATAAATATTTGAAAATTTCATTTCGAACATTATTTCTTATATTCTGTACTTTTTGCACCACAAATTCTAATTATTTCAAGCTTTTGATACTGGTTTTTCATGAATTGTACTCATTTTAAATATAAATAAAAAATAAATAATGTATCTCTTCATTTAATTTCGATTTTTTGTGGTTGGGAGAATCCTTAGATATTATAATTCACACGCGTAATATTGCAAAACCTTGAAATTTGTAATGAGGAATGTCTCGAAAGCCTTTCTCGGAGCCTTCCAGATCATTCACGTTCCAGAAGCAACAGGTTATCGATTACAGAAGGTATACATGTAAGCAACTGTCTTTCAACGGCCCCGTTGCCCAGTCGAAATATTATATCACAATCTTACATCATCGATTTCTTTTTTAAAGTTCCTAGAACAATCTGTGAGTATTTTCGAACCAGTGACATTATCAGTTTACGCCGACATTTAACACATTTTTGTAAAACAAATTGGACGGAACTGATTATTTAACAACAGATATAACATCAATCAAGATAAAATTATTTAAATTTCAAAGGTTTGCGACACAAACTGCAGTATTGAGTATCAATATTCAGGAATATAAAACTACTTTAATACTGGTATTTTTCACCATACCGTTTGGAGCTCAGCTTTCCGTAGTATGAGAATTATAAAAATGTTAGAACTTCTTCGGGATCAAATTATATCATTGGGAGTAATGTTGATACGATTTTTGTACAAGAGAAGATATTCACTTTCAAAGAGAAAATATCTCACTTTAAAAGAGTGATCTCACTCCAAGAAACATGTTAGAAATGAATATTGATGATATTTGTTTTTTTACTATTCATCGACTAAAAAAAAAACATTCTGATTTATGTCTTTCTCCCGAATAATAATTTGGGTTATACTTGAATATTATTGATCGTAAATTAAACTTAGTGACGTACAAAATTATTCACATTGTTTGGGAATTCTCAATTTCTAGTTAATTAATCCTAACATACCAGTGATTGGGAAATACCCAAAAATTGAATTTTTTTTTATTTTTTGTTCTTTATTGTCGATCACCAATCTAACTAACTGAGCGAGTTAAAATGTATTTTTATTGCTAAGTTAGAGTTTTCCCTACAGTAATAAATTTATTTATTAAGAAAGGAATATTTTAAGTGAAATAGTTTGATCCACACGGAGAAAAAATTTCTTGAAAAATTACCGTGCTAGTCACCTGAAAACGGGTGCAACTTGATTTTTCGGAAATATTTATAGCAACAGACAAGAAATATTGCTTTTCTGAACAGGAATATTTGCAATAACGGATAGATATTTTTATGTACGAGCTAGTCGAAATGTTCAGTGTAGCACAGTCAAATTTACAGGACATTGAGTTTTTAAGTTAGTGCAAGTCAAATAATCCCCAATATTTGAAGAATTTATAATATGTTGCTTCATTATTTTTACTATGCCACTTCTCGAAGTGCGAAAGTTTCCGAACATATCCGAATGCTACCGAGTCTAACTGCGGTGAAAACAAAAGAGCACCAATATGGCGGCCGAGTAGTCCGACGTACGGGTCTGAACTGGTCCGAACCGAGTAGTTTGGTGATTAACTGTTTTTGTTCTCGTTGCAGTAATTTCTTTTGAACAAGTTTGGCCAATTTATGTATGTGAAGGCAGTGTAAGTATAAAAACTTCTTTTTTATAATTTTTGCAATAAAATAAGGTCTTATGTGTGACTTTTTTGTTCTATCGTGGCACAGGAATTTTTACTGTGCTCTTGATCCGAAATTTTACATGTTACTTTGGAAAAATTCAGCATAGCAATGTAAATTTTACTTTGCCAACAACATGCACTGCGTTCATGGGACAGCACGGTAATTTTTCAGGACATTTCCGTACAAAAATTCTGGGAATTTTTTCTCCGTGCACTGATAGTGAAGTTGCATTCTTGATATTCAGTTTATTTTTCGTCTACTAGGAAATTAAAGTTTTGGAAATTTTGTAATAATTACTTAAGCGATGATACTATTTATTTGAGAAGAAACAATCAGTAAAAGAGAATTGCCAACACTAGAATCTCAGAGAAGTTTTGTAAATGTTAATAGACTCGAAGTTTATTGGTCGCAGGTTGGATTCTCCAATAAATGCAGTCGATGCATAAATGCTTGTGAAAGGACCGTTGTCGTGCAGGAAGTGGCAAAGTCGTAAGCAGTTCAGACGTACCATTTCCTGAACGACTTTTGCAATTGGATTAAAGATTAAAGTCGATTGCCTCTCAAAGCGACATGCACATATATCGATAATGGATATTGAATCTGTACATACAAAAATGAAAATAGTACACGAACCTAATGGCTGCACTGTTGCAATAATTAGAGATCGTTTCGTGGGCGTGCATTCTTGCAGAGTTCACACGTTTAAATATCGGCGAAGGTTTGAACGATCGTTCATAAATTACATGAGCCGCTGCTGCAAGGCACTTTGTTATAAATTTTGGATCAAAGAGCAATTTATCTTACGTATCGCATGTAATATTATATGTATTAATATTTTAGTGAAATATTGAAACTATTTAATAATATTGCTTTAGTGTGGCCATCGATTTCCATTTTTTATTGAAATTATACTGATCGTGAACTAACCGTGTTTGAAGAATATTTATCGTCTACTGAAAATGAACTCCAAATACCCATCAAAGCCTTTTTTATATCTCTTTCATACGATTTGTTATGAATTTTCAAAATCACTCACTGTTTATACGCTAATTAAAATCATATGACCGACATCCATATTTTTGTTAAGCACATGATTTTTTACATACTTTAATGTAATTGATATCAACGTAACTAGAAACTACCAGAAAGCATCCATTTTTAATATATCCAATATTATTTTAATTTAATTTTGGTTTCAAATTTGTGGCTGATTTTACATATATAATGATTGATATTATAATATGTTGTAAAGCAAACTGCTAATTCAACATTATTCATTCTAGCGAATATCCTTTTTGTGGGTGATTTTGTAACAGTGTCTGATACTTAATTAAATTATACTCAAGATACTTCTTCTACCTAAGAATTAATTATCAATAATCTACGCATTTTATATAGAACCAACGTCATAGTTTAATCAAACGAGTAGTTTAATTATTGCGAATAATTTGTGGATGTCACGTTTAGTTTGTTGCAACGAAATGAGGAAGCATTCATTTTAAATATTGTATATAATTCGCATGCAAATTATAGATATTGAATTTTTAGACACTTGGTACTTTAAAGATGATTTACGTTTCCCAGAGAACAAATTATATTTTTTCGATTAAGATGCACGAAACTCCGACATCATTAAAAACCTATATACGTGGTTTTAAGGATTATCGTGTTGTAGTCTCTTTATTATACATACTCCCTACATTTTAAATTATGTAACGTTAGTAATACGGAAAATAGTAAATTCGAATATGGAAGTAATATAGATGTTGCATATATTAAATTGTAAGTACCGTAGCTCACTATTCAAGTAATTATCATAAATGCTACTTACACATACGTGGAAAAGACTATTAAATAAGAATTCACATGAAAATCTCTTCTGAGATCCATTCATAAAGTTAGAATAATTTCTACTTGGTTTATGAATATTATTTTTCACATAATTTAGTATACGTCATATAACTTTTCGATAAATTGTGATATTCTATAATGATTTCTTGAATAACATTATAAATATCGAATTAATACCATGTAATGCACATATTCAAATATTTCTGTACCGAACTGCATCATAAAAACTACACTAAACACCATGGTTATAATAAGACAAAAAAAACTAATTCAAAGGATCGATAGAAGTAGAACAACCCCGGCACCCTCCAAAAAATAATACTACCGGATAATATATACGTTTATTATACGTAAGTTTTGTTTAAAAATTGTTTAGGGTATTGGTATAAACGTGTACTGGAAATTCGCTTATTAAACTATCGTTTAATATGTGTATATTCTACATGCTTATGTAGTTTTCTACATGTATTATATGTATATTCTATATATGTATAATACTTAAACGAAACATATTTTAAAAGTAAAAAAATCGTTTATCAAGTACTGTGAGTGGCGCAAGTTTAAAATGCATTTAATAAAGGTATATTATTGAGTATAAATATACATATGTTTATGAAATGTAAATTTGTTCAAAGATACTCCGATTATAAAAATTGTATAGAATTCATTTTAATTTAATATTTATGTAATAAATTAATAAACGGGTTCAATTAATATACGAGAAAAGTTTTATGTATTGAATTCCGCAGTTTATGTTTCGTCTAGTATGAATCTATAACAGCTTTATTATTTTTAATTATTTAGTCATTGTATTCTTAATTGTATACTGGATATCTTACGAAATTATTTGAAATGGTTTTGAGAGCTCAGTGGGAGCCCAAACACCTTTAGTTTCTAAATAATTGCATTTAGTATTGGAACGGGCAGAATAATTAGAACTTTTAATGTCTCAATATTCAATTCGTATCTGGAAGTAATTCAATTTTGCTGAAGTATAATTATGAATTTAGAAATAACTCCAAAGCGTGGGTCACTAATTCAAATAGTAATTATTTGGATTAATAAAAAGTAAAGTCATCATTGGGAGTGAATCGAAAGCTTCCGATTATACTGCTTGTGCTTATCATTGATTGGTTCTTGAAAAATTTGTCGACCCATATCAATTATTATTGGCATCATTAGCACAATGTGCATTTATTTTTCAGTAAAATTAAAAGTATATAATTTTGCTCAATTAATTGTTCATCAAAAAATCATGCATTATAAAAAATATTTTAATACTTTTATCGTTTTTTATATCTTATTTGAAGTGAGCAAAAAAGAATTTGTAGTTGATATAATCATACCCTAGTAGAAAATGAGTTCAGTTTGTGGCTGTTCTTTTTCGTTATTTTCCATGCTAAAGGTAAGGGGAAACTGGGCAAAACTGTGCAGATTTCTACCAGGGCTCCCTTCATGAAGTATTAAAACAAAAATTTTGTATAAAACTTAATTTTGAAACATAAAAAAACTCGAGAAATCCAATATACTCTTTTTAGTGTGGGAAATGTGCCATTAGCGGATTAAAAAATAAATATGTAAATATAATTAAAATGGTCAAAGGACGAACCACCCTTCGGCTAATCTAATTTTAAATTTAAATGTAAGTGACAATATAACCTATACTTTTAACATTTAATTGTCTTGGAACACATGATCACAGGACACTAGTGCGCAAAGTGCGCCATTCGCGCACGAATGTAGTCTCCCGAGCATAGCGAGTAAATAGTAAATTACTCTTCTCCCGTATATATTACCTAATATTAGAACACATTTACATTATTTTCATTCTAAAGAAAATCAGTTCTGTTGGAGTAAAATGTAATTTAATGTGTTAACAAATTATTAAAATTAGCGAGTGCTAATAAAGAAGCACGAGTAGTACACATATTGGAAAGCTGTGAATCATTATTTGTTGAAACACACAGTTATAATGTAATCTACAACTAACACAAATAACCTACATGCAAATATTTAGATGCTTGTTAAAATAGTATTACGACATGTATGTTTAACCCACAATACCATTCCGCTGCAATATTGACATATGATATAATAGCACAAGTGTGCAATTATTTATTGAGTCATTAAGTAATGTAAGTGAGCTACTGTATTTGGATAAATGACCTATTATATAATTTTTCATGTTACATCTTATTACGTTTGACACAAACATAGTAATAAGAGTGAAGAAGCGACGCTTAACGAGAAACCTTTTACCTCGAACTTTCCCTATTTAAATTTAATCACTATTGACAACAGTAGGAAACGGACTACCGTGACGAGTATTTCACGTACGTTCCGTCTTAAACGACATATATACGGTTCTGGAATAAACAACTTACACATATATTGAAATATTTAGATAAATGGATATTTTATGCAGATTGAGACAAATTCACTATTGGCACAAAGATTCGAAAGTTTTCCGGATGACTCCAGACTAAGTAAACAAAAATTTCGAAACGATTTTTATGTAACTAAAGAGTACGTGTATATACTTAATCAGCATCAGGTGTTTACAAAAATAAAGTTATTATATTGATATTGGGGACCATAAATTATCCAGAAAATACGAGTTATTTATATGTAAAAAGTAATTGAAAATTGTTTAATGTATCTGTTTTCTAAAAATTGCATAATAGGAAACCACTAAATCGTCCAAATTATATTTTTTATTCTCGAAACGAGGAATGTGCTAGATATAAATAAAAAATTGAGGTTTCATATTCTTGTTAGATAAAAGTAGGTCACTTGTAAAGAAAGAATCGAGAGATATATCCATACCTTACACATATTATAGATTAAATTTATTTGGAACAATTGTTGATTAAAAAGCTAAATACTTAAATTAATTCATATATCTATGGGTATCGTTTATAGAACTTGAATTTTATCTCAATAGTTCTTGTTTTCACTTGCCTCGAATATAAATTTCTCTATCCGTTGAAACAGAAAGTAGAAGCTTATACTGTACGAGAAAATAGTATTGAGCCTGTTTTAATAACAATCGAATGGCTCGCTTACTTTAAAAAAAAGCAACGTAATGACAACATGCAACGTTGTCTTATAGTCGTTTCGCATATAGATAATAACAATATTTTTAAAATAAGTATATATTTTAATGTTGGTAGAAATCGTTGTAATTTGCAATTATTTATTTTTGTTGCAGAAGGTGCGAGCCGGAAGTGTCTTTCTGCTGTTAGTCCTACTTCCGGCGATAGCATACAGTGGTAAGTTTGCTTTTTATGATAAACAAATTTCTAATAAATATATATTCAACACATCAACGACTTTCCATGTTTTGGTATTCCATACCTTTAATCATGACTGCATAGACTAGCAATTGCGATCTAATTTCTTCAAATGAATTTTTAAAGTAACTTTGTAACACGTTCAAACATCAAATATGGCTTTCATTAAGTGAGACTTCGGCTACTCTGATGATTGTTAAAGTTTTTCGCATCCTTGAGAATATTTCGCCACTAAATATTAAAGATTCTTTTTTGTAATTAAATCAGCGTCTCGAGAAATCAATCGATTGTCTCCGTTTGCACGAAGCACTTTCGAAAGTAGTAGTTATTATTTTGTATACAAATTATGGAATAAACATTCCGGTGAAATTTTAGCATGTACAATCGCACTTTCTGACAAGATATTTGGGAAGTTTAAATGATAAGGTACTTATGTTCAAACACTTTCACCATTCTCTGGATCTTCCCCAAATGTGAACTCTCTTTCGTTCGACCCTGCGACGTGCGTTTTTTGCTTGGTAATTTTATGTTGAATGTAATAATTCAGATTTCATTTTAGGAAAATTGTATAAACGTGGAGAATTTCAGTATTTTATACACAATTCACATTGTGTCTGTAAAAATGACTACATGAATATATATTTAAAAGCAAATTATTCTATAACTTACTGAAACTTCTAGTATATGTATAAGCGAAATTATGTAGAGTAGCGATTAATGACAACTTAATATTGCACAAAGTAACTGTCGATGGTTAAATATATCTAATGTCAATTGTATAATATAATTATAAAGTTTTCTAAATTTTTAAAATTATTTTGGGAATTCAAGTTCATGACTTAATAAAACGTAAAAATTATGCTCAATATTAAAATGTAGAAAACGTCAAAATTTAAAAAAAATGTCAGGTGTCCGAATAACACTTCTACTGTCCGATTACTATCATTAGAACATCCTGAGGATATAGAATGCCTCGAACCAGTCAACAGGACGACAAAAGCGGATATTTGGACTGTATAAGGAGTTCCTGAGATCTGCCCAAGAACTTCATATTAATGATAATTAAGTTACATATATATATATGCTTTATTTCAAGTGAAATATTAACAGTCAAAAATAAAATGTAGATTCTCTTACTAATAGTCTACGTTACTAGTTCATGTAATAAGTACGAATTACAATTATTATTGGTCTCTTACAATATATCAAATTTAAAGTGACACAACAAGAACAATGAGCAATTGTTAATAATTTACAACAATTAATATATTTGTGTTAAAGTTTATAATGCATAAAATTTAAATGCAGCACGTACTTTACATCGCATTTGTCACCTTTTTCAATATTCTCTCATTAATTACGATTCTTATGTAGGGAATCTTTTCTTGTGCTCTGCAAGCATACTAATAATTTTTTGTTGCCGCGTTTGCTTTTAATATCGACGGTTTTCAAAATATTTGACTGTTTCCGGACTTTTTGCTATCACTGTCTATATATATGCTTTTATGGAAAAGATATTTAATGTTGTCCCTGACCAATAATGGTTATATGCATCGAATCAAAATTATAATTTTAAAAGACAAACATCTAATTGGTTAGCAGTATCAAAGGCGTAAGTAAATAATCTAAGTTTGTTAATGGCCTACTTGTATAGTATCTGATTAATTCAGTACCCAGCGGATTTATTGTTTTATACTAGGTCACTGAAATGATAATAATGTGAATATCGATCAATTAAAGAGTTTCTTTTGTTATTTCTTTAGATCCTTTATAAATTTACATTTCAAATTCTCTTTTCAACTCCCTAATTAATATCGGAATCGGAATTCTTTTCAAAAATAGGGACAACTCGTCTAAGGACGAGATACTTGTTTTTGCAGTGTATATGCTGTAAATATAAATAAGGAGGCTTAATGGCTTTTCACACATGCACACATATACATACAGATTTCAAATATAAATGTCCCTTTTCAAATCTACACAATGCGAAATCCAGTCACTAACTTCCAGGAAAAAAGCCAAACCCAATGATGAATCTGACTGTAGTTGATGTCAATAAAATTTAAATGTCATATCTTAATTCGTTGAACCACTAATTCTAATTTAAGTTTTAAATACTTTTTAAGTTTAAAATAGGTGTCCATTAGGAATTTTTACCAGCATCGTATGCAGAACTTGTTTTCGTAATATTAGAAAATTCGACCGACACTGGGTCCTTTCAAAATTAAGGAGTCCAAAACCTCATTGGATAGTGAGTTTCACAAGGTAGTTGAAAAGAGGATTTGAAATGAAAAAAGGGGCCTTCCTAATTCTAGATTTTATTGTTTAACTGTCAATATCGAGAACTGTTAATTTTTTTACTTTATGCACACGGGGATTTTTTATTAGCATCGTGTGAAGAACTTATTTTCTCAATATTAGTTAATTCGATCGTATGATTTTTTCCTATGCTTTCGGGCGGTGTCCTTTAAGTCAAATTCAAATTGACACATCCAATGTAAAAGAAAGCAAATTAGGTGCATTTTACTGATAGTTATTGTCAAAAACTTATTACAGTTGCATTTGCAATGGAATGTGTATATAAGGATACAAAAATATAAGCGATATATATTATTGTTATAATTTACGCCTTTATAGTAAAGAAACAGGATAAGATAAATATACAGCTGGCAATGCCATAAATAGCTGCCTTGTATATTGAGCCATAAATAAAAATAATAATATAAAATCATTACACAATACTTAATCCATAAGTTTATGTTTTTGAAAATCAGATTCCTAATCAACTACGCCGAACAGGGTTAAACACAATTTTTTTTAGCTGCGGCTACAGCAATCATAAGTACTGACTGTTTTATGGCATTTTCGATTTCGAAAATCCAACAGAATAAGACTCGACATTGGGACTTCTTCAATTCATCCTAAGAATCGCAAATTAATAACCTATTTTTAAGTATTCTCTTACTTTTCTTCAACGAAATTTGCAATTTAAAAAAAAGTTTTTATTTATTTACGTCTTGTAAACAAAAAATTAATATGATCATATAAGTAATAAATCGTTAGTTTATACATTTCAGCAGCTATTTTATTAAATTCGATAAATAAACAAAATGAGGATTTGCATTTCAAATACAAAAAAAGAAGACAGGAATAAAAAATACTAGCACGAAAATAATAAAAACATAATATTTCTAAAGAAGATGATATTAATGACCAGAGTAAACAAATTATTTTTAAATCTGTTGAATCGATAAAAAATGCATAAAGTTACAGTTTCTGCACACGACATTAAAAAAAGAAGATTATAGTTGTACCATTGCTTTCCATTTTACGGAAACTAAAAAACGCATAGAACTTATGTATAGAATACAATATTTTCATTTCTTTGGACACTGTAAGGTTAACAGAATTAATGAAGTAATTGAAATTACGGAAGTTGCAAAAAAGCACCAATTAATGTTACGAAAACCAGGAAAAAACATTTATTTAAATAAATTATAGTTATAAATTAACTTTTGATCTTGCGAAACTACATTAAAGAAATGGAAAAAGTACCTACAATATTTTACACTCAGCATATTACTATTAATTTTGAAAATATGCGCCAACACCTTGCGTATGCTAAATATACTGCTGATAAACAATCCAAAATATATTACAACAGAGGCATAATGTAAAATCGAAAATGGGAGACAGTTTCAGATATTGTTCCTTTCCAACAAGTTACGTAGCATTAATTTAAATTCTATTATATATTATTACTGTTTTGCATCTAAATGCACGTCTTCTGAGGTCTGATGTTGTCGATCAATGGCGCCGAAAGGGAAATGCCTTTTCGACGTTGCACACATCCGTTCATTGGACCGAAAGTGCTTTTTTTTTGTAGTTCCGTTTTGTCGGTGACTGCAATATTCCGTAGGTTTCACCATGCTGCCATTTATGTTCTGGAGGCGTCCACAGGTGTGCATTGAAGAATAATTGACTGAAAACCCCACAAGTTCGTTAGGCGTATACCGTATACGCACGAGTGTGTCCGCTGGCATGGTGGCACGACGCGTGGTATGAATTTCGAATTTGCCTTGGAGAAACGTCAGGTTTTTCATTGTGCATTCTTCGTAGTAACTTCACGAGTGCCGTAGAATTTTTATATACGTCGAGACACGCATTGCAGTTCGTTGACCGTGAAACGAAAGCCTGGGTCAATCGGGAAATTATACTTTCTTATTTTTATATCGGAACAAGTTTTTCCATTTTTATGTCTTTGTAAATCGTTAATCAATGTGTCACCGGAGTAAAGTCCTGTCTGAATTATCGCTTCCAGCTGAGAGGATATCACTTCTAGCGCGAGTTTAAACTCCAGGTAGCGTTTAGACATTCCGACATGAAAATAAGTTTTTCATCAGTTACGTTTAGATTTCCTAACTACGTAACGCATATGTTTTGTGAATACCTGGAATGTACTTGAAATTCTTAAAATGGAAATCAAATCTATCGGGTATAGAACTAAATACGTCATTAGTGCAAACTTTGCCCATGCATAAAATCCTGTTTACATAATTCTTCCACGTTGCTTCCGAATTATGTAATACGGTTTTGCCATTCAAACAGCACAGCCGTTTTTTGGGCCAATTTAGATATGTGTATGTCTGCTAAACAAGTAAATCCCACATAGTAAAGATTCATCTGCTACATCATGTAATCGAGTATGCAATGGGAGCTTCGACTGATAATGATAATAAACCATAATTGAATTCGACATTTATAAATTGAAAAATGAAACCATGAATAGTTCGGGGTTAAGTATAAGGGTTCCATAGGACGTCAACATTTACGGATATTTTGACCATACCATCTTCATTTTTTTAAATGTATTTTAAGTCGTGAATTAAAATACGGTACGTGTTTTGCGATTTGTGTGGGAGAAGTATCAGTCAATAAAAACAAAATCGCAATGTTCCGATTTTGCTGTTATATTTGCTGAAAATAAAAACATCCCGTTTCTCTCAGTGAACTACCGCTTTTGCATATTGTATTCTAACTCGATTAACTTTATAGTGACGTAAAGAATTTTGAGATTTTTTCGAGCGTTCACAAGTATATAATTTTACACTGTTTAGCTTTTGTAACGTAAATTGTCTATGTTCTTCATACATGATTAGGTATATAAAAGTCCACTTTGAAAAACTTATGACTAATTCTGATGATTACCAACTTCGTTCAATAAATCCCAAATTATCAAATTTGAAAAAAGTATGGATTCATACAAAAATTCAAATTCAAATTTCAATAAAAGAAAACAATTCATTTTTAACAATTACGTCCTTTATAATCTCTCATTATAAATCACATTATAAATCTTTGAAATCCAACGTCATATTAGTAATCGTCTGTCGATAATTTATAAACACATGTCACGAAAATTATTTATTATTAGTAAAAATTCCTGGTCAATTTTGGACTCGTTAGTTGAAGTTTATTTACATATTTGGGACATTCCTTATATTCATTTAGGTACATTTTAGACTTCCTGCTTTTTTGCCGAGTACTCACCCCACTATTTTACGGATACATTTGACGCGAGTATAGACAAGAATAATAAGGAGAAAAAAAATTAAAATTCCACTCATGAATCCATATCCTTGTTGAATAAAGCATACACGATACAGAGAATGCGTACGTACTTTATGAGTCAGGAATTTAAGTGTTACTTATACCCTATAGTGAAAAATGAGTTCAGTTTCTGGCTAGTTTCTGTCCAGTTTCATTATTTTCCATGTTAAAGGTATAGGGAAACTGGGTAATGTAACACAAAACTGGACAGGTTTCCTCCATGATAATCAATTATCACCAATTTCATACTCGTAAGTTTAATTTCCTTAAGACAAATTTGGATTTAATTATCTCGTCAAATATCTAAACAAATAAGTGCGGAAGTTTGACGTTTTGTAACTAGTGCGGACAACTGGTGATGATTGTACAAAACTAGAAAATATAATCGTTTATTTAATACATTGATTAATCTAGTTCATTACGAAACTTGAATCGCCTATTTATTCTGAATATAGGAAACGTTCCTTGAACTAATTTGTAATGTCCACCTACATTTAACTAAAACAAGTATTTTTCTTCGACTTCTGCCCCGAAATTTGTACGGAACATTTTTAAATAGATTTATGCAGATATTACGGGAACAAAAATACTGCTATGTGTTATGTAACATGTATGAAATCTGTTAATTTCTATGTAATCTAATGGCTTAATTGCTGTCGACAGGCTATGCGGAGAAACGAGTCGTCTGTTATTACACAAACTGGTCGGTGTACCGACCAGGAACGGCAAAATTCTCACCTCAAAACATTAATCCATACTTGTGCACACATTTGATTTATGCATTTGGAGGATTTACTAAGGATAACACATTGAAGCCTTTTGATAAATATCAAGATATAGAAAAAGGTACGTACATACGACAACGATTATTTTAATGAGTACATAGAAAAATAATCACATATCTAGTCATTCAATGAATCCAATTTAGTTTGTATTTCAGTTAAGCAATTATTTTTAAAATAAGTTATTTTATTAATACCTCACGTTTATTACTGAACATCCTTTTGAAACACAGAATTTTCAAAGACCTATTATATAATTAAATGTAATTTGTTGTACACGTCTACAATGACCTGAATTTTGTAAATCGTAAGCCGACGAGATATTAAGATGGTGATTGAATTGCAGGTGGTTACGCAAAGTTCACTGGCCTGAAAACATACAACAAAGATCTGAAGACACTTTTAGCCATCGGTGGATGGAACGAAGGTTCGAGTCGATTTTCTCCCATGGTCAATGATCCACAAAGGCGAAGGGAGTTTGTAAAGAACACTGTCAAGTTTCTGCGCCAAAATCATTTTGATGGTCTCGATTTGGATTGGGAATACCCGGCTTTCAGAGACGGTGGCAAGCCTCGAGATAAAGATAATTATGCCGATCTTGTTGAGGTATTTTTCTCGATTTCACTTTTTAATTTATGTTATTAATGTGCCTAATTTTTCCTGACATTGGAATAAGCTGTGTTTCAATAAAATTAATTTACTCTTGTGGTAACTTCCAATTTTGTAACTTTATTACGTACACCTTTTTTTTACTTATAATTAAAATTAAAAACATAAAATTAACGGGTCAGTCTGAATTAAAAAGGTAGTAAAATATTCTCCGTGGGAATTGTGAATGTGATTATGTAATTAGGTGTAATTTTTCTGATTGCAGGAACTTCGTAATGAATTCGATCGAGAATCGTCAAAGACAGGGAGACCAAGACTATTGCTTACGATGGCAGTGCCGGCGGGTATTGAGTACATCGACAAAGGATACGACATTCCAAGATTGAACGAGTACTTAGATTTTATTAATCTCCTATCCTACGATTATCATTCTGCTTTCGAACCAGCAGTCAACCATCATTCTCCCCTTTATCCATTGGAGGAGGATAATGAGTACAACTACGACAACGAATTGACAATTGTAAGAACGTCATTCACCTGTTCAAATAATAATTAATTGATCCATTCCTTCTATCTGCGTAAATTATCTATGCCTTACATCAGATTTCGCATATTCAAAACAAAAAGTACTAAATTCATGAATCGTCGCAGAAATTTTGCAACGTCTTAACTTATTCAGCTTTCAAGTGAAAAATAGTTTATTAAACATCTTTGAGTAATTTTCTTGACAGCTTGTTATACAATACAATTCGAAGAGAAATTTTTAATATATTAGGTGATACCGAAGATCCATTATTTAATTTAAAAATACTAACTTTTCTTACTCTTTTTTATTTGAAAATATAATAAACAGTAAGAACATCAAAAATTTGTTCGAGAATCCTCATCAAAGTTATTTCAATTATACGAAACAAATAATGCAAATAATGCAAGTTTTGATTAATAATATATTTAAAATTTTCCGAGATTTATGGGAAATAGAGTTTGTTTACTTATTTCTGAAATTTGAAAAATTGCTTTAGTTATTTTTAATTTACTTTTTTTACGTAAAATAAATCTCAAACAATTAAATCACCTGTTGCAAGAATTAATTCCTAATAATTCTTTAACGATTTCGCTCCTTTTAAATCAAAGTTTACAAATATATTTGGATTATTATATGTAGTTGAAGCACGTAATAAATTGTTGTTTCTTATTGTTCAGGATTACACAATCACTCACCTATTGAAAAAAGGAGCATCCTCGGACAAAATCGTACTTGGTATACCAACGTACGGAAGATCTTATACGCTTTTTAACGAAGACGCCACTGCAATAGGTTCTCCAGCCGATGGACCAGGTACTGAAGGTGACGCTACTAGAGAAAAAGGATACTTGGCTTATTATGAGGTATATTGATAAAATACCTTTCTTTTGTTAATAATAAATATTTAAACAACGAATGGTTAATTATAATAATGGTACTAATGTAATGTCGAATTGTAGGAGCTATATATTATAATAATCACTTGATGCTATTGGTTTTTCATATTATTGATAATTAGTAAACATTCGAAATGTATGCGAATTATTTTAAAGTACAATAAACATATGACGAATTTTCTAATTTTAAATCGATAATGATTTACTCTTTTAGATTTGTGAAAATCTCATGAGAGAAGAGTGGCAAGTCGAACAGCCAAATCCTAAAGCAATGGGACCGTATGCTTATTACAAAAACCAGTGGGTTGGGTACGACGATGAGGATATTGTCCGTGAGAAATCCCGATACGTTCTTCAGAAGGATCTTGGCGGTATTATGTTCTGGTCTATCGACAACGACGACTTCCGAGGAAATTGCCATGGAAGGCCCTACCCATTGATTGAAGCGGCAAAGGAGGCACTCCTTGCAGACAGTGGGTACGTAAATACTGCATTCATCCAAAATTAATAATTAAATCATTATTACTAACAACAATATATATTTCAATATATACAAGAAATATTTAAATTTTATTTTAAAACAAACATAATATTTAATTATAAATTATGTCACAGAAAATATACATTAAAATATTGAAAAAATCTTTCAGTAACAAACATAAAGAAGATCACAGACCGAATTCGATTAGTGGTCGCACAAGACCTCGGCTTACTGGACCTTCTCGTCCTGGGAATCGCAAATCAACAATTAATGATTCCAGCAAGCGAAGTAAAATTTCGACCAGACCTTCTACAACGCGTAGTTCATCTTCTACCAAATTCAGGAATAGGTCAAATGCAAGAGCCCCGGTAATAGAAGAATCTGAGGAAGAAGAGGAAGAAGATTCCCGTGAGGAAAATGTTGCTAAGAGTTCAGAAACATCTAGTAAAAGAAGACCGCCATCCAAAAGTCGTCCTTTATCGCGTCTAAGTTCAGGAGATCGTGACAATCGCAAAAAGCAGCAAAATCGGGAGAATAAAATAATTCAAGAACCCAATAGCAATAAACTGACTACACCAGAACCGCCAACGACTCCTGATCCTGGAAGCGGTAAGAACTGCATTCTTTAAATTCTGTAGTTTTCCTATATTTTTTATATTACCTGCATTTGCAAAAAGTACTAATAAATAGAACTTGTTTAATTTATTTATTCTACAGAGGTTATGAAACATTTCTGTTAGATATGTATATGCTAATGCGCTTTGTTGCGTAATATAAGGAATTATGTTTTACGTCACTAATAAAAACTACAGTACTGAGAATGCAACTCTAGAAACTTCATGTTGCCAAATGTACCATACAAATTCTACATATAAATTCGTGATACTGGCATTATATTATTTTTAATTTTTAACAACGATTCTCTAAGTATTGTATCTTATTCTATATTAATTTATTTGTAGATTTTAAATGCGAAGATGAAGGTTTCTTCCCCCATCCACGTGATTGCAAAAAATATTTCTGGTGTTTGGATAGCGGACCTAGCGGTTTAGGAGTTGTTGCTCATCAATTTACTTGCCCGTCAGGTATGTCTTAGGTTTTTTTTATTTTTATATTAATTAATGACATTTAATTTTCAAACATTGATTATTTCAATAATGTCTGCAATTACTTATATTTATCTATATTACAGGCTTAGTTTTTAACAAAGCAGCCGATTCGTGCGATTACCCTCGCAATGTCATATGTCCGAAAGTAAAGCCAAAAACAGCAGTTACTACTACCCCCAGTACTACTACAACCACTCGTCGGACAACGACGGAAAGACAAGAAGAAATCATAGATGAAGAAGACGAGGAATACGAGTATGAAGAAGAAGAAGAAGAAGTTGAAGAGAAAAAGCCAGAGAAAGAAGAAAGATCTAGGAAATTTACTACGACATCGACCACGACACCAAAACCCTTAATTTATAAGACCATATCTAGAAACAGACCAACAACTACAACTTCAGCACCTACGACGACGAAACTGATAAAAACGAGTACGTCGGCAACAGTAGGCAGGGCATTCGATGACTTTTCTGAAGAAGAAGACCCCAAAGTGATAAAAGAACTGATAGAATTGATTAAAAAAGCAGGTATGGTTGACATTGGCTTTGTACTTTCACAAAGGTGATTATAATAGATTTAAACAGGATATTAAAGCATTCATATTTTACGCTTTATAGGCGGCATTGAACACCTCGAGAAGCAACTGGCTTTTCAAGAACGAAATACCGGAAGCGAATCTGCAGTCGCGGAGAGTGGCCACTCAACTCCAGCAACTATAAGCCGAAGTTTGTACGAGCGTGTATTGAGCCGTCAATCAAGCAAGAGTAATTTCTTCAATGTGCCACAGTCCCGGGGAGTGACTAATAATAGAAAATCTGAAAAAATTGTAGTGGAAGAGGAGGAAGAGGAAGTAGTACCAAAGGCAAGGCAACCCGTTGATAATAAAAGATTCAAGTCAAGATTCGGTAACGCACCAGGAAGGGCTCAGTTTGATGGATTGGATGATATTCCAGAAGTGAAAAGTCTTCGGCGTAATAACAAACCGCAATACGTTACAATTGAACGACACACGTATGTATTAATTATATAATTATTTATTCATAATAGAATTAAAACGATTGTTTTCTTTCATCATGTGTTTAGAACATCGTCAGGAGGCGTACCAAATGAGGAAAATACTAAAGACGAAAGCGAAGACAGCGCAGACGATGCATCATCGGAAGAAAAGTTAATAAGTAATGTTTCTGGCGAAAGGGAAGCTCATACGCAGAGATCGACAAGCGGATATGTTAACATTCGGAGAAACCGACCAAAAACTACGACAACCAGTTCTCCAAGGTAATGAATAAATTGTAAAAAATAATAATTATTATTTGTTCAAAATAGTAACGGAGTTTTTTATTTTCATATTAGCATCGAAAATGACGTGATCGAACCAGATTTAGAAGATGACGAGCCACTTGCTCCTCATTATCGTCCTCATTTATCACAGTAAGTTTTCTTTACATAGATTTCCAACTGGGAATATAAATAGAAATAGAGATTAAATATAAGTGACTTTCGTAGTGAAAACGTTTAATTAATAATATATAATACAAAATTAGGAATGACGAGGATATCATTGATCATGAAGAACCAACCACTACCCCGAAAACAAGGTATCAAATTGTTTATATTGTTTATTGTTTAATTTTAGACTACCGCGAGCAGAACTATTATTTTTAAATTACGTTATTAACTATTTTATTCTTCTAATTGAAAATAGGTACATTAGCTTAACACGTGTTCGAAGTACAACAGAAAATATAAAAGAACACTCATATACACCAACAAGCACTCAGGTGCCCGAGACAACTGTCAGCACTACTCTAAAACCTACCAAACCGAAACCAGTTTACGAAATAGAAGAACCAGAAGTATCATATCCGACCGTTTCAGTTCCACCATCAACTGTTCAGACGACTACTCGATCTCCACCAACAGTGTCAATCGTATATTCAACCCATACTTTATCGCCGTCGGATATAAAAACTACTGTTAGCGAAGAAATTCGAAGTACTGCAGGAATTACACCGGTCTATTCCGTATCGACTGCAAGACCAGAACCTAATTATATCGATGATACTGAGATAGATGTTATCGAGCTGACAACTTTATCTCCAATTGAACTAATAATTCCAAACACAGTGGGCCCTGCGTCGCAACCCCGACCGTTTGGATATCCACGGCGAGGGAGACCAACCACATCTTCGTCGTTAAACTCGGTCACGTCCCGACGTTCTTCAGGGGTGACAGAACCGACGTTGAGGTCCAAGGTGAGTAACAACCCCAGAAATAATGCACGGTCAACGACCACAGCACCACAAACACGCCCAAGAACGCGAACGCGTACTAGAGTGAGAACTGGAGTAACTACAAATGAGAATGCACGTGTAGAAGATAAAGAAATTCAAAAGACCACTGATACGCAGGATGCACAAGCTAATGCCGGGGTAAATTCATCCCGAACCCGATCAAGATACCGTGGAACAAGTCGATTCGGTTCAGGCACGTCTCGCGGGACGACTTCGAGAGAGGCGACAGAAAGTCCTGAACCAACCACAAAAACATATATTGGCAGGCGAAATCGTAGACCAACTACGACTACTGCTGCAAACACAGACGATAATCAAATTGATCAATCTTCTCAAAATCTGTCCTCTCGTCGAAGAAATTTTCTTAGCAGGCAGTCTAAGATAAAGCAGGAAACAGAGGATACAATAGACAAGAATCAGGAGTCGAAAAGACGAAGAATAATTGATAGAACGACTGTTTCTATCGCGCCTCTTCAAGAGACTACGTCAACGACGGAAAAGTCATTTGAAACTGTTTTTACGGAAATACTTGAACCTGAAGTAGACAAAGAAATTATTGATGATCTTAACGAAAAAACAATTCAATTAACATATGAAACTACACCCGATTACATAAGTTCTGACGATGAAACATTAGATTCACTTCAAACAACGTTTCAAATGACAGATCCTTCTTTGATTGACAGTACGGAGCAACCTTTCAGCACTATTTTTTGGCACGACGCGAGTGATCCTACGTTAGGTACCAGTGTAAGTACCGAATATAATGATGCAAATGAATTGACTACTGACATGCCGACTACACTAACATCTCCTACAAGTATTAATCCAAAACGAAGAAAAATTTTGTTGACTCGAAAGCCATCAAATTCAAGTATAGTTTTTAACCCGAACGAACCATCTGATCAACAAAATTCCCGAAGTTTAAATACATTTAGCCGCTTGTCAACAGTAGAAGAATCAAGCATAAGGTCAGACTTCACAGACGTACCCGATGACGATAATTTAACTCATGACGATAAATCTGAACTGAAAACAGAAAATATCAGTAATGATCCCATTAATGTCCAAACATCACCTAAGTCTCCAATTCGAAAGCTTTTATTGCGTAAAAATCCAACTTTGTTATCAACCAGATATTCTTCAACTCCATCTCCACCAACTACTGTACAGCAGGAATCTACACGTCCGAACGTGAGAAAATATCATTTCGTGAATCGGAATCTCGGTTCAAACTCTAGAGTAAAACTTGATGAAACAGACGAAACGAAATATAACAATAATAATCACGATGACAGACTAGAGACTTCAGACGATCTTGATTCTACTGAAAGATTTACATATAGTTCTACTCCATCGTATTTTTTCTCGACGACTTTAAAAAATCCTATTTACTCACGTGTCTCTACATCCGAGGAGGAATTGGATGAAATTTCGGAAAACAATGCTGAGAAGAATAATTTGAATTTTAATCGTCGAGGAAGGACGCGTTTTGGAAGTAATTCAGATCCGGACGTCGGTGATAAATTTAACTCACCAACCAAGAAAACGAACAGTCGCCAGTATTCTAAGAAGACGACTAGCACCACAGAAAAAGTAGTTACAGAAACTTTGGTCCCAAAACAAAAATTTGACTATTTTGCCGATGCTGCTCACCGAAAACAATTATTACAACGAGTGGGAACTCAAAATACTCTTGTTGATGATACATTCGCGACATCTACAACGAGTCCCGTCACTAGACTTATCACGTCCGTTGTTGAGTCAGCGACCACCGAAAGACAAAAAATTTCGGTACGAAAGAAATATTCTTCGCTGACGTCAACGACATTCGTGTCGGCAATTACGATTGTTCCTCCAGTGAGTTTACAGTTTTCTAAAAAGGTAAAACATCATAATATACGATCCACCAGCAATCACGAACATTTCTTCAATGAGATACCCCGGGAATCGTCAACAGAGCGGAACGTTGAAGTATCCACACTGCCGATTGAGGGTGAATTCACCGATCGGAAATTCTCTACAAAGCCTTCTGAGTATTCTTCCTCAACAATAGAAATTGAATCTGTTTTCAGCAACCTTGTTGCTCAATAATTCTACATATATATTAGTAATTAATACTCCGTTTATTATGGCCATAGTGTCGACATATTTATATACTTTACTACTTGTCTTCGTTGTTTGTCGTGCTTTTGCCTGAAGCTGACCTTCACTCTTCATTCTTCAGCTACTTGTCTGTCATCACGGCTATTCTCCTTCTCTTCTTCTTTTCCTACTTGATGACTGGAAAAAGGAACATGTAATACTTAGAGAGGAAAATACTTATGTTCTGATTTCTAGGTAACCGATACGGAAACCATTCGCCTGCCAACGCTACGAGAGCTCGTTGGTTATCCAACGATTCCAGTGAGGTACGATTCATCGGTTGGGAGGTACGTACCCTATGTACCGACGGAACCCAACGTACCGGTTGATCCTGTGAGCGGCGGAAATGATCTAGTAGGCGATTCGTATGAAAACTTTGTGCCTGGTTCAAACTCTAAATCCTCTTCATCCTTAAATAACGAGGCTGTCGAGAGGATTGTTAAAGTACCCATGCGAATCGCCAATGATCCAACTGATGAGATCTTGTCATTACATATTCCCAAAGAGAAAGTTAACCTTACTTCACAGAAATCGGCAAATAATGCCGAGAGAACTGCAATAGAAATCGTAACTCAATATCCAAAACAAGCACATACCAAAAATCGACGCTTAGGTAATACTTTGCATAAACCAAACAGAAATAAGAATGTAGAAACATCGATTAGATCCGTAGATGATACACATAAAACAGGGAGAAGTTTTACACTCCTAGAGCAAGGTGAAGACAATAGTTTTGTTGACGATGACAATCAGCACTCGACTGATATAGAATCCACGACATCAAGGAGACATTTTAATTCGGTCAGTACGAAACCTTCAACTGTAAATAATGGTGGATACTCTGGATTTCTCATAACGAAAAGTTTCGAAGTAACAAAAGATTTTACTGATTTTACAACCCCCGTTACATTAATCGACAGTGTGTCAATACACGAAAATGAAGTTGAACGAACAGAAAATGATTTCCCGACAGTTCCTAATACTAGAGAAGAATCAATGCTTAAAGACGTTGTTACTGACGGCATTACCGGAAGAACTGAATTTTCCCAAACAAAAGTAACAGACAATGAAATTAACATCGGGTCGACTACAGTTCCCGAAATAGAGTCACAAACGGATTTAAATATAATCCTGAATGACGAAACACATGAGCGAAAAACAACTCTATCGCTCAATGTTGATTTCGAAAAATCAGATATTCGTAATGAGCAAGGTAAGCTGGATACGACATTACCTGAAACTGTAACAGATGTTACTACATCGGGACCATTACTAACTGAAAGTTTACACGAAAGTAGTACTTTGACGCAATCAACTCTCGAAAATACGGAAAATTCAACACAGAGTTTGATAAATATGAGAGAAAGAGTTACTGATACTGATCTTGCAAGAACTAATATTACAAATAATGCTAGCACGTCTATTGAACTTTCTTCGACGGAGCGTATCGCGTCTGAAGTTACAAATAGGACTGCTTCAAATGGAAGAGGACGAGTCGTTAAGAAACGGGTTTTACTGTATAGAGGTCCAACGAGACATCGATCTTATACCAACAGCAGTCGACCGAGACTGGAAGGTCAAAACAGACAGAAAATAATGAAGAAAGTTGTCCGAAAAAGAATACGACAAACAACTCCAAATCCTTTAAAGACTGGAGACAGCAAAAAGAGTTCGTCAGCCGCTGATGCAGAATTGTCTGGCAGAGAGGTCAGTGTTCGTAAAGTCAGGGGGGAGACTCGTCAAAAAATGATGATAGGAGAGCCTTTATTCTAATACTTTCTCCTTAAATCTCGCGATGACAAACTCTATTACTACATTATCTTTAACCCGCTGCTTTGTATCTGCAACTATTCACGCAGATTCACGTCTGTACCATCTGTCTGCCTATGAAAAAATATAAACCTTCATTTGCCTGCCATTCGTGATTCGGGGTAGTAGCGCCTGCATCTATGACCGGGATACTTAACGTTTGACGTGGTCATAATCCACTCTTCATTTAACAAAAACGTCAAACGACTGCAGGGCATGTGCACAAACTAATAAAATAATATAAACTAGAGAATATTCGCGACGCAAGAAAATATAATCCCAATAATTCTTGCAAAACTGAGAGGACTGGTCGGCAAGTTACTGAAATTTTTATCACCATTTAACACTATCATTTATAATAAATCGGAGATCGGAATACCTGTATAAGAATGTTTCACGTAATATTATATTAGGTATACATTTTTTACGTTGATATATGGTATATGTGCTATATGCATCCGTGAACATTATTATGATTGTGTTCCGATTGTACGTGTGCGTGTCACATTGTTCCTTTGCCTCTTTGTACTATACCCTACTTACAGAGCTTTATTTGACCTTTTCATGGAGAATACCCAAGTAAAACATTTTGAATAGACTGACACTTTTTTACTGATTTACAATTTTACTCAGGTATACTCAGACTATTTTGACACGTGCTCGTCTTAATTGTATCTATATGTCTTTTGTTTTGCATTAAATGCTCGTTGCATAGCATATCGTAACGCATGATATCGCTATTCTTTTTCATTAATATGGTAATCGAAACTCATCGTCGTGCCGACAGTAACTTAATACCGATTGGAACAGGTAAATGTGCAGAGGAGTCCGGGGTCGAGTCATCGTCGAACTGGAAATTCGTTGCATTCTAGAGGCACGCATTCACCTACGTCTACGACCAGGAAACCGGCACTACCTAGGATCTATCCAGGAGAAAGTTTCCGTGCGCCCGAAGATATTCATGATCAAAGCAGTAAAGCTCAAAGTCTAGATGTAGCCTTAGCAGATCCTCCATCATCGAGTTTGTCATCTGATTTCGGTACAGAATCTCCGGCTACGATTCTAATCATTCTATAACGAACTGTGCCAAATGTCTGTGATTAATTTTCTTAAAAAAAAACATATACATTCTCGAATCACTGCTCTGTACTTTTCTGACACCTTTTAGATTTACAAGTGTTTTCTTTACTGTTTAACATGCAGTTCCACATCTGACATTGGATGCTGCCTCTTCGTTTCACTAATATGCTCACGTGATCACTTTTTGAATCTCTGGGCAGAGGGATGGTATTGGTTCTTCCATCGGTATTTTGTAATCTATTCTTCACTATTAATCGTACTGTGTTTCCTACTTTCAGACTTCTTTCACTGTTGCATCCTCAATTCATTTTCAATTGTTAGATCATTTGGTGTCAGTTGAAATGTTATTTTTAAACGAAATGACAACAGTAATCGGATGTAATCCAAATTGAGCATTTGACACGAAATGAACTAACCTATCTTTGTGTTTTTCATTATTTTTTTTATCATAAATAACAATATCTATACATCATACAATTAATCTACCTGTATCTAACACTGAGCAAGGGGTGTCTTTCGTTGTTCGTGTTTGCCTACTCTTACGTGTGCTAAAGATGTCTTTCATGTTCACTGCATCAATCCTCGTCATTATCTTTAGAGTTTAGAATACTAATCCACTACACTCCGATATTAGGTGAGACTCTCCTAGTCGGAATCATCAGGAAAAAGATCAGCACTACAGTAGCTCCTCACATATACACGACCCCTGTGACCCTCAGCCCGGCAAGCATCATTGAGGCGGATAGACGACGACAGGGGCAGAAATACGAATCGACGAAACACTCTGAGCCCAATACTTATTACCCGCGTTCGAGATCGCGTCGGCCACAAATAGTTGACTATGATTACTACGAAGATGAAGAGGAAAGATTTATTGGTAAACCGAAATTACAAGGAAAACTTTATGTGACTGGCAGAGGAGGAATTCATTGTCTCGATCAAGGACATTTTCCCCATCCAACCTCCTGTAAAAAGTTCATCACATGTGCCAAAATGGTGAATGGCAAAGTGGTTGGAACTGAATACACGTGTCCTGATAAACTTTCTTTTGACCCAGTGGGAGGAATCTGTAATTGGTCCGCGGGTCTCGGATGCAAAGAATAAACATTTTGATTACGGACAACATTGATATTACAGTTATGAGAAGATTTTCAATGCCGTCAAAAATGTGGTCTGTGCAGAAATTAGTGGACCAGGACAATTGACAAGAATATTAAGTTAAATGTCAAATGCACAGAAGGATGAATTGAAAAGAAGACGATAATTAAATGAATTTCTTCAGTTCAATGAATGTTAGTGTTTAGACAAAATGCGTAGTTTAAGAGACTACTGTGACTATTTAGATACGGCATAATTATATAAACAATGTCATCGATTTGACGTGTTTAATAATTAATTTCAGAAAACTTAAAACTGAAACGTGGACACGTAGCCTTGGCATTTAGATATTTACTTTACTTTAGTAAATAAAGTTCATAACGTAGAAGTGGCCATACGCAATGATATGAGATTTTGCGCTAATTTTGTTCCTTAGATTTTTACTGAAGTCATGTGAACGTTTTTTATTAATACTGTAAAAACATCGAATAACAAATTAATGTTTTAAGTGACTGCATTTCTTTTCATCAGTGCTTCATATAGGTATATAATAATTCGATTAAATAATCATCTACAAAAATACCATGACCATGACAATGCATGTAAATTAACTTTTTGACTATTGACCGAATTACATCATTGCTTTGAACATTTATAGAGACGTTTAGAGATTTATTGGTGAAGAAAAATGATACTCAAATTGTGTGTGCGAGAGAAAATAAGTGACTTTACACTGTTGAGTTGTAATCAACTATAGGCATTATAATTTTACATTAGTTATTTATGTATATGATGTACGTATCTGATCCGTCCACTACTGAATGTGTCATCGATATGATGTTTTTTCTAAAGGTAAACATCGAGTGATATATCAATCAGTTGTATAATTTTGTAAGGAAATATTCGTTCTATATACATTTTTTGTAAATACAACGTTACGTTTTAATCTAACGCGGAGTCATGTGTACATAAACTAATTTTTTATCACGTCAATGTATGCAGAACGCGATCTGAACAAGTGTAGTTCATTTCGAATGTAATAATTTATATTGTAATAAATAAACGAATATTACATGCGACACGGGGTATTATTTATTTGCCTTTTTTGGGACGAGTGAAGTCGCAGTTAAGCAATTATAGTTCCTCTAAATAAAAAAAGTTTTTAAACTAAATTTTGTAATATCAATGAATGGTTGTTACTGAAAGAGTCGTCAGAGTTACGTAAAAATTGCTGTAACAGAAAATTTGTGTGCATAACATCCAAGCTTTGGTATTGACATTTCTATTTGGAAAATCGTGTTTTTGGACTTTGCAAGTACATTACATTCGTAACCAATTTGAAGAAAATTACGAACATTCTTTGAAGAGTAAAATAAATGGGACACGATTTTAATCTCCTAAGCTTTTTTACTACAACTGTCGAAAGTATTTAATAATATTTGTAACTTAATTAAAAAATAGCAGATTAAATTATTACGAGAAACATTTTTTATTAGACAACGAAACTAAAAACTTTGTTTATAAAAACCAAAACTTTCATGATACTATCTACCCAAATTCAATATGTTATGATAATAAATGTAAATTATTCACTCCACATTTATTAACACATATATGTTAAGGCAATATTGCAATTAAATTCTATGGAACAAGAGTTTTTTATTGATATTTATACTTTATATACAGTGTGGACAGTTTTCTTCCGTATTGGAAGTAATTTAATTATGGTCCCTTAATTCAATACAGGTTCCACATTCAGCTTTAATTACATTTCCTGTTGGTGCCGGAGATTTCCAATAAATCGACCTGTTATTCGATTCTTTCGCGTAATCAGTGGTCCACGAGACTTTAATTGAGAAATATAAAAGACAATGTACTCGCAATTAAATTAGCAGAAACGAAATTGAAAAGTATCACAGAAGTATTTTTTTCCTTTCTTCTTCATATATCGTCGTGACGATGACAAAGTGTCGTAAAACGTAATAGCAAAAGTAAGTTTTGATCACAAATCATGACTTGAGTTTCAACATACAATAATGTGTTTTAAAAAAATTGGAATAACTTTTGGAATAAGTTTTAGGTGACCTAATAAGTGATTTTTCGTAAAGAACAAAACTGTGCTAGAAATTTTTAATTTTATGCAACAAAGAAGCAGTGAAGCACCATGCGTACCACTATCTGAAAATATATATTATATCAAGGCACATGTAGAAGGTACAGTTATATACCTTCATTTCTCTGGTGATTATAGAAAATTATATTTCAATTATTACAAGTCGCATTTAAATTTTTAATATATTGCTTCGCGAATGCGTGGATCGAAAGGATTGAAACAGTCAACTAAAGACAAGGTAAGCACAGTTTATCATCATTTTAAGTCTTAATGATGGTCATAAAATTGATTTGAAAGGTGTGCCTCGAACAAAAATTAATATTTTTTTGAACCTACAAGTTGAAAGTTCTGTGGATTGGCCCATATATAGACTGGATGTAAGTTATACTACGAGATAAGGTAAAATATGATGGAGATGCATGGTTATATGCATAATGCATGACAATATATTACAACGTTTTTAATATAATCTATACAAGTTGCTACAACAATCTTAATAAAATAAAGAAACATTCGAAATGTTTCCATTGATCAAGTTGAACTCTAACCTGCAAGATATATTTCAGTGTTAATATAAATTTAAATTGCGAACGCGGTTGTAATAGCATATTATGTAACAAGGGCGCAATTACCGATCTTGGACGAGTGCTAAGGCTCGAGGGTATAGGGTAGAAAATAATTTGCGCCCGGAGATTTCATCTCAGGGCGCAAAGTCGAGTTCTACTCCCGGAGTGTTGGAAATATATATTTATACTCATTCTCAAAATGCATGTTACATTGGTTAACATAGTTCTTGTTACAATTTATTTCACACTTTACGCATAAAAATTACACAAATTTGGAACTTTTATATAATTTAAGACAACAAAATTTACGTAATTTGAAGACAAAACAAATTAATTTTTTTCCATGGATCTTTCATTTTGAATTTGCAAAAATGCGGTAATATTCACTTCTAATTTTCGGAGATTTAAATGGATTAAAACTTTTTGAGTTATTAAATAAAAGGGAAGATGTCGATGCATAAAATGAGCAATGCTTGCAAATTGTAACAGTTTAATAATACAGAATGCTATATCCATGCAAAGCAGGTATCGTTGGAAATTCTAAAAATAATTTTTCCATCATAAAGAAAAATTACATATTTATTTTTTGTAGCAAACCTGATGCAAGATTTTTGTGGTAAAAATGAAAAAATATAATATGAATTACAATGCATGTTGAGGTGTATAAGTTGAACCATATAAAATAATAACAGTATATATAAATATTTTATTAATGTGCACCAAAAATCACTACGTTTCTATAAAGACATGAAGTTTCCAGTAAATACGTTTATAAACGATTTTAAATATCAACATTTCAGTTTTGAGAATAATGAATTTAGTTTATCGGCATATTTGATTCCTGAATTCTGTAATTAGCAATTTTAATTAATTTGTTATAAGTATACTTAATGTACACTTCACTTTGTACACAAAGAATAAATCATTATAATTATGCATAATTCCATTTGTCTGTTATATACAAATTTTTGCGCCGAATAGTGCAATCATAAGTAACGTGTACTATATAGGATGTATTAGAAATGCTATTTATTAAAGCCTTTAAGGAAGTCCCGTAATAAATATGTGGCGGATTATACGTAGGTGATTATTTTTCTCTTTGTTGAATGATAGTTTACTGTAAAAGTTTGTCGACATCATAAATAATGAACTTTTATGTACCATACGCGGTTGATAAGTGTAGACTAGATAATTACCGGCTGAGGAACTACTCGAATGGTTTCGAGGATCTCCCGTGGGGTGGCGCAACGGCTGTTCTCATTTGGTATTTGAATTTGTATGACTTTGAAAGTTTATAGGTTTGGGTCGCAGATGATGGTATACTTGCAAACCTAGCCAAAGCAACTATAAATTATACGAACTATTTAAATTTTGTTCGAATTCGTTGCTGAAGCATTCACCCGCTAAACATGTAACGTAAATGAAACGTTACATGTTATCCCATTTATGGCAAAAACGTAACGTTTCGTAACAACTTCTTGATGCCGTTTACACGACGTTGCACAATATCTAAATACACAAAGCTAATGCGTAACATTACCAGAATGTCACTTTATAACAGTTTTAAAAACGTTTTATGGAATCGTTTCTGCAACGTCACAAAATCACCAAGGAAATTTAAAACGTCGCATTCAGGTTACTAACGTAACATTCATGTAATGTTACGAATGCAACGTTTCGTAGACATGATTTGTTGCATATCTTCTATCGTTTCGGCCGGTTCCATCTCAGACTTCGCCATCAAGATTCGGAAGCTTTCGAATGCAGCATTTATTTTCGTATATTAGCATGATTTACATGCAATCTTTTTCTTCTTATAGTTATTCTTTTTTCTGGTGCATAATATTATTTGCTATTATTAATGTTGTTCTTTTTATTTCTTATACGCGTGTAACTTAAATACATTGATGTCCATTAAATTCAATATTTTTTTTGTAATATTACTACAAAAATTAATTTAAAATATAGAGTAATTTGAGGCTGAGACTGCAATGAAGTGAAATTTAACTATTGTTATACTTCACATTTGAAATTGAAACGGGTTTTGTAATATTTAGAGAATATGCATTTTATATATACAGTGTATTTATTTTAAAAAACTCGTTCGCTTTTAATATATTTATGTACAAAATTTGTAAATTTCCGTCACTTGTCCAGAAAAATAACTCGCACCTTATTATTTTTAATGTAAATTGTATTAAATTTAATTCATAATTTAAAAAGTGGTTCACTTGTGTTAATTTTAATATCCGCGTAATTTCATAACTTATTTCCAAGTAGTGCATTTGTTAAATATACGTGTGTCAATTAACTTTACATTTTTTTTAAACATTGTATATTAATCCATTTCGTTTAAAAAAAATATTATACGGATATCTTAAAAATATTTATTTAAATTACAATAAATTACTACAAAATAGTCAAATAATATTAAAATATTATTATTCCCAATATAGAAATGACAAAATTAATTAAACATATCTTGTTTAAACTAAACCCGCATTTATCAAGAAGCCTTCTACGATTGAGTATAAGAGCTCTCGTTCGCATGGTAATGCGAGCGTAGCGTAGTGGTTAAGACGTCAGCGTTGTAACCGGTAGACCCGGGTTCGATCCTCGGTCGGGACGGATTTTTCTTAGATTCATAGATTTATTTGCGAGTAAAATTATAAAACTACATTCTTTCATAACATATCTAACGATACATAAATAATAATAAAATTCAAATTGAATAAAATAAT
Source organism: Trichopria drosophilae (assembly GCA_030407085.1). Lineage (NCBI taxonomy): Eukaryota > Metazoa > Arthropoda > Insecta > Hymenoptera > Diapriidae > Trichopria > Trichopria drosophilae. The sequence continues at coordinate 65,898,715 of CM059583.1, read as the reverse complement.
TCGTCGAATTTCTTATAATTTTTATTTATGACCGTTTAATGTAACGTTTTTACAACGTTGGATGTATAGTTTTCAAACGTCGCAGGTACGTTACGAATGAAACGTTATTTAAAAACCGTAAATGTGGCAGGACATTTCTGGTTCCAAGGACGTCCCAAAAATGTTTTTGCAATGAAACAAGTTTGGTCGCATGGCTATAATGCGACGTTTCAAAGATGTTGCTGTAACGGAATATTGTTTAGCGGGCATATATAATTCTACAGTGTGATAACTTCAGTAGAATTCGTAATGCTTTAATAAAACACTAACAGCTATGTAAGAAATTATTCAGTTAACCGCGTAGTATTTAAATTGGGTACATGTCAAAAAACCGAATTTCAAAAATCCGAAACATTGAAAAATCGAGATTTAAAAAGCAGACATTGTTGTTTTCATGAATATTACAGCTTTATGAGTGATTGACTTTTTAACAATCATCGTTTTTTGAGAGTCGACTTTTTAAATGTTGATTTATCAATGTTTCGGATTTTTGAGGTGTTCCCTTTAAATTCGGCACGATCTACAATATTGACATATTGCATAGGAAATTGGGATAAAATTCATGCGTTCTTCAGATAACATAAAATAAACAGTTATTCTTTAAGAATAAATGGTTTTTAATGAATAACACAAGTAATTAGAAGTTTGATAATTTCTCGAGCGTTTGAATTTAATTATTTGATGGAAATTCTTGATATTTGTCTGTTAATAAACAGATTTAACTAGTATCTCAGTTCACGTTCAGCGAGCTACTTTATGATCATTTGATATGTAAAATTTTGGATTCATAACTATCGGATTTGATATTAAAAGGAAAAAGGAGAAAACATCCCTCTAGTGTTAACGAATGGAACTATTTTGAAATTGGGTTTTACCCCAGGATGTCATCTTAAGCTCTTCAGCAGGGTATCCTTAATATTATATTTTTGCCCTGGAGGCGATAGTTAATTTTAATTTTGAGATAATACTAAAAATGGTTTCACATTATGTTCTCAAACAACGTTTTAATGTTAAGGGAGTTCTAAAGTGCTCGGATGCTAAGGTCGGAATTTTCATGAAAAACATTAAATAAAAAATGAATGAATCGGTTTTTCAACATTTGGACTCACTGAGGCAAATTCTAATTACTATAGACGGTATCGTAGAAACTGCCAAAGAAATTAATTGAGAACTGACCGAGAAATTTCGGAAATGAATAAAAATCACTTACTTCCGAAAATTCTCGGCCAGTTTTGAATTAATATCTTTGATACTTTCTAGGAAACTGTCATCTTTAATTTACGTTTTTTAGTGAAATTTCCTACCTTGCCGGTGGACCACTCTAGAACCCCCTTAATAACGTTTTCGTTTGCTTAAAAGCTTCATCCTAGCCTTTAAGTGTTTAGAATATGTTCAAAATTAAAACTGTCGCGTCCAGGGCAAGGACGTTATTAGTCCTGCTGAAAAGCACAATATGACATCCTGGTGCAATACGCATTTTCCAAAAAATCTTGTCTTTTTTTTCCTTTTAATATCAAACCCAATAGTTATAGAAATCAAAATTTTACATATAAGATGAACAAACAAGTAACGCGCTCGACAGGCGCGCTTGAACTGAGATCCTAGTTACGTATGTTTATTTATTTATTTATTTACTGTTTACTCCAAGTATTATTTTCATTTGACCGACAAATACCAAAAGTTTTCATAAAATAATTGAATAAGACAAGTGGTTTGCATTTTTCGAAGAAATAGAATGGCACATTTTTTATTGTCACTCGTCAAAGGATTCTATATAAATGTATCCTTTAAGTTTTAAAGTAAATCTGAATAAACGTAAATGGAAAAAACGTAAAAAAATTAGACTCGAAATCTAACACCATGAAAAGAAGTAAACTAATGGGTGAACAAATTTGTGTACCAGATTTTTGTGTCCAATATTAATTTAACTTCAGAATAAGCTATTTCTATCGATTTTATAACATATTTTAACCAATTAAAGACCCTTAAAAATAAAAAACTTATTGTAAAAAATGGCATTATATTCTTTACATTGAGCATTTAGTAATGTCTAGAAATCATTAAGTTTTGAAAATGATTTTAAGTGAACGTCGAAACGTCAACATTCAATAATGTTTTAATTATCACCTGATATAAAGATCAGGTAAAGGGTTCTTTCTTCTTACTGAATTACTATGCCGTGCGGCTATATATTACATACTTAATTATTATTACTTCCTTAACACTTTAAAGCGTGATGTCCATGCAGATGGACATCTTTTTGAAATTCATTTTTGCATATTTCCTTTAATTATTAATTAATTTTTCTGGTTTCCTATTTTGTGAATACGATAGAAAGTATAAATGAATAAATATTTATTATTAATTATTAAGCTATGTTATTTAAAACAATAAACAACATGTGAAAATAATGAATTTCTTTACAAAAAACAAATGCTGAGACGAAGACGTCACATCCCTAACAGCACAATCCGTCCCGGGATATTCTGGGGAGCTCCTGAGGACATCCAAATGTCCGCTTTTGGTCCTCGGGATCTTCTCAGGGGCTTCTGAGGACGTCCTGGATCGAGCTTGTGCTGTTTGGGATGAACATTACAAAATTGTGTACTCGGGGGTTTTCAGGTCGCAGATTACGAATGTAATCTCAGAATTTGAAAAATCAAACTGGTGAATCTAAAATTGCGGATCGAAATCAGAAAAGTATAAAAATGCTTGGTCGAGATGAAATTGGGTATTGCGGGATTCTTTATATTGTTGATTACGATACTCATCTCTGAAAAATTTTTTATAAAGGGGCTGGTTAAAGATGGACGAACCAAACGTAAAAAGCGACGCGGTGGCCAGGTAAAACTGGGTACTAAGGGTATTCGCTGAGTACCAATATGAACTTATATTTTAATATTTAAAGGAAAATAGTAGTATTTTTCATTACAAGGCCTTAAAACAAAACTTTACGGCTCCAATGCGATACCAGCGTACGAGGACCAGCGAAGCCGGTCTTACGGCCGTATGTCGAGCATTATTTTTGATACTGTAAGCTGTAAAATTTCGATTTCGCGGACTGCAGTTCGTATGGGTTATGTTTTTGACAGCGAAGATTCATGTTACCCGTGATCCGTAAAATTTCATTTTACGGTCTGAAAGTAGGCCGTAAAATCGGATTTTACGGCTAGAGTACCGAAAAAATTGTTTTTAATTACTATGTATAATTTTTTAGAATAGAAAGCAATAAAACTCCCAGAAAAAAAAACAATAAAATGACATCGATACGTCCACTTTGTGTCTGTGTAGTCAGTTGCCTACAGTTCATGGAACAAAATCCCGATCACTGGGGGTCCATCAGACCCCACGATGAATTGAAAGATAAATAATTCGCTTTATTAGTTTTAAATTGGAAATATTGGAACACCTATCGGTAATTTAAAGTACTACCAATAAATTTCTGGTAATGCCGTTGTCTGACAAACGTCAGTATACTCGTGGTACGTAACAAAAGTTAGTCGATTTCGTGGCGGGGTCCAGCGAACCCCAGTGTGACTACGGTGTATACTTTGAAGAAAATAAAAAAGCTTTTACTTCATGATTCGTGTAGAATAAATAGTCCAAATAATACGGTAAATAATGAGTATTGTTCATCTATTAGTTACTGTCAATATTATTAGGAGACATATATTATTTTTTTGAGATGGCATACAATTTAAGAGTTCGTAATATTCGTAAGCAATTAGAAGAGACTGAGGAAGATGAAACTATTGGCGGAGATGCTTCAGAAATTTTTGATTAGCAGGATGTAAATTACTTTATTTGTTCAGTTATATATCTTATATTTAAAAATTATGTATAAATAAACAAAGTACGTAGTTTAAATTATGCATTTTATGTTTTGAACATTATACACTTGATCATTCATCTAAATAAATACTTTTTTTAAATTGAACATCAATAGACTATTTTTTCTACAAGACCGCAATCTGCAAAGTACGTCCAGAAAATTTCATTAAAAAATATTAAAAATATAATAAGTTATGATTTTTGAAGTAAATAAAGTCATTTTTTGCACTTTTTTTTTTATTAGTAATTTTCTTTACTATGTTAGATGCAAACGTATGCAAATTGAACAATGGGGTCATAATTTTGAATGTCTCAGAATTTTTGTAACTTGCTACGGCTTACCCCTTTAATACAAGAACGATTTTAAGTACTGGGGTTCGGCAGACCCCGCGTGTCGTTCATAGCATTTTTTGCGATGTTAAAATCGAAGTTTATAGTCGTAATTAGTGACCACATAAACTTTCAAATGTTTTCATAGAAAAATGTATTTTTCAAAGCGTTAAAATGATGTTTTCGAAATATATATCGAGATAGCACCTTCTTTTCTGAAACACAAACGAAATTTGTGCTTTATTTTTCTCGGCTTTTTAATTTTTGTTCGACGAATACTATTGGGGTTGTTTGCTTGCTATCCGCTATATCTTACTTTTATAGTAGAATTTACTACTTTTTTTTGTTATTTTATGCACTAGTTATGACTACCTTAGTGGAAATTTGACGGCAAAGCGAAGTTCCAGGTCTAGAACACTTTTGCCTTTCCATTAAAATATATGCATCTTACAAGAAAATGATTCCAACAAAGAATGTAGATTATATGCTATTGTTATATTAATGATCTCCTATTTTTCCATGTGTAAAACGAATTTAAAAATTTAAAATACTTAATTTGTGGCGAGCCGAAGGCTGTATATAGCAGAGTAAGTAAGCGTTAAGCGTTTTTCGGGCATAAATCGCGTCGGATTCGAAAAAAATAATGACCCGGTCCTCATGAAGGTCCGAAAACCGCTGGTAGCGGGAGATCAGCGTCAGGTTTAACACTCGACAACCCCTTTTTACGCGGGCGGTCATTCAGAGAGAAAGATCGGGAACGTGCGAATCGTCCGAGGCGTCGGCAGCGATATGATCTTCTAATAGCGTGTTCGCGCTGCCGCTATAAATTCGCGATCCTCTTCTTAATTACCTGCTATAGCAGCGGTCGTTAACTACGTATCAATTATCGTGTCGTTCGATTGAGGGCTCGCGAAAGCTACGGATCGGCGAGAAGATGATAGAGCCGCGTCCCTTAAATACTCGGCCCTTCATGACGGGGTGGACCCCTCTTTATCATCGTTTACTGCAAATGGAACGGGTTTCCAGTCCCGGCGCAAATCGCATTCGAGCCCTTTAAAAAAATCACCCAGCCACTAGCACGCGCGCTATAATGCGTACTGCGGACCTTTATCCATCCTTCATCGAGGATCTTTCCATGGGTAAATCGGTGCTGTTCGATCACGATTACGCACGAACGAGGGCTGCTACCGTTTCTCCGATTATATACGCACCTATGGCGTATTTCTCCATTTTCCTTATCGCATGGATAATGTATTTTCGTATTAAGTTTTGAAGACCGCTTCCAATAAGTCATCCTACATTTATTATTTTAAAGGGTGTCTAATAAATAACGCACTACTTTTATCGATATTTTGTATCAAATTTATTAGTCACCCATCCCATTCAATTTTTAATCGATTTCGCTGAACTTTATTCTATCGTTAAGGGGGGTCTAACGCGATACATCCGAGATGAGGATATCTATCACAAAGAATCTAAATTTAACCCTTTCAGTCTCGAATTTTTCCAATCATGTGTTTTTTTCGTAAATTTAGTACACAGGGGTTTTTGAAGCCTCTGATTGCGAATCCAGTGTCAGATTTACAAAATTCATAATGGCGGATCCAATGTAAAACCAAATTACTGTCGGCCAAATTGGATCTGCCATTATGAATTTTGTAAATCTGATAATGGATTCGTACTCCGCGTCCCAAAAAAACCGTGTATACCAAACGTCAAATAATAATAGCTGTTAGTTCGTCCTGTCATGAATTGCTTTTGAAAATTATGCTTTTTTGATAATAATTTCTTATTAACAATAATTATTTTACATAATTATGCAGAATTATGATTTTTTAATAACATTTGTTGGAGTTTTAGGAAGGGTGGGAACAAGAAACCGTAAAAAAATTTACGAACCACTCATGAACGATGAGAAGTTGATACCATATAGGTGAGACACTGGTGTCCCGTTGTGACTGAAAAGGTTAAAGTATTAATTTTTTGTAAAGATCGATTTGTATATTAATTCCATGTTATAGCGAGATACATTAATTGTTTTTCTATGGTGAGGAGTTTCCAAGTCTTATTCTAGGGGCAAGTCCCTGCATAGAGTATAAAACAGAGTGTTTTTCGTACTTTGTGAGTCACTTTCTGATTTTTTTTATTGATGGAATTAGATACATATACATGTGTTTAAACACGATTTCAGTTATTTATGCATGAACTGTGATTTTCTCAAAATTATCGAAATTTTCAATCGATACATTTCACTGTCGGATAATTCATAATTCCGTATGCTTATAAATCAAAACTTTTAATTTCGGAATTTTACCTTGCATTCACTTTACCTTACTTCGGAATTTTACTTTCTGAATTTTTAGTATTCGGGATAAAATACTTTCGCGAAAATTATTTTCCGGCAAATTACGGAAAACCAGGCACTAGAGTCGAGTCAATTATTACCGGTGCGGAAAATCGCATTTCCAGAACTTGTAATGAAATATACTATTGTTTTTGTCAATAGATCCTCTTCTTGATATAGCAGCAATTGCATTATCTGAAGATTAGTCTCCGTTATTCATAAACACATTGATGAGATTTACGAATTTGATCTTTGTTGTTATTCACTAAAAGTACATCTAGATACTTGATATAGAATATGATCCATTATCATGTGTGTTTTATATAAAATATATTTACATGGAGTTAATAATTACAAAAATACACTCAACAGAAGAGGGATTTTAAAAGAACCAAATATGTTACTTTCCCTAGTATATTGAAGTGTAAAACATAACTAACAACATAATATAAAAAACAACATAAAAATAACTTAATAGCGTTATTAACACAGTCGATTTCGTAGAAGTAACTTATTGATTATATTTATTTATGCAAAGTTTCTTTGAGGCAATTTAAATCGGTAAATACAATTTAAATTTATTACCAATCTTAAGTCTTGCAAGTCATCCTTGATAACTCATATTAATATCCTACTAAATCATACGTTGGATTTGGTTTGAATATATCTTTTCTCGTTGGTTTGGGATAAATGGGCTCGAATTTTGTCATTGCTTGCTTTGCAAAATTTTTACTATTATTTTTAATGAGCATTTCAGATCTTTGTAGTGAATTTGATTCTCTGCAGTCTTTGAACGTGGTTATTGCTTTTTTGGTCGTTTCATTGGCACATTCGTTTCCTGGCATGTTGACGGGTGTTCTGGAGTACAACGTAGAATAATACGTAAGCGACATTTTGGATTGTAGTAAAAAAATAATATTAAAAGTACTGACAAAGACAAACGAGGAGTTGCAACAAAAAAAGGTACGTAAAGTACTTTGCGTAGCCCAAAACCTGTAAGAAGCATCAACTACGTCACGATACATAAAGGAAAAACATCCTGAAGATTTTTGCTTTCTTTTTCTACGGACAATCATGTCGAGCTGTACTTCAATTACGAAACCGCATCTCCATACTAGGTAAGTTTTTATATTGTATCTCCAATAAGCAAAGCAAATATGTCCATCAAAAGCATATGTAAGCACCATCGGCTGAAGTTGGGATATATACATATATATGTATATATGGTTTAATAAATTTGATGTAGTCCAATCCCCACTATACCATATGATGAGCTTTGCATATGTTTTTCGCTGGACATCTTCGCTCTTTCGATAAGCGATTACAGCGAACACCTCTTTACGATAACGAATTTACGAAACGATTTTACGTCGTTTTATCCTGTATTAACGCTAAGAAAGAGTATGCAAGTGCCAGTTGTAATAAAATTTGTTTAAATAAAAAGAATTTAATTACATAATTAGAAATAACATATGTAATTGATCGTAGAATGTTCTTTTATCAGTAAAACAGGTATTTTTTCTTGATTTTCTCCGTTCAATTTATTCTGTACTTACGCGTCTTCGTCCTCTAAGCAGCTGGCGTTGATTAAAATACAGTACAGCCTCTTGAGTTGGTCACTCTCAAGTTGATTCCTTCTCCCATAATGGTTCCTCTCTGAATGAACGTTTTCGTTGTACTTTTCTCCCCGAAGGTGGGTTTATGAACCAGGGTTTTCTGATTACGAAGCCGATACTCTACCAACTTAGCCACCGCCGCTCCTTCTCCAATGTTATTTTATTTTTAAATCTAATTTAAGAGAAAATTGTTTACTTAAATAGTTTTATTGCAAATTAGTTGGAAACGTGCACTTTTTTATGCTAAAAGGCCATTAAAGAAGAAAAATTCGATGCATCAGGAGATGGTTGCATGACCGTATTCCGTTTTTTGTAACACCTCCAATCAAGCAGACAAGTTTCTGTCATTATTGGAAATTAGTTGGAATAATTAAGATCACAATACAGCGTTAACTGAGAGAAAAATACAGCAAAAGTTACTAAAATATGACTACTGTTAGTAACTTACCGTAGTAAATTGACGGGTTAATTATTGCACGTGGTCATGTGAATTACCTTCTGCAATAAGAAGTTATACTAAAAGAAATGCACTTAAATTTCTAAGCGAAATATTATTTGACTAGTATTTATAGACTTAACAACAGAAGTCGAAAGTTCCATGGATTGGCCCAGATATCATCTGAGTATTTTTTTATGTTCTACTTCCAGATTTTTCAGAATAGCTAGATTCGGGATTTCATCCGAGTTTGTAATTAATCACTTTAATATTTGTTGTTTTCTCATTGTCCAAGAAGATGAGCGATTTAGTATAAAGCTTTATCTCGTTTATTTTTGGTATTTGAAAGTACTGTACTGTGGTATTTTTCAGTGTGCATGTTCATTTTGGTATATATTTTATGTGTCTATTACAGTTTTAATTACGTAGTTGGAAGTCGATTCCATCCTTTTATTTTTAAGATTGGGTAGTTGTGCTTTACATGTTTAAATTGTCAAGTCCATTCAATTATTGATGAAAACGAATGAACTGAAACAAAATCAGATTTGTTTGACGTGATAAGTACTCTCGATTGCGAACCGCCTTCATTTTACAAGTGGGATAACTACCAGAACTGATTTCTTTGGACTATTCGCATGGTGGATGTGGACCAATTCATATTATCTTCCGGAGTGCTGTGGATATGACAACAGCACCGAAAACAGAGTTGGCTGGCACACAATTATAAAGTAGTTAGATTTATCAACTAAATAATCAGTGATTACAAACTAGTTTGTAACCGTAACTTCTTATTGTTTGGGCCATCCAACATTCTTTTTCTGTGTGAGTAATCAAACATGAACTTCTATGTTCAAATCGAAACAGAAACCATCATTGCGTCAATCAGGAATTGTATATTCAAAAAAAAGTATTTTTAGTGGACCAATATAATTATGAAGTTTGTTAAAAAATAAAATGCACGTAATTATACTACTAGATTTGTCTGGCATCTTAGGATCCAAATAAAATTGGTTACTTATAGTTCTGGTTATTGATCCAGGTCCGTGGTAGTGTTTTCCAATTTCAGTTGAGATTTCCGCCAAGAAAGGAGTTCTGTGAAGCTCGAAATGCAAACGCAACCCGTCTGACACCGAGTTTATTTTACTACAAATAGGAAGTATCTCTTTGGTTTCAATTACTCGGAATCAAAAGTCGTGGAGTAAACTCCTGGTAGAGATGGTCACGAGAATCTGCTCAGAAATATCCTAGATTTTGATGATCTGACTAGAAACTAGATCTATAATATGAGTAGAAATACTACTAAAAATGACAGGAATTCTGGCGAAAACTACCGAGTCTCGAGACATTGAGACAGCTAATATAGTTTAACCTGAGTGCGACAAGCTTCTACAACTTATCGACCTTGGCTCGATTCGAGAATATCGAATACCTCTTGATCGAACGCCCAATATGGCGGCTTGCTCTCAGCTGATTGACCTGCACATGCTGTCGCGATTGTTTACAAAGCTGTTGTAAAGATCAAAGCTTCATTTCGAACGAAAAATTGTTTACATTTACACCTGCTCATTTTGTCGAATCGATTGATCCTTACCTTTTATACAAATTTAATATGATATTTTCAGTTTGTAATTATTGCTTTATATGTTACTCTAAATATATGTTAGTGGTCTATAGTGGGGTTTCATCTAGAATTCGTATATATTTCTACCGAGATTCTACCGAACAGTAGGGTAATAGCTAGTTCATCCAGTCAAATCTCTACCAGGGACTCAAGGGAATTTTTAGAAGGTACACAAGGATTAAAGTTTGAAGCGTTGATTTTTCCATTTAAGAATGTACACCCCTAACCCTTTCTTATAGCATTCCGGATCTTTATTACGAAACCTTGTCCCAGAGTCTCGCTACATGTGCAGACCCAAATTATATGCGATGGCCGAAATTAGTCTTTATCAGGGTTGTATAGTCTTCTACCGAAACTTATTACTGATCTAGATAGCTCATTTGAAGTTGCCCAGTAAAATGCAGTCCCCTTCTGAAGGAACTCAATTTTGCATGCATCTTTCATAGTTAATCGAGCGCGTCTACCGTACAGTTTCGGGCGATCAGCGAAAGCGAATTCATCCAAAAGGGGCGACGAGGGAAGAAAAAGAAATCACCGCTCGCGAAGTGATCTCCGAATGGGGCGAGAGGCGGAGAGCGTGATAAAGTGCTGCGCAAGAAAGGAGAGTGCGGCCGTCGGCCGCGCCGTGCCGATTTCTTATGGCAATGCGCGTTGAGCGTCGTCGACAAAAAAGGACCGCCCCGACGAGTCGCGCCGGCAGCCGGCCTGCATCATCCGCAATTATATCGCGTAAGAAGAAGCCCTGGTGTCTCGAACAAACTGTTTCCTGGCCCGTAAGCAATTCCACCGAATGCGAGATGAGCGCCCACTCCATTGTGCAAGTCCGCAGAATAAAAAGCCGTTTCGTTCCCCGATCGCCCATCGCGCGGAAAAAAGCCAATCGATCGGTTAAACTCTCATTCTTTGTCGGCCGATCGTGATTTTATGACTTTCAGCGGTTGATATTCAGCTCGCGATCGATTCCTCGGAGACTTATTTCAACGGCCGGCGTGTATGTACATTCATTGATCGAAAGGACGACGTCGTCGTCGTCGTCGTTGAACGTTGTTATCGCGTCGTTACTCCGTTGTCCCTGCTAGATTTCGCTAACTGGTTCTTTATTGCAAAAACAGGAGGACTTATGAACAGCTCACGTGGGAATATATTTCGTTAAATTCATCAAACGGACTCGATTCAGTACATGGAATATACAAGCACAATGCTGGACGTCTTGCGTGATTGTTATCGATTGAATGATTTATGTCTACGGCTTACAAAAGGGATATGGAACAGATTTTTCTTTCCATTTTCGGCTATTCCAAACTTGACACTTTGGTGATTACTTTGGCCATAATAGGAAATGAATATTTTTTCAGTGATCGGCAAGTGAAAAAAGGTGTGTACATCCATTGAAATTCGAAGAGGATTCTGGTCGAAATTTAAATAAAATTTATTCTGGCTCATTTTACTTTGATTTTGTAAAGAATAGTTGGAAACTTTTTTCAGTTTCATGAATTATACAGCTTTTCTTTTGTACCTTTGCAATTTTACAATAAACATGATTTTTTTGTTAAATGCAAAGTGTTATTTTTTCTTGCAGGTGGAATTAGATTATGCCATATATCTCCGGTCTTTGCACATCAGAAGAGTCTATAATCTAATCTAATTTATTAAAAGGATGTTAATGTAGTATAATTCAATCCAATCCAAGATCCAGACCAATCCAAGATCCAATCCAATCCCAGATCCAATCCAATCCAAGATGCAATCCAATCCATCCAATACTGTGTTAAACTACTTGCATTTCTCGAGATGTTCTGCTCATTCTTTCATATTATGTATTTCTGATGTTCTTAACTTCTTCTCTTCAAGATCTTCAAGCTTTTCCTTTTTTCCGGCTCCTCCAAATAATTTTGGGAATTGTAAAAATGGTGACATGACGAGAAGAATGGTAATGGGATTGAGGAGTTTCCTTTTTTTTTAATATATGTTGTGTTCTTTTTACATAGGGCTTTCTTGTTTAAATTGTTCAGTGTACGATTGAATCGATTGGTCTGTTTTTAATTTTTCCATTATTCATTTTTTTTATCGTTCGTTACTCCTAGATCCGCACTAGTTTGGCAGGAGACGGGGAGGAGACAAAATCTGAGAATACTACAACTTTCACCGCATAAATGTGAATACTACAACCAAAAAGTTCAAATTTCACGAAACTAAGATTAAGAGTTTAAATAAATTTCGCGGGACCATAAAAAAATTTGTTTCGAGATAATCTGAATTAAAAAAAGTGGATCTTTTGTTCTTTTGACTATTTTTCGGATCAGATATATACACAATTAGTTAATATTATATATAAACAATAATTAGCGCAACAAATTCGTTGTCAGTGGCCAAAAATCTAAAGGATCAGCTACCTCTGACTCAAACTATCTCATAAAAAAAGTGTTGTGGTTCTGTATCATAGTGAAGAAAATAAAATAGCATCGAATTAATTACATTCCGAATAAAAATTAAATTTAATGCTAGAAGCTATTCATGAATTAATTTGTATTTTAGATAAATTGATCGTTAGATTATTTTTACAATATTCCGAATCGAATTAAACATGTTTTTAATTTTGTAAGAAAAAGAGGTAGAATATAATTAAAAAATTTCTAAAATGTCCATCTTTCGCTGCTTTGGTTTATTTGGCGTCGATTTGGAGTGTGTTCATTTTTATATTGGATTCCTTATGCTAGAGGTTAATGGATGTTGAATTCAACCGATTGAACATTCTCAAAATCAATTGATTAAATTTTGTTTGAAAATTCAGGGTATCGTCACAAATAAATTGAAAATTATTTTTTTAAATCTCCAGATCTCTCTATTTGTAGTGTAAATTCGTATGTCTCCAGTATATAAAAGAAACATCATAGGAGGACAAACTACTCAATAATTAGGGATGGCACATGTTCAGTAGTTCTCGAGAAAAGTCTAAAAGAATGGGGGTGCGGATTTTTTGTTTAATTCTTGTCTCCTCACCATCCAGATAGGATTAGCATGTAACACCGTTCCAACTTTTTTTTCGTTTCTTTACTTATGTTACGGACAGAATCGATGTTTTATCGGTTGCGGTACCCAGCGTAGGTTTTTTCCCACAAAGGTGGTTTTCCCTACGCCATTGCACACCCGAATGGGGGTACCTCTCAAAATGAAGCTGGCCTGTTAGGTAATTATGTAAAAGGCCCTTCGAAATGGTGACGATCTCGATACAATTATTTGTAATTCGAATAGTATAATATCGATATATAAAACGACGTTGCAGTCCATTTAAATGTTCGAGAGTTTGAAAAATCGAACCAAGATGTGAAAAAGTGACGATCGGGTTGAGAGAGAACGTTCCGGAACGTCCGAGGGTTAGGAAGTCCGCGTCGCGATCGGATCGTCATCGGTTGATCGCAAATAAATAGTTGAAATTTTCTTTCGGCCGATCAAATCGCGTGTTTTATTTAAAGCAATCGTTAACAACTTAAGTAAACAAATCACAATTTAAAGAAATTCTTAATGCAAACCAGATATGTCTCTGGGTCAAACTGTAAAGCAGCTTTTTAAGCTTTGACTCGCCATTTGGCATTGTAAATTGTATATTTATATGTATTGTAAGGGTTATTTCCAATAAAGACGATAAATAAATAAATAAATAAATAAAATATCGGCTTCGTGGCTCAGGCGGTTAACGCACTGGACTACGAAGTCGTAGGTCGTGAGTTCGATCCCCGCGTCGGGTGAACAATTTTTCGATTTCGTTTCCAAGCAGCAGCTCGCTGTTGGTAAGACGAGCCACGTTGTTTGTGTTTACGTTTCGAAAGTATTGTTTATCTGGCGGAAATCGACTCATGACCGCTGCTGTACTTGGTGTAGGTTTCTGCAGTCCTACATTTCATACACAAATGTGAAGTATGGCGCCATCTGTCTAAGTCGATCTGCAGCTCTCGCAAAATCCTAGTAAAATAATAATAAGTCAACAATTCAGTAAAAAGGGCGATTCCGCCCGTTAATTAATTAATAAAAAAAAAAATATATATATGCCTACTTCCGCAGGCAATAAACAAATGGTTTTTTATGGATGCTTCGGTTGACCAGTAGTCAGGTCGAAGTTTTACACGCTTTTAATTCTTAGATATTTTCAGTACAAAGTGCATTATTAATGATGTACTTATCACCTACATCAATACCAAGTTTCGTAGCCGACAAATTTGAAGTCTGCCGCCAAAGAGATACGCCAGGGATTTAGCAGTAGTAACTGTGTGGATATATTTATCCAGTTAGAAATACGAATCGGCAAGAAAATAAAATTTAGTGAAACTTATTACTGAACGAAAAAGTGTCAGCCGATACTGTTATCTGGGTCAGATATCAGGTTGGTACCTTATATTGCTTCGAAGTTTCGTGGTTTAAGGCGAAGAATTATACGAATATTTGTCAGAATATAATTTTTATAATTAATAATAATTACTTCTGAAAATCTGGATTTCCATAGAAACTAGAATAAACCAATTTTCCTATGTGAATGTAAACTGTACATTGTATAGTAGATTTTGTAATAATAACTTGCTGCATTCAGAACTATTAGACTTTATTTCTGGTCGATATTATTTCAGTTTTGTTGTCACGCAGATGTACATATGTAATTTATTCATTAGTCGAGTATTACTTTTACGATATCTAAGTAAAAACATTTAACAGTTATTTAATTTCGTTAATCAACAACTTCTCGATCATGTTGAAACAGCCAGAAATAGGAATATGGGAAGGTTGATTTTATGAGAGAGAGTTTCGCACAGATTTTTGTCAAAATTTGTTTGATAAATGACTCGGCATTAAAGGATGGTTGCGAATTGAATCATCATGTTTTTACGTGCACCATCAAAAGCTATGCTACACCTATATGCTCATAACACCAGGTGCCTCTTGCATCAATCCAGCGCCACAATTTCATAAAATTTTAAGATGTGCTAAAATCCGTCACTAGATCTTTTTGTCGAAACTCTTTCTTCATCATTTGCGACTGGGATAAGCTATAGACACTATCATATTTTTTAAATAGATTTACGACCACGATGACGCGTATTTCTCGTTTTCCTCGCGTTACAAAGTATCCTTTCCTCCCAACGATTCCAACAAATGTGCGGGCTCGAAACATAATACCAAATAAAAGCAGGCTATTGGATCCACTCGTTTTTTAATCACCGTCCATCAAAGCGACTCAGGGACACCCTTAAGTGCTCCTCGACAGCTCAGTTCAAAACAACTTTGTCACGTACGATTAAAATAACAAAGATTAATCCAAGGATCAGTTTTACGCGAGGGAATAAAGTAAGAGCTTGTTCGCGATCTTCCATGCGAAGGTGTCGATCCTGGCGGTTGGTTGGGTAGCACTGAGAGATCTATAGCTCAGGAAACGAACCGATCATAAAAGTGCTCCCGTCTCTCACATGGGTATTGTATCGCACATAAATCTTGGCGTATGAATGCGACCGGTAAAGGCATAACCGCCTAACAGGGCACCCGAGAACAAAGTCGGCCATTAAAACTCCTGATACAAAGTACGGCCATCACGCGCGCGCCTTTCTCTCGTCTTTTCCTCCTCCGGTTGCCGCGACGCGACGTTGATATACGCGTCGCTAATAAAATGTTACAAATTCACTGCATACGGGGTAGTTTATGGCCCGTACGAAGCCTTTATCGAACGGAGTCTTTTGCGACGTGAATCGCGGACCGACTTTCTGCTTCCGCTCGGCTCCATTATCCTAGCCGCATCTTTACGAGAGACGAATCTTGTCTGTACTCTTGCGTAATTTGTATTCTGCAGGATTTTTTGCGCGACACGCAAACACACAACCGGTCCAAGGAGATTTGCGAAGTTGGTCGATCGTTTTCCATGGACAGATTTACGTGTGATCCCGAAACTTTTACAGAAGTATGAGCGATGATGCGTGAATATGCGCCGAGGTTCCATATTTTATCGTTTTTCATGAAGGGTTGTCGTTTTTTGGTATCTTTAATTTCCGGTAATGTTTTAAGTTGTATTTGCGGTGTATTTCTGTTTTTGTATGCATACAAAAAAAATATTGCTATGTCAGTTAAATAAAATGTGCGTGATCTTTCCGATTGGATGCATTAAGGAGAAAAATATTTCGGTACACTTGAACTTTGATTAACATTTGGGATTCAAGACGCAATTGATCCTGATAGTATTACTTATTCTTTAATAATTTCAGTGATTTGTTTAATATACTACAGAAATATTGAATATTCCATATGACAGATGTACCATAACATCTTTGTTACCAATTTGTAAAGCGTGCCGAATAATTCCCTACATTGTTCTGTGGCAGAAAAACATACATTGGCTTTACAGTTTTGTTTATGTGCGACCAATTCTACAGATATTCCCATACTTCAGCTCGGAAACAGTTTAATATCTAAACTGATATCACATCTATAATGTGAAACTAGGGGGAAGTGATGCGCTTTATCGTATCTATTTCGTACCTCATGTCTTCGCTATCCATTTCATCATCTGGATACTTCATCATCTGGGACACTCAATCGTTTACATATTTCATTATCTACATATTCGTGGTCCAAGACATGAATATAAGGGGAAATGACGCCCATCTACTGGAAGTTCCCTTCTTATCAATGCTTACAATTTCGGAGGTTTGGGTGCTTCAATGATGATAGGTAGATTTTGGTAGTTTCTCTCCAGCCTCTCCCCTTTTTAATAAATTAAATAACTTTAATAGTTTTTGAAGTTCTCGAATATCTCCTTCGTTCTCACTTAAATGACTAGGCTCGACGAAAGCAAGCTATCACAAGTGTTTGGATAACCATTTGACCAGTACACGGAGAGAAAAGTTGTGCATTTTCTATTAGACACTCTGGTAGCTTTTGAGACCTTCAACCGTCTAGAACACTGCAAAAATTGTATGAGTAGACTGCAAGTGACTAATACAATTATTTACGGAAGTATCGCTGCCTCTTACAAAATCTCTTGTGCCGCAACAAACTATAAAGGGTCCAGTAGGGTTCTTTAGAGCGGAAATAATAGTTATCAATTAATAAATAATCTACTTGGCCTACTATATTATGTTTTATTTACAAAAGTTCTTTGGTATAGAAAATTTGTTTACTTCAGTAATTTTCCCGTGCCACATGGCCCTTTGAATAACAGTGCACATCACTGATATAAAAAAAGAAGCTTTTGTTCGACATCTCGCGATTTGATCAGCAGCCGCATCAACATTTTTTTTTGTGTTATACAGGAACGGTAAATTAGTGATAACTGACCGAGTGTAGCATTCAAAGCTCCAACTGATAGAAAGTGATTTAATCCCGCTCGATTTAGGTGTCACTAATCCGCACTTGTATCGTATAGGTACAATTTTTTTAAATTATTTATAGAAAGTTCGAAGTTTCCACAAGAATCGAGCGTTAGTGCTTATTATCGATAGTTTCGAATTAAATTTTAATTAATCATTTTCTGTACATTTTTACTTGTAGAAAGCCACTATTTTCCGCATAATATTTAAAAAATTTAAAGTAATAAAATAAATTGAAGAACGAACAAGAATTCCATTTTTATTAATGTTTGAGATAATTGACATATTGCGAAAGAAAGTAATAATATATTTATGACATTGAACTGATAGTTTGCAGCATAATATAAACACTTTTATGTGAAATACGATTTTAAAATTAACTTCTTACGTACAAATTTACAGAGTTCACATTCATAGGCCGACAACTTCTGAGGTGAAATAGTTTTATATCTGCCCAAAACGTTCGTGGGCAATAATTGTTTACGACCAAAGAAGAACGGCTTAAAATCAAACACCCGATTGTAACCGACCGAAAAACCAATTTTAAATTTATTTTGATCGCCTTTGGTAACAATCCGATTGAGGCGCTAAAACGTTGTACTTCGATCCCTTTTATCAGCTAACTCAACCTCTTGATGAAGCCGATCTTTATTTCTTCTTTGATATTTTGACTTCTCATATATTTCGACCGTTTAAAACTCAAACATCATAATAATCATAGATATTAAATATTCAAATTAACAATTTATTTTAACAAGATCGGCATCATTTTGAAGGGCTTTTACATAAAATTACCTATCAAGACACCTTCATTTTTATTGGTACCTATACTCAGGTACGCAATGGCGTAGAGAAAACCAGTTTTGTGGAAAAACTGACTTTGGGTACCGCTGTTGCGAAAATTTCGATTTTATCCATGGTAAATAATAGTTTAGCGCACATTTAAAATATAGTACCTTACACTAGAATGCTAGAATTATTCTGTTAACATATTATATTATATTTCAAAATCTACTGTAGGTGTATAAATCTGCATTATACGGAAAAGATTCTAAGGTAATTTCTATGGTGTTTGAAATTCTTTAAAAATATATGAATTATTTTTATCATTTGTTTTTAAGATAGTTAAGGTCAATAATATTTTCTATCTACGTCAATATAATTGAGAAATTAAAAATTTTACATAACATTTTGATAAAAACATGCAGCCAACTTGTTATCATTTACACTTGGACCTTGGCTTAATCATTCACAATTCATTAATAACATAATAAACAAGAATACATTTGAAAAACTTTAGAACACAAATTATTAATAATCAACTACGAACATGGATACATTTAAATTTATTAGCATTATGATATAAACAATTAAATAAGAATATTAAACGGATATAATACGAATACAAAATTTAAATTGTTATGTCAGTGTTCTTTGCTACTTCAAAATATTAAGCCTAGTAGAACGTGAACTGAGATCTCAATTACGTTTGTTTAGTTATTTGCTCATTTGTTTATTTACCTATTGTATCATACCGGACCAATATAATGTCAAAAAATATCATTATAGCAATAGAAATATGGCTAAAGCGCTTATTTTGACACATTTAACCTCACTTTTGTTAAAAATGCGGCTAGGAAATTTCTGCTACCTTTATAGTTTCACCAAAGTAAGATGCTTATCAATGCAATCCAATAATTGTAATATAGTATTGTTTTTTCTATATTTCAATCAAATCTTTTCCCTCCATTATAATGTTATTTAGTTTCTTATTAAGGTGTGAAATTATTCGTATGTTATCATTTTATAACTTTTTTTAATTAGTTGGGTAATATCTTAAACGTATGGGATTTTTAAATATCTATCTGGTTTGCTGCCATTAGTTTGTATTTTATTTGTATGACTATGTATTCCTTTTGTGAAGCAATAGTGACCAAAATGTATTCGATCATTTTTTTTTACTTTTGTACAATTCAATTCTTATAAGCAGTAAATAATATAGCTATTCATGATGATTCCAAAATTTATTTAAAAAAAAATTAGAATCTTCCAGAAAAATTTGAACGAATCAAATTAATATGTATTTTTGAGTAATTTTGTTTTCACAGAATGGAGCCAATTTCACACTTCTAACTTGGGATTCCAATTCAGCAGGCACAATACATGGGGCAATAGAATAGTGTCTCGGTCAAAACACTTTTTTTGTTTGCCTGTGTTATTGAACTGCCCCGTGAAATGATTATTGGTTTTCTTAAGATAACAGATCAAACTATTATAACGGGTTTGAATTTAGATTAATTTTAAATTAAACATTAAAAGTTGTGTGTCAGCTGAGATTTTGAATAATATCGTATACTTAGTCATTGGTACTGTATATTTAAGTCATGACATAAAACTTTTAAAAGAGGCTATTCTTTCAGCGGAAGAATCTTCTCCTTGAGACCGTAAAATTAGAAAGTATATAATTGATCTAAATAATATGCTTATTTTTTAAATGGTCTAAAACCGGTCGTTGAACTTTTAAACGAAACGCATAATGCGCGCTATGCAATTTTTATCGCTTCTTCGGGTTCATACATCGTGAAATATTGTTTACCCAATAGTAATTCTAACATTTTGCGTCATGCGTATGATAACAAGTTGACATTGAGATAATTGACCAGGATGTAACAACCATTGGCAATGTAGAACTGGAATTGTTTAAATTAAATGAAAACCGTTAGCTAATTTTTATATCGTTTGTATCCTTTTTATATCGCGGGTCGTTTCACGAATCGAAGTAATTTCTGGGACTAGTGGAAGAAAGTATTTCAGGACGAGCTTCAATGGCACTCTTCTTTATTATTATATAACTGTTTTACGTTTCGTCTCTAGTATTCTCTGTCCCTTTTTTTATATTGGAAGGGTTTGGAAGAATTATTTCGGATCGTTTATTTCGACAGTTACGGCCCGCAATAACGATCGGATTAATTTTTACGGCTCCTCGGCCAAAACAAGATTGCAAATACGATGAGAGGGAATAAGAATTCTTTTCCTTCGTACCAAACGTTACGAGCGACTTTTATATCCGCATATTCACGAATGCAAATACCGGTATACGGCAAAAGCACTTAAAATGTTATTTAATTTTTGGGTAATTTTGTTATTTCTTTTTTACTTTTTGGACTATTTTACAAGTAAACTCCTTTCAAAATATAAGCTGGAGTTTAATAGAGTTATGTATGGTATAATACTAGATTGTCAGTTTTAATAATTAGAGGTTTACAGTACATTTTAGGAGTAAAATAATGAATTTATGTATTTAAATATTTAAATACGCGAATAGTTCGGGAAATAATGATAAAAAGAAATATAGGAAGTTGGGA
Organism: Trichopria drosophilae; assembly: GCA_030407085.1. Lineage (NCBI taxonomy): Eukaryota > Metazoa > Arthropoda > Insecta > Hymenoptera > Diapriidae > Trichopria > Trichopria drosophilae. The sequence continues at coordinate 65,877,790 of CM059583.1, read as the reverse complement.
TGAAACATAATTGCTCATTGAGAATTGTATGGTACTATAATGAACTTTATGTCGAATTTGAACGAAAATGAATATATAAATAGTTTTGAACACATATGTATAAATTCCCACAAGCGAATTTTGACGTATATGGTATAAATTCTACTAAAGGGACTCCCTTGGATCACGTAATAAAACTATTGCAATTACGTTGAAATACAATTGATTTTACAAATTTTACAGATCTTCAAATAGTACATTACTTCAATGTATCAAACACAAATTACATTTTTTCACTGCCGAGTATACAGTTCGGTTTTATGCACTAGTCATAGTTAATATTGTTATCTCAAGTACAGTTTTATGATTTCGAAGTTAACCATTTTGTAAATTTGTTATAATATGTCACCCACTTTTATAACAGTTACTTGTTTATGTAAAGCATGTTTTTTTAAAGAAATTAAGTATGATACACTATAACAAAACGATAATAGTATGTCTATTTATTACGAATAATACCGTCAGTGACCTGTAATATGAATGAACCTGTAAAAATGTATTTAATATAAAATATTTGACAACTCTTTGTTACATACATGAATCTTTTTACATTCTTAGCATAAAAACAAGTTTGCATTGCCATATACTTCAATTCTTTTATGACATACACTGCTTGCCGATAGATAATGAAATTACAGATTGCTAAAATATTACCCTTAATGAGATTAGATTTCTCATCGTCGACACAAATGAATTTTCAGTTTATTGTATGTTGCATCTGATTTATGAATTACAAAATACTAATAGCCACAAGTATATTGTCTACAAATTATAATAAAGTATTCTACGTGATTCATGTCATATAGAAAACTATAAAGTTTAGTATAGTAAAAATATTAATTAAAGTGTTTGGAAAGTATTTTTTAGGAATCAACATTTTTATAAAAATCTAATGAAATCAATCATAAAATATTGAGCTACGAAGATTTTCACTCTTTATATAAAAATGACTGAATTTCTCTCCAAGGAATTTAGCGCACAACTAACGTCAAAATTCTCACGAAGCGGCGAAATTGTGAACTAACTTCTGTGAACTGATTTTATATATCAGAAAATGTGTGTTTAACCTACTAAATGTAAAAATAAAATGTCGATTGAAGTTTAAAGCCCCCTTAAATTCTTTACCAAGGATCTATCGTGTCTTTGTGTTTAAAATTTAAATTACGCAGATCTGGGAATAATGTAATATTGGTAATATAAAAACAGATTGTGACATGTTACTTTTAGATAATAATGCTTATGATTAATTATATCTAGGTTTGAAGTGAATAATTTCACTCCAAGGAAATTTAGAGTGCACCCATTAACAATCAACACTATAACTACATTTTGTGTACATATATTATGTACCATCAGTTTCAAACCGGACATCTATGAAGTATTCAGCATAATAAAGACTGAAAGTACTCAAATAAGAAATAAATGAAGATGCATCAATCTGCGCATTTCATTGAAACATTCGCATTTTAACATATATTGTTTATATAGATATAAAAAATTGTCCTATTGATTTAAAAGCAAGTTGCGTCGATTAAATTATATTTGCTCTACATTGCGACCTATTAAAATATTTTGTATGAATTGGTAAATTTTAACAGACATTAACCCATTAAGTCACATGGATACGCGATATTTTGTTGATTTTCGAATTTTATTCTCGCCAGAAAAATGCATTAATATCGACTTGAAACTAATTTAGTTTTGCATTTCTGAGTATACTCTTTCAATTGACGTAGTCAAAATGGCATATAAATGTTTTCTAAAATTAAAATAGCGGCTTTTAAATCGGAAAATACTGAAAATGTGAACTATATACTTTTTTATCAATTAAAATTGTCTAAGATTACAAGAGGATTTTTAGTTTTGATGTAAAAATCACACAAACCGCTTAAAATGGCATTATGGTCACGTATATACTAAGAACCGAAACGAACTATGGCGACACGATTTTTTTTAGAGTCGAATGTTTCTAAAACATGATAAACGTAAATTTTCAAAGGTATTATTCACTGCTACGACAATCGTTTTCCAAAACAAACGTATTAAAAGTGCCATCATTAAATGAAAACCCTGATGCATACACATTATAGAAATCAATTTTGTGCGAACGCAATGCGTAACCCAGAATTTGACATCTTTCCGAAATCAGGGTTATTTTGAACGGAAAACAATAATCTTCGATAATTTTATGCACTTGTGGTTGCAAACCGGGAATCATTTCCATTATAGTCTTCGAGGAAAATGATAGATTATAACGTCACTTTCAATGCAATTTTTATCGAGTTTCCTGTTAAGAGCAAAGCCCAGAATTAACAAATAAATGTGTATCTGTTCTATTTAAGGAGTTTAATTAATTTAATCGAATAAAAAAATTATTGTTTTAAAAACAAGAAATGCAGTACCATAGGCACTATTTTTTTTTTTTATTTATTTAAGCATTTTAAATCTTTTACAGATTTATTTCTGCTTTGCAGACTACATGATGTATGTTACAACTGCGTACTTAATCTAATTCATATTATGACATTACACTCATTTAGGTACTTAAATATGTATTTACACGCTGCTATGTTCGGTTTACAAATTATCGTTCTTACATTTAGCAGTAATTGTAATTTTATTTTTTTCAAATTTTCAAGGAGCGATATTCGCTGATTATCATATCTTCCACACTGCCAAATCACATGGTCCAAATTTTCTTTTTGACCACATTGTCACAGAGGGGAATCTACAATATTTATTTTGGCCAATGACTCCGCTAAGTTATAGTGTCCTGATCTTGCACGGTTTAAAATGTTATAAGGTTTCTACCCAGCTTTTCCTTCTGAAACCATGGTTTTTTACTTTGCTTATAAAAATGTTCAAAATAGTCTTTACCCTTAATTTGGCCTTGTGATTCTACAGTCTGGAAGGTTTGGTCATACATACTTTTTCTCAGATCTTGGAACATATCATGAAACGGAATTTTGGGATAATTAATATATCTCTTAGTTGTAGCCTGTTTAGCTGATATATCTGCCTTCTCATGCTCTACTATTCCACAATGTGCTGGTATGTACACTAATTGGAACCTATTTTCTGGAATATTTTTTAGATATATCCTATATTTGCGTTTGATGTCTAATAACAGAGAATTGGATACTGCTTTACCGTTATTGCTATTTAGGCCCATAAGGACACTTTTGGAATCCGAGAGTATGAGAACGGAGTTATATCTATGGCTGTAGTCTAAGGCTAAGTCCATAGCTTCACTTATCGCAATGGCTTCCGCTGTAAATATCGAGGCCTTTGAATTTATACTTATTGATCTATTAATATTGAGTTCCGTAATTACACATGCCGCACCTGCATTTTTATGATTTAGTATTTTACTACCATCTGTATATATGTGTAGTCCCTTTTCTTCGCTTAGAAAGTTTGTTATTACTTCTATAGGTTTCGAAGAATTTTTCGCGCTTATACCGATATTCGTGTTAACAGGCATTTTATTAAAGCTAGTAGCATAGTCAAGTATGTATACAGGATGTTTTTCGAACGTCTCTATATTTTGTGCTAGTTCTAAAGAATTTTCCACACATTCTGTATAAATCCTTTTCTTCTTCCTATTAGATATTCCTATATACATTAGTTTGTCATACATTATATTGTCTTTGTTTGCTAACACTTTTATAAAATATCTTTGTCCTAGAAATTTGACTCTATCTCGTATCATAGGTAATTTAGCTTGCGCTATTAGAATGTTCGTGGGTGTGCTTTTACGTAAGCCTAGTGATCCCCTAATTGCCGCGAACTGTATATGTTCTAATTTCTTACTTAATTTAATCTGAGTCGGGTAATATATGAAACAACCATATTCTATTGAGGAACGAACGAGAGATTTGTATAAAGTGATAAGAGTTTGTGGATCCGCTCCCCAACTCACACCACATAAGAACTTGATAATATTTAATAAAGAGTTACATTTCTTAACGATTTTGTCTACATGAGTTTCAAACGAAAGTTTATAATCAAACGTAAGACCTAGGAATTTTGCGGATTCACTTGACATAATTTGGATTTCATCGATTTTCAGTACGGATGTACCCGGTACAAAACCATTTTTATTAAAATGTACAAACTGAGTCTTTTTCGGCGCTAATTCTAAACCTAGACATACCAGATTTTGTTTTACAGTTGTTATTGATTTTTGTAGTATATCTAGATTCGTTGTTTGTTTTGTCGACCGGGTTGTTAAAACTATATCATCGGCAAATTGAAGAATTGTAGTCTCTTTCGAGATTCTATCTATAATACTCGCAGTGTAAATAATAAAAAGCAGTGGACTCATTACTCCTCCCTGCGGAAGTCCTTTATTTAATTGTATGCATTCCTGCCCTTTTACCGACGTATACGCTATTCTTTCATAAATTAAGTATTTTATAAATTTAACCAATTTCTCGGAACAGTTTATATAAGCTAATTTATCTAGCATTATTTCATGGACAACATTATTGTATGCGTCAGAAACGTCTAAAAAAGCCGCCAAGACACTATCCTTTTCCATCAACGCCTGGTCAATTTGATGTGTCAGATACATTATAGGCACTATTGATTGATAGTTTTTTCTCTCACCATATTTAAAAACTTATCAAGAATATACTAAATGAAAACTACATCACAGTTCTTTCGATGTTATACAAAATCGAGCTATACAAACAAGCATTCACTATTAAGATGTTTTTGACGTTACTTAATTCGTTTAAGATTTTTTACCGTTCAAATGGTTTGATAAATTCATTGTAGTTAATATCTTCTGTAACAAATTTTGAGAGAGAAATTTGAATCTGAAATCAAATTAGTTGACTAAATTAAGTTTTAATATTCACGAGAGTGAAGCAGCATGTTACCGATATGTATCACTACATATATTGATTATTAAAAATCTGAATTTATTTAAATTAATGTGAATATTATATTTAATCGTGCATAAAGTAATTGGTTTGCCTATACTTCGCTATAAGGTTTCATTACAATTTATACGAAAAAGAAGAAATTTAGATGCCCAGGTAGAAAAATCAAACCAGTTCCTATGGACAGTTTTTAGACAATAACTGGAGTGTTATACTATCGTATAATGCATATAAATAACTTCGCAAAGCTACCCAGATACTAGAATTATTGGATTTGACGATTAACTTCTAACCAAGAACACTGGCACTCTTACATTTCTCATTCTCTGTTTCTGTTCATGCAGTTTCTAATCGAAATTTCAGAATTCAGCGTAATTTGAATGCTAAATTTATGCTTTTGGATTAAATACTTCCGTTTAATTTAGCCATCTGGGTCAAGAATCGCGAGCAAGTTTCAAAATGTTTATGGTGCGATACTAGACTGTTACTAACTAGTATTTGGACAGTAGAATATCAGAGCACTAAACGGATTGCATACCCTACGTTATGCCAGGAGTTTCTAGCGTTCAGTTATTGTCAGGAGAACTGTCCAGTGTCTTGGTTTTTCCCAGTATTCAATATAATTGACAACATTTAAAACATACTATGAATATTACTTCCTTTGAAATATTCTGTGTAGGATTTCAACAAGCAGTAAATATCCACGAGGAAATTATTTCATTGTTTGAGCATGCTAATTAACCTGCAGTGCTCAATTAAATCATAAAGCAGATATTAATCTAGGGATGTAGAGATCGCAAATCCTGAGATTTACTAGAAGTAAACAATTTTATTGTGTCACTACGAAAATTTAACACGTTTTACAACTCGACATTAGAATTTGTCTGGTAAATATTATATAAAATATGCATACTACTAAACTTATTAATTAATTGATTGGTAAAATAATTTGCATGATATAAATATATTGTCATAGTAATATACATAGAAAACAATGATCTGATTAAAAATACATGTACCCCATAATAGCTATAATAAATGGTAAAATTACTATATTTTTGTTTGCAGAGAACTGCCTCTGATAATTTTTTAATTACATTTCGTTATAGTTTTTTTGCGAATGGAAATGTTATATTTTCAAAAAAACAATTTTCGTAATTTTTGTTATATTCCATGTCGTTCTGATATTTATGTAACAACGATTATACAATCGAAAAATACGTCCCTTGGTCCAAATAGAAATCATCAGGTGATCCTTCAAGTACACTATTTTCATTGAACATTATTCACGCTGCATTTGTTCGTGCCCTCGTGCTTCCGAAGAACAACCCCTCATATTCTTTCTTTTCCTCCCCCGTTCAACGTCCTGTTACCAATTTTCATCGCCTCCAACGGTACGGAAGGAACACCCGTTCGTCGTTTCGAAAAAAATTCGAGCGGTTTTTCTGCCGATGGAATACGAACCGTGAGAAACTGTGCGTAACCTCGTTCGATCTCAGTGGGTCTCGAGGGTGGACAAAAAAAACATTCACCCTTGCACAGGTGCCACGCGAGGTCCAGTTCTTTTTTGGCCCTTCAGCTGCACGGCAAATCCTGGGTTATGTATGTATATCTATATAAAACGTCGCCGACGTACGATTTGGATCGGCACGCCACCACGAGGATCTCGATTTTTCGAAATTCCATCACGTGGAATGTTCGAGCGTCAATGCGTCGTCGTCGGATGCTTTTATCTGAAATTGGTGCGAGGGGAAATGACACGGGGTCGTGCAGATTCGATGACGTGCACAATGTGCGTAGATCGAGTGCAGCGGGAAAGGATTTTTTGTGCGAAGGTTACGAAAGGATTTTTCTTTCACCCTTCGCATCACTCTTGATGGAACGTCGAAGGAAATCCTATATAACACGACGGGGAACCCGCTCGGCGAATTCGATTCGAAAATATTGATGCGGTTGATCCAAATATTGATCGGATGATTCACTCATTGTTTGACGAATGTAATGAATGATGGTATATCAATTGCAGGAAGTTTATCAAATATACCGATTTATGATGGATTCACGGCTTTACGTCTTACTACTTTGTCATAATTCTGTACACATAATTATTATTTAAAATGAAATAATTGTAGCTTTTAAACAAAGAATGTCTTTGAAATTATGTATACATAACAAAATAAGAACTGTTCGTTATTTTAAAAAAGTTATTTTTACTCTACGGTGTTTAATATCTAACGACATTCTTAATATTTACAATTTTTAAATCCGACTTTTTTCAACAATCGGTCCAATTTGTAAAATACGTGGAAGATGTTCCGGTATCCCATGCTCAACTTACTGACTTTATTTCGTAGAAAGCAACGCAATGCAGAAGTGTAAGCCGTGTAATGAAATTACTCAACATGTAAAGAGTAATATGTATATTGTCGACATTTGTTCCTCAGGCCAAAGTAAATCGCATAAAATTTCGTCCAAAAACATTGAAATATACCTGAAATTAAAGCTATAAGTTTTAGCTTTGGAATATACTGTGAAGTCTGGCAAAAAATCTGCAAATTTTAGCGAAATATAACTAGTATCGTTATCACAAATTGTAATCCTGAACTGAATTGTTTCCAATTTTGAAAAGGTTGTACTTAAACTTCATTAAATTCAAGAGTTTAATTCAAGAGTTACATTCTAAACTAACATAATGGCCAAAAATAAATAAAATTAATTTTGTACACTTTTTTCGATACTACATTTGCAGATAGCTATCGAAATTTTTCCATGGCGGATCCAAAAGGAATAACGATTGCGAAAGTGAATTCATCACGAGCTAAATTTGTGTTAATGTGGTTTAAAAATGTTTTCCGATTTAAAGAATTCAATAAGTCCGTAAAATTGTTCTGGCATTTTTTTCAATGCGAGAACATTTTTTCAATAAAACATTTCAACATAAGTTTTGACATAATAAAAATAGAGAAGCCGACATAATGAAGTAATATAATAGCAATATATAAAACTGAACATATAAATTTATATATATATAAATAGTTTTATATATATTTACTCTTAATTTAAGCTGAATTAGGATGTACTGGCTTGAGATTTGAAATTGAGAGGACTTGTGGATCTTTAAAGGAATTGTCAATAATTACAAAATGTTGTTAGAAGTATTAATAAACCTGTGACCATCATAACTGTTGTTTTTTCCATCCATTAAACAAAGGAGAAGCTGGGTCTCTTGTCATGTAGATACGTTATCATTGCACATATTTGTAGACAACTGTTGATTTTCGGCCAATAAAAGTTGCTGTTAAATCGATAAGTATAAAACGGCCATTTTACTAAAATTATATTTTGAATTTATGGTCTTTGAAGTCTTGATTTTGTTTATATTTGATTATTTGAACCTAATGTACAGTTTTCAAATAAGGCAGACGATTTTAAAGGCATTTTTATGTTATGTTTAAGTAATTTTCTACTTGCATCTGAGTATTGAAAGCCTATCTGACTTACAGGACAATTTTTTAGTCGAAAAGTGGTAAATTTTACTTCATTAGGACATTCTAACTTCGGCTTGGTCGAAAGGACTTATCCGCTGCTTGGATATGGATTGATTAACACTTTGAAATGTTTGCTTATTATAATTTAGAGACAAACACACTAATGCAGAAGCAAATTATTTTCAATACTATCTACTTAAAAAATTGAAATTTATTAATTTATTATTAATATATTGGTCCATCCAGTTATCCCAAGTTCTAAGAAATGGAAATACATCTCGAAAATGTGGAATGTAACTAAAATGTAATTACAAACGCGCAAAAAACGATAAAAACATGAAAGATGCATAAGAATTAGTTCAGCACTGCCTTTAGCAAAAATGAAATATATTAAATCAACGAGTAAATAAGTCAAGATTAGTCCACCCTCGTTTAAGACGCGAGATGGTAGAATAGAGCACAATAGAAAAAGTAGTTCCTATTGCATGTCGATTTTATAAGGACTCTTGCATATCGGATATTGTTAATGTGAATAGTTCAAATGAAGGTCGTTCTATATTGCCATTCGAAAGTCCATTAACTGTTCGGGAAGCATGTCAACGATGGAGTGAACTAGCAGTGACAACTGTATATTGTCAAGTTTGATGAAAGGGGGTGCAATGTATGGTCAAAATGAGATGTGAGGTTATCAGACAAAATGCTAAATATATAATGGGTCTTTGCGGAATTTACTGATTGATCTTTGAAATTAGTATAGTTTGTTGGATATAAATGTAAAGATTTTGGAGGTTTCTGTATATTTATGCTGGAAGTAATCACGAAAAGAGAAATTGGAACACATGAGCCCTTCAAAATCAGATATTTACTCTGGACAATATATCTGATATATTGTATACGAATTCGACTTTTTCTGTGTAACGATAGTAATACATATTACTTTATTTATAAAGGTAAAAATATACCACCGACGTGGTAATTATGAAGTGCTGGCAGCCGGAGTTTCAGTACTGACCGCCAATGGGTCAAAGTCGAACGGTAACGGCGGTGCCTAGTACTGCTTGTCGTAATCGATTAAACCGGTGTAAAAAATCAATATGGTTTTCCAGTATTAACATGTACTGATTGTCGGAGTTATTACTATCGGTGAGTAGCACTCCGTTATCACAGTACGAATCCAGCGCGAGCATAGTACCGGCACATTACCAAGTACAGGTCACGATGGAGCCTTGAGGAGTTATCCATTAAATTATGTTGAGCGGAAATATATATACTATGTATAGAAATGAGAGCAAGTATTCTTTTTATACGTTGGTTACAAATTAATAATCTTTGTAAGAGTATAATTAAAAACACATGTCATTACAAATAGTAGTAATATGTAATGATATAATATTTATAAGTCGAGGCTTTGTTTTGATAGGTAGTGATATATAATTTGTAAACATTTACTATGATGATTGCCAGGAAATGCACATAATAGGCAGGCCATTTTACTAAATCATCACCTGAGACAAGAGACCCGTATCTATGAAATAACGGCCTTAGATCGATTTGTGCCAAAACTCCTAAACAATGAGGCATAATTTGACTGAAAAGACGGGACTCGTCTTATTGTCGCGTAAAAAACTGATCCATAAATGCATTAAGCCAATATAGGTAGCAGTGGCGAACATTATTAGTAACAAACCGTTCCTAATTTTAAGGAAAAGAACAAATGAAAGTTAGCTACTGGACAATGGGCATAGGATCGTCAAGAGAACGGCGATCGACTACAGCTGCGGGTTTTTTCCTACACCTACGAATATATCTCCACCCTTCGGAAAGATCACTTTTTATTTTCACGGATCGAGAACCCGTTTCGCTATCCCTTTCCACCTCCGCGATGCAAGAACCCCAATTTTCGCTGAATAGCCGAGACTCGAGAATCCTTATAAAAATGTGTGGTCACAAAGGGATCTTTGTCCATCGAGTTACCCCATCCGTATATGCGCGATTCAAAAAACCAGCGATTTTCGCTGCAATGTAAAAAAGAAGGAACCTCTATCTCCCGATTTCCCGTACATCTTGAAAAAAAATGTCGGACTCTTTTACTATCCATTGTTCAGGTTCGTTCTCCGTGATAGCTTCGCCTTGATCGAAATTTTCTTTACAATTGGGAAAACGTTTTATTCGGCCTTTTCGAAGACCGCGATTTCTTTATATATTGAAATTGCAATAAAGTACGTAAATGGTTGATACTTTTGTGATCAGTTACGCGTGTTATGTGAAGGTCTGTATAAAATAGTCTTATATATAAATCCTTTGAGTAACCGATTTATCTCTTTTGGAAAGGTATTAAATGTTATTCGAATTTACTTTTTAAACTAATGGTAATCGATGCAGCATATCAAAATCATATAAATTTATAACAGAATTAAAAATCGCAGGATAGTTAATACACATTAAAATCTAATAAATTTTCTTCGACTTATTGCTTGAAAAATATTCTCAAATTCTAAATGACGTTGAGAGGATTTTTGGTAGCCCTCATCCAGTGCTTGATATTGAGTTTTCAATTCCACAAACTATTTTCTTAGCTTTTTACTACATTAGGATAGTTACTGCAAACAAATGAAATACATGCAAGAGTTGTATTCACTGTAATAAACTATTCATTACGATTGGTTTACGTAGTAAATTCAGACAACTATATTATTGGCGACTAATAAGCAAATAATAATCAATAAAATTTGTCCCTAACATATATTACGCAATTAATGATAGTGTATTACTTAATAATATCAATGCAACATATATATACAAAATATTAAATTGACGAAACGTTACTGGTTTAAATATTTTGATTACTCCACCACAAATATTAAATTGGTAGAATACACCTTCTGTCTCCTTACGAAATGATTATTTTAAGAATTATTCACTGACTATTCACTTTTAATAATAATTTCAATTCCTGTTATTGGCACCTTTAACCCCAGAAGTTTGAAACGTCCTACGAGCTCCGTCAATTTTTCTGAAACTGATATTATGATAAACTCCATTTATTTATTATAATTAAAGAACTAATATTTCGGATTCAATTTTTATTTATTGCTTATCAAAACTTTTTCAAAAATACATGTTCGACTTTTAGAATTTGTGACGTCAGTCAAATGTCTGTCATTCATTATCGCTGACAATTGGATTATATGTATTTCGTTTGAAATTTGTACACAATTCGTTTAAACATGCGTAAGAAAATTGCACCTCTTAGTTCACGACCAGAAAGTATCACTAAGCGTATGGCGTATTATCAGGTAAGAGGTTTTTGACATCAGTTTTTCAACATTTAACCTTACTTACAGGCTAGTCGTAACAATATGATTAATAAACAATTATTATTAAACTTTCCGATAGGCACTTTTATCTGTTTTATCAAGATTGAAATTCAAAATATATATTTACGAATAAAACGAATAATATAAAGTTTACAGCAACAAATAAATTGATTAAATAATAGCATTCCATAGCAGTCCATTTTTATTAAATTTTTTGTTATTAAAGCCCAGGCGAAATATGATTTCAGAATTGTTCAATAATTAAATTTTATGTGAAATATATATATTTTTATCAACTACAAAATCGCAGTGACTGACATAACCTTCTCTAACATTTCGATGCCGCATATAAGAACACAGTATCTTCATGCAGTTTATTGCACAATTCAGTACCTAGTTTTAATTATATATTGATATATAGCCTTTGATATTTGTTTATAGCAATTTTATCGCCAACACCCGTAATTAAAAAAATTATGTTTCATAATGAATGTTCACTTGTGATCTTAATGTGCCTCTGAAGAATGAGTATTTTATTTATTAATCATCAAATAAATATATTTTGTAGATTAAGATCTTTTATTTTTGAAATGGAATATATATTAGTACAAACTTGTAACTAGTAAAAAGTAATATTTTCTATAAAATATGACGTAGTGAAACATGTAGTTCAAACACATATCTCAAAATTAATAAGTAATTTATTTTTACTTTATATTAAGTTATTTTTCAACATAAACATTTATAATACGACGCACTGCGATACACAAAAATTTACTAATAATCGATGATAGTTAAATCGTATATATTTATATAAAAATTGTCTTTATTTCAGAGGGATCCTAATATACCGACTTATCTACTGAATGGTAAAAAAGATAAAGCTTTACTGATTGCCAGTGGATTACTGTTCGTCGTATGTTCGTTTTCAGGAATAGGAGTTATAATAGATTGTTATAAAGACCCATCAAAACGAATCTAAATGTCAATTGTAAAATTCCTGACCATTATCCTAATATCACGAAATGACTGATAATTCTGGAGTTCAAAACTTTCAAACTATAATATGTTGAGTCGAGACAGCACTGTGACGTAATTTTTATGATCGTATTGAAAAGTTGTCGTACGAACAAAAATAAAAAATGTTGATAACGAACTTGTTTGGTCTTATTATGTAGGTACATTATTTCCTTACGCGTTATAATGTACTTTTTAAGTATACTTATTTTAATATTATTTCGTAATCTTGTTTTTCAAGAAATATTATTGCTGTTACTGAAATTACTATAAGACTTTTAAAGAAATTACTGATATGAGAGATATAATATATTTATATATTTCTTATTAAAATGTATATCATCCATTCAATGTTTAATAATATTCTTTAATGGCAAATGCATTCATAACATCCTATACAATTATCGTTCTTATAGAAATTAATGCTGGATATTTGTATATTGTTTAGATGACTTGTATGTTGAAAACCGTTGATTCGAAATATCAGTAAAAATTTGTAATGTTAAAAACATTAGGACATTTGCTCCAGTAGCCAATTTCTTTTGAATTTATTTTCTCTCAAAACATTACAAACGAAACTTGAAATTGAAGAAAGTTTTCTATAGAAACTTACTAAATAATTTGTAAAGATAAAACTCATTTTTAGCATACCATGTACATTTTGCAATTGTTGGGAAAAAACGAAGTTTATTAAAAAGTTTGTTAAATTTTAGAAAACAATAAAATTTTTGATAATGGTTATATTGGTCGGGTATTTATTTTCTTCACAATTCTGTGGTTTTCTCTATGACGGTTCGTTAAGAAATCTTCAGAGTGTAGGCATATACAAATAAATGTATAAATGAATCTTTTATTAACATTTAAGTGGAGTAAATGAAAAAAAATACCTGCTTAGTTAGAATTTTACGTGACCACCTGTTAATCTCTAAAGATTATTGTATTTACATTTAATGCTTCGCCTTTGCAACGAAACTGTGTCAGTTTTTACTTTGAAAAATCAATTTATGCTATTGTTACTAATTCAATGATCTTTTTAATTATATTTTTTGTTTTCATTTTTTGCATATTTGGGCTTTTTTGTATTTTATCATACATATTGTATGTACATAAAATACGCCGTCACTTTCTTAGCAAAAATAAGAACAGACATCGAATACATAAATATTAAGATATTTTAGGGTGCCTCCCTCCTACACTACCCCAAGAGCATGTACACAATTACATTTCGAAATTACACTGTTTCAAAATATTTTGTATAATGTATATCCATCATGATAAGGATTCTGTGATAAAATCTGTAATACATTGTTCCACGGGTAAAAAAAAATATTGTAGATCATAAGGCGGAAATGTGTCATGGCATAAATGGTAAGTTTCATGCATGAGAAGTCACAGAGAAGGAGTGCGTTGAGATTCCCACGTAATCACCGTAACTTTCTGGACCGTGAAACAATCGATTGCAGAAACGTTTTTGCTTCGTCTGGGGTGCTTCGAGCGTGCTCAAAAGAACAGAAAAAAAGAAATTACGAACAGCCTACAAAGTGTCTGAATGTTTTTCGCGGTTTCCTTCACTTGATAGAAGCATCTGAACATAATTTTGATAGTCGAACCAACGTTATTCAATCACTCAGGTATAAAAATTATTCCTCGAAATGTGATCCACCACCTCTTTTTGAGTTTTTGAATTCGCTCGGTTTACGACATTAATTTAGTTTGTATTTTTGTCATTGCTTTACTAATTTTATAAGAATGTTTTTAATAGTTCAAGGTAAATTAATTAAACAGGATATTTTTCTTTGTAACGCGTTATAAAACAAACGGTCATGTTTATGATAGAGCATAGAATTTCAGAAATGATTTATGACATTTTTCATAATAATTTCTGATTGAGAAAAATGTTCCTGCAGCGCAAGGCTATTTTGGAAGTGGAATTTTCACTTTTTATCAGAAATTAAAAGATTAATATTACTTGGCTCATTTTTTACAACTGTTTTTTGTTTCGTCGCTGATAACAAGTATAGAATGCTTATGGTTAATTAGAAAAACTTTGTATAAGAAAAAAAATCCCTGAGTTAGCTGTCTACTTCTTAATATGGCTCGATTTTAATTGACTTGTTGATATTGTCTTTAAGAGCGGACAAAATTTGAAAATCAACTGCATTTGCTTGAAAACAGCAAACCTTGACAAGTATGGTAATGATAATATACTGGTTAGGTTAAGTTAATTTCAGAGCATGCATATGCCTAAAAGAATAAGATGCTTTTCAATTCTAACCTAACTAGTCAGAACTCTGTCTAGCCCTAATAATGCATAAAAGTATATGGGTGCCCTAATAAACCTATGACAACCTGTCAGAACTCTGCCTACCCCTAACAATGCCCAAAAACATATGCCTGCCGCTACGTGGAATTCGTGTTATAATTGGTCGTTTTCATGGTGTTTTGTAGTTTTTTTTTATATTTCTGAAAAACTATTGATTTTTATTTGAATTATTTAATTATATAATTTTTTATTTTTTATATAAATATAAAATATAAAAATATAAATTATAAAAATATAAAAAAAAATTATATAAAATGAAGACGCTTATTAAATTATGTACTTGACCCATAACTCGTACGAAGCTCACCAGAAGCTTATTACTCACAGTGGAAGCTTCGTTTGTGGTAACCATAAAAGTAACATGAAGCTCCCTCGAAGCTTATATGTCCGCTTTTCTGATCACCACAACAGTTCTCTGGAAGCTCTCTGGAAGCTCCCTGGAAGCTCTCTGGAAGCTCCCTGGAAGCCCTCTGGAAGTTCCTACATAACTTCTTCAGAAACTTTCTGGAAACTTCCATTGAACTGCTGAGCGACCTCCTCAAGATTAATTAATGTCCATTCTCACATCTGGGAGGCTTGCTTGGAGCTACCCCACACCACGAGGATTGTCAACGGAAAAAATTAATTTGATTTGACTATACATGTATATACTATAGATATCATTTATAAACACATACAATATTACTTTTGACTTAAATTTGACTATATAATGATGTCCTACTATGATAGTAGTATAATATAACATATACATGAAAGAGTAACTGTTGTGTAACCGCCGCTTTTTTTAAATTATATTATGTACACTAAACGCTTATGAAATATACGCAAATACTTTACTAAGAATTTTCCTACATTATCAACTAGATTCATTCGTTGCTCATCAGAACAAACGCGCTCGTATGCATTACGTATAGAGAGCAGAGCATTTCTAGGAACTTAACATGCTTCCACTGCTTGCGGAAATGATCGCCTATCCTAAATACATAGAATACATGCACTCAACGGAAAACTTGATGCACCACCAGTCGACGGGCGTTCGAAACTGATAGAAACTGCTCTCTTGAGCGCCGTCACTCGGCTGGCGTTCGAAACGGATAAAAACTGTTCTTTCGAGAGACCGTTCAAGACTTTAAGATGGCCGTGTAAACAAAAGAACTCTATGCTCGGAAACAATTTTCCGTTCGAATTGTGCCTACTCCTGGCATTTCGTATACATGACACATTATTTAGATAAAATAAAATGCGAACTATAAGACGCGTTAGTGTAAATGATGTGACTTTTGATTTTGTTCGACATGCTAACCCAATATCAAATTTCAAAAGATATTTGTTCGCGGCGTATATATTACATGGAAAGGGCATTGATTGAAAGAAATTCTTGAAAGTTTTGAAGTAAATGCGGGAAGTACATCAGTTTTCGATAAGTCAGTAGAATGCTTCTACAAATCTTTTCTCGATCCTCATTTTATTTTATGAACTGCCATTAATCTGCATACATGTATATAATACATCAGTGAAACTATCGCAAATTCGCAACATGAATTCTTAACGCGTAATTCGCCCGGAACATAGCGCGGTTTTCATGATGAAAGTCATGTAATATTATATATGTATAAGAGATTACCGACGGAACTCCCATAGAGCTCGTACAGCGCAGTTGAGCAAGCTCCCAGGGAACTTATGAAATTGAGCTCTACATCAGCTTTGTGTTGTATGGAACTCCCACAAAGCTCATACAGAGCAATTGCGCGAGCTCCCAGGAAGCTTCTGAAATTGAACTCCGGGGGAGATCAATAGCAGCTTTGTGTTATACGGGAAATGATCAAGAAAAGCAATCTGATTCGCAATTTTCATGTCCGCCATAGTCGTGCTGTCACTTTTACTTTTCAGAAACTGACATCAGATTCGTATTCAACTACTCCAAAAACCTTGAGTAACGAGTTTAAAGAAAATGAATTCATTTTTACAAACACGTCCGCCATGTTCGGTCCCCTATTATGGATTTTTGAAAACTAAGACCAGAATTGTATTCACCGAATCCGAAAATCACTCATTAACGAATTTCATCCAAATTCAATGAAAAGAAAAACGCGTCGCTGAATGGATTGAAGGGATCACTCCGATATTGGGCATGTTCGCCGGCAGAATAGAAGTTCCTACGAAGGAGGCGGTGAGGAGTCGATATTGCATCCTCAAATATTCGTTACCGGATATTTAATGCCTCGTGTTGTCCCGACCGTATTCGTTAACGGGGGTTCGACTGCAATTGAATCCTCTAATTACTCAGTTGTAAAATTATTTTAAAAGGTTCATCTTTTCTCCTAGAAATATTGTATCGGCGTGACCAAAATGCATTCACCATACTAAAATGAATAATCCCTATAATAAGCACTGCTTATGCTATTCACTGATACAAGACAGCGTTTTTATGATAAATCTTCCACTCTTTGCCACAATTCGATTGTAAAGTTAAATTGCCAAGATTCTTTACAGATCAGACTTGTATTTATATGTATCTAGGGTCTGAGAATACGACAAAATAGAACGAGGGTTGGGTTATTGTTTCATAATTGGTGACGCGCGAAGTAACGAGCTAGTGAATAGGAGTTGTGTAATTCGCACTCTGAGAGATGCCTTTCTTGGATTCGTTTGTATTTAGCGTGCGGGGTTTTTGCTCTGTTAAGAACACCAACGACGAGTATACGATTACGTGTATGCATCTGTACTAGCATGGCAGTCAAGGAAGTCCGCCGACAAATGTTGCAGAATACGATTCCGAGTCTGTCAAAGAGTTCGTTCATGCGAGCGGCGAACTTCACTCACGGGTTTATATACCAGCACGTGCAGAGTGAGGTGCCCCTACGTCGCCATCATCTCTCCTAAAGAGGAAATTGCGCCTTTTTGACGTCGTTCGACATACAATACGACCACCTCAACAATCCGACGAGACGTCGATTCTTTTGTCTTTCGTTTCACTCCTATACGCGCCGTTTAACTTGAGCCATTGTTTATTTTCGTTATTTCACGAGTTATCAAATTTTTTTATTTTTAATTCATTTCGAAAATATTTTTCAGAATTAACAGGTTCTGTAGAATTTGGCAGGCTATTTATTTCAACATTAAAGAATTATAAAATACTGTAGGAAAAATACATCATCATCAAACCTTTTCGAAGGTAATTCCACAATGTAAACGCTGGAGAAGTTAGGAATTGACATTAGGAGTTGTCATGGTCTATATTCATTACTGATAGCTGTAAAATAAAATGAAAAAGACGAAAAATACGGTGTTTCTTATATTAACGTCTTACTGTATTAGTAACAATATATAAATGACTTATGATGAATAAAGATGAGAATTCTGCTGGCTCACATATTAATTGTCTGTCAAATCCAAAATAATTTGCAGGTTTTGCTGGCAAAAATTTGGATTGTCACTGTGGTGAAAACATTTTTTTATGGTCAGTTTTTATCATTTTTCGATTTTTGTTAAACAAAAATAATATGATAATAGTCCATTGGAAAATACAATTAATCACTCACAATACTTTTAAATTGCTGAATTTGGGCCTCGTGCTTCCAACAGAACATTTATTACATGTTCTGTTGTTCCTTTATTTCGTCTACTTTCTACAGTAGAGGAATGTATCCATGGGCGGCCCCGTTCCATGAGTGGCCCACCCTTCTGATTTTTATCAAACTAAAAACGAAATATCAAATTTTTGGTTGAAACAGATTTGTAATTTTTAATAAACCATTTTTAATAAGATTCCTAAGTCAATACATGCATTTTCGCGTTCAGTACAGCTGCACGTAGAAATGTACTCTTGAACAACGTTGTCAAAGTTTTGCGTTAATTTCAATTGAGTATTAAAAAACTTTTTTAAGGTAAGTTTTATTTTTTTCTTGTAAATTAAACATTGAAATTAATCACATCTGAAGGGTTTACAAATATTTCAATGCTACGAAAAAATTTCATGCATTTTAATTTCGGCTGCCATTTCCATCAGTGGAACATTACTTTTTGTATCCATAAGCGACCACTTTTTTTATCAGTGTAAAGGTTATGGTGCGGAACCATAATTTCTGAGTGTAATTTAACATTTTGTTTTTGAATATAAATAAGTCATTAAAGTAGCGTTTAAGTGTTGTAGTAAAGTTGACAAATTTTTTCACAAAGTTTCTTTTTTATGTTGACCTCACCTTTATTCACATTTTCTCCATGTATTGCACACAGTAAAAGTGTTCAAAATAAATAAATTATTATATGAAAATTAGAATTTCGTTATATTTTTGCTGTTTCTAGTCATGCTATAAAAATCGTAGGTTTCATATTGTGACATTCAAAATGGTGTTTAAGAGTAAACAAGGAGTGTTTAAAGCTCTTAGACGATAAAAAAACATAAAAAATTTGAATTATTTTCTTAAAACTGTGGACATAGATATTTTCAAGAGTGCTGCCGTTCTCAATTTCCTAAAATCGTCATCAAATTTATAATCAAGGATCTCAAAACCCCGCGAGTAACGAGTTTCAGTCGAATCCCATGTATTTAAAAATATGTCGCCATATGGAATCCGCTATTTTTCATTTTCAAAAACATAATCGCATTCGCTTTGAGCATCGAAAAAATGTATGTGTTCATTATCATGAACCTAATTTGAAGTTTTAATAGTATTTTAATTTTGAAGCGCTTTATACAGACGTGTTTAACACTGAGATACAATTTTCTTGTCAACGACCTTGAATTCATGTTAAGTAACCATGAATTTTGGTAGATGACGATTTCCGTGTGAAAATTGCGATTGACAATTATTTTAGGGGATTAGTTTTACTTCAAAAATTGTCCCGGAAGAATTTTTAAATGTTGTCTTTTATACAAAATGAGAGCCGTATATTTGTGGTACATTTTACGTCCTCCTGGATGTTGATGGGTTAAGATAGAAATAACAATTGACAGTCATATAACGAATTTGAAATTAACACTGGGGTAGTTTTTCTGCATTATTTAACAAGTTATAATACCTCGATAAACTGACAGAAATATTTAAGAAACTGCTTGTAATACGGGTTTATACATTTTGATTTCAACGAGACGAACGGTTATTTTTATATATTTCTGCATGAAGAGATTTTGCTACATTTAATATAAGCAAATAATTAAATAAATGTACGAGCCTTTTAAGAAATTTGTTGATCATTCAGAAAATCGTTGAGGTATATGTCAATAATTTGAAGGATTTTCATGAAACGTTAACCAACTATTCCTAGAAATTGTATAAAGTATATAGGATTTCAGCTGTATTTCGCAATACTATGTTTACAACTAATACTAACATTGAATGTTGATAGTGTACACTGATAACACTGATTGGATGCTGAACGATCGATATCAACGAAATTAAGTTGTGGGAAGTTACTGATTTCAGAATCCGGAAGAGAGAAAGGGATAAAAGTTACTAGTTTTCAGTTTATTCACATGATGTTGACAAAATGTAATTATCAGTAACTCCTCTAAAATTAGATAAATGTCTTCTAAATATACAAAAATATTTTACTGCTGAAGTAGCAGTATTTATTACTTTTTCTCGTCGGTGGCAAATTAAATAAATGTTCTATATTTTTATTAACTGCAAATGAAAGTGACTTCATACGTATTGTCATTCAGTCCTACTTGATAAAAGAAAACTTGTTTCATGTTCGATAAAATAAACACGTCAGTGCGCAAAAATGATATATAGACGCGATAACATAGGCACTGTACAGTGTATATTGGATATTTCAATTGAAAACAGTGTATAACAAAATTTTACCATGAGGTATATCAGCCTATTTTGTTTTCTCATGACCGTATACATTGTCAGCGTTAATTCTGATCTCGCAGAAAATGAAGAGCAGGACAAAGGTAAGTCAATATATGTACATTAGTCGTCGTTTTTTTACTATTTCAAAATCGACCATTAAATGTCACCAGAATCGCAAGTTTATTGTCGTATATCGAAATCACTCAGAAAGCATAAAAAAACACTTATGGTAGTGAAATAATTTGTAGTCTGTTATACAGCAATTTCACATTTTTCGTTTTATTAAAAGTGTTAAAATACCGCATCCTTACTGTAGCGACATTTCTAATATTTTCATAAATGTCTTGATAAAATAAAATATTAAGTTTGCATTTGATTATTACTAGATATGTTTTTAACAACCATTTTTGCATAAGTCTATACTCCTCAGTGGTTTTTCGCGTGTGCATTAAATTGTAAATATTTAACTATCATCGCAAGATTTTGTTCTAATTCAACACTCAAGTGATTGAAGTACATTTTTGTAATATATAAACACGGTAAAAAAATATAGCGTTTTAATATATTTTTAGCGTTATATTTTGATCGCTTCGGGCATCTTACCCTATTTTGCGCACTATGTTGAAACCCTAGAGTACAAAAATCCTGCTATACTTTCGATAATTGCGCTTGTTATATAACATACTATTTTAGCACAATAATAAATGTACATGGTATTCAAGACACGTTTTCTGTTATATAATAAATAGTTGCTGCACTAGTCATTTATAACTAAAATACGTCGCGACTGATAAGTTAAACTTAAAGGAAGTAATATTTTTTAAGTGGACCGGCAAAAAAGAACGGCATTGAAAAAATTCGTTCAATTGTGAGTGATATATCAAGAACTGATAACATTGATTTATTTATTTTCTCTCAAAAATATTTTGCATATCTGTAATGTTTGACATTAATCAAGGCTTAAAACTACGTACACGCTGAAGCCTCACAATTTCTACTCTCTTCCTCTTCTACTTATTTAAAGAAATTACAGTTTAAGAAATTTTTAAAAAGCAAATTTTTTATGATCAGCAGTACAGTTTTCCTCTCAATCCTGAAAAGTACAACCCTCAGGCTCATGATATAGTTATATCGACTATACCTCTCACCATCATTTTATAATGGTGTATGCTGCAATGAATTTAACGGCATTGTCAATATTATAAACTCAAAAAGAATATAGCCATTGTAATTTATTTAAAATAAATATAATAACTTCACACTTCACAGTCTATGAATTCCGAAGAGTAGCAATTTTGTGTATATTCAAATGTTGCTTCCCTATTATATAATAGCAAAGTTCGCCCTATAGCATATGACTTTGATTATGTTTGGATTAAACTACTTGAAACCTGTTACCGAACATATGTCATAAAAAAGTTGAGTGGAATGCTATCATGTGAGCTCTATACCAGTTAACGAAATGTAAATGGCAATATCGTTAATTTTGTTTACAGAGAGGAATGAACTATATCAAAAGTGCGCAGAGACGACTAGTGCAGATGAGGCATGGAAGTGCCTTAATTCAGGTAATTCTGATGAAAAATTGGGTCTAGAACTTCCACCGGAAGATGATGCAAAGAAAATAGATGAAGACAAGGCAACCCAAGAAAAAGAAGATGAGGAACGGGAGGATGAAGTGGAAGAAGACGATAATTAGATGGACCAAAGCATGATCAACGAGCATGCTCAATAAGGATATTTCACCGAAATCCATTGCCAAATAAATGATACATCTCTGGTATTAAGAATATCTAAAAAACTTCGACTCTTGTTTTGAAGAAATGTTTAATACTTGTCATCGACAATTTTAGTTAATATTTATTACAAAAAACACTATGTGCTATTCATATTTAGGAAAGTGCAATGTTTATTTTGTAAATGTGATTTTCGGTGATACATTATCAAACGGATGTTAAAGATCTTCTGTCTGTGTCCATTTTATTCTACCAGTACAAAGTTGTAGGCTTTTATCTTTACATAACGCTGTTATTATGATTTATTACATTAAAATATATCAGTATAAATTGAGTTGTGTATGAAATTGACATGGATCATTAATACATCACTTTTTACCAAAATAATTATGGCCAGAAGTACATGGTGAACTTAAAATACTTGTAATCCTATAAATAAGCTTAAAACAGATAAGTACGAAGTTCAATTTGTACTCCCGGAAAAAATATGGAATTAGTACGATGTTAATGTCACAGTTACGTTTATAAATTAAAAATGATCTTTCACTATTTATTTAATTTATTGTGCATTACTATTAATATTATAATGTTACTGTCGTTATTGTTATTAATATTATTATTATCTGTTTGTTGTAACCGTAATTTGAAAAGGGATTGTAAGGTTTTATTCTCTAATATAGAGTATTAACTTACCCTTCGATGGTTATGGACCACCTTGTCCTCTTAATGAAGACGAACGAAGATTCGGGATGAGGTGGTAGTATTTCTTTGCTTCTTCTACCTTATCAATATTTCTCCTCATCTTTAATTTTCCGCAGTACATAGTGTATTGCTCTATATCCAATAGATATTTGGTCTATACAAAATATTGCTGACGGTGCATTTGGATATAGAAAAACAACCTATGAAATCATATAACTTTGTTTAAAATTAAAGTTTGCCTAATATGAATATAGATATTGAATAATGGTTTCTTTTTTAATCCTAAGAAAATTATGGAAATATAGGAGCACTTACGGGATTGGTGGAAGCTACTGATAATGAAAATAGCTAGAAGCCTCAGCTTATTGTTAGTGAAGGAACTAGTTTCATTTACTCACCTAAAAATATGGGATTAGCGATGTAGTAGCAAAACAATTTTAATTAGAAAATATATGTGTAACCGATTATGGGCACCCTTGAAAAGGCAACTAGAAATTGAAAAATATGAAAGAAAACTACCACAGAAATAAACAAATATGAATATTAATTTATTTTCGAAGCTAAAATAACGTTTTTCTACAAACACATGCATTAAATGAAAAAAAGCAAGGATGCCAAATTTGGGTAAAATGCAAAATTAAATCACAAAAGAAATTGATAAAACTGCACCAACACATGGAGCAGTAGTCTCTTTGAACGAATTCTTAACGATTTATAGCACTGCAAAAGCAATATGAAATGATTTTTCCGTTTATTTATTTGAATGTTTTCTTGGCTGACTCTTATTTAGTATGTAATAGCCCTTTGCTTTGATTTCTTTATCTTTACGAGAAATTCGTATTGTTCAAATGCATCCTTCAAAATAAACGGATCAGTAGCCTATATGCCTGCTGGCCAGATTCGTGTAGAGGTGCCTACAACCTACAACCGGAGCCGCAAGCGGGTACATATCGCTATCCAATAAATTTGAGTTTGCTTTAAAATTTCTAGTCAAATAAAAAGGATTATACATTTCCATTTGATGAAACGTTGAAAATTTTGATAAACGAAACAAAGTTTTATACATACCATACCATCCTTCCCTATACATAGCATGAGCAATATTTTCAACTTTTTCCGTCAAGGCCGAAACATTTTTGCTTTTAAATTACAATTAAAGATATCCCTGATTATTTGTCTTTATACAAGTGTACTCTTACATATAGTTTACAGAAGAATAAAGTTTTCATTTCATTGCCAATGGTAGGTTCTGTTATGAATAGATTTTTTGTTGGACCCAGTGCAAAATGGTGGCAAACTTGGAGACGTTCTTTTTGCAATTGATAGAGATAAGCGATTGTTTTAAATTATCATCTTAATAAAATGCAAATTATATGTTGTATATATTTAATGTGTCAGTTTCATGTATCTATCCGTTTTTATAAAAAATTGTTAGATTCTGTTGAAAACATATATCACATTTCATCAGAATGAAAAGACGCTTAGATGATAGCTATAATTTTTTAAATTACATTTTACAAGACCACTTCAAGAAAAATTATCTGTGTTCTTCCCAAAAAAGCAGGTTTGTGATAATCACAACCTCACAGGTTTGGGATCGTCACAACTTTCTTTTGTTTGTAACACAAACTTTCCCGTGATTGTCATATATAAGTGTGGGTTTAACACAAACTTCTCGGTCTGTGATTATCACGGACCTGGTTTTTGAAAAGAACCCAGACAATTTTTACCGTGTATGCAGAAGTCAGACGTCTTGAAACGTTCGAGTATAACAATGCAAACCACTTTTATAGAACTTTTTAAAGGGATTAGGAAGACTCCGGTGTATTATAGCTAAAAAAAGAAGTGCATCAATGAATACATAGGAAATCATGGAATGGAGCTTCCTTCCAAAAATATAATGCATGGCTGGTTGTAAGTAACCCAGGCGCTCTGGCTTTAGTTGAATTCAAATGCATTAATGCAGTCCAGTTGCCCCGTAAACATTTGTTTGGTCTGCAAAAGTTATGACGTGTAAATTAACTATAGGAATCGCCTATACCAGTTATCAGAAAATGACTGTAGATATCGAAAATCATGACTGTAATAAAATGTGAAACAGTACACGAGAAAGACTAACTTTGCTGCATCAATAAGTAACAAATAGTATTTATAATATACTTCCAGCTAAAATTCAATAATACTTTCCATGACATTGAAAAATGTCTGCAATACCAAAATGGATAGTCAGAATATGAAGGGCTATAAACTAAACTATTTACGATCCTAAATTGTAAATACATTTCGATTAAATTAACGTTATTGTCAATATTGTGAACTTAACGTGAACAAGGACATTGTAATTCCTTTACATTGAATATGCATTTACTAGTTCCACTGCAATTTCTGTTAATTGTACATAAACATTGTAGAATCAAAATTTCGTAACGTAGCAAAACTTCTGTAAAGTTAACCTAAATGCAGCTATTTTGTAATCGAGTGACTTATTACTATGCTTCAGTCCCTTCACTATATAGAACTATGCTGATTGTTACACACCAATTTTTTAAATTAAATTTATTCCCGACAAAGACGAAAGGGATGGATGTGATGCGTAAATGTTGGTATATGCATGCATAGAGTTTGTGTTTTCTTTTCCGACAAAAGACAAGAGGATTAAGGGAAGTCAAATTTAATAGATTTTCTTTAGCTGGCGGAGTAGATGGTTCACCACTTTTCTGGAACAAAGTATGTAATAAATACTTGTTTATTCTCTAAGTGAGTGTTCATTGTGTCCGTTTGTAGATTACACTGATATATCTGCGCCATGTAATGCCACTCAGTAGCATATTCATCCCAACGTCGCTGATATTTCCCACATTAGATGGCACCTTTGTCGTGTTTTTTCCTGAACTGATACAGATGGTTTTCTCTTTCTGCATATCATAAATTTTGTTTGCAGCATCTCATTGTCTGAAAAAGTGTATGTACGTTATGTGCATTTAATTATAAGATTGTTCAATGTTTATTAATTCACGGTGGAGAGATAATACACGTTTGGGCAATGCTTGAATGTTTGAGCTGGAATATCGCCCGCGCCGAAATGCTTGCCTTTCCGCCCTACACAAAGAGAAAAAAAAGGTTCACGGAACCATGAAGAAAATGTACAAATGAATAATACATTTCATAATAGTACAATTAATATCGTGAAAAGTTACAGTTGACAGTATCTTATTTTTATAATTCATAATATTGTAAAATATAACATATAATAATTACTTTTTGTGATTATGAGGAGTTATTTTCGTTTAAACACTTTTAATAAATAATTTTTTCTATTCAAGAATATTTCGAGGGACTATTAAACAGTAAAGCTACTGTAAATTTGAGGTTATGTGATACGCTGCATAATTAAGTATCGAGTAGTAGTAAACGGAACAATGTTTTTGTTTTGTTTTACTATGGAAATGATTAATTTAACCATTTTTTATAATCACGTATTTTACTTTCTTAAAATGGTTCCATTAACCCGTTTCGTTCTCTCTGTGTAGATAAACTGTTTAAAAAAAAACATTCTGCTATACGGTGAAGCCGATTATACACACGTTTTACATTTGTTTAGACTTTTGTACACACTAGCGTATATTATTTCTATTACGTTATTAAATGTTGATTTTACATTTCTTAAAAAATTTGGTCATATGTTTACACGCTTGTATGTTCGATTAGATAACTCTAATGTCAACATATACCTTTACTTTAGAGAGTCCAGGAATAAAATCGACTCGTTCGTTATTGCAGAGCTTACATTGCCAAAGTGATGGGTTTTGGGTTTAGCTTCTTCACATTAACATTGAGGCGAAATAGTTACTTAGATTGTCACTATACATTCGCTTCCAAGCTTTTTGTTGTAAAACCATGGTTTAGCTTTATCAGTATAGAATCTTTTAAAATACTTGATTCCTTTACAAAGTCCCCCGTTTATTATTTTCTTATTTGTATCTATATATGCGTTTCGATTAAAAATTGTATAGTAGTCTGTGTGCGGTATTACATTGCAAATACTATTTTGTGTGTATGTGGCCAATATTGCTAGTGAGTCGACCTGTTTATTTCCTGTGATGCCAATGTGAGACGGTATCCAGAAAAATTTTAGCGTATGATTTGGATGTGAGTTCATGAAATCATTGTACTCTTTCTTAATATCGAATATCATATAATTGTTACGTCAGATTTTGTGCCTTTCAGGGTTTGGATCGGATTGAGGGAATCACAGAAAATGTACACGTCACTATTTACCCTAGATACACAATATATTATTCTACACGGATAAAAATATTTGGGCTCATTTAACAAATGAGCATTCACCAAAGGGAAATTGGCTATTTTAGTCAATTAATTGGCAAATATTATGAAAAATTAGCTGTATCAGCGAATGTCAGAGCAAACGCAGCAGTGATACTTCGCTAAATCAGCCAAATACTCGCTATTCATATATTACGACAAAATGTTGTTGGGGATAGCGAAATAGTTGCTGCAGTGGCAAAATAGTTTGATCCGTGTAAATTGTAATGTCAGATAAGACATCTCCACGTATTGCACAGGAATTTTCCGAAGTTTTATGCAAACGGCAAATTTTCTATTTGGAAAGTACTAATTCAGAATCACAGGTGTCACATAGTTGAAATATATCTAAATTTTTCCTTATTTTAGAATTCCTGAAACTATGTCGCAGTGCATGAAAGTATTTCTTAAATAGGGCAGTCCATATTAATATTAGAATAAATTCTATACAAAGGATAACTCTTTTATTGAAGTAATCTCATGCACTCAGTTCTTAAACAAGTGTTTTCATATATAAACTGACTATTTCTTCATACAATAAGAATAATTCACTAATAAAGGTTTATGGTAGTAAAGTTGCCATATCAACAACTCATAAATCACCACTAAATTCGATATTTATGTAACGTTTCATCCAATCCAGTTATTTCGTCGCACGTGCAATACGTACAGTGGGGTCTTCGTCCTACATTTCGAAAAAAATCCGCAAAAAACGTCATGAATTTAATTGATTTATCATGCCCACCTTTCGTTGTGGAATGCAAAGAAAAGGAGCTGGGTATTCGCATGTGCAGGTCTTTCGTCGAAATTTGAATTGGAGAAACCGCGCTGTCAGGTCTACTCTTAGAAAGCAGGAAAGAAGCCGGCTGTCCTAAGGTTCGTCGTCAGCCGTCCAGTGGACGTCCACGTATAACGTCGGAAGAACGGCTGATTCGCATATTTATCGACGGCGAAATGTAGAAAAGACGTCCTATCCTCCGCATGCCCGAGTCCGAGGCCCTGTCAACTATAACAAATTGTGACTCCGGTAGCAGGCCGCGAGTCCAAGTCGGAGACCGCGCGGTCCCCTGATTAATTGTAATGACGCATCAGTCGTATGGCTAATGCAGAGCGAATTTTTTTCTTCGAGTGATATTTGCATGTCCAGGCGAATCGGACGAAAGAAGCTCCGGCTGCATTCGGTTCTGAGGACGAGCACCGCGTGTCGCCAAGATGAGACGATCCAGGAGGCGCATTCTCTGAAATTTCCATGCAAAGCGATATTTTACTTTCAAATTACACACCGATCGTCGACTCCCGGACGTCTGCGAAAGAAAGAAATCGAGGCGCGCGCCGGAAGTATTTTTTATTCAGAGTGTGCACTCGTGCGGTTTCATTCGATGGCAAATCGAGTTGAATTCGAGAAACGGGCTTCGCCCGAAAGCAGTTTCCACTGTAATTTATGTCAAATTTATTAATATTTTGAATTGAAAAATTTTTAATTCACTTTAAATTCTCTAAAAGCAACCCCATTTATATGTATTTGATAAATACAGTTAGACTATAATACGAAAGTAAATTATTGGTGGTTAACTTATTTTAAGAATTGCATGCAACGAAGTCATTGAATTATTACTTCATTTTATTTACATTTACTTTATTGTCCATTCGATGTCAATTCGACCAACTAGATATCTCAAAATCTACTATTTTTGCATTAGGTATATCCGGTTATTTAATTTTAGTATTTTCCTTTAAGTTAATGATTAGTAGTTCAGTTTACCAAATATGTAGTTAATTATATAATGTTTGTTAAAAATTCCGAAAAATAAACGTCGAGTATCCTTAAGAGCTGCAACGGTAGGCTTGTCCCCTGTTCCTTCATTCACGTTCATGATATTCACTATATTTTTTGTAAAACTGTATTTAAAAAAACTGCGCTTTTAAAATGGCGGTGAAGCACTTGTCGGGTGCGAAATCGTGAAACACGAGAAGCGGGCAGGAAATTGTGAAAAGCGCGCTCACCGAAACCCAGAAGGCATATATGTGTTGAATACGTTCCATGCCGTATGTTTTACTGGCACATAATAGCGCATTTTTCATGTAGGTGTAAACAACAAATTTTTACTATGAAGCACAAAAATTCTTAGTTATCGACACTACAGAAAACAAGGTAAATGAAATCTGAGAGGGAACATTTCGGATTAGTACCCGAGCGGAAAATTATTCAGACTGGAAACATGTCCTGATCATGATGCCTGTGAACAAAATCAGGTCTTGACATGTCCCCTTATCAGGCTCTGGCTTATCTTGTAGCGCTTTTTCTGTTAAGGCCCTGATCAGGGAAATGTACAGGACCTGATCAAGACCTTACAATGTCCAATTTTTCACATGTTTTTCAAATTTCATGGTGAAAATATTCACAATAGTATTACGCAATAACAAATTAATTTTTAATGATTTATTACTATTTAACAAGTAAAAAGGCTGCAAAATAAGAAAATATTATTTACATATTTATACGAATCATATACATATCCATTACATACAATGTGTAAAATATGTTGTGCCGAAGCGTTCTTACAAGTAGTCTAATATATAAAATAGAAATACATTTCTTTAACAGGAATGAAGTAGATGCGCGATCACGCCTGGTGGCGACTAAATGAATTACATAAAATTTAGAAGTTAACAAATTCAGACGTCTTTATCTGGACGTTAGAGATTCCCGGAAATAGAAAATAAGACAAGACTTATAAATTCATGGTTTGATATTGATATGGAAATTCACATGCTTCCCTATATCAGTTAGACTTTATTTTAACATAATTAGGGTTTAATCAGGGCATATTCAGGCGAACCTGATCAGGATAACTTGCTGGTACCTGATCATGTCCTGAGCTGAGTCCATTTAGGAGTACCTAATCAGGAACGCCTTACTGGAGCCTGGTCAGGCTCTGGTACATATTTAGGCTGTCTGAATAAATTTCCGCTCGGGTAGTAGCGGAACAAGGTCACTGGACAAATTACGGAAGCGGCATTGCTGAGAGGTTCGGCTGTCTTTACAAACTTTAATTTTAATTACTGATCTGATAATTAAACAAATGTGTGCAACATCTAATTTTTTACCATTCTTTGATCGTACATTCTATCTCACCTTTTTCAAATAATGAAATAAGAAACACAACAAATCAATAATCAATTAATAATCTCTATTATATAATTTACCACACAATCAGATCGCTGATTTTACACCAAGAAAATTTATTCGCATTTAATCATGATAATTCATGAATAACTTCATTAAAAGTATCTCATTTTTCATGATGTAGTATAAGCGATACTATATAACGCCTTGCTTCTCGGCCGATCTCTAACGAATCGACAACGCATATACCTTAAGTCCAAACGACTCATATGAATTGACTATCATGTTAACCGAAAAAGTTGTATCGTGTCTTGTTGCACAGTTCAATATTGCAATGATACAATAACACGAGCGTCTTCCAAAATTGAATCCGTAAACGATTAAACCTGCGAAATTATAGTGCTACTTTGACGCAGCATCCAACGAAGACAAACACTTTTTATAGAATGCAACTAGTGTTATAGTACGTTTTTAGGGTGGTTTTACAAAATTCCAAGCTGAGAATTTACTAATTTTCATTATGAAACCTAATATGGCGTTGTTTGTTCACTTGCCAAATATTCCAATATCGTCCTAAAATGTAGGAAAGTCGGTATTTGGATTTTTTTGGGGATCGATGATTACGAATAGACATGTATATTCTCAAAATACAACATGACGAACCTAATGCACAGACAAGACAATGGGCACAGGCAGCACATAGGAACATGCATACTTATATACACACACATTTTTTAATTTCTTAGGTTAATATTATGATAAGCAATTGAAGGATTCTTATTTGCAAATGTGTCTTCAGAATATATACTTGGGCAAAAGTTATAAGCTAAAAACAAAAAGGTGTCCTTAATCGAATCTCTTTCCGTATTAATTTATCAAACATATTTCAAAATTTACAGCGTTATTGCAAAAAAATTATATTTTTCTCCAAAATTCAGCGGCTCGCCATTCGGAATTCCATTTTTGGTAACTCACTTTTGTTTGCTGATAATATTACGCTGAATCTAAATCCGTAATATTGCTGCCCTGTTTTTTGACATCCGGTACATATGTAATTGCAAACATCTGAATAAACACATGTCACATTTATAATGCTGCCATGATTTGAGTTCTTGTTAGAGAAATAGGTTTTCACGGCTAAGGCATGATAAAGCATTTGATATCATCTGAATTTCTTCACGATGGAATGATCAAACTGTTAACAGCTGATCAGTAGGTACGTTGTCTTCATCAACCTGAAAACCCTAATAAACAATATTTTAAATGACAAAAACAGTTGATTTTTTTCATAATCAAGTTAAATTAAAACTAGATGCCTTCGACCCGGGTACCTACAATTTTGGCTAAATTCGTATTGCAATTCCCTGACGAAAAGCTGATGTTTCCGGGAATATTCCCATTTTAACACTGCCAGGAAAGAAGGCGGCAGAGGGTAGTTCTAGCATCGTTAGGTTCGAGTAGTTTCTATACATATATTGTAACAATATCTTGTTCCTTAAATAGGCTGAATATGCCAATGAATGGACGGTTAAGCATTTTTCACATTTTGATCGATTGCAACTTTTGAATTCTTTTATGAAAATTTAATTATGATACCACCATTAGAATCGTTAGACTCTGCTCTTTATGACCGTGTAGTTCAACCTTTGATTTTATTTAATTATTAACCTCGTCTTCATACGTTTGTAAAAAATCCGCTAAACCCCAATGAATAGACGGGTTAAATCAAATGGGACGTTTTCAGTATCAGTTTTGGATGGCTTTAAAACTTTGCTTTGGTTTTACAAAATAATAAACACTGGAAGATCAATAGTAATGTAAATATTGTTTTGAATGTTCAAAGAACATAAAAATATGTATTCTGTTGCATGTTGTGCAATACATTCATAAGAAATAGAAATACGTAGAAAATCGTCCATTCATTGGCATATTCACCCTATATTAAAAT
Organism: Trichopria drosophilae; assembly: GCA_030407085.1. Lineage (NCBI taxonomy): Eukaryota > Metazoa > Arthropoda > Insecta > Hymenoptera > Diapriidae > Trichopria > Trichopria drosophilae. Next base: position 65,845,080 of record CM059583.1, on the reverse strand, counting down.
TGAAAACGAGCGTTTTCAAAACTTCGACCCCGACCGCAGGTCAGCCGAAGCACTGATAAATGAGAATATACATATACATTTTCATGCATGTTGGGGGGGGGGGGCGAAGCCCCGAACCCCCTTCCCCGCTACCACCTCCCCATGGCTACCCGACACCAATATTACAGTGAATATTTTTTATGCCCCCCCTTCCCCTGATACCCGCCTCACTCCCCTGCTTCCTCTGTGTCTCTGTTTTTCATGTAATGTATATAATATACATACATATGCATTGTATGTGTATGTACAATTTATGTTAATTTCATGTTAATTTGCTTTTTACGGCATTATCGTTGATTTTACGAAGAAATGAAAAAAACCTTTTTTGTAGAGAATTCGATGTTCTATATTTTTTGTTTGAAACAATTTTGTACGGTTTGTATTTTTTGTTAAAAAATGGAAAAAACGTGTTTTTTGAGCGTTTTTTTGTTAAACCTCCCCATAATCTAGTATGCATTGTCTCCAAAAACTAATCAGATCTAAGTTTGGCCAAGAGAAACCCAAATCCGTTTGTACTTTTTAAATTCGTCCTGCCAGTCGCGAGATATCGCGTATACAAAATGTTGCCCACGGACAGACGGACGGACGGACGGACGGACACCAATTTTTTTATTGTTACTTTGGGTTCCGTAGGGCCTGAAACGTCGACATTTGATGAAAAACTATAGGGTAATTTTTTGGCGGGAACTGATCAAATTCAATACTTCGCCAGACCTATGGTCTGGGTCGAAGTAAAAAGTGACATTTTTTAGAATTAATTTTCACAAAAATGTTATTTCTGGAACTTTGGTAGAGAATATTGGACATTGGTTTCTGCACTATGCCTGTAATGCTGATGGTTTTCATTTCGCAAAGAGGACTACTCAATAACAATCCAATGTGTGCAAGGGAATTCTACTTATGTAATACAGTGGAGTTTTCGCCAGAAGCATTAGATGGCGTTGCAATCTGAACATGATATTGCAAAAAATATTTTTCAGGACTAACCTAATGGTTTCCATAGACAATGAGTAAAAGTTCGTTTTGAAATATGTCACTAGGCAATAAATACTTCAATTTTTTATTTGCTTTTAGATTTTTAATAGGTTGCGGTTACATCGATACGCAAATATGTAATTTATATTTATTTAGCATATTCTTACGATTCCCTGGTAGAAACTTATCCATTTTTTTCTTTCACTATCCATTCTGCCTATACCTTTAACATGGTGAATACATCAATTGTACAATTCTTGGCTAAAAAATGGATTGACTTCTAGTAGGGTTTATGTAGTTTAGTTGAAACTCTTTTAATTCGTATATAAAAAAACAATGTAGGTCTGATTAATTTAACGATTTAACGCACACATTGCAGTTGGCAATTACTATACTCCAATTACCGCTATCAGGTAATGGTTGATTATTTCGCATAAAATTAAAGCATATTTCTTAAAGATTTTTCATTTACTACTGTACCTGCTTTTTTCATTTTCAAAAGATTGCATAGCAAAGTATAATATATTGTATATCTAGGACGCAAAAGAAAGAATTTGGGATAGGCCCACCGTGCAAAACGAGGAGCTTGTCACCGATTCCTTCATTCTCGCCCGTCATATACACGATAATTTTTTTCCCAAATGCACATAAAAAACTGCTCCTTTATAACGTCCATGAAGAAAATGGTGGGTGCAAAGTCGTGAAAATGGAGTAGCGGACAAGCAAACAGCAAAAATGTGAAAAGCGCCCTGTTAAGCGGGCGCGAAAACGCGAAAAGCGCCCGCCGGACCTTAAAAGGCAAACGCGCGTTATAAGTTTCATGTAGCACGCTTTACCGGCACACAAAGGCTCGGATTTTGTGAAGATGCGTCAAAAATTGCATTTTGTAGTTTAAAAGTAATGATTTAAAATATAATAGTGAAAAATAAATAAGAAGAAAAACGATGTATGTATCAAAATATATATCAAAGAATTCAAATACTTTACTACTTTTTATTAGATTGAGCAAGTAACTCCAACCGTTTTAGAGCGTGAGTTGAGTTTTTTTTCATAAATATTGCATAAATATTTAACACTAGATTTCTTTAAAAATAGTCTAAATAAACTAGCGTACATTCAAAATGGTTTGTAACTTAATTCACATTGACAGTGCAAGACGAGGAGCCAGTGTCGACTTTTTGATCGTGAGAATAACGAAGAATAGTCTGAAACGGTTTATATGAACGAAAATCGATTAAAAAACCGTAGCACAAATCGAAAAAAAACTCGTTGGATTTCTTGCGCACCCGGCTTGGTGATATTCGAATAGCTAATTGTCGAATGACGGTAATGACACCTCGTATCTTTAGTCGTCGTTTTGGCGCCTTCCCGCATTTCAACGAGGATAATCCTCAGGGGCTCGATTCGTTATGCCGAACCAATCGGCCGCGAATAGTCGCACCCTTCACGCGACTTTAACGGCCTCTTAATTTCTCGTTGCTCGTATATATCGATCATCCTACGTCGTTCGGCGGTCACTGATAAGAATTTAAATATTGATTCAGGCCCGGCGCAAAGTCGCATTACGGATGCATTTATGCCCTTGGTCGCGACGCGATGAATCCCTTTTAGGATTAATGCGTTTATACCGATAGCGCTTAGGTATGTATATATGCACACGATCCGGCCCAAGCCTTAATGCCTACAGCCCAAGCCTTGAATGAACCGCGGGACGAAGATAAATATTTGCCTCGCCGAGACGAAGAAACTCCACTCGTAACCGCAATCAGACGACCATTAGTTTGCGATGACTTCGCCCGTCTACGCCGCTTTTTCCTTTAAGCCCCGCAGACACTTTCCATTCATTCCTATAAGTGGTATTGTCATGCAAATCCGCTCTTGCCGTTCGGTGGTTTAACGAGGAAGAGGAGAGGTCTCCATGAACGACTCGAGTTGATTGGCATGACGACGAATTGTTTCGCAAAAAATTACAAATTTGCGAACAGCGAATAGGACAACTTTTTCATCGTACCAACTGAATTTAGTATTTAGGTAAAAAATGTCACTTTTATTCTAGGATGCATTTTTTGCTTGGTTTATGAGGGAAGGTTTCAAACATAATTTTTCTATATTCGCTTTTTAGAGTCGGTGATGTGAATAATCGTTGTGGGTAAATATTTTCGACTCGGTGCACTCTAAAATCGCGTTAAAAAGTAATTAATGGTCGTAATATGAAGATAGGTGCGAAACTGCTTCCTTTGGGTTCGTTATCAAAGCTTTGTTATTCTGATGTTGATTTTTAAAATACTCTTCAAAATTAAATATGCTGCATTTAGTCAAATTGTATGTTTATAATATAGTATCTGGAACAAATTTTTCAATAATAATTTAAAGTAACAATTTAATAATTTAATATAATTTAATATAACGTTTAAAAACAAATTGGCAGTAATTTTTAAAAATACGATATAAATAGAACAAAGTTATACATAATATTCCAAATTTTACATTTTCTAATATAGCGTTTTCATTATTCTGTTGGCAAAGTTACTATAAAACAGTCCAAAACATTCTTAAAGCGCGTTTTTGTTCAAACAAAAATTTACTAGTAATATTAGTGTTTATTTTAAACTTTGAATATAAAGGCAATATGAGTACGCCAACATCGAATAATGTTTCAAAGACATCTAAAGGCTGTCCAATATTAAGCTATAATCTAATAATTTTGTATATAAAAATGAGTAAAAATCCCTGAATCACTAGTTTTGTTTAGATATAAGAACAGTGTACGCTTTTATCTTAAGTATTTATTCTAACACGTTTAATTCTTTCATTCTGAATTTGTAAAAATCATTATCTCCTTGTTCAAAATATCTGGCAATATGAACAACACTGTCAAATAATGTTTCTTATTGGAAGACAATTTTTATATCTACCTTCACAGAACGTTATATTTGCCAAAGTTACCGAAAGGTTACAACCTTACTATTTAAACAAAACGTTCTTATAATATCAAAATAAGGTAATAATGTACCGTAATGTGTAACGTTAATGTGAAAAGGAGAAAATCTTAGACGAATGAACTTTTAATGTTACAAAATGAGTACGACTGACGTTATGCTAATTTTAATATAAGATTAGCGTTTGCATACATTGACTAGAAAAATTCGTTGTTCTGGGAGTTGAACCCGGGATTTTTCGATTGTTGGTCGAATGCTCTAACAACGTTAGCTACTCGACCATAAACAAAATTAATTTCTGCAGTAAAATTTGCATTATTTCTGATTGAGCAGACGAGTTTCTGTCATCAGGCAAAATTTGCTAGAAAAATTAAAAGTAGATATGTAAATGATTGAAAAATAAGTTTTTCGTTACCTGAACCAAGTAGTTATTTTATGTCCCCTAGTGTCTTTCTGCTATAGTAGTCCATTGGAGAGCAATCGCAACTAAATGGTCTTAATTTAAATATCGTTAAGTGCAAAAGAATGTCACTCTCTTGCCATGCCATCCCGATACATATGTATCAGTTATATAAGGAACCACTTACTTCAGTTATTAAACATCAGGTCAGGTATGAGTGATACTAAAACCTCCGAAACCGAAACATTTAATCAAAATACGTTGTTAGAGCTTGTACAGAAAGTGAGGGAAGAATTAATAGATATAATATTTTTCGCACTTTCTCTAAATTCGTTTCCGCGTTGATCAAATATTGACCTATTGAAAGTGGTGTAAATGAAAGACCTTGCATACAATTCTACATATTTTATATATGTATATATATAAATTGGGAATTGTAAATTATTCACTTTCCTTGTTAATATAAATAGTCGAAACTGTATATTGTATTCTTAAAACGTTTATATCTATTGACGATGAACGAAGCACTTGAAATATCAATTGATTTTTTGAAAGTGTTAGATATAAATAAAACAAATAATTGTTGTCATTTGGAATTTCAGGACACGTCAATTACATCTCAACACTTGTAAAATTCAAAATTTAATCGCAACATGGTAAATTGCAATACATATAAATGCAAATATATGAATATAAAATAAATAAGTAAATGAAACATATAACGTTTTGAAAGGAGTTATCAACTTAGATTATGAATTGGAAGGGGTTCATTTCGGTCGGTCTATGATTTCTGGAGTATAACTCTGTGATTAAACCTTTAAACTTTTAAGATGCGATTTTCCTTTTAGGCGATATAGGTATTGTCTCTGTAGCCTATGCTGGAAAAAATAATTTTTTTTATTTGCTCTTTTCCTACCTAACGATATCTAAGCGTATTATTTTAATCAGTATCTTTCAGGTATTCTCTCTCCTCACTGATCTTGGCTGTGTTACTTTTCATGTGCTTCAAATGTATATGTTGAAAATGTATGTGTTTAGTTTGTTTTAAAATATTTAGATACTTCTTTATAAGATTGTATGCGTATATCTGCTGATCCCAGCACAAATATACTGCTCAATAAATAACGTATACTTGTATCGATTCTCATAGTGATAAAAGAGTATAGTAGCGATACTAGAAATATATTCAGGTTTCCTAACCTAACAACCTTGACAAATATAACCCTCAGGCTCGTAGTGTATAGTCATCTTGAATATACTTTCCATCCTCACAACTACATTTTTTAATCAAATCAATCATTAATCATGTTCGGTTTGTAATTTTCAATTTTGAAATGAACGAAATGTGTAATTCAATGTTGTAATATAGTGTTTGTTTCGTAGTTGTTGTACTATATTTTATAGGTCCTTTCGGAAACATGTCTTAAAAGAAGGCTGCAAATAAAGGTATACATTAATTTAATATTAATGAACAGCGGGGACATTTTAGTGAACATGGATGAAATTATAAAAATGAAACAGAGTAGATAATTTTACGATACAGAGGGGAAATCATTAATATTTCTAAATATATTCGAATGAATATGGTTTTCACGTTTAAAGTGTTCCAATACCGAAATGTTCGAAATTCGTTTAAAATATTTCAATGAGGCTCGTCCATTAGGAGTGTGAGATATAAAGATGAACTTAATGATTTGAAACTAGATGTTTAGCATACTTAAGTTCTTTTATTGTTATTATATTACTAATAAATTGTAATCGATGCTCTTGTTATCAATAATAAATTATTCTGAACTGATAAAACCAATGGGGGTTTGCACAATTGTTCATAATACGGTAGAAAAATAGGTTAAAGAATAAAAAGTTTTTGATGATTTGTTTGAAGATAAGATTCTTACATAAAATTAAAAAACATTCTTTTCTATTTCTTGATATAATCGAAATCTGAAAATCATGTTATTCACATTTTTCCCTACTCGGTGGTTAATCAATTTCTTTTCAATAGGTAAAAGGTAAACTATTGTTTATATGAAAATAAATTTCACTTGAAATATTATGTACGTAATAACCTCTATATTTTGTATTGCATATTTTATTACATCCATTTCTACGACTCATTATAAGAATGTTAAATTAAGGTTGTTGGTATGGTTAACAATTAGATTTCGACCAAAAATATTACTAAACATGATGTGAATATAATATGAATTTCTTGAAAATGTTGAGTTATTTGGATACCTTAATACTGAGAAATTATGAAAAACATTTTGTTGCTATTTACTTTTGTTTCTAAATTATTGCCTTATGTAAAATGGAATTTTTCAAGTCTATATACGAGATTTGCACAGAATTAACAAATGATTTACTCAAAATTAATGTAGATTAAAGGAAAATATATAATTAAGGTTCAAGAGAAGGAACTAATTAGTTAACTGGTAACTAAGCTTAGTTAGTAGATGTCTGAACGGTACTGTACTAGTCCAATTCGGGCGAAAAAAGCACTTGACTCCCTTCGTACCATACCAACATCCTGAAGAAAAACACCCCTATGATTGTAGTAGAAAGGGGATCAAATTTAACACTAGGTGTTAACGGTTTATTGCAAAGATAATTAATGGATGACTAGTCAATAATATTTACCATTATGTATAATGCTGACGTTTGGAAATATTCGTGACTTTAAAATAGGATTACGTTGCAAGTACTTAGTTTACTCACTAACATCCGGGTGAATTCTTCAGTCTTGACCCGCGTAAGTAGATTTTATCGGCATATGAAATATACGCACACTTGAGACGTTGAAAAGAATATGATCATAGCCATGTGAGGGCTGATAAGGCTAAAAGTCTTTAAAGGATCAAAGTTCTGGGGAATACCACAATGGGTCTGATCCCACGATACGGCAACTTCATCTCACAGTAACAAACGGACGTGCCCCAGTGAAATCCCATCGTTCACCATGTAACAGACCTTATACATCGTGTCACCTACAGCCTCAAGTAGCGGTGTTCTTAATTTATCACATTTAATATGATTCCCGATCTCATTAAGAATATTATCTTTTCAAAAAAGTCATTTTTAAAATTTTACATATTTTATCAACCTTAATTGCTTTACGTTTTAAGGGTCTATATTAATTTGTTATTTAAAACTTAGTAAACGAAAATGCCTGAGATGCTTACGTGAAGTTATGTCATTTTGCATCTAATCTTATATCAAAATCTCTTTTCTGAAATCAAGGATATCAGAAAATATTGACTATTACTGTAGACAGCCTCAAAATGTTGTACACATTGCATAACTTATTATGTACTCATCCCGATTTATGATATTCCCATCGTCGATGAGCACACTCTGACAGTAATTCAAATTACTATAATAAAAAAAGAAATAAAAGTGATCTAGGTTAGAAGCACAGATTTCATTCTCGAGTGGTTTTAAAGGAACAAAATATACCCTCCGTAATAAAAAAATATGGACCTAATTTTGAATCCAATAAAATTAAAATAAAAATGTTTCGAAGGAAATTTAAAAATAAAAAAATTCAGTGTAGTTAAAAAAGATCCGAAAATACCAAAACTTCACCTTGTCTGCTTCAGTGAATATCGAAATTCAACGAAATGTATCAATCGTTGTTGTATGACAATGTAACAATTCAAACAATTTTGTGCTTCATCCGAGGACGTATTAATTTTTTTGATTGGAGTTAGAAAATGTTCAACCAAATTAAATTTAATTGACTTAAATTTGTTACGCTATTTACTTTATTACGCTTTTTCAGCCATTTACGCACATTCCACGATCGTGAAATGTATCGCAATGAATAAATCATGAAACTTGGTATTCGAGTTACTGCTTCTATCTCCGCGTATTTAATACATGTTCACCCAAATTTGCTCACTTATTCGAACTATGTTAACTACCATTAAATTACTATAACAAAAAATGTATTTGACGTAACGACTCCAGCATAGAAATTTGAATTTTCAACGTTTGTCGTCTAATTTGCTGGGTCATAATTATTTGAGGGTGATGGAGTGAGAAGAATGAACTTATGCACGAATACTGGAAGAAATTGCCACCAGCATTTTTGAAAGGGTTAACAACGAAGACAGTGCAGTCGAACTGTTTCTTTTTCTATTTTCTCACAGTGCGTATAATATTGACAGATTATTCGCAGCAAAGTGGAGACTGGAAGGGCCGCCGAGGGTTAAATGCAAGCATAGGTTTAACCAGTCGAATTCATCACGACCGTCTTTGGTTCTCGACGCAGCATGACGTCACACGACTCTGGAAGCAATCGCTGATCCGTCATTGAAAATTTACATAGACCGATCAATCAGCGAAGCGAGGAGTTATAATCTGGTCTCACGTTTTTTTTTTTCATTAATTTTCACATTTTTTAGAGGTGCATGGTTTGTTTAATCGCATCGAGGGTAGAGAAATAACCAAAACGAATTGGTGATCATAAATTATAGTCAAATGCTTTAAAACGTTAGGTTTAATAATGTAAGTGATGAGAAAGATTGATAATAAGAATACTTATGACCAATTCCATTTAAGATCATGCAATGAAAATAAATTAAAACTAAAAATCATGTTTTATACCATTTTTATTGTTCTTTTGGGTAAATAAAAAGATACATATTTTTTATTTTGCAAACTGATAAATTAATATTAAATTACCACCACGTTTAGTATTAAAATACTTTCGTATTTCTCTCAGTGTAGCAATTTGACTCGGAATTCGAGAATACACGTTATATTCACTAAAAATTTATATATTTTGTAAGTACCTAATCCTATTATTATTGCTGAATTGCAATGAAGAACAATAAAAGTCTTGTTTAAACCGTAACATTTACTAAAAAATAGTATACATTAATGTCGCTTATAAGACATTTTTACGTCTAATAAAATTCTCTTGTGCTTCAGAAGTATGTAGTTTCAATTCGGACGAAAAGGCCACTATTTACACTTTTCAGCGGATATATATGCAAACGATGCTGAATTCTACAAACGAGTTTCGACTTAAGGAGAGAAAACGTTAATTTTTCATATTCATTCATTATAAGACATTGATACCAGAATGTCATGAAACACTGCGTTACGATCGCTACCTATCGAAATCTGTTTTTCATCAATTCCACTTCGTGTTTGTATCTCCACGTTACAAGTCACAGTATTTAACGAATTTATGACATATTTCATAAAAAAAATTGTATCTGAAAGATTCTGTCGTAACCAAAAATGTGATTAGGTGATTCTTGATTCTTACGGTGTTTAGGTCGCTAATTGCGAATGCGATCAGAATTTTAAAATTAAAAATGTTGGATCCAATTTGGCGAATATTTTAAAAAATTGTCTTTTAATTTAAGAAAATTCTATTAATTGCGGGTTATCAGCGCGCTGCGTACGAATGGACCTCAGAAATTTGAAATTAAATATGGTAGAGACAATATTAAGAACAACAATTATGAAATTCCGATTGAATTTATGAGAATTTGGTGAAATTATTTAGAATCCTTGCTGATTGCATAAAGGAGCTAAAGTTTAATGGTCATAATTCAATATATGAATAATTTATCCATGGATATGTATGTATATTATCCAGGATATTTTCGATGAATTCTGAAAAATTATCATTCTTACAATTTAAAAAAAAATCGTCGTTTTTTAATTAGAGCGTCCAGACAATGTCAAAGAAATTTGTTGCAGCCATTTTGAGGTCGTTAGAATGATGCAGGGTATAAAAGTATTTTTTTTTTCTTAAAATTGAAGTATTTTATTCCCCTTTGCTCAGAGTTTCAATATAATTCCAATATTCTAATGGCTCGACAATAATTGGTAAGAATAAATATTTCCCAATTATTTTGACATTTTGTGCAAATTCAGTGCCATCTTGGAATTGCTGAAACTTAGTTTTCACCTAGTAATCTTGAAGCGCGACCTCGAAAATAGTACATATCGTACCTCTCAATTTTTGTTAATTGCGATTTTGATACGAGATACTCGATTGAAACAGAAGCAAGAAAAAGTGTCCTTTGAGCCTTAATGGGTTAATTTGAAATTGGAATTTGAGAATCTATTTTATCTCGGCCATTACGTTACTTCGATCAAATAAAAAGGCCGTGGTGAGACTTCCAATTCCGTTTTTTAGATATAAAGGAAACATTAACATTTTATGCCCAGTATATTGAATCTGCTATTTTGAATTTCAAAATTCCAATGTCACAGTCGTTTTCAGAGATTGCGGAAACCCCGAATTGTAGGATTGTGTTTAATTCAACATGAATTTCAAAAGTTGTATTCTTTATAATTATTATAGAGTAATGTCACTTTGAGTAGACCGTCTAAGGGCAGGATCAAATATTTTTATGCAAAAAAATCTTTCTCGTAGTTTTTGCATGATGTTATGCATATAACTATTCCTAGACAACTTTTTATAGTAACAGATTTTTACTTGTTGTCCTACCTACAAATAAATAATTCTGCTTTGTTAAGAAATGAAAATTTGTTGTGAATAAACATTTGTGGACCACCCCTGAAAAATTAAAAAAAATGAAAGTATTACAAAAGTTATTGCATATTTATTTAATAGAAATGCCGTAGTAATGGTTACAGCAAAAAATAATATAGGGAACTAAAATCGAATCTGCCTGCTCATTGAAAAGCTAAAACAAAAAAGAGAAAATAATTTAACATCATTGCGAAATTTTAAATTATTTAAAAATCACTTGCTTATCATTGTTGGTGGTACACGTGTCGTATAGTTACGTAAAATATCCAAAGGTTCTTATTGGAAACTGCAACAAAATTAGGTACTTCTACGTCCAGTCGATTAAGGTACTGCAACATATTTGTTTTTGGAATATTGTAGTGTTCCGACATGCTTCTAATCGATCTGTTTTCCATTTTTATGGCCGTGATCGCTTGCAGCAATTCATCTGGTTTCGAATTACAAACATTATCCACTGCTTCAGATACTTCTGTACTTGGGTTTTTTTTGACATGCTGGAATGTTGTTTAGAAATCACTAAAATGTTAAGAAAATGCATAAAAAGTAGTTAGAAACTAGTTCAATAGTCATTTATATCCAGAAAATGAAAAATTATCATTAAACACAAAAAAAAGTAAGGCGTTACAAAGGTCACTCAAAGTTACAAAATTTGGGCCACTCAAAGTAACAGACGTTATTTTGAACAAGCCACCGACATATTTTCCAACGTTACAATTAATACGTAATAATTTAGGACGATGAATTTAAATGTCCAAACCAACAACAAAAATATGTCTTACCTTCGAATAGTCGATTGTAACAGAAGTTTTTCACTTCACAGAAATGTACAAAATTATAATAATCACATTTCATTTCAATTATTTTGTTGAAATTCTCGCTTGTTCTTGAAAACACGTCTGTTTACATCGAAACTTATTTACGTATGTTTTGCCGATTTGACTAAACTGTCCTCACTACTTATTTGACGATTGGACGCTTACAACATTACAATATTTCGGGTGGTCCGCTCAAGGTGGTGGTCCACTCAATGTGACATTACCCTATCTGCCATTTTGAATTTAGAAATGCAGCTACTTTGAAAAAACCGCATTGATTTTTTCAAGAAACATAATAGGCGTAAAAACCCAGAAGCTCAGGTATCAAAAACAATAAATTGCAATTTCAAAAACGTTTTCGTATTTACAATGACAATTAATAAAACGTAAGATTAATTGATGCATGTCTGTGCATTCGAAAATCCTTGCATTCATCTTTATATTTATCCAAAGGTATTGTATTGTCTCGGGCGATCCATCCCCTCTGGTCACATTCTATAAATATTTATGCAACTTTGTTGATTCATTCATGCCGCGTACGAAGACGTCACAGCTAGCGCGTGTGAAAGAAAGCACCGATGCTGCTGATATGCCCTGATGTGGGTGCGAACGCTTACACGCATTCGCATATATTACGAGATGAGCATGACGAGAATGAAGCCCCACGCGACGGGAAATAGTGTCTGAGTTGACAATACGCTTCAATGCCCGATGTACATGCTGCCGACATATGCTGCGGTACGAAGGACGCGATCCAAGCTCAGATTTCTCGTTGCATTCCTATCCTATCCATCAGAACCGACAATCTAAGAGCGCCTTCAAGGAAATGAATGCTTATACTTGGAAATAACATATGAAATGTATACTTAAATTTTGCGCTTGACAAATGCACCACAACGCTTCAAAAACATTTTGAAGATTGGCGAAAATTATATATACCCTTCTGAGAAAGAATTGCATAGTAAAATTCTAACATCAAATTCGGCAATGATGCACTAATTAATAGATTAGATATATTGCTAATAAGATTGAATTCGTAGATTAACGTTCGCAATAGTCATTTCCAACAAATCCGTTCGGCGTACACCCTGGAATGGTTGTCCAAAATATATTCTGACAACGTTTCGGATCTCTAGGAATCCTCATCAGGTTTGGAATATAGTTCCAAGTTCAAACTTCAAACCTGAAGACGGTTTCTAGACAGCCGAAACGTTGTCTGAATACATTTTGTACGGACAATGTAGTAGACAAACCGAACAGACTTATTGAAAAGGTGGAGATATTGTTTACCTTCATCATATTTCAGATAAATCTTTTCTATCGACATAAAAATTGCTTAACTGTGTGAATAGATCCACGTATTTCTTTATTATCATCGAATTCTATTGTGACTACTAACACCAGCAAGGACATTTCAAAATCCATAAATTCTAAAACCAGATATTTCAAAATACAGACATTCAAAAACCAAACATTTGAAAAAACAGACATTTAAAACCCAAATATTTAAAAAAAAAGACATTCGAAAACCCGAGATTTCAAAATACAGACAACTCCGATTGGTGCGTTCATTACATAAAAAAATGATCTCGGGTCGTCATCCTTGAGATCTCACAGGAAGGTAATTTTAGGGTCATAAATGCTTGATCAAGGGATTAATTTTGTAGGTCACTTGAAGGTCAAATTAGTTTGACCTCCACATTGTGTATTAAGCACGTTAAGCATTCAATCCTTAATTAATGTTACAGAATACGTATTTTAAAATATCTGGTTTTTGAATGTCTATATTTTGAAATGTCTGGTTTTTTAATCTCAATTTTTTTTAATGTTTGGTTTTTGAATGCCTGTTTTTTTAAATTTCTGGTTTTTGAATGTCGGGTTTCTGAAATGTCTGTTGTGACTTGTTTGTTTTTTGTGGTGTACCCGATTGTTTCATATCAGGCCCTCTAACCTGAATTTGCTTCATCAAAAATCAAAGCCATTATCAGACTTTACGTGGGTTATCGCCTACTATCACTGTGCTCACAGTCATTTCTGAAATATTTATTGAAAAATGAGTCACATATTTAATGTGTACATATACTGGTAGCAAAGCAAAATAGTTTCACGATTCGTTCTATTCTCGAATACGGATATCAATTACAACCAAAAGGTCTGCATGCATTAACCAAATAATTAGTGCGAGAGTCAAGACCTTGCATACATATATATTGATAAAGGTACTACTTATCTATTGTTTTCTTCCAATAGTTTTTAAGTAAAACAATATGGTTCTTAATACTTAACTATATTAATTACTGTTGTTTACGCAGCATATTTAGACTTTACATAGTGCTTTTCCTGAGAGGGAGATAAATGGTCGTAACAGAATTTTTGGTTCTGTCAATCACATTTCAGCAATATTAGTTGATTCTGTTTTTTTTAAAGGGAAGAACATTATAGCATAAAACTTTGTTCCGAATAACTCCGTGAGAATTTCTGTACGGTACTGATTCCAGGTTGCCTCATTATACCTCAGCATCTGATCAAGCTCCATCTTAATGGAACCTAGTCAGATATCAATGAGGAATCACTAAAATTTCTGTTTTTTTTTAATTCTAATTTGGTATGCATAAAAGTGAAATTTCTAGATTATCAGTAAATCCTTTTTTAGCGACTACCTTTTAGTAAGGTGGGTACATTTATATTGCAATGAGTTTCGAGAGAAAATTGTTCAACATTTAACAGCTAAGAACTTGTTGGCTTACATACATTAAAAGAGTTTTCATACATTTATGTTACTAATGGTGTCATTCGTTGTCATTAGACACCAACCAGGATACCAGATAAGGAATGTCTCATTCAAAGTCGATCAGAACGTGGTCACGTAGGCGGCAGGCCTATTGGATAGAGCGTGCCTTATCCTTGTCGGATCGGGACGTGATCAAGTTTCGCTTAATCTCGAAATATTTATGCTGAGATTAAAGATCAATTAAATTTTTCTGTACATTTTGATGGGTTTAATAAAATGGTATGATCTTTCATTTTATAATTATATACTTCGAACATTAATTTCACTATTTGAACAAAAGTTTAAATATGAGCTACTTATTTATTAGCTACATATTGCCATAAAAAAGGAGTAAAGTGTATACTTTTCGAATCAACCATATTGATAGATAGGATTCAATGCAAAGATAAATCCCAAAGCTGTACAGAAGGTGCCAAATTTTTTCGTTTGAATGAAATTATTAAATGTCCATTGAAAATGAAAGTGCTACAACATTTACAAACAAATAAGTATTTATATATCTAAAAAAAAACTAACTGATATTAGATTATAAAATATTTACGAACACTATAGTTTCAGTAGTATGTAGATAAAGCACATAAAAAACCTATACACATAAGAAACGAAATATGAATCAAATAAAAAGCAATGGTATAATTTACTTAACCCTTTGAAGCATACATTTTTCTTTACGCTGAAAAGAGCTAAAATTTGTTACTCGGGAGGTTTCGGGGTCGTTGATTACGAATCTGACCTCAGATTTTCAAAATTCAAAATGACGGATCCAATATGGTCGACGGAATTGCAAAAATGTACTTGATCGAGGTGAAATTGAGTACTTGAGGAATTTCGGGATCACTGATTACGAATCTGGTCTCGGATTTTCTAAAATCAAAATGTAAAAACAAGTCAGATTCACTCTAGGTTTCAGTCAGCTATATATATTGGATCCGCCATTTTGAATTTGAAAATCTGCTGCCAGATTCATAATCAGCGATCCCGAAAACTCCAGAGTACCCAATTTCTCCACGATTAAGTGAATTTTTGCAATTCCGTCGGCCATATTGGATCCGCCATTTGGAATTTTGAAATATCTGAGATCAAATTCGTAATCAGCGAACCCGAAAACCCTCGAGTACTCAGTCTTGTCATATTTGAGTGATGTTTTCTTCTTCACATATATTTTCCGTAAAAAATCCACCATTTTTACACTTTGTTTATTTTTTTTAAACAATATAGCATGATAATTAATTAAAAATATTGATTTATTTACGTTTGCTAACATGTTTTTGAAGTAAGGTTGTAAAAAATTGCAGCAAAATTAATTAATAATTACCTTATATAGCATATATGCTACACCATGCTTCGAAGGGTTAACCCCTTCGATGCGGATGACAAAGATCTTTGTCATTTAGGACCTTTCTCTGACTGCAGCAAAAACGAAAATCTTTGACAGTCATACCGAACAACATGCCGTTGCCTTTTTTCAAAAACATGATGTCAAAAAATATGTTGTTTTTACGATTTTTTAACATTCAATTCATGAGCTATGCCATCGTATTTGGTAAATTTCTGTATTAAAAATTAATGATAGGATTGAACCTCGATACCTAGAGGTTTTTGGAGTAGCTGATTACAAATCTGATGGTAGATTTTAAAAATTCAGAATGGAGGATCCAATATGGCGACCAAATTTTCCAAAAATCGAACCATTTTCTTGACACTTGCTATTCAGGGGTTTTCGAGACCGATGGTTACAAATACAATAATGTATTTTGACAATTCAAAACGGCGCGGCGGACCAATATGGCGGACAAATTTTTCAAAAAATTATGTTAGCCTTCCCCCATTAGTTTCGATATATAATATCTATTTAGATACTTTATCACGTGGAGGTTAGAGAAAAGTCTTCAGTGTTATGATTACGGGACCTTTCAATTGCCAGTCGAATGCTTTGCCAACTAAGCTGCACCTTCCTATGCCTCATTATTCAAATTAATTTAAAAAACTCATTTAATAATGGCCTCGAATTACAGAAATCGCATTGATTTCGAACAAGTAAGAAAATACTGGTAGTGTAAAAACTAGAAGTTCTTTGCATTAGAATCTTCGCTGAATATTAATATAATTTTCCCAATACAACATCCACTTCTATATTTCAGATTTGGTTAAACTAATTAATTCAATATCTTAGGCTTTGTTTTATGTTAGAATACTATCAATTCCACATAGACATTTATTTCTAAAATTGTTTTTTGGGAATGAAAGTTGAACAAATTTAATTTTACATTACAAATGCAGTTCCTAATAAAGTAGAAAAATCACTTTTTCGTCGTATGTCTTGTATTACTTTTTACAAAATAGTATATGTGTTTTGGAAACGTTAAATATTACATTATAGGAATAAAATCTGCAATTTAACATATTTAACTAAAAGTCATTATACTATACACAGATTTATTTTGAATGAGTTTATGATATGTTTCATATTTTGATAAATTTGTATTTTTATAAAATCTCTTTTATGTCTTCTTTATGACGTACGATTTTCTGCTTGAATACCTTGCTCCGTGAACACAGTAATTGATTAAATTTGGTTAACCAGGAATGTACGAGAACCATGTTACGAGGCGTCAAATAACACCTTCACGACCTTTTACATCCCGGAACTCGACTAGGTGAGCAATAACTACGTGCTTTACATAATGTGCACCAGATTTGTTTTGAACATCGAAACCAACCCACTGTCGAATACGACAAGGGCGATTTATGAGTAATAGGAGAAAGGTGTGAACGCGTTATGTAATGAAAGCTAATTTAATATTTTGTAAGATAATATGGCAAATATTCTTTACTGACGATATATACATGCGGGTCTAACAATAAGCCACACAGAATAAGCATCAGTTTGGAAATGTATATCGATAACAACTGCAAAACTTGCGAAATATTTTATAGAAAGTAGTACTTTGTTTCAAACCAAACTATTCATTTTAGACTGGGGTAGTCACTGACGTTTCTAGTAGGAAATTATTTTGTATTGCATTAAAGGTGCAGTACAATTTATGCCTATTGTTCTTCAATTTCACTACCGAATAATTATATTGAATAAATTTGTACGCTTCTTAATTTTAAAAGTTAACTGTTCCGGTTGAACCCTAAAATATTTGTCGGATATGAATGTATGTAATTAGCAATATTTGCAGATGTGTTTTAACACAGGATTTATAAAAGCGCCCTTACTGAAATGTTTAATAAGCATTGTCAATTTGATTACATAATACATTAAAGAAATAACTATTTTCATTTCTCAGTTTTCCGTAGTATCCATTAAAAAAAGTTTCATCTGAAGAAGATATATTTTATTCGTATTGAACTAAAATTAATGATCGAGAAATACGGGAAGCTCTGAGAATTATTCATTCATACTGAATCGAAAGGGTTAAACATATACAAAAAGAAAGCTTTCTTATATTTAAAAATAGACTGACTTTGATTATTAATCATTTTAATAATAAATAATTAGTTTATATTTTAGGCGCATCATATTACGAATGAATAATCGCATGTCATAGATTCTGCAAAGTGATTAAAAAATGTCAGATTTTCTAAAATTGAATGAACTTTAGTACATTTTGTTGGAAACTTGGGTAAAATTTACTAACAATGTTCGATTCATTTGTCTAATAGAATTTACTTAATTCTCTGAATGCCATTTGCTTCAAAATTTGAGTACACGCTAGTAAATAGCTTAATTAACACTCATTTCGTTTTCAACATCAACAAATTTATGTTATTTTATATACAAAAAGATTCTGATAAATACGTTTGCGAATGATAAACATATAATTTCTAATGTAGTTTTTGGAGAGCTTATGTTCAAATTGACGTTAAAAGACTTGAAGATTACAATATTATTTACGCACATATTGCAATAAACTTATCATAACCATCTTAAATAAATAAATATATAATTTTTAATTTTTTCAAATATTTTATGGTAACTTTTTCAAATCATTTTTGTAGTCGCACCTATTAGTATACTGTCTAGTTCTAAATGAAAAATACAGAGCTGTTTTACTATAGTATAGATCTAATGATAAGTTTGATTAAGATTTTTACAAGTTTCGTTATTTCGAGACTTGAACAAGTTACACTACTTTACCAGAGTCGATTAGTTGTAATTAGAGTAATTATGCAGATCTACGAAAAACATAAATACATGATTAATCAGATCCTCTCGTGCAAAATTATGCTGAATTTACTTTGAAAATTACACTTTCATCGTTAATCCGGGTAACGTATAATTTTTACTTTCTTCCCTCCTCTCATTGAATTTTCGACGATAAATCTTCGCAACAATTCAATTAATAACTGTCATATTTATTAAGCCGCCTGAGTATGGGATCAAGTTTCCGAGCCAATAAATGAAGAACGTCCTGAACTTAGTACTTCTGGACGCTTTATTCATACCTACTTGCATTATGTTCGCGAAAAATTCCGGTTTTAAGCCAAGTGCATATTTCATCAGTTACAATGACATCTACTGTGATAATCCGAGTGCGTGACGCGTCTCTATGTCGATTTAGCAATATTCGCGCGATTCTTTATCGTCGCGATTTCATCCTCGAAATCCGTCGAAGACCGTTGCCCAGTAGGGGGTATGGTCATACAAGCTGACCCCACCGGTCGTACTTAATCCGACGGCAGTTTGAGGAACTTGAAACCAGTAAATTACATTTTTTTTACTCGGATGAGTGTCTTCTGCTGCAATGAGCGCAGTTGTATCGATGACCCCGTCTAACTTCGATGACGTATACGGTGATTCAAATGTCAGACAAAGAGGTTCTTAAATTTATGCAGAGGTATTGTACATTTGTAACGGGTTTTCCAGAATCTGAAAATCGTCGGAGAACGTAGTAGTTTCCGTAACGGTTTTTTCTCAGCAGATGAAAAGTAAGTAGTTTACATGCAACACTACAAGATTTGTTATTGATCTGTGAAATGTATGCACCATTTGCACAAAATTCTAGGTAATACCTGTAAAACTGAAAGTATGTGGATATTAATGCTTTTCTTGCATGACTTAATCAGCAATCGATTAATGATTCTATATGTTTGTACTCCTTATATGAAACGATGTATTTTTTCGTTTTGTCTTTGACATATGATCACCGTGTCCAAAGTGAATTAGTGGAGTGGTAATTATTGGAAGAGGTGATTAATTTATAATAGATTAGTTAAAGGAGAGTGGTTTAAAAGGAACCTACTTTAGTTTTCTGCTCACGAAAGACCCCAAGCCAATTCGATTTTAATAAAACTAGGACCGTTGGATAGCTAATTCTATTTGTCAGTGTTTCCTTGGAGGATTTCAGTCTTGAGATATCTGAATTGCGAAATAGATTTTTAAAAGTTTGAAACATCTATGTTCAAAAAAACTGAGCTTAAAGTGGACAGGAGTATTTATTCTAAAGTAGATTTGTCGGCTTGTTTCTCCTCAGGAAAAAAGGATCGTTTCGGGCAACCAACCGATCATTACTTTCAGATTCAAATGAAAAATTGGTTGTGGTAACTACAGACATAGTTATATTAGTTATTTTTGGGTGCTTGTCGAAAAACCGACATATCAAAAAGCCAAAATGTTAATTAAAACCAACAGTGAAAACCCCGACACTTCAAAAATAACAACTGGAAAAAAATGAATAAATTCTCTGGATGCCGGTCGAAAAACCGACGAATCAAAAAGCCGACAGGTCAAAAAACGATAGACATAAAGCCGACATCGACAAGGGGACAGTCAATTTTTGAAATGTCGGTTTTTTGTCCGACCGGCTTTTTGATTTGCCGGTTTTTCGACCTGCATCCTGAGTTTCGATAAATGGGTTAGTAACCAAATTTCTCAGTGAAACTAGTGAAGCTGTCTGAACCAATTTCTAGTCTGGATCAAAGGATCTGAAAGCACTGAGTGGTTGCAACAACCAATCCTTTTCAAAGTAAAAAAGTGCAAAGGTATGGTTTAAAACTTTTATTCGTATCAATTTATCTCTGTAACATTATGTTATGGGTGTTATAATATAATTTTATTGGTAAACGATAGTTCCTCCATCATATTTATATCCAGTATAATATTAATTATTAAAACTCTAAGAAGAATGCGTTTGAAGAAATGATTACACGGGTCAACAAAAGGCCGATCTCCATACCTAGAAACAAGACTATAAGGGTTTTTAATGTGCTCAATTCAAAGCTGGCAGCAGAATTGTTCTATCACATTACGATTTTGAGATATCCTAACCTAAAAGTGCAAAACACTTTGTTCGCTAATTGGCAGAACGCAGATTCGATTTTTTATCACGGAATTATGGAAGTTTTTGTCAAGGAACGATTATGATTTGCAATCTTTGCACTTTTAGGTTAGGATATCCGAAAATGTTTACGTAATAGAGCAATTCTGCGACCAGATTTGTAGTCAGCATATCGAATCCTAGTTGAAAAGTATACTCAAGTTTCTTTAATTCGGTTTTTACCAAATTACGAATAGAAATTTTGTTCTACCAAATATGTCCTGGCGCTTGAAAATGCGTTCAGTTGTGCAATTTATAAAGCACAATTTGAATTTTCTCTGGGTCGAAAACGACCCTGGAGTCGGGATTAAGGGTTAAAATTCAAAATCATGTTTTATACGATTTTTACTGTTGTTTTGGGTAAATAAAGAGATACGTATTTTTTTATTTTGCAAACAAGTTACGGCCTACACAAAAATTTCGCTGGTGATTTCATTTTCGCCCGAAACAGGTAGGAAATTATATTCAAATCTCTCCATTTCCGTTAAAAATCGATATTTTAACATTCTGTTTATTGTAATCTTACCTGTTTCGGACAAAAATGAAATCACCAGCGAAATTTTTGCGTAGGCCGTAACTTTGCGAAAAATTTTTTGTTTGCAAAAGAAAAAAATACGTATCTCTTTATTTCCCTAAAAGAACAATACAAATCGTATAAACTATGATTTTAAATTTCAAACTTATTTTCATTGCATGATTTGAAATGGAACTGGTCACGTGGTATCTAATATCATTGTGTAGTACCGATAGGTGCCAATATGTGGCAACTAGTATCACTATGTTTTTTCAATGTATTGAATACTGAGTCTCAATAGGTCTAACATGAAAAAAGTAGATTTTGAAATCTTACTATAGTATTTGGCATAATTTGGTTAAATATTTATTTGACTCTGGTGTAAAGTGAGGGCAGTTTCAGAACATTTCCCTCTACTATCATTATGGTCAACAACTGGAGCCATTTTTCATCGAGGTAAACGAACATTTGCAATCAGATACTGAACACTAAATTTTATAGAATTTCGAAATGAACCTCGTTTACCTAACTAAAATTTTCTGTCGAAGTCCGGCGCTTAAATATTTCCCATTACTTCTTCGCGATATTCAAAACCTTACTTCACACCATATCCGTGTATTGTGAATAAGTTCTTCAATCATCTAGATATACTAATGCGATATAATTGAGGAACATAAACAAATGCTATGAAATCAAATGCGTCGAGCATATTTCACACTTTATATGAGCAAAGTGATCGCATTTCTAAGTATTACGATAATAATCTAAGTTCTTGAGTTAATTGCTAATATCTTATCAGATTTCTATTATTGCAGTAGAAAACTTATTTTATAACCTTTAACACATCAATCTCTAACACCTCGATATTATTTATTATCGTCTACGTTACTATAATTATGACAAAATGAACGCCCACCTTTCAAATGTGTTTATTCTTTTATAAGTTGTAGCTTTTCAGTACGTGAATAAATCTTCGTCCAAATGGTAGAGCCACGTAGATTATGACCATAAATAATTACTCACATTGTCCTTATTTATAATCATGGAAACAGATCGTCTGTGCATGTGTAGACATCGCATGCATTGCACGGGAATGCGTTGACGGGATTGGGTTGAGAGGGGCCATGTAGTGGGGGGTACTCGGTGAGGCCTCGTTTTTCCCCCCACCACTTAACCACCTTATCCGGCAGGTGGCCCCGACTCAGCGGACCCGATATACGTAAGGCCCCGTGGATGGGAATCTCGACGGACACGCGCGCGCCACGAGATGGAAACGCAGATTGCGCATTCTTCTCTTCTCCTCCTCTCTTCCTCATTACAGACTGCGACTTCGTTTCTATTGCATCTTTTTGTACTTCTCCCGGTCTTCCTGACCACGCCACTCGGTCTCTTTCTCTCTCGCGTTCACATTCCCCTTTTTCTTATTAGCGTAAGCCTTACTGTGGTCTTACTTTTGTTTATTTTCCTGTTCTTTCTTCATTATGTTACATGCTGATTATTGTTTTTGTTACTTTCACTCTCCTCCTCGCCTACATATTATATATACGAACAGGGTTTGGGCGGTGTTCTGTATTTGGTCACTTAGAACTACCCTCCGTATTTTTTTATTTGTGAAATGTGTATCAAGAATACATTAGAGAATTAACAATTTTAAAAATTAGTTTTGCATCCAAACAAAATGTGCCAGTGCAATGAAAGAGTTACATCAAATTCGAAGAAATTACAAGTTGTAATATAAGAACAACAAATTTGTTAACCGTAGCTTATACATTGAGAAAATTCCTCTTACTATTTTGTATGAAAATAAAGTTTTCTATTTTCTTATATATAGAATCAACATAAAAGTGCCCAAAGTGATTATTGATCATGTGTGTACATTTTGCAGTATCTTCCAGAATTTTTAATGAATTTGCACGAAACTTTGCTATCCCTTAGTTTTCGGGGTCATTGAATCCGAAATCCGGAAGTGATGGATCTAATATAGCAGCTATAAATTTGTTAATTTTATACAATTACTAAATACCGTTAAATATGTACATGCGCGATCAGGATTATTACCGATTTGAAATGACTGAATATGGACTTTATGTGAAGATTGTAAAATTAATAATGACAAGTCCAGATTGGAGATTAGTTTACCCCATATATAGTACAAACACAATTATGCGACGGCTTGTGCGACAAACTTCGCACTCACGGAAGCTTGATATTTCGCTCGCGTTGCATATAATATTTTTTAATTCGACAAGCGTGGGGCTCGATAATTATTTAGTAGGATAGCGGCCCACAGATTTCATTCTTGTGGCGATGTCTAACATTCCAAGCAATGAATTTGTATGAAAAAAGGTAAGGCATACGGCGTTATACAGCGCAGGAATGCTTGATTTTTTCCCATTCACATGGAAGCCATTATTTAAAAATGCTTTTGCTTTACCTGATTTTCGGGCAAAAAAACATAACATTTCAAAATAAAATAACTCATCTTTAAAACACTATTTTTTGATCAACCAGAGCTCATTTTACGCGTAAGACTCCCACGTATTTGTAATTTTTAAGTCTATAATTTTAGGATAAATTTGAACGGAATTATCGCAGAAAGAATTGAGAATTTCGAAAAATTTCCGTTTTATGAGCAAAAATTACTCATCTTCAATCTGTAATAACTTTTCCAACAAATTTTTCTTTTTTATTGCATAACGACAGTTTTACATGGAAATCATCTGAGAAAAGATATCTAAACGAAAATATATGGAAAAAAAATTTTTCTTTTTAAAGCAGCCGGAAAAATACGAAAAACCGCGTTTTCCACAGTTAAAACCAATGTTAAATTTGAGGGTCGTAGCCAGAACAGAAGATATTAATTGCCAGCGCCAGGCTTTCGCTCACTTATGAGTAATGTGAAATGATAAGTTTTGCGCACTAAGGCCAAGCTGTATCGAAAAATTCGATATTTTCGGGACACCCTACTGCACATGGAGCTTGAATTAAGATATGCTTTTGAGACGTATTCAAGAGAGACCGAATTTCGATCTAGGTTATGAATGCACATTTAAGGTTACCGAATATAAGCGTTAAATATCAAATTAGATTGTAGACACGCCCTCATGATCAAATCGCGAAATTTAACCCCATCACCTTCTCAAAGAGTACATAAATTATTATTTCAATTTCCGTTGTTATTTATTGGGTTAGAACTTTTAAAGAATATTAAACTCCAATTTTCTTTACATTTTTACGTGACATTAGCGATTCACATGGTGTTACTCTTCACGGTCATATTATGAACATATTTTTTGTTTATAACTTATTTAAATAATGTTTGTATTTTTAACTTCAAGAGTGGGCTTTAAGTCTTGAAATAACAAAATCTTGAAAAGTTGTTATTAAACTTATTATCAGATACAGTTTTTATCGTTAATGGGCATAACGCATAATTTTGATCCCTCCTCTCATTGAATTTACGACGTATACATTTTCGCAAGTCTTATTTACGAATATTATATATTCGTAATTATATTCTTATTTATAGTTACGAAGTTTCAGTCACAAACTGTTTTGTTATACTCTATAATTGTACTGTAAATGACAAGCAAACAAAGGGGCATGTTTATTATTTAAAATTACACATTTACAATACGTTTATTATCTTTTTTTACGCCAAAAAGTAATATTTCATAATAATATTTTTCCGGATATTAGCAATGTCCGCAAAATAATTCAATTACTTTCCGGATATGGTACGATCAATATGATATTGAGTTAAAATGTTTTTTCGATCCGCAACTCTTATTTGGCCTTATAAAGCGCTTTATGAAAAGATCGCTTCAAAATAGAACGACAGCAGAGATGTTGAGATTGAGCCAAGTATGGTGAAGATCTCATGACCGAGTAGACAGAAATTCTATGAGAAAAAGTTACAGAATATCTCGAAGAAAATAGGTTCAGGTTCAGGAATCATCGGTGTTAGATGCGAAACGATCGACCAGGCACGTGGGCGATTCTGAAACTCTACGCGTAATTGATGTATTAGAAGAACCGAAGAAAAACCTTCCTCTGATTTACGATCCTATTAACTCATTGGACAGGCCGAGTAACATCTTCGGAACGACGTGAGCAATTTTTCTGACGAGAAAGAACTAAGTATAAAATCCGTGCAGGACGAAATGAGAAAAAAATTAAAAATAATTGCCACAAATGATGAACCCTAAGAAAGCGAAAGAGAATTATTCATTAAAGTTTTTCGTTCGTTAATTCTTATCCCTTGTCCTTTCTGGCCCTTTGGTTAGTTACATCGTCGTGTTTGATACTGCTTTTTGTGCTGCAATTGGATGTAAGGCATCGATTACTATAAGATTCTGATGTCGCTATTACCGCTTGGTATCGTTTTGCTTGATACGTCTCTTTACGATAATTTATATATACGTAACGATATTAATATTTCATGCATGCATCGTGCTTACCCAATCGTCTATATGTTTAACGACTAGTCCTAACTTATTTTATCGTGTCGTATTTTCAATAATTACTTTTTGTTGCTTGACGGGTTGCTCGGTCCATGCTACCCTACCTACTATTAAATTCTGAATAATATTATTTCTTCGCTGAAGTCTCCGCAATCTGGACTTGCATCATCATGGCTTCTAATAGTGTTTACGCAACTCTGAGATAGTTAAGGATGAACTAATCAAAGAGTAACTATATACCCGCACCCGCATCCCATTTATTAAATCTCTCATCTTTTCATATTTTCAATGCTGCTTTTTTCAATAATGTTTAAAATGACCTTGAACCGGACGTTCAAGATGAAGACGTAAAAAATACCACGTTACGTGGAAAATATTCAATTTCTTTTATCATCAAATTAGGATACTTATAGAAATAACAATAATAAGAAATAGGCATACTTTCTGGCAGTTTAACTGACAAGAACATAGTTCTCATAAGAAGAAAATCCATACATTACGGTAAACATAATATTTTATGCTAACCTCAGGCCAGCAGCGATGCAGACCGAGCATAGGAGTTGGGACTACAGAAAAAATATCGCAAGAAAATGAACTTATTGCAGATAAATATAGTTTTAACTGGCAGATACCAAATGAGTGAGTAATGATGAGCGAAATAAGTCAATGGAAGAATATTTTTTAATAAGTTGGGGAAAGGAAATTCCAATAGTGAATGACTTCGATGCAGATAGAATTTCTATAATTTTTATATGCATATGGGGGAGTATGATATACTGTAAAATGGACTCTAGATGAGATCGAGGCTATAAGGCTATTCCAGATTAAGTCTGACGATTTGATGTTTCTAAGTTGTTTACATGACGTTATAATATAGGCCATATATTTACATTATTTTAAAGTCTTAAATTTTAGGTTTAATCAAGATACATAGACTACAATATTATGTTTTATATGGCCAATTGTGTCACACAATTTCGAGATAGGGAATGAATTTAAATCGAGCATCATCTGCAAAAATTATTGTTACATTATATCAAACGCGTAAATGCAAGAAAATTGTATTTATGCTGACCAAAAATAAGATACACGAAAAAAAAGGACTTGTCTACCATTGCTAAATCGAGTTTGCTGTCGACGTGTTCGTTACCACAACGAATAATTTGCAAAGAAGGTTAAAAATTATTAGCTGTAACACCTGGAGAACATTTGCAAGATCGTTCATCTGGAGTTAACAGTTGCAACTAATTACTTGTTTGCTATTGCTAAAAGAGTTAGCTATTATTCCAAACTAATAGTTAGTATTCGTGTCTGTTCGAGTTTTAGCTGTGATAGCTAATACAGTTCTCAGTGGTTGTGAATAATGTGTGCAGGTCATCCTAGATGTGCGGTGTTCATGCCGCATTGTACGAAAGTACATGTAGGAACTATAGGAAAGATAGAAGAATAAAAAGTGGACCAGCGAAAAATTTCAAGTGAAGAAATGAATGAAGAAAAAAGTGAAAATAAAAAAGAACTGAAAAAGGTACAAAAGTGGGGTTATGGCGACGAAGTTATCATGAAATAAAGTAAAAGTTTTGCGAAACCCATATTATGCGTAGCATCTAATGTAGATGGTAGCAAAAGTAAACAAATGGATGAAACCCATAATTTTCAGTTCCATATTATTCGATTTTTTTCAAATTTTCAATTTCGAAAATAAAAAAAAAAATGGTTACACATATTACTAAGTCAGCATTGTTTGTACTGTAACTGATCTCAGATCAGCTGATTTCGTGATCGGGAATCAACTCTTCTTCAATCGTGTTATGTGTATATAGTATATACATTAAGTTGATTTTCTAACCACGAAGCTAACTGCATCAGGGAAAAAATGTCGGCACTAATAAAAGTTAAAACTGGCAACTAAAATGGGTAGTATGTCATAGCGAAAAAGTTAACCGCCATTGCTAACTTAGCTCAGCGAAAAATAGTTAGCCCGTAAAGCTAAACTCGTTTGCTATCAGTTCTTAGCTGTCATTCCTTCGCTGTAGTGGCTAACAATTAACAGCTGTAGCTAACTTTTTCTTTCAGTGTAGGTTCGACCTACCAATTCCACCTAATGCGTGTAAAAGTGGTTAGTCTCCATAATATGAAACGATGATCGATTTTGACGATAACTTGTTTTTCTGTCAATTTCGAGATACAGTAAACATCTCTAGGGTGCATCTTTCAGATGCACAACGGTTACTGTAAGTTATTACTAATGTTCCGGCTAGAGCAGAGATATCAAGAAAATATTGCAGTCATCACTTAAAAATCTCTGAAATGCATTTTTGCTGGTTCGTATCTTTTAGGACATTTACGAATTTCTGACACCCTTAGGAAATCTTCAATTCAACTGTAATTTTTTATATTTGGAAAACTACCCCCGAAAATGTTTTATTACAGTAATAGATACTAATCATGTATACCTAATACCATTAAGTTTATAACATGGTAATTTTGCAAGAAAAATTGTCTTAGATTAATTATGTTTACACGAACCAGTACCATTTATTAGCACCGTTAGAAAATACTCATTCAGTCATAGTAACCACGCCTTTGTTTGAAAATAAAAATAGTAAAAATGTTGATGTTTACGTGTAAAAATGACAAATGGTGACATTCATTCATTTAGTCATTGTCTATTCACTCTTCTTGACCTATTGTAAGAAAAGCGTTTAACGCGAGGCGCGACTAATTTGCTTTATCACCTCGCACTTAGCAATGCTTCCCACAATAGAGTGATAATTTTCCACTTTTGCATTTTGTATCGTAATGACCGAGAGTTTCGCCCGGCGGGTCGAAAGCTCGAAAGATCTTGCAACAAATCAACATCCCCAAGTTGTCAATCACGCGCAAGGAACCGGCGATTTCCTCTTTGGGAATAGTCACTTAGTCGCCGCGACGTGACGAGAAGCGGCGAATTGAAGATTTCACGACGCGTCAGTAACGTCTAGACGCTGTCTCGTCAATCTGCAACCGTGGCTTTATCCAATTGCTCGATAATAAGCGTGCCAGCGCGTTGGGAGTAACGGAAATGAGTATTATCCCGCGGCAGGGCTCGCAGCTAAACCGAAGAATCGAACGCAAAAGACTTGGTCGGGGATGGGCAAACAAGTCGTTTTGGCGACGAAGATCTATCGTGACACTGACGATGGGCTCGTTTGCATCTTGAAACGATGTTTAACTCATGCGTGCTTTTTTTATGAACCGGCGCAATAATTATGTCACGTACGTTTAGTTTCGACACTGCGGAAAAATAAAACATCCAAACCCATTGAAAGTAATAACACCGAATTTAGAGGTACTTCTCAAATTACAGGGTATCACGATGTTACTTGAATTTCTACGTGGTTTTGTAACTGAATAGCAACAGATTGGATATTCTTTATATTGATAATTATTTTAAAATTTGCATTTTCGTAAATTATATACTGTGTCAGCACGTAAATGTTATTCGTTCAACAGAAATGCTTCCTGTCAATGACACCAATAAACGGCTGTGTTTTGGATGTTATCGTTCGGGATATTTCATCACGTCTTAGAATTGAATGAGTTCGCATTCCAACTGGTGAGGAGTACTTTGAGAAGAATAATCACCAGGGATGAATATACATAAAATGAAAATTCGTAATAAAAAGTATAATTGTCCAAACAATAATATATTTAAAGTTATCATAGATGTATCGATGGCCTGTAGATATAAAATGGTGGACTCAACTATAATAGTTCTCCCAAGTATAACATTTTTCTTGGTACTGCATGTTGGAGGACCCTACACTGAAAAATGTGTAAGGTAGGATAATATTTCAATACTTACATTGTTTTTATCGATTTTTGTGATTAAATAATACATTTTTCAGTCGAAAATTATTTATCGCTACCTACTGCTGATAATTGTTGTAGGGAAAAGTGATTCCATCAGACCGTCTAAATAGTAATATTTATAAAAATGCTGACAATCCATTTTTTGGCAATAAGTTTCAATTTTTGCATTTTAGAGAGAGTACTTTTTTATAATCCCTGATTATTTGACGAGGTTTGTGGACTTCCTGAAAGCAAAGAAAAGATCTAGAATTTCGATAATTTAAAAAAAGGCGTTTTTTCCGAGTCTGATACCTTGGACTCGCGCAATATCGAAATTTTAGCCTTTCAGTGTTGATTTCAGACATCAGAACTGACGTTTTAATTCAAATGACAAAAGTAGGAAAACTTTTGGAGCCAATATATCGGCCGAAAGTTAGTTATATTGTCTAAAAATTAGGGTTGGGGTGGGAGCATTTATTTAAGAAAATTAGCACTAAAAAAATTTAGGACTAAAAACAAGCCTCAATATGACAAAATATTAAGAATTATCGTTATCCGTGAACGCTCATAAATTACACAAGACCACAAAAAAAAATTTTTGGGACTTTCTTTTAATCGGAGGTAGTGGATCTTATAGATTCTGGGTCGCCGAAAACGAATATGTAGCCCGATTTGGCCCATCACGTCAGGTTTTCGAAATATCGT
This sequence comes from Trichopria drosophilae, assembly GCA_030407085.1. NCBI lineage: Eukaryota > Metazoa > Arthropoda > Insecta > Hymenoptera > Diapriidae > Trichopria > Trichopria drosophilae. Next base: position 65,814,765 of record CM059583.1, on the reverse strand, counting down.
TTCCGGAAATTTGAATTAGCGGATAGGATATCTCGAAAACTTGATGTCATGGCCCAAATCGGGCAACGATCCACTACCTCCGAATAATGGAAACTCCCAAAAAATGTATGGTCCTGTGTTATCATTATATTCATTACCTATGTAACCCATTAAGTCTCGAAAATGCAGATAAAAAACGAAGTCGCCATTTCTGCATTCTACTTAGAAAAAGTAACATTACAATATAAAGGGAAGGTAACTAAAAGATGTATCAGGAGCGAAATGGACGTGGATGTTGAAGCTGGATTAGATAAAAATTCATTAAAATGCAGAATTTGGCGAGACGAACATGCTGTTTGTCCCCAAAATAATTACATGAAAAGTAATTTCAGAGGTCAAAGATGGCAAAATGGTGACACAGAGTATTATAAATTATGCTTACATGATCTGTATATATATGAATATTGAGTGGAAGCAGAACAGCATCTTTTGCCTGAAAGAACATATTTTTTGCCGGATACATAGATAATGTATTTTTGTATTATGGTTATATATAATAAATGTAAAAGTAGTATAAAGAAAAAAACATTTTCCCAGCATAATAAGCAAATAAAAATTCTAAATGCTGATAAAATGTTTTTTTCTTTTAAATTATTATAGGAATGCATTCCAGAAAGGAAATGATACCAGAAAAAAATTGGCACGCCTGGACCACGCAAAAATGGATGGGTTAAATTTTCGGTAGTGCCTCCCCTTAAATCACTATCTTATCGATTTGACTGTGTAGAACTGCTTTAAAAAATGTTGCGATGTGAAACAAAAATCAGTTGCCGATACTAATTCACGCCTATTTACACAAAAAATCAGTATTTAGTTATACAAATTATACAATAATCTTTGCTACTTCATATTTGATTTGTACTATTTTCTTGAATCCTTCGCCCGGCCTCGAATTATTCGCAAAAAAGAAGGTATTTAGCGAGAAGATAGTCAAAAGGAAAAAGTAAATAAATTCGCATTGACGAATTCTACATTTTAGAGATCCCTTAAGGTTATTTCAAGGACGAAGAACAATAGATACAGTGTTAACGATTCATGAGAAGTTTCGATCCTTTCGCTCATTTCTTATTCTTTGCTCGATTCTGTATTTGACAATAAACCACGAGGAACCGCGTGCATCGCTCTTTTTTGCCGACAATACCCGCTAAAAAGACGTGATTCGGCTGAGTCATGAATTTAAATACATGTGTGTTTACTTCACAGTGACAGAAGATTTATCAGGATTACGAGGGTCCCACGGCAAATTTGTAGTGCATATCAGCAATCCATATGAGCAGACGCCTTACTGCGAATGCCTAAGAAACTAAATCATACACGTAGTCATTTATTTTTAAAATGCTTTTATTATATTTCCAAGAATGTCATTAGAATTATATATAAATTCAATCCAAATCTTCAAATTAGGTCTTTTCATACACGTTTTTACATTGATACAACGGCGGTATTTTTAGCAATACCTTTCCCTCATTGTCTTTTAACGTTACAATGTCAGAATACTGCTATCAACATTGTAGTCGAAAAAGGACTTTCCGACTTTTTTGTGGGTCACTCAATCACGGATACTAAATGTAAAACGTCGATTTTCTAAAGACTCGACTTTGTAAAGAATCTACGTGCCTTTCTCAATCTGGAACTGGCCGAAATGAAACTTAATCAGAAATTGAAACAAATCTTATACTTTATCCTGTTGAAAGACAAGACAGTTGAGTGTGACTTTATATTCTAAATTAATATTCTAAAACCGGTTGGTATTCAAATATTTTTAATAAAATGGAAAATTGGTTTAGTCTCCATCTGTTACAGATCAGTTATCGGTGCACAACATAGTGATCAGTTTGTGTTATAAGTAATTTGCTAACTGATTTCAGTATTAACTCCCATAATTTTATATATAAAGCAGCTTAATTAACTATGATACATAAAATCGTCTTATTTAGCTTCAAATCATTAGATGCTCAATTGAAACGGATTTAAATTGCAAATGTATTTTTCATACCGAATAAAAACTATTTAAAGATATCAATGCTTACTTTAGCTGTAACAGCATCATGGTCGCTAGATTCTAGCTAGAAATGTACTTAAGAGTCGTATCAGAAAATATGTCCAAAACTTCAGAACATTGACTAATATTTACATCGAATTTTATTTCCATTTAGGACAATAAAACCTAATTTTTAAAGAATCTTAATTTGTTAAGTTGAAAAAATAATTCTGCTTATATATTTTAAAAAATAATTTTTCGTTAAACATGATTAATTAATTTTTTAGATATGTTACAAATTGGTTGTAAAAGTTTGATTAGATAATAATTGAGAATGTTAGCTCAGTGGACAAACGGTAGTTACGACTGTCTGGTAATGCATGCCTTAGTGAATCTTGACTACGACCTAATCAATATTCAGTAACCCCAAAGAACTTCTGCTCCCCTTCCTTAATGACCGTGGGCATCAGTTTCCTTAAAAACATCAAAATTGTTTAAGAAATATTTCTGACAGCGTATATTCTTATTAATTTATGAGCGTTGAAAATACCTTATTTAAACGAACATGTCCAAATTAAAATGTTATAAGTATTCGCAACATCCTTGTAGGTACTGATAAATATATTGGTTAATAAGCCTGGTATCCTTAGAGTTAAGACTAAAGTATGTGTCAGCAAATCGGCAAAAAGATTTCCAATTTAAAAAACGAGACGCGTTTCCATAGTGATAATTTAACGCAACGTCTTATTAAAATTGTGCGTATCTCAACAAATTCTCAAAGTACTAAGTCTCGGCACCGGCAGAAGTCACCCGCAGTTTGACCAGTCGAAACGCAGTATCCGAATAAATCTCACCAGCGACGAGTAATTATCAACGGCGGTTGGGTAATTTGCCAATGATTAACTCTTTCTTCTCGTCGCTAGCTTTCATGGATATAAATCACTGTCCTGCTGGGAAGCACTTTCAATGCGCGCGCGCACGTTCATACGGGCGATCTCAATTAAACGGGTTTATCCGAGTCAGCAGGGGGTCGCGAGTCCATACGTGGATGAGATATGACAACAGGATCTGAATAAGGAATCTGACAACTGTCTCACTCTCTCTCTCTCCAAGAGTGGTGTTACTGATGACCAGACGTGCGATATGACTCGCCATCGCATACGTGAGAACAAACGCGTGTTCATCCAGAAAAGCCGTAAATGCGAATCTCCGACTGTCCGAGGGTGCAAATCTTGGCTCCTTCTCACTCTGCAATCATGCTGAGGTGCGACAAACACTAGAACAGGAACACCTGAGGTCACAGTTCACCGACTCGAGGGGTTGGCCCTCGTGTCATCTCCACGAGACATCATCTTCCTTTTGCTTTGTTATGACACTATTATTTACCTAACCTGGTCCCTGGTGTCGGTTCGTCACTATGCAGAAAACTTGGTTATGAAATATGTAACGCTGCAAGTTAACCCTTCATGGCTTCATTATTTTGCGTCAACGAATTTATGGGAAAATTGATAGTTTGTGGAGTTCAGGGTCGCGGAAGCGAGTAGCATGTAAACGTTAAGGTGTGGATTAGACGATGTGTCAAATCGCATGTTTTAGGAAACTTCATGAAAAATTGGCATTTTGTTACTTTAGACTTTCAATATAACTTTTATCACTTATCGCGAAAAATATATAATTTCATTATCCTAAATCAAAACCCTTTGTTCAAAGAATATTTGTTTTTGCGTACTCCGACAAAATTACAGTGCTATTTCATATGGCTCGATTATACTCTGAAAATAGAAAAGTTATCCGTTTATCTTCATTTCGAAAAACTAGATAACGGTACTTCTAACATATATTATTCGTTAGTACAATATTGTTATGAACAATCTATTTATTTACTTATTAATGAGCTAATTTAAATGATAATCTAATGTGCAAAAAATTAAAAAATTAGTAAGGAGAATCTCAGTTGGGAGACGCGTTTTGTTTTTCAATTTAAACTATACCAAAACCAGAATATTTTGCATAGATCAACGTTTTAAACGCGAGTTTGATTCTAATAGAAGCTATTTGTTCACCCTTTTCGTCAAAATTAACTGTTTTTACGAAATTAACAATTCTAATTGCAAAAAAAAAAACATTTTTCGAATATTTGACAATTTTGGGATGTTGTGAGACACCACTTAAATACAATAAAAATTTCGTAAGTCGGTATTTAATTTTTATTTAACATTGAAAATAAAACAAGAAGAATTTTTATGAAGAAAAAATTACCAAAATGGGTGAAAATTGTCACATTTTAAGTGTACAGATCGACTGCATGGATTATAATGCATGGAGTTGTTCATGTTCAACTTTTTCGGTATTGCACGTTTGCAGCTGAATTGAATCCTAGAGTTTTCAAAAAATACATGATCATTACAAAAAATGTCAGAAATATAGCGCTCACATGTCAGTTATTTTGAAATTCGCATTTCTAATGTTAGATTCTTCTTCAACGATCCCAAAAACAAACGATCATCTTTTATCATTGAACTTTTCAGTGACTCTTAAAACCATGAGGTATCATATTTTATTCCAGAAAACGTACTTTTAAACGGTGAAAACTTATTTGTCCAAAATACCTCAACTGGTCTGCAGGATACGTTAATTTAATTGTGGTCCTAATATGTGAGTCGAGTGTCGTATAGTCCAAAGTTGAAAGAAGAAATTATCTTATAATAAAGTTTTATAATGTTGGAAGACAATATCTAGTGAGTTCGGGAAGCTTTTTTCCTTAAATCATAAAAAACAAACTTTAAGTGGGTCAATAAAACACGATTTTAAAAGAGAACATTTTGAACCTGGTGATAGACACTTTTCTCAGTGTATCAAATATAGTTCATAAAAATTAACCATTATTTTAAAAGAAGTAGGGTAATTAGTGAAGCGTGACAAGTAATAACGGCTATAAGGTCATTATGGCGATAAAGTAATGAGTCTCTTCCTGCGCTACTCATAATTAATCTTTCAAAACGGACTTCACCCGGTTCCTCTGCTAAATTTTAATTTCGTCGCACGCATGGTTTCGCCGATCGCATTAACTTTCTTCGACTTTCCCAGTACCGAATTTTAATTACTGTCGATGTATACGTGAACTGCAAAGCATTTGCGTGTCGGTTTCGGGGTCTTGTTTTCAAAAAGATTCACGAACGCGTGAACTGACGAGCAAAAAGCAACGAAATTATGGGCGCGATCGCTTCATATTCAACGCGCATCCCTAAAGCATGCGTTGCATGCGGTGTTATGCAGTTTTTTCGGTGTCCTTCATCTACATCGTTAGCGACTTTTTCTTCGCTAATTCCGTGGCATAGCTTCCCTCATCTGCGAACGGTATCGCAACGAGGTGCGGATAGTGAAAGAACGTTAATGACGCCTGGCAGGCAAATCTACCATTTTTCACTGTTTCGTTAACAAGGCCCGGATGGAAAGTCTTCTAGTGTACAAGCTACAAAGGTTCGGATAATGTACAGCTTCCTTTGTTCTAAAAAATCTTTGAGAAAAATCCCATATGCAGTCAGCGGTTGTTAGCTGGGGACCTTCCGATAGCGGGAAAAAACCTAAAATGAACAATAAATATTAATCAATAATTTAATTCGAACAGTACTTACGTGGTTAGAGAATTCTCATCTCTTCAAATGGTAACTAACCTTTAGTGATGTGGTTGACAGGTACACACTGATATATTATTGTATTAAATTATATGTATAGTTATCTGTTAAAGTGTGTTGTAATTTTTGTATAGGAGTAGTATGTACACTACCGCTCAAAAGTATGGGAATTTTGGCTAAAAAGTTGATTGTTCATCGACAAGTTAATGCAGAGAAATAATAAAAGATGGAAATTAAACACAAGACTTTCAGTTTCATGGTCGCATTCGTTTCATTTTCGTGTAGATCATGCATAAGTCTTCGAACTATGCTCCATTCACTCGTCATTTTTTCAAATTTCTTTTTATATTTCCAATCGGCTACCATTTGAATCATACAAATGAACACAGGGAAAAATTGCTACATTATTATGTGTCGTAGTTAGCATGAAATATATAACTTATAACAGATTATAGATTTTCAGATCCTTTGGAGGATATATCTTCCAAAATGGAAAAAATCGAGTATTTTTCACATTCTCCAAGTATGCCGAGGGTGATTAAAGTCGAAATAAAGTTGGATTCCTTGGAAGAGATATATGAGAAAATGTTGCATTTGTTAAGTGTTATATATTTTTATTTATGTTTTGATGCATTCATTATATGCTATTATGAGATGTTATACACATGTGTACTTATTATATATTGTCGACAATTTTTATTTTAAATATATTCCTTATCTTACTAAGTACTTTTTGAAAATTTCTTAATTGGCAGATATCCTGTTGGCTTTTTATTGTAGTATTGTAAATCTACATAATTAATGTAATGATTAGACAAATTCCAGTTTTTCAATAGAATTAAGATTGGGACTTACGTAACAAAATATTTTATTTAAAAAATCCCTATCCACATTTTCTACTTTCTGAAGTTCGGCTTTTGTAAAGTACACAAGTGCGAGAATCAAAACTAATTTATGAAAAATATTTAAGTTCTTCTAATTTGCTTTTTAACATTAAAGCTAGAATCGTAACTGATGAGCATTTTAATTGTTTTTATGTATCACATTTTGAACTCATTTTTATTAAATAAATTCCATTTTATTGAATGATTATTACGCAACCTGTCGAATGATATATTTCTATCAGCAGATCATGCGGCCAAAATTTTATCAAACACAGGGCTATCCTAACACTATTTTTATAACTGGTAGTGTCATTTCTAACTTTAAATTTTGCCAAAAATCGGTCTCCGAATTTCACGGTATTAGATAAATGGTTACTTAAAGATTTGTAAATTTTAATTGATGTCGAAGCACATAAATTGTTAGGCGAATTATCAGAGGAGACATCATATTAAAAGACTGCATACAAAATACAAAATAGGCCAATCTTCGAAGGAACATTTATTGCAGCAATAGTAACATATATTAAGAGATTGGCGGACCTGTTCTGCAATTCGTATCGAAATAGTAATGTGTGTTATTGATTTTCATGGCCATCATTGGCAAAAAAAACGTTATTAAATAGTTTCTTGGGCTTAATCTAGTATGAATGTTTATCAGACCATTCCTCTACTGCTTCGTTATCCAACAGGTAGATTTTACTTTATTTTACTAGTTTTGACTATGGAAATAACATAGTTGACTAGTTTTTAAACTAACCTCCTTGATAAATATAATGCATTCAAAATTGTATTATTGTGACTGGGACATCAAGGACCTACTTGCATTTTGCAAATTTTTATTAGCTCTCATTGTTGATTATCGAATAGGTGGGTATTTCTTTATAGTCATAGTTAGCTGTACTATAAACAGTTTATATTTATATTAGATCCGTTTTATATGTTTTACATATCACACTATTACCACAATATTCTTAATACTTTGAATAATTTGTAAACATTTAAAGATATCAATATCATGTAAAATTACTTTCTGATTCGAATTTCTCTGACTGTTGACAGTTACACGTTGAAGTTACTTATTTCTATGTCATTCTATATAATACGTGAACCTAAACAGAATATTAGTCGAGTGAAGCCTAATCACGCAAATGTATAAATTACATTTTCAGCAAGTATTATACATTTAACACTTGCATACTTAAAGAAAGACCCGAAATGCAGATAAAATAAATAGAATGATACAGTGAGACTTCATAACGGAAAGATTTAAGAGTATTCGCACAATTAGTCTATGTTAACTTGCCTTGTAAGGATGTTTTCAAAAGGTTGATTTATTGCCTAAGACTGAACTGGATTATAAGATTATGTGAATCAAGTTTTAATAATGCTGTAGGTGACGATATTCTAATTGTTTGCATATGACTCCAAGTAACACTCATGTCTCTCGCTGACATTTGAAAAAAGGGTCGCATTTGTACGGATCGTGTTAAAAAAAATAAGAAAAAATTTCCCAACGGATATCTCCAGATTTTAAAACGCGTTTGGACAATCGGCAAACATGCGATGGCTAATGAGCAAACGATGCAAATTCTCGTCAAGGCGGAACGTTCTTTTTTTCTTGGATAATTATTCATCTCGTCAGGTCCGCATGACGAAGAAGGGTTTCGCGAGGGGGACGGGTTTGCACCACGTGTACGTTACACTTGTCACAAAAAAGCGAACACACGCGAGAGACAGCACTGTGCGATCGGCTCAATTGGGGTTCCGATTATTTGAATACGCGGCTCATTTATCATACGTGAAATCCGCCTGTTTATTCGGGGAAGAACAAGTTTTAGGTCTTCGAGTGGGGCACCCGCTTCTCTACGCCAACCTTTTTTTATCTATGACTGCTTCTGACCAAGATTGGTCGCGGTTTTATTCCGACCGTCTGTTAGAACTAGTTACAGTCCGTTTTTCTTTAGATTGATGAAAGTACCTAAGAAAGAATATATTAAATTAGTTATTTTACTCTTACAACTTCTATAAATAATAATTGTTGTGAGTAATGTGGATTTTATTTCCCGCAATACTAGTAATATGAAGAAACTATATTCTTTGCACTACACCAACGTAATAACTGAAATTTAACTCGCTCATGCCCATAATTATTACTTTCTTTGTTAATGTCTTTTATTTGTAGCAATGGTGTCACGAAGAAACCACGGTGCATCATAATTTCTATCCGCTCATGCGAATGGTAGATTTGAGAAATTTTCTCACGATCTGAAAAAAACAAATTATATTGCCAGCTGTGGCTCATCACCTAACCTGTCGTTATGCCTCTTAAGAAATATACGGTAACACGACCAAAAATATACTCTGAGTTTTTGGTGCATCTTCTTTTTTCCTGCAATTTTCGATACATTCTCTCATTGTCCACGCACCCTTGCAGACCGCATGAACGTTTATTTTTTATTTCCAAGACGTTTTTTATATGTCCAAGTTGAATTTGACACACTCATGTTTACGTGTTGCTCTTTACTTATTGCAATTATTAATGTTAATTCAGTGTCAGACTCAGGATGTCCCTTCGTCGACTTACGGTGAATCCGTTACACTTGCTGCAAGTGTTGTATGGCTATCTACAAAAACTCGCCTTGTCTCTTGGATTTAATGGGGTTCGACTTATTCGCGCGGCCATACTTCATCTAGGGGTGCTCGATTCCAAACCAGTTCCTTCCACCGCTTTGTTATGAAGTGTCGCCACTCAAGTATCGTATTTGTATACGAATTGCTCTCTTACGAGGCACGCTACTGGTAAACGCATGGAGTGCATTCTGATTTTTCGAGGGGTACATTAAATCGTCGTTTGGGTCCAGACATCTCAAGGGGAGGCAAGTCTAGCATCCATTACTCTGGATAAGTTTCGCCGTTTTCAATTACATACTTTTCACGATGTCAGTTTCACACCGTTATTTTACGCCTCGTGGCGATTTTAGTGCTGATGGGGAACCGGATTCTTATATGCGGCGGGATCACTGTTTATTTATCGGTTACAGTTTTGAAGAAACATTGTGAAACGTATATGTTGCATGCGTTTTGTACTCTCACGATCATCATTCAGAATTATCAAAAATTGTTTTAATACCTCGTATCATAAAATATGGAGAAATGTGTAATTTCTTAAAATTTTTTTTACACATTAATGACCAAAGTATTTAAACAATTCTAAAAATGGTCCTTGTTGATACATGTAACACATTGGTAGTGATATAGTATGTTCAAGAAGGTATTTACATTCGATGCTCTCCACAAGTTCGGAAAATGAACAAAAACAGTAAATTATTTGAATTTTGAAAGGAAACTAAAAAGATTTCCTTATTCCTGAATGTTCGTAATGCAGTTTGTGTGCGTTCAAAAATTTAGTTAAATGTTTCTTCTTCCTACATTTTTTTTTATTATATGCTTGTGTTTACCGCATTTTTATGATACACACTTCAATAGCTAATCGTAGATGATTTATATGTTTATATTACAAAGTACCTTGCATTTAAACCGAATAATGTGGTTACTTATCGAGTTGTAATATATTCTCATTCCTCGTAATTACAACAGTAGTATCACTAATTCCTAGCCGTCGGACTAACACGTCAGACTGGAATTTATAACAAGAATTTTAGATAATATAACTCTGTTTATTTAATACACTAAATTTGTATTTTACTAGAGTATTTTTTATCATGAATATTACAAAAGTTTCACCATATTCCTACTTTTGAACCTCAAACTACTAACGTATAGTGATATTTCTCTCAATAATTACATTAGTGCTTTCCACTTTCAGAAGAAAACGGTTGAATTTGTAAACATTGTAGAAATGAATAAGTAGAACCATTCAAAATATAACTAAACCATTTCGTACTGAATGTTAAAGTAATTATAGAAATCTTGATATCGCACCTAGGTGGCACTCGACTACATTTAAGATTCACGTGATTGGTTCTGCACAGAAATAGAATTTGGTTGGAGAACCAATCGCTCAGTGCTCTCAGGTTTATCAGATTTGGATCGGAATCATCAGATTTTCAACGCAGGATTTGACAAAACAAGGAATGCAGATTTTATTTGTCAGTTTTTTCATAACCTTCATTGACAGTAAATCGCATTATATTAAAAAATTAACAATAAAATTTGTTACAAATTAACTGCTGGTATTCTGTATTGTTTCTGTAATGAGTTTTAAAAGAGTTGAAATTCTTTCAATATTGAATATTGGAATACTGCTATTGTTAAGGAGGTTAGTATGGTTAAGAATTAACAAGTAGATTCTGACGAAAAAATTACTAAACGATAATATGAATATAAAATTAATTTCTTGAAAATTTTGAGTCATATGGATACCTCAGTCTTAAGAAATTGGTGAAAAACATTATGTGCCTATTAACATGGTGTCATATGTAAAATGGCATTTTTCAAGGCTTTATATGCGAGATTTGCACAGAATTTACAAATATATGTACTTAAAATTAATGTCAATTAAAGAAAAATATATAAATTGTTGTCAAAAGTTTATTGTCGTACAGGTTAGAAGCAATTACCGATCTTCTTAAGTAATGATCGGAGTTGCGTCCAATGTAAAAGTGATCTTCTCATTTTATATTTGACTTTTTTTAGAAAAAACATTGGAGTGGAATCACTTCTAGATATGCTTTGATTTGATCAATTATTTAGCAAATTTCGATTTGCTTTTTTTAATTCTGCCCGTTTGAAAATCAGGTGATATTGTGTTTAATGTTCGCAATTGAACTGCAAATCTAACAGCTTCTGCAGATGTTATAGTCACAATCGAATAATAATACACGAAACCAAAATATTAGGTATTAGTCGATGTTGGTTGTGTTCACATCGGACGCTGGGTATAATCTTTTCGAAATTAAGTGTTAAAAAGGGTTACAATTCATTTAATGTTTCCAGTACTTGTGATCGTCGTAATATTCAGAAAACGGTCATTAATACTAAAATCTGTAAAAAAAATCGATTAACTTTAAAAGAATAGATATAAGAACCGAACAAATTAGGGCCGATTGTACATGCTTTTATGATACAAAATCCCAATTTTTTAAAACAAGATTGAAGAAAAACTACATGTGAATTATCATTCATTGGTATTACACATTGGAGCTCGGAAATTTCGACAATATCAGTATTTTCCTTCTGGGTTCTAAATCCACCCCTCTGTGTAGCCGCGCATGAAAATAGGAAGAGTGAATTTTTAACATCGGAACTTAGGAATACCGTATTGGAAATTTGTCAATACATACCTAATGTTATTTATCGCGTTATACCAAACATAATTGTTTTACAGCACAGTTAATAAGAAAAAACTAGCAAACTGTAATGTGATAATTCATGTTATCATCAAGTTCAAATAGGTTTTACCAGTATGCTTTCTAAGACTGCCCATTTTCTTCAGAAACGTTCTTTTTAGAGTTTTATTTAATACTGTACTGGATGCAAAGTTTGGAAGAAACTTTTTGCAAAAGATTGAAAGTGTTTGCCAATACGAATATATATGAACATCTGCTACAGATAAGTAGAAAGTAATCAAGGTGTATGCAACTATATATACCACTTATGTTGGTACACCAACTAGATGAAAGTTGTTTAAATCCACAATCTCTTATATTTGTGAGTCCTAATTTTTTTTGTACAGGAGATAATGAACAATAAAATAGACAGCTTAGAATAATTTTCTCGAACTTTTTGTTGACTTTCGTGTCTTTCATCTTATTACAGCGAATACTTAGATATAGTTACAAATTCTTTTAAATTTTTGTGTTTCGCTGACTGAGAGTTTCGGAACGAGTAAGAAAAGCGATAAATCTTACAAAGATCGACTTCCTGGATATATTAAAATTTTGATTCCACGCAAATAACAATATCTTGATTAGTGTTTAAACCTTTGCTAATAAAAGAATATTACATATCAAAAACAATCTGCTACGATTACTCATTTAGAGGATCCCGAGGAAAACAAGTTTATGTGCTGTTTGGTATTAAATAAACTTTTGGTATTAAAGAAATGTGATGATAGATTCATTTTCAAAGAACCAAATTAGTAGTATGGATTTTTTTTTCTAATAATAAAAGTTATTTTCGGAATTATAAGATTTCTACTTTCTCTGTTAATATTTAACTTACTCTATCCTACAAATAAAATATATTTTATAATAATCTTATAATAGAAACAAATTCTATAAATTTAAAGAAGTATAACTAATCCATCTTCAAAACTGTTTTTTATTTGTTGAAAACATTTCAAATCTTCCTGATAACTACATGTCGACGTCTTCATACGTTTTTCATTACATCAAATAAAAAATAAATCAAGCTTCTTCAATTGCGATGTTTTAATATGCAGTTTTTTATGGCTCGTTGTAGTCTTGTCAGTAATCGTTCATTGTAAATTCATACCCACTTCATCGACGGGGACTCTCGCAGTAGGATACAGAAACCAGTTCTTCGATCTTCGATTATTCCTTGACTCAGTGAAGTCGAATATCAAATAATTTGAGCAGGTGGACTCGCGATATTTGTGGTGGTAAATAAGCATTGACAATTCGTGGACGCGAACTCGACTGCGATAATTTTATTCAAGGTTTCCGATTACGTACTTACTAGGCCCGATCGTGCAATTTATGAGACAAGTTACTTAAATTGACTTGATTCCAATTTGCAAGGCTTCGAGTATTCCTCTTGCAAAATGTATTAAATTTCTTTATATTATATAAATGTTTGGTATTTGTTTCTTATTACCATACGTAATTGTACGAATCTTAAGTAAGATAGCCATATATAAATTTAAAAAATGTGTGCCGAATATATCGTTCAATCTGTAAATACTTTTTGCATGCGTGTCTTGCAATTAGTTAAAGGGAAACCTAAACAAATAAATTGCATAAGACTTTGAAAGTTTTTGTTTCGTTTTTTAATATTTTACTTAATTAGTAATAACTTAAAAACTACTATTTTGGAAAATATTGATCAATTAATTTCTCATTATAAAACTTTTTTAAATTCGAAGATTCCGGACACATTTTTAAACATTTGAACTGGTTACTTTAGAGAAATGCAATATTTTTCATCTACTTTGCTAACTGAATAAAGTTGAACCAATTCTCAGAACAAAAATAAATATGAAATATTGAAATTATTCGACTGGGATATAATCGTAAATGTAACGTTGTATTAACTAAGGTTCAACGTTACATTCAATGGAAATGCTACTAATAACTCAACAGAAAACAAAACTATGAGAAGCAAACAATGAAAGCTCAGGTTTTGAATATTGATGTCAAAAATATTTTGGCGTGGGAGACGTCAAATATTTTTTTAATTAATACAATTTGAACAGCATGTAGATACACATGTGTATAACTGTAAGAAATTCGTTATAAAAATAGACTTGGTTATAAATAAAATCATGTTTGATTTTCAGATTTATACAATTGGTTGAGATAACGTGTCAGGAATGGGATTCTATCCACTTACTATTTAGTAGTTACTAGTCGCGAGTTCAGACCGCATGTCTTGCGTGAGTGATGCCTTTGAAAGACAATGCTTGCGGTTTCTTATGTGATGCTCATATGTTTGCTTCCGATTGATAACATTTTTCAACTTAGAAGTCATTTATTTCGAAACGAAATATTATTATGTATTGACACATGCCATTCCATTTGAAATTACAAACGAGGTTAATGGCAGAATACAAGAGAGCTACTCTACTTGCATCTGGAAGGCGGGCTTGATAGAATTCCCAATTCTATAAGGAATACGGACAACTAGAATAGAAGCCTATCTAGATAAATAGATGTCGCACGAATTAGACCGTAATCATTATTGAATTTTTTTGAGGAATATAACGCATGTAAACAATAACTAGAATACTCACATGTCTGGATTGCATCCCGTGTACTGCATATTTTATATATTTTATATTCAAAACACAAATTCTGCAAGCTCTCAATGGATTGTACGAATTAAACTTTTGTTCAAAATTTACTTTGAACTCAGAGTCGAATCAAAATAGGATAATGCTATAATGATATATACCCATAATAAGGAACAAAATAAATGTGGCATAAAAAGAATAATACACCCTGGAGGGAAATCATCTGTAAATTAAAACGAATTGTCTGTAAAACAAGTACTTATTAATTTAACAGAATCATCTCTAAATGTAACAGATAATTCTGAAATTAATTTCGGAAATCTTAAAAACCGAATACTTCAATAGCTACAAAGTGTTAACATTAGCAACTATTAATAAAAAAGAACAAAGATGTACCATTTTCTAAGAAGAAAAAGAAAGATGTGTTTAAACTATATATATGTTAAAAAAAATTCCTGTAATGGGAAATGAGGAGTATCGTGTATAGCCGTAACGGACCCAACGTCTCCTGTAGAATGGTGACCAGGCTATGGCTGGAATCAGGCCGGGTTACGTGACCAAAATCCTGTTGCGCTAACCTTACTGAATCTCAATGGGAACACTATTTATGTTTGGGTTTTACCGGGTAATGGCAATCGAGCCAGGCTACATTAGATGCATTCTGGTTCCTGTATCCATTTGGAATGTGTAACATGCAAAGAGGAAAAAACATTAAGGGGCATAAAATACAAAAAAGAAAGATGAAACAACCTGTTACATTTTTTTTTAATTTCTGGGGTTTTTTAAATAATTATGGTTCACAGTCGAAAAATTAATTTTCTTTTCAAATAAATTCGATTAAATAGGTCGCTGATTACGATGTATTGTAAACATGTCAAATTTTATATAGCCGATCCAATATAGCGGACCAACCTTCAAAACTGTATCCAATTTCGATGAAACTTAAAATAGTACAAGTATACTAAAGTAACAGATCATATCATATGAGTATTCATAAAGACGTCATATAGTGTCAGATATTTCAAGGCCTATAGTGAACAAATATGATGGAATTTTTTGCAACTTATTTTTTAAAAATCTTTCGGTTCTTTTACCCCCTGACGTCAGAAACTTGTCTGCCACATCAGAGGAGTTGCGAAATTCACCGAAAGATTATATTTCTTTAAACGATGGAAAGTTTTTTTCGAAAAATTATTTTTGTCATCAGACGAGCGAGAAAGATTTTTTCCATTAAAAATGGAGAGAACCTCTCTCTGGCGTTTCATCCCGGTCTGTATCAGCTGGAATCATCAGCAGGGCTTTGTGATACAGACCTGCCCTGTACGCCGTTGTTATATTTATTAGATCTTAAGTCATTTAAAAGAAGTAATCTGAATTTCGCTTATTGCGAAAATTTAAAAAAATTAGTTGCAAAAAATTCCATCATATTTGTTCACTATAGGCCGTGAAATATCTGATTACTTTATAGTAAAAAAGTGAGCATAAACTATTTATAGATTTAAATCTCCCGCCTGGCTGCGTAAGGCGCACCCTGTCATCCAATTTCTAAAAAAAATTTGTCATCGAACGATAAAAACCTCCATCTACCTTATCGAGTGAGTAGTACTTTGTACTTCGTACTTGGTGAGTTCTCTGATGGATCTCCCAATTACGGATACTGGATTTTCGCAATAAGCGAAATTCAGATTACTTCTTCGGAAGATTTCAGGACACTATAACTAAACAATTATGAGCTTCTTCGAAAAAAATATTCAACGAACTATATGTTCTTAGAACTCATCGAGGAATATTTTGGACTTTTTAAGCGATATTTTGAGAAATTTTTTGTTGCAGTATTGTTTTAAATAATTGAAATGATTTTGATAATATCTGAGCTTTTTTTTTGCATTAAGTCTGAACTATAATATTTAAAATTCCTTTCCTCAAAAACTATGAACCTTTGAAGGAAGTTGCAATTAGCAAAAAATGATTTAAATGTTTCATAGAATGTAACAACATGTTTTCAGAATTTTTCGTAAATATTTTAAAATAAAACAAAAATGAATTAAAAAATTCCTCAAATTATCCTTTACAAAATGTGGAAAATGTCTTAGCATAATTGTTTTAAAGAAAGCTCGTAGTTTTTTAGTTGGCTCCTACAGGAACTTTTCAAAGAAATTCTCAATGGGAATCCCATTTTCAGTTCATTAAAGTAAAGTGGGCTAAAAAAGCAAAATATTTTTTACAATTAAAATATTTCTTCACGTTTCTTCACAGTTTGTTGAATACAGTCCCAATATTTTGATAGTTAGACAAAAATTTATCAGAATAAATATTTCTTAATTTTTTTACATTTTTTTTTTTCAAATTTGGCGCCATATTGAAATTCTTGGTGGCTAAAACTCAATTTTGACATCAGAATATTGAAGAGTGACCTGGAAAATATAAGGATATGATACCTTTCAATTTTTTTCAACTTATTGAATATAATTGAGATGATTAAAATGAATGAAATTAAAGTGATAATTCCCGGAGTTAATGGGTTAAATTGATATTTACAATGTTCCAATATGTGGATCTCAAGACCTATATTTTTAAGTAATTATTCTGTAAAAAAAATAAAAAATGTTATCATCTTAATATATGTTTAACTAAGTATTGTTTGTGTCTATATTTTATTTCTTGGAACGTTTTAAATTTTCCGTTTATTATTTGCAGCAAATGATAAAATTAATATAATATATTTGTATTTTTATGAAAAGTTACTTCATATGTTTGAGTTTGAGCATGTTACACAACGCGAAAAGTTGCGCAATGTAAATAAACAAACGTTTGTTTTATCGACATTTCTACGTACCTTATTAAATTGTTTTTGTTCAATGCTACTGTTTACTCCTAAAATACATGGCGCACAGAGGTATGTGTTATGGCGAAATTTTTCATTTATTAATCTTACTTTCGAAATATTATGTACAGCTTTTTAAATCAGAGAATTAAATATTTAATAAAAGCATATATATATACATATCAATTTTTTGAATATAGATTGTTATCGTTTAACGCTCATTTTGTCATAAATTTATTTAGCAATGTACTTTGATAACAATTAAATTTATGTGGTGTACTTCTATGTATGCTTATGCTCTGAAAATAATTATAATATTTAAATTTGACATATAATTTCCAATATTTTTTCTGAACTTTTTTTTAAAATTATTTTAAAGTTTCAAAAGGCCAAATTTGTAAATTTCACAATGAAATGTTCCTTGCATTTGTAATAACTCTATGATTTTAATATGTCGTGGCGTTAAATTTATGACACATCACCGTAATCATGTCACAACATTTTGAAGTCTTCACACTGTCCATTGCAGTGTCGTAATTGCAAACGTTTGATACAATTCTAACCGTAAATTCTGTCTGTTCGTATTAAAAACATATATGGCTACTGATTTTATGCAAAAGAGAACGTAATTTCTAGTTAAAGATTTCGACTAATTCGCTAATCTTCAACAATTAATTTACAAATTTTTTATAGTATATTGGGATAAAGTTGACGACTCTTAAACCATTGATGTTTTATTTATGTTGATATAAATTTATAAATGCAGATATATAAGAGTTGTGCTAAATTTCTAATGTTTTAATTGACTAATAATTCGGCTTTCCGGTATTTTTTTGCATTTGAAAAGAGATGCTTAGAAGCGGAATAAACATTAAAAAGCCATCCAAAATACTTTGAATTTGAATGAATATACGTATATTTGGAAGCGACCACACTTGCCAAAAATCAGCATCTGCATTCGGATTCAATTTCAAAGAGTAAATAAAACTTCCAATAAGCGGCATCGACGTTATTAAGTCAGGGTTGGTGCATTCATACAAACGTACATATTAAAAAGAAAATACAAATAGGAGGAACTCGAAACATCGAATCGGTCCCTTTGCAGAATCCCGTCACGCGATAATTAAAGTACGACGAGAAAGTCCGTTTACTTTTGCACGTGTCGGAGCTGATCGAACTCGTTGTTCGTAACCTGCTCTCTTAATAGCTTGTACAAATGAAATTTCTGTAAAAAGTCAGGCCGAATCTTTGGAGCCGTGAAAACATTGGTCATCGTCTCCTCGCGCCCGAATACGAACGGTAGCAACATATCACGGATATGAAGGAATGGAGTGAATTTAAAGGCGATGCCGAAGGATAAAGAAGTGTTTTAATCAGCCAGGCGGGGCCGAAAATCCATCGTTGTTACACGCATCTTCGAAATTCCATTTCACGGTATAACGTCCCGTATCCCTGCTAAGATAAAAGCCCCGCACACCGGCTAACGAGGTTTCATTGTTTATTTGCCCACGTGGAATGAGGTGGGCCACCGTCATCGTCGGTAGCTCGATCGAAAATCATTCCGCCTAAGATGAGGTTTCAATCTTCATCCATACGCGATAATGAAGTATCCTCGAATTATTTAGCATCCCTTTTAAGCGTTCGCTGATGCACTCCTGCCGTTGACGAAGGATCGGTATCGATCGCATTTAAGATTTCCAATCTTATTAAAAATGATCTTTCTTAACTCCTTCGACGTAATATGCTTGAATAATGATAGTTTTTAATAAGGTGCATCGGCTTGGTATTCGGCGAATTTCAATCTGATACAATAGAGTAATTTATTTCTTTAAAGTGAATAATACATTTTTGCTACTACCTGATGCTGTATCTCTTAATGATAATTTGAAATCGGCAGATATTAAATTTATCGATCTTTATGCGTAAATTATCCCATCAGTATTTGACGGTTCTCTTCAGTACTTATATTCATTACATGAAAGAACACAATAACGTATGATATTTAAGGAATAAACCAGTCATGCTCAATGATAAAATCAAAATTAAAAACAGTGTTAAGAGGATCATCTAAGCCTATTAGTTAAAATCAATGAAATCATTAATTGGTATTATTACGTTAAATTTAATGAATTACGGGTAAATTGATTTGACTTATGAACCAATTTGAAAAGATATATGTAACCTCCAAAGAAACGGCTTTTTTTTTTAAATCGTTTCATGTGTTCCAGCATTTTTGATGGTTTTCGAAATATTTTACCATTCATAGACTTTTTGCCAGCACTGTATATAGCGTTACGAATAATCCCGAGTAAACAAAAAGTTGAAAAACTAAATCACATTTGGCCAAAGACGAATGAAGCGGAAAATTATCAAAATACGATCATTTTTTTGAAACGTTACAAGATGTGACATTTTTCGACAATTAATGGGAATTAAAGCAAAATTCCACACAAATGAGGTCTGTTTCTGACATACGTTTGATCCGTTTTTTACCTCTTTTTATATACACGTAATTGTGAAGGTACATACAGCATGGCTTCAAATTGTAGTAGTTGTCGATCAGAATAGTATCACTTTCTTTCGAAATCCAATCAAATTTAATTTAAGTTTTTTTAGATGACAGCATCTATAATTGGACATGATTCGGTTGACGATGGACCAGAATGTAAAACTAAACGTTTCATAATTTGACTTATTTATATCTGAATAGTTTTATATTTTGATCTAATTTGAAAAAATGTGCATTGTATTCATATATTAATGTACCTGAAAATAAGATTGTCCCGCTTTCACATTTATTATGAAATTATTTAATATTTCGAGTAGCGTATTTTTTTACCCTGATATAAGATTCATTACAATTACTATGCAAGTTAAATGTATAATAATTTAAATGTATATTGATTTTTGAGGTATTCTTATCAGTGTTATAGATGTTAAGTATTAAAATATCTTAAGAATGTCTGTAGCATCCTTTTTTTCGCATATATGCTCATGTTGGTCAAAGCGTAAAAATAATAAAAATAATTGTAAACGATATATTGTATACATTTTCAAATATTAAGTAATATCTGTACCATCAGCGTCATGTATTGAGATAATAAAATATAATATTCAATGATATTTTTCCTGCGCAGACCTTAAAACTGCACCTGGCGAATTCTTAATTTGGCGTCCTGCGTTTCGAGATTTTCTATAGCGAGCTGAGATTTGTTGCAATTAAATTTTATCGCATGGCCTTTGCCTTTTTATTACAATCGAGGAGAACTTTTTCTGATTGAATTTGTGGATGTGATTTCATTATAATAGCTATAATTTGTCCGTTAAGATTAAGAAATTGTATCTTAAACATAACAACCTGGGTCTTCTCCGTTTACTGTGTTTAATACAATATTCTTTTATATCACGATTGTGGAGTATTATTAAGTTATTTCGTATAAACTAAATATTTATTCATAATAAAATCTATTTCATCTTTGTTTGAGACGATCTTTATTTATGATATGTACCATTTTTTCGTAAGTGAATATTTAGAAGAAAAGATTGCTGGAAATTTAAACAAAAATCTGGGTTTAAAGGTGTATGTTTAAATATTGGAGATTTCCTTTACGATTCCGAAGATTTAAGCATTTCATAAATGAAAATATTTAAATAAGAATATATAATTAAGTTTGATATTGTTTATGGTTTGCAATGATGATGAATCGTTTTATGATAAACAAATAGGATGATCTACTTTTAAACGAAAAATCGGGAACGTCCTAGCTTTTTTATTGCTTTGCGAGTACTAGCTATTTTATAATAAGAAGCAATTAATTTCTATGAGGTATATTATACGATTTACTGTAAATGTACGTACGTTTTAATTATCCGATTCTAAGTGTATGTTATTCACAACCGCGCTAATTTGACGTTATTAATATATACATTGAAAGGCATTGATAAAACCATGCATCTACAGAAGCATGCTAATACACTCTCAATTTACGTTTTATTTATTTACTAAATTCGCGTTTATGTACTTCATTTAGTTATATTTAATAGACAATTAATAATTATAATTATTTTTATAAATACTATTCATTTTTCACTATATTAGAAACACATTGGTACCACACATACGGTCTAATAGAATTATGCAGGTTACAATTCTGCAAAACTGAGTAAAAAATGAAGTGGCACTACGAGAGTATCTCTGTGCATGTAAGTTCAAAAAAAAAACAACACGGACGACTCTAAGCCATCTCTGTTTTGAAGTTAATTCTTTGAGAGAGCTTTGCAATTGATGGAAACCCTCTGCAGGATTGCAGGAGGCGTCAATGGTGTTTTTATCCATGATATTTCCAGATACATCTGGGAGTATCTGCGACTGAAATAACCAGGACATCCTTACTAATTCCGTATTAGGCGTGTCGGAGTTCTATCAGAGATATCCAGGAGATCTACCTAAACTTCTCCACGTTATCTCTGGAGAAGAAATGTATTTTTATTCAGAAGTCAAGCACTAAATGATTGGAAAGGATCAATCAATTTATTGGTCACAACAGCAAGTACATTTTCTCCGTGTGTATAACCATTGTCACGATCTGTTTGTTATCATTATTGAACTATTTGATAGATTTGATAGATGTAAAGTCTCAAAGTTTAAATTTGTTGCTGATCGAAATTAAATTACTTTATATATTATTTTCTCCGATTCTACACGCGTGACTTGAAATACCAGGGCGTTAAAAAAGTAATATTAAAAGGTCGAAGAAAGACAGTTCGATCGACTCATGCGCGCAGTAATTCATCGCGTCAACTTTAAAAAGGCATAAGATGCGCTTCGACCACCTGTTATAGGATGTCGATTCATAAGGACCATTTTTCTCTCTCTCAACATTCTCAGAAATAATTGTCCATCCGAAGTCGAAGCGCGCGGATGTAAGAAGAATTTCTTCGATACACGAGAGCGACACGTTCGTCACCCGCAGATTATTTTGCTCGCGCTCGCAATTACGTCGACTTATTCGGACGTGAAGGCTAATTGACCGCGACCTTAAATGGAAGGCGACCGGCACGGCGCTTGTACAGTGCTTCTTATGCGTAAATCAATCCTCCGGACGCGTCGTAACGTCCAGAGACGTCGCTCCAAGATTTCTTTCCTTCCCTTTCTCGCGATACCAGTATGTCGTCCGCCACCACCGCGGTGGCCGTCAGGGATCGTGGGATCGTTTAAAACAATTTTGCTTTCGACAATAATGACAGGGATTATCTCATTTAACATTAAAAAAGGTACTTTATGTACTCAATCATTAAACCTTGGTACGTGTGTGCTCGTTATTATCTCTCATGGGCACTTTGTAATTTACTGAAGAACTGTCTTCAGGGAGAATGGACAATTATAATTCTTTCTGTATTTTAAAGTAAAAAGTAGAATTAATAATTGGCGGCACACTTGGTAATTGATATTGTGGTAGCAGTTTTTTATCTACTGGTTCTTGTGTTGATGTTTGCAGAGGCCGATTCATCCATATGCGATCGAAATGTGCATCTTAATTATACTAATAGTGACAGTAATGATGAAACTATTAACTCGATTTTATATCAAGTTTACATGTTGAATACCTTATGGTGAATGTGATGTGATACCCACGTCCCGGAATTGTGTATGTAGATGAGCCTGTTAAAAGAAATCGGTAATTTTTTGTTACGGCTTGACAGACCTATTTTTAAATATCAACTCATTTCTAGCACATCGTGTCATCCAAAGTATTTGCAACATATGTTATTAGCCCCTTAATTTATATGTGATTTGAGAATTTTGAAATGGATCTAATAGTGCAATGAACGAAATAGATGGTAACTAACCAAATTGACCACAAAAAAACAACCCAACCTGACTTCAAAACACCCTACATTGCTATGATCGCGAAAACTCGCTGCATCTTGTCGAGATACAAAACAAAGAGCAATTACTGACGAAAACGCAGTTCACAGAAAAAAAATATTATGATAATACCACTACATGGTTAATGGGTATGGATAAAGCAAAGGATTTTATTTCCCCAACCAATAAAAGTGACCAACTAACGTCTATAACGGGAGCGAAATTGTACCAACCGACCGACTATGTCAATATTCATGGAATTACATGGAGGAGCAAAACATGGATCAAATTGTGTAGCAATATTTACTATGCTGAATTAGAAGACCTACATACTCTATCGCTAAATGTAGACAGGAAGAACCAAACATACGCATACTACTAAAAGCAATATTTTTATGTTTGTGTCATTATGTGTTGACAAATGTAAGTTACAAAATAATGTGAGATCGGAATGTAAACGAATCCTTACCTTGGATTGTTTGCTAAAAACCTGAAAATTTAGCGGAAAGAGATTAAATCTCACAAAAAAAGTATTACTTCCGTTTTCTACAATAATTGTAGGTTTTATTAACTTAGTTATTTAATTACCCAAAATCGGTCTAAGTGAGCATCATAGGCTTAACTGTTCAGTGGATGAATGGTTATTTGTAGACTCGGTAATTTTGTTATTAACGCATGCTCGTATATAAACTAGCACTGTGGCCAATTAGGTACGACTATAGAAATAATAATGGAAATACTCAGTCTACAAGTAGCAGATTCCGCGCTGCTCGGCTTACCCCAAAAACTGTTCGGGTAGCTCTGCACTGCGGTATGTCACAAAAATTTAATTATTTAGATTTACTTATCTAGCTTGACATAAACCTCTTTCATTTTATTAACTAACTGGAACGGTCGCTATGTATTATCCATTTTGCGGAACAAATAAAACCAGCATATTACGAGCATTAAGTGTCGCCACTGTTGCACAGAGAATTCTTAGATTAGCGAAGCTTATCATCAAAGTAGTAACCACCACCTACCAGGTAATTCAGTGTACCAATAAAAAGATAGTAAGGTTCACTATTACCTTTTATAGCTAACGAATTTGTTTGTGGCGGATAGCGATTGTCTGGATGAATTATACTATTTTCTTATTGTTACGGTAACAAACCATCATTACTTGGTCCTAGTGGTTACTTATGGACTTATCAGTAACATTACAGTTATCTTTTAGATAGTAAGTATATAACTAACCGCTTCCTTTTGTGTATTTCGTGATATCCTCATCACCAGCAAAAATATCAACGAAATATTAGTGGTCCAATATCATTCCCATACGGAGTACTATAGGCATTGCTAACAGTCTTGATATCTCGATTATATCTGATGATGGTACCTTGACAGATATTTTGGACCCGAAACTGGTTGTTGCAAGACTGACCTCGGCATAACTAAGTGCTCAGCAATCAGAAACTGCACTTGATGCAATTCATCCAGACGAAAATGATCCATATTTTATGAAACTCATCAAGATATGATCAAGTTTATGAATACGAAATATTGAAAGCTGCTCTGAAAACAAATATCACTGAAACACTATTCTATGCTGTTGTCTATCTATAAATGTTTGACCTACACGCGACGTCATTTATTTTTCTTAGTCAATATTTCATCGGATCTCGTATTACTCGATCAGAATATTTACGAGACCTGATACATTAATTGCTTCGATCCATACACCGATTCGACGACCGATAAGAAGCTTGGCCATGGTTCCCATCCATTTAACGTCACATTCTACCAAAAGGACGAAGACCGTAAAGAAACAAAAATGACGTCGAATTTCAGGGGTTCGCGAATGCGATCTTCACACGCACCACCGAAATCGCGTCGTCCAAGTCTCTTTCATGCGTTCTTATATTACACGGCCATCGGACCTGTCCCGCTCTGACGCGGGAGTTTATCCCTGGATAAACCTATCAAAGGCGGTCATCTGGCGCTCCTAACTGTTTCCACGTATAAACAAAAAGCCTTCGTTCCTTGGGGTTCCTTTATCAAGATCCGTGCCGCTGCAGCAGCTTCAAAAATTCCTGCAGCTTTCAGAATCGGCAAGAGTATATTTTCGGTCGGACCGATTAGGCGCGAAGATATATAGGATAGACCGAACCGAGCGAACTGGATTGGTCTCTCACCGCTAACTTGAGTTATACATCGTCATATTTGCGTGGTCCCCTTTCCCTCCAGGAACCCTCATTCGAGATGACACTGTCGATCGAAGTTCCCGAATGGAGCAGGTGCTCTCTGCGGAATTACTCGAATGTGACAATATATGTCGATGCTGGCCGTGCGAATCGCGGCATCGATACACACTGGATTGGAATCGACCGCAATAGTAATAATTTGTGGGGGGTTTTTAAAAAGGCTGCTGTCATGCAGGGGCCTTAAATGCGCTACCCCAATTAGCTTTGCGCGAGGATCATTTATTTTTACCCGAAAGTCAACAAATGGTCTCGTAATGTAAATATATGTAAGGGCTACCTTTTACAGATCTTCTAATACAGGGGAGTTTCATTGCTTCTTGGTCCACGTGGAATGGCTTTCAGTGGACGCCAGCTAATTTACAGAAAATTGAAGAGCATTTGACGTAATGAGAATTTAGCACTGATTTTGGAGTCCGCGTAGGCAGTGAATTTCTGAAACCCGGTCTTTAAAATTCGATTTTGAACCTGCTCGGTAAAATGCTTATAATTATTGCATAATTATTTTGTGCAAATATACCTAAATTTGTTTTGTTTGTTTTAAATACTTTTCGTTTAAACTGCAATAAAGTGTACTGTTTATTTACCATGTTGTATTAAATATTCTTCGTGCTTTTTATCCATATTCATGTAGCTTTTGTTGCACATTGCCATATACCAAATATACTCAATAATTATGAAAACTGTAAATTATAAAGTACATTGTAGTATATAATCGCATTATATATAAATAGTTCAGGATCAGGAATAATTCAACGAGTACTATATTTTACATATTTTAAGTTGCGTGAGCAACATTTTGACGAGCGAATCGTGATGTTTTTGTGATGCATACTTTAAATTTTTCTAGTAAATTTTTTCTTATGACAGAAATTTGTCTGTTCTATCAGAAATAATACCAGTTTTACTAGATTAATTCAAAATTTTGTATGAGGGTAAAGATGGAAAGGTTGGATTATTTTATGATTCTCTAAAAATTGAGGTCCATTAGAATGATAGATTCGATGCACTGAGAACCTGGGATGTTTCAAGAATGACGTTGAGGACCTGATTATGATTGTGTTTGAAGATCACGAAATTCATTTTGCGATTTGGTCAGACGGTACACGTAGCTGAGTTGGAGAAGCATTAAACCGGCGCATAGAATCTTTCCCCTCTAATGGTCCTAAGTTTTTTCGAAAATCTCAAATTAATCCTTTTTTATGTCTACCTTCTCTATACTTTTCCATGTATACCTTCATAACGAAAAATTTTCTGGCGAAATTCGCATTATTTTTAATCGAGTAGAGAAGTTTCTATAAAAAATCAGCTAGAAATTTAAAAGTATGCGTCATAAAATCATCGCCATTTGTTCGAACGAGTCGTACATCACACATTGATCATATTTCAGTATAACGACAATGCGTTTCATGATCATTATCCGTTGTATTCTTTAATATTGACTTGGTCAAATTTTTTTAAACCAGATATGTTTGAATGAGAAGAACATGGTTATTCCTAGTGTTTGCATATTATCAAATGACCCCGATCAGTTAATAAAAGGTTGGGATAACATGATATATTCAATATATATAGGGTACAGACGTTTATCAATGTTATATCCTAAAATATGTTGTCATATACAGAATATTATCAAAAAACAAAAAAAAAAAAAAGAATGTTATATGAATAATGTCATTTCCGGACATCTAGATCTCCTTGGGCAATACAAAAATTAGCAAAATTATCTCAAAACTAAACTGTCAGTTTAAGGTTAAGTTATAACTCATAAGAGAGAATTTAAATATAAAAAATACATGTTTTTATATAGGAGGTAATTTTTTATAGAATCATTTCTTTTCGATACAACAAATTTTTAATAATTTCAATCTGTAAAAGTTCTCATTTTATGATATTAAGATTTTTGTTGTTTGTATGAGATAAAATGGGAAATTAAACATTTTGGAAATTTTATATAAATTTACAATTATTTCGTGGTCAAGGAAACTTGTTATTAAAGAAAGTTTTTAAACTGAAATTCAAAATTTTACGACACAACTTATATAACGTGCACATAATAATTAAGAGTATACACTGATGAGTGTCCAGATATTATTTTCTTGACAGAATTTGCTGTTAATGCTGCAACCAAATTTATCCTTTAATGGGGTTCTAAAGTGCTGGACCGAAAACGTAAATTCAAGATGACTGAATAAAATTTTCAAAATTCGGTCTCTGTAAAGGCAATTTTAAGCACTATAAACAGTTTTGTAGGAAATAGCAAAGGTATTGAATTAGAACTGATCGCGGATTTTCGGAAATAAATAAAAATTACTTATTTTCAAAAATTCTCGGCCAGTTCTCAATAAATATCTTTGGTATCTTTTTCTGTGTAGTATTTCATTGCTCATTCATTATCGTTTTGCGGAGAAACTTCAATGTCTTTGCGTTAAGTTGTATGTCATAATTTCGTGATATACGTAGCAGATAATAAGTGGGTGCAGGGTATAAATAACTATGGTCATTGGATTTGTAAATTATAAAGTAGTAAACATTTTTCTGCGAATGAAATATTTCCTTAAAACATTGCTTTAATAATTGTTATAAATATTTTAGTTCATATGTTACTCTATTGGTATTATTATTACATATTGTACTCATATACAGTTATACACTCTGTTATTATATCAGATACACGCTAAAGCTGTTGTAGTGAAATGTTATTCCATATTGATCGGCTATGAACCAGTCAATTTTCAATCTAAGAGAATGAATCATCAGTCTTGCGGAGTAAATAATATACTCCTAATTCGTGGTGATATTAATGATTTATTACATGGGATTCAAAGTACACTCTAAAGGATTAATACACTGCAAAAACTCGTGTCTTCTAAATGTCTTATTTGAAGACATTAGACACTTCAAAAATGTCTTTTCAGAATAAACATCTTAATATATGTGTCTTCGATGCGAAGTGTCTCAAAATTTGCGACATTATTTGCGTCTATCGATCTTAAATAAGACATTTTTATGTCTTATAATCTGAGACATATAAAGAAGACGGTAAAAGTGTCTGCATTTAAGTCGTTTTAGCTAATTTAAGACATTTCCGTGTCGAGACACTTGTAAATCGAAGACACATTGCCGATCCGGGTATCTTCGTGAATATTCGGCAACTGTCGACTCGACGCGACGTCTCGATAAAAGCTACATAACCTATTCTGTTGATGCGCGGTTGTTCGGTTGATGTGATTCCAAGGGTTGATTATTGTGTTCATAAATCCGATATGGGTGAAAAAATTGTGTACTGTTGCATCAATGAAAGATGCATTCAATGCACGCCAAAGCTAAAAGTTTCGTGGATTTGCCCATAAATACATGTATAACACATAATCTTCGAGAGAAAATTCAAAACAAATTCAAGTATGAAACACAGATTAATTAAGGTTAAGAAATTACGATATAATATCAACTAAAACATGTTTAATTACCTGCATTTTCTTCCTTATGGTCATTATAATATTCGCCTTGTTCATCATTACTGAATTCATTCACAGAATTGGTATGGCGAGGATGATTTCTCGACACATGTTTCTTAAATGACCTCCATTTTGTGAAGGTAGCACCGCAACCACGAAACTTACATTTTATGTTAAAATTTGGTTCGTTCTTGTGGTATCTAATGACATGTTTTTCACATAAAAATCAAACAATTTTAGGTTATGTATCAAATATCGAGCAGTACATTCAGGCTGCGATTGAAGACACTTCTAGTGTCTCAAAAAAAGTCATTTATAACGTCTTTCTATAAGACACCCAAAAACGTCTTGAAAGTGAGGACAAAAGTGTCTTAAACCAAGACACCCGTTATTGCAGTGTATGTCTTAACTATTCTTTATTAGAGAGCGATTTACACCAATTATTTTATTGTATATATTATATATTCATACTGTAAATAGATTTTCTCTTAGCTATGAATTACAAATTAAAATATTCGCTAGATTATTTCTTGCAATATTCGTTACAATCCATTTCTCTCAATATACATTGAATTTTCATTCTTGTTGACAAAAATATCTTTTACAGTGATTTCTTAAGAGTTATTTCAATTCAACTGAATTAATTGATAGTGCTTAACAAAGTAGTGAACTATCTAAGTAATTTGCGAAATATTCTTTAAAATGGTCCTAAATTAACGGTCAGAAAGCACAAGTCAGATTTAACGCAACAGTTTTAAATCACGTTAAACTATTCGAAAGTCCAAGAGTCAAACTGCGTTTATAATGAGTATTTTTGCGAATGATCTTATTCGCTGTAATTAAAGGTTTTACATCCGCTCGTTACTTTTCGAGGCAGGTAGGGTAGAGAAGTGTTCGGAAATATTCTCGTGTCCACGAGCACTTTAATAGAGATTAATGGAGCCGCGGGAGCAAGAGTTTAAGGACAGGATCGCGGATATTCTGCGCGATTCGTGATAATTGCAGGTGATTCGTCTTAATTGGGAACTTAGGGTGCCTTTCCATTCGTAACATTAAGGATGAATCAGGATACGAAATCGATGTAAGAATGCGAAATTATTTCTCAATGCTGTGAGCCTGTACCTTGCGATGAAAGCGAAAAGTTGAGCGTTAAGCAGCGCAGCATCGATAATCACTAACCGCTGCATGATCGAGCTTCGACCATTACGTGGCGTAATTCCAAAGGTTAATGAAATTATAGTTTCACAGCCGGCTAGGTATTCATCTAGACTTAGCGAAGTGATAATTGAACCTATAAAGGTAAAAATGCTGCAGATCAAGTAGTTACTGACGAAGAGTCACGTGGAATCGAGCTCTTACTTTCAAGGATACATCAATAGAATGCCAATTTTTACTCCTGTTCGCTGAGGGACTTTATTAAAGACCGGCTGCTAACCGTTTAATAAAAAAATCATAGCATACAAATCGGTTAAAAAAATATAGCATACAAAAAGTTCTTGTTTTATAACGATGTAATGCGGAATTTAATTATTGTTGTATATTTGCACAAACATTTTTTTATTTACTTGGTTTCGTAAAGTAGCAATCGTATAATATTTTTATTTTTTTTGCAGTTGGTGTTCTATATACATTAGAATAAATAAGTAAGTTTTGGTCTAACATTCAACGAGAGGAGAGTTAGGTTTGTGCTATTTTATATAAAATAAATCTGAGCAAAGTTAAACTTTGTCTATAAACAAGTGTCTTACTTGTCGAAACATTAGATTGTAATCGAACGCTGTGATAACTTGAAAATCAGAAACAAATCGTTTGTCGATAAATTATATAGTAAAAAATGCACCTTTTTTAAAGAAGACTTGTATTCGGTAATTATTGTTGTTAATGAAATCATGTATGTAAGTAGTTTATTTGATCCCTTCATAATGATTTATTAAATATATATGATCACTTATTAATTTTAATCCCATAAGATCATTGTTTTTATAATCATATACGAATTTATTAGCGTAATTAGTTAGACTAATCTCAAATCCTTTACTAAACAAAAATTTATTAATTACGAACATTAGCCAAAAAGAAGAATAACCAACATGAGCATATAGTTGTCGATTCCCCTTCAAATTCATTAAAACAATTAACTACTATAATATTGTCGCGATAAAGAGTTAAAACCACATACTATATTTATTCAAATATTATGTGGAATGGAATTTATTACTTTTCTTAACTATAAATCATTGGATATATTTTTCAATAATGGCGTGGGATCTTTATCAGTAAAAAGTAATAATTATATAGTTCTACGTTAGAATATAATTTTCTAATTTCACAATTTCGTTGACTTCAATTATTTCAAACAATACTCAATATGAAAGTTTTCAACACTTTGTAATAGTTACATGTTTGAATTGTTCGTAAATTTGATTTTTTTATGTCTTGATGAAAGGAAATATTCCAAGGAAATAATTCCCCGTAGAAATAGATAGCTGGTGAAAACAAAAGATTTTTTTTAATTTTATATTATTTATTGTACACGTAAAAAAGATATTTATTACATTATACACGCAAAGAAGGATCTAGGTTTTGTAGCATGAGCGCCAGTCATGTAGTGTTCCACTCAAAATAAGCAGATGTTTGGAATAAACAAGTATTATTTATTCTGTATCTTGCATCACACTGGTAGATGGCGGTATGGGTATCATTTCTAAGCAAGTGAAATTCACGAATCAAGTTTTTCTCGGTAATGCGGTCCCCTTACTAATTGTGAAAAAAGTAAACAAAGAAAATATGACGTAACTGGGATATCAGTTCACGTCTAGCGCAATACTATTCGGTACTTATATGTAAAAATTTTGAATCACTTACTATTGGATTTAATATTAAAAATCATTCCTCTAGCGCTTATAATTTGAACTATTGTAAAAATGCGTTTCGCACCAGGATGCCATTTTGTGCTCTTCAGCAGGGCTTATGGCATCCTTGCCCTGGACGCGATATAATTTTTACATATAAGTACCGAATGATTTATTGTGCTAGACGTGAACTGATATCCCAGTTACGTCATATCTTCTTTGTTTACTTTTTTCAGAATTAGTAAGAGGACCGTATTACCGAGAAAAACTTAATTGTATATTTAATTTTATTAAAACGGTCAAGAAATATACCTGTATTTACGTATGCAAACATATGTTATTAGGATTCAATTTTTTTTCACTTTAACTTCAAAAGATGAGAGCATTTTCATGGACAGAACAATATTTGTAATTAAAAACACCAATATTGGTATGTATATTTTTAACGAAAAATAACATTAAAAAATAAAGAGCACGATTGTTTGGAAACCAATATGTGCAGTAGCGTATATAAATTACTACAATTGACATTTGCATCATTTAATGTTCTTCCTATTGTGAATAACAAACCTACAGTTAGAAAAACCTTTGTATTTAACGAATTAACCTTGCACTTAATCCTTAAAAGTTAAGCCACAAATAAAATATTAAAATCATGTTTACTTATATTACATAAATTACACGTATTGTTCTGCATAATTTTTGTTATATTGAAACTACCATCCTAAATCATTTTAGCCTATGATAATTATTATTTGTTATGTTTTAATAAATTTTCTGTATAAAATTGATAATATTTATATGTTTGTGATAACCTACTTGGTATCATGAAACTGATAATGCATGTATAGGTGCGTTTACATATCGGTTGTAACTCAAAATTGACGTGCTTATTTCTTGTTAGTTGTTCCGTACCGAATTGTTAAAAGTTTATAAATAAACATTTGAGACCCTCAATATTTAAGTAAATTATGAATTTTGTTGGCGGATTATATTATAATTTGTGATCTCTCATATTTCCATTCATTGTATACCATATTAAGCAATTAATAATAAGCTTAATGATAATAAACCTTTTAAAGCAGCCCTTGAAAAGCATTGAAAGACATGATGATGAAGATGAATGGTTCTAAAACGATGAAAAATAGGTACATTCATTGACTGGTAGAAAAAGGCGATCCGTCTGGATCAATGAAGGCGGCGGAAGAGTTGGATTCTCTCAAAACTTTTATGAATGAAATTATTTCAGGAAGTCAATGATGGACCATATTTAACTCTTATTAATAATGCCACTGCACAAAATGAAAATGCCCAGTCATTCGCATCTTGAAAAAGGATGAATGAAACCAGGTGAGAGTAAAATCGAGAGAAAGCGAACGTAAACTTAAAAGCAAGTAAATAAGGTCTGAAGATGGTGCGAATTCTAAGGGATGAATTGTTAAAATCGCACAATTAGTTTTCTACCGACGCATAATCATGGAATAACAGAGTCTATTCCAAGCAGAGGTCCATTTCCAAAGGGATGAAATGTCGATTCTTAAATGCTCGACTGCTCTGAAAGTCGAACTGGCAGGAGGCACTGCTTTAGACTCAATAAACGACAATTTCAGCCAGGACATATTGGCTTTGCATTGTTAGAAAATTCAGACTCGAGTGCACTCGAATATCGAAGAAGTTGGGAAGGCGTTTTACCCCCGCTATTCCGACACCATTTCAAATCGCACGTCATTCATGGGACACATTATGTTCTGGGCTATAGGCGACTTCTCCACGCGCCTTTTACCCGGCAGCGGCTCTCAGATCTTAAGAAACCGTCGTTTAAGAAACTAACAAATGCTCAGAGATTAAAAGAAAAATAAACTCGGGATTTTTAGAATTTCACACCTTTTGACAGATGGAGTCAATTTACGTCCAAAATACTTAATTGGGGAGATTTTCGTTGTACGAGATTTGATATTAATGTTATGCTGAGTGCGGAAAATAAATAAAGATATGATTTATACAAAGTTGTGTGTTTTTCAGATACTTTTAGACAATTTTAATTGCGTTTAATATTAAATTATAATATAAATTTAAAATATGTCAATAATTAATTGGCTAAAAATGTTAATATTTTCCAATAATATTCAAAGATTTAAATTTTACGGAAATTTCTGAATTTATGGTTTTTTATATAAATATTTATATACATTGTATGGGATAAATATTGACAGAATTATATATTACTCAATTTTTTCATTTTTTATATATATGTTCGATGTAACAGCGCAAATGATGACTGATATACTTTTTGCAGTTATACGCTATTTGTCCATAATTAAATATGATAAACTGAACATCAGCTTTTTTTCATTTTTAAAATATCAACTTTTCTATATTCTCATAACTCTGCTCATGATGTCAAAGTTCATAGTAAAATAAAGTAAAATATTCAAAATATCATAATTTTTATAACAAATTGCATTTAGGAATAGTTCTGCTCAGGTATTAATCTAGGGATTAACTTAGTGATTACCAACTCGACTTTATAAAATTCTACTGCAGCAGTCATAATCATGACATTCATAAAAGTAAGTAATAAAAAGAGCTGTTCTTAGGCATTACAACCTTTCTGAAGCAATTTCAAGGGTATTGCGCATCTCATGTAAAAATTGTAATTACAATTTTTTACTGTCAGTTTCACAATTAACGATTTCAAAAGTTCTTGAAGCAAATTTTTATAAAATTGGAAACATTCTGAATATCTTCGTATTTCGTGTAGGATCCAACAATTCGAATTTCGGAAATTTGATGTTAGCCAGTTGATCAGCAACCCCAGAAATCCCTGTATATAAATTCATGTGATTATTTTTCTTACCATTATAGCCAATTGGCGTGCAATATTGGTGACTTATGACAACATCATATTGATTATTGCTTTGAATATTTCCCTTTCATCAGGAGTATTACCAAACGATAATACCGCTGTAGTCGGTAAATTATTTTCCAGCCATTTGAGAGAGATTTTTAAAAAGACTAAATGAAAATGGATCAATTCGTCAAGTTGGCGTAAGATAGCAACTACCATTAGTCCATTGCGCCAAAATTGCGAAATTAATTCTATATTTTCCTCGAGTTTCCCAGCTTCTTAACGATCAGGATCAGATTTTTTATAGTATTACATATTTCTTATATTATATTTTCAATGCTATTACCTCGTTGCTCCGCAAGAGAGAGAGAGAGAGAGAGAGAGAGAGAGAGGGAGAGAGAGAGAGAGAGTTCCATAATTTCGAATTTGTCGTGGGGTATTGTACCTGATAATATGTACATCTTTTTTAGATTTTCATAATTTGTTTTAATAAACCTGCTGAGTCATTTCTTGTAGTCCTTGCATATTTATATATTGACTTTTTATTGACATTATTAAAGTTTTTACGTCAGAATTTTTAAAATAACTGTACCCTAGAAATAGTAAAAAAACTATATCTTGAATGAACATTGAAGTTCACGATTGAAATTGCGCCTACATTCTACCAAGTTTTTGCCTAATAAACTTGCGTGCTAGACAATTTGTAGACAAGAAACTTGTAGTAGTAATAAACTTGTAGTAGTATTAATAAAAAGGCCGATTACCCATGGTGTGTATAACAATTTAATGAATATTTCTTAGATAGCTTTTTTACTTAATCTTTGACAGTTTCTGATTAGTTTTTATGTAGAATTTATTCGGAATATTTGAAACTCATAACCTCATCAGTTTTTGTCCAGTTTTTAGGCCAGAATTTTACTAGTACCTCGATAGGGTTTTTTTAAATGATAATATAGAAATTTGTATACATGTTTTATGCATCTTCTGTAAATTTTTGTAACCATTTTGTCTCTAGTTCTTTATGCATTTTAGGTTTATTATTCTTTTAAGCACTTTTATAAGGATTGAAACGTTTATGCAATTTTTGCAGTTAATGCATGACCAGACGCACACACGCAATGGTTATACAAGTAACAAAGGATTCTTGTGATTTTAGCCAGATTTTCAATTTCAGTGTTATTCAATTTGCGTAATCAAATCCAAATTTTTAATTTATGAAATTATCAAAAATCAATCTGGAAGAAAATTCCTTAATTACATTTTTTAGATAAACTTTTGACAGTTTTAGTCCGGTTTTAATGGAGATATAATACAAAATTGAAAAAGTAATACTTTCTTTGGTCACGTTACTCGCCTTATTAATGACGGATGATTCATTTCTGATATTTTTTAACTGGTTATTTTTTTTAGCACTGTAAACATGAGCAGGAATAGGAAATTATCTTATTTTGAGGTTATCTCTGAACATTAGAACAACAACTCAATGACACTATTTTTATAAATAGGGTTTTAAGATAGGCTTGATAGGCTATATGAGAATGTAGATATATATATATATATATATATAATATTATGGTTCTTAAGATTTTGAAAGTTATTTTCAAAATCTCTATCTAAATGTGTTAATTGTTCGAGTTTTCTCCCCAAAAACTCGAAACAATTAATACATTTATAAAATTACAAATAATTTAAATGATCGCGTCCAGGGTACGGCTGCTGGATCCCTGCTGAAGAGCACAACCAGCGGCCAAGTGGGAAACGCCTTTTGTAACATAATAATTTTCCAAAATAAATAACAGGTGGGGTTTTGTTTTCTCTTATTCAATAGTTAA
The DNA here is from genome assembly GCA_030407085.1 of Trichopria drosophilae. NCBI lineage: Eukaryota > Metazoa > Arthropoda > Insecta > Hymenoptera > Diapriidae > Trichopria > Trichopria drosophilae. The sequence goes on along the minus strand of CM059583.1, from coordinate 65,778,370 downwards.
ATACATTTTCTGGCCATATATGCTCCCGTTATAAATATGAACATTAGCGTTGCGTTCATATTAGAACGACGCATATTTATAATTCCTTTTTTGATGCAGTAGGCGAAAAATAGTCATTTTACGCCCTCATTTGCAGGCGTAAAACCCCTATTTCATGCCTTCTGGGGCGTAAAATAAAATTTCCGCCCACGGAGGCGTGAAATTGGCATTTTAGGTCCGCAAAATCGAGGCGTAAAAAATTTTACGCCTACTGCATCAAAAAACAATGTTTGAATCTCGGGCGTAGAATTTTTACCCTCATGAACCTCGAGCCGGCTTTGCCGTCTCTCGGGTTCTATTGTCGAGGCGTAAAACTCTATTTTACGCCCTTGATACAAAAATAACTATTTTCCTTTATTTACATTAAGTACAATGCCGTCTAACCGAGAAATTACTTGTTTATTTTTATTTTATTAAAAAAGCGGCAAAGAAATTTTATAATATGTTCTCTATATGAGAATGTAGATATATATATATGCTTGATTTCTTCAATAAATATAAATTTTATGGGCTCTGCCTATCACTTGAAAAAAAAATTATAAATTTCTTCTTTCTTCTTTCTTCATGAATTTAAAGACGCTATCACTTTTTAAAATTAAGACTTTATTAAAAATATATACAAAAAAATAAAAATTAACTTTAAAAGACTCAACGTTTCGGACCTCTCGGGTCCCTCTTCAGGAGTCAATAATTAAAAACTAACGAACTTCACTAAAGCTGGATGTATATCAGATAGTGTCGTTGAGTTGTTGTTCTAATGTTTAGAGATAACCTCAATGACACTATTTTTATATTTCATCACATTTTCATATATAGTATTACCTCTATTAAAATTGTATTGCATGAATTGGGCAATAAATGGCGGTATTACGTATATCAATCATAAAAACAACTGAACTTTTTCGCGTGCGCATTTGATTTAGAGCCAAGGGCCGACGATGTTGGCATGTGGGAGAAGTGCGTTATCGCATTTCGCACCAAATATCTTCTGTGTATGAATCCAATATCAAAAAATTTTTTGCATTTCAAACAAGAATCATGTAAACCTTATAAAAAATAAATCAAAATATTCCGCTGCATACATTAATTATGTAAATGTATGTGGGCTAGTAGTTTGTCCATTTATATTAAATACACATTTTGAGTAATTATAATGCACTCTAAGTAGGCAAAACATTTGCATACATATTTTGAATAACCTATCTGAACAGTTATGAGCCAGGTTTTTTAGATAAATATGTGGTCAGCTTCAATCCATTTATTTTTAGAGAATATTTCGTCAGTTTTCTAACAAAAAACGGATTTATCGCTTTGTGGAGAGTTATTATTTAGTTCGTGGAAATTTCTACTATCTAGTATTAAACCAGAAACTTATCCAGAAAAAGTACAATAAAACTGGACTTAATTTCAACCAGGGTACTAACACAACTTATGTAAGCCATAATACAGTACAGTTTGTTACTATCATATTAATGCACTAATGAAATGACCATAACCTAAAAATCATAAAAAGATTGAATTATTTTGTACTTGCAGAGACGTGTACTTTTATCTCATGCTGAACATTTCCCTAAAAGTTACTGAATTGAAAGGACTAGATTTCAGTGTGCACTCTTAAAACCTCCTCTTGCCGTAAGCGGAATTCTCTTATTATATGGTCAAGGGGATTATTCAACTTGCGATAAGTCAATTTCTACTTGCCGCAAGTGGATTCAGCTTGCGATAAGAGGACTCAAGAGGACTATTTTCAGACTGTATAGTTTCGTTTTTGCAGGGTATATTTATGTTCATTAATGGGGGTTACCATTTTCTGAACTAAAAGACTTTAATGAAATATTAATGATTTCGTGATGAATTGATTCGAATTACTTTTGAAATTTAACAATTTTTGTATAGCAATTGCAAAGTATTATACGGACTCGTCGACATCTATATGAACCAGAATACTCTTTCTTAATGTATAGCTGTATAATTGGATTTCACTACATACAATTATTAGTACCTAATAATTTATTTAACCAAAATTATTCCTTTAAAAGTATTGGTCTATTATATATACCGCAGTTCACTGTGATTTAGAATTGGAATTTTTGCTAACTAAAATAATTCGATTTCTATGATATTCCAATAAAAATCAAAATCCTATTTCTTCCATCCAATGAAGATGAAATTGTAATGGAAATCGAGACGTTGGAATGGAATGAAATCAATGCGTACAATTTAATCAGAATTCGATACTAAAAACTACAATTCAATTCACTATAATCATTGCGGTAATGTTCACCGCAATCGCAGGGGAAATAACTAAATTACGGCGACATCAGTGCATGGATTTCCTGGAATTTATATAAAAACGAAGTTTACTTAGAGAAAAGAAACTTAGAGAAGATGCAGCCGTTAAATGAAGATTGAAAAGAACAAAATATGCATATAAAGAGTATTATACGGTAAAGCAGTACCTTTAAAATTATATAAAAACTTCATTTTTATTGAATAACGTAATAACCATATTCAGGAATATTAAGTAATGTCATCGAAAAACTTGATTAGTTTTAAACGAAACTAATAAATTGCCAATGTGATTTCAGCGTAATATCATAAGAAGTTACGACGTTTATATCGTCCCGTAAAAATGAAATATTACAAAGTACGTGACGCTACATATTACTCCAGGTGTGTAAATCTAATTAGGAACGTGTTCGGCATCCTCACGAAATCATTGATCTAGCAAAAACTGAAATTCCACAGTACGGATTAATAACCGCACGTGAAGTCTCTTGTTCGTTGGCTATAAATGTTTTTATTGCAAATTCACTCGGAACAATGTCCAATATTTCATTACTTCATCTACCCGTATTTGTCATTTCTTCTGCTAACAGATGTTCAGCAAATTGCAGGTACCTCCTAATAAAGAACAATTACATGAACGTTATTAAACGACAACTTTGGATAAGAAGCAGCATACGCAACGATGTCCGTGCATTCCATGTCCATATAGGATTCCGAAGAATTTAACCGCACACGGGTACGAAATATCGATTCGAAACATTCGCGCTTCTTGCATCGAAATATTCTCGCCCAAAATGAGCACCCTCGTGGGTTTCTTGTTAACGAAAGTCATTTCGAGGAGTTCGTGCCTCCGTTTCTCAAGTTCATTGATGCTCGACGATTCATTTTTGACGGATGGCCCATCTGCCGGCTGGCGTGCCACGGCACTTTGTCGTCCGGCAATGTCACCGAGCCGTCGGTGGTGGTAGCCGGGATCAGTACAATGGCCCAGGCTAGCACCTACCTAAGAATCGACTCCAACGCCTATTATTGGCTAAGTAATTGTCCAAGTCGATATATATACCGAAATTGGCCTCTTCCATTTTGCGGCTACCATGCCGGCTAGAGATGCGTCTGCAGGGATCAGGGGGAGGAAAGGGGAAGAAGTTATTGGTGTTTTTATTGCTGGGCTTTTCAAGGATGGGTAAGACGTGCGCCGGATGCGAACAATCGGCACGAGGACTCTTTGGACTTTTCTCATATTTCTATTCTTCCGAAACTCCCGGGAGGAGTAAGAGTCACACGCTCCGGACGATAGAAACGATCGATGTTGCATCCAAAACTAGATGGGCGTTCATTCTCTGCTCAGGCGTTTTTTATTCGGATGAAGGCATGTGCACCCACGTAGGAAAGATTGCACTCATATCGACCAGATGAGAGCTCTTTATAGAGCTTAATGGATCCAATAATGTCGCATCATCCTGACTCTTTAGTCTAGCGTTTACAAAAGCATTTTTTTGAAAAAAATCCCTTTTTTGGCGTTTGATTGTTCACTTACAGTTACTCTGGATTCGGTGGCGTAAAATTTTGATAATTTTCCGTAAAAATATTTCTTTTTTAATTTTATTGGCATTTTTTAACTACGATTTGTCTTATTAGGTATCAAACATAGAAACTTAAATTTAATGGTCGGCGTGATGTATGCGCGTTTTGCTATGCCTTTCTTATAAGCATATTTGGAATATTGTCTATTGAGCCAAATGTGATTTTTTTAATATATAATTTTATACGCTTATTTGTCACGTTTTCTATAAAAATATTAATTTGGAAACAATAACTTATTATTTAAATTTTTATGGCATATATTTCAACAATACTTTTTCATCATTTAACTTGATTAGTGATATACGACTTATCAGCAGAGCCCCAAAATTGCATCCCCCTACTCTATCTCAACGAATTACGAATAGAATTAAATAAATTTTGGGCCATGCACTACTATATGAATTACTCATTTCTGTTTCATCATCTTTAATGATTGGAAATTCGATGAAACATTTCGTACATAACATATTCAAACTTAAGGTCGTAGTACTAGTTCATATTAATAATTACTGGACAACTGTGATTTAGATGTGGGCAAATATTAGTGAAGTAACTGTATGTTGAATTTTAAGCTATTTAAACAAAAATAATTGAGAAATTAAAAAATATCTAATGAAAGAATTGCGCTATATTTTTCTTTCATAAAAATGTTGTATCCAAATTTTAATCTTCTTTAATCCGATTAATCATATGACATTAACTCTTTACTTTCGTTTATCGCAGAATCGTTACAATGGAAGGGGAACTCCGCTAAATTAGGTGTCCACTATCGGTCTGCACAGTAGTGGTACAATTTTAATAAATTGGACAAAAAGTACTTCCTTACATACAGTATCTCAGGATTTTCATTGTCAAAATGGAATTTAAAATCTGTTGGTTGTTTTGGACGCTAAAAAAAATGTTTCCTGATAATTATAGTAATTGAATGTCAGTCCTGCATGGTTAAAAACAAATATTATTTCACTTTGCTCTTATGATTTCCGTAGATATAAAAATAAAAATGCTTTCGACTATATACGACTAGAAATTATTGTCGGGTTGCTACCCGAACTACCATTTTCTAATATAAAACTTATACAATTTGCCAAAATGATAAATGAATTATAATCCAACACATCATAATAGATCATGTTGTAAATTATATTGACTAAATTTAAACAAATTTGACTATTTTTACTATTATATCTCAACACTTTTAACAAGCGTTTCCATTACTATCTGGATAACAAGGATATTAAAAATTATTTGTTGTTTTGCTTTCATGATTAAAACAAATATTACTCCTGAAATGAAACTGCAGTGCAATAGATAAATGACATCATAATTCTACACTTTTCAAAGCATCCTTGTAAAAAAAGTATTAAAGTTTTTCCAGTTTCTACCGTTTAATTTAAAAAAACTTATATATAAATCAAATACGTTTTAATATGTATTGGAAGATTTTTTAAGCAACGTAATATTAAAAACTTATCACGCGAAAATAATCTGACTCAGGCTGTACAACAGCTTTGTCCGTAGCAGTCTTTGCCCTTTGTGCAATATTAATTTTTTTGTACAATAAATACGTATATTATTATAATAATTTTTTTTTTTTTTTTTGACGGAGGGGGGAAATGCATTAGGCACCATAGGGGGTTGAAGATGTTGTGTACCCCCCGTGTGTCGGACTCCCTCACCTTTGATGTCAACGTCCCACGTTGAAAACCAGACCGAGGTTTCGCGCGGCTCGTTCCGCCGCGTTGTACAAAAACGCCCCCTTCCCCTGAATTTCATGCTGATGTACTAGCATCATCAGGGGATCCTCCGTTCGATTAATCACGTCGCAAGCTGTTTCGAGGACCAATCGGTCATGCATACACTCCAGGCTTAAAAGGCCACGACCTCCCATATTTCGGGGCAAATACAGTCGTTCCACGGAAGATCTTGGATGCAAACTGCGTTGCATACAAATCATCTTCCGTGTGCTTCGGTCAAGATCCCTTAGCTCGTCAACGTTCCACTTCAGTGCTCCAAAAGAATAGAGCACTGGTGATACGGCCAACATATTCGTGGCTGCCACCTTATTTCTCCCGGTCAATTCTGATGACCAGATCTGACGGAGAATGCGCCGGTATTTCTTAATGATGGTGGTTTTAGCAGCCTGCACATCCTGGACATGCCTTTGAGGTACGCCCAGGTATGTGTAGGCTTCTTCGGCGCTAAGGTGGCGGATGACATTTCCGTTGACGAGCTCCATATCGTTGTTATGGGAGCCTGACCTTCCTCTGTGCAAATGAACGACTGCACACTTGTCCAATCCGAATTCCATGCCGATATCTCTCGAGTATGTGAGGGCGATGTTCAGAGATCGATGTAATTGATCTTCGCCTGATGCGTATAATTTAAGATCGTCCATATAGAAAAGATGGGTGATCTTATGTACACGTTCACCAGGCGGTCCACACATGTACCCTTGAGATTTCCGGAGAGCAACGGATAGAGGCAATAGTGAGACGCAGAAGAGCAGAGGACTCAGAGAATCTCCCTGATAGACACCTCTTTGGAATTGAACCAGTCTAGACATGGTTCGACGCTTGCCCGATGTCATGACAAAGCGTGTTTTCCAAAGAGGCATCAGGTCTTCTACAATTCTCACTATGTTTGGGTGGACATGAAGGCGTTTGAGCAACAAGCTTAAAAGCTCGTGCGATGTTGAGTCATACGCCTTCATGTAATCCAGCCAGGCTATCGACAGGTTACGCTTGTACTGGACTGCGTCCTGACAAACACACCTGTCGATAAGCAAGTTGTCCTTGCAGCCGGATACACCCATATTGCAGCCTCGCTGTTCTACTATCCGTTGCCACACCGGTTTCACGTATTTCTCAATACGTTCGTTCAAGATGTTAGTGAACAATTTGTATAACGTATTGAGACACGTGATCGGTCTATGGTTTTTCGGATCGGACAAGTCTCCCGATTTTGGGATCAGTGTCGTTCGGCCCTCCACCAGCCAGTGCGGAATGGGTTGGTCTCCATTTATATAAGAGGTGAATATTCGGGCTAGGTGTTGATGGACAGAAGTGAACTTCTTCCACCAATAGTTATTAATTCCATCCCAGCCCGGCGAGGAGAAATTCCTCGCTCCTGTGATGGCATTTTTCACCTCTAAAGCACTGACGGGTGGGCAATCTTCACTTTGTTGTGTGACTTCGTCGCACAACTCGGTGAAGATTTCAATACCTGGAGTGTCTGCATTAAGCCTAGATGTTCTCTCGTAGATGCACGAGTGTCGTGCTTTCATAATGTGGAGCATCTCTCTCAGCACCGCGTACGGGCTCAGTTGTTATTGCCCGCACATCCGGTACCGGTTGACAGCTGGGAACAACGAAACCCGTCCGCCTCAGATAGGCCACATAATCTCTCAGTTGTTGTTGAGAAAAGCGATCTGCCAGTTCGGGATGCATTACTGCAAACCGACTGTGCATTCGCGCCATGTAGCCCCTCTGTTGCGGACAGCTCTCCTCGTAGCAGCGCATTAGATCTTGTCTGAGATCCTCCGTCCACTGAAATCGTCCGTGGACATTAGCTCGTCGTCGTCCCGAGACACCTGTTTCGGCTCCTCCACCTCGGGACTGGGCTGCATCCGAAGCAGCCCGATGGTCAGGATCCCTGCGCGTTGCATTGCTTGTAACCGCAAATACAGGGAGCAGGGTGGTTAGCCCTACTCCCCGTTGTTATGCCTCTCTCGTTTGTCTCTTACCTCGCCATCCACTGGGGTTGGTTACCCAATCTCTGGCAAGGTTGCTAAGAGTCCAGGGCCCACCGGCTCTAATAAGCACACGTGGAGGTGAGAGTAGGCCATTTGGGAAGATAGGCTAAGATGCGGCTTTTTGCATAGCCGCATTGTGTTACGCATCATTCCCTTTGGGCCCTAAATAATAATAATTATTTTTTTTTTTTTGACGGAGGGGGGAAATGCATTAGGCACCATAGGGGGTTGAAGATGTTGTGTAACCCCCCGTGTGTCGGACTCCCTCACCTTTGATGTTAACGGCAAGGTTTACCGACTAAAACCCTAACCTCCCTTGGCCCTCCAGAATCCACGTGTGCAGTCTGCAGTAGAAAAGTGGCTCCGATATCCATCTCCTCCGCTGCAGACTGCACCGGGCCATTTCGTTTGCAACTGTAACCACTCCCTCTACCATTGGGTAAGTGGTTACAGGATCTCGTGTGACCTCAGTAGACGGAGAGATCCCAGTAGCACTGCTTTCTGCATTCGGCCTGCGATGGAATTTGCATGTTCTCGACAGGCCGGAATGCTTTTGATGTTTTGGAGGAAAGTTGGTCTCATTCCTCCCAGCACTCCAATTATCAGCACGACGAGCTTGATTTTGAATCCTCGATACAGCCTGCGAATCTCGAACAGGAGTTCCTGATATTTCATCCGTTTTTCGTCCTCTTTGCTGACTATATTTGTTTCTGCTGGTGCAGAAAACTCGATGACGAAGATGGATTTGTCATCGAAGTCAACAAGGACGATGTCAGGCTTATTGGCTGATATTTGCCTGCTCGTCGGGAATGAGTAATTCCAGTATATTCGGCAAGACTCATTCCCGACTACGGATTCAATATCAGTGGGGACGTACGGCAAAACTGGGGTTGCATCAATACCATAAGTGCTGCGAAGATGGTAATACAGCACTCGAAGAGCCGCATTGTGACGTTCGATGTATGCTGAAACTGCATATATTGGACATGCTGCCAAAAGATGCATTAGTGTCTCAGCATGACATCTACACAATCTACAAAGCGTACTCTGTACCGCCTGGTGTAAGATGTTCTTGCGGTACGCTAAGGTATTGATGACCCCATCCTGGCACGCGAAGATAAAACCCTCGGTCTCGGATTTCAAGCCGGCTGATCTTAAGAAGGAGAAGGTCATCTCTGCCAACAAGCCAAGTTGTTGGACATTTCGAAAGAATTGTCCATGCAACGGCTTGTCGATATGCCTTCCCTCCAACATACGGAGTTGTTCCTTCCGTATGTTAGCCCTGAGACGCACTGGGCACAGATTGATGACTGATTCAGCCTCCTGTGCACCACTACGTCCCACGTTGAAAACCAGACCGAGGTTTCGCGCCGCTCGTTCCGCCGCGTTGTACAAAAACGCCCCCTTCCCCTGAATTTCATGCTGATGTACTAGCATCATCAGGGGATCCTCCGTTCGATTAATCACGTCGCAAGCTGTTTCGAGGACCAATCGGTCATGCATACACTCCAGGCTTAAAAGGCCACGACCTCCCATATTTCGGGGCAAATACAGACGTTCCACGGAAGATCTTGGATGCAAACTGCGTTGCATACAAATCATCTTCCGTGTGCTTCGGTCAAGATCCCTTAGCTCGTCAACGTTCCACTTCAGTGCTCCAAAAGAATAGAGCACTGGTGATACGGCCAACATATTCGTGGCTGCCACCTTATTTCTCCCGGTCAATTCTGATGACCAGATCTTACGGAGAATGCGCCGGTATTTCTTAATGATGGTGGTTTTAGCAGCCTGCACATCCTGGACATGCCTTTGAGGTACGCCCAGGTATGTGTAGGCTTCTTCGGCGCTAAGGTGGCGGATGACATTTCCGTTGACGAGCTCCATATCGTTGTTATGGGAGCCTGACCTTCCTCTGTGCAAATGAACGACTGCACACTTGTCCAATCCGAATTCCATACCGATATCTCTCGAGTATGTGAGGGCGATGTTCAGAGATCGATGTAATTGATCTTCGCCTGATGCGTATAGTTTAAGATCATCCATATAGAAAAGATGGGTGATCTTATGTACACGTTCACCACGCGGTCCACACATGTACCCTTGAGATTTCCGGAGAGCAACGGATAGAGGCAATAGTGAGATGCAGAAGAGCAGAGGACTCAGAGAATCTCCCTGATAGACACCTCTTTGGAATTGAACTAGTCTAGACATGGTTCGACGCTTGCCCGATGTCATGACAAAGCGTGTTTTCCAAAGAGGCATCAGGTCTTCTACAATTCTCACTATGTTTGGGTGGACATGAAGGCGTTTGAGCAACAAGCTTAAAAGCTCGTGCGATGTTGAGTCATACGCCTTCATGTAATCCAGCCAGGCTATCGACAGGTTACGCTTGTACTGGACTGCGTCCTGACAAACACACCTGTCGATAAGCAAGTTGTCCTTGCAGCCGGATACACCCATTTTGCAGCCTCGTTGTTCTACTATCCGTTGCCACACCGGTTTCACGGATTTCTCAATACGTTCGTTCAAGATGTTAGTGAACAATTTGTATAACGTATTGAGACACGTGATCGGTCTATGGTTTCTCGGATCGGACAAGTCTCCCGATTTTGGGATCAGTGTCGTTCGGCCCTCCACCAGCCAGTGCGGAATGGGTTGGTCTCCATTTATATAAGAGGTGAATATTCGGGCTAGGTGTTGATGGACAGAAGTGAACTTCTTCCACCAATAGTTGTTAATTCCATCCCAGCCCGGCGAGGAGAAATTCTTCGCTCCTGTGATGGCATTTTTCACCTCTAACGCACTGACGGGTGGGCAATCTTCACTTTGTTGTGTGACTTCGTCGCACAACTCGGTGAAGATTTCAATACCTGGAGTATCTGCATTAAGCCTAGATGTTTTCTCGTAGATGCTCCCCCAGAATTCCTCAACTGCGGTTATCGACGGAAACTCGCTTGAGGCTGCGATACGATGTTTGAAGAGGTTGGAAGGATTCGTCCAAAATATTGCATTTTGTCGAATTCCATCCTCCCGTCTTTGCAGCCTCTTTTTGGCATCCGCCAAAACCCGAATTTTATCAGCCAAACGTTGCTTGATGTTGAGCAACTTCAGCTTGTTCAGTGTGTGATAGTACGTCCGCAGTTGTTGTGCGAACTTCTTGACTTTAGCCGTAAATGAACGGCCAGATGTTAAATAGTCGATCACACACTGAATTCGGGAAGCGAGTTTCCGTGTCAGTCGAATCTTGCCGTTCAATTGAGACATGCGTTTTGTAATCTGCCGACCCCCCGATATCTGTACCAGATTTCGCGGAATCACCAGATCACTTGCAGCCTCGTAAACGGCACAATTGACTTGCCACAGGTCGCAGTCATCTGGAAGAGCATCTAGAAGTAGGCTATTTGCTCTGTCTATTTCTCGTTGCTTAGGTAAAACTTTCGTTGTTAAATTCCGCCTAAACACGAGTGTCGTGCTTTCATAATGTGGAGCATCTCTCCCAGCACCGCGTACGGGCTCAGTTGTTATTGCCCGCACATCCGGTACCGGTTGACAGCTGGGAACAACGAAACCTGTCCGCCTCAGATAGGCCACATAATCTCTCAGTTGTTGTTGAGAAAAGCGATCTGCCAGTTCGGGATGCATTACTGCAAACCGACTGTGCATTCGCGCCATGTAGCCTCTCTGTTGCGGACAGCTCTCCTCGTAGCAGCGCATTAGATCTTGCCTGAGATTCTCCGTCCACTGAAATCGTCCGTGGACATCAGTTGGTCGTCGTCCCGGGACACCTGTTTCGGCTCCTCCACCTCGGGACTGGGCTGCATCCGAAGCAGCCCGATGGTCAGGAGCCCTGCGCGTTCTATTCATAGTAACCGCATATACAGGGAGTAGGGTGGTTGGCCCTACCCCCCGTTGTTATGCCTCTCTCGTTTGTCTCTTACCTCGCCATCCACTGGGGTTGGTTACCCAATCTCTGGCAAGGTTGCTAAGAGTCCAGGGCCCACCGGCTTTAATAAGCACACGTGGAGGTGAGAGTAGGCCATTTGGGAAGATAGGCTAAGATGCGGCTTTTTGCATAGCCGCATTGTGTTACGCGTCATTCCCTTTGGGCCCCTTCAAAACAATAATAATTATTATTATTATTATTATTATTATTATTATTATTATTATTTCTTTGTTACGAACACAGGTTAGAAATTCCAATAAATTGGAATAAAAATGCCAGCATTTGAGGCATTACTATCAGAGTAAGATTACGAAATTGAACATTAATTTAACTAACTCCCTTTTTATATTAATCTTTTAGTTAAACTTATCCTATTTACTTATTTAACACATTGTTATTCGATTATAATACATAGTGTGTTTTTATATATTATTTTATTAATAATCTACATCCTAACACTGCGTGCATAAAAAGCAGTATAATGAAAGGTAGGGTATTTTCTAGATAATCAAAATCCACATACTGAATTTGAAACTTAACTTTGTCACTAATTCATCAATGTTTCCTTTGTTCAAATTAGAACTAGAATCCTTCGTATTGTTTCTGTGTATCAGCCTGATTGAATCTCTTCTACATGGTCGAACAGTATATGAGGTTCATTTTGAAAATTGTATGACAATTTACCACAAAATTGAAGTGTACATGGAAACAGATTTAATAGAAAAAAGAACTTTACCGAAAAAAGGACATTATATTTTTATTGTTTTGATTATGGAGATAATATGTGATATATTGAATGAATTGCCTGTTTTGAATACGCCTAGGTGCTTAATAACACTGAACGGGTTAAGCTTAATGCTTCCAACATTTTATAGGTAATTGAAGTTTGTTTGTTTGTTATTTATTATGGCATAGAGATAAAACTCATTAGCCAATCAAGCATAAGAATACATGAATACAATAAAAAAAAATAATTACAGAGATTACATAAAACTTATTTTCTATAGATTAATAGCTAATCTTAATATAACTGAAAACAAGCAAAACCTAATGTAATTATAGTAAGCTCGGTAATGTAGAGAAAAATATGAAAAACTTAACCTAAGTTAACGCACGCCGTATATAAAATTTCATTTAGATTATAACATGAATGAATCAGGCGCAAGTCTCTTTGATTGCCGTTCACGTAAAAAGCCGAAAAATCTAGTTTTAAAGACTTTGCTCAATTTACTTTCCCGAATGACCGACGGCAACACATTCCAAAGTTTAGTCGAAACAACAAGAAACGACTTAGAGTTAGAATCAAGTCGATGTTTTGGTACTCGAAGCTCCTTTGTTCCCGGTCGCAATTCACGTAGTGCCAGATTTACTCTGCACACATATTTATCATATAGGTACTTCGGGATATGAGAATTCATCAGAATAAAAGTTAGTTGCCCGATGAGGTATATATGTCCATAGGGGACTGACAGCCAATCAAGTCGCTCGCGATATGGTGTAATGTGCAGAAATCTTCGCAGATTGAAGATGAATCGGACATTGGCATTGAGCATACGATCAATTTTGACTTTAAGATTTGAACCCAGATCGTAATAAACCACACAACACAAAAAACCACACAAAGACTTTTCGGCATTATTAAAATGTTTTCAAAAAACCCTTTTTTTCATATTCAATATACCAAAATGTTACTAAATAGTACCGCTTTTTAAACACGTGGCCTTAAAAAAGGCAACATATTTAAATACTATAATTTAAATTTTGTATGTATTTCTGAATAACTTTCAAAACTATAAACCATGATAATGTGACTTAATTACTGTGACATATATTCTTTTAATGTATATTTAGCTTTGTCTTTATACTTGCTGGAATCCGCTTGCAAAATTTGAAAACATAAAATTGAAATGAATGGATATAAATCTTTAAATTATGATTTCTTATTAGTTGGTTGCTAATTAATTAGCACATACGGAACGACTATACCTGGTTTGAAGCTATTTGTTTTCTATCCTAACAATTTGTTTAAACATTTAAAAATACAAGAAATTCACATTCAGGAGATTTATGTTTTTATTACAATTGTGGGTTTCATATTTATACAAATTTAGAACTATACAAATATTCTATTATAAATTGATAACTCCCTTTTTGACTGACATATAAATGTTTCATTGTTTCTGCAGTTAGAGAGTAGAATTTCTGCAATACATATTTAAGGCGTTTCATTTTGCATACATTTCTAAAACATCTTGAAAATCTTGAATTTTTCTTCATCGAGTCTATGAGATCGAATAATAAAGAGTTTATTTTTAATTATTAAATTCTAATACCGTAATTGTCGCATCTAATCTAATTATTAATAGACAAAATTTTTTTGTAATTTTATTTCTTTTTTTGTAAGAGCGCACTTATGCTTCTTTTCAATGTTTATCAATCATGAAAGCGTGAACAAATTTCATGTAATCAAGTAAATATCTATTTTATTATTCACAAGATCTACTTAAATTCAGATTTTATTTTTATTTTTCTGACCTTCTTTACGAAAAGTGCTTCCTGCAAGTAAGAATATTCCTACGATAATTAACATTAATACTTATTTGCATTTTTGTTTTCAGAGCAGATTTAGTCACTGATTAAATAAATGTATGCAAGCCTTTAACTGCACCTGAATGTTATAGCTAGTAAATATAACGAGTACCTTTTAAAAATAATACTGACTTTGATTTATTTGTGGGGCATTTAACAACTCTGCAGATCTCGCCACAAAAATGGAGCAACAGGTTAAGTTGTACAAGTGCATCATGCTACGAATGCCGAAAAGAGAAATATGGTAACATTTGTATCACTTGGCAATGCTCGAAGATGACATTCGGCGCACCGGTGTATAATTGAAAACATCCAGCGAAACTTTGTTGAACATGCATAAAATGTTCTCGAGATGAGAAAAGAATGGCACCGACCGCATAATAACGACTTCCGGCCCTCGAATGCTCCCTGAATGGTTTCGTTTAAATGCACAAATGATATATACCCCCTTGAGCGCGCTTTTCAAGTATTTAACGCGCGCGCACGAGGAAAAAAAGGCCGGAATCCCAAAAAGTGGAGTGTACCGCGAATAAGTGCCGCACTTCCAGTCAAGTGACCCTCGAACGCGTTCCAATGGGGCTGCAACAGAGCGCGTCAAATCCCTCCAATATATACTGAATGAATCGCCACTACAAAGTCACTGGAAGGTATATTCTTGAGGTGGTCGCCGGTGTCATGCTGGGTTGTCCATTGACTGGCTTCTTCGGAGCCGTGAATGATGTCCATACAGCGTCCGTCCATTGTCCCGGACGTAGAGCAGGAAGAAGCTTTTTCGCGGATCGAACCGGCCAAAACGAAAGCGTGCAGTATGCGTATGGGTATATATATCTATAAGGCTATGGAAAAATTAGCCACGGGCAGATGTGAGTGTGCGATGTGCGGGAGTCACTTCAAATACGTCTAAACGACAAATTGTCCGGGAAGAGCCGACCAACTAACCTCCAGAGAGCGCACATAGAAAGAAAGGAAAAGCTATTCACGGATTTTCTGGCTCGTGCTTAGAAAAGCCTCTCTATTCAATGTTTCAAATGTTTCCTTTTTCAAATTTATCAATCTATAGGCTGTTCGAGGAGGTACTACGTTGTGATCGATACATTTTTTCAGGACAACCTGTTTAGAATGTTTTCAAATGACATTTCTCTAACGCGCGATTTTATCCGGAAGATCAGCAATGGAATTCAACGTTTGAATTTTTTTTCATCGTTCTTATCGAATATTTCTATTCTTGGAGATATGCGTATTGTTGAATTGTCCAGGGAAAATTCCTTTCATCTGACCTATATTGGTATTATTCTTACTGCAGAGCTTCTGTTGTCCACCGTTAATTATTAATAAATTTATTTGGAATAATTAAACACTCCATGCAATACGAAACAGTCATTTTTCAATATTTTAGCGCCTGCGTTGCGTGATTTAATTCACGTTTTCAACAATAAAGAGGCATTTTCGTCATGTTGTCTTTGTACTATTGGCCAACATAATTCTCTATATGGGTGATTTTAAAAAAACTGCGATACTTTGAATCTTGTACAAAAATGGAATAATATGTACTTGAAAGATATATATTTTCATGTAACTAGTTATTAGGCAATCACCTTTTGTTGGTCAATATGAAAACGATAAATATAAAAACTATTTTCAAGGTTCTACATGCTGAAATATAAGTAAAGTGACAGTGCCCCCAATCTTTTTTTCTAATTTTTAAAATCAATTAGTTATTCTGCAAAGAATCTAGTTTCTATGGAAACTTTATTGGTCGGAAAATAACAATGTATAGGAAGGAAAGTGATTATGCAGTTTTACTCCCATGCAGAACGACTGCAATTTAGTCTACGGTTTTAAGCATAATTATGCGAATCTGAAAGTTTTTCAATATTTGCATTATATTTGTGTTACTATTTGACAAAACATCGATATACAATGAAAAGTTAATTGCGATAAATAAACGAGCTTTGAGCGAAGCCGTCACTAAATATTTTCAAGACATAAAGGTCTCCAAATTGTAATCATCGGTTATAAGCCAAAAAATTGTAGTCTGTACCACTTGCAAATAGTGCCCAAGTGCAAATTTGTTTGAGTGAAGCTCCTGTCGTGCAAACATGTAAGTTACTTAGAACTTTCTTAATGCAATCGGAAAATAACTTAGGAACACTGATTATTGTATAAAATATAATAAACATCAATTGTCAATACCGCCAGTCAAGACTGCCGTAAAGTTGAAGTAAATTTGTTGCAAAATGCCTCCCAGGTTCAAGAAAGTAACAAGATATAGCGAAACTGATGAAAAATATAGGAAAAGGGAACAAAAAAGAACCTCGTGCAATAAAACGTTCGAAATTCCAGAAAAATACGAAATTCGTATACAAAAGTTTGAGAAAAGTATATGTATACGTAAATTCTATATTGTACGTGCTTGCTACAGCAATTTAGTGTATAAATTATGTGATTAATTTAAAATAATAAAACTTATTGAAATTATTTTTTTACACTCCGTAATAAAATTCGATATTACGTAATTCTTACCGATTTCATTTGCATTTTACACATATTGCATAACAAAATATAGTTCGAAATATATGCAAAATATATATTTTTTTAATATAAATTAAGTATTTATTAAAATCTGTATTTCTTTCATTTAATTTATATTATTTCATTTTCAACATTATTTACTTTGTTTTTTCGTATCAAATAAAGAATACATACATTTGTGAATAATAATAATAACGATGAATATATACAGGAAAATTACTGTCATCATTAATGAAATTATTAGCAATTTGTCTGTAACTATTGTATATTATTTAATAAAAATTTTAAAATTAAATTGAAATGATAATTTTACCAATGATTCCAATTGTCTTAGTTTTTTCATTTGCTATGCAGGAAAAAAGATATGCCATTATATTTACAATTACGAATAATTTCAGTTCATATTTTATGTCTGTCTGCTGTTCGGCTTATATTTCATGAGAAACCTATTTTAATGATAATGATCATAAACTGTTGATGTTATATTTGTTTAGAAATCCATTAAATGTCAGTAACACCGAATCTCGGTCCGTATCACCATGATAAAATATCTTTATTTCTAATATAACATTATCAATATTTCACTTGTAGGTGTTTTACTTTACGTACCTATTACACACTATATGTAACAAGAAAATGGAAAAATAAACATTTTTTTACTTAATCTGGGAATTTTCCGAATTATCGTTAAAAATAGCAGCGATTGTGACATTAAACCCTAACAAATAATATTGAATTAGTATATGTATCATTGATTTGGGTGCATCGATTTTCGATGCTTGATGTAAAATTTCTATGCCAGTTTTTCTTGTATATGTGAACGTGGTTAATTTCATGACAGGGAAGATATTCAATAATATTTCGATTATTTCTTACTATTTTCGTTTCATAGTGTAAAATTTACATTTAGAGTTAAGGAATTAATTAGTCATCATTGCCGTACCAACATTTTCATGTTATTATTATAAACCCAGAGCACTCTTCATGTATAATCATTTGACATATATTTTCAATATATCACTATACATTTAAAAAATTATAATTTAACAATATTTCTGATGTCAGTGCCCTTTCACATAAATTGCAAGTAAGCCGAAATAGAAGTATTTTATGTTATGCCAAGCTATTTATTTTCAGAAGATGAAACATAATACATTAATAATTGTTCCGTGAAATCTTATAAGTTTCATAAGAGTATTTGAAAGTTAATAAGTAGATCATAGGCGTTCAGTGAGAGAGTACAATGATATTTTAATGAAATTGATGTTCTGGTTCTATAAAGGTTATTCATACCCTTTACAGTACATTTCATAGGTACAGCATTAGCTATGTGAAGCTTATTAAAATTGTCACGAAGTCTTACAGTAGAGAATACAATTTAAATGTGAACATTTATTAATGCCATTTTATTAATGCATGATAAATTCAGACATCGAATTCAGAATGCTCTTCATTCACCATCGCTAAGAAAAATAATTTTGTTGTTTTGTTCTTCGGTTATCTTTTCAACTGGTGATATCGCCCTTTTTACAGAATTTCATATATAAACGTTATTCCTAAAATTTCCGAGAGTTGTAGATCGTCTTAAAAGATGGCGCCATACTGCACATTTGTGTAGGAAATTATAGGAGATGCAGAAACCAACAGCAACAGTCATGAGTCGATTTTCGGATTTGTTATTATTTGATTGTTTGGCTGTATTCACGGAGAGCAATTGTTTATGTAATGGTTTTGTATTAAAGAATTGATTTATTAGGATAATAAACTTAATTTTTGTATGAAAACGACTTTTATAAATAATGCGGTATAACAATTTGGTTGTTTCTTGAACCCATTCTGTTAATACTATAGAGACGACGAGTGCTGTTTTTTCTATTGCGCACACTGAGGGAAAGGAGTGTTTACTAAAAAGAAAGCTTCTTAATAGTTATTTTATACGTTATTAAATACGGCGAATCGAATAAGTTTTTATGTATGAAATAATTATTAATTGCATATAAAGCTAACATTTCTGAATAGTTAAGAAACCGCTTGTATACTATGCATTTGTAGCTATAAAATAATGATTTCTTAATAGGTTTAAAATGTAATGGTTGCAGTCGATACGCTTCGTAACATAACCTCAAATGACAACAGGGATGTTTTATTTAATTTTTTAAGAACGGTTGAGTGCCATTGCAATTCGGTGGTTGTTATTGTGAAAATAAATAAACTAATGATATTATTTACACCTCGTCTTAAATATGCTCATTTTATAAACATTTACGTTAAAAGAACGATTGCAACTTTTCAACTGAATGATATTTCTTTATAACAAACAATCCTTTTTCTCAGTGCACGATGCACTTTTAAGGTTAATGTTTGTGTTTATGAAATATCAATAAGACATTGCTAGTTCAGTAATTTTCATATAAGCAAATATTGTCTGTATCACAAATTAATT
This sequence comes from Trichopria drosophilae, assembly GCA_030407085.1. NCBI lineage: Eukaryota > Metazoa > Arthropoda > Insecta > Hymenoptera > Diapriidae > Trichopria > Trichopria drosophilae. Next base: position 65,759,200 of record CM059583.1, on the reverse strand, counting down.
TTTCATATTCTATACTGATTTATTCTATACAATAAACTAAACTGCCATTACAATCTTAAAGCAAAATCACGATATATTCGAAATTGCAGTGAATCTTATAAAACCAATTTTATGAAAACGTACAAAACAGATTTACTGATCTGGTTTGAAGTAGACGAAGCACTCACTAAAAGTAACAAAAAAAAGTATAACATATTTTTAATGAAGCTTTTAAGACTGGTTAGAAACTTGAGCTTCTATATAATTTAAAATTGACTTAACATTCTTAAGCAGGCAGTAAATATATGTTAAAGATTTATAGTAGATTTTGACGACGAATTAGTTCTAAATGCCTCAAGAAGTGTAAAAGATTAATTTACGAAGTAATATATTAACCGAGCCCTCGCCACTAAAAAATTAGAAACAATCAATTTGGAGTTTTGATTTTGTTGTAATGAAAGAAATAAACGATTTAGAGTATATAATTTAAAAAGTGTCAAATCACTATTTATAACCTCATTTAGGGAGACTTTGATAATTTTAAATAACATTATGGAAATAAGGTATGATGACCGCAAAGCGAATGTATTTAAAAAATGAGCAAAAACTACAACAATTCTAAATCTTTGTTCGTGTCGAGAATACGGGTTCAAAGAAAGTATTAGAAAGTCTATTTCATTATTCTCTGAGGGTTTTTAGCGCGAAAAATGTGTTTACCAAAACCGCAAGGATGCGAGGAACGTTTTTCGAAGGCCTGGCTACTTTAAGGTGCGTGGGCGGTGTTTGGCACTTCGCTGGCTTTACGACGCCCTCGAGAATAGCTCTGTTCACCTTTTGCACGTTCCTTCTCTCTTTGGCTCTTTCGTGGCGGTTTTCTTTTTGTTACATTGTTATTACTCGACAGCTTCGTGCCATTTGGACCGTTGATGGATGGGAGTTGCGTGGGTTCGTAGCACAGAAAAACGATCCACCACTCAACGTTCCAATGGGGTCGAGAAGACATTATGGATTCGCAATGGTGAATACCGTAATGTAGTTTTCACACTCGATCACATTTCAGAGATACTAAAATTTAAATCTTACTGATCTCGGACCCGAAACGGTTAATAAAAAATTGCAATTATTTATTTCCATTAATGTATTTCTATATGCATTTAACTTGTTTCAGCACCAAAATTATGTCATAATTATTTTTAAATTCAAGCTAATAAACTTTTTCTTTAGATTTAATGAATATGTCAGCTCCTTTTCCATAAAAATCCCCAATACATGCTTATAAAGCTTTGAACTTGTGCTCATGAAACATCTCGAGAAAATGTCAGCACGGACACCAGAAGCTGATCTGATCAAGTCCTGACAAGTTAAATATTATATACGATTGTAATTTACTTCTATACACTATATTTCTTAATTGCAGGAAATTCACAGTTTTTACAATTATCTAGGCTAGGTTAAGGTCCAGAGCAGGTACATATTGATTCCTGGCCAGGGCGTAATTGTCGTTGTATTGGTTGAGTGGTACCTTGTCATGACAAATGTCAAAATGTCTACCATGGATAAAACATCGACACACATGCAACTCCGTGGTAATAGCCTCATTGTAATAAGCCAATTCATTAAAAATTTGTTTAACAGGGATATAAAATAATTAACAGGCTACATAGATAATATCCCTGCTGGGTGCGGAAAAATCAAAGCAACACACAATATGAAGTTATCGCAAGTCGCAAGTACTGCACGCCGATTGGCTAAAATGGCGGTAAGAAAAATAATCATGTATATTACTCAATTTTTTCACCATATGCCATTGTAAGAAACATTATTTAGCCAAAGGTTACAGTGCAACGAGATAAGGGTTAGTTAAATTAGTGAAACTTATTAACGTAATTACCAAAGTTCAATTACCAAGAGATTGATATCGTCTTCCTCTAACTGAAAGTAATTTTTAAAAATCACAACTACGAAGAATTAACGTTAAATACACAGTAATTTCGAGTAATCCATTATTTAGTTCAATACCCTGGAGCGAAGTTACCAGACGTTCGGTAAAAAATGATCTATCTTCATGTGCCTCGAGGTTTGATGAAAGTATTCGGACGATTTCTCAAACTGTACTTAAACTTATTTTACGACTTGTTTTGAACATAATACAATAAATTCTTCTTCAATTTACATTTTAAATGGAGGACGAAGGAGAGTTGACTAACGCTTCTAGCATTTTAGCAAATGTATGCATTAAACGCAGTTAATGAGAACATCAATATTAACTGCATTAAATATCGATACCTATTTCTCTCTGGATGTGGTACTATTATATAGAATGTGGTATTGCATACGTAATGTGAGATATCAAGATAAAAATGGATAGTAACAATCTTTAATTAAGAAATATTTTGTTAGTAAGTAAAGTACAATGGTTTGTATTGAGCTCAAATCTTTACTTCAGTTAAGTTTCGGCTAATAAACTAATGCAAATGTCAAAATATATTATGTGTTTTTACGCAATTATTTGTAGGTAGATAAGAACATCTAATCAAATCTAAGCGAAAAAGATACCCTTTAAGAAACAAATATATCGATACGTCTGTGCGTTTATGAGTTACAGTGTGTTCAAATTTCTGGGTCATGTATATGTACAACATCATGGACACAAATTTTCTGATTTTTAGAGACTAACAATAAAACGGCAACGTTTAGTGAAAAACTACAAATAACTTAGTATTTACGACCAGGTTCTGTTTCACATGGAATAGATAATGGGGTTTACGTATAGTAACCCTATTTTTGCGACAAAATCGTGACCGCATGAAGAATAGGACCGACTCCTACCTACTCTGCAATAAAATAATGCTCCATATCTTCTTTAGCGAGACGTTATTACTGTATAGCCGGTACCGTGCCGAGAATTCACAGTTATCTTCGGGATGGACATCAAAAACAGAAATAATTCGGTACTAAATTATAAAAAAAATGCAGACCGGTATGTATAGATTTTGCGACATCCTAAAATACTGGTTTTTATACTCAACGTGCAAAATGTACGTGACCAACTAATTTCCTTTTTCACTTACCCGTGGGGTAGTTTTCTACTAATTTAATCTAATCTTCGAGAAATAGTTTTTGAACAGTATGTTCCAAAATGGAAGTTTTGCATGCAGTTTTGGAATATTAGCTTCCTTGGAATTATGCCTTGCACGGTAGCTGCCAAGAACATTACTATAGTAAAGGTGTTTTTATTAGATTCTCGCGGATAATGATCTGTACTTCGAAGCCATTCAAGAAGTAGGTAGCTGCTCAGATATTTTATAGAACATAATATTAAATATATTTATTGAATTGTATGATTATACGCTTAATTTTATATAAACGTGATATCTAACGATCAAACTTCATTATAGTTTGGTCATCTAATGCATAATATTCGATATGTTTTAAGGAATTATATAATATAATGGGTAATTGCTTAAATGACATTCATTATTGCCGTACCACAAAAACTACTTTATAAATGGCATATGTCGCTATTTTACCTCGTATCCCCTATTGTTTATTTATGTAATTTGTTGTACTTATCTTTGAGACTAATGAGTGAGGTTTTTATTTTAAAATTTATTATTAATATCGGTAAGAATATTAATACTACTTATAAACATTATTTTACAAAATATTGTTTATTAGCTACGCGGAGAAAAATGCTCGCCTATTCTAAGAACACTAGTTAATTCGACTACAAAAAATAGTGAATGTAAAGCTAACTATTTCTATTTGTTCTTACAACGTACCACTCATATTATTTTTTGAACATCTAGTTCTTTCGTATATATTTTTAAATCATCATTAAATAAGTTCTTGCTGGTAAAATCTTTGATAATCAATAAGGCATTCCATAATCATGTCATCTTTATTCAGTACCATTTTTTGTATTTATGTTCTTCTTCAAATGCAATAGATGTGAGCTATTAAAATATGAATACTAATTTTACATTCAGAAAAGATCTGATGCATCTCTTAGATAAGAAATTGTAATGATTGTTTCAGTTACAGTTTCGCAGTTCTGGTGTTGGCTTTAATAGCAGTCTTGGAGATATCTTCAGAAGATCTTAGATATTTATTGGAGTCAGCAGGAAGATTCTTAAGACTGAAGTTCTTTATGAAAACTTGTAGAGCTATTCAGGTGCAATATGAGAATATTTCCATAAAATTTATATTTCGATTAATTAAACTTTTGGAAATAACATTTATGAATCAGTGTTTTTTTAGTATCAAAAAGGCTGAATGTATTTGATGTAAATTAGGTACATTTTAAACAAGATACTTTTTAGGATTGACACAAATCAACTCTATTATTTTTAATCTAGCTTTATTTTTCCGCATTATTGATTATGTTTGGCCATATTATGATATGTTGTATGTTTTGCTTGCCATCTAATAAAAAAGAAATAAATTTAAACAATTAACAATTACTGGAATTAATCGGTGCTTGTTCCCACGTTTTGTCTCATTTATTGAACTAACAATTTATTCAGATTATACCATTTCTAGATGGAGATCAATCTGTCCAGACAATGTTTCCAATTTGCAAGGATTTTGACCAATGTTGATATAATGTTCCTATTCGGATGCATGTATAAGCTTTTCCCATATTGCCAGAAATTCTCCTGCATTGGTAACACTACACTGTTGAAAATTTCTTTAGCAATTTCCTTAAAGAGTAACCGGAGTTTTTTATCGTTACGTTTTCAGAATTTTACGAAACAGAGTTTAGTAATTTCTGAAATATTTTGGTAATTTTCAGAAATCTTTTGGTAATTTTCCGAAATTTTTTCGTAATTTTTTGAAAATGTTTCTTAATTTTGTTTCGTAAAATTCTGAAACGGTAATAGTAAAAACCGAAAATTCCTAGAGAAATTTTTAACTGCGTATCTTTCCAGTTTTTGGATCTTGAGATTTAAGAACTGTGAAATCATGTATAAACCGTATTGGTCTCACAAAATTTTGCAGCTTATCATTTAGTGGTACTTGTATAATATTTCTTGCCGGGGAACAAAGTTCCGAAATGCAAAACTCCGTAAGACTAAAATTTCGATATTGCGTGAGTCCAAGGTATTTTAATGTGCTTTCTTTTTGTCAAATTTTCAAAGATAAATTGAAAAAAATCATGCTGTAGCCATGCTAAATTGAAAGTTTGGCCTTTCGGTATGTTGATTTTTGGAACTTTGTTCCCTGGTCATATTTCTTTCATAATGAAATTTTTCACTGATTTTGAATGAAAATGTGAACAGACTTATATTTACACAGACCTAGTACTTAATAAACGTATTTATCACTATTTTTCAAAATTGTACATCACTGCGGTTGTACAAAACATTTTCATCCCAAGACGACCTCTCATGTTTTTTTCAATACTTTTTAAATACTTTGTAAAGTGGAGGAATTTTCAAGGTAATACAAATATGTTTTAAATGATTGCATGTATGCAAACCATCAATTCTGCAAGTAATTATTGTTTACAGATCGCAATTGCCAGAATCGGTTGATTTTGTGATAAAGAAGCTTAAAACTAGCGGTTCAACGTAGTAATTATTTGTTATCAATTCCCTAACAATTCAATGCACTGTATGATACATACGCTGCCGTCAAGCAATCTCAGCAAAATTTTATAGCCATCCGATTTATTGGCACGTAGCATTAAAATTTTCCGATTTCTTAGAAACTTTTATTCTGTGCTTGCGGCAGGTACTAAAAATTCCCAAACTCTCAGATCACGACTGGGTTGTGACAAAAATTACATACGCCGGCTATCTTTATTGATCTCAGGATTCACTATAACGCTATGTATTTTCAATATAATTCCGATGTTTCTTCTGCGATTATCGTAAAGCCGTGATAAAGCGCACTACTTTTTTCGCAAAGATTAAAATCGAAGATCGTCCGCTTGTACAATTATACATTTAAGTACTCGAATGTAGCGGCACTAGCATTACAGCTCTGAAAAGAGAAATGCAGTACTCCGTGATTTTGCATCGCGATTAATGTAGTCTTTAAAGCAGAAAACTATTATTTTATAAAACGGTTGTTCTGCATGCGGGCTACAATGTCGGGTGTCCAGCGGCACGATTCCGCGAAAATTTCACGATTGTGTTGTGTGCAAGTGTTTATGGCGAGCGTGAAACTGGGCGGTGCACGGGGGTAGGAGTGAAATGAAGCGTGCACACATGTGTACCTTGAACGTGCTTATTTGCCGGACCGAGAATTATCTATCGCCGACAAAGCGAACATACAGTATGTATTTTGATATTTTAGCGGTGCACGCGTATGATCGACTACGTGCACACTCCCTTCGGGCGTGTAATTTCGTGGGCGTAAGAAGAGCAGAGGATAGAATGTTAAGAGGAAGAGGAGATAGTGGTTTTTGAGTAAACTAGATTTATTTCACGCCAAACACGGACGAGAAGAAAACTCGTTATGGGGGGTCGCGCGAAACCGTAATAATAATGGATAGGAAGTGTTACCTATGTCGCTTTAGGTGTCTTGGATAATATAAATTCTGTTGCTTAACGTAAAATGAGTACTGTCATACAGTAAATTACATAATATAACGTTTAATGTTTAAAAAAATGAAACTTTTACGAAATGCTTGTGTTTGCAAAATATAATAATCTGTATATTCCTGATCAATATTCATTGAAGGTAAGGAACATTTAGCTGGCAATGTTTTAATCTGTTTAAAATTTCATGGCTATTTATGTTTTGCTTTAGGTCTTTGAGTCGTTGCAGTATTGCTTTCACAGTTTTAAAACTTATGAGGTAGCATGCAGGAAAATATGGAAGAAGTAATTTGTTGCTATTTCGCACGCGATTATTTGCCACTTGGCCGAATCAGAATGCAATCTCGGCCGTTCTTCAGATTTACTCGTGACTGAATCCTGTTTCAAAGGAGCTCTCAATTTAAAGGACATGACTCTTCAGTATCTAAAAAAAAATAGAATAATTTTTGTTCTGTTTTATCAATGTAAAGCTTTAACAATGTAAGCTTCGTAAAAATTCATGCAAATCATTCAAATCACAGTTTGCGGAATCGCTCTTCTATATTCCGTAGTAAGATATGAGTAGATTCCTATTTTCTGTCAAATTATTAACCTCGCATTTTTTTTAAATTTCGGTAACTGCGGAGCATAAATTAGTGCCATACTACGATTTTAAACCATTAAGTCTTGAATGGACATTTTTTCCACTGCAGTTATCAACAGTTGTATTTTGGGTAGAAAATGGTCACAACAATTTTCAAGGAGTCACATGTGACATCAAATATCTTAATTAACTGAACTTTTAGAAATTGTGATTAGATTTTTCATAAAATGCAACCATGAAAAACTGTACATTTTTTCCCAAAAACGTTGTTTCGGAATTCTTGCTTGAAGTAAAGAAATCGTGTCCTCGAGATTTTAATATGTATTCATAGGTATTTTTAATCTATAGGTAAAAGCATCAAAAATAATGGATCAGGCATGAAAAAGCCGCCCAAAAGTTCCAGAATTTTTTTCTTGAAAATGTTGGATTTTCCAAAACATCCCGCACGGAAAAAATATAGATGCCGGATATATCCTGATTCAGTGAGGATATATTTCGGCAAAAAATACACTATCCAAGATATATGTGCCACATATATCCGCTGTAAATATCTGGAATTTAGGTATATCTTGGATATAACCGGCTATATGTTACATCTATCTTACATATTTCCAATTTATATTTCTGGATATATCTTCGGATATATTCTGTTTTCTGTGCGGGATAATTCCTAAACGAAAAGTTTTTAGAATTTATCAAGGAACACGCTGAAATTTTGATGGAATTAGTTTAATATTTTTTTGATTTTCAAAATCCTGAAATTGTGAAAAATGTTAAAAAGTTTTCAAAACATTCTGTAAAAAGTTAAATTTTGTTCATTAACATGTTTTGCGAAAATCTATTATTCATGAGTAAAAATTTCCTGAACTTTTCGACGGCTTTTTCTTGGTAGGGCCGCCATTTTTTAAGCTTTTATCTTTATTTTCGAAACGCCCATATATAAATGTTAGAGTTCAAGTCTCGTGGATACGATTTCTTTACTTAAAGCATGAATTCTGAAAAAATTTCGACGTGCACAAGCGAGATAAAACACTGGTTTTAAAAAATCATGTTGTTTTGGAAAAAATCATGTATAGTTTTTCACGCTTGCATGTTTTGAAAAATCTCATAACATATTCTGATAGTTCAGTTAATTTTACGTCAGATGTGCATCCTTATAAACTTTTCAGATTCTTTTTTTCCCTCAAAACACAAACGTTGAAAATTGTAGTGAAAAATGTCCATTCAGGACTTAATAGCTTACAAAAATTCTCTGAATATTTCATAATATATAATTTTGAAGTCCGTTACCCACTAACAGCAAAATGGAATGAAATTTTATCTTAAATTTCGGGTTTATTTCACATAGAAAACAGATAACAAAAAATGCGAGTATATCGATTTTATTACCTGAAAGTTGCTCTTATGAACAGTGACGAGAAAATTATAATTATAAACATTGAATTTTTTCCAAAATATATATTCAGTTAATAGGTAACTAAAAAATGAAACGTTTTCTTCGTTAAACATTTTTTATTTACTGCCTTTTTCTAGAGATATAACTAATTGAAGAAAAATCGTATTATTTTGTTAAAATCTGAATAAATATTTGTAATGAACACTTTGTTGTACAGTTTTTCGGCTACTGCGCCTCTGTTTTTCCTCATGTATAAATAAAATGATCGATACATCGAAATATTTCTGTACTTTTCAAACTTGCCCGAACTCGGACACGAAAATAATTCTTTTTTAATAAAACTTTTTAGCAGGGAGTTTTTGCGTTGCAGAATCCGAATTTATGATCAGATTTTTGAAGTTTAAGATGTCGGAGCTGTAATGACTGGCTGAAAGTATTAAATATTCATCGATTTTTGTTACATTAAATTTGCATGGGGTTACTGATAACGAATTTGTCATCAGCTTTGTAAAATTCAAAAAGGTGGCTTGAAAATAACGGACGGCACCTAGGCATTATCTTCCAGATAAGGAGTGCCAGTTATTCAAAGCAGTCAGTCCAAATTTGACTACTATTATCAACCTGTAGGCCAAAGCTGTTGATATTTATTTTTTAGATTAATCGTTTAAGATCAGTGAAACATGCTAAAGAGTATTATATACAGTATTGTCATAAGGGGCAATGAAGTATCTCAAGGCGTGTGAAAATCACGATTTTGAAATTCAAACTATTAAAAATTGGGCTGGAAAACTTATTGAATTCAAAGATTCTCACACTTTTTACTTTTGTTGAATTTTCTATATACTCATCTTTAAAAGCAAGCGGGCAGTTGTATAATATGACGAATGTGCCTGTATATTTATCTTCAACAATCGGTGTGACTCCCCCAAAATCTGCCTGTTCGATAATTAGATTATTGCCGAGTGTCAATAATTCTTTGGGCCAGACAACTATTTGCCTCCCGCATCTCGAAAAACGCATCGGACCGTCGACTTTTGCCCTTCACCCATCTTTTGAAATATATTAATGTATTTACGCGGCACCCTCCGGCCTGTAACTGTTACCCCGCTACACCTGCGTCGTAGGGCGATGAGCGCTGACAATTACCTGGCGATCGATGGATAGCCCCTGGTAGAACTTAGGCTTCATCGCTAAAGCACTAACTCCTCGGGGACTTACACACCATGCGAACGCGCTTAAGAGAGAAAGAGAGTGCCTATGATCCGCATCGGATGCTGGCTGGAGGTGCATTCAAACCATTGTCAGGAAAAAGAGGGCAGCTACGGCGTATATAAGGCAAATTGTGGGTAATCACCTGCCATTTATTTGCAAGAGCTACAGCGATCTTCCATCTCGTACCCCCTTCAAGAACATCACCATCTCGCTTCTCTCTCATCGTTTTACGACTACGGGTTTTCAAAACCTTAATACCCAGTTCGAATTACGCGTTTTACATTCTTCTTGACCGTGCGCCATCCCTCTAAAGCTACGTGGCGAATTTAAAAAAATATTTGTTCACTACTTAAAAAATTGAACAGATTTGTCATTTTACCTCTTTAAATCAAATAATGTTATTGGTTATAACTAGTCTCATTTTCAGTTCGATTTATAGAATCGATTCAAATTTCAGTTTTACACTTAATCACTCAGCTATAATCAAATTTCAGAGTATTTTACTTAAAAAAATGTTTATCCAGAGAGGAGAGTAATTTGAAAAATCAATTATTACACGGAAAAAGCAATTTCCCAAAAATTACGAAATATTTTACAAATATTGCTAAATTTTAAATAAAAGGTTACGTATGTTTTTCGAAAAAGTTGCTAGTTGTAGGTAAAATAGGTTGCAACATTTATCGAGCTGTGCAACGTTTATAGTCACAGCTATATATACTGTTTGTTGCCTATTTATTTAGGCAGTACTCAGCAAATACGAAAAATGTTATATCAATGTTATGTAACGGTTATATTAATTATATTATTTAATTTTTAATATTACAGACTGACAATGTGAACAGCTGTTTATGAACACAGTCACTTACTTTCGATAGTAGGCATCATTTTAAAAGTCAGTCATTTCTGAGATAGTTCATCCAGAAGACACCGATAATAGGTTAAATCGTTCATGTGATCCAATAGACGTAGTCAGATGTACTGGAATCTTTAGGGCGTTTAGGACATATTATATACTGATCATGGATTAATAATAACCATCCAGCAAAGGTGGATAAAACACAATTAAAAACATATTTTCGCACCTACACGGTCATTTCCAGTTCATTGCATTTCAATTATTGCAGTCCATGAAAGAGGATAGGAATTATTGAGTTCAATAGACCTTTCGTTACAATAAATTTCAATACATACATTTTTTCTTCTATTAGTGAATTCCCGTTTTCATGCAATATTACCCAGAAGAATTTCCAGAGGGGCTAAAATCAGGATTGCCTCAACGATATGATTTCATTTCAGTGAAATATTTTCAATTCAGCTTTATTCTTCACAATGTAACTGGATAAATTACCGTACATAAGTATAACAATAGAACATTTTTCATTTTAAAATAAAATAAAATAATTTAGTCTCTTAAATCTCTTTGGATTTTAATATATGATACCCAAATATTTTTACATAGAATGTAACTAAAGACATAACACAAACTATACTACAACTATTGGTTTGTAAGTAAACCGCGATTAAAGTTAATAGCGTTATTAAGAAAAATTGTTGAAAAGGCAAACTCACTTAAAAAGGGCGTCAAGTAATTTATGGACGATCCCTATAACCAAAAAGTATATATAATATTTTTCTATTCTTAGCTTATTTGCAAAGTATTAAAGGGTAATTCTGTACAATAAATATTAAAATCCACATACGTCGGCATTGACTACAAAATATAAGATCTACATTAAAAATGAGGAAAGATCTCCGAAGAATTAAAATTTCGTTGACCTTTTTTGGGGTACAAAGAGAACAATTTCCTATAAAACAAAAACAAAAATAGAAGAATCTTTTTATACAAATAATGAAGTTAATTAAAAACGAACAAGAAACTATTTTGGGAGACATTTTGAAATACACTTTACATATATTTAATGTTAATACTTTGGATTCGTCAATAACTGACTTTTGTTACATTCTTATAACAATATACTCATCTGAGGTGAATTATAAAAATGTGTATAATATACGCAAGTTTAGGTAAACTTTACTCGAACTGGTACCATTTTGAAAGAGGTCTAATATAAGAACATATAAGAATATAAATAATTTGTAGGGTGCACCTTGAAAAAATATTAATTACATATATATTTTTTATTTTTAAATCATGGTTTTGAAAATTATTGTTTGTTTAATACGTGGAATACACATTTTATACAATTCGTTGATTAATTATAACTGTTTGGGTATCTGCATCACAGCAAATGCTGGAACACGTTAAAATAATGACTAATTTACTGAACAACTGTTGCCCATAATATATATTACGTTACACATTTGCTGCATAATGCATATAATAACTGTTGCTCATACGCACATCAATTCATTATATTAGCGTTTTTTCTATTGTGATTTTATTTCTGAATTCTATTTCAGTTTAGAAATCTATAATACCGACTGATTTTTTAATAAAATAAAGAACACGGCAATTTAGTCATGTGCGCTCCTATTATCAGTTCAATGTATCATCTTAATCAGTTGCAAGCTTTAAATTATTAATTTCAATTACATTTTCGACTTTTTTTATTAATCAGAAATTCGTCTATATATAGAAGAAATTGGATTTCTTCTTTGGCGGAAAGATACTCATATACCGAGCGGAAGGCTAAACAGACATTCTAAAAATAGAAAATTTGTTCCCCCGTAACGCCGATGGATGTCACTGCTTGTAGCTTTTTGGAGCTTTAAAATTGCCTTGATCTTAATGTTCTAACATATATTCTAAATTAGACTAATTTTTTCAAACTAACTTTTTAGTTGACTAAATAAATTAAGATGATTTTAGAATTATATTTTACATAATTTGTAAACATAGGTTTTTTATATTCCAGGTAAATTTGCGCATAAAAACAATTATTTTCGGAGAAACCTGTCGATTATAGTAATAAATAGATATTATGAAATAATGACATTACACAACAAAGCAATATTAACATTTATAATGTACCTATTTAGACAACGCAGTTAAATTTTATTTAAACATAATCTAGCGTGAATTTATTTTTCAAATTTGATCTAGGTATCTAGATATTATATACTTAAATGTAGGATATATGATAATATCACAATATTTAAATAATTTTAATGCAATCTTATTAAATTATTAAAACCTTTCAACAATTGCTATAAAATTTCAAAGACAGAATGTTTCTGATAGAGACCTCTTTTATGTACAATTTTTATCTAATTCTCATTAGTTGTCGAAAAATGTCACATCCTGAAATATTTAAAAAGGTACTCTTGATTTGGTCAGTTTTTGATTCATTCTCTTTCAGACAAATTTCGCGACTTTTTTACGTTTAAGCCGCCATTGTAAAAAAATGGCGGTATATAGAGCCAATCTGAGACCGGATTTGGAAAAATGACGAAAATATATAAAAGACATGATTATTCCTGAATGTTTTATTGATTCTTTCGCTAAAAACGAACGCCGTGAACTAAAGGTAAAATTTGGAACATTTCAGGAAGAAACGGGTTAATCCGTTTCGTCCGAAAACGACAAAATTTATCGCCGGTTTTCATCCTCCACAAGTTTATGGATATCTTTGAGATATTTTTATGAAATTTAGGTTTCCTATAGTTTTTGGGTATGCTCTTTTCGAATTCGAAGTCAGCTTTTCGATATCACTTTCCATTTTTGAAATATGACCACTTAAATGAAAGAAAACATGGAAAATACCGAAAAAATTTTCAGTAAACTGCCATTTTTATTCCGAAAGAGTTTCGGGATCATGTCAGGCCTCAGAATCTTGTGGCAGAATGAATTTTGTTAAACGTTGGTCAATATTAAGATTTAAATTACAAAATAGCGTCCTCACAACGGCGCTATTGCTTCGGATTTTTTTTTGTTATCTGCATCTTATTAGAATATTTTTGGTATCTTATGGTGTATTTTGATGAATATGTTTTTCGAGATTGTTCTAGAGCTTGCTGAATACAAATTCATTATTAAAGTTTGGAAATTGAGAAAGGCGAATCCGCAATATGGCTAACCGAAATTAAAAAAAAATTGTCTGCCAGTTAGTATATAGATGTATTCGAAGTCATATTTAATCGGCCATTTTGAATTTCCAAAACTTAATAACGGGTTTGTATTGAGCCACATCAAAAACAATCCACATATTCCTCAAAACACATGTCAAGATACCAGAAATATTTTAATAAAACGCAAAAAGATTCCGCATAAATAGCGCCATATTGAAGACGCCATTTTATAATTTATATCGTAATATTGACCAACTAAAACTCATTATGCCACAGGATTCTGAGGCCTGACATGATCTCGGAATTCCTTCGCAATAAAAATTGTAGTTTACTGGAAAAGTTTCCTTTTACCCAAGTTTTCTTTAATTTAAGTGGCCATACTTAAAATACGAAAAGTGATATCGAAGAATGGACCGCAGATTCGAAAAGAGCAATCACAAAAACTATAAGAAACCTAAATTTCATAACAATATCACAAAGATATCCATAAACTTACGGAGGTTGGAAACCGGCGACAAATTTTGTCATTTTGGGACGAAACGGTCTACGAGAATCAAGTATGGAACAAACAATTGTTTCGTGAACATACACCTGCTACTTTGGAGGGATCATATAACTAGGTCTAATCAGTTTTCAAGTGGTGAAATTAAATGAAATAGTAGGTTTTTATGTATAATCGTCCTGAATGAAAGAATGTAATAATAGACGTTTAATTCGAGCTTAAACGCAGAACTTATTATGATCCAATCAGTGAATGGTGCGTGATCATTACGCGGCTTTCCGGTACATCGTCTGCAAAGGCAAACATTTAACTAATCGGTCGCACTAAGAGTCTCCATATCCGCAAACAATTCTCGTCGGGGAATTGATGGTGTATTAAGTGAGGTCCGACCTATCCGAAGGGGGTTATTAAGGATCGGGCCGGTACCGTCGCCGGACCAAGCGTGCGGGTACGTAACAATTTTGAATTTCCGCTCGGGATGGCACACATTTTTACGCGGCAACGGGCAATTAACCAGGGTGCCCGAATGTTTCTCATGGCCATCGTGCACTGCTCTCCCTTATTTACGGCACAGCATCCGCTGGGGCCGTACGTCACATTACGTTCCGTCCTTATTTTCATTCTATGTGAACGGCTTTCGCGTCGCCTCGTGAGAAATATCGGCTCAAAAATGTAGCTAATTAATTTAACATGAGGTACGATAAATTATGAACCGCAGCGCGTATAACAAAGTGCGCCGCCATGCATCGGTCGCGCACGTGATAAATTCGATCCTCGGTGCATTTTTGTCGCGAGGCCTGAATCCCACCGAAGAAAGGCGATCGGCTATATAATTGCGTGGTCGACGCGGGGTGCGTATCATGCGCGAGTACGCGGGATCGAGTATATCGCAAGCCTCGCAGTTGGCGTGCGTCTTTGGCACGATATATACGCACGCAGCATCTTCTCTTACCTCCTCGGTCCATATATACACGTGTGCGTTCGCTCGAAGCGGGCGAAAAGAAAGGGCAGAAATAAAGACGAGGCGGGCGGGAAAGAGCATCCGTATATACACGCATGCACGCGAGTGTCTCGTGTATCTCGAGATTGCGAAGCGAGCGGCTTTCTGGGACACTCGATACCAGGTGTGTGTATCGCGTGTGCCGGGCTTGCAGTAACGTGGCTAATGGCCCGTGGATTACTGCAGGTACCTCCTTTATTTTTTTTAGCCACTCTCGACATGCAATCTCTTTTAAAGCCGAGCGCCGGAGACGGTCGTTGTCGTCCTCGGTCGCGTCGTCTCGGCGGAGAGGAACGCGAGAGGGAAAACAAGCCGAGATAATGTAGCCGAATCGCAATATCGGGGGATGCGTCCGTACTTTATGGGCCCTCCTTTAATGGCCTTACATTGTAAATAAGCCCATTAAAGATGTCCGAATTATCGAATCGACCGCGGACATTCGACCTATGAACGAAACAAGGTACTTGCTGTATTCAGAATTTTAATCGTTAATTGGATGGAATTGTTGTGGATCTTCAGCCTTTTTCTTTCAAGCGGCGAGGAAATAATGATACTTTATTACAAATTGTTTGAACGTATCGTATTTTCTCTTACGTTGCTTGTGTGAAGGTCTTTCTAAAGGTCGTTAACTGGACAACACGAATATTTCTTCTTGAAAATATCAAGAAATCGTTATTCGCGTTAGATATGGTTACCGCAAAAATAAAAAACATTTACAAGTTTTTAAAAAATGTATAAAGTAACAATAAACGGATGTTTTTTTAGAAAATAATTGAGTATTCGACGTTTTTACCGGTCTTGAATTAGATAACTCCTCATCATAAAGATCAAAAGATTATTGCAGGCCAGAAAACCTACTTCATTTGTAAAAAGATATGAAATGTTTGATGATTTGAAACGAAATAATATTTTATGATTTTCGAAAAAAATGGAAGTCACTGGTTGCGCTGGGAATCGAACCCTAGACCTTTTGATAGAATCTCTCGAGTTCATTGTTTTCTTTCTAATGAAAAAAATGATCCAAAAAAATGTTCATCATTTTAAAAATTCAAATTATGCTGAATTAGTCAGATAAGTTTCTGACCTCAGCAAACAATGTTCAAAAAATGAAAAGGTTAACGTGCATAAAATTCAAAAATAAGGGAAGAAAAACGTTTATGATAGGATAGAAAGTGTGTCCAAAATTTCAAAACAAACGATGAAATAGTTTTTAAAAGAGATTGCTCATTGACTTTAAAAAATACATTTCGAGAAAAAAATGTTTAAAGTTCTACACGTTATTCTGTATTCGTAAAAATATATGGATTTAAAAATGGCTTATTTCCACACGTTTTGCTAAAAATAACTTTTACACAAATTTTCACATAATACTCCTAAGACGTTGTGCAATTGAATTAAAAAATAAAGCATCTTTTTATTATCATAACCCTTTAATTAAACACATAATTCGATCCCATAAAAACGTTTAAAGTACAATGCAAGTTTCGTGGCTACTTTCTTCATACCTTACGATTCCCAAATAATTATGAGGGGACTAGCAACAAATCGGTGTTACCTTTGCCTCAATTAGCTAAAGCGTCTTAAACGCAGACACTTTTTAACGCCTCCATTGTATGTTCTGTCTCTAATTTATGATCGATATATGTAAATAATGTTTCAAATGTAGACATTCTTTTCGGAACGAAAATGTAATGGAAATTACGCATTATAATGGTTCCAAAAAGGTTTTTTCTTTCGATCTACAATCACCGTAACCTCTACCAATATACCACTTTGGTCACGTAGAAAATTATGAAATTCGTTTTAGCATATGTCAAAGCTCAGTGACACCTCAGTTTTTGTACATTTTGTCGGTCATATTTTGAAATTTGATAATTGAATAGTAAATAACAACATTCGGAACATTCATTAAAGAAATTCGGTTTATAAAAAAGTTCGTGCTGCAACTCGTTTATTTACTTGTAGCATATGACGTACGTGATGATACTTTTAGAGGTTAAGGTGATTTGAAATGGAAAACATAGTTCATATTTATGTTCTGCAATCGACAAATGACTTGTACGTAATATTTAATTGTGGCATAATGTATTACTGCCGAAAAATCAGACGATTAAAAGTTGTTTTACTTGTTATCTTGATAACAATTTCTACAATTTTGTAAAATTTGCTCGATTTTGCATAAAAGGGAATAGCGCTATCTCTAAATCATTTTTTAAAAATCTGTAAAAATTCTGGAAGCATTTTTTTGCTACGTGGAAAATATTTGGAGGGTAAAACTTAAAAAGAAAAAAACTTTCCAAAATTCAGATTAATCATAATTTTTTGCTGTTTTTTTTTTCAAAATGCCGGCCAAGATATGACCAAGCGACAATTTTTGACGTCATATTCGTAATCAGGTGGCAAAAATACATGGAAAACAAGTTGTACTTTTTGGATTTAGAACAAATGTATTATCCGAAGGTTTACCAAATATCTTTGTGCTTGTTTTTTTTTTCATTATTTATTGCTGTATATTGTTTAGAATATTATTTTTTAAGCCATCAAAATGTCGCGTTTCTTGTTCATAATACTGACGAAGTTTAAAGTGGATATCGAAAAAAAAATGTTGATATTTTCACATGTTAAAATTAAATTTATAATTCCATTGATTTTTGCACAAAGACAGCGAGACCTATAAATATTTTTTTTTAAATCTGCAAAAATTCGGGTAGCATTCTTTCGGTATTTGGAAGGTATTTGGAGGCAATACTTAAATAAAAAATGAAGTGTTTTTTTTAACCAACCTAATACGCTTGCATCTGCATTAATATTTTAAAAAAATGTACTTTCAAAGATGAACCGTAAGTTCCATTTTTCAAATAGGGCTTCAGAAAAAGTATGCATTTTTTGTATAGGACACCCGGCCAATCCTATAAAACTCAATTTATCAATATTTTTCATCTTTCACCACGCTGATAATGAAACAAAAGCCAATAAATTAGTAATGTAAACATTTGTTGTTTCCTGCTTCTTGTTTGCTGACAAGCATTACCCCAGGGAAAGTATGTTTGCAAGCATTAGACATCTGTGGGTCCAAAAGTGACGTGCTTTGACGGAGGAAACGTGTTACACTGGTGTGAACTCGTCTTAGTGATCACGAGCTTAAACTAATCGTGTCGGATGGACGGGATAAGATGCTGAAGGTATATATGTATACCGCATTATGGTCGATGCAACGCGTGCGGGAATAAACTGTGCAAGATCGTGATAAGGCACCGGTAATACAAACCCACCAAGGATGTTCAATTGTGAATAAACAATGCGGTGGGACACCAGGTGTTGATTCAACTGTTGAATGTAAAGTATCCCATTCTGGTAAACATATGAAAATGTGAATATATATATATATATCTCGATTCAGAGATCGCATTCGAAAATCGAATTGGAAATTATAAATATATTATTAGTTTTTAGAATCTCTATAATTCCAGTTTACGTTAGGGCAAATATTTTCTGCACGAAAAAAAATCACCACAAATTTAAGTGAGATTAAAAAAAAAAGTTGTAACCAATATTATAAGAAATTTACATGATTACATCAACAAATATTGTCGAGTGGTCAGTTCATATTGCATTATTCTGTCGCAACAGACAATCTGCTGTTTTTCCCTCCTCGATTTTTCCGGGTTTTCTGCACTTTACATTTCGTGACATTAATAATAGCCCAATATGGTCCGAATTAAAACGGGGTCCTATCAGGATTAGCCCGATTAAAAAGTCAATCAGATTTGGCCCTATTAGAGGCTGGACTCTGGCTAGGGTATAGCTGGTTACGTCCGATCGGGATCCGGCCCAATAGCCCGTTTAAATTCCGATTGCAACGAGGATAACCTGGTTTGATTCCGATCAAATCCAAGTCAGTACCCGAAAACAAATATTGCAGTAGCTTTAATTCAACCAGGGCGCCTATTAGCACCCAGTTAGGTGACCTGGACAAATCCCTAATTCAAGTAGGGCCATCTGGTTGGCTTCCGACCTGGAATACTGGAAAATCTGTGCAATTCATTGCGAAACCTGACACCTTCTGAACAACAGAAAAATTAAACATTTTTTAAAAATTAAACACAATTTTACTACAGCCTTTTTCTTTCTCACGTTATTTTTTCAAAACGTGATGTAGTCTCACCTCACTGAAGCAGTCCTACATATGATTCTTAATACCCACAACACGTCAAAACATTTCGCAAATGAATTTCCTAAAAAATTCGTTAAAAGTCACGTTTCTACTATAATAATGAATATAATTAAATACCTTTATATGGGTGATTCTCCAAAAACAGGGCATTTTCAAGAATGAATTTTTTTTTTTAAGTTACTGTAAATTCGGTTTTTTTAATGGATTCTTGCTTATTAGCACCGAGTTAAGTTATTGTTAAAGTAGTCACGCTACAAAATTATTTTAAAGGAAAGGGGAAGACTTTTACTATGACGCATTTTCATACGGCTATATAAACCAACAATTGCTTATTAAAAACTTGAAAAAAATAACTCTAAAAAGTCAAAAACATAATGTACATATCTGATTTAGTGCATTTTTGTGAATAAATGAAAATTATTTATTAAGTAATAATTAAAAAATTAAGAAATACACATGAATTTTTGAAGAAGTTTTAGGCAAAATAAATTTATTAAAGTTAATGTGTCGTTGATTAGTAACGACAATGATAATATTATATTCATAATTTTAATAAATAATATTATTTCATAATAAACTTGATTCATAACGTTGTAACAAATATATAAAGTTTAATTTTGTGGTTTTTTAAATTATATTTAAATAAATGTCTAAGAGGAAGAGAAATATAAATGTTATTTATGATTTGAAAAATATTTTCTGCTACGGGTTACACTTTGTTCTTGTTTCGTACCTGATACGCCAAATGTTTGGTAACGACAATGAAGGTGACGACAATGAAAATTTGTAAAAGAATCACCAATTTTACATATTTTAAACAATAATAAATTAAAAAACAAATTGCCAGTAACGTTTATTCCTTTAATCTTTAAGTTTTCATCGTTTTTTTATTGCTGTTTGTATCAAAATACCAAAATTAGGACGGGTGACGACAATTAATTTAATAAAAATACGTGGTATTTTTATACAGTTTTTACTTGTTCATGAGGTAAATATGTTCTCTTTTCAATTTTCTATGGAGGATTAGTAAAGTGTAGTGTTTTTTCTTTGATTTTCTCATAAGTTTTAGTAAAAAAGTTAATTATTTCCAGTTCATTTATACCAGTTTACGCATTGTCGTTACCTCATAGAAATTTCTTAAGACATTAATATTTCAATAATTATAAGTATATATATTGATTTAATTAAATATTATACAGAGAGAAATTGTACAGTTTGAGCTGTACTATAGAAATATTATTTGAATAAATTAAAATAATTCGGTTTCTTAATAGCGCTAATATTTTAAAGTTTTGAACTTAGAGGTTTGGACATATCAAAAATGCTACCTTTAGTCTTTAAATGTCATTTTACACCAGTTTTTTGTAACAAAAGTATTATTTTTTCAAATTAACGTGGGCCAGGGATATTTATTTAACATTTCTATCGAAATTTAATAATTTATTGTCAAAGTTTTTGTTAGATATAACGTAAAGACACAAAAATGCCCTGTTTCCGGAGAATCACCCATATATTTCAATTAAGTTCTTACTGGAAGTTTGAATTTTATTAAGATTTAATATAGTAAATATTGTAGAAGTCTACTATCACGTAGTAGCAATCTTCATATTTCCTGAACTCATGAAACACGTAAAGTAATAAATTCAATCATTGTATGCCATACGTTACCGCAAATATCATAACTATATTTAATATATCATTGTTATATCTTTTTTATGATGTATTTTTAATTGAAACCACCAAATGAAGTTGAACTATTACTAGTAAATATGACAACTACCATATAGATTTTATCAGTGTTCTACGCATTCGGTAAAATAATTCTATATCCAAGAAGTTAGTGTCTATCTGCATATGTATTTTGTAAACTACATTTATATATATGCAAGCGTGCATTGTGTATGGATAGCTACGAAATAGTTGCATCAAAAAGCGGTATTGTTCAAGCTGATTTGTATATATCAAATACTCGAATAACGGATGCGTGAACGATTTTTTAAAGCTTCTTTAATTTCTGTTTATTGCCCATGCAGGATCATATACGGAAGAGGTGCAAAAAGTTTCAGATTTTATTATACTCGTTTGTACACTTACCGTAAACATTGGCATGTTCGGGACTGTTACATGCGATCTACGAAAATTGCAACAGCCAATCATAAAAATTCGAGCGTGCTTAAACTTTAACGATTTTTCACATCGTTCTTTTCTACCTTTTTCGAGATTATCTCAACTTTCGCACTGAATTTCACATCGACACGTTCTTGTTATAATTGCGAGTTTAACGACTTCGAAATATTTGCCTTCCAATTACACAGGGTAGAATTACGCTTCGTCAGTTTCCTTTCGAATCAGGTGAAAATAATAGCATATTTTTAAGAATTGGTATATTGCATCTTCCTTGAGGTTAAAGCGTTTGTCCCAACAATTTCGGTATTTTTTCATCTTTTTTTTTTTATCGTTCGTATAAATCATACTCTCTGGTTCAACGTAACCATAATATTTTTAATGTCCCGGATATTATAAGATACATTTTCTCATTCAAGAATGTTATCGAATAATGTAAACCGAAATTACTCCAGCAAAGTGACTGTGAAAAAATAATGTTGAATTACAAGATAGAGGTTAATCTTTAAATAGAAATTAGAGCTTTTCGGGTAGCCATTACCACATGTTTATATATTTCTTCGTATATACTGCTAAAAAGTGCCGACCACATTTTGATCAATATTGGATCGAAATCGGTCGGATCGAAAAGCGACCTGAATGAGATCCTAGTTTTGAGACAATTCAGGACCAAAATTGGACGACTTTTTGATAAAAAATAAATCATTTTTTTAATATATTCGTATATTATACAAAAGTACAACATTTTTGTTTATTGTATTATACAAGTTTTAGTATTGATTCATTAGATATAAACAATTGATGAAAACTTGCAAGGAAATTCTTTCCATTATGTTCAAAGGAAGTGCATGTAAATAAAATATATAATGTACAAAAGGTCATGAAGATTATAAGTACACTCGCTACTTTTCTTATGTAATTGTAATGTTATTACTTACAGCGGTTATACATTGAGTTGATCACAAAATAGAAAAAACGTCCTGTATAAACGTATATTATTTCAAAATAAAATAGAAACCACTTGTATGTTAAAAAGTACCTCTTTCACAAAAGTAGATTTGTTGAAAAAAACTGAACATATTCAATGAAAGATTTCTGAGTGCGGGATTTGTTATACTTAATACACACTCTTAAAATTATTAAAACTTTCTTCTCAACCAAATTGTTAAAACATCCCCGAAATAATTTCCACGATAAAATAAAATTTCAATAACGCCTTCAGCAGACTCATTTCCTTAATAAGAAATCTTTTGAAAGAAAACTCAAATTTACATAATCCCATTTGTTTAATTTTCGAAAAATACGTAGAGGAGTAAGCAGAAGTAATTATAGTATAGTAAATCAAATTTAAGTAAATTGATAAAATTACATCATATTTTATAGACTTAAAAGAGACTAGCAATAAATTGATCCTCATTTCATTAACAGACATTGGGTATTATTTCTGCGCATTTAGTCGACTGGAAGAATATCGTGCGTCGAGAAACGAATGGCATAATTAAAATTCTATTCTTTCTTTCAATAATCTCTCAAGGGCGAAAAGTTTCGCAGTCAATTATCGCAAAAAATTAATTACGCGTGTTATTTTTCGCATTGATAATGCTCCCCGATCGAAGAGGCGGCCGGTGCGGCAGCTAAACCTTAATAAAAGAAACTTTAGTCTCATTCTGGCCTGGGTGCCTTGGGCATGGAAACACTCGATAATGAGCGGATCTTTAATTTCAGCCATCGAATGCTTCTCGTTAGCATCGGCGAAAAAGTTAGTCCTTCTAATTATTATCGCGGGCGGATGCGATAGTAGTGGCACCGTTGCGCCAAGCCCGTCGTCGTCCTCATACAAGCACAGGGGCGCATTCCAAATTGGTCGTCCAAACTATTTTCTGTATCGATCCAATTTAACCCTGTACTAGTCTTTGCAGTTATTATGTTTCTTAATTAGGTACTAACAAAAATTATCAAATAGATTTAAACTATCGTTGTATAGTTGATTGCATGGAGAAAAGGATTTATTAAGGATTAAAAATAACATATTGACTAATGACATTGTAGATAGTACCTAAAATTCTTGTAATATGATATATTAACAATTTATATGTCTGTATTAAGAAATATTAGCAATTCTGTTACATATTCAAGCGCGAAAGAAATGATGTTACCAGAAGTCATGCATAAGAGAGCAAGTTACCGATTACGGTGAACATTTAAGTTTTTTTTAAGGTTTTCGAAATATTTGAACATTTCCGGACTTCTTGCTATTACTGCATAGAAAAAGCGCAGTACCTGTACGCATAGTACACTGCATTAATTACATGGACTAAAATTTTGCATTGGTTTGATTATCACACAATGGTTGGATGTTAGTGTAGTATAGAAATTTCCTCGTAGATGGCAGCATTTTCTCTAAAATTTATTAATTACATGCTTTATCTTAAAAAGGAGTGAACCTAAGGGTGTGTGGTACAGAGGGACTTCGTCCCCCAGATCGCTACCCTAACCTCGAAACAATAAATACGTACTGGAACACGATAATCTAACTACGATTATAATGGCAGAGCTGTTAACTACATACACTACGAGTATAATTATTACACATTTGTTGTTCATTTACGAGCTTCTCGTTCATCTTAGGAACAAATAAAACCTTTTTCATATAGAATGTAATTAACATTGTTTCGTACGACTTGTACCTTTGAAAATAAACTGAAAACAATAAAAAATAGACCATTCTCTTTTTTTGTATGGCAGCTTCAGTTCATCGATCACTAATTTTTATTGTGATATTCGTATATTCAGGAGGCAAAATTACGCCAAAAGACTATAACTGAATTTTTTTTTAGCAGAATTAGTTCTTTGAAAGGTCTATCCGAATTTTCAAGAGCGCTGAGAAAAATAATTATTTGCTATTATAAGGAGGTTTCTTAATAGTTAAGAAATCATATGTTTGAATATTGCGAAATGAATAATTTCTTGTATATAAAAACAAGATTCTTTATATATAAAACCAATGCAAATCTTATATGTTAACAAATGTCTATTAAAAAACAACAAATATTTATTTATAGTTACCAAATCACACCGTTGAATCAAATTCTACCAGTTCGATTTAACATAACCTCAAACGATAAAACAACTATCCGTGTTCGATTAAAAATATAATGAATAAGAGTTAACGATAATATGTTTGCATCACTTTCCTTTACTTGGACATGTTAAATTAAAGTTGATAAACTTTTCTCATATTCTCATTACGTAAGTTATGGAGTATAAACTTCTATCCTAATCATTATTAAAGTTGTTATATGTAATATTTGTATATTGAGTCAGAATTGTACCATCGTAATTGTATAAAAATAATTATTTTTACAAATTTACTAAATGTATGAAAATCATATTTATACTTTGATAAAAACTTCGACAACTCTATGAAAAAAATCGGATCAAGATGACTAAACACGCCCTTTAAAGCTAATGAATAGCACGTTAATTTACGTTTTATCATATTTGCGAAAAACATTTTGTTCCACCACAAAAATCTACTGAAAATGAGAAAAAATAGTGTTTTTTGAATTTGAATTTGAATTTATTTTTGGCTTGAGGGGAAACCTCTTGGGCCAACGATTACAAAACTGATGCATATAAAAATAATTCGTTTTTTGCGGACTTAGGTTAGGATATCACAAAATCATGATGTGATAGAATAATTCTGAGGTCAGATTTGGATTCAACGCGTCGAAAACCTTCGGAATAGTATAGTCTGGTTTCTGGGTCTAAATTTTGTTGGCCTGTGTGGTTCTAAAGTGGTTAGTCGGTTGGGTAGGAAATTTCACTAAAAAACGGAAATAAAAAATAACTTAATCGATTTTTCAACATTCCGGCTCTGTAAGGGCAATTTTAATTACTATTAGACGGAATCCTAGAAAATGCCTATTCAATTAATTGAGAACCGATCGAGAATTTTCGGAAATAAATAAAAATCACTTATTTTCGAAAATTTTCGGTCAGTTCTCAATTAATATCTTTGCTATTTTCTAAGAAACTGTTGCGCTTAGAATTGCTCTTACACAGCCCGAATTTTAATAATGTCATTCAATCATCTTTTATTTCCGTTTTTTTACTGAAATTTCCTACCTTACCGGCGGACCATTTTGGAAACCCCTTAAGAAAGAAAATATTAATATGTAACGAAATAATTGTACTATTACCATCGTTTCTTTATAGTCAAGAAATTACCTCTTCTTTCCAAATAAATTCCAAACATTTGTGTATAATAAACGAACCTCTTTCGAGTGTTTGAGGTTATATCTGATTTTTATTAGGTTGCATGTAATTCTTTTTATTACAGGTTCATATTCAGTGGATAAAAAGACATTGAAATAATGTCCTTTCAACAGGAGTAAACTCTCGTTTTTCAGCTTTTACCTTTATAAAAGTTATTTATTTTTCACGTCTTTTCGAGAATAAAACGAAACCGTTAGTTTTTAATGCAGATTGGTTTCCAACTGGTCAAAATACGTAGTAATAATGTAGTTTCGTATTTAGATCAATTTTTGTACGGGCCTGAGTAACAAAAGCTGTAAACAGAAAGAGATACAAAAATTAAAAATTTCGGGGTTCAAAAGACACCTTAGAAAGTCTTTTAGGATTGCGAATAAAAGTGGACAAAACATCCATTATATATTTAAATCAAGTAACTTCTTAACCGCTTCAAAATCAAATACTAAAAATCAAATTCTTGGTATTGATTTATTGATCGGTTCTTATACTAAAAACAAATAAAATTATAAAGACTAATTAAAATACTGGGTTGTTGATGCGAACCACTAATCATGACAAAAGTGTAAATAACCTGTTTTGCATTAAAAAATATCCATTACTTTGTAGTAGTTAATAATTTAATAATAGATGCTTCAACATTGGTAATAAGTCATTTACTTCAGTATTAGCATTAATAAATTGCTTGATAATCTTCTTTCTTATTTTTGCAAACTTTTTTTCTGCTTTATGAATATATTGTAATTCCAGAAAATATAACGAAGAAAAAGACAAGTTTGGTCATTCTAGTTAAACGAAGCATTAAATACAAAGAGCATACACATCAGTTTGCGCAAGGATTTGTGCTGTATGTCAAGTACAAATAAAGAGTGGTTTACGAGTACCACGGCGTTGTATACCGTGACGGGTAGACAATGCGGCCCTGCACCCATATCTCTCAGAGTGCACGCGTATAGGATGCTGTGCGCATAATTCACCGGCTCCGGGGCGGCACGCGAAAACTTTGCGATACATCCGCGTGAACGCGACATAATGCGTTACGGGGGCCCTTGAGGGGATTTACCTAATTGCAATTAATGAGGAGAGATATTAGGACGCTGCAGGGCCGCAAACTTCAGAGGGTTTTTAATGCGCAAACAGGATTAACAACGCTGAATTATCGTCGGTCCAACGCCATTCGCCAGTGGGTGTAATTGCGACCCAAGTTTTTCGCGAGGTTAAGATCGGTCGTTCGCATCTCGAACAGCTGAGGATGGCTTTTTGCAAAACTTTTTGGTTAGTGACTGCACATTTGTAACAATATGGTAACAATCACTAGCCTAAACTTCTCTAATTTCATGTTTTTACCATTTTAGTTTAATTTTGATTAAATTCTTACGTTTTTCTAGTTTACTTATTACTTGAAAGGACAGGATGGAAGTTACAATGCGTGGTGATTAAAGCCTCTGTAATAAATGTAACAGTGGCATTCAAGTGAATTTTGAATATTTTTGTTAAAAAATGAGAAATATTATTTTTGTCTACAATGTTAGTTTTATTATATTTATGTCTAAATATATAAGGAACTTCTGACATCGAAAAATCTATGCAGATTCAGATTCTATATTTATTGAAATGAATAGTAATCTTTAATAATCAACATGTACTCGTATATATAAATAAATGTATATAGGAATTATGTTATAAATACAAACAGTAGGTGTTTATTCTTAAATGAAGATGCAGAATATAAATTCCAGTAAAAGCATCAGACAAGTTTGCCGATATAGCAATCAAGGTAGAAGATAATTGGAATCGGAATGGCAAAGTGTAAGATGATTTTATACGAAGTTAACAAATCATGATCATAGTTTATGATAACAAATGAGAATTTATGGCAAGTCACGATAGAAAAACACATATCGTTAATTACGTATTTTTTACTTCAATATGATCGTATCTGTACGTAAATAATTACTTAGTGTTGAAACATTATACAAAAGAGTATTGAATTTAGCGTAAGAGTTGAAAGGGCAATTGAAGCAAAATGTTTTTATATGTCATCATCAGATTTGACAACTTATGTAGGAAATTATTCTTAACTTGTTTATTGATTTAACTGTGAGGTTAGAATTTTGTATTTTATGAAATGGTATAATATCTGCTTTTTACTAGTATCCTGCTCAAACCAGCCAGTATCAGACAATTTCTAATAAAAATTGTGTTATATATTCATATATAGATTATATGAATGCAATTATTCAATATAGGTGGTACTAAACATTATTGATATGTGCAGTTCATTACGTTTTGACTTTATTTAAGGAATATTTATAAATAGTGCAACTGAATTTTTTCTTCGCGACTTTTCGCTATGTTTGGCTACATTGTGAAAAGTTGTGGAAACAATTTTTCAGTAAAAAGGTGTAAATGGAAGGACTAGTGAGAATCGTTGTAAGTTAACGCTGGTATAGTAAAATTGCTGCATTATTGATGGAATTTTACTTGTGTGCTGTAAAACGGAAAGTCCAAGTTCGATATTTACGATAGGTCAGCAGCGGCGAAGTGATCGAAAAAAGACATATTTTTTACATAAAAAACGATTGAAAATTACAAAGGCATTGTACCCTTACATTTTGTTCTCAATTGCTCAATCGACGCAAATTTATTACGATTACTACTGGCACATTAATTTCCGCCTTTTCGTTGCAAATTAACATATTCATTAAACATTTTACATATTTAAATTTTCTTCCGTTTTCGTACGAGAGTAATTCGCCTGGGAAGATGGAACAAAAGCGCCACCTGACAGCGAAAACGATTGCTACTCAAATAGAGAGAAAATCATAAAAACCTATGGAGCAGAGTTATATTTTAAATAACTTCGCAGAGAGATGTGTTTCAATGAATTGATATTTGACCAATTCCATTTCAAATCATGCAATAAAAATAAGTTTGAAATTTAAAATCATGTTTTATACGATTTTTATTGTTCTTTCAGGTATATAACAAAGTTACGGCCTACACAAAAATTTCGCTGGTGATTTCATTTTTGTCCGAAACAGTTAGGAAATTATTTTCAAATCTCTCTACTTCCATTAAAAATCGATATTTTAACATTCTGTTTTCTTTATTAGTAGTCTTATAAATGTTCTTTCATGGCCATTTTAAAAATTTACAATATTTTAAAAATTAACAAAATAGCGGTCATTTGTTGAAAAAAAAGAAAAAATATGTTGTTTACAAAACAAAAAAAAAATACGTATCTCTTTATTTACCCAATAGAACAATAAAAAACGTATAAAACATGATTCAAAATTTTAAATTTATTTTCATTGCATGATTTGATATGGAATTGGTCATTTAGAAATTAGTTTTAATTTTTTTGAAAGCTATATTATGAAATTATAATATCGAAATAAATTCTTTTTAATATTATTATGGATTTCAATAGGTTTGAAAACTAATGTCCAAATATCAATTTATCGAAAAATATCTTTCTATGGAGTTATTTGAAAAATAAGACGGTGTTACATATTAATTTCTCCCTATTTGAAAAATTTGTCTCTTAACCTAAAGCTGTTGCTACTGAGGCCATCTTCCAAGGCGAATAGGAGAAATATCAAAATTGTAAAAAACTGAAAACAAATATTATATAAATTGTAAATAATGCATATTGTAATCACTAATAGACAGACATTTTAGTAGTTATAATATTTATTTTAAGTGTTATAAGAAACCATTTTAATAAACGAAGAATCGTAAAAGACACTTCTCCCAGCGTTTCTTTCTCATTTCGAAATAAAATCGTTATACACGCAAGTTCCTTTCGACGTATAAATTTCCACCTCGCGACTCGATAAATCGAAGTAGCTGGAGAGCATTTGCAGATCGTTTCTTTACGTCAACAACTTTTTCTGACTGCGACAAGCAATCAGGAGCCCTCCGCTCGATTATTAAGTGAGGCACTTAACTTAGAAATTTACTTATTACACTTGCTCTAACTAGAATATCTACATGTTGAGAGGCACGTACTATATTACGCGGAAGGCCAAGTAAATCTCTGATTGGCTGAAATTATGGGGTCTACTTATCCCTACATTCCTCGTATTTCAACAATGACAAGCGCACCCGTAGGATTACTTCACCCTCATCACGGTTCTCTTCGGCCCATGCGATACTGTTAGGATAATTTATAAATATTAGAAAAAAATTTACTAAAGTGTCCGTATATGTTTTCTTACGTTCAATAAAAATGTTACATAAAATTTTATCGCCATAGACGATTAACATTCAATGACACTTAAAATATGAAAAAAATAACACAATTTTAAAGTATTTATGATAAGATATATATGCTAACAATTTTCATTGAACGAATAATATACGAATTGATATGAATAATAATAGGAAATAAGTTAATAAATGTTATTTTTCAGAATATATGTCGATGACCAGATAAAAGGCGTTGCGTTAGATAAGTTCATTTATGTTATTTCACATTTTTAAGAGAAATCCATACATTATTTCGTTTTCTAAATTTGAGTAATAGTTAAAAACTATATAAATAAATTATCCCTTATATCTGTTTTATAAAACATAGTATATTAAATTATTCGAAAAATCCGCTATCCAAAAAACACGAAACTATGGGTTGATAAACTTATTAAAGTTGGAATCACGTAAAAAAATTAGATTTAAGAATTCAAATTTACTCTGGCCGGTATTTATAAATTGATGTTTGAACAGTATTGAAATGATTAATTGAAATATATTTGTATTATGAGTAAATACAATTTTAACTATACTGCAAATTGGATGATACGAGATGAATCAAATTATTTCAGATTTCGACAATGTGTAGTACGATACTTACGTCAGACTAAAATTATGAGAAGGAGAAGTTACTAGGTAATTTCGTGAAATATTCATGCAAGCTTATTAATAATAATTAATAAATCACAGTTCACGGAAGTATAACCTGCAATAGCAGCTAATAGCTTTTTAGAATAGTTTTATACGAAAAACCAATGCTTGAAGTTAAAATTGCATATTCTGATAAAAACTGCATTCATTCAGGCTGACATTACCAAAAAGACTAACTTTTAAAGAGATTCTCTAAAATAAACTATTCATTAGCCACATTTTCAATAAAATTTATTTCTACATATTGATGGTTGCGGATGGTGAAAAATTACTAATGAAATAATTACCTTTACACGTGTAAAATGAAGCATAATAACGTTCTACTTAATATAAAATTAAAACTTGTAACAAAAAAAAGGTTCAAATTCACCATCTTTTCAGTCTATATATAATAATTGCCTTTAAAAAGTTGCACAAGGTTACAAAATGAACGTAATTATGCATAAAACATTGTATTACTTTACGCATTTAAGTATTGTAAAACGCTACTATTCATGAGCGTGGTAAATTTTTAAATACGTTCAATTTCATCCTAAAATTCGTGATATTGTACAAAGTAAGTATGTCACTATTGATATTTAAATTATTTTTCACAATAAGCGGTCATTACGTTAAGTACGTCAAAGTAGAAAATGTTCCGGCCAATTTACAATGCATTTCAAAGATGCGTGTTGTTCGTGATAATTGATCACATCGCCATAATTACACCAAAATGTATCAATTTGTATTTCTTTCGAATAGAATACTACCGTAAATTAACTGAAATTGCACATTTTTCAACAATTACGTTAATTAGTGTGATTAGTAATGATATTCGTAATTATTAGAATTTAAAAGTGATTTTTACCTCCGTTATTCATCCAATCTCTTTGTTATTAATTTTTTTTCTCATATTTCACCTTCTTTGTAACATTTTGCCTTCCTTCTGCGTCAAGCTTACCTTGGATGCATGGGTTGTACACAATCTTCTTTATAATTGGCAAGTATCCAATTTTCGGTTTGTAAACGAACTGTGTGTAACTTACAGTTGGAAGAACCTTTTACATACGTTAACCGTAGTTGGAAATCTTTTCGGAGTACTCGAATATTCATAACAACTAGATATTTTTCAGTTTATTTTTCGGTCAGGTTAGGTTAGATATTGTTAAGTGTTCATTAATATAATTGCTTCGACTAATATTTTCTTATGAGATATTTTTATGCTTATTATTTTGACGCAATATTTTGAAGTGTGGTATTTCCACATGTAACCAAAAATTTATATATAAATTAATTTTTCTACTTGTCAAACTTGTAATCTGTTATATTGTTAGTTATCGTATTTCAAGTAAATATATTATATTATTCCACTGGTTTTCATACACATATGGCGGAACTTGGAAATTATAGTGATTATATTTAAATACTGCACAATTTAACACAATTTTATCATTTAAAAATTTCAATCCCGATTAGCAATAGATTGGTAACCGTTAATTGTCGGTAACCATGCTCGTTATGATTACAATAAATTATTCCAATCCAACAAAGATTCCCGCCTCTTTCAGTTGCCTTGTAATTCGCGACTTCCGGAACAAAGTTGCAGCAATCGCATACATTGGCAACGTGTCATGATAAGATAGTCGTAAGTCTTAATTATTAGATCGTGGTCGAGTAACATACCACAACGTCGATTTGTTCTTTAAAGATTGCATAATCATGATTTATGACTGACGTGTGAGTCTGAAAAGTTGAATTATTACCTTTATAAACGACGACCTATGATTATCAGAAAATGATTGTGAAAGTGTTGCTTAAATAGATACTGTAAAATAAACATTTTTAAATTATAAATTAACAATATATAAAAGATAGAGGTATCCACATATTGCAATAGACTGTATATGGGACACTCCAGGTCAATTTGATCAACCTGTTGAAAACTCTTCAGATTGCTTTGTATATTATAGTTAATAGAAAAACGCCGATCCCAAAATTCCCTTCGCGAAAATTCATGAAATTCTCCAAAAATGCAGTAGAATGCATTTTGATTCTGACAAATTAAACGCTACAACATTTCGGTTAAAAAAGTTATAAACATTTAAAAAATAATCAAAAATTTAAAAACTTGCTTTCAAAATTAAATTGTTCATTATTTTTCAATTTTTTGCAACATTTTTTTTATTTTTATTTTTTTATTATATCAGGCTGTTTAAAATTAATTACTGTGCTTGAAAATTGTCTAGATTCAGTTTTAATAAGCATATTGTTCAGGCTGTCTTCGTTTCATAGTTGGCTACGCGTGAATTGCACACGTTGACGTGTAAGAAATAAAAAACTAGGCAGCCTATTCCTCTTTTGACTTCACTTGGTTTGTTGCAGCTATACTGCCTGATCTCATGAACATCACATGTGCCTTGAAAAATAATTGAAGCACTCTGTCTCTTCGAGTTATCATTGTTCAATTCATGTCCCATGGCGGCATTTCTTAAATGTTCCTCGTTCGCCACTTAATATACTATCGTGCCCCTTCGTCTTACGAAAATATTAGATTACCCCCTTTGAGGCTAGCCGACGAACCAGCTGTGATGTGTATAACAGATCGCCAACCTGGAACACCCATTTAAAGATATGGTTAGTGTTTCTCATTTATTTTGTGGTTTTAGTGTTTGTCAAGCCCTTATTCATTTCTGCCTTAGATTTACATTGAATAAAAAATGTAGGAAGTGAGACATTCTTCCAATACTCACGTTCATTGGTATTTAATTCAACGTCCTCTATTAAAATGCTAAGCACGTGTGCTTTGTAACATAAGAAGGGAAATATATGGCTATTCGTCAGACACTATTATAATCTGTAAAATATAACGATTATTAATTGATGACATTCTATTCATCGATCAAATACTTTTATTCAATTAGGTATGGTGCTTACATGTAATGTTTTTCCCATTTTTATATGATTATTTGCTTTATACTTTATGTTAGTCTATATTCATTATTTTTAATGGCAAAACCTTTAATAGGTTAAATACCTTTCAAAATGGTAGGTTTAAAATGGCAATGTAATACCTTAGGTCATATAAATCTTAATGTTGCAGTTTCTAACCCGTGAATCTTGTACATATTTAAAGTATTTTTATCTATATAACCATCTTAATAATTAAAATATATAACAATATAAATTTCTTCTAAATTAATATAAAATAATATGTAAGGTATCATAGAATTTTTTAATGAACATGCATTGCATTGAGTGAAGTTAATTCTACATAGGATTAGCTCCTCATACCATAGGAACTAAAATCGATTAAAAATGAAAACATTCGAGTGTAACACTGCAGTATTTTATCGAATTATTTTTTAGCCATTAAATTAGTAATAATATAAACTTTTATATATTCTTATTATATTTTTTAATAGTCAATGTATCGATAAAGAAAGATTCAATTGCAAATGTAATAAAATAGCTGGCGCCAAGACTACTTCCTGCATAAAGGCTGTCGAGTGAGTGATTTCGATTAAAGTCACGGGATCGAGATTTCCTGCTTTTGTAATCATGTACAGCTTGACGTGACGACTTGGCATCCTGACTCCGAACTGATTTATAGATTGGCTTCAAGACCGATACTTCCCGCCTTACACCGACATGCAGGATATGTTTAGAGCAATATTTTGAAATTAATCTGTCGTCGTAAAACACGTACATTCTTTTTGGGATGTTAAATCACATGACAATAAATAATTATCCAGGTTCAGGCTTGAAGAGGACTTCTAGAGAGTCGAAACGTTGGCGAAACAAATTGTACCAAATTTACAACTTTATATATAGTCACTGACAAACTTTTACAGGCAATGGGAATAATAGAAGTAAGTAATTTACTTCAATATAATTTTAAACAAACTCCATAACTCTTATTGTTTCATATATTTACTACTGAGGAATTTTATCAACGCATTTATAAAGCATTTAACTACTGATGTATTTGTCTTAATTGAGAAGCAATCGATCTTTTTGAGACTTATCGATTTAGAAATAAAAATGTTAGTAGAACAAAATATTGTTTTTATTGTAGATAACCTTTAACCTTTGCAAATGGGATCCATGCTAAACAAGAACAAGAAGCAACAGTTGTATATAAATATTGCTTTTGAATTTGTTGTGTGACGAAGAATGAATGATAACGGTTTAAAGTAATGCTAGTTGAGACTTTTTATCTCTGATAATAAGACAATCTGACCTAACGCAGGTCAAAATTTCTTCCTTTGCTGCTTGGGTTATTAAGTAAACGAAACTTAATATTTTAATAACATTAATTTTTGTTCGAAGTACGACTTATTATATGCCATACCAATTTGGATTTATTGGATAAATATTGTTATAAAATTGTTGCTAACGACAGTTAATTCTACCTATTTAATTTCTGTTTATACATCGTATTAGAACTTCCGGTTGATTGATAGAATGGGTCTTTATTCCGGTTTTTACACTTCCTTTGTAAGATTATAGTAATCTTGACTGTAAGTCCTCCTGATTCTACAGGTGCGAAAATAACTCGTTCTGCATTTTGAACCGAAGCTTCCGGTTGGGTGTTAATTGCTCTTACCTAGATTTTCTTCTAAAAAATTTCGCACCAAATTGTTTATTTAACACCTTTTTGTGACAAGGGTCCTGATGCGTCTATTGTTTTTCACGCCAATTCCTTGGTGTGGCGGATTCTCCGGGTACAAACAAGAGTAGTTACCGATTATTATCACGCCGTTGGTGCGAAGGCGTTGCAAGCTGTATACAAAGAGTGCCTGGCGCGTCACCCAAAGGCTTCGGTCCTTTATGCATTCTCAGCCTACGCTGTTAGGTTGGTCTCAAAACAGTGGGCGGAGATCTCCAAGAAGGCATAAAGTCTCCGCAATCCTCTTTTCCAGCGTCCAGAGGATAAGTGCGAAGGGCCGAGCGAAAGTTTCTTAGTTCTGTCCGAATTCGAAAACAAAGAATTGGCGTGCCAAAATCGGTTAAAATACCCGCAAACTTTGCACGCGCAGAGTTGCCGGTTAGGTGACACGAGAATATAACAGTTGCGTGACCGGGCTTCATTTTAGAAAGATCTCATTTAATAGGCAGGCTTTTCTTTCGCTTCAAAAGATTTGTTCAGATGTC
This sequence comes from Trichopria drosophilae, assembly GCA_030407085.1. Taxonomy (NCBI): domain Eukaryota; kingdom Metazoa; phylum Arthropoda; class Insecta; order Hymenoptera; family Diapriidae; genus Trichopria; species Trichopria drosophilae. The sequence continues at coordinate 65,723,343 of CM059583.1, read as the reverse complement.
TAAAATTTGACGACCGACCATTGACGACCCGAGAAAATTACTAGTCTACTGTGACGTATTTCTGGATGGTACAATGTTTAAAATTATAGACACCGACAATTTTCTAAACGAAAACGGTAGTTGCGATGATAATAGCTTTGTGTTGATGTTTAGTCTGAATGAAGGGTGAATAACGAATGGAAGATTAACATTAACTCAGCCTCATAGCAATTGACACGTAACAGAATAATGACGAAAGTGGACACTAATTCAACTTATTTTGAACCATGGCTAGTTTGGTATATAAATTGTATATATATGCTAATCTTATTTCTGTCACAGGAAACTTTTAAATCCATTATATTACATTCATTAATAACCAATTCAATAAAGCAAGCATTTAAAAAATTGCCAAATATAAACGCTTAACCCAGTAACGCCGGGATGGACACATTTCCTACTTCAATTTCAATCATGTATTTCATATGAAAATTAAAGTTCAAAAAAATTGAAAAGTATGTGTCTTGTTATTTTCCAGATCGGTCATTTCAACAAAATTATCAAAATTCAGCTATCTTAATTACAAAATTAAATATAACGATTTAAATGGCAAAAAACGCAAAAAATCGGGTATACTGTTTTGTAAAACATTTTTTCTCGTAGAAAGAGTAATTGCCGGCAGAAAATTCTTTCGCTAAAGGTGAAGAAAATAGTTATAGTATTAAGATGTATTATTTAAATATTAAAAAACTTACATCATGATTACAAAATGGCGACCGCAGTGAGAATTTTCTTTTTAAAACATAACAAATTTTTTTCATAAAAACTACAAACTTTGCAAAAAATGTTGTGAGAACAAACATTTCTTAGAATGTGTCAAAGAATATTCTTAATTTTTTCAGAATATGTTGATTCAATTTATTATTTTTCAAAAATTAAGAAAATCGAAGTTGTGAAAAAAGTCGTTCAAAAAATCTGAAAAAATTCAGAGTAATTTTTGATTAATTCTAAAATATTTTTGTTCAAAGAAGATTTTCTCGAAAGTTTATATTTTCTTAGAAACAAAATTATAAATCATTTCAAGAATAACGATTTCTTTTGTCGAAAACTATATGGGCATTATTCTAGAACTTTTAAACTTTGAGGTTGAAGAAAATTGCATTTTTTTTTTAGGCACATTCATGAAATTAATTTTATTGGCTTTAGAATTGATCAAATGACAGGAAAAACCTTGCGTGACTCATTTATACACAATGTATTTTTTTAATGTAACATGTTACGTTACTCGTAAAATTAGTTTTTAGTTTTGTAACGTTTAATATACATAAAAAATTCAGTTCTTTTGCTTATGGCCTAATTTTGCGAAGCTAGTATATAAAATTAAATGTCTAGTTAATAGTTATTCAAATTTAAAATAATGGATTAAATATGGCGGACTATTTTTACAAAATTTCTTTGATTTTTATAAAATTTGATATGTTAGGGTTTTTGAGGCCACTGATTACAAATCCAAAGTCAGTTTTCATTAAAATTTGAAATCCAAATACATGATTTAACATTAAGGACACCAACAAATTAAAACGATTTGTAAAGAATAATCATTTTATTATTGTCAAAAAGTGTGTTTTTTGTTGTATTAAAAAAACACAAAAGTTATAAATACTTTAATAACATAGGAGAAAAGATCACAATGATTCCAAAGTACTTACAAGCTAAATTGTAGATGTGCCATTAAATAATTTGATTTTTCAAAGTGAGTTTCGCTTGGAAATTTAAAGTTTGACGTGGTCGCAATTTTTTTTTTTATAGGCGGCACACATTCAGGCAAAGGCTCAAATTACTTCTTATCAAATAGGTAATGTACCCCTGTTGTGTGGTTTCTTAAAAACCAACGTGAAAAAAATTATCTAAGGTTGATTGCTAAATTGTCAACTATAAAAAAAAGTTATCTCGTAAGTTTGAAGGTTTATAATTTTATTTCTCAGTGAGGCACATCATTAAGTTAAGGATTTTTCATTTGTTTACATCCCCAATTACTTCCACAAAAAACCACAGACCATAAAAAAAAGGTTCAAAAAGTTTCAGTGTTAAAACTGAAAAAATGTAGTGAGTGTCGCGCACCATAAACAGGCAAATTCACTCCTTTTATTTACTCTCATTGTTTTCTACATATCGGTAATTAGTAATAAACACTTATTACACGTAAAACGAACAAAAATTTGTTGATCTGTAGTGTTGCAAAGTTATATTTAAAATTTTTAAGGTATCATAATGAGCGACAACATAAAGTTTAAAAGTTCTAGAACAATGCCCATATAGACTTTAGATAAAATTTGCAGTAGAACAAAATTATCTTATAATTTGTCAAAGAATACACTAACATTTTTTCAGATTTTTTAAACGACTTTTTTTTTAAATATCGTTTCTCCCAAAATTTAAAAAATCAGAAATGATATCAATATATTCCGAACAAATTTGGGCATACACTTTGATACATTCTAAGTTATTTTTATTCGTAGAAAATTTTCTCTAAAGTTTGTAGTTTTCATGAAAAAATTTGTTAGCCTTTAAAAAGAAATTACTCACTAACATCGCCATTTTGTGGTCACAATGTTCTTTTGTTAGTATTTTAAAAATATGTCTCAATACTACAACTATTTTCTTCACCTGTAGTGAAGGAATTTTGTGATCGAAAATACTCTTTCGATAAGTAAAAATGCTTTATTCAAAATTATAACCGATGGTAGCGTTTTTTTTTTATATGTAAATTGTTATATTTAATTTTCTAATTATGGTAGCTCAATTTTGATAACGCCATTGAAAAGAGCAACCTTGAAAATAGTACGATACATATCTTTCAATTTTATTGATGTTGGATTTTCATACGAAATACTTGATTGACATTGAAATGCAAAAAGTGTCCTTCTCGGCGTTAATAGGTTAAATACTAATTGAATGATCTATCCTATTAAAGTTATTACGCATTCGGTTATAAACTGTAATTTATATTTTATAATTTTGATTTGGAAATTGATCATTTTTATTCTAATAAATTAAATTTATTTGATGATTTAAAGGTATTTGATGAAACTATATGAATATGACATTAAAATAATTATTGTCCAAATGACATTAAAATATTCTTACAATCTTGCTGCAGACAAATTCAGGAAGTGATGCATAAAATCATATAAATCAGGTCTTAAATAAACTTCAGTGGTTTTCATTTAATTTTGCTTTTGGTCACATCTGAATAGATTTATTCGTAAAGTGTTGACAATTTCACTTCGTTATATTTTCTTCGAATAATATATCAGTATCATCAAATGAAATAATCCAGGTTTAATTTAACAAAATAAGTCCCCTGTATCATACAGTTTACACGGTAATCAGGGGACTTCCATTTATTTACGATTTTTCAGGTCGATGTTTTAAATCTATGCCGATCTATTGCCCAAATTTCTTTATATACTTTATATACTGCGTAATGTTAATTCCATGTAAATTATATGTTGCGAAAGACTATTACGTCATTATTGATTAAATAATGAAGAGAGCCAAAAAGGATAACATTACAAATAACGTAATCATCCGAATATAATAGGTTGCAAATGTATGAAAGAGGTTAATTCTCTGCTAATCACAATGTATTGATTTTATTTTTATTCACAAACTATAGGAAATACTCATTCCATGAGAATTGCTTTCCTTTCGTGTTTAAATTTTATTTTTAAATTAAAAAATCCTCTGGATGGAAAAGTAATTTTGTATATATTTGATTACAGAAGCATTTTCTTTATGTACAACATTCATCAATAAACAACTAACGATGAAGTCCTATAGATGGACTTAGGAATAAATTAATGCAAATGCTTTGGCAAACTATTAGAAAGAATAAGCTACAAAAATATCCTATAAAATCACAAAATCGTAAATAGGGGCTAATTATTGTTGAATTGCTGAACCGCAAGTGATTCGTTTCCGAAACTCAATATATTCTGCACTGTCATATCTCGTCAAGCATACAGCTTTATTATAGTAATTTGGAAAATATTTTGCTTCCTGTGTATGTAATTCATATTTAAACACTGACTCTTAAAATTTTGCTGCCGCTGCTGTGCGCATAAAAAAAGTTAGAAGAAACAGTATTCAGCACTATTTTCTGTCCTTGTTGTTTTTACAGAAGTACGAGAAACCGAACTGGTAAGAAAATTTGCCGAACGGGAAAAAAAATTAGTGACACCCAAGTTCCAAACGTATAATTTTAATCATCAATACCGAAGTGGCAATACCATCCTTAATGTCGCCTCTGGTCCGGCCCGCTTCCGCCCTTTGTCTTTGACAGGATAGTTTTCCCGAAAAACGTGATTGGACTTTGTTAACCAGGCTGGCCGTTAAGTGTTTTTCTTTTCTAAGCGCCAGTTTGAGGGCCTAAGAGTGGAAATGAACATCTCGTCCCCAGGCTCGCTAATTTAACGGTACAACGAGAGGACCATCTCTCTTCACTACATATACCACTTGAGGCGCACAGGTAGAGTCACTCTACTACAGAGGCGGCTTTCGGAAATCTGCAATTTTCGGAAATGCCACCCTTCGCGAAGGCGGAAATTACAGGGTGTAAAAGGAGTCCCTCAGGATTGAAAGGTGGAGCCCTGAACCTCGAAGGATCTTTCCGGCGGGTCGAATCGACGCCAGTTAAACGCCACTGTCTGCCACTTGCCACAGAAAATCTCAAAGAGTTCGATGGATTCACCTACGCGTCGTGCACCTCCTCTACCCAAGGATGTCGCGTCACGCCAATCTTAATTTAAAGTCGTGACGAGCTCGGGGATTTTTATTTTATTTTTACTATAATTAAAATGGATAATTTTGCGTTTATGTATATAATTTCCTAACTTCGTCATGGTGTTTAATTGCATCGTCAGGCCGGAAGACGAATTAAATGTTATTCAGATTTCGAAAATCTGGTTAGCTCCAATGATGTTATATTCACTTCCGTAAATATTGAAATAACCTTCATCCAAACGATTTACGAATATTTTCAGGTATTATGAATCTTGAAGCCTACCAAGTTTCGAATTTACCTAGATCCAATTTTAACATTCACTAAATGTCATCATAAGAAGAAATTTGATTTTACATTCATGGATAGAACAATACCATTGTGAGATTCAGAATTAGTCAGTTTTTCTCCCAATCCTAAAAAGTATAAACCACAGGTTTAGAGTGCAGTTATCTTGGTTATTCTTCTGAACATCGCAACTACACAGCTCTATCAACGCAATGTAGCTTGAATAATGAGTGTATGAAACAGCATGTCTTAACGTGTCTATCTATAATACTGAAGACAATATTTACTAATCAATTACATTAAATGGTTACATCAAAAATCCTTGCTGGATTTATATATTTAGTAGGGGTTAGTAGTTTCAGAATTAATCCAACCTTTTCCTACAGCCTGACTATAATTAATTGGTGGAATTATTTTTTTTCAGTACATCATATAAATAAATGTAAATTTACTATTCCGACAAAATTATTTAATATTCTGAATATAACAATATTAAAATTTGTACATATTTAATTTACATAATTACTTCGACCCAGACCATTGGTCTCGACAAAGTATTGGATTTGGTCAGTTCCCGGCAAAAATTCTCCTATAGTTTTTCATCAAATGTCGACGTCTCAGACCGTAAGGAACCCAAAACAACAATAAAAAAAAGTGTGTCCATGATCTTCCAAAAAAATCCCGTTTTTTTCTATCTCGCGATATCTAACGAACCGATAAACGTATGGACATAAATGTTTGTTTAAAATACGTGGCTTGGCATAACTTATATCTGATTAGATTTTGGCGCAGATCCATCCATTAACTTGTCGTTTGAGAGTAAAAGTAGCCCTTATTTTGGAACGTTGTTTCTGCCTCCATATGTCAACTATAAAGGTTTTATCAAACATGGGCAATTTTGTGATACCAATTTAGGTTCATAACAATATATTTCCTTAGAACTGTAGAAGAAGACTGCCATCTGGACTTGGACTTTAACAAGATTTTACTGCAGTATTGAGTATTATGCGCGACCTGCACTAAATGTCCGCAAAGAGCGCTATAGAAATATACTAGACATTTTCTGTCATGTCGGTTTGCTACATAGGTTTGTAATTACTGAAACTATTGTTATATTCAATTGTATCATAACGAAGTATATGGGACGCAACGATGAAATAAAAACTCTTTTTACCAGCCGAAATATTGATCAGCCTTATTAACTTATTCTTATTATAAGTGGCGAAATAACCATGTGCAATATGACAAATGATAATTACGGTAATTAATAGATTAACTAATAATAATTTTATGGAGAGATGAAATTAATGTCCACGGTGTTTTAAACTATAAAAATGCTTTCAGGGGTACTGCTTTTGTTACATTTTGTGAATAAACTTTACATTCTTCCATAATCACAAGGAAATCATTTAAATACCTCATTTTACATTTTCTGACTCTCCGACACTGATTTTGTCTTTGACAAGCGAAGTATCATTTTGGAAGTATTTTTTCATGCTAAAAACGATGGCGCCAGCAGAATTTTGCTATGTGGGCACACTTTGGAGAAAAATGTGATTAAATTTAACCTAATTTTTTAACCACATTTAACCTCATCTTTTAACCACATTTAACCTCATTTTTCTCCAAAGTGTGTAGTGACAGCTAAATTCTGCTAGCGCCATCGTTTTCAGCAGGACAAAATAAGTCGGAAATGATGCTTCCGCTGTAAAAAATAAATTCTCTTCTGCTGCAAAGTAAACCGAAATATGACCAAAAACACTATTTTTGACACATTTGACCTTATTTTTCTTCGAAATGTCACGTGATAGCAAAATTCTGCCAGCGCCATCGTTTTCATCACCACAAAATACTTCCGAAATGATACTTTGCTTGTCAAAATTAAATTCCCTTTTATTACAAAATAAATCGAAATTTGGCGAAAAACGCTGATTTTGACACATTTAACCACGTTTTTCTCCAAAGTGTGACATGATAGCAAAATTCTGCTAGCGCCATCGTTTCCAGCACAAAAAATACGTCGGAAATGATTCGCTGGACACAGGCAGACAAAAAGTAACATTTTGTCGGTCAGTGTTAAGGATGAAAAGGGGGTTAATCAAAATACTTTATAATATACATTGTACAAATTGTGACCACCTGAGATGTTGGCTGGCCAAGAATTGGACATATTTGATGTTTATCTTCTCTTAGTATAAACCAGCTTGAAACTGTAAACAAAGTGGTAAATTTGTGTCTATAATTGATGTCCACAGTTTGTTGCGAAAAAACAGCTTAATATTTGCCAGGTCCATAATCTGTTACTAAAAACGAATGTGAAGGGTGACAGAAAATAGCAAGTTTCTGGCCATAATTGTTACTATGAGCTGGAAAAGTCTAGTTGCTGTCCAATTTTACAAATTACTTGTTACGTGTGTTCTATGATTCAATCAACTTGAAATCGGATGGCTAATAACTGTCCAGAAAATGTTCACATTTTCTACCACAGATCACCGAAAAATAAAATTTAATACGAAATTGACACAAAGTCATACTACTATTTGAATATTTAACCTTATTTAATACATATACAATATGTAATAATATTTAATAACACTCGTCGTTGGCCAGTAATCAAGTCGCGTATAAATTATATGCAGCCATCCGAATATTACCTGGTAATTATATACGAGTATACCACATAATCATATCGGCGTTGTGTTGTACTCACAAAAAATAAAATTTTGTTATTTCATTAAATGCACAGGCGAAGATGCGTGCTGCTGATGTACTTTCTTCCAACGTCACGACACGGAGTACTTTTGTTCTGACTGCACGAAAGCAATTAATTTTCCATTTAAGACATATACATTTGCGGCGATGACAGTTTCTCTGTCTTGAATCATACCATTTGATTCGGCCGACGGCTTAACCACGCAAATTGGCCTTTCATACTCACAAAAAGCTTTTCTTTTCGCGTTGGATGTTTGGACGGACGTCAAAACATCGTACCTTTCGTGCTTTCTTCTCGCATAACGACGCAGCTGTGGAGAAAAACGGGTTGTTACGGATAGCGTGAGTGGCCGGCCCTTTCGCGACACGAACGCGTTCTATTGTTTCCGTTCCCTGAATGAAGAAGAGAGGACGGAGCGCGTGGTAAGCTCCGTGAATGGACCGACACGAGGCCTGGATACCAATGTATCTCCGCGTGAGGACATCGTCGTAACCTTAGTGGTTCCGTAGGCTCGGGGTGTCCCGAGTGCGAGAGGACCGGCTCAGGGGCGCCTGTAATTACTTGCATTAATAAATTTTCGAATTTGAGGATACAAAACACTGAAAAGGGTGGCACTGCATGTAATTGCCAAGTTCCTCTTTCAGGTTCCATAATTTCATCCACCTGCGGCCTTCTTCGTTTTATTCTTTCCAAGGGCTGAAGTTTTGCCCCGGGGACATTTGCATCCAAACACGATGCCCAGATCTGCAACTTCCATGTTTTGCTTCAAAATGCCAAGACGTAAAATTGATTTGTTGTTCCAAATCGCAGATTTGGTAGAATCACACCAAGTTGTATGGACTGTAGGAAATGGTCCAACTGTGGAAGAAGAAATAATTCAAAGCTATTATGTGACGTAATAATAACAGTTTCAAGCATAAATTATAAATTTTTGTAATAAATTTACTACAAAAAGAAAGATGTTATTCCTTTGGAATCCATTTTACTTTGAAAAAGTGTCTTACCCCTTTGAAATACACTTGTCTGCAAAAATTTATAGTGTACAGTTATTATTGTACATGTATAGGAATTTTTGTCTGCAGAAATTATGTCAGTCGTATTAGCTACGGGTCGTCATTCGAAGACCATCTAACGTTTATTTTATCAATATAATAACTTATATGTACAATCCAAATACATAGAGTACAGATACATAAATGAGAGTTTCATATTCTTATAAATTATATATATATAAATGTTTGTAGTTGTTGACAAAAATATGTATAAAAAACTCAACTAAAGCTCATTGCAAACCGCATCTCTGATAATAATTACATTTCAAAATTCATATTTCTACGACTTATTTTTATATAAATTAATTAAGCATATTATGTTTAATTCTCCTACACTACCGGCCAAAAGTTCGTGAACGCTCTGAATTTTTTAAATCATCAAACAATGCGTTCTATCTCTTAATCGTTAATGATAATGATAAAACTCATAGATGTCTTTTAAAGTACACAAATAAAGCGTTCAATTGGTGCGTTTAGTTTTACTTCAGTGGTTGTAGTTTCGTAGTTGTCAAATTTTAAAAATGTTACAAATTGCAATTTTTTTCTTCCGAATTTAAACACTGAGAAAAAATCTTAAAAATGTATCTGCATATAGTCAATTTTTGTCTAAATACTACAATTTAAGGGCTTTAAATTGGCTCTTGTGAAAAGTCGATCCGATTTTTGGTTCCTGAGTTATGATTTTTTGAAAATTGCCAGTTTACCTCATTTTGTCAGAATTCTGTGGAAAAAGGCAAAAAGTTGATAACTCAAAAAAATAGTAACTCTGACAAAAAAAATCGTATGTCCTTTTTACAAGAGCTATGTCAAAGCTCTTGAATTGTAGTATTTAGCCAAAAATTGGAAATATATAGAAAAATTTATTAGACTTTTTGTTAGTGTTAAAAGTCGAAAGAAAAAAATGGTAAATTTTAACATTTTTAAAATTTGACAACTGCGAAAGTATAACATTTGAATTAAAACTAAATGCACCAATTGAAAGCTCTATTTGTGTACTTTAAAAAGCATCGAATGAGTTTTATCATTATCGTTAAGGATTCGGAGATAGAACGCATTATTTGATGGGTTAAAAAATTCAGAGCGTTCACGAACTTTTGGCCGGTAGTGTATGTTCATAATGATTGTTCACATAGTGTAAATCATTGAGTAACATTGAACTTGGCTTAGTTTCTATTCGCTTATAAAATCTTCCCGCAATACTCATAATACGGGTGTTGATGTACTCAATCTTTAAATTTCCATGTATTCTTCTTATATTAGTATGTCTTCGGTAATTACCTATATTCCTTCAAAATTGATTTTTAAGTCTTTGTAGAGTATTGTAATTTGTCTGACTGGTGTTCCATACTGGACATCCATACGTTATCACCGGTCTTATTAAAGTTTTAAATAATAGCAACTTATTGTGAGTGCTAAGATTAGATTTTTTACAAATCAGTGGATAAAGAGATATTAATAGTCCTAGACATTTGTTGACGACTTTCGATATGTGTTTGGTAAAAGTTAATCTTGAATCCAAAGTTATCCCTAAATATTTAACACTACTGGCCTAGACCAAAGCAACATTGCCCATCTTCATATTTTCCTCGTTTGCTGGTCCTGGTCTACGTTTGTAAATATAATTGCTTCATTTTTACTATGATTTACATTAATTTTCCACTTAAAATATTTTATCCTTTTTTTTAGGAGCAGCATTAAGTCTGTTTCCTGTTGCTGATATTCGATATTAACTGGACATAATGCTTGTATCATCCGCAAATAAGCAGATGTCAGTAAATTTGGATTTGAGTATGTCATTGATATATATTAAAAACAGTTTAGGTCCTAACACGCAACCTTGAGGTACTCCTGCAGTAAAATTAATTATCCGTGATTTAACGTCATTACTTTATATATACATTTTTCTATTGCTTAAATATGACTTGATAATAAATTATATCGGGAATTTATATTTAATCAATTTATACTAATATACCATAGTGCCACTAAGAATCGAAAACCTTCTCAATGTCTAAAAAAAGTGCTCGAAGACTAATTATTATCCAATGTTTCTTTATACGTGAAGATTTTCCTTTACACAATCGTGCACTGTACTACACAGAGGGACTGTAAATAACAAAAATTGTAAAACTATTTAACAAAAATGCTTAAATTTTATACTAATTTTTTATATAATACTAAAAAAAGACTCATGTAATTAATTAATATGCAATACATGAAAAATTTATATAAAAATCTAGAATTATTATGGCTGTGCATCGATTATCCCTACATTCTTTAACAGTTCTACAATTGTAGTTTTTTACAATTGCTCAGTGTTAATAATGTTATAGAGGGGACCAAAATTTCAAACTGAAATGTATTAGAAGAAACCCGCCTGGAAAAAAAATTCGATGAAGATATAAAGAGAATATATGTAATATACAAGTCATGTATAGCATGTTTCGCGGAAAATATATGTGCATTTATTGAGCATATATGTCTCATATATTTATTTTCCGTGTGGGAATGCACTGCAAATTTATAAACACCATATGCCGAGGTATTCCTTTTTTATTTATTTTTTACGAGATTTCAGTTTTCAGCAAGGGATATTCAATTAAAAACATCTTACTCCAATAAAATAGCAATAAAAATAAAATAATAACTTTCAATGAAATCAAAATGTGGAAAATTATAATTTTGAAAATACAGAATTACATAATACGACATCTGACGACCATAATTTCTAACAAACATTTTTTTACAATGCTTTGAACAGTCAAACATTGAAAAATAAATAGTAATCAAGAGTCATTATTATGCCCACCGCAGAAATCGCCACAAGCTACACGTACCTACTAATTATTATTTTGTGAAATTGCCTTTTCGGTGAACGTAAAATTGATGAGTTAGACTTTGTAAGACAATGCATCTATGCGTATCCTGAAATTGTTGAAAATCAGAAGAAAACTGACACATTTTCCGACTTTTGCACCTTGCACTGTAATTAGCGTGTGAAGGGTCGATCTCGAGCGTTTCGGATCTTCCAAATTTTGAGGGTTACGGAGGGTTACGGAGGAGGTTCACGTCTACTCTGTAATCTCGGGTGATTATTACGAAGTTTTGAATACCCATGGGTCCAAATGTCGCCTTCGATTCTTTGAACATTGCATTAGGCTCAGTTAATTTCATCCCTGAGTGTAACAGTGGGGCATTAATAAGGTCCGAAGATGCACGTGCATTTATTGCCATTCGTGGGAACGTACAAGTTTTTATTTGGTAGCATCTGGTACGCAAACTACTTATTTCGTAATTTAGTATGTTTATTGGGCTGACTTTTAATTCTATAAATGTATGTAATTAAATCAAATACCATTGGTGGCACCTACATACATCTATATGACATCGATGTAGGATTTTTATGATCGAATATTTTACGAACTGTGCATTTTTCTCATAATGCATTTTTCTTTTTAGAAAGTTAAAATATATCCACTCCAGAAAACAAATTTAGATAATACTGGATGAAGAATAAAGTATAGTAATGATAGTAGTCAATTTTTATCGGTATCAATACAAATAATGAGGCGTAACTAAATTATTTATGAAATCTATTAGTGGCAATTTAATTGATAACACCTATTTTCGGCTACTTCTGATTAGAAACACTTTGGTATAGTCTGAAACCTTCTTAGGTTTGAGAAAAATGTTCTATCATTATGTGTATAATTCTCTATATATGTATTATTTTTTTAATCACTGTGACTGCATTTCGTAATATAAAACCGTCGCCATTATTTCCGTTCCTTTACGAATTACTATAAATTACATTATTCAAATAATGTTAAATTATAACACTGACATCTGGTATTGTACGGACATTTTTATTTTTACTTAGAAGTATACAACTGTAAGTGTTAGATTTAATTTAGGAGGTTATGTTTCATTTTACAAACAAATATACATTTCTATAATGTCGAGTATAATACAATATATTTAAAAATATATTTCAAATATATACTATTGTAGAGTTTACCTCAACGCTAATGATCCTTATTACGCGATGCATGAACAAAAAAACATGAACTCAAATTAAACAGTGAGTTTTAATTGCAGATTGAAGAATAGCAATATTATACAAACATTATTTTACACATGAAAGTATCAGGTAGACGCAAGAACATAAAACAAAAAATTGGTTAAATATTTAAATCTGAATTAGTTAAAAACAAATAATTAAAAAACAAAAAATCTTAGGATAACATTTTTTAAATCCAAATTAGTAGTTTTGAGTTGATTCAGATTCGTAGAAAGAAAATATTTGCTTACATCATGCAAATACATGCTACTGTTTAAATAAATATATGTATACCTGAATATAGGGCATATAACCTAGTTGATAAAGCTATTTTACTCTCTAACTCGTGAATGTATTAATAAATATGTTCACAAACAAAAGTCATTTTTATATAAAAAATCAGTGAATGAGGACGAATTAAGAGTTAGTACTGTTGACGTTAGTGTTAACAGAAATAAAAAAAAATGTCTTTATAAAGTGACTACATCAAAGGTTTTTCTGAAGTACAGATTGAACAAGTTGAAAAATTGTTTATTTCACTAATTACAAACCAAAAATGTGTTTTTTATTCTTGGGACGAATAGGTAGAGACATGCAGTCTGTAATACGAAAAGGGAAAAACACAACAGAGAAACTCAATAAGAACAATACGGGTTATAAAATGAACTGGAATGACTGTATTGCAACTTATGTTGGTCAAACTAAAGGAAATTAAATATCCGCGTTTCAGATCATAAAAATAAAAAAATGCGCTAATCGCAATGTTACTACGAAACATATCTTCGAAAATGGACACGAATTTAAATAGAATAATGTCAATCTATTAGACAATGAACCGAATTACGGAAAAAGATTAGTTTCAGAAATTATACACATTCACGCTCATAAAAATACATTGCATAAAATAGAACATGTGAAAAATCTATTAATATGTTACCGTCAATTGTTACGTGGGTGGAAATATGTATAGTATTTTCTTCATATTACTTCAAATTTTGATATTTGTTGCTTATTGTAAATCGTTTCCAATTTAGTTCATGCTTATATTTATTTGTTTATTTATATTTATACTTAATGTATTTCATATAACTGTGCAAGTGCCAGTCAACGATTGCAGTTGATGGTATTGTATAATGTCACTTTGACATTATTAATGTTTTTCTCATCTTATTGACTTCACTGAACATGTTCTAATCCCAGTGACCAATTAGGTAGTTAGCTTTTATATTTTTCAATTGTTTTTTATACTTTTTCTTAGTGTTCATCAATTGCAGTATTACTATTGTTACTTAATTTGTATGTAAGTATAGTTTCGCAAATATTTCCTATTTATTATATACCTGAACGTAGATAATTTGTCTGTTTTTTGAATTCTTGAATTTTTGTACAGCAAGTGGATAGATTTCGATACCCGATATAATTGAGGATAAGAGGTGAATCATAGGAGATAGATTTTCCCTAATAAATTGCCTATAAAAATAAAGTATATCGATCACTTAACCTACTATAGTATTTATTTAATTGATCCGAACTATTCTCTAACTACGAATTATCGAATGAGCAACATTTATGTTAAAACCGATGGTGCTTATTCGATTAAGAACCTCTCGATTAAAAATTCCCCGTAGTCGAAATTGGCATAGAACAAAATCTAGGAAAAATTAGCTTTGGCCCGCCTGTTCATTTTATCGATTAGAGAACTCCTATTTCGGCACGAAATAATAGATAAGCATTTGCGATTCTAAGCGGCGAGGTTTCCAGGAAGTTGAGAACTAACGGAGCGTGGCAGTTATGAAAATGAGATGAATTCGATGCCTCATTACAGGGCTAATAAGAACCGTTTTACATGGCTGCTAGGAGGACGATAAACCTAGAATTATCGAGGACCTCGCTTTGCGCGATCTATAAGGATCCATACGGTCGTGACGCTATTTCGGTCGATAATTTCGTTAAATATCCCTTTTTGGTGATCTAAGATGATCGCTTATAGTTCGATACTTTCACATTCAGATCAACGAGCTGCGTTACGCACAAGTAGTTACAATGCGAATTTCACGTTCGATTCCCAGGAAATCACGATTGCTTTAATAACACGATAGACGAGTATTGACTATTAAGTAAGTTACAGATTCTTTCGTATAAATTCCTCAAAGTCGCTTCTAAAAATTGCTCTTGATGTGTGGAATAATAGGTCATTTCCTATTTTAAAATATTACTTAAACAGAACATTCTCATTTTCAAATTTTTTTATCAGTTTAATTGATATGATGTAGTCATAGGTAATATCATCCATTAGGCAAAAATTGAGTACAAATGATTGTATTTTAATAAAGAGAACAATAATTCCACTACAGATCTTTCATATGAATTGAATTATAAATTACATTAATAAATAAGTCTGTAGTAAGAAAACGGTAATTGATCACTGTAAGAATTCTTGTAATCATTGGACCAATGACGAAATTTTTTTCACAACCGGAACACCTTCCATGCTTATATTAGTGATAAGACAATTTCGGATGTTTTTACTATAAGTACTCAATTTAAAACTGAAGTATCATTAATGAAACTTAGAAAAGTGGAGCGGAAAATTGTTCAATCAAAATATAGATATATCAATTCTGCACAATATCGAACATTAAAAAAGACAATTTAAAACCGTTGAAAGTAATTTTAAAATCAATTAATGTCTTTACACATAAGGCAGACTATTTATTTTAGAAATATACCGACTAAAGAAAATGTTTGTACTGCTACATGAATTACGCAGAATTGCAATACATGACATATATTGTATATACAAAATTTAATTTATATAGATTCTGAATAAGAATTCTCGATTATGAAATATATAGATATCTTAATTAGTGAGACTGTTCTTGTCATTAACATAATATCAGCGATCATCGTTACAGGAGCCACCTTTCCATTACTTTGTTCTAAAAATCAGTATTCACCAACCATACTTTTAGACGGTTGTTGAAAATTATGAAGTTTTACTACATGCTTATAATGACGTGTATGAATTACCTACAGTTGTATTATTTTTTGCCTGTTCTCCGTTTTTTTTTCATTTTCACCCGCAATTTTTCAATATACGAATAATTCCACAGATTTTTTACTTTTGAACTCGGTAAAAGTTGAAAAAAAATTGATGCCACACCTACGGCAACTATGACATTTATCACAAAGTAAGCTGTATATGAACCCTTAAAATCGTGACATGCATAATTTTTTAGCAGACTTATCGAAGGAAATCAAACTTTTTATTTTTTATTTCAACTGCTTAACAAAATAACATACAAATATAATTAGTGACTGATAATTTATTTTTTAAATAAGTAAATGTGCTTAAAAACAAATATATAATAATATATTTAATGTACAAATATATAAGGTTTTATAAATAACTTGGCCGATAAACGTTTATTTTTTGTTGTAACGATTTAATAGAAATATACATCTGTTTTCGTTTCGAAAAGATTTGCAAAATGGATTTATTTAATATTTCGGGGATTTTTGCCAAACATCATAATTTTTAAAGATAATAAATATTTTACAATACCGAATTTCATTATATATCATAGAAAAGGATCTTTTTACAAAAACATTCGTGTGCATGTTTCATTTTACTTAATATTCCTGGAATACGCCCAGTTTGCGTTATTTTGCTAAAACTTAAATTACCTATTGCAACCACAATCGATTTACCTGATTAAAAGAAATTGATAAAATATTTGTTTTGATTTTTGGTTCAGACGCTTTTTTTCGCGACTAAACAAAAATACGGAAATAGCAATGTGATTTTCAGTTAAAACACATCCGAAACTAATGTGAACACTGGTTTCAGAGTATTAAAAAATAATTTTTTAAATGGCCTTCTCGTTTATTTGTATTTTTTAGGTCGTCCACGTTTCATCTTGACCATTTCTCAATGAAATACGTATGCTAGTTATTGATGCACACTAATCTACCAAATTCAGTTTTTATTAGCAGTAGAAAATTAACTTTTTGCATAATAATAAAAATACATTTCTCGAAACTTATTTTTATAAAACAGCTAAATATAAAAAAAAACATTTCTGGAAAAAGTCGGTACTTGTAGTATTTGGGATAATAACTTTTTAACATGAAGGACACTCATCAACTTAAGATTTTTTAAAAGAGCACTTATTAAGTATGCTTCCACGTGACTTTGAGAAAGAAAGAATTAGTCTTAATTTTTATAAACCCTAAGATGTAAAGATTTCTATACGAGTACCCTTCCATAATAGTAAAATTTTCGGACATTATGAGTAAATAGTGATTGTTTACAACTAGCAATATATAGAAAATTGATGAAATTTTATATCTAACTGTCCAAAACTCTTCATGAATTAATACTCGAAAGGATGATGATAAGTCTGAAATCGCCAGTACCCGCTATGTCAAAAAATCAGTGGAATTAATCATACATATTCTGATGAGGTCATGAAAAACAGATCCAAAAACGTTAAATTTATTTCTGTTTAATTTTTAATTTTTAAAATCTCAAATGTTAGTATAGTAAATAGTAATCACCGCAGTATGGTGATTATACTGAAAACTTGTACCGCAGATGTAAAGTACAATAAATTTATAAATGCGTAAATACAACACCGATTGCTTTAGGTAGTTCAGAGTGTAGTAGGTACTTAGACGCAACTACAAATTTTATGATACTATATGTTTAAACCGTGAGATTCATTACTCACGTAATTCGCATGCACTGGGTCTCCAATAAAATGCATATTTCGAAACGCGTAATAAAACTGTATCATATAAAAATAACGTTTTGCTGTTAAATGAAGCGAAACTGAACTTTTTATTGCTCAATTCATCCGGGTCTATATTCAAATGGCTGTGATATAGTTCCTTTTAATGACTATACGGCAATTTACGTAAAATATTGCCTCCTGACGATGCGTTTCATACAGAGTAAACTGTGACACTGCAACGCAAATGCGCGAAACCTGAATCGAATCTGAATACTATACCAGCTTGACGGATAAAGAATGGAGCGGTGAAATCCCATGAGCATCGCGACAAGGGAGTATAAAAATTACAATCAGTTACCTTTTTACGACATCAGCCGCAGGTAACGTCATAACGCAGATGGAAAAAGGGTGACAGGAAGAAGAATTTCAACGTCATCATGCCACGCGTTGTCGAAATGTCTGCACTTTTTCTTCCCCCGTTTGCTATACGTTAATTCAGCTTGGATGTTCGCCACTTTTTGCTCGACTTCCTCTGCTGATGACGTCGGATGACGGAAACGCGGTTCGCTTAATTGGATGGCTAATGCCCCGACTTCAACCCCAGGGTGTTTTCAACCCCAACGAATACATTACGTTTGCATACCCTTTATAGGAATTTTATAACGCCCACGGTCGTCAAAAGTTATACTCGCACTGGTAAAAAACATTTATCCCCGACATGCCTGCTTACGGTCTTATGTTGACTTTATCAATTATACTTACTGTCACAACGGATTTTTTTTTGGCCGTTGCTTTCGCGTGAACCTAAGAAAATATTCTATAAATAAAAAACCTAATGATTTATTTGCAATTACGGATATTTAAAAATAATTTTTTTGTTATTTTTTACCTCAGAGATAATATTTTCGCTCATTTTATGTATCTTAAGAGTAATGTACAGCTGGTTGGTGCAGTTAATTGCATTAGCCGAACTCCGATTTGTCGGAAATTTTCTTACTAAACATTTTTTTAGTTCTAGTAAGATTGAAAATATTTAAAATATTCCTACATTATATATACAGTTTTGCTACTTTTACTTTATTTTAGTGCAAATGTATTTAAATGCATAATCTCCTTTAATTGGAGTCGTTATTTTTATTGTACAATAGTTTAATATTGACCTTTTAAAAGTAAACACTTATCGCCATATAAAAGAAAATAATTGAGATAATGGAGCAGTACCTATTTCTGAATGAACAAAGTATTAACAGTGCCGAGGCAGTTAACTTATTTGTAACTATATACTTGTAATATTTGAATTTAGCAGTGGCTTGTTATTTATTAAATTTTCCTTACTATACCATTTTTAGAACGTTTTTTGATATAGACATATTGAACACTGTGATTCATACCGATGTACTCCCTTCACGATTAGACACGAAAACTTTTGTGTTTTATAATTAAATTAAATTTTATTCTTAAATCCGACCCGTACACTCAACCGTAAAAAATAAATCTCCGTTTATATTTTCTGCAGCAATGCCACAGTATATTGTACATCAACTACAATTAACAGAATACAAAATTAGTATACAAAGTAGTAAAAAGTGCCATGTTGAGTTATCGAATGCGAAAAAATGAAACCTAATACGAGATCGTGTGAATATGTTTCATGTAAACGAATTTTATTCAAATGTTTTCTGGATACTATACTTTTTGCATATTTTTGTTTTACATATTGTATACACCTCCTTTCTTCGTATAATATACAACTATCATTAATCTAGAAAACGTATCTTGGTCGAGTGAATTAATCCTAAACTGGAGAATGCAACTATTCGACAGTTAAAAATAACCCGAGTAGAATTGTTCCCAATAGAAATAGGGCCCCAGCCAGGTTACAGCTTGGTTAACCCGATTAAAAATTCCATCCGGGTTCTGACTGGAATCCAGCCGGGCCATCCCAATTCCTTCGAATTCTGAATATAAAGAAGGTAACCGGGTCGGGTTCCAATCATAGCCTGATTGGTACCGCAAATCTGACCGGGTTGTAATCAGGCAAGCGCGACAAACGGCCGAAACCCGGATACAACTAGGATAACCCTGATGGATCCGGTCAAAGCCCGG
Organism: Trichopria drosophilae; assembly: GCA_030407085.1. NCBI lineage: Eukaryota > Metazoa > Arthropoda > Insecta > Hymenoptera > Diapriidae > Trichopria > Trichopria drosophilae. The sequence goes on along the minus strand of CM059583.1, from coordinate 65,703,626 downwards.
TTGAAAATTCTACTTGGGAATGTCTTAAAATTATCAATTCATTTCAATAGACAAATTAAATTTATGTGTTTCATAAATTGCAATTTTCAATGCAGCATCTGTGTTTATTATTCATTGCAGAACTTTAGTTATCTGAGTGTAGTTTTTAAGTATTCAAATGTAAATGTCTATGTCCAAATGGTTATATAATTTTTGTTATATAAAATTAAAATCTCGATTATTTTGCACCCAAGATTTTAGTTTAACCAGGCTTGGCGTACGCGAAATAAATGAATTGGCCATTTCAGCAGAAGCTTATTTATTAAAAGAAAAGTAAATTCCCTACATTTTCATTGAATTGCTATAGCGAAATACAAAAGAAATCAGTCATTGCAAAAGTAAATGTATTTGATTTCACTTTCCTTTTAAAGCATTCGGAAAAACTACTAGCGAAAAGACTGTCTGACGGTAACTCGATAATATCCAAAGTTCATCGTTGTACATTTCTATACTAATTCGCAGTAATTACGTATAGAAAAAGATTCTAACGTATCAACAACTTAAATTCGAAAAAATTAGTATTTAGAATCTTCAGTCTTTTTCCGTTTGCTGAGTGTGGTCGCAAAACGCGGCTAGTGTTATAAAAAAAGCTGTTATTACGTCTTTATGTTCCAGTAACTTCTTTTCTAATTTCCGCCGTAACAAGAAAAATCGAAATTATACTTGCGATGTAAATAGGCTTCATTTTTATATTATTTATTTGAAAATAAATAACAATACGTAAAATATTAACAAATAATAATTAGGATTAATTCTTGGGATTTACTGGGTATCACAGATATTTTATTTGATCAATACACCGCCTACGCTTTAACAACAAGGGTCACACTTCCGGATAAAAGTTTCTTATTCTATAAAACTTTGGCATGTAAAAGGCCATAAATATACCTTCTTTCAATATATATTTGTGTCTTAGAAATCTTAATTTAAACTTATTTGCTTGGAATATTAAAATCAATAACTCGACTTATTTTCATACGAGTTTAGAATTAGAAATTTGAATTAAAAAATTAAAAGCGTAAATCGTGTTACTTGAAATTTAGGAAGAATTTATACACCTTAAATTTTATATTACATATTTATATATAAATTTAAATATTTTAAATGAATACAATGCCGTACTTTATACAACCGGTTAAGAGATCAGTTAAGAGCATTGGAAACCTTCAAATTTTACCCTTTTCAAATATGTTTATACAGAAGATTATCAAACCTGACGGGTATAGAAGATTTTAAGTTACCATTATTGTGCTCCTTTGAATATAACCAAATTCTTATAACGTCCTTTCTTAAGCGACGATAAATCATCATCCATTCATAGACCAATCGATCCTGATTATCACTATCTTATTCCACGGTTACTTTGAATGACAATGTAATCAATGGGAGCATTTGATGGAGCGCCCTTCAGAGGCGTAACTGTCACTTATGCAAATTCGACTTCTTTTTGACGAGTCATAATATTAGGTAAATTTCACGAATCACTGCATCAGCTTATATGGTTGACATATTGCTCCTTTCGTTATACATCAGATTAGGGTAAAAACGTAATATGTTTCATGTAAATGGAGATATTAATTATAATTATCAGCATTTCCGCCCTATTCTTTAAAATGGCAATTATGCATTTGAGACCCTTGGAGAATGTCTCTCGACGAAAGGAATCGGTAAAACGTTTAATAATATTGCTAAAAATTATTAGCGCAAGAGGGATACTTATTATATTAATTAAAAATCTAAAAGTTAGTGAGTCTAAAATTTAACACTTAAGAAGATCTATTATCAAAGCGCCAGACGCATATTGCCATCGCAATTCGTCTCTTACGGTTTTTTCTACTTGTTTACTTTTTTCTACATTTAATATATGGACCGTCACACCAAGTATACGCACAATATGTTAAATACAAGCGGTCGAGAATTGTACACTTTAAATGTTTCATTTATTTACAATCAAATGTATACATAATATTAATTGCTAAAAATTGTTTAGAAAGCGAAATTAACGATTGGTTCTATGATTATTTTTTATCATAAAAATAAGTTATTTAATTCTCCTTTTCTTCATTTGAAGATAATAATAATAACAATCTACGACAATTTATGAACAACTTTTTATTATCAGGCTCTTGTTTTTATAGTAACATTCTTGAAATAACTTCTAATGCAGCACATAATTAATTATTAGTTATTAGAAATTTACGAAAACTCAGTATAATTTTTAAAAATGGATGAAAAATCATGAAAGCACAGTACCACATCACAATTTTAAGTATTGCATTTTAAAAGCAAAAAATAGTTTTATTACAATAATCGAATAATTTGATGTACGCTTATACATGTATGAAAGTATATAAAATAATACAATAGTCGTGAATGAATAATTTTTTATAAATATTTTCAATAATAATTATACAAATATCGTATAGTTCTTCGGTGCAGTAATTATGTGTAACAGCAAATAAATAGTTTTATCTTTCATTTATTAATTGTTATTGATAATAACCATTATAATTCTTGTATGCCTTTAATAACACCAAACTAAGAATAACTATGATCATGAGAGCGAACCGATAATTTAAGATCAGTTAAAAACGACAGTATTTACATTGATTTTAAAAATTGCAACGATTTAGAAGATATTTACGGATCCTTATCACAAAACGTTCAGCGAAGAAATTAAAAAAGGAGACCTTTTAATGCCATAAATAGTGCACTCGATAAACGTTAATTTTTTGTTAAAAAAATAATTCCTAAACTAATATATTAAATCTTACAACAAAATTAAATCAATACTCAATACATGAAGAACAATATTCTCGAAATCAGGATATTAGACGATTTAATTTTGACACTTTTAGAGAAAAATAATACTCCTCTCTTTAACAAAATCCAAAAATAAATCTTGACTAACTTTATTAGTTGTATATTATATTTTAAGAAATATTTCAAACACCTCATTTCCAAAATCATGGCGATTTTTAACAAATGATACATGTTGAGAAACTTTTTGACAAATTTCGAAATTACCATAAGTTAAACTGAAGCTCGAAAAATAGAAAAAAAAACTGGCACGAGTAGTAATTATTTTCCATCCACGTGGACAAGCATGGTACATACTACATCAAAGTACTCAGGATATTTAGTATATATATTACATCTGCAGAAGAAAGTATGATGAGTGTTCGTGATATTAGAACAAAGTCATACCAAAATAGGACTTTTGCATTTATTTCTTTCTCATGAATAGTATAATTGATATTCCGGACTCAGCAAGAAAATGATTGAAAATAATTTAAGAAGAAGGCAATAAATCTTCTGAAAAATATTTTTATTTATTTCTTGTAACATTGCCGCTTCTAAATAATAATTTCCTGAGGTCAATATCCTGAAACTCGAACAATTGCACTGATCCAGGAGTTGAACAGATTCAAGAAAACAATTAAACACATTGAATAGTATAGATTGTATCATAACAGTTAAATTAAGATTTTAATTCTAAATTTGTATAAGCCATAACTTTTTGGAGAACCAAGCCATGTTTGGTCATTCAGAGGCGTATCTTAATACTGCTAATCGATAATAAGTTCTTTCATTTTTTTGCTAGGTAATGTAAGTAACATATATCAAATAATTGTACATGAATGGGTGAAACACATTTTTCATATTTGCAAAAAAAATGTTTTATACTTATATATGTAAGTCTCTAAATTTATGCAATACCTGGTGACAGGTGTTCTGCTACAACTTCAACGGAACGATGCATGACAACTCTATTTTATTCTACACATTACAAAACAGCAGAGAACATCGTCATGGTATAATTTGCATATGTTTTTAACGTCCAGCTTGTCTGAGAAGATAGAAACATACACGTAGAAAATTTATTTCCATTTTGAATATTTCGTTGTGCACCCGTTCAGTATCTTAGCGTACCGACAAAGATATATCCGGAAAGGTTAATTTATTTGGTATTTCGCAGTCCTTTGCTTCAAACCACCGTAGCTCACCGTTGAAAGAATTGATCATGCTGCCGTTATTCGAGGCTTGTTCTAGGCTGTCGGAGGGTATTGTTCTCTTATTTTATTGGGGACCTTTGGGGCGTCTAATGTCTGCCTTCGATGCTAATACGCTGCGATTTCGTAGACCATTTCGCCACAGTAAAAAATGTAAAGCTAGCCGCACTCTTGACCAAGCAAAATACCAGGAAGGCAGATGCCTCGCGGGAGCTATCCTAAATTCGTTTTTCGAAATTTGCGAGGACAGTTTCTTAAAACATGGGAAGTAGAAAGTTTCGCTTTTACTGTGCAGCGGTACATTGTTTTTCAGCGAATCTTGTAAGCTGATTTAAGATTTGCCTTTTTTATCTGATCCTTTTTTCGCGTCAGAAACCTAGGTTTCTGGGCTTCCTGTGATTATTTGAAAGTTTTGCAAGAGGAAGATGTACAATATTGATCCTGTAATGTACATTGCAAAATTCAAATTAGATTCATCAATTTCAATGATATTGATTAGAAGTAATCGTATCAGTTTGCTTATAGATTTTTTGGTTACTTCATTTTATAATTTTATAGAAAAAGAGAATGTTATTTTTATAACGGTTCTTTACCTATAATATGATCTGACGCGCACATGCTTATAGCAAAGCTTGAAATGCGCAAGTTTTAATAAAAAATAAAAAATAATACTTTCAAAAGAAAAATGAATATTAGGGAGTCACAATTCATGTGCAAAAAGACTATAAATTATGCTGAGTAACTGAACACGATTGACACGTTTAGTCTTCATTTATAATTATTCGATCGTCAGATCTGTCGTATTCTGTTCTTCTAAACGGACCATTCAATCGCGAATTGGTGCTCATAACGATAACACGTCGGTGCACGTGGACTTAGATGGCACGTTTCATTATATACCAGTCGAATTTCAATTCGTCGTTCATGTACGATTTTATCATTCAAAAGACGAAATATCAAAGAAGCGGTTCGTAAATTTTGCACATCACGTTTGTAAAAAAGGAGTATGGAGCGGACATCTTTTATGAATTTTAATTCCTTTCGTAGCCATTGTGAATGCGTAATTTTCGAAAGGACCCTGCGCAAATTTTCAATGAAATTTGAATATCACGATTCGATTAAAAAAAAAATCGTATACCTGCATATCGACACCCTTGTGTACGAATTGACCCGCCGCGGCAGTGCGTGCAACCCGGAGATAGGGTGAAATGAATACGAAAATGAGCGATTGCCCTCTGGAGAGTAGAAAGGCTAAAGATGAGCCCTTTGACAATAGTCGTGGTCCATGGGTAAATTGCGCAAGTTGCCTCGAAAATGTCTATAGACGATCTTCGATCAGCGCGTTACCGAATTAAATGACTCGTCGAAAAAAGGGTGAAAGGGGGGCTCAAGCGGGTCTGCTGACGTTTATTGTGTCTATAAGCTGTGGAGTCGGTGCCATTAAAATTGCCGTGATCGTTTTTTTCTCCGTGTATAGTAGGAACACATGGCTTACTATTAACGCAAGTCATCATGGGAACACCAAACGTAACGTTGTTCCGGAAGTGTTCAATTTGTTCGAGGCGATAAAAGTGAAAAACCAAACGTTTGTCTTCACTTTTAAATTTGATCGATCATGCGGGAATCACGTTTAGTCATGTGAAACGGAATCTCTAAAATTTTTAGTGAAATTCTTTTCCATAAGAGTTTCGTGGATGAAGCTATAAAAGGTGGAAATAAAAGGCGTTCGTGTTGTATCGGCTAAAGCAGAAAAAACAAGAAATAATTATTGACCTGTAGTTCACAATTACTGATTAATTGAAAAAAGAACAATAACCACAGTAATCGAAAAATCCATTTCCATCACCCAGTGTAATGATCACTACCTATTTTAGCGTAACGCGATACGGATACTAGTTTCAAGAAATTTCCGAAGAAATAATCATGGACCGTAATTAATAAACTATTTCGAAGCTTTCAAATCTGTAGTATTTCGATAGCGTTTAAGTCGAAAAATATGGGGTGCTCGAGACCAATGTTTTGCGTCCCGTTAAAACATAATTTTGGCACCGAGTTAAGAGCCTTTTTTGCATCGGCCTACGCATCGTCCGAAAACTGCTCTTATTTCCCACTCCGCTTGCGCGTTCGCAATGCATCATCGATAGGAGAACTTTTTTATTTCGATTTTGTCGAACGAGTTTCTCGTTGAGAGGATCGAAGGCAAAGAAAGGAGACGCTCTCAGCGCTTAGTAAAATAAACGCGGTTATCGGCGACCATAAATTTCGCTCCTGCAAAGTTCGCGCATTCTTTCGCTTCTTCCGTTGGACTCGTTGGGTATGCAGAAACCGGTAGGATGAAACGCTCTCCCTCACCTGCCGACAATAATGCGAGTGAAGCTTAACCATAATTTAATAACCGATTTCGCCTTAGTTTCGAGGGATGTAGAAAACGAAGTCGATGAGAGTATTTCTAAGCCCTAACCTACTGCTGCATACGGAGCCATAAATATGCGCCATGAAATTACAATAATCCGGTCCAATTAAAGTTGGAATTTATTGTCAAAAAAAGCCACCAGTTCGCAGGCGTAATATAGTGACGGATATTCATAATTTGCATTCGGAAATTTGCAATCGTAATTTCGCAATTGCATGAATGATTCCAACCTCACTGCGACTCTGGGTCGTGAGAGAGCCCTGGTGGCACGTGACGGTAGTAGGTGGTTGGCAAGGGATAACAGGAGGTGCCGCTGCAAATTATTTAACCTTTATAGGGACTAAAAAAACAGTAATATCGACGAGGATGAGAACCGAACTTACTAATCGGATGTGGGGTCAAATAACCGCTGGTCGTTATGAATGGATTTCACACATTGTTTTGGCAGGTGGAAACCTTTCACTAATAATGGTTGGTTCTCTCACAATCAAACCTGTATTTTTAAAGTTCTTGAACACGTGATTGCCCATTCGATACCTATAAGAAATTACGATTCATCCTGTTTAGTTACCTAACGATTGAATTTCTTGTCACAATGCAACACTTTTAGAAAATGTAACAAAAAGAAATTTTTATTCATTCGTGTGGAAAGTTAAAGTAGTATAGATGTCTGCTTGTAGCACAGAAACTACATGTTTGTTATTACGAATGGTGTCATAAGTAAAGTGGTAATATGTTCTCAAAATATAATTGCTATTTATATGAAATGCATTTTTCCATATTTTTTTGTCTTTTTACTTCTGCACACTGGTAACAAAAAATCATCTGAAGATACATAAATTTGTTATTTTTATTGGTCTGTAATAGAAAGTTCCAGTGAGTGAAGTGGTACATTAAGCACTCGAATGTCGTCTTAGTCATCAAATTTAAAACGAGGTAATAGAGTAATACTTATATCGTAAGCTGGACTTGTCTTACAATTGTTACAAAAACAAATATTCTTTTCTTGTCTATTAAGCAAAAACCGAAGGTTTACATATTATTACTTTATTTACGTCCGGACAGAAAATATACTTCATTAACAAGACATGAGAAAATGTAATGATTCATTAATATTTAATAATAAACTTTATATACGCTTCATTATATCTATTATTTTAAGTGTTGGATTAGGGGATGGAGAGAGAACGTTTTAATTACCTTTGATTCGCAATTTATGATCCAAAATTTATGATCCAAAAATACAAATTATCACCTAACGCAACATACAGAATTTACAAAACGTTAAATTATGAATCGCTATCTGTTGCATATAGTGAAAAAAGCAATACTATCAAGAGCAGATCTAAGCTATCTTATTTACCTGAAAAATCGCCAAAATCGAAGGGAAATTGCAAAACGTTTCGCAGCTCTATTCAAACACTTGATTCGTGATGCTTCGTACATATCGGATAGCCACTAATTGATGGAGATTGCATTTGTCTCGATGTTTCCAAGTTCCTCGAGCTTGATCTTCATTGACTTCTAGACGGAACATGTTGTATTACCGATCTGCAAGAATTTATACACTATACGTTTTGTACATTTCGAATGTTTTGATTCTTACCAAATAGATGTAGTTTAATTTGTAGTGGTAAACATATATAATTAATTAAAATAGTAAAATTTAATAACTACATTTATATTCGAGTTTTATGAACCTTCATTTAGTAGATACTTTTTTTGAAATCAACACTGGTTAAGGATTAGGTTAAATTTATGAATATTCGGTTGGATACGAGCAATTGTATACTTTAGTGACATACTCGTCACTTATTAGGGCATACGAGGTTCAGAAATTGTAACCATAATTTCATTATTTTCAATAACCAACATCATAGTACCAGCAACATGGGCAGAATTGAATAATTAATGAATACCTTCAGGAATTTTTTGTTTTTCAATTTTAAAATCCAACTTATTTTGATACAATGGAAAAAAAAGTTTCCATTTATGAATATTATGTTTATTTTTATGTGGGATCAGAATCAACATATAACCGCATTAAGTGGCTGGAATATTAAAAAAAGAATAAATTCCCACGTCTGAACTAACATTGTCTACAATTCCTTCCGATACGTTATTTGCAATCTATACCTTCTATAGCTTTCGTGGTTGAAATCACAGCTGAAAAGACCTATCATTACACGCGGCATATTGCCAGTAGAAAATCAGATCTAACAATCAGTTCGTGATTTGGAATTCGTGCGAGTACAGTTTCGCCGGATTCACAGCGGGGCGATTAGCATAAATTATAGATGGCCGAATAGCCCCGATATAGACGGTGTTTGGCCGGTGTAATCCAATGGCCTAATGTCATACATTCAGCGCTAAAGTGTTAAAATCGGCGCGGAGAGGTGTCGATCGACCGCGGCCGATCGATCGAATCGTTCTTTCGGCAAGGTGCTCTCGCGAGAAAGGATATGTTCCAACAAAGAACTGCTGGCCACCTCCGTAATCATTCCCAATTCGGTGTGACTAAAGGCACCTCGTTTTCTCTAAATCTGGCTAAGTAGATCCGGCGCTATTCTGCTTATTATGGAAACGTGATCGTATTTATAAGGTGCTGGTGCGAAACCCTCAGGTTCCTGGTCGAAAAGGTTACAGAGGTCGTGCACTTCCAATGCATGTACAATCTCAAATAGAAATTTTCGAAAGCACCCTGGATATCATGAGGACGGAAAATATTGGTGGAAACTGGTGTGCACAACATTCATTAAATTTTACTCAATACTGAAATAAACTTAATCGAATAGTTAACAATCTTCATCATTATTGTTCAAAGCTGAATTACGTTTTTTTGTCAAATACGATAAATAAAATGGTGGTAGAATCGCGAATACTATTTTGTATAATAAAACTGTAAGAAAATACTTGTTGAATATGGTGTCTCCAAAATGATTCCAGTTTTGTTAGTCATTTTTAAGATTATGTAATAATTCTGATCATAACAATTAAGTAAGGGACTGGACTGAATAACAATTTAGTATATTTTTTTTATGAATATCATAATGTGCAATATTAAAAACCGGTACAATTTGTTAATTGTAAAACGAAATTTGCGCATTGAAGCTGACAAATGGAAGAAATTCATGTAAAATGATAGAACTCAAAATAAACAAAATAAATAATACATGAATCAATTCTAGTTATATTGTCGTATCCGCTATAAGGCCACTCGTAAAATTAATTTAGTGAAAACTTTAGGCTATAAGATATTCTATAAGAGTTCAAGAAGTCGATTCACTCTGCCTCTGATTATTATTTAAAGTTTTTCGAGTCGTGCAGGATAGAATTAAGCAGCGATTTCTTATGACTGTTGTCAATATTACAACGTTGTTATACTGTTAAAAATATTATGAGCATGTTTAATTAATTTAATGTACACTGAAAAAAATCAGTAATTTCGACTAAATATGTGGTTGCTGATTAGCACCTAAATATTTAGTCAGTGCACAAATTAGTACTTCTTACTACATCATAATACCGATTCAACAACATTTAGTTAATTCAACTAAAATGTAGTTGGCATTACTTAATATTTGTCTGCTAACAAGCAACCACATATTTGATAAATATTATTAATTTGTTTTCTCAGGGTACATTTAATAAACGTGCATAGGGGATTTAATAAAATACTCTCCATTACAGCCCTTTGAACGGTTGACAATTTCTCAAAAACTCTCTTTTTCACCGGAACAAAAACTCGGAGTAAAAACAGCACTCAGATGCTCGACTCCGGGTCCTTCCGGCAGAGTGTCACTGAAAGTACGGCTCCCAAAAAAACGGATTTAGGCACAAATTACAGAGGTAAGTACGGAGAAAAGAAAGACGTGTCTGCTCTACTCACCGGCCATAACGAAACTCTGCTATGGAAGAAACTGCTTAGGCTTGGCGTAAGTGCGAAATTTGTAAGAGTATTAAGTGCCATGTGTCATACCGCTTCCGTTTTTACTCAAACCGATAACGCTCTCTCTTCTGATTTTAAAGTTACCATAGGAGTACTACAGGGCGAAATTCTGAGTCCGCTGCTCTTTATTTTGTACCTCTCGGATATCACTATTTTTTTTAGGGAGAGAGGCGCCCGTGGCGTAGATGTAGCGACATCGTACGATCTATTGTTGTTACTATATGCGGATGATCTTACGATTTTCGCGTTCTCATCCAACGACCTGCGCAGAAAGCTGACGCTTCTTGCCGAGTACTGTATCTTGAACGATCTCACCGTAAATACCGATAAAACTAAGATCATATGCTTTAGAAGAGCGGGTCAACTCGACTCTTATTCCAAAGACTTTCGTTACAATGATTGTCCGGTTGAGGTCGTAAATGGGTATCGTTACCTGGGAGTCGTGTTCTCCTCTTCTGGGTTAGGGCTGAAGCCATGCGAGGACGCTGTCTCTAGGACGGGCGCTGCGTCGTCCTCAGTCTTACCAATCGTTACCGCCGCTAAAATCGATACTTGGTACGCTTATTTTAAAATTTATAGTGCTATGATAACCTCGGTCCTACTTTATGCAGCGCCATTTTGGGCTTTAAGATATCTGGGTAAACTGGAAGGTGTGCAGTGTCTATTTTTTAAGAGGTTATTTAACCTAGCCAGAAGCACCCCCTCATATCTGATTAGACTCGAGTTGGGGCTCCTTCCTATTGCGGTGGAGATCCTGAACCGAGCTATTAAATGGGTGGTAAAAGTCCTTAGAATGCCTACCTCCAGGATACCCAGAATTTTATTGATGCGTTTACACGAACTAGTAAATAATTCGTTGTCTCCGCCTGCCGCGAATTGGTTAGGGCAGCTGAGAACTATTTTGGACATTGCAGGAGTATCTGATCTTTGGGAAAGATTCGAAGCGGACCACTGGGAGCGTTTAAGACCTTCCATTGTCGAAAAATACGCGGATTTATGCCGAAGAAATGATCTGGCCTCGTATTTCGACTCCGATTCGTCGCAGCTACCTCCATTACGTCTGCATAAAGACTCTGCTTTCACCCAGTACCCAAGGCGTTTACCTCTGGAATGCCTGAAATTAAAAATGCAGCTCCGTCTAGCTACGAAATATACGCGCTCATTATCAATCTCCGGTTGTCGCTACAACTACGACCCGACGTCTGTTTGCACTTTATGCAACTTAGGATTAGTCGAGGATATCATACACATTTTTTGTCAGTGCCCAGTATCGTATTGCCTATGTGAGGATTTTTTCCCAACAACACATTCTCCGGAAAATGCGTTAATGGAACTAATCTGCGGCAATGACGTGCAGTCCGCGATGCGCTTATTTAGATTTACAAAAGCCTGTATCGTTCGTCGTAATTTTTTGAAGGGACTATGAAGGAGTTTATGAGTGTTTGCTTTGTACGTCAGCAGCTATAGTCAACTTTTATAATTTATTCGGCATATGTACCGACTTTTATGTTTTGTTTCTCCTTATGTACCGGTTTTTAATAGAATTGTAAGTTTTGTGTATTATATTCTACTCTGTAATTTTAAATTGTGTATCTGTTTTACGGAACTCTTTCTCGATGGGACTTTGTTCCCTTTTCAAGAGAAATAATAAATCTATCTATCTATCTATCTATCTACTCTCCATTACTAAAATACGCATTCCTAAACCGGACGAAAGGAATCGAACTTTCAGTGAATTTGACTTTAAAGCGCAAATAAACAATAGGAAAAAATTTAACATCGGAAAATTTGTCTTAGGGGTTGTCCAATATTAGTATGCAAACTTTATTATAACGAAAAAATAATTTTTAGGTATCAAAAAATTACATCTTAAAAAATTATCAAAATTGACAGTAGTCGGCCATCTGAAATAATGTATTTGGTAAAATTAATTTCAAAAGTGCAATGAGTATTGTTTATTTTTTTGAACGAAAGAATATTGGTCTTGATTGTTGTCTTTAAATAAAACCGGAGTAATATTCGCCAAAAAGCATTTTTTACGTATTAGAAAACTGTGTTTTTGAAAAGTATCGAAAACGACAGTAGTCGGCCAAGTGAAGCAGACAGTTGTCGGCCACTCTTCAGAAACCTTTAAAAAAACAATATTTTGCTATTAATTGTGCTTAAACATACTTATTAATACGAGTTAAACCGAAACGTAAAGGAAAATCACGGGTTTGTAAAATTGTTTAAATCCTAAATAGCTCACGTAAAGTGGCCGACTACTGTACCATTTACCCTATATAAAGTTAAGTTTGCAAATAGCCTTTCTAGGATATTTTCAAATTTGAATGTTAATTTTTATATCTATCCCAGAAACAATAACAAACGTTTCTCCGTTCGGGTTATCAGATACTACACTGAATAGTAAATTGACATTTGTTTTCGCATATGGTACAAAAGTATTTGAAAATTTTAAAAGTAAAATCGCCCACACCAATTAAGCCGCTTGTAAATATAAGAAAAAAAGAGGAAATTAAACCAGAACATAACATATTATACATATTACATGTATACGTAAGGCATTTTTTAAAAAATATTGATCTAAAATAAAAAAATTAGATTTGATCTTTGAAAAACGGTATAACTCAAATATTTCATTTCGCAATAAGTGGTTAAGTTTTTATATGAATCATTTTTCTGGGTTGTACACACGTGCAATGCAATTCTTAATGCTCCTGTCGGAAGACTTTGATGGACATCTGTTTTATTTATTTTCTGGCATTTCTCTGAAAATGCCGTTTTCGAGTTATACCGTTATTTCACCTAACCCGTCAATTACATAATGACATGAATATTATAGCTTGGAGCTTCAATCGCAATGGACGTAACCCTCACTTGGAAGAAGGAAATTTTATGATTTACTTCAATAACGTCAGGTTTGTGACAATTCATGTTTTGATTGTTATCGACGAATGAATGTTTAAAAAGAAAAGCTATTTAATATAAAAATTGTTTCTCTGACACTCAACAACATAATTTATTGTTATCGAGATGGTCATACTAAATGCCAAAAAATTTGGGCATAATATTAATTACCTTTTAGTAGTTTAATATTTGTGTGATGGTTGCATTATTTTCATTGTCAGAGACTTGATGTTATTTTTAACAGCCGACTGGGTAAATTACTTTATTAGAAAAGTTGTAATTTAACTGTTTATCTTGTAGTTTTGATATTCATGCATAAGGGAACAATGTAAAAAGGAAAGAGAGACACGAGTTAATATTCTGGAAGCGACTTGTGGTAATTATGCTTTTTTTCGAAATTTGTTAGACAATTTGACAAAGTTAGACTATTTGACAAAGTTAGACAATTTGACAAATTTGCTAGACAATGCCTTATGCGCGAAAGATTTCGATTCTCGTATAAAGGGCAGTGTGAATATAACTTCGTAAAGAAAGTAAATAGCATTATTGTCGAAAAGATGATTGTAAACTGATCAGAAATGACCTTTGATATTCAAAAACCTTTAGCAGGTAAATAATTTCCAAAGTTACCAGTGGTCAATTTGTCGAAACCCCTAGTTCAACGCATAAAATGCAAACTACGAACAGTAACAATACCGTTTAAGGTTTCAAATAGCTACTTTAGAAGAGACTTTTATAATACAGAAATTGATTATTTGTGCTAAAAATTATTAGATGTTTTATGAATTTTACTAAAAGCAAAAATTGATGTAACACCATTAGTCAAAATTTAGGGAAATTAAGATCTAAGATAGAAATATTTTTAAAGCAGTTTTTTCCGAGTATACATTATCGAATCGCCATTACTAACAAAATCTACCCATGGTATTCTCCCAGTTTAGACCATCTACCAGGCCACATGTGGGCGACCCGTTTATAGAAATTAATGTACACCAATAAATTTACAAATTTCATTAATGCATCGTAAATGGTTGGTTGGTAAAAAGTTGGTTGCACATAAACAACTCCGATAAAATATTTCACGAAATTAAATATAAAAAAGTTTTGATATTTTCTAATATCACTTTTACCTATGATTTATTTCGTAAAATACTGATTAGTATAGCTTGAGTTGTGTTCTGTACGATTTGGGTATTTATTGGGATGAGCATTACAAGCTAGATTGGGATAGGGAAAATCTTGCTCGGCTGGGCCCCATTAATTTTGTCAAAATTCGTGATATAAACAATGCCTAATTATAAAAATAAAAGAAAGTGCTTGTTCTTTCCTTCCAAACTAGGTGGAATACGTAATATAATGCAATAAGTTAGCTATTATTATAGCTAAAAAAATACGTTTCTTTAATGTGATCTATATTTATCATGATCAACTACGTCTGTGAAACAGTTACAGCAGTTAACTTTAAATGTATTTCTTGCTTTTTTTATATTGTCAATAATTTATAGGTTTTATTGATTTATTTAGAAAAAAATAGAAGTAATCGATTGGTAATTGGCAGCCTGTAAAAACTGAACTACCTTTAATCATTAAAAAATACAAACGATCGGTACAAAATTCAGAGATGGTATTTGATCTGCTTTTTCGTAATCAATTGGTTTATTCAAAGCTATTGCGCTGTTACTGAAGTATCAATTTTAATTTATGCCATAAAAATTAATGCACTTAAGACAATTTCAGCAAGAAATGAAAGTAAATATTATGATAAAATTTGTCTCTGCTGTTGTTTAATTTTCGTTCACAAGAAAATTTCACATTAATTGCGAGGTTACTCATCTCCATAAGTATATAGGAATTGCTGCAGAGTAAAAAGAAGATTATTTGTCACCATTATCGTATTAAGTACAACACGCAACCGAAAGTAACTGTAGCAAATGAAAAATGGGTGCCCAGTTACGTCCGCGTATCTCGAAATTGATAATTGCCTTCGAGAAACGGGCACGCTCCAATCGGTAATAACTCACTATTCGAAGTGAAAATCTGAAAAACATAAAGTTCTGAAAAGTGGAACGGGAATTTTTTCTCGACATTGTCGATTTCCAAAGGAATAGAGCCGTCAGAACAAGCGCAATAATTCACCGAGATGGCGACCGATAAGTGACCGCCGGCGATGGAATACTAAACAGCTTAGAAGGTGCTGCTGGAAAGTGCAGCGAAGATCAGAATAAGAAGACGAGTGGCCCGAACGTGTATCGTCGATCTCCTGGTAAAAGGTCTCGACTTTTCGCGGTACACTTGCGCGTCACGTTCGGAATAGATTCGTAATCTAAATGCGAAAAATGGAGAGTCGGCGCGATGGTGCCCGGCAGGTGAAGTTCTCTACTTTTTTCGATCCAGATAATCCGGCGCGCTTCGCTTCTCCCGCTTTTACGGATGCGAGATGCAGCTCTCGCGATTGTCCTCGAAAGCTATAATAACAACGGGACGAAGATGACCGTGTGGAAACGTGATCATTCCAAGCTCCCTGTTCGAGGAATGGATTTTCTTTCTCCATCCTCCATGGCGACAAAGGATCGAAGGAAATGCAGACGCGCATTGTATTTAGATAAGATTTTATCGTAATAAGATGTACCCAGCATATCTCTGACTACCAGTTTATAGCAGTTAAGATTCAACA
Organism: Trichopria drosophilae; assembly: GCA_030407085.1. NCBI lineage: Eukaryota > Metazoa > Arthropoda > Insecta > Hymenoptera > Diapriidae > Trichopria > Trichopria drosophilae. The sequence goes on along the minus strand of CM059583.1, from coordinate 65,687,631 downwards.
AGATTATATAAATTTATATGCTGAGGCAAGGTTTTTTAAATGGATTCTGATTCCAAATCAATTATAAAAATAAGTGGCAGAGCAAGTCTGAATTAAGCATTATACAATCGCATAAAGACTACTATCATGTTCTGATATTCAACATGAATTTCGAAATATTTTTGATCGAGAACGTACTACTAGATCAGGTGTATGGATGTGTTAACTGAAGCCACTAAGACATTTAGGATCATTTTTCGTAAAGTAGATATAGATGTCGTAGAAACGACACGACCAAAAATGTATTACATTATTGGAACCCACTGACAATTATCTTTGTACATACAAGAGGGCTTTTTGTAATTAAGGAAAATATAAAAGTAATTTAGACCAAGCTATTGTCGCAGTTTAGCCAATTTACCCTACTTCAATTTAGGCTCCAAACAGGCTACCTGAAAGCAAACCCATTGGTGTTGTCACACGTCCTAAATTGCAACATAACCCGGGTAACCCGTCGGATTACATAAATTTAACCTGATTCGATGGACGAGGTATATTATAGAATCATCAGCAGGGCTTGATTTGCAGACCTACCCTGTACGCCTTCAAAGAGATTACTCAATAAGCAAACAGAAATGTTGAAATATTCAAAAAGAATACTTCTTGAATGATTAAAAAAATAACGAATGTCCGCTTTGGTTGTTAAATTAAGAGTTAGATACGAATGCTTTTTTTAAACGCATTTTGTAAAAATATTCTTCACAAACCATAACTAAGTATAATTTCATGAGGACTTTCGAGAAGTCATAAAGTATTCTTTTTTCAAAATCTGTGCTTTTAGGGTATATATTCGAACTCTTATATACGAAGTGCTGTGAAATCTCGTAAATTGCGAAAATTGCACTTGTACTAAAAACTAAACATCTCGACCCATTAAGCTTAATGTAATCTGGTACAACTCGCTCGATGAAACAGAGAACTGTTTTTACATTTAATTATAAACAACATACATTTAAATAATACAGGCAGGTCTGCAACACAAGCCCTGCTGATGATTCTAGTTTTTTGCAGACCAAGATGAAACCGCAAAAAGATATATAATGTGCATTTTTATACCTAATATCTCTTTCAATCGTTTGATGATAACCAAAATAAAATTTGTTGTAATGTAAATTTTCTGACTTTAGTAATTAAATGGGGATGTCTTCTCTATGAATACAGACTGGGTATATTATGTTTTGACTTTCTACATTTAAAGAATACGAAATAAATTTGAGCTCCATTTACTGCTTTAGCAATAAAACGTAAAAAATATACGTAATCGCGGTAACAGATGTTACGTATTTTGACATTTGTGACTACGGATTATGTTTACAATAGCCACTTCATTATTTTTTTGTATTAGTTACGAAATTAAGAGTTAAATGTAGGCTTAAAAATGCTTCGGAGATCACGAAGCTTCGAAGATAATAAATAGACATACATATCATTGAATATTATTAAATAACGTAACGCCGTAAACAATGACTTACATGCTATCTTTTTTGCCGCCAAAAATAGTTTAGTTTTACTGCAGTACAATTCTTTTTTATTGTGTTATTTAATTTTTAATGTAAAAAATAGGAGGCTTCGGAGATCACCCGACATTTTTTATCAATCCAAAATTGCCGTTATACCAAGAAAACAGGATAGTTAAAAGTTATACTTAATGCATTTACAATATTTTTGGTCATTTGTGTAACGTATTACCGCGAAGAAATCGAAAATTATGTTCAAAACTAACAAGTTCCCAGCGCTCCTTTCAAAGTAAAAAACGCAAGTTACATTATTCTAAATATGTGAAACGTTAACCAATATATACTGATATTAGAATCAATCGATGCAGTACGACAAAAACAAACACAATATATTAAAAGTTTATTGCAGAACTCGAAAATAACCATAGCGCCACTTTTCTGCGTCCAATTCAGGAGACTCATCCATATACGTACAAGGTCACGCACGCCAATATTTTTATTGAATTTTTTAGTTATCTCGGGTCTGAAACACCTACATTTGATGACATACCCATTTCAATACTTCATCCAGATCTTTGGTATGGATCGAAGTGATTCTAGTGAATATGTATTATTTATTGGCAAAAAATAGTTGGACGAATTGCCAGGTGGTGCAAGTGTACTTTATTTACGCTCAAGATTTACAAGCGTGTACAGGCTACCAAAAGCTGCAATTACTCCAAATATCTCGTTGCCTAGTGGCCCATAAAACTCTCCCGCACTAGATTTTCGTTTAAATCCCAATCCGATTTCTTTCACGAACACCTGGGGCGTTCCGCATGCGAATTGCAACCAAAATTGAAAATCCACCTCCGCGAGAATGACAACAAGCGCAAAGTGCCGCGACTTATCTACGATCTAAGGTGATGTGCGGGGGATCGAGACAGGGATCCAGATCAGTACCGATACGGAGGATCCCCGTGGATTACGATTGTGCAGCCTGGTCGTCTGCGAAAGAACACGCTGAAAGTCGCCCATTGTGCGTTTCATTGTTGGCGCGGTTGTCGCCGCGTTGCCGCGCGTGGTAGTAAAATATTTAGTTCGTATTTTGGAAAACGCACTCTTCTATGCATTGACGTCTTCTACGAGCCTTGTGTACGCAGCTGTCAATATTCTCACGGCGGAAGAATCGTTTATAACCGCTCAAAAGAAAATGCACGTCGTATGAAACGGAATGGGAGAAATGTACTCGTAATCGCTGAACAGAATACTATTGATTCATCCAGATGAAGGGGAAGATAAATTATTATGTAATTGATTGATATCCGTAGTTCAAGAAATACTCATGCGTACCGCACCCGTTTTTTTAATAGCAGAACTGCGTGATACTAGTGGTGTTACTTGCTTGTAGCGGTTGATATGATGCTGATTTTAGACGAACATTCGGTCTATTGTTTTATGTATTATAAAGCATTTCTGTTTGTTATACAATTAAAAAGTAGTAAGTAACTTCAGGTTATATTGCTCAATTGATATCTGAATTCCAAATATATAATAATGTAATGAGATATACATTTATAGTTGTAAATAGTGTTTAAACAAATTATTTTTCTAACCTGAAAATCGTTTCCAAAACTAATTTATTCGAAATTATAAGGGAATGCACTGTGTATATTAAACAAATTTTTAAGCATTTGTCTTATATCTATATATGTAAGAGACACCTATCGTTCATAATGTAGTAAATATGACATGGAATAAAGGATTAGCTGGGCAACGAGACATTGACTTCTTAGTAAAACTGTTTACATGGTTGCTTTAAACATTTTATCGTCTGGATCTCAGAGCACTAAACAGTTGGTTTTTCCAACTAATCCTGTTTTTTCGTAGTGGACTTGAGGAATAGTTTTGCTGGACTAAAAGCCAAGATTTAAATTAAAATGTTATTACAATTTAAATAGAATACAATGTATAGTATATTATTAAACAATAGCAATTCTTTAACTTTTTCTTCTCAGTATGGGAATCTGAGGTTGCAAAAGGGTTTTGCCAAAAATACTTAAATATTGCTTCAACCATATGTTGATATGGTAATGAGAAAATTAAATTCTTGTCTCCAAAATCGGAACAAAAGTTCATAAATCTTGAAAATTTGGGAATAAAAATTCTATAGTTAAACTTGCAATTTGTGTGTTACATACGATTGATTGTATTATGCGCATACAAAACATATCTCACTCTCTCACTCTCTCTCTCTTTCTTTCTCTCTCTCTCTCTCTCTTTCTCTCTCTCTCTCTCTCTCTCTCTCTCTCTCTGATATTATAATATTATTAAATTACTGATTTAACGAAGTTAGAAGAAATGTTAATTAGCACTTAAGAAACATTTGCTCAACCTTTTGGACGTCAGCACATTATTAGGATTCTTTCACCAATTCAAGAATATTCTGAATTGATGGACTTGATGAAACTAATCTATAGTATATCCTTTTATAGATATTTCCAAACATATGTCATAAAAAAAACTTTGCCATTCTATAGACTTATGCTCTACTGATAAGAATGTGATTCGTCTTGAATGCTCTGTATAAATAGAAGTTGTTAGTGTGCAAAAGTAAAGTACATCCACTGTAAAAAGAAAGAAATCCATTAATTTTTACAGCCTTCATATGGCCCAGTATAGATAAAAAAAATTGGATGTCATAATTAAAGTTTAGTATACTCTTATGGAGTGGAATATTCTTTCCAGTAATTTTAGATTGTCACTGATCAACTTTTCAACATCTTTGATCGACGTTGCATAAAGAAATTTTTCTTGAAGGAGATAGATAAACAGTTAGATAGAAGGGGTCGTGGCGTCGTTACTTTTTCTATTTGGTGTAATAGTTAATTATCACCATTAGTTCAGTTCAGTACTGTTTCTATTCATTCTTATTCTCTAGTTAACTTTAATAAATAAATTCCATTGCAAGTGTGTTACAGTTTAGCTGAATAGTAATACAGCATAAAATTAGTTCAGCACTTCAGTTTACATATTCGAAAAGTACGCCGATTAACGTATACCTAGACATAATGATTTCGTAATATAATTTGTTGTCGATTTATGTATTTGATAGATATAAGTGACGTTATAGTTGATGTCGCAAAACAGGATCGTTCTTCCCACGCGCGATACTTAAATCACCGAATTGAAACCAGACGCTACAGTGGAGAACGTAAGGAAAGCACTTCCGCCCGCAGGACTTTATACGAGTAATAAAAGGACCCTCTTGGACCTATAGTACGCGATATTTAAATTTCCCACATGACTGTAACTCGGTTGATTCTCGTTTTATTTGCCTCGTAAATCCGCGACCGGTTGGGAGCACGTGGATGATCTTTACGACATGCAGTCGAACGTGTTTTATGACCACGCACTCAGAATTTAATCACCACCCTAAAACGGAAACACGTAACTTACATTTGTCACATCGATCCATCCGGGTGTTGACGCGTTTAGTGAAATACATTGTAACATTTTTAAATAAATTGGGTGTTCCATTTACAAAATTGACAATCTTATTTCAAGATATTCTATGTATAGCCATAAAAAAGGTATATAATCAAAATTTTTGTTAACAGTTACATTATGTTGAGTATTAAAATAATATCTGGTTACTCTTAACATCCGTATTTTAACTACTAAAATACTATAATATACGTGTTGATACAAATAGATTCGTCCTTAGACATTTTAGAATACTTCATTTGAAGGAAAAATGCATATTTTGAGTACTTTAAAAATACTAATTGATTAGCATTACTATAAGAGATTAACGCAATATCTGATTAGAAAATTATTCATGTCGAAATCAGGGAAACTAATGCCAAAATCTTGTTTTGACATGTTATCTTTTCAGGGCCTTAATGTGTCACATAACCAATAATGTTCCACGAAGTAGTCTAATATATGAAATAGTTATTAATTTCTTGAATACGAAATGAAAATGAAATCTAGTATAGTGGCGACTAAACGAACTATATGGAGTTTAGAAGACAAAAAGTTCAGGTTATCTTCATAGAACCCATGTTCGGACTCTAATGAAAAATTTCTAAAACTTTGCGTAGTTTACTATAAATATTAAGTCTAATCATTGTTAGTTTCGCTTTATTTTAGTCTGTTTGTGCACTGATCAGATCAGATTCAGGCAAATCTCATGAAGTAGACATTGCTGGATCTTGGGTAGTCTCTGATACATGTTCAACCCGCCTGAATAAATGTCCGCTCGGGTATGTTAATCCATGTGAAATAACTTTTTTTTTTAATTGGGCAAACGGAATTTGCACGCGAAGCATTATAAAAAGTCTTATCGTAGCTATTGGCATCGGTTCGCCTGTACAGACATTGAATTTTAGAGGTTGAGTTGATGAAACTTCTATATTTTTGGTCACGAGTTTCAAAGACATTTGAACACTCTCTTAATCTTAATCAGCGAAAAGTACTGAGAATACGACAAACAACTATTACAAATTGTTAAAAAATTGTTGTAATAAGCATATAACATAATTCTATATTTAATTTAGTATGACTACTAGCACTTATTCATTTAATGATAAACATGATTTTTTGTTGCTAACACTACATTCAATACCGCGTCATATAGAGGTTATAATAATCCTCTTCCATGAGCTATATTACCAGATAAATATTAGATTCATTACAAATATTCACTTATTTAGACCAACAACATTAATTTATATTACTATAAATAATTACTGAACGTCAGAATTTTGTCATGTTGCATATACCACGATTAAAATAAAGGGAGAAGCCATAACCTCAGCTTATACTGTAAAATATCCAGTAAATTCATGCGTTAATCACACAACTTCAATTAATTACGTTAACAAATGACCAAGATATATTTCACATCTACAGTCATTTTGAAAAATGTTCTACTTCACATAAGTAACACTATACGAAAATTGCAAGACAATCACTTCATATGAAAAAGCGGGTTGTAATTATCAAAGCGTAATTGCAAAATCAATATCATTTCGTCATTTTACGATGACGTTAATTATTTATGAATTATAATTCATGAAAGGGCGAACTTTAGAATGGCTACTGGAAATTTATTTCCCGCGAAATTGATACGTGTGGCCGCCGGGATCGGTTTACTCTTTATATTTATATAGAATTCGTTGCTGCCGAAACGATTATCTGAGAGACGAGACTGCGTCTGGTGCAGTGATTAATTTAATTGGACTAACTTTCTCGCCGGTGGGTGACTTACCATAAATTGCAATTTATTTTATGATCGCCCTATCCTCGGGCGCAACATGAAAAGCTGATGGACCGACCGGAATTTCGCTCCACTACTTATGCATCGTGTTGAGCTTAAACGTCAGTTTTTGCTTTAAACGGGTCAGCATATTTTATTATTTTGTTGTTTGAAAAATGCGATTTCATTAGATGTCAAGCCACACTAAAATTTTGCGATTATATTGCACCGCTTGAAGTGTAAAAGATTCATTTGATGTTTTTTTTTACCCAACAGAAAAAGTAAAAACTTTTATTCTTTTGACTATATTGTAGGCATGGAGCATTCAACTTCAATATGTTAATAAGAGTCTGCATCTGAAAAATTAATTCAAAACTTAAACATCGAATTCCTGAATATAGTAGAATATCCCAAAGTTGTCACTGTAAACAGGAGCGCAGAGAAATGATTCTCACATATAAAAAAGTTTCTATTTATTAAAAAAATTAAATTCTGGTTTCTTTTTAGCCGTCAAGACTTAGGCCGATAAATATATTATTCACAAAGTTATCTCATCTTCGTCTCTGACAGACTAGCACATCAAAAGATGGTTCCGGCGAAAATCAATACAACTTCAAAGATGCCTTAACAAATATGCAGTTCTCATTCTGGTCATGAATAATCTTATCTCCCACTGTCAGGAAGGATCCTCCTTTAAACTAATATTTTCTTTTGATTATCTTGCTCTTTTTTAGTCCATCAACAAAACTGCGAATAAAACGTCTGAAACAAACCTGATCATTGACTAACAATAGGGTGTGTCTGTTCAGGTCCTGTTCAGGTCAAATGTCACATTCCAGATCAGGCATCGATCTATATTCAGCCAATTTGATCAGGGGCTGACTAGAAGTCGCTGCGAATCAGCGATAATTATACCGCTAATGAAATTAGCGGTACACCTATCGCTGATTTGTAGCGTATATACGCTGATTCGTAGCGGTTTTCGCTGATTTCGCTGATTTAGAGAGTAAGTAAGTTTGTATGCTAGTTTTCGTTGGATTCTTTGACTGGTGCTATTATTCGTCATAGGTTTTTCTTTATAGCTATTTGAAATGTGCTAGTCTTCGTAAGAATCTTTCATACAAAATAAAGTGGGTAGAAAAAGCACATATTATAGGTGGTCGAAATAACTTTAAAAATATATGGCTAATAATAAATATAATGACTTAATTATTCTAAATCATATGTAAGCTATTCAAGAAAATGTCTTTTTAAAAAACACCTATATAATAATCTAATAAAAATAGCTCTGAAATGATCAGATAAGAAAGTAATGATTCGCAGATAAAAGAAGTTGAATTATATTAACTCGAGGATCTAAACAGCAAAAAATGTTATCTCTCGCTATTAATTATTTTCATGCTGAAAAATCGAAGCTAATTATTATTTTCCAATTAGTTTCTCTTCACGAACGGAGTTAACCTCGATGGTATCGATAATAAAAAATCAATTGGCTCTTATCGCGATATTTCGCGAAATTGTTTTCGTGTTATAGAAGTTGATGGAGGATGTAACCCGGACAGGAGAACTTCCTGGAGCGGGCATCTACGCCAGGAGATAAGCTAAGTTATAGCAATTAGTTTGTGAACAATTCCCTCTATACTTACCGTGCAAGATATCGGATCTTCAGGTTGCGAGGGAGTCTCTGTACTGCACCTTCGCTATCGTCAACGAGATCGCATTAACCGCGGAATAGCAGATACTCACGGCCAATTTCTGAAACCGATTCCACGATAATCTTTCACGAATGCAGCGCACCCATTCGGAAAAGTTGTAGAAAATCAATTGTAACTCGCGTCTTAAAAACTCGGAAGAGGCGAAGAGACTTATTGTACTAACAACTCCGCTTATCGCTTGATCTTGGATCTGAAAAATTTCATATCATAGGAAAGGTACACTGGAGCAAATTGCAGGTCTTGGATGTAACTCGAACCTGCATTAGATACTAGTCGCATTAAATATCATCTTACTTAATAGCGGTAATACGTTCTGTGGACATACTCACACAAATTTAATTATTTTCTAAAAAATTATTATGTTGTATATTATTATATTTTTTGCAGGATTCAATTGTTTTAATACTGAACTAACTTTGCTAATCTTTATGACATTTATTAAATAACATATTTTTAATTATTTCTGACAGTAATTTGAAAGATGGGGCATTCCATGTGAAATCGCCAACGTTTCGGAGTCAAGTACCAGAATTTATTCAAAATTGAACTACGTTTAGAATGCGAAAAGATAAGCCTATCCTGTAAATTTCAGCTCAAAATGTTAAATTGTTCAAAAGTTATTGATAAAAATGTAAACGACAAAAATGAAATTTACCATTTTTTAAACGGCAATATCTCGAAAACTATCATTCAGAGAAAAAAAATGTTTAATTCGAAAATGTGCAGAAATGTCTAAATTTTGCAATGGTGTAAATGATATAAACAAAATATTATTGTTTATAACAAATTTTCAAGATTATTTTGTTGTAACTCAATTTTCGCTCAATATGCCATTTTTTTTTCTTCTTGTGACATAAACAAAAGTTGTTCGCAAAAGTGTTTTTTTTAACTTCGCAAAATTTCAGTTTGTCATCTTGGAAACTGGCTTTGTAATGTAAAGAAAACCGAGCGCATGAGTGTCCGTGCGCCATGCCACCGGCCGGACCGCCCATACATATCAGCCGCCCGGCCGTATAAAACGCTCTCTACCCCTTTTCAGACATACAATTCCTAACTACTTGTTTGTAAAATTGTCAGATATATAGTGGTGGTAAGTTTATAAGTATACCCCGATGTTTATATGCGAATGTACTATGGAATGCGAGTTTAGAAAATGTCAACAATGTCCGGGATTTATAAAAGGATATAATCAATTGAAAAATATTTTTGATAAAAACAATATTAACAGGTTTGTATTCAAGGAATGGAATGGAAGGTTATTTAGATAATAATCGATGGAATTTTATGGAATCGGAATACATCAGAGAAAAATATTTGAAAGAACTTGAATCTCGAATTTCTAAACTTCGGATTCATGATTTCATAGCCCGGAATCAAAGCAATTTTATAAAAATGAAAAAATAAAATCGACACTCTGATGAAGTGATGGTACTGGGTTATTTCTCAGAAAATTATTCATTTAAAATACAGGATGAAATTCAAAGTCATCACTGGTCTCAGAATCAAGTTGCAATCCATCCATTCGTAATTTATACAAAAGTAAATGACCCAATAATAGGATGCTTGTGCGTCTTGCTAATCTCTTTACAGTACTACCAACACCGTCGCATGCGCTTTTACTATGCGAAGTCTGAATGTGAAGTTTGAATTTCGTCCTGTATTTTAAATGAATAATTTTCTGAGAAATAACCCACTACCATCACTTCATCAGAGTGTTGATTTTCTTTTTTCAGTTTTATAAAATTGTTTTGGGTCCGGACTACGAAATAATGAGTTTTAACATATCATGATACGTGATGGGAACATTTTCTGTATTGTTCTCGTCAAGAAAAGTTGATAATTTAGCACCCGCAATCATTACTTTTGTATATAAATTATTGAATTGTCTTTTGGATAATATAACTAAAAAGTGGTGTGCTCAGTGCCAAAGTAACCTAAAGACTGATGCCACTTGGGAAAAAAGTTCTATATAAATGAACGATGTGCGTGTTTGTAAACAAACCCCTCTTTCATTTTCCAAGTAATGACCCAAATAAAAATATGTAGAAAAAACATCGGGGTATACATACCACCACTATATATCTAACAATTTTACAAACAAGTAGTTAGGAATTGTGAGCCTGAAAAGGGGAACAGAGCGTTTTATACGGCCGAGCGTCTGATATGTATGGGCGGCCCCGCCGGTGGCATGGCGCACGGACACTCATGCGCTCGGTTTTCTTTACATTACAAAGCCAGTTTCAAAGATGACAAACTGAAATTTTGCGAAGTTAAAGAAAACACTTTTGCGAACAACTTTTGTTTATGTCACAAGAAGAAACAAAATGGCATATCGAGCGAAAATTGAGTCACAACAAAATAATCTTGAAAATTTGTTATAAACAATAATATTTTGTTTATATCATTTACACCAATGCAAAATTTAGACATTTCTGCACATTTTCGAATTGAACATTTTTTTTCTCTGAATGATAGTTTTCGAGATATTGCCGTTTAAAAAATGGTAAATTTCATTTTTGTCGTTTACACTTTTATCAATAACTTTTTAACAATTTAATATTTTGAGCTGAAATTTACATGATAGGCTTATCTTTACGCATTCTAAACGTAGTTCAATTTTGAATAAATTCTGAAACTTGACTCCGAAACGTTGGCGATTTCACATGGAATGCCTCAGATATCGTTTATTGAGAGTCATAATTTTTTTACTGCAGCTTTTTACATTTATACCGTCTTTTACATTGTCAGTCTGAGTCTTAACAATAAAAGAATGTGAATATGCAAAATGACGCGCTGTATCCAAAGTATAATACATTATTATAGTATATGACCTTTCTTAAATCATTACTAATAATATCTCGCAAATTCTAAATGCCACAGAATCATTATATAAAGGTTTCTCTCTCTCTCTCTCTCTCTCTCTCTCTCTCTCTCTGACTTCTTTCAGTTTTAAATTATAATGATTCTATCCTGCTCTAGAGATTTGATAACATGTAGATTTCAGGTTTGCCAGATTCAATCCTTAATTGCAAAAAAATGCTAACTTACAAAAACCCGACTGACAATATTAAAGATTTTGTTTATAAATAATTCCTATTTTAAAAGGACCACATATGTACTTTTTCCATGCGTATACACTAAATATGCACTAACATATGAATATTCACACCCCTTTTCTTTAACACCTTACCATGTTTTAGATTAACATGTTTCAAAACAGTGACCAAGATTGATCCAGTTTAACGAAGTATATTTATTTCTATTCAAAATCCTTTCCAAAATGATTTATTTCAAACCCAAACAACACAATCCCGTCTCAGGATGTCCTCTAGAGCTCCTGAGGTGTTCCCGAGGACCAAAAGCGGACATTTGGACATTCTCAGGAGCTCCTAAGGACATCCCGTGACGGATTGTATTGTTTGGGAATACCTCAGAAATTCTGTCCTCCATATTGAATTGACTATTATGAATTTAAAAAATTCAGTTACTAATAAATTGCATGAAGTGTTGAATTTCCATCATGGAGGCATATATTGAAAATAACGATTGTTTAAATCTATTCAAACGTTGATTTATATCATTAGGAATATAATTTTTTACAGTTTAAAAAAGTTAAAGAAAAGAAGCATCTACCGTTATCCTGTAGGATAATTTTAATTTATTTATACATATTACTCAATTCTAATTTCGGTTTAAATATGGCATTAATAGTAGATGAATAGTATGATAACCGATAATATTTGTGTAAATATAATAGAGCAACATCTTTTAGAGAGTCTCATTTCTTCAGTAATTAGCAGCAATTTTCATTTGACAAACAGTTCCTAATACTTACATAGTCTGTGCATATTTGCAGGTGTATATTACATTCGACCCCATTTTGAAACTTTCTTCATTGCGTAACTCTGGTGATCACTAGTTACGATTCTTTACATGTCGTTATTCCATAACCATTGTATCTAAAGAAGCAATTTGCAGTTATGCACAGCATGCATTTTTTGTGATTTGTCCAGTTTAAATTCGAGTAAATCAGTAGGACCGATCAGCCGGTAATTCGTTTCCCGCAAGTCCGCATCGTGAGCTTCCTAAACATTTATATACATCCATGAATATCGGATCCGTATGAGATCGGTATTTCGATACAAGTTGGACCAATAATGTGTCTCGTAGAAATTGTTCCGGTTATCTGATCATGCCGAATCGCCGGAGTGCGAGCTCATGATACAATATTGAAAGCGATGCTTTCAAGGAATGGTTGTATCTGATGCGAAAGGCGAGATTTTCAACGGCGCAGGGCAAAGATATTGCACGGTCGGTTTTTTTTCTACACTATTCTCTGCTTATCTCGTCGAAACTGTTATTTTCGTACTGTGCCATTAGGCTAACTTATTCACAAATAATCTTTTGTGGAACAGAAAGATCCCGTTAATGTAGCTCGAGATTATACTTTGATTCGTTTAAATGTTGATGCCGTTCTATTTGTGTTTCCGGAGCGCATTTTTATACAGGCATCGCGGGCTACTGGAATAGACTTCTTTTCTGAATGGATGAAAGAATGCATTCGTGTTTGGGTAGAACCTTATTCAAAAGGAATCGTAGTTTCTTTTCATAGGTTTTATCCAAATGGCTTTGGACTATTAATTTATAATACTGTTAAAAAGACATTAAATTTAATATAAGGTCAATGCCCACTACTACATTAAATTTAATGAGCTTGTTTACTTGGAAGTGTATTAATGTGCAACAACATAAGTTAATTTATAATGTGCTTTTGCTAATATTTAATTACTATGTGCATGACGTTTCAAAAAATATAAAAAGATATTAGGCAGATGTATCTTCAGGAGATCCGCTTTATTTTGCAAACTAGGCAATCAGTATATGCAAATCATCAAATAGGTACTTCGTTACAAAACTTTCTACATAGTAGATGGATTAAAACTGCGCACAGATTTGTCTGAAAATCCTACGTAATAACTATTAACTATCCAGCAAGATTACATCAAATATGTATGAAATAACTGTGGATTAAACAGAGGCCCATAACAAATGCAAAATTAACGAACTGTTAACAAACCTCAACATATGTTATTTATGTTTCGTAGTTGTTATGGTACGTAGTGAGTGAAGTGTTTTAGTAAATCTGTTTTGATTTGTTCAGTATAGTACATTTATCAAATAATATCTACTAACTTATAGAAAAATGAACTGTTGACAATGGGTTCAATTAATTTCTTTTTCCTAGCGTATTCAATCGTACTAATTCCTTTTCTCAAACATTTATTATATATTTTTCTTTTATCGACATCAATAGTGAGTTTTTCACTGTTTGGAATTTAGAGAGGGCTACCAAATTGCTGAGGGCTACCAAAAATAGCCGAAAATGTTAAAATGTTGATTTTTAAATATTTTTTTGTGTAAAATTTATTTATTAATGTGACCATTTTTAAACACGAATTTATAATTCTTATTTATATAATTTATTACGGTCGAGATTTAATATTTTATATCACTGTGTTTTCCCAGTGTGGTACGAAGTCAATAATTTTGGATATTCTATTTCAAAGTGAAAATGTTACTTTTATAATTGGTTAATACCAATATCAGTGGTTGTTTAATATAATGTCATTTATAGCGTTATTAATATGAAGAATATGTTGCAATAATCATTCAAATATAAAACAGTAAATTAAGACTCTAACTGTTCCGGCATGTCAAAAAGCATCTTTTTCCTCTTTTTTATTATTGTCATCCTTATCGACAGAATCGTCAATAAAGCGGTCTTGGACTATTTATCCTCTTCAACATCATTGCAAAACTGGCAACGTCGTCATGCATTAACGTCATCAGCATCAACTACTCAATCAATATAACCTTTAACTCCGCTTATATCCTTCATGAAACGAGTTTATTCATCTTCATTCTACCAAAATGTTATTGTAGTCGTCATGGCTTCTGCTGATAACAGGTTCACCATAATCATCCAACTTTTGTCGTCGTTATTTGATACTATATTGATCTCAACGTTCACACACATGCTGTTAAATTATATAATTATTCCTTTGGTTACTTGTATTAGATCCAGTATAGTTTTCTGACACTTATCGATATGGTTCATCAGATCAGGCAAATCAGACAAATATCTTAAGAACACGGTATGCTCACGGAAAATATCTATTACATTGAGCTTATATTAGTATCGCCGCAGTTTTGTGATAACCAATGTAAATTACTGCCAAACACATGATTATCTGAAAAAGTTCAGGCTGTATGCATTAAACATGAAGAGATGATATTCTTTTGAACCTAAGAAACCAATATTTATCGAACAATACTATTGTGTCTCATATTGCCGAAACTGTTCATATACATTCTTACATTCAACTCCCAACCACAGCAGTACATGAATGAAGAAGAGAAAGAAAGGGTCCATCGCAAAAGAAGGGATTCGTCTTCGCAATGCGCATTAATTCCAGCCACCCTGCATATAGTTCCCGCAGCGCGGATGGGGCTGACATTCGTGTCAAGGGGTCCAACCATATTGTATACGCACCCGCGTACATGAGTACAAGTGCTTATTTGCCTAAATTAAGAAGAGACGTCTCTCTCAGCAGCGAATCGACCATGCACGCGAAGAGCATCGAGCAAACGAAGAATAAAAGGAGTCCAGCTAAGAAAAAAGTGAAAAGAATTGGGACAAAAAGATGAAATAAGGGATGAAACGATGGAGGGACGGCGACGTGCGCTGAGGAGAGAGCGTCCCGTTTGTGCAGGTTCGCCAGAGTTCGATCGCGGAGCGCGTAAGACATAACACACAATAGTGGTCTGTGGGCCCCCTAGTGGGTCTCGCGAACACCGCAGGTCTTATCTGGCCAAGATCTACGAATCCTGTACCGGAGCTCCGGGGCTCTGTTGGGAATATCGCAAGTCCCATCTCTGATGGCCCCACCGATAAGGCGTCTCTTTCATCGCCGTTCAACAGGCGAAAGGGAGACGGTCAAGACGAGCCTTCGCAATGGCCCTCGCCAGAAGAGCAAGTGCGACAGAGAAAAAAACTTAAGGGGGCAGGGACGAGGAGGAGGACAGCTAGGGGATTACGAGCAGCTGTGGACGATCTCGCGTTTACCGAACCGAATGCGCTGCGAATTCGCGCGAGACACTCCCACGAGCGGAGGAAAGTCTGACATCTTCGTTATACTTCGACACGTATTTATACGAATGAAGGTTATTGTACCACACAGCTGCACGCTCCATATTCGGCGAGTCGAATGTCCGAGGCTGTAAAGTTGTGTTTTCGATTTTACAAAACTGGACGCAAAACCAGAAAAGTGACCTGGCGTGACGGGACTTGTAACTTGACGCTTGTGGGATAATATTTGGGCTTATCGCATAGTCGTCGGTATCCCGTGAAATTTAACTTCTTTGACTTGTGCTTAATTGCGATAATCGGATGAAGATCATAATCGCCGTTCAATTCAGAGGAAAGTAATGGTGTAATATTATTAATAAGCAATATCATGTGCCGTAGTCGATAGAAATACGGCATTTTTCGAATTTCTTGAGCGGTTCTTAACGAATGTTGATTTACTTTATTGTCCCTTGCTTGTTAAGTTTCGAACGATATCGTTCCGCGGGAAATATCGACAGGAAGTTATAAATTTTTATTTTAAGTTTAAACTTTAAAGTGCACAGCAAATTGCGGTTATTTATATCTTTGAAATAAGACGTGACTTTAAGATTACGAGCAATAAATTGTTAAATCCGGATACGTTAATTCAATAGTTTATTACCAAATCCAAATTTCTCTTACAAGGTGTCTGGTATAATTTTAGGGTTCTGTTATAAAAGAACACTTTAGCAACGCTCTAACTCCATGTTATTACTACAGGCCATCTATGGTAACATAGTTAAGATACTATGAAGATTGTATAAATCACTATGTACCACTTCGTTCCACATAGCTTTTGGGCATAGCTCATCATCACTTGTGACTCTCATGGCACTAAGAATTTTCGCAAAATCAACGTCAAGTAATGCTGATATTGGCGTGACCAAAGAACAGTGAGTGAATAATGCTTTCAGGCTGACCAATGTTAATCATGATGTAGTTACCGAGTAGACTACCAGCGCGGCGCCTGGATGATTTGCAAATGGGCAGACATTGTTTTTCTGACTATCTCAATTTCAGGAGATGGGCATTTAATTCACATTATACAGTATTGCTATATTGTTAAGAGAATTTTGAGTTAGGAAGGAATTACCCACCCACGCTAAAATTAAACTATCTTTCCGCCTTTTGACAAACAATGAGGTTGAAAAAAGTTTGGTCTGGCTAACAGTTAACAAAACCATAAATTTGTAAATTTACGGATGAAATAAGGAAACCGAGGGCTAAGTTTTCCCTTCTACTTATAGTTTGAATCATCTAAAATTGAACAGTAATGCTTGAAAAATGTTCAACTTTTGGTAAAATCATCTATGTTAGCAGTAATACAACACAGATCCTGAGTTATAAAATGTTATTGTGGTGATTGCGTTGGGTAATCGATAATATATAATAGAAGTTGATAATGGGTGGACATTAGTATCTGATGTGTAAAATTCCTTTTGAGGAAACCAGCCTGCAATCAAACCGTTTTTTATACCTCCTTGAACAGCAATTTCAAAACTTGCAATTACTCGAAGAATATTAAAATCAAGCAGTCCTCAACTTACTACTGGTCCCTGGTAGAGATTTGGCTGGTTGACACTAGATGAAAACTCGCTATAGACCACTAACATATATTTAGAGTGACATAAAGCAATAATTACAAACTGAAAATATCATATTAAATTTGTATAATAGGTATAAGGATCAATCGATTCCACAAAATGAGCAGGTGTAAATGGGTCATTCCACGTCAGATTTACAATTAAAATTTTAAATTCTGCGGCATATTTTTTTTCATATTCTAGACAAAAAAGTAAAATATGCGTGTTTTTTTATTTTAATATGATATCTAAAATTTTCGAGTTATGATTTTTCAAAGTTTACGATGTAACGTATTATTTTCAAACTACTGTAACTCAAATTAATTTGAATACAGACAAAATATTTGATAAGATGAAAGATTCGTATTTACTGACGCTTTGCGACGAAATATAAAAAAATTAAAAAAAAATGTTTGACATATTTATTTGGTTTTCAAACAAATTCGATTTTCTGAAAAGCGGCATGATATTTTAACTTTTTTTTTTCATTAAAAATATTCGTTCAACTATGTAGAAAATACTGTAAAAATTCCAGAATGGCCCGTTAACAATAACTTTTTAAGTAATTAATTATTGTTTAAAGAACTGCGCACGGACTCGCCGTTTTGCGCCTTTCGCACGTCGTACTGGTTTTGATGCGATTCCTTCTACACGAATTTTTATTAGTTTAGTGGTTAGTACTTTGAACAATCTCACGGCCTGCAAATAAGCTGTTCAAATGAATTCATAAACTACACTTTTCACAATCAATTATGAATCAGTGCATAACATCCGTTCTTTTATTTCAAAATAACGTGATGTTCACTTCCAAATTGTATGATTTGATATAATGTCGGATAATGGTAAAATAAAAAAAACCCTTTTCTTAGCCTGTACTGCTTCAAACTCTTTGAAAATTTGTATAACCGTTTTCAAATATTTTTTTTTATCCACACGGTATATTTCCAGTTTACTTACAATAGAGCAATTTAATTTTTTCGATGACTTCAATACGATTGAGAATGCTCACGCAAAACTCTCAAACTCTTCACTCAACCGATTGATATATGAAGTATTATCAACTGCATTATAAGTCCGTTATTATCTGTCAATATTATTTACAGCTTATTCACACATTTATAGGTTTAAGTAATTTTCAAAGTTGTTTATAATAGTGCTCCATTATTATAATAATAATTTAATTAAAGAAAATTTATTTAAAAATTGTATTTTCTTACTTATTGCGACTACTGGCCTGAAGTGTTCTAACTATCCTCCTAGACGATTAACTAAACGTCGGACTCTTCTATTGACCTACAACTATAATAAATATTATGCGATTGTGATATATTCATGATTGACGAATATGCAATCTGAATAACCCATCTAACGAATACCTATGTTTGCATTATAAAATTGTGTTTAATCCCTTCACTGAAGAACAAACCAAAAACTCACTACCTGCGCACGAGTTTGATAGTTATTAAGTCTCATTTTGGTCTAATAGTAACTGTTTATTAAAAGCAAGCGAGTATAAAATGTTCGAATTTAACCATGAAATAAGTTAGCTATTCACCGTTATATTGATTGATGATCAACATCATATTAATATGCAATAAATTCATTTAGAAAATGGTATTGTTTTTTCTACCTCCCATTTCATTTGTTGAAACCCATTAAAAGTCATTTTTATAACCCAAATTAAAACAGCACACTGAAAAACGATCCAGTATAGGTTTATATAATAGTAAATATTGATAAATTTTTCAGATGAGACTGTATCTTCATAAAACATAAAAATGTGAAAAGAATTAATGAATTAAACGTCAACTGCTTTCGGATAATTTACTTTTTGAAATTGAATACTAAATTTTTTTAAAATGTATTTTAATTATAGAGTATTTCGTTAAACAAATACAGAATTCATAATTTATTGGAATATAAGATAGATTAAGTTATAATTGTAATATATTAATGTAATAAATTGATATCGTTAAAACGGAGTTTAAATTTCGATGCAGGTACAAAATTCCGCATAACGAAGATATCTCCGAACTTCAATCAATTCACATATTGCTTTCATGCTTACACGTACGATAAACAAGGAAAGCAGTCCACGGTTATAGGTATATCTGTTCAAATAAACAATCTATATGTCCATTTTCTTGAATTATTTTAATTTCGTGTATATGCAAACGAGCATCTGGAGGTATCAAGATATTACAGTATACAAACAAATATGTAACGAGTATTCAATTGCTACGAAATCAACTCCGAACGATCCAATTACAATTCAACGTCTCAATAATCATCGCTTCTCTTGTACATATCTCGTTTTGTGGTTTCTTGCACAGCATATAATGATGTTTACATTCGTTCATCTGAATGTATCTGCATGCATACGTTATTCCACTACGAAAAAAATGTTCTCCGACCGTAATTTCGATTGAGACTTATGGCTCGAATTAGTAAGACAATTTATCGATTCGATCTCTTTTATACGCGCTGTCTTTCTTTAGAGAATAACTACTTTCTGAAAATGTTAGCTGTCAACAAATGTATACAAACTTGGTAATTATGTGCATTCCACATTTTTAACAAATGTACATGATTAAAACGAAGTTTATAATTTATAATCGACGTTATTTAAATTGTATACTGATTTGTTTCATATTATAAATGTATCAGCTTGTAACTACCTAGCCACTATACAGTCCCTTTTCAGATCTCCGTGTGACTAACTTGGAAATGTATTTCATTTGCTATAAGAAGGGAAAGCGGTATATCACAATTTACAAAAATTTGTATTTCAAAATTCAATTAATATCTATGATTAGGCCAATAATTTATAAAGTTTTCACATTTTAAAAACAAATATATCACATATTCAAATTCAAACCATCTCTTACAGTGCTTTCAACACCACTCACAGGTAATTTTTTTATCTGTAAAGATCGTCTTTGAATAAGCATTTCCGAAATATTAAACATGGACGTTAAAATATGGAAATTGTTTCATCAAAATGGATACATTGCTGAACTATAAATAAATTCTATTATTGTTTTCTTTCTGCATGGTAGTGCAGCAAGTACAAATAGTAAATATAAAAAAAAGTAATTTTTCAATGTTCATATTTTAGTTTCCGGTTTTGAATCTGCTGTTGAGGTTGGATTCTTAATCATTGACCCCTGAATCAATAGTTACTATATTCTTTGCATAGGGTCCCGCAGATCGTCCTGAAAATTGCCCCTTGAATAAGTGAACATCGCCCATTACATAAATCGTCTAAAATATATATAAAGCTAAGTATCTTAGAAAATACCTATTTTGTTCTGTTTTTTTAAAAAATTGATGTTCAAATTCTTGTCCGGTTTAAAAGTGATAAAAAAACCATTGATTCACCAGAAATCTGACGAGGATTAGATCATTTTCGAACGTACGGCAATCGTTACCTCGATTACCGGCCCATTTGAACAGAATCCGAAAATAACCATTTTTGTATACAAATTCTCATAAGGTTTAAAATCGACCACAATCCACCATTTTCTACCTTTGGAAACACGTTCAACTTTGATCCTGGATAGTCTCAAAACTAAAATCCCAGTTTTTATCAAATTTTGCTCAAATTTTGCTCAATACTTTTTGTTTCGGGACATGTCGCACTATCAATGATTTTAAACTGATCATGACCCCAAGTCAATATTATTACCACAATAATTTCTTGTTACATCGCAGATTAGCTATTTTCGAGTCAAAGGGAGAAACAAGATTTTCAATGAATGTGAGGATTGTGGGCTGAGTCAAAGGCTAAAATTAAATTCACAATTTTATTAAATGATGTTCTAAGTATGCTGATTGTACAGTTTTCTATTACGTTGTGTTGAATAACGGCAATGAAGATTAGAAATGGACAATAACATACATTGTAACAAAATCATACATCATATAGTAATTGCATAAAGACAACCTATTTTTCACGCATCCGATGAAATTCACTTTCTTCATGTATAAATTATTTGATACTTTCGGAATTTTATTCCTAGAATTTTTATGCATTCGTAAACACATGCAGATATGACACATAACGGTATATTTATATAGTCTTGGTTACTATATAGTTCGTAGTCCAGTACCGCCACATGTATTTATTCTTCATTATCGTATCATCCAATTTCCCCCATCCAAAGCACCCCTGGGTATTTTGTGTCTAAATTTCTTGGAGTGAAATGTCACTGTTTCTACAGTGAAAATTAAGTCACTCTACTGAATGAGAACAATTGTCACTTTTTAAGAGAGAATTTTGAATTCATGCATAGTGACTTGTCACTCGTTAAGATGGATAATTCGCTATTAAACTGGAGGGGCTCGATTGTTACTAAATAAAGAGTGAATTTTCACTTTAGGGCGTTTAAAATGTTGTAATAAAGAATTCCACCCAAAAACTTGTGATTACAGTAATCGTTTGTTTTTAATCCATAAGGACCACATGTGCATATATTTAATATGAGGTTTGTCGATCCTTTTTAGTATTAGTATCGAAAATTATTAAAAATTTACAAATAAACGAAATATAATTATGTATTTAACAGAAATGAGGAGTTTTGTAGGTTTTCTTTTCACTAAACAGTATTTATTATCATTTCCCTTGTTAGTCAGTTCAGTTCATGTGTTTCTGATTTTGACTAATAAAATTTACTTTAGTTCCTATTTTTGATCAGACATTTTGAAATTTAATTTGTTTCAGTAGTTCTGTCTTTTAGCCCAAAGTTTTTTGACGCGATATTTATACCTATCTGTGATATTCTAATACGGGATATAATAAAAAAATAACGATAAATATAAAGAAAACCTAACAAAAGTCGTGATTTTTATTGAATAACTGCTCATATTTGGATCAGTTTTTATTTCTTTTTAATGCGTTTTAATACAAAAAAAGTACAGTCAAACTTCAAGTTAAATTTATGTACATTTGGTCCTTAATGTTAAATAACATTAACGTGAAATATATTAAGATGAAGTCTTCCAAGAAATATCAAGTTTTCAAACAAAGTTGTATTACCCGAAGAGTAGTTGCAGTTTTAATGACGATTGAAGTACTTATTAATAATTTTATTTTTAACTTTTCATATACATGTTGCATAGTCATACATTTTGATTTCTGTACTAGTTAGTTACTACATCTTTCATAAAAATTATTGTGCATGTTAAATATTAAATAATCTCATATATAAATCAGTAGTACTTTCAGCTTTTTTAGCCGGTCGAATGATGTTCTTGACAGTAATCCTTCAAATAACATAAAAATGGACCAATCCGTGAAGCACTCACTTTAATATCGTCGAACAAATAAAGCAGTTAAATGACCGCTTCATCATCCTCGAAGGGCTCGAATATCAGTCGAGGTAGATTTGAATTCAAGATCGATTGAAATCAGGCCCTTACGTACCTTAGCCTCTTTTCAGTCATTCTATAGTATTATTATTTCGAGATACATATAACAATCGTAAGGCACCTGCGCAATCGGAATGTCTACCGCGGGTGCCCTTGAAAATTTGCAGTGTAACGTAACCGGTTGATCCCACTAATCGATCGACTCGATAATTCCATATGAGATTGTATCTAAATGTCCTATATATTAATGTATCAGGGTAATGAGCATTAAATCTGATCCGCCTAAGATAACCGGGTTATTCATTTATATTGATTAAAGATTCATCTGTATTTCGATTAATTTTATCTAAGGTATCTGGCACAATTTATTAAAAATTAACGAGCAGAATTAATTATTAAACTCGTAATGTTACCTTTACGGGGCGACTAATAATAAGGTTTATGCAAATTCGGAAGTGCTCGACTAAAGCGAAAAATAATGATAATGCGTTTTTTAACGAGAGATCAGGTTTTCTATCTGAACAGATCTTCGGAGATGCGTTTCGCTTCTTGCGTTGGTTAAATCGGTCAAAGATCTCTCAATATTTTCTAATAAAATCGAATACGTGTTACTCCAAAGTGCAATGAAAAGAAACGCATATCGCAGCAGCATCGATATAAATCTGTATTGATTTATTAAAAAAGTGCAATTATCTGCAATATTTGTAAGCTGCTGCCACTTCATTTGTCGGACTTGCGGCATAACGAAGGATGAGTCGTGGTAAATAAGCAGTGGTTGAATGTATTTCGAAACGTCATCGCTGCCTTTCACGTTACCGACTGCCGAGTATCCATTTCACTTTCCGCGCTGGATACCGGGGATTCGTGCGCGATATAATTGAGGATTAATTGCTGGACTACCGCCGGGGTTCTGCGCTGGCCTTTCTTCTCCTACTGTTATTTTCATTCTTTCTCCTCTCCCAACGTGATCTTCGACGCAATTACCGCGGAAAGGAAGGATAATGGTCTTTAAAAAATATGGATTAATTGCCGGCCCTTCGCTCTTTTCGCCCTGTCCTCAGCATCGGTTCTCCTCGTTGCCGCAATGGCCCTCAGAGTATACACAAACGGATGAGGAATACGCACGAGTCATCCGCATTAATTCGATTCCTCATCGCGTTTTCGACGGTAAAGATACGAGAGGGACTCGCGAACGGACGTATCTGCGGGAGAGGGGCAGTCATTAGAGGCAACCTTAATTACTAAGATCGCGTTCATCGGCGAACGAGCTCAGCAGGATCCTTTGACATTGCTCCCGAGTCACCTTTCATCTCTCCGAAAACATTAATTTCTGCGGCGTAAGGCGAGAAAATTAAGCTCAGCCGACTCCTCGTTACGCTCCTCGCATTCCTACACTGAAACGATAATCGACAATGGTCTCGAGCGTAATTACTATTCACTCATGATTTCGAAGGGGCTGACAGTATAAAACGCGCCTCCGCGCTGCGTCGTCTTTTTGACCATTGTAACGATACGTTTTTTACGGGATGCGGGGATCGACCGTATTATTACTGTCTGCGTGTTGCCCGGTGATTTGTTACGCGCGATGGCACGCCAATGAGAAAGAAATAGATGCCGTCATATTTCATTTCGATTTCCGAAGGCGCCTGGACCAATAATCAAAATGAAATGGTTTTATCATTTCTTACGAGCTGTCGCTTTAGCGCGAATGGGCGGCTTTATTTTAACGCTCTGGTGTGAGATGTAATTACCGCCATGGTGTTCCACGAAAGAAATTTGAAGGCTTGCCCGTGGACAAGTTTGATGTAAATAAGAAGGTGTCACGAAGAACTTTTGCATATCTTCATTTGGTACGACATAAGGTGATGTAAGTTAATGACTCGATTGCCCAACGCAAAGATGGCCGATATTTCCAAATCGTGTCTTGCAGAATAATAATATAAAAAAAAATTGGTTAAGTACTGTTAAACCCCCAGCAGGTGAATCTTGGGCCTCTGTATCTGAATTTGAAGGTTTAATAAGTCACGTGTGTTTGAAATATTTGATTTCAAGATAGCCATAAGGTTCATTTACTTAGGACATGTGGAAATTACTATGTTAGAAGAATGCATTCTAATAAAACTACTGTCATTCAATTTTTGTTCAATTTATGTATACGTATTTCACATAAATGTACCACCTTCAACTCTTATTATAGTGAATACTGAAGATGAAAAAAATAACATACATATATCCTATTATATTAAATCACATATAATGTTGGAAATTTACAAAATGTCAGTAAAGGGTTAAAAGGTTTCTGATTTCTGAGTCGGAATTTAAATTTTCGAATAACATCTACTATATTAAAAAAAATGTTACTGTTTGGTTATTCTCACAAGACTAACTTCTCAATATGAATGAATTATTATTCACGAGAGATTCAGAGAGACTGATTTGGAAACTAAAGTGACAATTTCCAAATTCAAAATGGCGATTCATGTATGGTTCATATGTTTTTAAACGCAGTGAAGTTCAATTCAAAAGTTTCTATTTGGAAGTATTCAACAGTCGCTGCAATCCATTCTGACATGAGATTCCTAAAAAATTTAAAATAGCATAACTAATATAGCATCTCTCTAGATCTGAATTAATAAAAAACTACTACTGAAAACGCGAAAAGTCAGTGACTATTCAATTAAGAAATAACTTTTACTAATCATGAATAAGAAACTAATTTATCAGCAAATTTCAAATTAGTAATTGTATTTTTTTATTACTAAAATGAAATAAATAAAGTTCATTAATATAATACTCAGACACATGTTGGTTCGGATCACCGATAAATTCATTAATAAGTTAGTAAATTTTCCTATTTCTTTAAGATATAGTGGTTTTGGTCCAACCAAACTGAATACTGTAGTTGAAGTCAATTGCGTAGTCCTAGAAAGAGTAATCATTTAATTTCACTTGTCTAGACTTATATTTCACTCCCCGTGATTCAATTTTAGTTGATTTGTGTATTCCACGGTAGTTTTCAATCTCTCTGCGGTTAAATACTTCTCGAAATGGAGTAGAGGAATAATGAAGGAACGGACCATGGAAAGAGACGCGGAATCGAAAAAGACAGTAAAAACGAGTGTGGGTCGAAAAACCGACAAATTAAAAAGCCGAAAGGTCAAAAAACTGATAGTAAAAAAACCGATAGATGAAAAGCCCGTACATATAAAAATAGACACATCGAGAAGGGTAGTCGTTCTTTGAAGTGTCGTCTTTTTGACTGTCGGCTTTTTGATTAGTCGGTTTTTGGACCCGCACCGTCAAAAAAAATTCTTGTGTTCTGCAGTAATTAGGATATGTATTTACATTTTTATTCTTAAAAGAAAACAAATATGTGTCTGGTTATCAAAAGGAAAGCTTCCATCACGGAACCGTCATATATCAGCACATTACACAACGGAAGTTGATGAAAGTGCAACGAATAAATCTGTGTTCATCTGTGGCTATTTCAATGTTTATTTTAACCTTAAAATATAACAATATCCTTATCCGTTCGTTTCTGTTTTCGCTACACCAAATTGACCCTATTGGTATAAGAATACTAACACCTTTTAGTAGAGCGTATGGTTTACTTCAAAGAATTAAAAAGTAGTTGAACCCAACATGAAAATAAGTCATCATTTACAAACATGACAACGCGCGACCCCGTGCAGGACACTTTTATTAACGCAACTTTTATTTTGACGTGCTCACTGATATGTTATTGATATGCTGCCGGGCAGGGCAAATCAACGTCCTCATTCAGTAGTCAATCCCGAGCACTTGTATAGAAAGAAAAGATTTCACGGTTAACGCAATATTTTTCTATAACCATTTTTTGTGAATTCTACCTATACCCGTGAGCTAAAAATTGACACCAACTATTTTAAAACGCGCAGATGAAAAATTGAACAATTCCAAATATAACCATGAAATTGATGAAATCTATCAGTGAAAACGAGAAGTTCTATTTGGTACTCGATACTAATTATCGAATCAATTCATTATATTTATTATACGGTACATTTTAAAATTAACCATCCACTGATTCAGCCTCTACTCCCCGATTTCTCCTAACTTCTGATATATTTTAGTATTCGATGAGAAGTGTCAAAACTTATAAGCGCCTGCTTACAGCACATGAACCCAAAACATATGAATTTTTATGATTTTAACGAAAATTTTAAATTCGATTACAAACGCCTGAAAAACATTTTTTTTTAAATTCAAGACAGATTTTATCGCAAAAGTTATATTATAATTATCTTATTACAGACAGAATTTCAGGATCAAATCGCACTTTATGTATTTTGCATCGGGATTTGACCCTGTTCCTCAAAGTTTTTCGAATTCTCTTATTTTTAAGAATTAAGAATATCGTTCTTTTTCTAACGTAACAAAAAAATAGTAATAATACCTTCCTCCCTTAACGCTCGTCATTAAATGGTGATTGTACCTCAAACGGTTGAAAAAATCGTTGATTTATCAATTTTTTGACAATACTAGTGTAAAAGAAATGGTTGAAAATGATACATTTTGTTGTAGTTTTCTAATATGCATGATCATAGTGCAAATACTCGAAATGTGTATTAATTATAATTTATTTTAAGTTTTACAGGACAAGATTGATCACTTTGTATATACTTTTAGAAACCAATATTCTGTATAACATACAACTATTTTTTTTAAAGTCAAGATAGGAGTATGTGATAAACATGCAAAATTAAGTGTGTTCGACACGAATCATTATTTGCTCGATCTTTAGAATACGACGCGAGAAAGATAAACGGTTTTAAAAACATGCAAATAATTGAATTCAGTAGGTATACCTTAAGTATTTAGTTACTGTTACTCAAACGAATATTTACCATTATTTTTTTTCAACGCGCGATACGTCACGAAGAAATTATCCTTGGGGAAAGAGAATATTCGTTGAAGTGGTAGCTGTATTCGTATTTTTTTAGTGGTTCAAGGCCATATTAAGGACTTACCATACTCGCGAATGCAAGAGATACGTGCGGGATATATTGAAAAAACGCATATATGGTCTCACCTGCTAAATATTGATCACGCCCTCGGCATTCTTATTAAATGATCAAATATAAAAACGCAATGAACCGCCAATAACGATAAAAACATACTGCAAATACGTTCGTTAAATCACAAATTGATGGTTAAAGACTCGTGCTTCACGCGATTTTTAAGGAAGCTTCGAACCAAATTGTTTGATGAAATTAATGACTTATTTTTTCGTAACACCTATATATATATGCACATTTTTTCTATACCTTTGTACATAATATTCAATGTAACTGTTACTAAAGAACAAGTTTACTTGCTTTTATTGTTATTTTTTTTGTTCTTGATTTGGCTTACAGTGAGAATGTTGTACTTTGACCCTTTCAGTCACGAATTTTTACAGCAATGGCATTTTTTGAAATTTCGTATACTTGAATTTTTAAGGTCGCTGATTACGAATCCGGTGTCAGATTTTTAAAATTCAAAATGGCGAATCCAATATGGTGGATCCAATATTGCCGACCAGAAATTTGAAAGATCATGAATTTGGCTAATATTTGGTCTATTTTGAAGATCGCTGATTACGAATCCGGTGTAAGATTTTTGAAATTCAAAATGGCAGTTCCAATATGGGTGACAAAAATTGTGAGAAACCATAATTATGTCAAATTGTTAAGTTAATAATAGCAGAGATAATATAGCGGACAAAAATTAAAATAAACATGTTTTTACTCTTGGTCATTTTGGAATATTTGATCACAAATCATTGAAATAATCCAATTTTGTATGAAAATTCATTTATGTTAAACTCCTTATTATTAATCGACAGTAAAACCATTATGCCGATTTATTACGAAATAAAAAATCCTTCTATTCAGAGGTATGAATATTCTAATAAGAAAATAACAATCTTACAAAGATTATTGGTTTATGAAGCCACAAGACAGGGATGCATATATTTCGCCTGCAATGCCAATAAATAGATTTACATCAATTTTGTTGCATCTAGACCTAAATAATAATAGTAATTAGCTCAAAAAAGCAGAAATTGTATAAAATAAGTTGTACTAAACTCTACCAATGTTAAATGCACCGGATTTGTAATCAGCTACCTTCAAACCCCCATATATCAAATATTACACAAAATGATAATTTTTCAAAATTGTTGTCGGCCATATTGCATCCGCCATTTTGAATTTTGAAAATTAGATACCGGATTCGTAATTAGTGACATCAAAAACTCCGGCATATCAAATTTCAAATAATAATAGCGATTAGTTCTTGCTGGCATGAATTTCTTTTGAAAATTATGCCTTTTTTTGGTACGAATTTGTTATTAACAATAATTATTTTAAATGATTTTGCAATATTATTTTTTTAACACTTATTGTAGTCTTAGGAAAGCCAGGAACAAAAAAACCGCATCGAAATCGACAACTATCTGTTCATACACCTTAAAAAATCGATAGGGACACTTGTGTCCGCCTGTAATCGAAAGGGTTAACACAAACATCGTTCATTAAAATAATACTAGCTGGCATCGGTGATAGTGATCGGTTAGTGTTCCTCTGATAAATAGTTGAGTATAGGTTGATAGTGCATAATAAGGATATACATAAGGTATTACTAATATAAACATTTTAACTTAATACCCTCTAACGATCAGACTGAGAAAAATACAAAATGAACTTTTTTATTCAACACGTATATACCAAACAAATTTTTTTTCAAATATTTTTTGTACATTTATTTCACGGTCTATGATAACTTACCATGAATCAATATTAAATTTGCAACGAGAAAAACGTAAACCGTGTTTTTTGTTTTTTAAATTATGATTAATAGTATAAATAATGCAACAGACATAGGTAAGGTTCTTTCGTCAGATTCAATGCAAATCCAAAAATTAAACTAGAAAATTATATTTTGGTTCGAAAATTGTATGCAGTATATATTACAATGATATATAATGAAAAATATTTAAGGATTTCTTTCAAGCCATGGCGATCAGAAAGGTTTTAACTTAGTCTCATTCCATTCAGAAGAACCAAATTCGTCATTCGAGGTAATTTGTCTCTATAATTTCTTTAACCCGTATTGCTGAGCACATATGGCGAATTTATTTTTCAGAAAGAAACATATTACCCATAACAAAAGTCGAAACAGTTCGAATACATGCCGCATCTACGAAGATGATCAATAAGAATTATGAGAAATATTCTAAACGCGTTTGAATATAACCAATGGAGCATTTTGAAAATTCGGTCAAAAATTATAGAGCACCGTAAGCGGACCACCGCGAGCATCTGCGGTCTCTCGATGGCGAAAAGGACAACGAGGAACTAATCAGCCCAAACCGCACTAGTCTTTTATACTTGTGGAAGAATGGACTTGGTCGTTTTCGCGCGTACGGCGACATATGGTACAGTTTTGAGAGTAATTACTAATTAGCTATCGAAATGAGAAAGCGACGAGACTGCTATTAACTTCAAGGCGGGACCACCTTGTCGCGTTCCTCCGACGGAAGACCAAGCGGAGTCACGTTAAATGTCCGTGTAAGCGGTTATTACCTAGTTTCACTCGCGTCCGTGCCCACTACCTTCCTTAGGCATCCTGTGATACGCGTGCCCGTGTTCTGATGTGGCGTTGCGTCATAAAACCAAAACTCGTATATATAATATAAGCTCGCCAAGCGCATTCCCGCACGCGAGGCGGTAAGTCTATACACATGCACCATTTGCACCTGCGCGCTCCTTAATTTGTCAATGTGAAAAATCTTGACCGACATCAATTCAGCCCCGGGACAAACAATCGCGCAGCCCCGACGCGAGTTTTCACGTAGGGCGTTTTGCAAACGAAGATGTAATTACCTGCAATTTCAGTTTCGTTAATTGAAAAAGATTCAATAACCAGTTACCAAGACACCAGGGTTGCTTAATTACACGAGATGGGGGTTGCTCCATATTCATGTGAATCCGTATGCAAGTGACGCTGATTGAATATAATTCTCTGGATGACGTGTGCAAAAAAAATCTGACGTTTCCAATTACTTCGGTAAATTATAAGATACAAATTTTGCTTTATGACAACGCATGCCATTGTAAAAGGTCTAACCTTATAACTGCATATTTTTTATTTTAGTTTTTTCTTACCGTGTATAGAAACATCACAATACTTTTCTACAAGAAGACCAGATAAGTTCATGACATCGCTGACATGTTATTTTAGCTAATAAGACAACAAAAGTTTGGTAATACTCACGATAAACGATGTAGTACCCATAACCAAAGGATACCCCCAGTTTAAAAATAAGATGTTCCGCAGTTGGGGTTAGATGACGCAGGACCATGCTTTTAGATGTGTATTCCGATGTTTTATGTGCCACAGTCGTCTTGGTACATATTTGAACATTTTTAACGAATCAAGAATATACATATAATCCAATTTTGTAGTGACTCAAGAATTCTAAATGCAAAATCCGATACAAACCCCTATAATTCAGCAGGTTTGAAATAGTATATTATACAACTAGTGCGTAACTTCACGCACTTCACGAGTCGCATACGATATTTTATGCACAGATTTCCTATGCGTCGAGGAGCAAAATTCAGTGCGTAAACTGGCTAGAATGCGTGCAGTTTACTTCACGGACGAAATTTCTACTTCAAGCAGGGAAAATCCGTGGATAATTAGTATATTACGATATAAGTGCGCGAAGTGCATAGCGCAAATGGGTTACTTCGCGATTCAATTTCGCGCACGGAGTTAAAAAGTTAAAGTTTACTATTTTTTGTTTTTGAAAATTTGTATCGAAAAGTACTATTATTACACATTATTCTTCATGTATTATTTCGTCGAAATAATCCTACAACGTTGATTTCATATTAATAGTACACGCTATTGAGAGTATAAATATTTAGTAACAATAACAAATTCTCTTCCTATGCGTGAATTCCCGTAAGTATTAATACTTAACCCTGGGCGTTTAAAGATAACATACGCTAGTGTATATTTCGCCAATCAAATTTTCTCATTGTTCTAGAAATATACTCGATTTTACGAATGCTGCACAGATAAATATAGGTAACTTGTATCCATTAGGTAAGTTTTGTATTTCCTAGCAGTTATAAAAGGTTTAAATTAAATTTGATTAAATGAGAAAGCAACAGCGTATCATAAAGTGTTGATTTAATATTTCATGTTGTAACTGAGAAAAATATGATCAATATTCTTATATAGTCCATGCAAAAGTCCAATTAGAACAGACAATTTTACTAAAATATTTAATACTTAACTGAATCACTAGAGCTGCAAGGCTTTTATCGAAACGTAAATCAGCTTCTGTAATATTAGGATATTTTCAATTTCTTGCTACTAAGACACTAAATTTCTCAGGATTAATAACATCGGGCACTAAACACATCTTCCACTTAAAATGTATAAACATTACTATCAAATATCGTATATAAAGAAAAAAACAGTTCAATGCAGAAATGAAGATTTTTATTTTAAAAGAATTTTAATTTAAAGGGAAGTTAACGTTAAACATATTATGAATATTATCCTTTATACTTATTTTTAAAATTAGGCTAACAAAATTGAGTGAATAAGGGTTCGCTAATTTTTAAAAAATTAGTCCTGCATATTGGATCCGCCATTTTTAATTTTGAAATTGTAACATCAGAATCGTAATCAACGAGCCACAAAACTGAATATACCAGCTCATCTTGAAATAAAGCAATAGGAAAAATGTGCGCATTAGGAAACTACTTTTCCGGCGAAACCTCGTTTGCAGGAGGGTTGAAGAAGTAAAAATTCATCATGTTATTTTAGTTCCCTGACCATATGTTTCGAATTATTATAATAGCCATTCGGTAGAATAGAAAAATACATGTATTATATAATGAGGAATCTGCAACTCCCAAAAACGGAAAAAGTACACGTGAAAGACAAACCTAATAACGTTCACTTTAACTACTTTAGATGTCTCGATTACGGATAGTTAGCTGGTATATTATTCATTACTATTTACAGATATAAAACGAAATGTATTTCGTAATAAAAAATTAGTTTAACTTCATTATAATTAAACATCAACTGTTAATTATTTAAGATATTTATATTGCGATCAATAAAGTATTCATTAGCGATGTATTTGCCGTTAAAATTTAAATATAGCGCTTCTACAAAGCAGATTATAAGCTAAACAACTCAGATATAGTAGCAATAGATTTAATATTATAATAGACGCTATAATATTAGAGTTTCTATTTGAACGCCTATTTTTCTCCACATATAACGTCACTATACCAATAGCTTTACTTAAAAAAATAAAACTTGAATTAAGACCAATAATTAGCTAATTTAAAGATGTAACAAAAGGAAGCATTGTTCGTCTGAAAAGTGGACTTCTTCTAAAGTCTAGTTTATCATATGACTAGAATGTAGTAAAAGAATTAGATACAGTTCATAATTTGGGCTTACATTACGCCGGTTGAGAATTTTAGATTCAGATTATTCAGTCGAAAATTGCACCTTCATTTACTGAAATCAAAATTCATTGCACAATAAAACGTAGAGGGTGCGGGTCGAAAAATCGACACTTCAAAGAATGTCGGTCCGCTTGTCGTCTATTTTTTATGTGTCGACTTGATTACCGTTGGCTTTTTGATTTGTCGGGTGTTACCCGCACCCATAATATATTTCTTCTGTTAAAAACTACATTTCATTATGTGGCTATCGGAAGCACGTTTCATCGGTTCAATCTAATAAATCTTTTCTCATTGTAAAATAGTACATTATGTGCCAGGGGCGCAATTATCCATCTTCAACGACCGTGAAGTTTGTCGCCCGAGCGAAATAAAGGTGACAATCACACTCCTCGAAGATCGATATTTCGCCCGTGGTCAATAATGAATTTTTTTGATCCGATTTTCGTAGGACTCGATAATTAGTGGCCGAAGGTTTCGCCTAGGCCGAGAAATCGAGTTTTACGGACGGAGGGTTAAAAAATTAATAAGCGTTCTATTCCTACACGAAAAAGAAAACTTCGGTTCAGATTCGCTAAACCGATCAATGGAAGGAAGAAAATGAAATATACAATTTATTTAATTTTGTAACAATAATTAATGGGTTCGCGGGAATGTTTAACACAAATGCACTTTTCATTTTCAAAATCATACATCGATTCACTGTGTCACTGAAGGTATTTAAAAAATCCCTCCCACTCCCAGAAAACATGTTGAGCACCCCACTGTTATAGTGGTTAATTCATAACAGGACAGGAATACTAATTTCTTAATTTGTGTAATATTGTCATACGAGGCACAACTTCATATAAACAAAATTAATAAAACTTTTCGTGTGGCTGGATGTGATAAAAAGTCTGCTCAGAACCATCGTCGGGTTGTTACTGATCCTGTTTCATCTGGTAAGGTCGTTATTATTGTTGTTTACTCTCATTATGTGTTTGTCTCAAGCAAGGTGGTAATTGCCATTTAATGTGTGTGTTTCTTGCGTTTTGAAGAAAAAGTGACCCAGAAATTTTAAAACAATCATGATCGTCTCATTTTAAGCTGCTAATAAAGTTCCAGTCTTAAAATGAGAAATGATAACGTCTTCTTATAAGTTTCAAGATAGCAAGAATTTGTTTCAAGACCATATTTTGATATAATGGCTAAATTTAGGATAATTTGTGAAAGAAGTCCGTCCTGTTTGTAGTACTTATTTTTTTCTGTGATGTACTTGGAGGAATGTAAAATTGAAATCGCTAAATTTATTAATCGATCATTGACAAGCGTGGAGTGTTGAATGAGGTTAATTCCGAACAGCACGCTTCAGTTGTGTTAATAATCCCGCATAAAAAGATCGTTTGGATATTAAGGACAAGTAAGGATATTCAAGTATACCACGAAACTTTTTTGATAACAGTGATGATGAGAACTTTTCCACAGGTAGCGTGACTTGCATCGATCATCGCAAACAAGTGTACGTATGACCTTCGCATATGCGGCAAGCATCGGCCAGCTGCCGGATCAATCAGACGTCGATTTGTTTTCGCTCGTAGTGTGCAAACGTACAGGTATACTCGAACAATCCGTTACTCACCGCATATACTCTTTGATTGGTGTACGGTGCCGCCTTGCAACTTTTCAAACAACGTTTTTTTATTTTTCACTTCAACTGCACATACCTCGTCCTCGTTTTCTTCTGTCGTTGGCAACATTCGTTCATCGCTGGTCGCAGTTTTATTGCTTATTCACAGGTGCTTAATGATACCAATATTTAAAAGCCATAGTTCTATGCTATTAAACTCTTCACTCTTTCTTTTTGTTCAAAGATTTTATTGATGCAGCGCGGGATTACTTCGTGATTTTGAAAGTTATGGCAATGCAACCGCGCTAATATTAAGCTATTACAAGCAGACATGTTTTATATCGAGTTTTCTGTAATTGACAAGTACATATTTGCTAGTTAACAGGGACTTCTATTTTACGCATTTGTAAGTGTTATTATCTTGGATGAAAGTGTACGCGATTAAGGCGATGCATATTGTGTTTTAAAACTGTAGTTCATGTAATACATTTCCTTGTCTCTTTATCCAATTAACACATCGCACTGATTTATTTCTTAGCTTTTGTAATTATCATTATTTAATTTCATGCATAATTATTCACTAGCAATAATTATTTCAGTTTAATATAATTATAATTTTACTTTTACAGCCTTACTGTTATAGCCTTACTATAAGCCTTACATGAGCGGCGAAAATGGCAAATAGGCGATCCTACTTAAGGTAGTGGTTCCCCTATATGATTTATTATGGACATATTAGAGAAACGTATTTTATAACATTATTAAAGCTCAGTTCTTATTATGGATGTCATTGTTGAAGACAAAAAGCAGTATTGTTCTTGGAAAAAAATAAAATGTGCAAAAGTGATGTAACAGCTTTTGTTAATGATCCAAATTTTTATCCTTTTTCCTTATCAAAAATTTATAACATTTATGAAGCTAAAGCAAAATATTTCTATTGGTTTATAAAGAAAATTTTTTACATTAGAATTTTAATGGTTTCTACAGATATGTAAAAATACATTCGATGACGTTGTAAAAGAACTTTTTCTCGAAAAAATAAGCTATCATTTGCTAAAATCCATTCATATAAAAAAATGTTGTTACGAACAGAATTTATGTCAGTAAATGAAGTTGTTTAACAAATTATTTTTGGTCGTTTTAAATTTTTTTGAGCAGAACAATGCTGTTTTTTTTCAACAATATCATTATTAATAAAAATTGAATTATTGGAAGTGCACTGAAAAAAAATTTCCTCATTTCAAGGAAATATTTACTTGAAATTAGGAAATTTTGTTTCAGTGTATTATGAAATATGTTACGATAATAAATCCACAGTTTATTACCTACTCTCTCAATTCAAACTAGTGAAAAACTCAGTATTTGAATCAGTGAATGCATACTCTCTGCTGGACCAGCGACGTTCATCATATTCACTGTATGAACAGTGAAACGGCGAAACAATTTCACTGCTTCACGTTTCACTGATTCAAGCAGGGAAAGATTGTATCACAAAACATGTTAGTTTCACTGACTAAAACAGTTACATTTCGCTGCTTCTCAGTGGCTCCTGTTCACTATGGCAATCAGTGACTATTCACTGAGAATCAGCGGATTTTCACTATTTCAAATTGAAAAAGTACAGATATTCCAGGAAATAACTTTATTAAACTCGCTTTATAAAATTCATAGACGAATTTAAAAGACCCAAACGTGATATATCTATACGTTTTAATGACAAAAATACAAATATAACCACAACAAAATTTGTTTATGTTTTTGAATAGTTATTTGGCGTGCAAATATCGACAAGTGTTAATAATTTTGTAAGAATGGCATCAAAAGTTTCAATCAGTAATTTGTTTCAAACATGATTTTATTTGTTACAAAATTGTTACGGAGAGGAAGGGGGGCGCTGATTATGAATTTAAAGTTACTTTTTGAACATTCAAAATGGCTGATCCATTATAAAATGACTGTTTAAAAATATTAGCCATATTTGTTGAACTTGTTAGGTTGGTATATGAAGAATGTGGGAATCCACATTTAAAAGTAGAGTGCATTTGGTGTTTTTAGTCGGTATCTTTCCAATATCAAAACTTTCTAAATAAACTTTTGGTTGAATCACTAGTATCTTCAGTCTGAAGATGACCCGAAGTTAGGGTCGAAATGTAAATAATTAAAAATCTGTTAATTTTACATTATTCTCTTAAAATTAATTCCTCACCATTTTTTTATGTCTATATTTTTTGTTACAACCTTCAAGTTATTCTTATAGGTTATTATTATTACTGACCGATACGCATCACAAGTAAATTAAAAGATATAATTTAAAAATAGTCGAGAAAAATAATAATATGAAGAGCTAAACATATTTGTAAATACAGCTAAATAAACCTGTAAATTTAACAGAATTTCGCAACGTAAATGTTTCGTTAAACTTTATAGAAAATTCATGGTGCTACTCCATGTACTTTTTTCAGTAAAATTGGACCAGTTTCAGAAAAAAGT
Source organism: Trichopria drosophilae (assembly GCA_030407085.1). NCBI lineage: Eukaryota > Metazoa > Arthropoda > Insecta > Hymenoptera > Diapriidae > Trichopria > Trichopria drosophilae. The sequence continues at coordinate 65,650,435 of CM059583.1, read as the reverse complement.
TTTCTTTGAAACAAATCTCGGCTGGAAATGTGCGACGCCTTATGATGTCTAAAATTGCGACATTGTATGCAACAGATGGGACGATAGTTTAGTCTGCAAGACGAAATTGAAAGTGCACGCGAGTCCGATTGCCCTTTTGCCACACAAGTAGAAAATGCAAACACGAACGAAATAATTTCGTCAAACAATTTCAGATTTTTGAGAACATATTTCAAAGCATCGAAAATCAGTTTGAATAAGTTAAATAATGGCCGATTAACAAAAGATAATGGCTTAATTTAAGGAACGTATTTCTTAACGTGTTCAATAGAAAAAATACTTTAATATTTGCATCGAGTAAATTATAGGATTGGATTGGGAATAGTTCTCGCGTACATGATATTTAAGAAATCTTGAAAAACTTGAAGTGTTACATCAATTATGTATTTTCCTGCACGTGATACATAAATTTTCAAATTTCGAAATCTTACTACGTCACGTTTCGAAGAACAATATAAAACCATACCGGAATATGGTAATCACGACATCGATTATTCCCATTTTGCTCGTAGATGATAATAGTATTAAGACGATTCCATCAACAAAGCCCAAAGAATGTAGATATAATAGAAGTGGACGAAGACCCCGTAATTAGTCCGCAATTCCACCCCTTTAACAATGTTTTCTCGACACCTGCTGCTTCGAAGCGCACCAAAAGAGCGTTTCGTAGTGAAATAATGGTGCGTGAAATCGCTCCCGTATATATACATAATCGTCGCACCATCCTATCTAAGTTTCGCGAGGAAAGGTAGACATTAAAATACCCTTTTTCTACCTTGGTCGAAGGAATTTAAAATTTTTGACTTTGTTTTTCGCAAATCCATCAGGTCTACCAACACGTATTACCAACGATTATCCGGCATTACTTGCGTATTTGGGGCAAAACATCGCCAAACCAACGTCGTCGTGTTTCGCATACAAGAATTCGGGATGGCCCGAGGGGGGCGAACGTAGACTCCCGGTTCGAATTAGGGGCAGTGTAACGCGTAATTGATCGCATGACTATAAATTGATTCTTGGCTCACCACAATTTTTGCATAAGGTTGCTCAAACGATTTTCCTTGAAAACGCGATTTCGGTTCAAGCAAAAAGTTTCTTCCAGATGTGTTCCATATAATTAAAGTATATTTCTGCTTCATGGCCATGTAAGATTGAACTTCCTGATAAAGGTAGAGTACCGTTGTTAAATTCATCACCTTAGTTGATTTTTTATGTGAATTTTGTGCGATTTAATATAATGATGATGAGATAGTTGTAATCTATATTAGGAGGAAGCTTATATATACGTATATTTCGAGAATAACATACGTTAAATCATATATCATTTTTTTTAATTTTACGCGGAATTTAAGAAAAGTACTCAATACAGACTTTTTAAAGTATTATTTAGCTCTGTATGTGTATAAAGTGCGTATATATGTATAACGGTACAAAATATTTCCAGAGTATTGGTCATTGTTAAAGAATGATATTATTAATTTTATTCTGGATATGCATCAGCATTGTCGGGAAATATTACGTAATTAGAAGGAAAATAGGATGCATCTTCCCTTTATTTAAAATGAAGAATTTTTAACAATAAATTATATTTCTGTCATTCTTGTGTCTATAATATAATCCATATTATTAGACATGTATACATTTAGCAAAAACTGTTTATGCCGTTTAGTAACCTACCATAACACTTAATAAGATAAGACACGGAACATTGCATATAAAAAACCTACATAAACAAGACACTCTCATAATCATTACGATATTAAGCTATTATAACACCTAATTTTTATACATTCTAAAGCATTATTAATTTCCCCCTAATCTAGAAAATTGAAAACATATGTACCAAATGACAATATTTACAAGTGCAGCGTTTAAAAATCACGAGCCCAAATTCTGGGTTGCCCCTCCCCTTAATTTTATTAATATATTTGTTACTAACAAATAAAATTGATATATCTGCGTTTTTCCAATAATTTCATTTTTGCAGAAAGAATACGTTTTAATATATAGATTTATTTCTAGGGTTTTTTGGTATGTTTGATTACGCATCCGACGGAAGTTCTGCTGAATTCAAAATGGCGGATTCAATGGGCAGAACCAAAATACCTCCAATTGAACAAAATTGATTACTCGGGGGCTTTCGGGGTTGGTGCTTGTAAATACCATATTTTTTTTGCGAAATTCGTATTGAATTTGCAATAATATATTTGAGAAAACCTTTCTCCGGCATATTTGACGCATTATTTTTAACTTGGTAATTAAAATAACGGGTAAAATTAAATTAATTTCCACATCCTTTTCTGCAATAATGGAAGTAACAACATTGTATATATATAGTTAAATCCATATCACAGTATTCAGTTTGTTTTTATGAAACATAATTAAATGTAAATGTATAGTAGGAAATAATCAAGAAAAATTTGTCTATTAAAAAGGAGTCCAACATTTGTGTTTGTATATACATATAATATATGAATTCTTCACAGAGGATACTTATACAATACACGAATACCTGTGTGGTTAAATATGCGATCAGTTATTTTATAAACAGCTTTTAATTTATCCGTGTTCATGTTCATGATTATTATTATTTTATTTTATTAGATGATTCAAACCAAATTGAGGAACATAGATATTACCCGAAAAACTTGACCAATCTAGGGGGTACTTGTGAACTGTATCCGTAACACATTTAAATAAATAAATAACACGAATATTCGTAATCATTTCCAGGTTTTGCATTTTTGAATGTGTATATAATATATTTTCTACATTTTTTAAAGATTTTTTCACTGGACCGATAAAGTATTACGAATGAAACGCTAATTCTAAGAAGCGATCTAACCTCAAAATACAAAATGAGAAAGTGGGAAAACAATTTAAAGTAACATATAGGTTAGATATTGATCAATAATTTATGATAGAATTTGATATTATCGACTGATTAAATCAATAGAAATTTGTAGGGAATCTCTTACACAATTTATGATACTTTCAAATAAAACGATGCTATTGTTCAAATCAAACAAATGTATAAATGTACATATTGTGATGCTTGGAATTACTAAATGATAAATAAATATTTGATGTACTTCTTAGATGAGAAAATCACGATGTTTTTGTGATGCATGGTTTTAATTTTCCTTGATGACAGAGCTCACTCAGATCTAATGAGAATTTTGCTTGAAACATTCACCATTTTTTATTTTTTTTTTTATTTTTATTGATGGTCCGACCGGCGATACGTATAAGAAAGAATAGTAACCTGACAATACGTAATGATTCCTGAAATATTAAACGACCTGCGAGTTTACAATGAGTTTATGGGTCCTTTATTTAATTTAATAATAACATTACACATGAAGATGTAAATATTTGGGCACATTCGTTTTAATACGTAATCTTTATCAACATTAAAATTACATTATTCACTTGCACTCCCACGCAGGTACATACACGCATACAGATTGACCTAAATAGACGCCTACACGCTTCCTGTGCATATATTTCTGAAACTTTTAATTTTTGAGGTACCACAAGATTTAAGACAGTAAAGAGTAGTTTTTGCATAATTCGATGATAACAAGGTGTAAAAAATGAATATTCAATACCTAGAAACAATTGTGAGTATTGCTTAGGAGTACGAATCTTTTTTTATTTCCACCGCTATAAAATATTCCGCGCGCGGCTCGAAGCACTTTTTTTAAAACATATATAGGTGTATAGCAAACAGAAAAGTGTTCATAGTAAGGTGTGCATCGCATAAAAACCAAAAATAAAATTGATTGATTCGATTATTTGCAGTTTTTATTGAGTTTATCATTATTTTTTTATTTTGATTTGACATGTTGAATTCGGCTAATTTCGAGGTAGTTATATGAAAGATAAAATCCGTGCTACGTTATTTGCTTAATTATTTATTTCTTTAATTTTCCATTTAGAACAAACTGTAGTTACGCGATTATTTTGGCATTTTTTACGGCTACAAAACAACAAATAATTGGAAAAAGATAGCGCCCCTAAAACAATTTCATTTTTTGATATATTGGAATCATAAGTTTTTAGAATTTTTACTGTTCAGCCAGAAAAAAATTACAAAATATTTATTATTTTTGCCTAGATATACAAGCATTTTTCTCCATTCTTCGATGGTAATTTTGGGACCGACTTGTAGATTGGAGAAAGATGCCTGTATTTCTAGGCAAAATTAATATATATGTTGCAACTTTTTCTGTCTGAGCTGTACAAATTCCAAGAACTCGTACTTATTTTTAAAAGAAAAAAATGTCAATTTTCCTTATTCTGCAAGACTGTCCCAAAGTAACCATATAGAATGGTAAAATTTCGCAGAAGGTGTTCACATTACCCCTAAACCTCTAAACATAAACTTTACAAGACATGTAAGATATCCTTAACAATACTTCTAGCATTGCAAAAACAGTAATATTACCACTAAAGTTTGAGAATATTTTGTATAATATTATCCGATTCTGCAAGCTTTGTCTACTGTTCGTAAGTTTTCAGATTACTGAAACCTTCCCGGAAACGTCTTGTAATATCATTATCGAAATCAACAAAGTATGAGAATTTATTAATTAATTTGAATAACAAGATTTAGATCATAGTGAATTGATATCAATAATTACCAATGAATGAAATACGAAATATATGTGTGGTAAAAAAATGTAACAAGAAGTATTAATAATTATACACAATTCAGTCAAATGCAAATTGCAATTATCATTGTTAGAGGTCCATCATAATATACTTCAAAGAGTATACTTATTTAATTTCTTGTTTCTTTTCTTTTATACGCAACATTCTATCGGCTCCTGCTGCGGTATTCATATAAAATAATAGGACCGCACCTTAAAAACTTTCGACAAAAGTCTCTAAAAACGAATACAATCGACGAACAGCATGTAAAAAACGTCATGAGAAACAATTTTAAATTATTGTAAGTTCACGTAAAATATATACGGACTTTCTCGAAAACACCAATATCTTCGCGGGTCATTCGTATGGTAATCTTTTCAAAGGAAATTTCGGTTTCCAAAACTTTTGTTCATGAAAAATATCGGTTTTCGATGCGGAAAAGTTGGGTCGGCCACAGACCCATAACAAGTTTAAACGCGTATCCCGACCTTCAAAACAAACGCGTGGCTCGCGATACCGTAGTAATATTATCTATATAACTTTTCGATATCTCATCGATAAAGATCTCATCTTCGCTCACCGTCTTTTCAATAGGCGGGGACGCACACCTAACTTATAGGTTGCACCGAAGGACACACGGACCACTTTCGGAAACGACCGAAGCAAAAATCAAAGATCACCTGCCGCTTCGAAAATCTGTTCGCGATGCCCCCCTCTGTTCCACGAGTGAGGCCAAGTTGCCTTGGAAAAAGGCCAAATACAGGGAAAAATTCATATAGAGTCCAGGATGATCCGCGTGGCTTTGTTTCTTTTTGGGATCAAAAGTTGTCCAGCGTAGGTTACTCGTTGCAGGTCTTTGTTCGGGCGAAAACGGGACAAGGAGGGACGGACCTGAAAGAATTCCTGGGTTGTGATGCAAGGTGGCATTGACGATATTATTGTCTAAGCTGTGTCCAACAATGAAATACTCGCGTGCCGGGTGGACCCCGACGGCGTATCTCTCTCCAGAATCACCTACCACAGGTAAGGGTTGCAACGCCTCTACGAACAAATGAGTGTTTTTTCCCGGCTTTCCTGGTATAGCTTCTTGATTTAAATCGAATTTTTCCGGGCTTAATTAAATGTCTCCATAAATTCTCTTTTCGGTTACGAGGTATATGTAAATTCGAGCCATTTATTTCGGTGCTGACGTGCACTACATTTTATGAACCATCCTTGATTTTTAAGAATTTGCGTCACGCGTAACGAAACATTTTATAGTTCCGGCATGAATGTCTGCCTCGAGATCGAGGCGGGGCTGGCATCATCCAATTGTATTTTATTCGTGACTGTCAGATGTTGGTCGAGAATTTTGCATAATTGAAAGAGAATAGATGTTAATTTTAGGTCCTCAAAACGTCTTAATAGCATTCATTTATTCTGAGTACCATTAGTCACGAATAAAACATATGTTATAAAGATAAAAACAAGACTTCTTATGATCGATAAAATGAATTACTTTTTTTTTCATCAAGCCCGAAAATTCAGCATTTTTTATACATATTTAATTAACTGGAAAAAATATTCTCTGTTTCTCTGGTCCATAAATCAGTTTTATTTGTTCCCGGTTCCTATAACCTTAATCAATCTTATTGTTTAAGATATTTCTTATAGAATTTTATTATTTTCCTATTCGAGACATTTAATTTCATCCACTATATCTTCAGGAAATACAATATTTGATAAAGAAAAAGTATATCTCCAACGATCTATTAAAGAATAAATGATTAAAAATAAAAGTGAATTGTGAATATAAATTAGTTTCTGCATACAATAAAAAATAATGTGACATATTTTTCTTTGCAGGATTTCAACCATTATATTCTTGCATGTCGACGAAATGTGCTCATTTACCTCATTTATAAGAGCAATCAAGGTTAGACGTCAGTTATAAGTCACGCTAGTTTTCTCCATTTGGGCAAATTATGATATGGAAACGTTTGGTTATGGTAGCATTCATTTCAAATAATATGAAACTTAGTAAAATATAGAATTAATTTAAAAATATATATTCCGAAGATTTCATGATATGTATTCATTGTTTATTAATTTGGGATAAATTTCCGAAAACGCCCCCCAACCGATTTTAATGGAAATTGGCCATACTTCTTACGTATTTCGGGGTGCTGATTACGAAAATGATAATGAAAATTGGCGCAAATTTTATTTTCATGGTGAAAACCTTAAAAACCACCATAATTTATGGTTTTTTGCAATTATCTCATAAAATTCTCAAAATTTCGAAAAATTCTTCCAATAAAAGTTGCATATTTTATCGAAATACACATTTTATGTTGTATACTTATTCCCGCCAAAATCGATAGTTTTTGAGTAAAATCGAAAAAACGACAAAACACCATGAAAACGATCAATTATAACACGAATTCCACGTAGCGATACACATATGCTTTTATGCATTATTAGAGCTAGGCAGGATTCTGACTGGTTAGGTTAGGTTAGTTTTTGGGCACGCACATGCTTTTAGGCGTTAGGGCTAGGTAGAGTGCTGACTGGTTAGGTTAGGTTAGTTTTAGGGCACCCATATGCTTTTAGGTATTGTTAGGGTTAGGCAGACTTGTGACTGGATAGGTTAGGTTAGTTTTTTGGGCACCCATATGCTTTTGAGAAAAATCGAAAAAACTACAAAACACAATTAAGGTCAAAATTCGTATAGGGAAATATTGGAAGCAGAGAAATGGCAACGTCACGGTTTTCGTTAACACGAAGTTGTCTTAGGTGCTTGTGACGGTGGCATAATAATGCCTAAAAGCATATGCGTGCCCTTAAACTAACCTAACCTAACCAGTCAGAACTCTGCCTAGCCCTAACAATGCCTAAAAGTATATGCGTGCCCTAAAATTAACCTAACGTAACCAGTCAGAACTCTACCTAGCCCTAATAATGCGTAAAAGCATATGGGTGCCCAAAAAACTAACCTAACCTATCCAGTCACAAGTCTGCCTAACCCTAACAATACCTAAAAGCATATGGGTGCCCTAAAACTAACCTAACCTAACCAGTCAGCACTCTGCCTAGCCCTAACGCCTAAAAGCATGTGCGTGCCCAAAAACTAACCTAACCTAACCAGTCAGAACCCTGCCTAGCCCTAATAATGCATAAAAGCATATGTGTATCGCTACGTGGAATTCGTGTTATAATTGATCGATTTCATGGTGTTTTGTCGTTTTTTCGATTTTTCTAAAAAACTATCGATTTTGGCGAAAAAATGCATACTACATAAAATGTGTATTTCGATCAAATCTACTACTTTGATTAAAAACTATTTTTCGAAATTTTTTAAATTTTAGGAGATAATTGCAGAAAACCTTAAATTATGGTGGTTTTTTAAGGTTTTCACCATGAAAATAAAATTTGCGCCAATTTTCATTATCATTTCCGTAATCAGCACCCCGAAATACGTAAGTATACCAATGTACATTAAAATCGGTTGGGGGGCGTTTTCGGAAGTACACCCGTAGTACCATTTAGGAAGTATTTTTTCATGCTGAAAGAAATAACATTCACAGAATTGTTCTATCGCGTTATTTTTCTCATATTTTGATTGTTTTAGCAAAAGAAAATGTTTGTATACAATCATAAAATTGTTTTTATTTTGTGCTGAAATCAATGACATCCGCATTTGTTTTCGCTCTCACGATGCATTTTTTCTTTCACGTCGAGAAATGTCTTTCACGTCACAAGAGGTTGTGAAAAAAAATGAAAATTTTTACTCATTCAACCCCTTTTTTCTTGAAAAGGACACGTAATAAATAATTCTAAAAATAATTCAAAAATTTTAAATAAAAAATGGTCCAGAAATGAAACAAAAAGTAGACATTTTTCCTTCAGAGTTATGTATTAACCCTTTTTTGGAAGTGAGTGAATATTTACAAACTATATGTAATATATAGCGGATCCAAGATGGCGGACCAAACAGTAGAAGCTTCACCGAATTATCTTAAATAATCGTTAGTCGGGTTTTTTTGGGGTCGCTGAATAAGAATCTGGTGTCTGATTCCTAAGATTGCAAATGGCGGATCAAATAAGGAGGATGGAAATTGAAATCACTAGTAAACTCTTTCTGAAGTAGTTTTCCTGTAGGTTTTTGAGGTGATGAACACGAATCTGTCATAAGATTTTCAAAATTAAAAATTAATATCATTTTCATACTCACCGTCTTCACCTGCATTGCCACTTGGGATTTCAGCAAATTCCATCATAACTTTTTTTATAATTACATGCGCCATTTGTATCCTGCATGTTGAATTTTGTAAATGCAGTGGTATTTTTATAATCTCTGCTCTTCAAACAGCACACTTCATATACTTTTAGCATATGACCATTACCAAAATTCCCCACTAACGAATTAGATTCACAAAAATACGGGTTTTGTAGATATGATTATTTGTAACAATTATAAATAACTGTAGGTTCACAAAATATAATTATTCTTCCAAAGTTTAAGTATCTCTTTGATTAATTGTAAAAGTACTGCAAACAATTTCTTTTCGTAGTATGTAAGAAATATTATTTACGTTTACAGAAATAAATGTTTTATTTACTTGAACAGAAGTATACACTGTATACGTTAAAAATTAATTTTAGATTGTGTATACATTAAAAATAGTGAAATTTTAAATAATATTATTATTTTATCACTTAATAGTAAACCGAATTCTTATGATTTTTTTTTGCATGTATGAAAATGTTGAAATACTTTATGATTACAGAAATTATATCCCTATTATCGATCTATCTTGTAAATCCTTTTTCTGATTGTGCATGAAAGTGAGCTTCAGTAGTCGTGAATAGAAATCCACATATTTTTTCTCAATGTGAGTTTAGCTAAAACTATATATATATAGGAAATCATATAAAGAATAGATATCTTTACAATATTTTATACTGGGTCAGGCTGCAAACAGTACTGTGTTGTGTCTCGCCCGTTGTAAAATTATTCTTGTGCAATTTTATTATTATTATTATTAATATTTTCTCAGGTTTAAAATATATCAAAGAAATCATTTTTACGTCCACAGAGTTGTCTTATTTAAATTTTTAAATAATGGTCTGTCGCAATAACATTACTTCACTTATTTCAATTAATTTGGATGCTTACGGGTACCAAAGATATTTAAGGTCTACATAACTGGAAAAGTTATATGTTAGAACATTACGATATTGATGTCTGTCCAGTTCAAATTAAACCTTCCTGACATAATCAGGTCAGGTCATAGACCATATATATATATATATATATATATATCCATATATTGTCGGATGCAAGTGTTTTCATACTTTAAAATGTTGTACCATTGTTAATACTAAGTATAAAACTCACCACAGACTCAACCAGATTTGATCTATATTGCAGAAGCTGTTCCTAGTTATGTCAAACGCTGTTTATTTCCCTTATCGGCATCATTTTACATCATTGATTGCACTTTCGTTTTATTTACTAAAACTAGAGAAACATACAAGAAAGACTACCCAACTGCTTATTTCTTAACCATATGTTAACCACTTCCCACTCAGGCATCCATGAGTCGGAAAATCTGACGATTGAATATAAACTCGACATTCCGCTTTGGGTAAGTACCCGAAAAGATCACAATCTTAATATCATTTATTAAAATTACAGTAAACCTTAAACTCGAAACAAAGTTGATGTTTTCTCCGCCTCTTTGGCTCGCTCATTGCAGGTAATGCATATTTTTACCGGGTGTTCACACGAGTCTTTAAAAATCAATTTGAAACAGTATCACAAGATGGGTATTATATATTGCATCAGTTGCGCAAAAATGCTCGAAAATTAGTGACACAGGCTTATACCGTGTACAACCAATACGTATCATGCACCACGGTTTTTCGTTACTGTAATTCACAGTCGTTGCGTCGTAGTGCCAGACGCGATGAGCAAGCGCGCGCGCTAAAAATGATGTATGCAATTAGGGCTCGTTTAAGGGCGTTTAGCGAACCGCTTATCGCTGCCATTACTGTTATTATCGACTTATTACGTGGTACCAAACCCCACGTCTCCGTACGTAAAATACCTCGCCGAATGTTCCTCGCGCCCTTTTCTTGCGTCGATGGAATTTACTGATTTTGACAACCAGCGGCGGTGTTGCGGTATATTCATAAGGAATGTGTGCGCACATTAGGGGTAAGGTAAGTTGAAAGTATATTTTAAGCTTCAGCCACAAAAGGCATATTTTCAATAAAAAAAGATTATGAATGTGCTTCGACCTGAAATTACAAAATTTTGTAACAGTTTGTGCGAAGAAGAAGCATAAAGGATTAGAATGTTCCCGCAGTGCTTCAGCCTATTCAATAATAAGTCGGTTCTAATTAAAAGCCATTGTTACGAGGTACCACTTCGGACATCGAAGTTTAGTTCTTTTGCATATGACATTTGCAATAAGAGTCATGGAAAATTGCAAAAAACCTTGTCCCGCTGTCCGAGATAGACTACTTATTTTATTCTGAGATGTGAGTTTCTGATAATACAGCACGTAATAAGCTGTTTAGTGCAGTGAAACAGCAGTTGTGCTCAATTTGGAAAAATTTGTGCTGCTACAGTTACAACTCTTATCTTGGGGAAATGCAGCACAACGTCGTTGATAGTTTTAGGAGCAAACTAGTGGCAACCCTATGATTATGTTGTACGATGTCCTCAATATTCCTAACATCAATTTATTCTTCCGAAGCACACATTCTTTTACAGTATAAATTCATACATAAGGCATTTTGTGCCTGAGCTCATTAAGAATATTATAAAACATCGAAATATCAAAATGACAAAATTCTAACTTCATTTTCTGCGATCACAATGTGTTTTATTTTAAATGTCACTATTCATTTCATTGTTTAAATCAAGTTACATTCTTGTACTTTTTTGTTAATTTTTCTAGTCCTGTGTCGACGGTATGCAAATAATATACAAATATATATGTATGTAAATTTGATACTAAACAAAAAAAAATATATTATCAATTAATCTATCCATATGTTTCTAACATAATATATTCTATCAATATCTTGATTGGAGAAGAATTAATTATTATAGATATTAATGAAGAGATTCATATATTTTATTAAGTGTATATTGAATATAACAGACTGGGTAAAGATTTTTATTTCGTACCACTGTGTCAACAATTTATTTTAATTGTATACTTTATCAACAAAAAGCTAGACGGAATGGTTCCAAGCATAGTCTATGTATGAGGGCAGATAGGTTCGAGCGTAGTTCTGAGAAGATTTATTAAAAAATTGTAGTTACATTTTTACATTATTTACATTACATCACAAATGATCATTTTTATTTCGTTTATATCCATCCAACTTGTATTCTGAACGTACAATTGTTATCCAATTTAGAACTCATTTTGATCTACATCAATTACCAGATTTATCCATATACTGGCAGTATGCATACTGTCTCGTAATATTGAAAATGAAAATGTTTTAAAATAATAAAAACTATTATAGAGGTTATGTAATACAATTAGCTGTGTTTGCAATACCCAAATTTGATTTTGATGACAAATTATAAATTTAAAAATGTTGGCTTTAATACAGCAGGACAAATTTCAATGAATTTACCATCATTTTATCAAAAAAAAAAACAGGAGATACAGGATAATTTAAATTTGTTGAAAAAAATAAAGATTTTTTCGGGAAAGCTGCATTACAACCCCATGAATTCTTCATCTATCAGCGAAATATACAGTATCAGCACTACTTTTTAAATTTAAAATTTGCTATTTTAAAAAGCGGATTTTTCTATGTATATCCTTTATCCATTTTCTATTATTTTCAAACTAAACCTTTTTTGACCTTTTTGAAGAATGTATAAGGAAGAGATTTGCCTAGTAAGTCTTTTTCAAGTCTATTGAATTTTCCCGTATACAAACATTAATCAAATGAAATTATTTAAATTTATTTCCATTAATACTCAAAAGGTGTATTATGTTCGTAGATGTTGTTACAAACATGCCGTATTTTTTCCGAGCATAGATTGAAGTAAACTAGATGTCAGTGTCATAGTATAGGGATTGAATCCTTTATGTTATATGACGAATTATAATGTTTAAGTTGGGTGTGTGTCCGTCAATTGATTGTTTTTCAAAAACGATGGAATACAATGATTGTATTGGACGTTTCGGACGTTTCGCATGTGGGCCATCTTTAGGTATCACTTAAGCCTTACGATAGTATAGTTAGGGCTTAAACATTGTGAACTCATTTAAAACATTCCGAACGCAACACTGAGTTGCAACAGTGGTAATTTAAATTATGATAGGAAAAATAATATTATTGATTATTTTATTACAATCAATATTCAAATATTAGTATTCAAATACTATAGAAGATATGAAAATTTAATAATAAATGTATTGAGAATGATTCGTGTGAGAAATGTTAAATTATTGTTTTTAGAAATGTTGCAAAATGTAATGTCGTATTTTAATATTAATTGGAAAATAATAAATTGCTCAAATATTCGTTATTTTTATATTTAATTTTTAAACATACTCGTATTTGGGTTAATCCTTTAAGTCTTTCAATCCCGATTAGTGGTTGGAAATTTAAAATTCATCACTTACTTTCGTTAGAATTAACTCTATTTCATGGTTAATTATAACAAAATTTTGAGATTTTAATTAAAAAAGTACTATTTCGGACATTTTGTAAAATTAAATTCACCCACATCACATCACTGCATATAATATTACGATTTATTATAACGTTATAAGCCTAATCACTCATTTTTACACAACCCTGTAAACACGTGGATCAGGTAGGAGGAAAACTGGTTAGTACGTTGAAGCTAACTACACGAGGTTGTCATACTCATATACATATTGAGCTAATTTGCAAAGTATTTTACGTAAACTCGTGCTTTATATGCGCAAAATAATAATGCAAGTATACCCTTTTTGTCATAAAATCAATGTTGACAGTTCCTTATATCTTACGAGGTACGAAAGAACTCGCTAATTTCCGTAAAGATATTGCAGATTATGGCTTATAATGTTCGGTTATGCTTATAACAAGAAACAATAACCGATAGCATAAAAATGATCTATAGATTTAACCAACAAGGAATTTCATTATCATTCTTGTTAGTAATTTTATTGAATAAGGTTTTATAATTGTTCGATGGTGGGTCTAAGCCATAATTTGATTAATAATTAATGAAAACATAAAAAGACGAAATAAAATTGACTTGATATATTCTTTCATTATAATTAAGAATATTTTAAATACTTTAACTTAACCTTAACTTTAACTATGTTTAAATTCTGTTTGAAATTAATTAAATTTTATACAACTTTTTCCTGTAGTTTCAACAATTAGTAATAAACCTAAATAAATAATAGTACCTTGAAATTATTATAATCTAAATAATAAGGTAAATAAATTATTCTAATGTATTGTACAAATTATTTATCCAGGTAGGTGACGCTGCAATAACAAACATTTGACAACATTACGATAAAGAATTACTAACGAAATAGCAACATGAGAATAAACTGCATGTTAAAATTTGATGAAATAATAATTTCAGCCGGAAAATAGAGTTATAATTAAAACATTTGTATAGGAAATTTCAATATATTATTGGGAAAATATGACTAATAGCTTTATTACATATTTCCCAAAGACAACATAAATGCAATGCTAGATTATTTCATTCAAGTTGTTGAGTTATTGTTAAATGTACCCGAAATATGTAAAATTCATAAAAATATTCAACAGATATTATTGGTATATTTTTATATATATTATTATATCTGTAATAATGAATTAGCCAATACTGATTCGAACATCTGTTTAAAGTCAACAATATTTTGGCTCACACGCTCTTGACACTGTGAATAATATTGTACATATTTTCAAAAGAAAAAGAAATGTGACATAACACAATATGTCCAAACTCACCACAAATTCTTTTTATGTATGAAACGTAGTCGCAGTCAAGAGAAAGTTTTTTCCACAGCAAAAATACAAATTTTGAAATAATGCAAACAAATATCGAATACATATATTCACTGTGAATATATATGAATAAACATAAATTTAATCTACCAGACTTTTGACCTCGTAAATTGTGCATTCTATGCATTTTTCTGAATAGTATTGTCCTTCATGCGCTTTTCCTTTCATTTATTCGGGACCTTTGGTATTTTCTTCTGACCTCATGTCTCAAAGACCTTCACCTAGTTTGCTATTTTCCTATAAATTTCACAAAACATTTACTATGAAGGACAAAACATCTAGACGATATGTACCTACTGGGATGTTTGAATAGATTTGGACAAACCATAATTTTACTTAAATGCTAACAGATCGGCAACAGTCACTTGTTAACTGCATCAAAAACCAAAATTGAATTCCAAATAACCGTGGGCGGTGCATGCTGCATGTAGAAATGTGCACACTTGGAGCAATTTATGGCCTTAATTGTCACCTTTATTTCAAACTTTTGTATTCGTGTATATACTTGGACGACTTGGAAATTATTCGTATGTACAATTTCTGTAGTTTAAATAATTTTAATGCGCTGATTTTATTATCATCATATAATTTTATATTGCATTTATGAACAATTTTGATATATTATATTTATTTAACTGAATGTCTGCCGTCTACATAACGCATGCATTAATTATATATTTATCATCAAATTTATAAAACAACAATCTTTTCTTAAATGCATGGAATTAGGGAATTTATTATCACGATAAATTACTGAAAAAAATGTATATAATTAAATATGAAAAGCCTAAACAATTAGAATTTACTTGATTCGACATTTTATTTAATATACAAATAGATAACACTGATTAATTACTCGCACACTGTTTGTAATATTATAATCGTTACGTGTATCATCATTTTCAGGGAGTCTATTGACATCAGTGAAGTGAATTATTACTTCTCTCCATCTATTACTCCAGTATCGCACGTATTAGGAAGTATTGCAATCTGTATCAAGGTATAAAATTACGTCTGTGATTACACGAAGGAATTCGAGTAGCAGTAATTAAACTGATTAAAGGTGAATTATATGTACCATTAGCACGAAGCTTCGTTAGCGATTTATCTGTAAGCACTAATGCATACACGTTCAAAAAAGTACCGGAGAACATCTGTCGCACTGTACGATGTTCACTATTACCATTGAATGAAATTCTACGCACAGATTCAACCAATTGCATCTTGTCTATTATATACATATTATATGATTATGTTTTGATTTCATATTAATTAATTTTATTTAAACTGTCCTTTTTGTCGGGACTGAATAATTATAAAAGTTGAAATGTTTCCTTAAAACTAATAAACGCAAGTATCATTAAAACACATATAATGAATATTAATTCATCATTTATTAATTAGGCTATAATTAAGCAATGTTACATCAATGAAGTAGCCATTGGCACATTTAACGAATTACCAAATATTCTACATTAAGAAGAAAAATATTCTCTTATAATTAAAGTATCTAGTATCCTTTCGTTAATAGCTAAAAGTATATCTCAAAAGCATCTGGTAAAACGGTCGTTGTGAATTTTATAACAACCATTTAAAAATTGCTGAATTCTAAATTGTTTAATATAATGTGGATTGTATTCCACATAATATGACAAATGAAGAAAACATGAAATCATATTGAAATATTTGAAACCTTCAATTATGAAGCCAGTGTACTGAATACATATGATATGAAATATAGGTATAGATCAGCAAAAATTGCATCCAAATTGTTATCCCGATTATGATATAACTTGGCTAGTGCTTTTTTTATTAAAAAAATGTATTACATGAGAGTTTGTGGGATCCTTAATTAAAAAACTGATGTCAGATTCTTGATCCTTTTTGAATTTAAAGTATTATATATTTTAAACTCCGAGTTCAAACTTGAAGAGCCCTCTTAGAGTTCCAAAACGTCGGCGAAATTAAACAAAGCTTTAAGAGGGAACAAGATAAACAAATTGATTGTGATTAATTTGCGTATGTTTTATTGTGAAAAGATTTCTGGCATTTGGTCCTGTTCATATCAGCTAGACTTTCGATCTGACGTGAAAATATTATTCACAGTCAAGAGATCAAATTACATAGAGGTGTGACGTCATTTATCGAATAATAATTCATTTATCGAATCATTGACAGTGAAAATGGAAAAATCATATTTCGTTAGAAAAAAAATAATTAATCTTTAGCACTGATACTAATTTTTTTTAAATGTAAACTGTTATTCGAAATATTGCCTTAAATGAATAATTTTTTGATTTAGACTTTAAGAAAACTTAATTAATCATCTGGAAAATCAATATTTGAAACGTTATTGAAACATTAGACAAAAACTGAAACACAGAAAAAAAACAATAACATGATGTACAAAAGACAGTATTTCAACATTATAATCCCAACGGTAGTATGACATGTAGTTTTTTGCTATTGCACAATAGTTATATTTTCTGTCCTCTTAATAATCGTTTTTATATGGCAAT
This sequence comes from Trichopria drosophilae, assembly GCA_030407085.1. Lineage (NCBI taxonomy): Eukaryota > Metazoa > Arthropoda > Insecta > Hymenoptera > Diapriidae > Trichopria > Trichopria drosophilae. The sequence goes on along the minus strand of CM059583.1, from coordinate 65,633,177 downwards.
AATAGACATTAATCTTATGTTTTATAAGAATTTAAATGTGTTTTGACACGCGACCACCAGTCGCAGTTTTACTTGAGACCAACAAACGAATTTTAAACACATTATTGCAACATTCAGTGCAATATTGAAGTATCTATCGAATATTGAATATTGACCACAATAGGTGACTTTAAATTTATTTCATTGGATTGTAAGTTTCTCAAGATTCGTCTAAATAAACATTATTTTACAAATATATTTGCATCGCAGTATTTTGGCCAAACATTTTAATGGATTGATGAACTGTTTAACTATTCTTTTTGTTACATATTTTATTATTATTTAATATTACACCAAACTATTTAGGTAGAATTATATATTTCGGTAGAACCTGAGATCGCATTTGCAAAGTCTTGTTCGAAAAGAAGTGTGACCATCCCGATCACAAGTCTTACGAATCATTTGTTCGAAATTCTTTAAAAGACACCGAGGCCTCTTAATCAGCGCTAATGAACGTCTTGGGTACGTGACTCCAGAGCAAGTTCATTTACACGTGGAGTATTGTTTTTCAGGTAATACTCATTTAGAAAGTTGGGATTCACGCATCTGTATTCGTCTCGCGTATATTGTACGCAATAATGCTTGGATTAAAGACATCTGTAATTGATAATAAATGATTGATATTTAATTAGTTACAATGTATTAAAATAAACATGTGTTCATTTGGGAGTTAATATTTTCTTTTAATTTAAATTTAAACTATTTTTATATAAATCTTAGTTTGCATTATTTTTCTTAAAATCATCGAATATCCTGGATATGTGCAAGAAAACGTAATATCCAATGAAATAAATAGTACATTCGAAAATGGTTAACTAAAATGGCTAAAACAGTTCACCTGTACTTCACTACGTAAATCTACTCTTAATATGATGTAAACATAAAGGGCATCGAAAACTAAGTAGCAAGATATAGATTATACGTGATATTTTAAGCAAATGAGTACCAAAATTGGACCTATACAAATTTCTGTGGCGAGCCATTGGCTTTTTTTTTTAAGAAAAAAATTCTTATTCAAAATAACTCGGCTGGTATGAAAGTTATTTAGATGAGTGCGAACTCATCTTACACTATTTTTGAACCTCTAGAATTCATTTGGTGACTTTTAAGGGTTTTATGAATATTTCTCTAGGTATAGCCACATAAATGTAAAAATTTTCGAATTTTGCAGTGATCTGGTATACCAAATTTTACTAAATAATTCACGACTTATTATACAGAAATAATTTGTAGGACATAAGACGTCCCAAAGATTCTTATAAAGATTAAGAGTCCACAGGGAGCCTCCTAGTGTCGTGGAATTTATCGACAAATCCACAGCATTGCAAAGTCCGTTATTTCAAACAATAATTGCCTGTCATTAAGGAGAGAGTACAGGCACAAAATCCGCTTTATGCAATACATCTTCAAAAAATTTGAAAACATTTTTCTATAGGCATTTTTAATGTGGAGTACACAGTGGGGCTTGAATAAAAAGTGTGCCATTTTTTCGACGAGTAAAAAAAATGTTTAAATCCATACGTAATTACTTATTAATTCCGTAACTTTTGATTCGACCATTCAATTTGGATTAAAAAAATCCAGAAATGTTTATCAGAAATATGGATAAATTTTTGCCTATCTTTAATTTACCAAATGATATAGTAAAATATTCGAAACACTTTTTACCCGTGTATAGTGCACATTAAATTTTAACATAAATAAAACATTCAAACAAGAGATACGCTGAATATTAAATATTCTTATGAACCATCTGCACAATTAATATAAAAACTTGACATGCAAATTTATTAGAGGTAATTGAGATAAGCTCGGAAGTTCAGAAATATTCATCAACAACCGCTTCTGACGACGCTGTCAAAAACACGGAATAATTACAACGAGATTATTAATCATGTGACATCTTAAATATCGCAATTTTGGTTTTCGTTTGTACAGTTCGTGATTTCCGAGTACAGCGGTCGTTTATTCAGCAATAAATCGCTGCAAAAAGTAAGTGACGTGTAGGGCTGAGAAGAATCAAGCCCGCGTATCATACGAATGATTGCGACCGGATTAATCTTCCTTTCACCGTTTTTTGCGTTTGAGGTTTGTTAACGAGCTCCCGATGAATTGCTTCGAAACGCCAGTATAGGTCTCTGAGGTCGAACTCTTTCTACGTCCGTCTCAGAGAAAGATCTTCATTCAACCTGCGAACTCGACGTTTCACAGATGAAACGTAATAATTGCGGGTTTCACGATATCTCCTGGCCATTATGGATTTCGAAAGCGCAGTTTTCAGATGCTATTTTCAATGGAAATCGGACTTGTGATAGAGAACAATCTATTCATATTGACCTATTTATGTTTGAAAAGATCAATATTAAACAAAATTTTACTTCAATATCAAAGTTAAGTCTATTATCAGACTTCTTAAACTATTAATCGATAATACCAATATATGAGTGATTTTCGTGAGATGGTTTACAAGTTCTGTAAAATAAGTAAAATAGCCAAGCTGGCTTATCCGTCTTGAGAACGTCCTATACCCAACCAACTCCGCAAGTTATTGCACTAATAGTGTTTAGGTCTGAGTACAGGTAATTGCTTAATTTTGGACTTAACACGCGATGTATTATAAATCAAATAAACCTATTTTTCAACTTGACAGCTTATTCTTAAACATGTATATTTAATTTATAAACAAAATATATGGATAGAGACTGTACACGTTACATGTGTATGAAATCTAATGTACTTAATTCATAAAAATAAATCCCATTTTGGAAGTATATCGCAAGATTCTATTTTATAACCTAAAATGCAATTTCGTAACTCAAAATAAAACTTTGTACCTCAACATTCATTTTTCCAACGTAAAAATTTACTGCTTTGTGACTCATCATTTTCTTTGGTGCCATTAATAGAAATTGTAATAAATAATTTTTGGTCATATTCACGAATTATATATAATTGAAATTAGTCGAATTACAAAATTTAATAATCAACATTTTCTATATTAATTTTTGGTAAACCTTCGGAAAAAGCACCTCCTCCTAAAAAAATTTGTTTGTACCCTATTCCGACGTATTTTTGCCTCCTGATTACGAATATGACAACAAAAATTGCGGGTCGGACGTGTTAAAGCCGCTATTTTGAAAAAATAGCCAAAAAACGCTTTTTTTTTTTAGTTTTTTGCATTTATTTTCAAAAATACGAATCTGACAGATAAATATTTCAAATAAAAGTTGTATAGCGCAAAATTCTCGACAAAAAAAATTATATACATTTTTTCCGTAATTGCAACAGTAAGCCCGTAAATAAGGGTTGAAAGTTCCCATGATGCGTTTCTACCGAGTACTAGCTAGATATAATTCCCGAACCGATTGTGAATCTAGGGGGTGCTTGCGTGCTGGGGGGCTCCGCCCTCCAGACCCCCCTTTTATACTACCCTAACCTCCAACCACACTGGTGTGGGTAAAAATCAGTACCATGTGCTATGTGAATGGTCAGAGATTATGTTTGTAGTAAATAACGTACTAATATAGCACGTGGGTTTGATAATCACCGACATCTCTGTGGTTGGAGGTTAGGTTAGTATAAAAGGGGGGTCTGGGGGGCGGAGCCCCCCAGTATGCAAGCACCTCCTAGGTTCACGCATTGTACTGAAAATTCACAACACATACTACTTCCTTTTATTCGATAGGTAACACTAAAGTATCCCTAGGTCCACGCATTGCCTTTGCAAATTTGCAGTTGATTATGCCCTTTCGAAAAATAATGCATGAAACTAGGGCCCAATCTCACGAGGATTCGACTATATGGGTTTTGGTCCGCCTCGGGTTTTTTATTTCCCCGATACCCTCCATAACTGGCGGGCATTCCCCTATCCGCCACCTGGGGAGGTGCTCGATGTGAGACCCTGTGTACTCGGTAGAAACCCATCATGGGAACTTTCAACTCTCATTTACGGGCTTACTGTTGCAATTACGGAAAAAAAAGGTATAAATGTAAAAAATGTAAAAAAAATGTGAGAATTTTGCGCTCTACAACTTTTATTTGAAACAATTTTTTGTCAGATGCGTATTTTTGAAAATAAATGCAAAAAATTAAAAAAAAAACAGTATTTTTGGCTATTTTTTAAAATAGCAGCTTTAATACGTCCGACCCGCAATTTTTGTTGTCATATGCGTAATCAGGAGGCAAAAATACGTCGGAATAGAGTAATTTAAATTTTTTTTTGCGAGGAGGTGCCTTTTCCGAAGGTTTACCTAATTTTTTTTTAATATTACTAAAAATTCAGCGAAAAAAAAATATTTTTTATTCGTACGAAGTGTATCATAGGTGTCACGTATAAATATTATAGGTAGTATTTTGTATTGCGCGTGAAAATATTATGCATCAAAATATTACTAAATAATACTATACGTCAAAATATTATACGACAAGAATATTACAAGTCATAATATAAGTCGCCAAATACATTAAAACATTAAAATAAGATAAATAAAATATAATGTGCGTGTGTAAAATATGCATGGATTAATTAATGTTTTAATTAGTAATTTTCCCAATAAATCTCTATTATTTGATGAACATAGTGTTTTTTAATATGCATATTTTTAATTTTGTGTTGTGAATGTGCTGTTGTGACGTGTTAAATTTGTGTCTTGTGTAATATTGAGACATGTAATCGTATCATAAGAATATAGTAACCTCAAAATGTATTATATTCATACAGAAATTCTCTCAATTGCTGTTTTAAACATTAGACAGTTTTTCGATTAAGACAATGTAATATATAATTACATATAAATTAATAATATAAACACACATTTTCTCATTTTAAATGCACCCTCTTTGTCAATAGTATTTTACCCTACATTTTAAAAAAAATCGGTTTTATTTTCTGCTATTTTACATTACTATCTTTTGAAGTACCGTGACATTGCCGTTAAATTAATGAGCAGTACAGTAGAGTGCCTCCCGAATATCTGAGGCAGAGATTTTAGCTGAGAAGTCATACTTTTGTTGTATATATAATATTTATATTAAGGGTGGATAAAGTGGAATATAACACGAAAACAATCTTATAGTAACTTAATGTTTTATTTCCATTCATGTAACTTAACAATTTATATGTTCTTAACTATCACATATGATATTAGGAAACATCTTCACTTATTTCGTATAGATGTTAACGCAGTTTAATGAATTTATATATATGAGAAACCATTATTATAAATCTTACTAATGTAAAATTACTAAAAAAAATAATAATTCATAAATCATTAATTGCGAACGTATTTAAATGGCACATATAATTCTTATAGAAAAATTGCATTATTATTCCTGACTGCTAATTTCAATTTAAAAAGTTTAAAAGTACGTGAAGTAATTGTTGATTTGAAATATTTATATCGGCTACATTTTACATCTAATTTAAAGTGTAAAATATGTGTTAATTAATAAGTTGCTCTACAAAACAAATTAAATAAAATTTTACCAATTTTATAATATATAAAATGTTAATACGTATTTTGTAAAATAATATATTACTAGTGTATACTGTTTCATATCTTGAAAATATGCGAAAATGTCAACATAGCAAAAAAATGTCTAGTTTTATTCTTATCATCATTTATTTTCTATACATTTCGTAGATATTATCAATTATTACTTTTTTCTCCCTTGTGTATCTGCAAGAGATACGCTTGCCATATTCCAAGTTTTATTACCTGATGTTTTAACGTTTAAAGTCCTTTTACTACAAAAACTGCTGCTCATTAAGTTGATTACTTTAATTTTTATTTAAATATCAAGTACGTAATTACTTTCTGTTAGTTTACGTAATGCCATGTAAATATATTTCGTAAATTTATCGTTTTACACAACAAACTCATTTGACTTAACGATAAAATTTTTCTTCGCCACGAGGAAGTGATTAGTCTAAAGAGGACCTTTTTGTATCTTCGGCTTTGCCTAGGTAAATCTGTTGAAAATGAATGAGATCATTATATCTGGACGTGAAGCGTATACCTACTCCTACTAGTAGGCATGTTAAGTCTCAGTGGGAGCAAAAACTTCGAGACCAGGATAAACGGTTCATCCCCCAAAGGGGGACGTCGACATTACTGATATATTTTCTTAGGGACACATAGGGTGTAGCTTTCCTTCGTGGAAGGGTCTATTGAAAAATTGACTTCGTTCGGACAACGATGATTTCTAGCCTCTACGTGATGCAATCGGATGGAAAGAAACTAAGGCCCTAGATAATTCTAGAGATTAAACTGTCTTCGGTGTTGCACTAAAAATGCAAAGTAATTTCGAAGGTCGTGAGTTAGGTGAATAATTGTCGATTTTGACACCAGTCATTAGTTCCAAGCTTTTGTCTATCCGGAGAAGGAGGATTTTATGTTTGGTTTTTGCTTATTCACATCCTAATGCCTTTAAGCGAGAAAACTTTTTTTTTTCATTAATTCCGGTTGTCAATGCTTACCATCTTTATTTCATGGTATTCTTATTTTATTCTTCATTTTTATATGCCGGCCTAATAAATATTCAAATTTGTTCTTTCAAAGGAATTTGAAACGACGAGATTATTGCGAAACTGGTCGTGGCAAATGAAGAAAGTTGAATCAAGACAATTTTATTAAAACATGGCGTCATTAAAGGAAAACAATTAATTAAAGCCCCGCAAAATACTTTTGGTGTAAAACGCGGAAGCCAGAACTTTCGAGTTATATTACGTGGTTGCATTACTTAAATATCGCTCTAATGCCGTTAATATCCTCGCAGCTTGGAAAGCCGAACACCATAATTGGGCATAAATATGAGCATGTGCGCCAATCATGAAATTCCGCTCGGCTTGCGCCGCACGTATGACTCGTCCGTTGAATCCAGTTTACGAACCTGAATCCGTCGCATCGTTGGGCCTGATTTACGAGAACACCGGGACGTAAACTACCTACATATCCTGTAGTCAAACGCAATCAAGGCATTTTTAAACACCTACTTGGTACCTCCGAACAAGTAACCGGCCAAGTAGGTAGGCACCGCTACTAATGGAGGCTAATCGCACCGAATGTATCATATTTCGCGAACGATCAGAGGTTCCCGAGTCAGCAGCCATATTGGAATCCATCGATCGTTGACGAACAAGATCCCACAGTTGTATATCGCTCGTTTTTTGTATGTGTTGAGGAGTTATAGAGGGTTTCGGCAATCATATCGCTAGTTGCAACTCTCCAACTTACTATCCGTATCTGTAATCTTCACGTCGAAGCCAATGTTTAAATTTACAGATGTGCGAACTGTCGAAACGCGGTGCTACCGATGAAGGGGCAGGATGTCTCTACGTCGGCATCAGGTAGAAAATGATGTGTGTGATTTCACGGAAGGATATATCGAAGCAGTTTTAAATCGCATCCTTTAACCAGGTACTTAGCGCTCATTTGAAGCAATTCGTCTCGCCATTTTTTTTTCGAGCCGGGAATGTTAAAAAGCTTCATGCGCGGCGCGAGGCGGATTCTCATTTTGCGATATCCGACGGTAATTTCGAATGCGCCGAAACAAGTAAATTCGGGGGCATTCGACGCAAGCAATTTAATAAATTATTTCTCTGAAACCACTGTTAAAATTAGTCTCCTTCCATATCCGCAATTGTCGCACCGGCTGAAAGAGAAAACAAAATTTTACCCAATGAAATGCCTTAAAACATAAATTCATTTAATAGTAGTTTTCGATACAAGGGCGTACGCGTAAAGAACTTTACACACACACACGTGTGCCGAAATATTGTTTACGTACGGCATTTTCGTGCGTAAAGTATAATCGAGTGCGTAAAGTTTACTTTACGCACAAGTTTACTTTACGCACCGAAAAGACGTACATAAAATTTATTTTATACTTGTTATTTTAATATTTTATAATTTATCGAAATACTCGTTTACGTTAGTAAAAAGTATTTCTTTTATTAGAAATTTGATAGGGGGTGTAATTCCAATTTTCGCAAGTTAGATAATTTTAGCTTTATAACTTGAGGCGTAGTCTCTCGCGTGAAAAGAATGAAGAAGATCGAAACTTACAATGTCGATTATACATTCTGCAGCGTTCTATTATACTAAAATTATCTCACCTCTACGGTTTGCACGAAATTGTCTAATTTCATTTTTACCTATTTCTTTTCTAAATTGCAAGATGAGGTTATGCAAATGTTTGGATGTGCAACCAGTAGGTTTTAGAAAGTGCAGGTGGTAACGACGATGGTTCTTATAATCGCGGCAAGGTGAGGTTAACACCTAAATTATTGAGCAGTAAAGTAATTTCGAGGGCAAGATCAACTAGGCGGGAATCGTTGCAGCGTCAAGACGTTGCGTCGCAAATGGCTCAGATAAAGGTAACCTCTAAGTGGTAGTTATTTTCTGCTTTACTGCGATCCCTTTGACGCAATATTCTTATTCTTTTCTGCACTCTTCGATATACTAATCGCGACTGATTTGCTGTATCGACGATTTAACTTTAACACCTAGTGGATTATCCAGGTGAATATATGGTATAAGATAATAAAGACATTAAGTGACCAATCAGATAATGCGTCCGTGCAAAGTCCATTTCCATTATCATTCGTAATTATTTGTCATTACACTAAATACACATGATCTATACATATATCGCTAATAAGCGCAATTGGTTTACTAAGAAATAATATTTACCATTAGGTCTTAAGTACGCTGCATGGAGGTTACAGATTTACTTTGTACTGTCAACATTATTCAAGTATTATCCATAATTAATTGTGTTTTACCCTTCATAAGTCAATTTTCGCTGAAATAAAATAAAATTTTACATTTCATATCACGAGGTCTTTTTTTAATTTACATCGGTCGATAAATTTCCAATTTGATATCGGAGAATTTATTATTCCATGATCCATAAATGAATAGTTCTAGATTTCTATTAAAATATATAAGTTAAATAATCATTCATTTCTGATGAGTTTCGAAAAAAATGTTTTTAATTTATTTTAAAAAATAATCAATATTTTTTAACACTCCGGATGTAGAACTCGATGTTTCATCCTGCAATGAAATAATCGGGCGCTAATTATCCAGTCCCTCGCTTCGATCGTGCGATAAATTTCGCTTATTACATAATGTACTAATAAGGTTCTAATTGTATAGAATACTTCGTTAAATTATTTTATAATTTTCATTACTTAAGTATAATTCTTTAATCTGTATTATAGATGATATAATTTCTGTTTTTTTTATACATTTGTATAAAATTGTTATGTAAAATGTTAATAGTTTTCGTATATTTCTGCATTAAAGCCGACAAGATAACTAAATTATAAGATTTTTTAACGCATTTGGAGCTCAAGAAATTTTGATTTTGCCAAACTTTTTTCTAAAATAAAAAAGACCACTATATATATATATATATTCTAACAATGGGGCACTTTCGTTCGTTGTATGGTTGAAAATGCTTTCAGTGAATAAAATTAGGTACTCGGTAGCAGGTGACTTGTCCTCTAATTAGAGCCCTCTAACTTTATAACTTTTCGAGGTGTACCTAATATTACAATTTTGAGAAACAAATTTAAATTCGCTTTTAAGGCGATTCTATCAAATTGAAATATGCTACATTTAACCCATTTTTGTCGGTTAGGAGAAATTTGAGAATAGGTTATCGGCTTAACTTTTGCGGAAACTAAAATTCAACTTTTCAATGTTGACAGGTGGCTTATGGGGTAACTGCCTTCCCTTACGACATTGTCTTTAATATTTCTGTAATAATCCATCACAAATCAATAAAAAACAAGATTTTACTTGATTATATTACAATGATTCTAAATGTACATCGAAAATACATACGCAATCGGAAATTTTGAGGATATATTGGATGCCAAAATGAACTGTTATATTAATTTAATTTTATTATTAATTTAATGTTTCAATTGCGTCAAATGTTTTAATGCTCCTAATAGTAATTGTGCTTATGTATTAGATGCGTTTCAAGGAAATTTATTTCGAAAAATGTTGAAATATAAACATAGATTAGGTAGCACAGGTATATAGGGTTGTCACCTATATTACAAATGAATTTCTGGTCCTGCCAGATCGAGCCACCTTAAATAAATAGAAAAATATTTTAAAAAACTCTACATAACATATTTCGTCAGGTAAATTCACAATTTAAAAACAAATAATAAATTAATTTTAAACAATATTTCGTGATCAAAAAGCAAGTTTTCTATTTCAAGACAGAAAATCTATAAGGTGTACTCTTGCAACATTCCTACTGCTTTCAGATTTTCTCTACAGAGCTTTTTCTGCACCAATCAGAACTGTTACAACGAAACTCGAAAAATGACGGTCGAATAAAAATCAAAGAACTTAAGTACCTACTTACAACTTTATAGAAACACTAATTTATAAACGATTATTCAAATCATTGGTGTTGCATATGGTGGTGTACTAATTTCACACGTCAAATATTTTATATAATTCTCCGATATACTGTTCTCCATAGAGTTTATTGTCAATAATAATTTGTATACAATTCAAATAGAATACATGCTACATAAAAATATCAACATAAGTAATTAAAGTCTTTCGAACCTAGGAACAATTTCGCTGTGAGTTCAGATAATTCCTATGATTGATTACATTACAGAATGAAAGTTTGTTTTATCGATAATAGTATTTATAAAACTTAACGAAACCAATAAAAACTATATTTTTTAAATATATACAGACATACAATTTTCAGTAACGACTTCATCGTTATATTATTTATTTATTTAAGGTTGATGTAAAGAGAAACACGATTAAAAATTAAATGGAACGTTTTTATGTGTTGTCAAATTTTCAATTTATGAAATGCTCTATCGCCATTATTATTTTTATTTAATTATTTGAATACTTAGTTTTATCTTGTTTGAAAACATTAGTCTCTAAATTCCTTGGAATGGAAATTGAGCCATTCTGCCATTGAGAGTGAAAATTTCACTCTATTAAAAGTGATGTTGCACTCTTCTAGAAGTGAGTTTATTTTCTTTCACTCTTGATGGAGTAAAGTATCACTCTTGGTAGAGTGACATTTTCACTCTTAATAGAAGAGTGGCTCAATTTTCACTACAACGAATTTAGAGGGTATGCTTGACAGATTTTTAAACTCTTTCAGGCATCTGTCACAACCCTTTTTACTTCCAGACATTGAAACCGACTATAAATATATACGAGTAGTTATTTTTAGATCATTTCAACCGATTTACGGTCTGCAACATATATTCTTTAATTAAAACAATTGATCCTGTTTGGTTTCAGAAATAATAATGAATATTGAATATATGAAGAATTATATTGCATTATACTGATTTATATGCAACATATGTTGAATATTGTTTCGACAATATTCCATAAAATTTAACAACCCTCGTACATTTATTAAAGGAATTCTTACTAATTTGAATAATAACATGCTTTGCAACAATTTTGTAAGAATAAGAAAAATATTGTACAATAAACGCGAATAAACTGATTTATAGAAGCAAAAACAAAATATGTGGTGTACAATGTGGTGTGCAATAGCTTTTAACAATCTTACCGATGAATCGTTACATGTAAAAACTACATTCATGTCATGCAAACATATTATTTAAACGCAATAATCCATTTTATTATATACTGTGCTGTCTGTTTAATGAAGATGATGATTTAAGATATTCTCGAACTAAAGTTTTACAAAATTTTATAGAATAAGCGTTCAAATTATACTCGCGTACACGTAAAAGGTAAGTAACATAAAGTTAGAAGTTTGAAAAAATCTAGCAATAAATTTATACCTATTATTAACTTACGCAATTCCGAATCTAAATAGTTGAGGAGCATTCACGTGCTCCATTTGCTGTATGCATATATGCGAATGAACGGAAACTGCACAACACTCCATTTAATGACGTTATTTATGAGCATAAAATGTGTAATCTTGAATTTATTATCAGCACAAATTTGGAATATGTCGGTAAAATTTCCAGTCTTTATTATAATTATAAATATTTTGGGCAGTGTACTGACTTTCTTTTTAGGAAAGCTGGGGAGTGATCGTGGACTCCGAAAGACAAAAATGTGTTCATATATATTACAGAACTAATTTAAAGCGAATGGTGTCACAAAATCAGTAGATTGTTTATGGAAATTAACAAGAAACGTGCTCCATTTCAATAACCAATACATTATTCAAGAATAGTTCATTATAGTTATTTTAATGTTCAGTAAAAATATTAAAGCCTTTTTATAAATTTTTGCTTTTTGGAAAAAAGTAGTTAATTATACTTACTATGTGAAAGTTACTTACAATGATATTGCGTTAGTGGTAGAAGCAATGAATAATGATTTATCACTATAACAATTGTGAAATAGTAATATTCACCACGGCAGGTACTATAGCATTTGTTAACAGCTTCATTAGCACAATGAACAAAAAATAATAAATCTTATTATCACTTTTTTAATTTAATATATTCTAACATATCATGACTACCCCGAATGGTGAACATTTTATCGCTTTTTAAATCTCGTTTACCTCTCTTGGTAAAGTCCGTAACATCCAACGAGAATACGAAAAATTTAAATAACAAAAAAGGTAGTATTTCCAATTTTTTAACAGATTATTCTTCTTTTCTAAAGTAGTTACCAGGGGGTCCATTGTTAGGGTGATTCGTAATCTGCTCAAAACGAAAAAGCGAGGACCACCCTTAAACGAACAAAAATAATACAGCTAACCTTAGAATTGATCGACTTATATTTCTCGGTAGTGGATCAAAAACTATGAGGGTGTTATATACAAACTCTTGATACACGTGGCACTGCCAATAAAACTATTTCACAACAAAATTATTCATATCATGTAATATTCTGAAGATGGAAACTTAGTACTAAAGAAAATATTCTAGTACAGTAATATATTGCGGTCAAATTAAAATTTAGAAAAAATACAAAAATATTAATCCAATCAAACAACGAATAACAAACAAATCTTTAAATATTAAGCATGAAATACACACTAATATTTCTATTTAAAGTGAGACTAGGACTGCATACGGATTTATTATTACTTAAGATTAAACAAAGATTGTCAAGTATCATGTTTTTTGTAAGCCTTCCATACGGCTTTGCTCAAATGACATACATTACCTAGAGAATATATATATATATGTCTAGAGAAGAAAAATAGTCACTATGGGATTTTTTTTAGAAAATGTAGTTAAATGCTATAATAATATTTTGTAGCAATCAGTATTGAAATGTTTTTCCTGACAAGTAACTAAACGATTCTAAAATTTGATACATGCAGGCATGCACGGGAGGCATATAGATCAGTCTAAAAATGAACTATTTACTCTTATTAATATTGTTGTTATTACTCACTTTTTCTTTGAATTTCAGTACAAACATGTCTGCATATGAAACTTCATTAACATCGGACTGATACAAGTTGAGGTTAGGTTTGGTTATTTCAGGAAACGCAACGTGAAACTCCTAACCTGAAATTAAACTTTATAAGAGTAAAACTCGGTTGATTGAATCCGCAGTCAATTTTCTGTCTGAGAAATTAAATATTCTGTTCTTTGAAATCTGGAGGTTATATTGTCCAAGTAGAAATTTTGATACGGCCCTGATCAGAGCCTGTTCAGGCTGCCTGAATATATTACAAGTCCTTATCGTCTATATTATCAAGGCTTAAATCCGGCCCTGATCAGGGCTTGGTAAGGGCTTTATCAGGTCCTCATAAGGGCCTGATGAGGTAACTGTAAGGTTCGATTAAGTAATTAAATAAAATTAATATCATACAACTACATAAGTCACTTTCATATATAAAATATGACTACTCCAATCCAATCTACGGGAAAAATTAGACCAAATATTCAGAATGTGTTGTTAAAAGTCATAAAGATAACATATATTAATATAATAAAATAATAAAAGGCATACAAAAAATAAAATATAAATAGTATGGTCGAAAACCCGCTTTGGTTCATGCCAGGCACATCGCGGATAGTGTCAAACTAACGACTGGAAATTGGGGATTTGGTAAAAGTAAAATACGTGTATTATTAATATAATAAAAAATAATTATTTATATTATTTTTATTAATATATTATAAAAAAATTCCTCAAACGTGGTTTTAGACAAAATTCAATTGCGATAATCGATATTACGGAGTAAATTATGTCGGAAATGTGTGTCTATTATTGTTACTTATTTTGTATAATAGTAACAATTATAGATATTCGTTTTCTACATAGTTTATCTCGTAGAACCAAATGTCGCGTTCATATATCTTCTGAACTCACTTTTGACGATGTTTATAACAAATTGTTATATGCGGCTACACCTTTACACTTGCCTTTAAATTCCCTTATTAGCACATGATCAGGCGATCACTAAGTTTGCTTGATAATGTGTAGGTTGTAGCCCCTGATAAGGGCCTGGCCCGGCAATACTACGGCCCACCTTTTCGGGCGCACATGACTACTGTTTGATCAAGTTCTAATCAGTCAATATTATTGCAGCCTGATCAGGGCCTGATCCGGAAGTGGTAAGTCACACTATCAGGTGCGCCTGATTGCTGCCTGAATAGTGCCTGATCAGTTTTTAGGCAGCCTGGACAGATTTCTGCTCGGGTGCTTTCAAGGTATACCGTGGTTTTGACTTATACGTTTATAATTCATTGTATCAGTGCAGATTTTTCATGATGATAGATTGCCGTTTGTGGAGAATAGCCTAATACAAGACTATCGATAAGCGACGGTGCTTAGCAAGAGAACCGAATTATACTAGTTCTCGTAGTTTCGTTTGTTTAATGACACGAGAACAGAGATTTGAGAGATCGAATCGTCATTATACATATTTGGTAATGAAACTGTGTCTACTATAATCGGCAACAACCCCGCCATTTTGTAATTGTTCGATTCTAGTCAGAAGGAATTTTTTAAAATTCCTGAAAGAATTCCTGAAGAAATAATGAATGTAATGTGGCGAAAGGGAATGTTGAGATACCATTCCGAATCATTTATGTGAATTTTCAGATGCAAGGGCATGTTGGTATACTTATTTTGGGATACCCTTTGGCAACAAAAAGTCAATGTATGACTTCTGTGTGACGCGTCGAGTGAGAAATTTGAATGTTGAACTCAGTACTGCAATTTTGCGCACTCAAGAAAAAATGATTATTTATCATTGATTTTAATCTTGATTTAATACGTATAATCAGGAGTTGCAAATTGTTAACTGCCCCCACCACCGCTTAGCAACGTGCATACGAAAATACGAATTAGCAAGCAACTGGCAACGAAACACGCAAGTACAAATATTTATTTATAACCGGGAATAATTTGGAGCGGTCATAATTAGGCGTAATTTCTAGAAAGTGAGCTTAAATGCCGATTTACCCTTTTGACGAATAGCCGGGCCATGAATACCCCCGTCCCCTCGCCGTGCATAATTTCACGAAATGACCGGCGCGGCGGTCTTTCGGCAAGGCGCATTTTCTTACGCAATGCAATTTGAATTGCGTAATCATTCGCTTCGGCACGAAAGGAAAGGGCGCACGGGCCCCCCAAATCACGACACGAGCAATTTTCGAGCGTTCGCCGCGATTTCGAGAATTCCAAATGCTTCGACGGCTGCTGCAGTCGCGTGGCTCGCGTCAGGGAGAGTTTTTCGAAGAGTGCGCAAAAGCGACGCGGTCGCGCCTCTCACGCCACGCTCGTTTCTCCCTTCACGCGGCCCTCGGCCGCTTCGAAAGAGAAAAGAAATCCGGCTGGAGGGCTCGCGAATTATTTATTTTTCGAAGGAAGCGATTACCTGGTACCATTGTACCAAGTTCGGTCGCGTGCGATAGTCACGCCACCTTGTGGAAACGAGTCCGTAACGCATCGAGCGGCGGTAATTTTCTAAATCGACGGAACAGCTGCAAATCCCTTTACCCGAGCACTTGAATTTCCGAAGCACGCCGATTAGTGCGAGCGAAAAGAGCATCGGAAGATGCATCAGGAGGGATGCACCGATTCTCTCATAGCATAAGAACTTTACTTTAATTCTGATGCGACTCCAATTCGTGACTCCGATAGCATGCCCAACGAGTAGATGACATTTTACTTCCGTTGATTTTGTTCACTTTAATTTGCACGTATTAGCCTCCTGTGGTGTTTTTGACAGTGGGGAGTCGATCTGCCTGTTCATTCGCTTTTTAGATTCGAATCTATGGTGTCTATCTGCAACTATTGCGAAATAAATTTGATCGTTGCGAAATTGGAAATATCACGCTAGACATTTTTTTTCTTCTTCGTTATTTGATATGGTTGAAAAATGTACCTAAGACTAGTCTGTTCCCAGAACAAATTATACAAGAATACTGACACCAGTGAGATTTATCCGTCAGTCCAATTTCAAAATGAGCGGAATTTGACCTCATTGGCTTTGACCGTAGTTCTTATTTATTATTTTAACGGGCGGAATCGCCCTTTCATACAGTTTTTACGGGTGCACCTCAAAAACCAGACTTCAAAAACCCGACATTCAAAACTAGAAATTTAAAAAAACAGACGTTTAAAATATAGAAATTGAAATACCAGACAATTCAAAATACAGACGTTCAAAAACCAGATATTTTAAAATGTACATATTCTGTTAATGTAATTAAGAATTTAATTCGAAATGCGCTTAATAAATAATCTGGAGATCAAACTAATTTGACCTTCAAGTGACCTACAAAAAGGAATCCCTTGGTCAAGCATTTTTGACCTTGAAATGACCTTCATGATGTTCAATGGCATCATGGACGGCGATCCGAGATCATTTTTTTACGTAGTGAACGCACCAACCGGACTTATCTGTATTTTGAAATGTCGGATTTTTTAATGTCTGTTTTTTTAAATATTTGTTTTGAATGTCTGTTTGTTCAAATGTCGGGCTTTTGAAGTGCCAGTTTTGTGATTTGTTGGGTTTTTGAGGTGCACCCAGTTTTTGCTTACAATGAACTGTAAGATTTGCGAAAATTGCAGGTCGACCTTCTAGATGGCGCAATACTTCACATTTGTGGACGAAATGAAAGAACTGTAGAAATCTATACCAAGTACAGATGTCGTGAGTCGATTTCCGCAAGATAAATAATATTTTCGAAACGTAAACAAACAACGTGGTTTGTCTTACCAAGAGCGAGCAGCTATTTATGTTCTTCAATCCTGCTGAAGTTGTTCACCCGACGGGGATCGAACTCACCACCTACAACTTCGTAGTCCACTACGTTACCACCTGAGCCACGAAGCCGCTTATATTGTATGAAACGGCTATTTCAGTGAATATCTATTATTCTAAGAAAATCTATACATTATATGTAAATGGACACTAAAAACAATTGTTTACAAATTGATTTAATTTACTGTCGCATTTTAAATCATTTGAATGGATCAAAATTCAATTACCAAATTTTTTCAATAATATCCACCCGGGAAAAATGGATTATATATAATTATATATAAATTTAGATGCAATTATATATAATAATATATAATTATATATTAGCATATATAATTGTATATAATTGACGGCTTTGTATATAATTATATACAGCCAAAATGCATATATAATTATATATAATTGGATCTATTTGTATCAACAATTGTATATAATTGTATATAATCGTATATAAACATATATAATTATATCTTATTATATATAATTGGATCTAATTGTATCAAAAATTGTATATAATTATATATAATCCATTTTTTCCCGGGCATGTAGTCAAGGCTTGGCATTTTGCATCGATATATAAGAAACTTCATTTTTCTAATAAAAAAGGTTTATGGAGAATAACATGCCACGTCGCAACATAAAGCAGCAGCTTCCTATGTACCAAATAAAACCTTGGGAAAAGTACGAAGGAAAACCTATATACACTCCTAGCGGTAACAAGGGAAAGTAGCAATACTGAGAGTAGTATCCGGAATCCATCCATTACCTTATTTTCATTTTTATCTGAACGAGTCAGAACAATAACGGATTTCTGACTTTGAAAAAACTTGACAATGTGATATGCATTGTACGTCGGTTCAATAAGTGTAATAATGTGTTTCAAGATTTGACTCGCTCTTTGGCTTCTTTTTTTTCAAATGATAATCAAAGTATTGATACAAGCCAAGAAAGACAACATACAATAATTATTTCATTTTTTATCGTATTTCAACTATAACAGTATATTAAGTACAACAGCATCAGATTATGTACAGTTAATGGTTAAATATTTTAACTTAAAATAATGGTGTAAATAATATAAATACTAATAACATTAAATGAAGGAATATATAGGTTATTATTTCAAAAATATGAGGTATGGATTACTTAGAAAATCTCGACTTGGAGCTATTCATTTTGTACAATTACTGACATCATTCGCTTAGGCGAAGATCTTATATCCATCCGAGCAAAAAAGTTTGAGTTACTCCCAAGAAAGAGCTTGCATCAATAAGGTACCTTTAAGTTGGCTACTATAATTATAAATTATTAGGCTTCAAAAGTTTGAAACGCGCCCAATTTGAACCATGAAATTCGCTGTGATTTGGTTCGGCAATTGGGTTTCAGGGAAAAAAGAGTCCTTAATATTAACCCTTCTATACTTGTCACACATGATTATTGATTCCATCTATGTATAAGTCAAAACCTGTGGCTGCATTTGAGTGATTGCCTTATTTCTCCAGTACTATATAAATTACACAGTTTTACAAAGAGAAAAAACTGTACGCCCTATTATAGCTGCTAGGCACAAGGTAATGTATACATCAACAAAACTCGTGCAAAATGGTATCGTATCATTTTTTAATACAACTCAGAAATATCGTTTTATAGCCAATAAACCGTTTTTGGGCAGGTTGAAGTGAAATGTCAATCATTACTAATCTAATTTTTATTCTTTTCGACTATCCATGCCCCGTGTTGATAAAATGAAAACTGGCGAGACTACAGTTGAAAATATTGGCGATGATGCGAATATTATTTAAAGCCTAAGAGTGGTATTATACGATATTGTTTCAGAAAATTAAAAAACAAACTTTGGTAAACGTAAAAAAATGCCAAAATGCCAAAATTTAAAATTAGAAAATAATAGAAGCACTAAAATAATTCTATAGTTGTAATGGCAGGTCGTATCATATTTATTCCTCACGACGCGTCGTGATGTACATTCCACGAGCCCAACGTTCAGACAAATTTAATGAAAAATTCAAGAAAAAAACTTAATTTTCATTCATTTTCATTGAATAAATACTCAACACGGAATTATATTTACATACTTTTAAAATATTAATTAAAAAAATAAAATAAAATTTGAAAAAATTAAGAAAAATTGAAAAATCGCCAATACTTTCAACTGAACTTTCGTCAGTTTTCATTTCATCCAGATAAGGCATGGATTGTCGAAAAGGTACGCCTTTCGGCGTTTAATTTAAAGAAAATGATTCAAATCGAATACAAATAGAGACCTTGCATGGTGTGGAATTTTCATATATTAAGAGTTAAAATTGATAAATTAGGACTAAACGAGAAAAGTTACAACACAGTTTTGTAATTTTCAAAGTAATTATTTAGATATAAATTATTAAAATTTGCCGAAAACTGAACGTCGGTTTGAATCGATATCACGTGACTATAACGATATAGTCGGTAAGGTGGCGTCGCTGACGGCAATGCAGTGGCACTACATTGCGTATATATAGATACATATAAATATACGTTATATGCATGTACAAAACGTCAAATAAAGTTATGTTTACATTTTGAAATACGTAAACAGATTTTTTACAATGTAATTGTTTAAAAGTGTCGGCAACTGAGTTAAACATTTTAAATATGAAAGGAGAATTATAAAAGGGAAAAGAAATTTTACAAATTAGAGGAGACATCGACAAAAAACAACAATTATTGAATAAGTATACACAATTAGTTTGATAACCAGAAGAAGGTTATAATAATTTTTAATGCTAAAATATATTATAAAAGTGTATATACTTTGTGTAAATTTCATTTTTTTAGGAGCGGTTAAAGGAAAAATTGAAATTATTTTGCTTATATTAAACGTGAGCGTTCTATTTCTATCTTATATATATATATATATATATATATATATATATATATATATATATATATATATATATATATATATATATATATATATATACATACATGTAATACATGATATTATGCTTGTTTACTCTACTAACCTTCTCGTGTGGATAGCCTACAGCTTCGCACCAGGCTTTTCTTTTCAATTCAATGTGAAGAACACAAATGAATTCTTTTTTCGGAGTAGAACTCGAGGTTGATTTACACTTAGGAATAATGCTGTATTTGTAGCTATTCAAAGATGGATTTCTTTTCTTTAACATTTTTATTAATTTGTCTCTTATTGCAGTGAATTTGTACCTGATGGTTAATGGAAACTCCAATTCTCACTGTGGTTGTTTCGAAAATAATAAAACAGAATTAATTAAAGAAATTGTAAACATGGTTTAAAATTTGAAATATACATTTGTATGCACTTAAACATACAGTGTTTATATGTACGTTTATGTACTACACACGTACAAGAAATCTGAAAAATCTCTTCGGTTCAAATTCATAAATCTGTTTTACTTTATTTGAGGTGGAACGTGTTCTACAAATCAGTGTTGAGATGCTACAAGAAAATAAATAGTTTGCCACAAAATACATCTAGTGTATTATTGCAGTATTAAAAAAATATTATAAAACAAATAACCGTGTGCATGTTATTTGAAAAATATCATGTATTACATGTATGTATATATGTAAGATTAGAACGCTCACGTTTAGATTAGTATAAGCAAAACAAATCCAATTTTTCCTGTAACCGCTCCCAAAACATATGAAATTTACACAAAGTATATACACTTTTATAATATATTTTAGCATTAAAAATTATTATAAACTATTATAACCTTGTTCTGTTATTATTGTTTATAATCTTGTTATCAGACTAATTGTGTATACTTATCTGATAATTGTTGTTTTCTGTCGATGTCTCCTCTCATTTGTAAAATTTCTTTTCCCTTTTATAATTCTCCTTTCATATTTAAAATGTTTAATTCAGTTCCCGACACTTTTAAACAATTATATTGTAAAAAATCTGTTTACGCATTTCAAAATGTAAACATAAAGTTATTTGACGTTTTGTACATGCATATAACGTATATTTATATGTATCTATATATATGCAATGTAGTGCCACTGCATTGCCGTCAGCGACGCCACCTAACCGACTATATCGTTATAGTCACGTGATATCGATTCAAACCGACGTTCAGTTTTCGGCAAATTTTAATAATTTATATCTAAATAATTACTTCGAAAATTGCAAAACTGTGTTGTAACTTTTCATTTCTAATAATTATCTTTCGATTTAAATTAAATTTAAAAGTCATGCAAGTTCTCTATTGCAGCAGTTATGAGTTATTTTTTACATGAACCTGCCTAAAAATGGATTTTTGGATATAAACCGAAATTTTTGAGGGTGTATCGGGGACCATACCATGTTTTGTAGTTTTCCTAGATCTACAACTTGTGCCAGGTCTCCACAAAAGTGCCAGATCCCTGTCACACGGTGTTATGCGCAAAGTTTTAATTACACAGAATTATACAAAATTGAGGACATTCATTTTAAAACCCTGAAACTAATAATCTCTGAAATCTCACTCTATAAAATTAAAATTAGTGCCAATTTCAGCAACTTAACTAACAGTGTTCTAATGGATACTTCTATACAGGGAGATTTCGGACTTTTCATTTTAAGAATTT
This sequence comes from Trichopria drosophilae, assembly GCA_030407085.1. Classification (NCBI taxonomy): domain Eukaryota; kingdom Metazoa; phylum Arthropoda; class Insecta; order Hymenoptera; family Diapriidae; genus Trichopria; species Trichopria drosophilae. The sequence continues at coordinate 65,611,283 of CM059583.1, read as the reverse complement.
TAGAGAGTTACCATATAAAATTTTAAAAAACGAAAAGACGTTGAATATATGTATAAAACCAACGACGATCTGAAACTTTAATGTCGAATTTCCTTACATTGAATAATGATAATTATCTATGAAATTTACCAAAAACCTTACTTTCAAATTATATTAACAACATATCTACAGTAGGAAAGAATCCAATGTTATCCACTCACTGCGCATAAATTAGAACCCGATACGCATCGGATCGTTAAACGCAGCGTGTTATAAATCCCAGCAATTAAAAATATACAAATTCTTTCGTAAGATACTCGAGTCGTTATAATTTGTTCAACTCTTTATAATTTCTCGAATCTTTCTTCGCGCGAGCTAACTTAATTCAACAAATTTAAAAATATCACGAACGAAAATCGAGATTGTTTATTTTCTGGCTCGCCCTTTATGGATGTTTTCGACGGGCGTCCGTCGTTCGTTTTCCAGTGCCCCGTGGATTACGCTGACAAGAATAATAATAAAATTAAAACTTAATCAAAGCAGCCACCGAGATGTGGCAGCAGAAGCGTTGCGTCTCCGAGAAGTAAGCCGGTTTTGCTCGCAAAAGACAGACAGGATCCTTTTTCGTAGCTCGCTGGGCATCTTAGCGAGAGACGTAAACCATTTCACGGTATCTGGGTACGGCTATACGTCCCGAGATACCGTACAAGACAGCTTTTAATTAAAAGATTTACAAGACTCCTCACTTCTAAATATATGTGTGAGATGCTTGATTATGGTGAAAGATCGATCAAGCTTTCGTATCCGGTTTCAAACTAGTTCAAAAACCTCTTCGTCGTCATTCAGCAATAATTGATAAATTTCGTTCATATAAGAGAAACTTTGTTTTACCGATTTCCAACCAACTTCTGTAAGATACGTCCTTTATGGCTGTAACATTTTTCGTATGGGCGAACACATAATCAATATTATGATTAGCAAATAGCTGGGATAATATACGATAAAATAAAAAAAAATATCCGAAAACAATACCTGAAACACACACAGAATGATTTTAGATAAAGTGCAAATTTATTATCATTACAAGCTGTGTTCATAACGTTGGACTAGTTTACTAATAGGGTAGCAGTCTATACGGTTTCGGATTTCAATAATAAAAAAACTTTCCGTCAGCATACCAGTAAAATCCTACAGAGCAAGTTATGAACATCAATTCGAAGATTATTTTGCCCATTATACTTCATACTTCCATTACTTCAATTAAAATTATAATTTTTCCACGCAATGGATATGATTGACTTTTCATTTCGTAAACATTCGACGTATGAATCGTTCGCTTAATATCTGCATTAAATCCCCAAGAACGTCATTTACTCTACATAACCTACAAATATTACATAAGTGCTTCGTTTATTAGTTAATTAGATCATTTATTTCGCGTGTCACCTCAGAAAAATATATTGTTTATTCTAGTTCTCCATGAACTAAATGTCTATTGAAAATTATCATTTACAAAACTTGGACCCCTTCCATATGTCAGCCGGAATATTTTTATATAAAATCTTGTTAAGGAGCCCTTCCTCTCTCCCTTTTATACGTTTCCAACAAATTCATAAAATCAAGCGCCTCGCTAGGAATCTTTAAAAACAGACCTATATTAAAAAACAAACGTGTTTACTAAGTTTTTTATTAACGCATGTATGGATCACGTCTAAAATCTAATTAGATCTAAGTTGAACCAAGAGACGTATTAATCCCTTCGCTTAACTTTTTGGGGGTTTTGGGGTCTTAAACATCGAAATTGAATAACAAATTTCAAAATATTTTTTTGTGGGAAGGTACCAAATTTGATACATCATCCAAAACTATTGTGTGGGTCCAAGTAATTACTGCCAGCGATCCAGGGATTCATATACCTTGTGTTATGTGTATAACTCGAGAACAGATAAACGATCGAAGTAAATATTGGTATTATTTTCCGTGGACATCTGACATAAAAATTGTCTTCAAATCAGGTTTCGTTGATATCAGATATATTCATAAATTGTGAACGATACATAAATAAATAGTAAGAAGCAGAATATATTGCATAAGTGTTAATAATTCGAATCATTGAATGAAATTATTCTAAAAGTACTAAAATTATTTAAAGACTCAAGTGTTAGTGTGAGAATAAGATGCTACTCGAGATATAAGTTTGAGCGACGTAATTTTAAGAATTGTAATGATAATTTAATCACGTTATTGATTTGTAAGAAAGCTATTTTACATTGTAAGATACGTTCAATTGTGTTCAATAATGTCCACGGGATTTTATTAAACACAGTTGAACGGGATTATATGAAATTCGACTTCCGGGTTTATCTGGGAGATCGTGCAATAATAAAACTTTCGGAGCTTTCATAATGCTCACCAAAACTTTTGGGAAATTTCTTTTCGAATATCCTTTGGAGGATATTTGAGCATCTAGGATCTCAAAAAGACGTTAAAGATAACACACCAATTGAACAATATTTCTTTGCCAGAGATATCATCATCTCGTAAAAATATTAGCGACAGCTCTGAATTGCCGCAAGTAAACTTCGATATGTTTTCTTGATAAAGATTCCAATTTCGAGTTTATTGCAAGCACTTAAAATTTATATCGAATATTACTTCTTATTTTAAAAGTAACACTATCCACCTAGAAAAATGTATGATCGATTTTTTTAAATTGGGTTCTTATATGTATATTAAGGCATGATTATTATAAAATCATTAAAAAAATATCTATAGAGAATTTTATACATTTCCAATTCAAAATGTATATTGCACAAGGATAGTATGCAAGTGATCAATTCACTAAATTCCAGTCTTGTTTTTCAAATACATCCCTGTTCGATACGTGCCAAATTGGTATATACATGTATTATGTATTTTTTAAAATTTACATTCTTGTTGAAGAATGGATGGAATAATGCAAATGTTTGTGTGCAGTAATAGACGCACGAATAGAACCCAATCAAGGTAGTTGGAAACGAAGCCCTTCAATGTAGATATAAAAACTAATATTTTTATCCGTACACTTAATCCAAGTAAATATATGTGTAAATAAATGTGTAAAATATAAGCAGATAATTTTTCAATAACAATGTCGTTTTCAACGGGGTAAAAGACGTTTTAGCCTATAACGAGATAGTAATCACTCTATTTCTTTGACATTTGATGTACAACCTTCCGGTACACTTGAGTCACTTTTCAGCAGCGCGATTAACTATATCAATAATAATAGATATATAAGGACTTAATAGCCTGCAATGTAATTCACTTATACTTCATTCTAGGCTGTAAGCCGTTAAAACTAAATTTTTATATGAAATATAGATATGATTTTCCACGGATATATAATAAAAAAAACTGCCTTCAGCTCTGCAATTTTCATAACATTCTAAATAATTCTAAATAAAATATATTGTACAATTTTTAATATTTAGTATCATTGAATCAATTAATCTAAAATATTACAGCATTTATATTTACAGATTTTGTCTAAAGTATAAAATAGAAGATACATCCATAAATCAGAACTTCTTAATAAATAAGAAAAGTAACCAGTTACGAAATACCTGAAATATGAGTAATGTAAAGTTTGCTGCCGTTGCAGTTACTCGTAATTGCTGAAATTATGTAAAACTGATAGCAGACATGTTCACGGATCGAGCGAATATTTTAATCTAACGAAATCCGATATAGGCTCGTATCTCTTCAAGTTTTTTTTTCCCGGATATCACGTGTGGGCTGTCAATTTCCATTAAATTATAATTTAATAACTCGGAAAGTTGCCGCGTCAAAAATTGATAAATTATCTCAACGACTGGAAATCATCGCTTGGTGTACAAGTAAAATATTATAAATATTCATTGGCGTAATTTGATTTACCCCACTGGCCGGGCATGCGCGGAGCTTCGTCTCGATTCTTTGCAGACGCGAGGCACATCGCCGCGAATCTTAAGTGAAAATTAAAGGAGGAGGGAACACACCCCATCGTCACCTGCACAAGAATCTTTAATTCATCATGACGTACCCGTGGCTACAAAGTTGAGATTCGCGTGGCGTACGTCAAATCATCGATAAGAATCGCGCATTGCATTCTACCGAAGGCTTCATGGGCACCACCGGTCTGCAGTTTTTTTTTCTGTCGCCACAAATTCCCCAGTCGATCGAGAGAAGTGTTTGAAATCTTCGTTTGGGGAGTGCGAGCAGGAGAGCACATGCATCCTTGGGGGATTTTCGAATGCAGGCTAGTGAGCACGTGTGTGCAAAAACCTGAATCCGATTTCCTCTACGCGAATTGAAAAGTTTCCAAGAATCAGTGAGTCTTTCTTCCCATGCACTTTTCGGGTCGCATCTTGAATTTCAATGCTGTCGAATGTTTTGCTCTAGTTGGAAGATGGAAATTACCGTCTACTCAGTACGCTGCAATGGCGCCACAGGTGGATATTATCACTCGAGTTACGAATCTGCTAAGTGCAGCGCGAAACAAAACGGTAACAAATACAAGCAGGTCATTTAACTGCACGGAAAGAAACTTCCTGATATTTGACGGTGTTTAGACGTCTCTGCCGTTGGGTAATTTAGTTGTTTCATGCCGAGCGTAAAGAAGTCGTGACTGCAGTGGTATTTTAACGGTCATCAAATACAAAAATAAAAAGACGATAAGTTCTGAAATATACGTAATACGATTTTATCTTAATGAGTTTGTGATTCTTGGGATAGGGTTTGCTGCCAATTGCAATTTAATCCGGATGTTGGTTTCAAATTTCAGGTTAAATTGCGTGTTTTCTCTCGCGTTAATTAGCGCACTATATACATCTAGTGAATTACTCAATATTCGTCCAATTATAGTCAAAACTGTCATTTTAATGACACCATAAGTAACTCTTTCAAATTTGGGTCTTTCTTCAAAGCTAAATTATTTAAGGAACACGGAAAAAGTAGTTTTTATGCCCAATCACGAAACTTGTGAACAGTTACAAATTAAGGTCTTACGTTACCACAAACATTTATATAAATTATTAGCCCGGTCTAGATCTGCAAATAGTCTGCCAATGAATATAGACGCATACTATATTCGTAGGTCTGTCTTACTACATTGTAGCGATAGCTATTTGTAATGTAGGACGACCAATCAACGAGCTTGTTGAAAACTCATCTACGTACACTAAACTTGTGTATATCTGTAGGAAAATATCAAATTGGTAGTCAATTTATAATAATTTTATTATAAAAGATAGAAGATGACGTACATTCCTGGATCGAGGTTATCAATCTGAAGTTGCATCAGCAAAACTTTTCGTCTCTTTTTTTTATAACAAAACCTACACATTTTGAATAGATCCTTTTTTTAATGCCTCATGTAATTAATAAAGCGAAATAACATTAACGATAGAATATATGAATAACGTAACATTAACATTCTACATATCTACTTTGTAGTTGTCTACACTTTAGTTGTCTACATTTAAGCTCAAATGGTAAAAACGCGCGTCTTGCAAAAAACTCAATTTTCGCAAGTATTCTCTAAAGTTGTTGTGGTTAATGCACTGTATAAAAAAAATATTTCAAAGTCTCATATCAAGAGTAGGAGATACCAAAGTGTATAGAAATCTGATACTTTATCTTCAAATGAGACACTTTGGGAAGCGATACTTCAATGTGCGACAGTAAAAAATCAACACATTAGAAACTGACACACAAATACGGTATATCCACTGCTTATTCTAGACTCACTGCCCACGTCGTCAAATTGGAAGGAGTGTATAAGGTTTTAATAATTTTCATACTTGGTTTCAGAAGCAGCAACTTTTTATTTTTACACCAATCTAAGGTAACCATTCAAATGTAATGAAATACCTGCAACTGCATATTTTTAGGCATTTTAAAAGTCGCCTCCCGAAATTTCGCTCACCAAGACGATTTTCTGCAATTTAAAATGCCTGCTCGAGTTTATTATAACCCGTAGGGCAGCCCCTGACATTCGTTCGGTTCTTTCTTATTTTATTATACGTTGCCACCCTTCACACAGGGGCATCCGGACCGAGGTCGTAAACTTTACGTAAATGCTCTTAAACGGACCGCGAGTTTTACGAGGAGCTTGTAACCAAAGTGGGCAATGTGCGCAGAGTGGCAACGTTTGTCTGTTTGCAGTTATCCGAAGCAGGTTTTATGCTCGCGAAAAGTCTGTTTGGCATGCCAAAGCCCCCGCGTGTTTTAATATAATTGCATACAATAACGGAGGCAACATGCGCGCGTGTTTTTTATGAACTATTCGGAATTCACGAATGTACGTGACAATGTGGTTACATTATGTGCACGTGGCGAAATTTTGTATTGAGAATAATATAGGTTTCAGTTGTATATACTGCATATGAGTATAATGCGAATGAACATTTTTACATAGTTATAGTAGAACACTAAGGGAACATCCACGTCAATCTTCTAATACATTTTTGAATATCACAATTTAATAAATTCCTGGTGAAATATATATAATAAAATGTGTTTTTATGGTATCTCAATATATCTACTGTGGTGGTATGGAAAAAGGGCCTAAGTCCATTATTTTTTAAAACTAAGATACCTAACTATATTTTTAGACGTAGAAAAGCCTAATGCTTCTTTTACAATATACTGCGGTTGAAAAATTACGTTCTCTTTATAAAAATGTCCATAATTTTAATAGCGATTTTTTAAAAAGCACATAAACTACAAAATTACTGTTAAATAATGAATTAAATAAATTATATTAGACGTTATATTTATATCTCGTTTAAACAATTAAATATATGGCTGGTTACTGGGTTGTAGATTTATCGATTTCTCTTATCAATTTCTTTCACATTCTTGAACACAATTTTTGAATAGAGATTGTCAAGTTATTTAAAGTAAACATACATGCAGCCGAAGAAATGAAAAGTTTGCGATAATAATGCACAATCGGATAATTTACTATTTTTTTTTATTTCAGTAAAAATAAACGTCTTACAGAGTAAAATATATGTAATAGGTCTAACTATAATATTAAGCGATTAAGAAAAAATTTCATCTTTGCTTCTGTTTACACATTCTCTGAGTTTCAGACTGTAGCGTCAGAAACTATATAGAAGCCAACGATTTTCCACAGAACTTTAATATAATATTACATTTCTTTATGAAAGAAATATTTCAGAACAAATACTTAATGGCTACAAGACATTCACTGTTGTTTCAATGACTAAATGCAGATCTTTGTATACCAATCTTTTGACAAAACGGCACAAGTTACATGGACATATGCCATTTTTCCAGATTGAGATTTTTAACGTTGGAGTATATTATCATATAGAATAAAATAAATGGTAATAATAATAGAATTATTGTTTAATACTAATGTACAATCAAATAACTATTTTTATATAACGCACGTACGATAATACGTCGTAGTCATGCCTGTGTATAGGGGCAGAAGTTGGTCATACTAGTGATGTTGCAACAATAACTTTTTGGAACAGTTTTAGACCTTATATAGCGCCGTCTGAAGTATAAAAATCCTGTAATCCGCGAGTTAATACAAATCGCAAAAAGTACAATTGAGGTTGACGCCATCTAGTAATTTTTTACAGCTGCATTTTCTATAGTCGCCTATGTCCCTTCATCGATGCAACCTTTTGAGGGATGATTGTATTCTCAACTCGTCGACATCGACACCTGAAAATCTCGAAGTGCGTAATCGAAAAATTCCTTATTGAACGGAATTGAGGCGTAATTCTTGAATTGGACATAAGTTTAGAATGTGACACATTGTTTTTGAACCTTCGTTAGCAATTATATAATAGACAAAAATTTGCATTCTTTTTATTTTCCATTAGACTCGGCCGTTAGTACGGTTTGGTAACGCGTGCTGATTTTTGAAATGAGCGGATTTATCCGACAGCCACCGACGAACTTCCGTTAAAACTTTGTAACCTGGAAAATTCAAAACTATAAAAACTTAATAAAACTTCTGCAGAATGTAGGTCCGTTTTCAGAATTTCTCTACGAATCCATCGTCATTTATATCTTTTTTCTCCATTCAGGTGTATTTTTTTCGACATAGGCATATCAGTTCAGGAAAGAGTTAATTTCCTTGGTTTTGCGGATTGCTAAATAGAACGTACAAATTATATATATCTTAGAAATATTTTGGATAGGTACTAAAAGCTGGCAGAGCATCTATGGCAGAATGGAACCAAACTGGAACCGACGTTTGTTGCTCAATTGTAGCTCCCATATTAAAAAAAAACATGTTCCGCTAGCTTGCGCAGAAGTTGGCAGAGCATAGTAAAATAAGAGAAAATAAACATTCTACAAAAAAAAAGCAAATATACCGCTAATTGTTGCACATTTGTTGCTAAAAGATAACCTATAATATATGGAACCCCACCAATTGCTTCCGATTTAAAAAAAAAATAAGTAGGTTCTGCTACCTTGTATAAAAGCTAACAAAACATAGCTAAAAACAGGCGAAAGAAAAAACATACCAAAAAACACCGGGGCAGCTAATTGTTGCTTATTTGTTGCTATAAAAATACCCAGCAACTATTGAAGTCCGTCAAGGTTGCGTCACAAGGAAATGACAAATTAAACATTTTTGAACAACATAAAAATCAAAACTTTAAATAGTATGAATAGGGAAGGGAACCAAAAGAAAAAGCAAAAATTATATAGGATTTGTTGCGCGGTTCCAACCAATTTTAGGGACACAAATAAATGAATCTGTCGAGGTCCGGTCATATTCTGCTTGGTAGATAAAAAAATATTCTGTTTTAATAAAAATATTAATAAGGGTTCCGCTTTGTCCTACAAAGTTGGTTGCTGTTGATTTTCCTCGACGTTTCGAACGACTTGCGTTCATTTTCAAGAGGTTACTGTGTAACGTCGAGGAAAATCAACAGCAACCAACTTTGTAGGACAAAGCCGAACCCTTATTAATATTTTTATTATATATAACTTCTACATAAAAACACCGTGTAATAATATTCTGTTTTAAGTTACTTAAAAGACAGCTGTTTATACAGGGTGTACCAGTGGCCCATTTTGAAGGTAGCCACAATTATCTAGCATTTGTTGCTCGGTTCCAACGACTTTTAGGGACATAAATTAATGATTCTGTTGTAGTGCGTTTTGATACTGCTTATCTACCGAGCCGTGACTAACATTGACAGACTTCGATATAGTTGTTGGGTATTTTTATAGCAACAAATGAGCAATATTAGCGGTATATTTGTTTTTTTAATATAATGTTTATTTTCTTTTACTCTCCTTATGCTCTGCCAGCTTTTATGCAAGCTGGCGGAACATGCTTTTTTTAAATATGGGAGCAACAAATACAAGATTTGGGAAACTTTTGAGCAATAATCGAGTAATAATAATGTTGGTTTTAGTTTGGTTCCATTCTGCCATAGCATTTAGTACCTATTTTGGATTCAATCACTTGGTTACAACTTTTATACAAACTTGTTAAAATGAATTGTTACGAATCCGCATTACCGTCTTTGATCCGTTATTGTCAATTAAGGCAATCAAACATGAAGTTCCTAATTTACGATTTCGCAAATCATTAAATATAAAATATTCAAATAATTAATTTGTCACACGATATTTAATCAGTTTTGACACGAGTAGATCGAGAAATGAGATCCACTGAATATTAAGTTTCATCTCGATCGAGAATTTTTTACATTTTTATTGGTCATTTTTAATGTTAAATTTCTGGACTTTTTTTCGAAGGAACAAAAAACTTTTATGTTACAGTGTGCGTAATATGCTATTTTATACAGTTTTCACTTTTTTCTGGCGTATTTTACACACACTTGCAATATAAAATATTGTTCGACGCATGTGCGAGAATGTTTTTTGTACTAATGTGAATGCGAACCTCGCTTTCAGCTCGGCCCGCAACCCTCACATTCGTAGAAAAAACTTTTACGCACTTGTATCGAAAATTATTATCGCATCAAAGAATTAAAAGGAACCGAATACTTACGTACGGATCGGGGTTGTATAGGTATGTATCATCAACATAGCCACACTTTGGAACATCCTCAGCCGGAAGCCTCAGTTATTTAGTAGCTAATAGTTTGTCTTATCATGGATTTATGTTGAAAGGAGTACATTTTAAATACTCCCGTCTTATTAGCAATAAATTATTTAAAATACTTATACAATATTATTTTGAATATCAGAAGGCGACACGAAATTTGATAGCGATTTGCTCACACACATTCAAAATTGATAAGATCTACGTAGGTCAGTGGTGTCTGTAACAGAAAGGGTTATTTAAATATATAAAATTTCGAAAGTTTCTTGAGGAATGTGAGGAATATTCTTATAGCCCCTCGAACCATCCGCGAATAACATAGCCCATAATTCTCCCAAGGAATGCACACTCATGCATATATTTGTAATTTGCGAGCATACGCGCATCAACCCCGTTCTATCCTTGGTGGGTAATGTACGCATCTCAGCGCCATGGCGTTCTCACGCTTCCGTTTGGCGGCGTGGTAGTCCGAGTATGAGGCCACGTCGTCGTATATCTCGTAATTGCACGTTCCACTCACAGCCTCTTGATGTTCGCGGCAGGAGCGTGCGCCGTTCGTATCTTATGCGTGCGTGAGAAGTGGCCTGCACGTATGTCCAATGCGTACACTTTACCGAGGGCTTCGTACCGCCAAGTCGCGAGTGCGCTTTATTCTCCAAGTATCATTCCCGGCACAATTTGTAACAACACTAGGTCTACTCAGTTATCGCGAGAGAACGGTGACTTTACGATATTTTTTAAGGCTTCGCACGGCAGTAAACGAAATAGTCATTTAACTACCCACGGTGCAACTAGCGGATAATGGCTGTTACTAAAGTGGTACACGCGATGCGAATATATACGTGTAGTCGAGAACCGTATTTCATATTCGGTTTGGTGTGACTATCCGTTTCGTTAGAAAATTTTTTGTCGTAAAGCGGTGGTCGTAATATGCACCTTGAAAATTGGTGTCGTATATCATTTCTATGACTAATATGTATATTTCATATCTTCTTGTGCTACATTTTCTAAAGCACGCTTGCCAGTTGTTGCGCATTTTTCTCACACTTATGAATTTTCTATTTATTTACGTAATTTTTCTGTGCACTTTTAAATCACATAGTTGGTGTTATTTTTCTACTTGTCATCTTCTTTTAAATTATCACTGCGCAGATTATAATATCAGAGAAAGAAGTAAAATGTATGAGATGGTCAACCAAATACATCATTAGCAAAAATGAAAAGTGCATTTTTTGGCACAACTGCACACAAACCGCACCTTTGTGAGAAGGTAAAGCATGCAACATGAAACGTTTTCTGCGCTTGTGTCTTCTATGTTCCGGCGGGCGTTTTTTGCGGTTTCGCGCCCGCTTCAAAATGCGCTTGTCACTTCTTCGCGAGTTTGCACCTACCATTTGCTTCACAGGCATCATAAAGGCGCAGATTATTGTTTATAGGTGTAACAAAAAATATCGTGTATATCACGGGCGAGAATGAAGGCATCGCAGACAAGCCCCTCCTTGCAGACCTCGGGGTTAGGACTTCTGTCCCTCCCCCTCGTCCTGCCCGATGCGCCTGCCTACAATCCCTTCCTTTGCATCCTAGATATACAATATGCTATTTATAATTTTTTGTTATTATTTCATAAGAGGTCATGTTTATGAACATATACATTTCCAACAACATAACCCTAGCAGAAAGCATTTTGTAAATATCCGGGCGCAAGCTTGGTCCTACTGACTCGCGCCCAGAGATTTAGATACAGATTTCTACTGGGGGTTAGAAGAATTTTTCTAGCAATTTTGTTTTCTTTTCTTGTTTCGAGAGAGTTTCAAATATTTGAAATGAATATGATATATATTTTTAATACTTTCCTGGTTGTAAAAATGTTTCCTATAATATATATAGACACGCATGTAATACGTTCAAAAATAAAAAGACAAATGTAAAAATATTACATAGGAGTTACTATTGAAATTATGTTCAGTAGTAAAATCATCGTTTGTTACGACATATTGTACAATTCTTATAATGTAGTTCTGCAGGCGTGAATTAAATGAATAAAACTGAATCGATAATTCAGATTTTACAGGAGTCCAATAACAATATTAAATGTGTTATTGCGACAATGCATGAGATAAAATAAACAGCATTGACATCTGCTACCGAATGTGGTTCAACAATGATCCAATAAATAACCATTAAGTTATGAACGTGCGATCGCGATACATGCCCCGCGTCGTGTAGCTGCATAAGTGCTACCAGTTAACATGACATTAAATATGGCGGTGTCTCGTGAACTGATTTTATTTCTTTCGTACGACAATCTAAATTGCTGAAATAATAAATTAATATGAAATACTGAGTTTCAACAGTAAGCTACCTGCTCATTAATTAAATCACCCTTGTTTTTAGTATTCATTAAAGTGCATAAATACACACTGATTACAGTATTATTTAGTTCTTTCATTACACGTATCAAAGTGAATGCACCTTAAAATAACATGCCTCTATATTGTAATCATAAATGCGAAAGAATGATACATAAACTCCTGGATGAATATAATTTACGTACGACTTTAAATTGTTCATGAAATGTTTGTATTCGAGCCACCGACAAAATTTTAGTTTTTATTTGCCTTTGATATGCCATATATATCATTTCTGAAATATTTTTAATATGGTGGTTCGGCAGGAAATGTCCAATCAAGTTGCATTTTTTAGAAAAGTTATATTAAATACGTCCTAATTTGCAGTTTCAAACATATTCAAGTGTTTTTAGGACATACATGAATTTTCGTTTAATAATCGCAATATCCTGAAGTTTTTTTGTCGTATCTAGGCAACCATGGTAGGCTTCTCAGTCATTTCACATTTTCCAGACAAGGTTACATGTATTTTCGTGGTTTTATATGTGGATACATCCGCTCTACAATAATACAAAATATAACTAAAAAGGCAAAATTAATGTTTTCTAACCCATTTTTCTCGAATGTACAGCGTAATAGGGCACTTCTGACAGCACCGTGATTTTTAAAATAGAATAATGTTTAGGGACTTTATACAATTCGCCTTTTAGCTGCGGGGTTAGTCGGCACATCGACCACAAACAATATTTAATGTCTTGCGGCAAAATTTAATGTTTTGAATACGAAAAATATAGTTTTGGGCTAAACGTTGATATTTCAATGTGAAATTTCAAATAGAGTAGACGCGAGGATTTCGTAACGCATAAGGTGGAGACGCCTTTTCACTATCGTCGATGCGCTAATCGGAAAACAACCTAAAAGCTAATCAATCTACGTACAAAAACCTTCTCAAACCTAGGCTTATAAATATCATGGGCCCTATTTTGGAATTTTGTCACCAACGATATCGTATCGGCCGACAAAATGTACTTAGGGATACCTTTCGCCTGGTGATATTTCGATATAACGTCGGCGATAAAACTCGAGAATCGGGCCCCTGATGTGAAATATATGAAATAGATATTTTCATAGTCAAGGGTGCATGCTAAAAACTTTGTATGATTTGTTATGTATTCAGCGCATCAAACTACATTCGAGAACTTTATAAAAGCTTGGCTTCTGATAGAAATAAAATTAGACCTCAGAGTGACAGTTCACAATCTGAAAGGCCTTGGGGAATTTTTGTAGTATTTTTTATAGATTCAGCATGTAAAATAACATAGAAATACCCTCTTAAACCTTTATGATAAATGAAACGAATGTTTTACACAGCGCTTGACGATGCCTGCATGGCTGGAGATATCCAGTCATTTTATGTATAAATTTTGCATTTTATAAGAATTAATTTTGTACTGAAATTACTCTGCAGCTTCAAGGTATGCAGACTGCTCCTAACTGCTGGTTTTCCACGCCTGTATACATGTACTCATCTAAATTTCACGGTAGAACCAAATATACAAACAATTTTAAATAAGCAATGTTTATTTTTAGGTTTTAAAATAAGTAAAAAAGAAATAAACCTTATTGAATAATTATACACTTAAAAAATGAGAATCAACAAATCATGGTATTTATTATTGAATTTTCACTCGTACTTAAAGGTTTCACCAAACATTCACCATCCTTCAAACAACAAATTTCAAAAATCGTAAGTGGTTGAAATGATTTTTTTTAAGTCTTTTTTTAAACACCAAACGAATGATATAATGGATTCAATTATTATAGTTATCCACACATTCAAGCATCAGAACGTCAAGTTCGACTTCGTGTATAAAGTAGTTCTCGAATTCAATTGGAAATCTTCAAATACAGGAAATTCTTCATTCGTATTATATGTTATATAGCACATTCTGATTTTGAACAAGATTTTTGTTAAAAATATAGTAACCATAAATCAGACTGCACGTTATATTACGCATGATTTATAGGCAAACTTATTATTTGGAAATTCGAAATACCTGTAGAAAGAAAGTTGAACTAACGACAATCAACAATATATTCCAAATTTAAATTAAAATTCATCTGCTTTTACGTGGCGCATAAACTTAATGTATATAGAAAGTACTACCGGCTGTAAGTTTCACGGAACCAGAGACCGATTACGAAAGTAGAAGTAAATCATTGGATGTTAAAAAGTTGTTGACGTTCCGCACTTCTCAGACTTTATACGTACCACCACTGATTATAATGCATGTTATTAACCCATTTTTAATTTAATAGCCGTCAAGTCGAAGCATCAAAACATGTTAACTTTCCAAATTGTTCAAGTGGGTACTTCCGGTATTCAACAGGTTTAGTAGCTTATTTTTCAATTCTTTTTATATTCGTAATTTTATAATATCACTGTTATCAAATCTTACTTCTTGTTATATAGTCTATAAATAGCTGTATAGAATACAATAAGATGCTTTCGAATATGATAAATCTTAAACCACATTTCTATGCTAATAAAACATAAGACAATACAAATCAAAGGGCGGTCAACTAAACGAAACAAGTAGATAGGATAAACGCAATTTGAGTATTAAATTGTCATATTTTTATCGCCTTCTTTTAAACATCAATTTTTTATCGTCATTTTTAGTCGGCTTCTGCCGCCATTGAAAATATCTTTAATAAGTTGTATTTAACCTTATTTCACGCACCGTGGTTCATACTGACGTTATTTTGGTATAAAAGGCAAGAGATTATTCTAAATTTGCAGTTAAATAATTCACAAAATAATTATCCTGGAAAATTGTTATTGGTAACGTTAACGTTACAGTATTAACGTCAAAATGTTGTTTAAATACTCTGGACAATTCTTCAAGGATTAGCAAATTGAACCGACGTGCCAAAAAATCGACGTAGGTCAGAGCAGTTTGTGAACTACTAAAACTTTTAGTGCATGGAGTTCGTCAATTCATTTTGATATCGCGAACAGATCCCTGTAAGTTTCCGACAATGGCAAAGTTGACGTCAACGTCACCCTTAATTTTAACTTTGGAATGTATAATTTACTGCAATGATTTTGTCCGCATTGCTGTGGTCTAACGAGCCTTGGAAATCTAGTCCGGAGTGTGAATGATTACTTGAATTGCTATAAATAAATAAATAAATATAATTTAGGACTTTAAACTAGGTATTTGTTAGTATTTGAATATATGAAAGTATATAATAGTTTCATGTCTCAATTTGGCAATAACGCTGGGTTCTAGAAATCAATATTTATATTCGTCTATTTACCACTCCGGACAGCGATGACATATCAAACATTAGATGCTAGTAATATGAAGAGTATGTCTACAAAGGTTTTTATCTATCCATAGGTCAGACTGTAAAGCAGCTTGCGCTGTGGCTCGCCTTTTGTATGTTTTATGTACCTACAATAAAGACAATATTATTATTATTATTATTATCTATTTTATTAAGCTTTCTTGCCTGGTATTGCTGTTGACCTGATCTCTCCTACATACAGATCGTTCTGGACAAACCGTATTTCAGGCACACTCTATTATTTTACTAACCTAGCTCACTGGTGGTTATAATAAGACTGGTTTTGATTTAAAACTGGACAGTTTAGTTGCAAGAACCAAACAAAATCTTACTACATCGGGACAGCCAGGAAATCGAAATTTATATTTTTCTCTTATATTTGTGATATATGATATAGATTTTTTTTCTCTTCATAGAGAAAAGTCCATTATTTGGATGGAACTGAAGTACATAGTTACATGTAATAAATAGTTACTGTTGCGAACCACAGTATACATTCATTTACTATTAATATTTGCAGCATACGATGTTAATATTAGTTTTACTACTGAAACTGGACAGCACACCGTCGTTGTTAGTATTCTCTTCTCGTACGGACGAAAGGAGATCCACCAAATTTCCTCGACATTCGCCTGTTTTTAAACTAAATATTATCATTATGGCATATAAATGTAATTCACGACAGTTCCGAATTCGATATGTCCAGTAATAATTTTGCTCACGTTCATCGAATACGAGACACATGCTTCAAACAGTAACGTCCCGTTAAAAAAAGGCAATCAGTCCACTTACCACGAAATATGTGACCGTAGCAACATTCATCAACGTCACCCTATTTTACATTGTATATTTTAAATCTTTCGTTTTACATCATCCGTTTCTCCGCGATCATTCGGTACATCTGGTGGTCAAGTTACGTACATTTCCAGGGGAAGGTAAAAGTAAACTGCTCGTGGTTGTATAGACCGAAGAAACGCAATCCCCAGCGATCGAACAAATTTCCGCGCAAGAAGCACCAATCGTCTCGCGATCTCAATTCATGCGATCGTAACTCTTTTTTTTTACAGTCGGGATCTTCGGACAGACATCTCTGGTATTGCCGAAAAAAAGTGCAGAAAGTCGTATACTCCGGTTAAGCATACGCAATATTTCAAGTACGAACGTTCCGTTTTATGGGCACGAGAATGTACGCGCGATCTCTACAGAAATCTACAGGTTCATGCATATACAGATGGCCGGATGAAATCGATCCAATATCAATAGCTGAACGAAAAACTGGTACAATGTTGTGAGCGGTTCCTTCAGCGGATATTCCTCCAGTCCTGCTGCGCGTGTCGGGCAAACGCCAAACCCTCGTGCGCCTTATCGTACTTTTCTTTGCAACTCATTGTGCTGGAATCGTGCTCGAAATATTAATCGAGTTTTGCGGAACACATCGTGAATACCCAAATACACATGGGCTGTGCCGTTCTAAAGAAAATACGCGGATTTTAGCGGCACGACGTCTTTAACTGTCCAGTAATGATGAAGTTGTATGAGGCCTTGATCGACAACACGTGATCAGCCCACAGTCGCGGACAAATTGTGTTACTTAAGTCTCGCGTTAAGTGGTTTCCATTTAGGACGGTGCACTTCATTGGCTACTTTTGTGGACTCATTAATTGTTAGGTACTTTTCGTATTAATTTTTAAATGTGTTCATTATTTACAAAAACAAAACGTTCACATTTCTAGAATCTGTCGGGTTTTACCCTCATCGGAAGCTACTTTCGATGCACCTCTAACTTCTAACTTCTCTCGTTGGCAGCCATTTGTTAAATTTTGTTTATTAATTAATGTAAACTAATTTATTACATTTAATTAATTAAGTATTAATAAATTTAATCATTCGCGCTCCGTTTTATCATATCTTCTATTTTTTTTCTGCTGGTTTGTTGCTTTATAGACCCCTCCCCCCACCATCACAAAAAAAAAAGAAAAAAAATGAAAATTCTTTGAAATTATAAATCATAAAAATCATAATTCAGTAACTTCTCTCTAATCTTAGTTGAATGATTAAATATTAGAGCACTGAGTAAATTATGTTTTATTTATGTCCTCTTACATTCAGGAAGGTAATTAAGTTGATTTAATTCAAGATATTCTTATATGTTGATTCTTTGGATACTCAGAAGGAATTCTCAATCCTTCGACTCAACCGTTCGTTACAGGTTTCAAAGAAGTTTACATTTACGAAACTTTATGTCTTGGAATAAAAATGAATACAGTGTTCTTTTCTTATTCTGCATTCTAACTAATTTAACAGAAAAAAGATATGTCAGATTTAGGGCACAATTGTCACTGACATTTTTTGGTTAATTAGCGAATCCACCTTCCGACACAGAAAATACCCAAAGAGACTATATAGTTCATTAATTTCTGGTTAAACTTAGATCGTCATTTAGTTTCATCTGCTTTCCAATTCGACGGAGATGCATCTGTTGATCCGTATGGATTATGTAAATTGAAATCCACCGTGCCGTTTCTGACCGATGCCTAAACAACGAAGTGGTCCTTAATTTGTTGGAAGACCCTAGCGTGGGATGTCATCTCGTTCACGTAACTCAGATACGAGACTAGATATATTAATACATGGACCCATAAACATACCGAGCGGTTGTTAAAGAACTTGCCAGATTTTGCTTTAAAAACGACTGTATCTGGAGGAAACATCTTATGAAATCCGTTATATTTTGTTCACAGGGGAATCTAAACTGTATCTGCCGACTTCTGGTTTATACAAAATTATCCTACTAAATTTGCATCCGAGATAATCAAACTCTTTTTTATTCGTGTTAGAAGCAGATTGCTACTTTTTCGGTTAATGTACTTTGTGGCCGATCGTTACCATTACACGGTCTACAGGTATTCATTTTTAAGAATCGTTTAATATTTTTGCATATCTAATTAGTAGGAGCACGTGAAAAAGAAGTAATGGAATAGGAAACAAAACTTTTAATTCAAAGTTGCCTTAAAAAAAAATCTAAAAGTTCCCTTATACGGGTCAAGACAGTGGCTATTGGTCTTGAGAAACCCTTAGGATGTTCGCTCTAATGCCCTAATTGTTTACGGCGCAATTATTCGTTAAACGCCGAATTTAAGAACTATAATTTATTTTATAAGCACCCAATGCCGCGGCATACTGGGGTATATGCACGGCGACGTGATCTTATATACGCGACCTTGTATGTAGCCCAAGAGCCGCATCCTTACGTCGCCTGAAGGATCCTGGAGTCAGGATCTTGTCTCGAGATAAGGACCAGAACTACCGTGCTGCGAGATCTCCACTAGCCTAGAGTCTGTTACTCATTACCTTCTAATAGTTCCCCGTATTCGTTAAGTCCACCTCGGGTCATGGGGAAATTCAATTTCGTGGATGGTTCCTCAGTAGGCAAGTGTGCGCTGACTTTGCATACTAAGCGCCGATGCAATGGAGTGGCGTCTTTATAACTCATAAGATCAAAGGAAGCATGTCGCGTCCGGGGGCTGACGCCACAGGAGCCTCAAAAATTATAAAAGACTGCGGTACTGCAGTAGCGTCTACTAAGCAAAAAGAACATAGACTGTTATTCGTTCACCGTAATCTTGCTCCATTTTGACGATTAAGAATGATAAAACTAAATGGTAGATACTGATGAAAAGTTTAGTTTCTTTTATCCCTAAAATATTCAAAATGCGAGAGGAGCGTGGAAATAATTTTCTGCAACTTGTCCTTTTTTATTTCTCCAAAGAATATGATTAAAATCTTCCACGATGAGATTTCAGATTAGTATAAGAACTGAATTTATGGTACATTGTTAAGATATAAATAGCAGTTGCTACTGTTGAACAAAATTGCGTAATTAGATCGTGTAAATCGACTATGAATTCTGTAATTACAAGTTAATCAGTTTTTAATTCTAGCATCACTTTTTTCAATCTATCAAAGAAAAACTAAACAAAAATGTTAACGTTTTTGATATATGTTTATGCAATTTTTTTTTTCAATTATGGACGTAGATTCAGACTCACCTTTTGACCCAATTCATGTAATAAAATTTATTAAATTTTCAAATGTACTGGTTCACAAAAATTAAATTTTACGTTAAAAAAAATATTTGGACCTATTTTAAATAAAACCAAAATGGAATTAAACCAGACAAAATTTTCAAAAGGGTAGGTTAAAAATGTATTTTTCCCGTGCAACTTAATGTTTCATGAATGATGAACATTGAAAAATATACATTTTTTTTAGTAAAATATATTTTTCTGGCCTTATATATCTCCGTTTAAATGTAATTTTCTATATGTACATTCACATTAGAATGACACATGTTTATCCCTTTTTGTTTACAATTTATATATATGCCGTCTCACCGAGAAATTTATTTTAATACTTAAAATGTTATATTCTCTGATTCTCTCCCTGAGCTCATAAATCTACAAAAACTAATTCTAGGTAAAAAACATATCTTTAAATATGTCGCATTCTATGTCAAAGCATCCAGTGGAAATTCCCACCATCACTGATTTGGCTCCCAATGTTTGCATACATTTTGATGAGCCATGAATGGTCATTTTTTTCGAATTCATTTAGACTAAACTCGACAACTGAGAATTTTTCTAAAAACTTGAATGAAAAACATGTTGGCACCTGCAAAGTCTTCACAAACTAATGACAAACAAAATTTTTGTCATTAAATGTAATTCCGGACATTTGTTGTGTCTTGGTAGCAAATATTATTTTCAAAAAGTGCTGTCCACTTCTTTTTAACGAAAATGAAAATAATCTGAGCAAGGCCAATAAAACCACTCGACGTCAATATGCATCTGGCTTGGCCCTGCAAAGTGAATCCTTCTCCAGTTTAGATTCAGAGGTGCAGCTTCGTGGCTTTCAGTAGCGCATCATCTTGGCATTTTAACGACGTCGCGTCTAAGCGACAGATCGTTCAAGCTGACGTTTTCAGAGCCACGGCAACGTACCGAAGCTGAAGATGTTTGGTTCTTGCCTGGATAGATAGGATGAGTCTGAAGGTGGGCGCCTTAATTGGACCTCGTGTTAGCACCGCTATCGTACGGCGGTAGCAACTCCGGCATATATAGTCAAGGTTCCTTCGTTCCTGCACTTCATTTTCGCACACGTGCACACCACCCTCTTCTCCCCCTACGCTATATTTTTCCCCTTTTCTTTTGTATTATTTCCTTGCTCCTCTTTCAACGGTAGGACGAGACGTCGTTCTTTTGCCGAGGGCTCATTATCAGAAAAAGGACAGAATACTCTTGCAATTTCGTGCGTGATTGAATGTGTAATATAAAAAATTGTGTATGAGCATACACGAAACTCTTTCGAACAAAAAGATATCAAAATTTGTTAATACGTGATAATTTAGTATGTATTTCACTGAATTGCGACAATTGCTGACATCAAGAACATAAATAAGACTTCTTGAATATTAATCCAGGTCTAATCGTTCAGAATTAAGGTATGCTTTATCAAGATAGCATGCTCACTTCCAGTCCATGCCCCAATCAACATTTAAGGCAAAATATATATATATATATATATATATATATATATATCATAAGGTATTCCTAGTTGATGCCTGTATGTATATAATGATTTATGTAATGTATACAGGGTGTCCCAGAACTGGGTAATGGTATTGCAGGAGGTGATTCTCCGTGATATTTCAAACAAAAGAGTCCGGTACCAAAATTGGATCTAAGGCTCAGAATTGAGTGACAAGCTATTGAAGTTTAGAAAAAAAATCGTTTTTTTAGAAATAACTCGGCTTGCTTTGAAGTTATTTCAATGAATCAGGGCTCATTTTGAAGCTTATTTTCAGCCCTACAATTCACCTATAATGATTTGACCTGCGATGAATAGTTCTGAAGTTATAACCTCAAAAATGCGAAAAAAGGCAAATTTTCCATTTCACTAAATAGATAATGAAATATCGCCCAAGAAAAGGGTTTAGAACTTGAAAAGACGAAGAATTTGCGCCCTTATTCATTAGGTTTCGATAAAAATTCAGTCCGCGGGAACACTCTTAATGTAGACATGGCGAAAAACGACGGGCGACGCCAGTGCCAAACGCGTTTTTCGACAAATCTACAACATTAAGAGTATTAAATCTTTATATAAAACAACAGCAAAGAAAGTTACCTGTACAATATTTGTCTACGTTTACTAGTATTGACTATTTATACACTTTTGTATCAATAAATGTTGTATTCTTTATCGCAATTTGTGTTACCATTAATAGTTATACAAGGAACTAAATATATTTGACGCTAATATGAAGTTAGTAACATTTCAGATAAATGAAAGCAATTTTCTTTCTGGTATATCTTATTACTTCATGTAATATCCTAAGTGTACAATTTATTTTTGTATATTACATCAGCATTGTTCCAAAAAAAGGTTTCGCTTTGTGTAATTTCATTTAACCTCTTTTTTTCTTTTCTCTTAATATCGCTCTTACTGCCAGCCTTTTGACTTCTTTTCGTTTTTGGGTTCTCCTTCTCACTAGAAACGAAGAACGGACTTAACTTCTTTTTCTTTTTGTCGTGCGCGGCTTTACTTTATCTCCTGATGAGTCGTAGTGAGCGCGGGTGCACCCGATTTTCGGTGGATAACGAAGCGTTCAGCCCAGGTCGAAATGATGAAAAAGGAAGATGGGACGAATTCTTGTACAAGTTGGTTCTTAACGACAATTAAGTAATTTGGAAAATATTGGACGTTGTTTAAACAATCAATTATGAGTATATGCTTATAAACTGAAAATGAAGGTTTCTTTTTTTTATTACTCCAAACCTAACCTCTAAAGCAGCATTTTTATTATCCATGCCGCGTTGAAGAATATTTCACAAATTCGACGGATATGTATATTGTATTAGCGCAAGGATTGTCAGAAGTAATGTCATACATAGAATTACACACAGCAACATCTCCAAAAATTCACACAGGACAATAAAATTTCGTGATGAATGGATTACCCTGACATTTTGGGAAAATATATTACAATACAGGATTTTTTGAAAGCAGAGTGAGCGTGATTCTTTACATGAATTTTGAGTATTATTCTGACTTCGACTCTTAGTGTAAATGTAGATTAAAAAATGTATTACAGCCCTTGAATATAAAATAAATGTAGTATGTAAATTCAAGGCATAATATTGTTAAAAATTAAACCTGAAAGTTTAAATTTGTTTATTTAATAAATAATTGAATATTAAATTAAATTGAACTCTAAAACATAACCAATTTATTTCTTTATCTCAATCTATTTACAATTTACGTTGAATCAAGTGGTATATTTCATAACGGATTTCAACCATTTTACATTATTTAAGAAAATGTCACTATTGGTATATCCTTTCAATAAATTATAATACTTTATATTGTAGGAGTTAAAACAGTACAAATGAATGTTTCAAATGTAAGTGTACGTAAGTGCATGAAATGCTTTCATGCTCATGTTATGCATATTAATAACATAAAAAATCAATAACTCTTGCACACAAAACGGCGAAGCACATTCTTTGTGATGCTGAACACTGATAAGAAATTTCTTGTATACATATATATTAACATTTTATTTATGCACTCAAATCTCAATAATTATGAGTATCATTTTTACAATTAAAAAATTATATTCTCGTAAACAAGGAGCTATGGCTAAACGATTTTTTCATTTATATAATAATATAAATCCAGCTTCGTAGATATAAAATATGACAGCTAAAATATTGCCTTTATGGAATATTTAATCAAAACTTGAGTTAGAATTTTCTGCAAAGTACGACAAGTGATTTATTATTGCACGGAATGAATTCATACATTAAAAGAATCCCAGATCACATTCTGCTTTCTCACAGTCTATGCTGACAATAACTTTGAATGAAAAATGGGTCCATAAAAAAAGCGAGGATTGATTTCAATCAAAAGCCAATGAATTGACTAGAATACTCTCGTAATGTAATTAATGCGATATTAAATACTTGGCTAATCCCATCTTAATATAATGTACAATTCTTTATGGATGTCGTAGCATCTGTATGAAATATCTCTAAAATTAGTAATTTTATTATCGACTAATAACTTTACGACTCTTAGTGAATTAGATAAAATCTGTAATCCGCGCTTATAAGCGTTATATACTGCGAGATGTGGTAAAATATAAATGAGTAAATTTGTTCCCACACAACGTAAATTTCTACGTTCGTAATTTTTACGAAACTGAAACCGAAAGGTAACATGTCGTAAATTTCATAAGCACGTACGTATTTCATGCTTCGTCTCCATCTTCTTTCTCATGTAATTATCAATTAGTAGAAAGAGCGACACATCTATAAAAAGTTAAGTTGATGCCGATCTGACGTATATATTTAAGTCGTCGAGTTGCTCGCTCTACCGATACACTTTTTAGTTAATTTTATAGCTGTACACGCGACCCCCAGTAGCGCAGCCAGCTCCCATCAGGGGGTCGAATTCACGAAATTTTGAGCGAGTGTCGAGGTAGAATTTCAGCATCTTATAACCGGTAGCGTGTAACTCGATCCGCGATGGTCCTAACCTGCCCGCTTTCTATGCGCGTAAATTAATTCAGTACGTAGAAGGTAATACAATACAGACAAAAGCCTCTCACTTGCCGAACGTACGCCACCTGTTATATGTGTTTACACTCCAACGGACATTGGTCCACGGGTAATAGAGTACCCGAAAATTGAACATTCGCGTGAGCAAAGTTTTATAAATTGAACCGCTTTCTCAAACCAGGTATGACTGATGGGGTCTCATTTATTATATAGATAAATCTTTGCGTTGATTATGCGAGGTGAGAAAATCAAGCTGAAATGATTTTACAATTAAAAAGATTCTGCAATTAAGGTTTGATATACTGAGGAAATCTCGGTATATTATTCGGGTACTTGTTTAGGAGTGACATATTCAGAAAATTAAGAAGTTCTTAACTTTTTATTGAAATGTTTACAATATATTTCTTAGCATTAACTATTGTTTCTTTCGGAACTACTGCGAAAATAATTAATATAAATTTAAAAACAAAATTAGTCTTTATTTCGTGATGGGATTCATTGTCAAGATAATTGAGTCATGCCATTCACCCAGCAGGTAAATAATTAAAAACTGTACATCAAGTATGGGTCGTTGCAATGGTATGGAAATCGTCGCAATAACAGTTACTGGAGAGGTTTTGGGGTCTCTTGTGAATCTTTTTTTATTAGCCATTGTGAACAAATTTGTGGAGTTATCTTTATTAAGAGTTATAGCCCCCTTTTATTTGAAACTATATTCGTCATATTGAAAACATTTTGAATTTTGAAAATTTATATTGAGCGTCTGCAAAAACACCATAGCAAATATCTGCTCAAATTTCCAATTTTTGATCCGCCATATTAGATGGACCATTTTGATTTTTTTTAAATGGATCGATGATTCTATAATTTCTGGTCTTCAGACAATATATTTCAAATGTCATTGGGTTTATTAGCAAATATCACTTATATTAGTATAATAGAGTATAATAGAGTAGAATAATTTTTGTTACCTTTGTTTATTTATAATAACTAAAAGCAATTAAAGCTTCAAAAAATATCACTATGATTCTAAACTATAATTATATATAATTTCATATCAAATACGAAAAAATTTAAAAAAAAACAAGCAAAACGTGAATATGACGTTAGAATTTTCCCATCGTAAAAAAACTAATCTAACCAAGTAAAATATTTGTTAAAATATTCACACTAAACTTAACAATATAAGGGTGATAATGCATTATTAATTATTAATAACTCATGAAACTATTATTACAATTACAAAACTCCATTTTCATTAAAGTATATTTTAATAAGCAATCAGTCTTTGTAAAATTCGCAATTATTATTTCAAATCGTACTTATATTATAAGTGCTATATTTATGAAACATTGAACGAAAACTTAAATTCAGTAATAGCAGAAGAACCTTAATATGGAGTGTATGAGTACATTCAATATCCCCACTTAACCATTTTTTTTTGCTGTATATACCTTTATTAAAGCCACGTGTTCACTTATATAATATATATTAAATTTTGTGCCACGTAATAATGATCTAAATAAAAATCAATGATATAAAAAGAAATTACTAATTTTTTGTTCGTGGTACACACTTATTCAAATAGCGTTGGGGAGAAAAATTTGCTTGTTCCTCATAAAACATATTCGTCACACTTCCAAATGCCGGGACGATCAGTTTATGTATTACAATTTTTACAAAAACTTTACCTGAAAAATTTTAATTCATAAATGCATTAAGTTAATTTCTTACCTGAAGATCGTTAAACTCCACGAAAAAAGTGAAATAAATAGATATTTTGCATTGACGAATACTCCAAATATTTGATGCGTAGAACAATTTTTTCACAACTTAATATGCTTTGATCTTGTGCATATACGAGGAAACTGCGGTTGGAAATTGTTTCTATTCAAGAGTATGTTCTATACTAGGTTAATATAAAAATATTAAAATTGATGCAAAGTAACCGAAATATAGCACAGTGTCCAAATTGGACAATATAGAGTACTACATTTAATTAGCTGAAATTACACTACTTTTAGGCGTGTTTTTCTCTGTAAACTTGAATTAATCAAAAATGATTTGTCGGCAGCGAAAAGTGGGTTACTATCAATTACTAAGTTTTTTACTGACAAATAGTACGAAAATACTAATTCATTAGTAAAATGCAACTACTCTACAAGTAGATATTGACTTTTTGATTTGATTTGTTATCTTTATTACGCACTGGCCCTACAGACAGTGTGCGAGCAGTAATAACAATATATAATTACATACACTAATGGATAATTTACACTAATGCATTAAAAGCCTTATAATCTATAATCTTTATCTAACTTACTATACTAAGCTTTCTCGGAATATCACACTAGTAAACGATATAAACAATTGTATATAATACGCAATGACAAAAATCCAATAAATGCTTGATACCGCGTTACATAAGAATACGTTTTAGTAAGTAAACAATAATAGCGAATTACAATTAAAAACTTATCATAATTAGAAAACATACATAAATAGATATAAGAAACTGTTTACTGTCTCGATAGTGAGCACTTTATACACTGCATGAAACGAACTAAATAGTTGTGTGCGACACCACGATGCTGATTACTGGGATATCGCAAGTGTGCTATAACATTTTTAGTTTAGTAGTTTATAGAATTTGTAATAAGCTAGTAGGTTTTATCTTTTGATTTGCAAAAATGATTACTAATTCATTTGGTGACTTACTTTTCATTGTCTTATTGGTAGTTTTCAACTAATTCAAATTTAGAGTTCGCTACCATCATAAAAATTCAAATGGTTATGGATGAAGTAAGTTTGTTGATAGTTGTATGTTGTATTTGTAGTAACAGTAGGTTGATTTTGAAAAGATATTCAAGTATTTTTCAGTAGTGTGTATCTATAATTTCTAAATTTAGAATCTATTAGTTTATTCAACATCGGTACAGACTTAAAAACTAATATTTTTTTATCAACACAAAAAATGAATTTTAACTAATAAACTGTCAGAAATAATTAATGAATTCGATAGTAATAAATTCATGTTTTCTTTAGTAAAGCACTGTTCAATTCCTTGCTGTTTACTGCTTTCGAGTGCTGGCGGGGCTGATTCCGCCTCTTACCAGGGTTACAAAAAATTGTTATTGATAATTTTTTTTTATCGTGATAACTAAATTTGACACTAAACGGGCTTAATTATTTAATTACTATTTTTAGGTTAGAAGAAGATTAATTATTATTTGCGCACTTCTTACTAACTACCCAAGCAGCAAAATAAGGAATTCTGACCCCAGCCATAGTTGAAATGTCCTATTTAGTAATAAATAGCCAAATTACAACCTAAATTATGTCTTCTAAGTCAAAATGTACTTGAGGTCTATTTCATAGGTTAAAGTAACCAAATATCGACTTGAAAAATGTCCTGATAGTAAGAAAGTATTTGAGGTATATTCTGCAAGTAAAATGAACCAAATTTCAACTTTAAAATCGTCCTGAAAGTTTTTAACCAATAGGTTATATTTTAGTACATATTTTACCAAATATGAACATGTGTTCTGCCTTAAAAGTCCAATGGTTTTGAAAAGAAAAGTTAGGAAAGTGAATATGCCTTTGCTAGATTCCCTATTCTGAACTTGAAAGTATGAAGGCTTTGTTGCGACCCAACATGCACTTTCAGGGCGATGCAAACTATCTACGGCAGTAAATTTACCAATACGACAAGCACTCACTAGCAGTAGTGGATTCCAAACAATTTGTTGGTCGATGAATTACAGAAATAAAATTTGTGAAGGTGTGTATTATTTTTTGACAACTTAATCTCATGATTTGAGGTTAATCTGTCAACTGATAACCCAATTTCCTATTTTCGTACCTATTTATTATGATATAAGTCCCAACAAGTACATTTGTATTTGTATTTGTATTTATTTATTTCTTAAGCCTTGGTTGCGAGGTTCGCTTTACCTTATGGCTAATACAATTCATAATACAGATAATTAATTACAAGCTACTATTTACAACTAAATTAATACTAACGAGTGAGCACAAGTGAAATGCAAAATGAGATGAAGATAACGAAAGAATAATGATGAGTGCGTGTTGAAATACGTGTGAAGTATTTATCATATCAGACGCATGGTAAGAATACAAAAGTTAGAAAGTTACATTACATGAGATTGGAACGTAGAAAAGTGGAGTATACATTATTACTATTCTTACAGTTTTTTACGATGATCTGTCAATGTCGTGTAGGAGCACTATTGATGAAATTATTACTGCGTCTTTTGAGATCCGACTTATGGAATTTGTCAGAGTGTAATCACAGTAAACCTGTGGTGATTTTATGCTTTCGTATATTAAAACAAATCAATACGATCATCAAAAAACATTTTAGATCCTATAAAATAGTCGATGTTGAGTGAGAGCACTAATGATGAAAGAATTACTTGACAGACAGAAATAGTCAGAGTGTAATTACAGAATGTAGAAACGATTCTAAGATGTCAATTCGTACATAAATAGCAATATTTATCAGTAGTCATATATTGCAACGTAGTACACAACATTTTTTTTTACTTTTCTATGAATATGCTCCTATTTTCAACTTCGTAATTGAAAAGGCGAAGTAACCATTTCACTAGGATTGTTCTCAAACAACCTCAACCATTTCACAGAAGATAGATGGGTTTTTGATGATAGTATTGACTTGTTTTAATATACAGAAGCACAAAATCACTACAGATTTACTGTAACTCCGCTCTGATAACTTTTATAAACCTAATTTCAAAAGACGCAGTAATCTTTTCATCTGTAATGCTCTCACATAATATCAACAATTTCACTGGACGTAAATCGTATCTTGATGATTGTATTCATTTATCCCAAAAAATAAAATCACAAAACCACCACTGATCAGCCATTGTTCTATTTTGGCAACTTTTATATATCAAATTTGAAAAGACGCTGTACTTATTTCACATCAAGCACGTTTTTTCAAACTTGACGTACATAACGTGCTGGAGTAATACTTTAGTAAATTTGTGACGATTGCAATATTATTCTTTTATAAGAATTCAATAGTATGTAATAACAGCCCTTTCGGTTCTGTGAAATCGTCAATGTCGTGTGTCAACACTCCGGATAAAACTATTACTGCATCTTTTAAAGTCTGACGTATGTCAGAGTGTACTGCGTCGCCAAAGCACAACACACTGCAGCATCAATTGGCACTACACTCAGCAAACACATTTGACATTTAACAAATGTTATTTTTCCAATAATTTTTGAATGCTTAAATGTGTTTGCTGTATGATACACCTTTGACAGATTAACCTCTTTCAGTTTAAAATATATATATGATTTAAGGTTAACCTGTCAAAAACAACACTTACAAGAACACAAAGACCTGTACGGAAATACAATTCGTATTTTCATAATCGCGTTAAAAATAGCCGGATAAATAGCTTAGGCGCGCGTAGCTATTTTGCGATTAAGTTTGAGCTGTCAAAGATAGTCAAAGTGTCGAGAGTCGTATCGACCAGTTTCGAACTCCCACCAAGGGGTGGCGCATAAGTACTGTATGGAACACGCGCATTGCATGTTCTGACATACTGAAACTTTCTCACAAGCTCTAAGAGCATAAGTAGGTCCGTATATAGAAAGCAAGTTTCATCGTATCACGAATATTAATATGTTATGCGTGCGTGCGTGCGAACACTGATCTGTGTATATCATATGGCGTCGAATAATTATAGGCATGTATAGGTAGGTGTGTATCTTAGATCATATATAAGCGAGTGTGTGTGATTTCATGAAAATACTTATTTCTGAGTAAATAATAAATTCAAATTCGGTATGTAGGTACGAACCCGTAAATTGCGTTGAAAATCCGCTCAGAAGTTTCTTTTTTAACCAAGGCATCCACTAAGTCGAAAAGTCTAAATTAGGTCAAAATTACCAAATTATTACCAATATTCGACTTCTTATAGGTCCGTTCTCCCAAATTGGTCTATGCCTTATTAGTCCAAATGCCTTCCATTACCTAATATTTACCTCAAATTTACCGTCTTTTTGTTCCCCACTTACCTGAAATAGAAGTCGATTCGACGTTAATCAGGTCAGGGCCGTTAGGCATTTGGACCTATTCGGAAGCCGAATTGACGTAATTTCGACCAATTTTGCTGCATGGGTAAACATTGACTAATTAATAGGACCCACTTTTTCATTTTATATGAGTTGTCTTTTATTCATACAGATATAAAGAGTTCAAATTGTCATTGAGTCAATTTATTAAAAAACTCATAAAGCGCACCCCTGGTAGAAATTCCGGCTGTCTTATTGGGCATTTATTGTACAATATTCTGAGGCAATTTTTGGACATAAATGTAAGATTTTGTTGGCTAATTATTGGACAGTTTTATTAGACAATTTTTGCACAATTTTATTGCTTATATATTGTATGAATTGAAAAACAGACAAAAGAAAATAGAAATTTTAATACACATTTCGGGGATCTCGGACACCATTGTATTTATTTATCTCTACGTTTACATCACCACATATAGACATAGAAATTGTACAACAGAAGCGCCACGCCATATAAATATACAAAATTTATACGCAGTAGCGAAACGTTCACTAAATGCTGTAGTCGAAGGTTGCTTATATACTGAATACATCGAACTCATGTACTTTCGAGAAAGTTTTGTAGCGGCAAAACCCGCAAAACCAAACGGTGATTCACCTATAGTATAGCGTTCGGTCGGTAACTTATCGCCTGAAATCAAACAATATCTTACCGACGAAAACGCAAATCGAATGATAACTAGAACTTGAATATGTTTTTGTCTTTTAATCTGACTAGATAATACAGAAGGACGAAGCGACCTTCAAGTTCGATTTTCGTATTCGGTTCATTGTTGTGTTCAGGCATATAGTCGCCGTATTTATGTGAAGAATATAAGCCGGTAATGTCAATAATTCATCATAGGTTATGTCGCTTTGTTTTCATAGAGGTTTGTAATTGAAGCATTTTCGGCATGCGATGAATAAAGCATAAAACTCGTCTGCTCTTGATTTTCATTCGAACGACTTTTAGATATATTCAAATATCTTCTTATTCAATTTTGATCAATATCCGTGATTGCTGAACTTTAAAACAGAAATTAATAACACATTGAAAATCATCGCCTCTAAGATAACGCAAAATATTAAGTTTCGCTGGACACTATACGTACGATTTTTGTTTAAAACGAAAAATACGCGAGTGATATAATGTTCATCTTCAAATATTAAGTAATGTTTAGGTTACACCTAAGATTTGGTGTTTAAAACACTTTTCTTGGATAATTGGATAAAAATATCGCACAATTACTACACATATTTCTTGTCCAAGAATTAGACAATTTTGTAAGATTTTCTTATTTAAGATATGTTTTGCTTAAAATTGTCCAATACTTGGGCATTTTATGGACACTTTTATTGTATACATGTTTTATGTCCAATAATTGTACAATAATTGGTTTCGATTTCTACCAGGGACGTTGTACATAATTTTATAATCTGGCAATTCAAATTGTAAAAGACTGGTGGAAGGACTTTAATTCAAACACACAATTTGACCGGCCGAAATAAAAGAAAATATAAACTATTTATTAGCGATGAACCGGTGACGACCCGATCGCGACGCGGACTTCCCTCTAACCTTCTCGCGTTCCGGAACGTTCTCTCTAAACCCGATCGTCACTTTTTCACATCTTGGTTCGATCTATCTCCTACTTCATGGTTCGATCATTCAAACTCTGGAACATTTAAATAGACTACGACGTCATATTGCATATCGATATCATACTATTCGAATTACAAATAATTGTATCGAGATCGTCACCATTTCGAAGGGCCTTTTACATAATTACCTAACAGGCCAGCTTCATTTTGAGAGGTACCCCCATTCGGGTGTGCAATGGCCTACGGAAAACCACCTTTGTGGGAAAAAACCTACGCCGGATACCGCAGTCGATAAAACATCGATTCTGTCCATAACACAAATAAAAACTAAAAATGAAATTTTCAAGAAATATATTAGCGATAGTGTATAAAGTCCCCAAAATTAAACAATAAAATTTTATTGTCATTATTGCAAATTATATCACATAAAAACATAAAACAGTATATATTTATTTTGGGATTGCTGAAAAGTTCCGAAAATAAATTTTATCTTACCGCATAATTATTTAGATTGGCCAA
The DNA here is from genome assembly GCA_030407085.1 of Trichopria drosophilae. NCBI lineage: Eukaryota > Metazoa > Arthropoda > Insecta > Hymenoptera > Diapriidae > Trichopria > Trichopria drosophilae. The sequence continues at coordinate 65,578,653 of CM059583.1, read as the reverse complement.
ACCAAAAAGTAATGAATAATCGGAAATACTGCCTTTGGTCCTTGAATAAAATTGTGTTTTGTGGTGAAGTAGTCACTTTTCTTATAGCCGCGAACTCGACGTATAATAATTCTACGCGTCACGCAACCGATATTGTATCAGTCTTCGGCATTACGTGAAGGAATGTAGCAAGGAACGAAAAACTGCTAAAGGTAAGGAAATGGTCATAACTATAATTTAAGCCTAAATTTCACTGAATGTTACTTTTAATTATATTCCAAGCGGGTGCACCGACAAGGTCCGCACGTGTACATAAACTCAATAAACGTCGAGTGGTACGATCGACACGGAATTAAAATCGTTCGGCTTTCTTTCCTTCGATTCTTCTTTCTCATTGCGAGAAGCGTGCCGTGCAGCGATCGAAATCCAAAGAGCCGACGAAAAGGTGCTTAAAGCAAAAATAATATGATACTGCTCTTTGTCGGTAAACAAATATATTGTTAAAAATATTTAATTATACCGACGAGTCTCGCGTTTAATGAAGGATAAATTTCAAACTTCGCAGTAAATGAATTTCGAATAAAAACATTGATTTCGATTAGATTGCAAGATTATTTTTTGCTTCGTAACTTCCAGTTAATTAAAATCGAAATTTACTGTATAGATACAGGACATATAGAGTCAAACATTCTGTTATAAATGCACACACGCTCTTTCACAAACATATGCATATACTTAATCGTGGCGCATTGCTTCTCTAAACAGTTAAGTCTTCATTTTTTTCAAAGATCAAAAGTGAACCAAAAATTTAAGTAATAAATTGGAAACAAATTTTTTCAGAAAAAGTTTGCACAAATTTCTGAACTGTGCAGACGAGTACCTGACTTCCGCGGTACAAATTTTGAAAAAAAAAAAAAAAATACAATTTTCATCTTTCGTTCAGTATAAAAACTAATTTCAATTATTATATTTACTTACTAAATACATGTGTTAGCAGTTTTGGTATTTATGAACAAAAATAAAATATCAAGCATAGGTTAGAATTTGTAGTGTACGTTATTGTCACTATAAACGCAAATGCCAACAGCAGTAATTCTTGTGGCTGAAACATGACTGTCCTATGCGATTACCAATTTATTCGATGCTGAACAGGCAGATACTGCTTGACCGGTATAGAAAACTAATCTGCCAGAGAGTCATTATCATTAATGGTTCCAGTCATTGTTAAATAAGATTTTCGCCAACAGTCATTTAATGATAAATCATCATATTTCAAGGTTTCATCAGTTTACAAGATTACCCAATATAATTCGGGTATCGAAAGTCATTGGACTAACTGTAATCTTTTGAATACGAAAAATATTTCAGGCTTCATGTTATTATCGAACATATCAATTCTCATTTGAAAGATCTTTACTAAAAAGCCGGAGATTTCATAAGCGCTCATAAAGTGCTAACAAGAAAGCCACATTTTACAATGAAGGTTTTATACTTGGCAGCTTCTACAGGTGCCAAAAATAAATGTTTGTGAGTGAATGGTTAAAATAGAAGTAGTCTAACATGTCAAATGTAGGAACATTATAATGCCGAAGAAATAAATGAAGACCTTTCCTGAGGATGCATTTACCGTTTACAGTAGACTAATCGTGAAACACATAAAGCTTTGATATGACAGTTCTTTTATTGCAGAGTTCTTCGTTTATAGGATTTCTGATTCATTTATATGCTAATTCGATAATTAAGACATTCAATTGCCATGGCCCTTAGGCCAGGTTTATGCATCATGGGCGTTCCCTCGGCGCTAATCAAGAAGACGACCATGTTTGCATATGATGCCGTAGCACACGAAGAGGGGCAGTATATGTTGGTAGCAACTATTTCATCCATAGATTTCAGAGACTGGAATGAAAAAACAGTCTAATTGTTACGCGGTCCAATTAAGATATCTACGGTATGGGATCCAATGTGCAAGATCGGCAGTTAGCCGCCGGAAATGACCCACAGTCAGAAAAAATCTCGAGATGTTGTACTCGTCTCATCGAGATAACCAGACGATAAAGTCCGTAATCGTTACAGACATGTGCCGTATAACGCCAGGTGCAACGAAGCCTTTTTCGCTTGTAGGTCGTTTAATATAAGGACTTTTCGTGATAATCAACTTTATTTATAGGGATCGTTCTTATCGTAAGTTTTCTGTTACTGGGCAAGATTTTGGACCTGCGAATCGTGGGTCGTATTTTCGTGTTATTGTCTCGGATACAAATACCTGTATTCTTATTTTTGTTTTCTTTCCTCCGACCGACTGGACGGTGCAGTTCGCCTGGATGGCAGATTCGAATTCGATGTGATAATGATATAGATAATTCTGGTAGATGCGATGCAGCGACAAAGTACGTTTTTGCAATTTTTAATTGAATCCCAATTAATCAGTAATATAAATTCGATCGATATTGATAAAACAAAACGTTCATAAGAGTTGAACGTGAAAATGTACAATAGATATAAAACTTGTATTGAATAAATTCTTTTTTAAGAAACTATTGTGCACAGATTTATTTTGAAAATCAAAAACTGTACATTTTAATGTAAATTAATTTGAATATGGAATGTACTTATAAGAAGATATTTGACCCTAAATATACAGCCTCAAATACAAATAAAATGTCAACCCGAATATTATATATTAAATATCAACATTGTTTTAGTGCATCCATTATTAGTCAGAGCTACGCTTATTTGAAGATAAAAATATGAACCTTAAATTAGCAACGTAAACCTTACGATATCTCTTGCGACAATCGACATTTTTGTACGTGCATCTTGTAAGGCTCCTGTAAGGCTCATTTATTGCCGCGTAGGAAAATTTATCGCACTTAACCCTTTTTTGCCCAAAATGAGAGAAGCAGGTACGTCAGTATCAGCTCAGTTTCTACAATAGAAATTACATTTCCGAATATTTTGAAGTGTGCTCTATCGATTCCGGTTGAGAAAATGGCCAATAAACAACTATTTCTGCAAAAATTTTGCTAAATAAAAAAAAATGCCATGTTTTTAGGTCGATTTTTTTTATTTTTCACGATTTTCTCCACCGAAACGGATTTTAATGAATGAAATGCATATGTAAAAAGTGATACCGATTGTTGAACATACATAACATAATAATAGAATTTTTGAATAAAAGCAATGGCAGATTCAAAATGGCCGCGAAACGCAGCGCGTTTTTTCAAAATTATTAATTCCTTGAAATAGGAATCATAGAAAGTTTTTTTTTCTTTTTTAGTTTTATAATGATGATATAAATATTGACTGGGTGTATACATTCAGTGGCCATCACGGATCCGCCATTTTGGATTTATCAACTCAAAATTATTATAATTTTCATCCATAACCAGTCAATATTTATATCATCAATATAAAACGTAATAAAAAAACTTTCTATGATCCCTATTTCAAGGAATTAATGATTTTCACAAAATTAGCTTCGTTCAGCGGACATTTTGACCCATCGGCCAATACTTCTAAAAAATATTCTATTTAGTATATTATTTATGTTAAACAATCGGGATCACTATGTGCATTTTTCTTGAATATAATCTGTTTCGATGGAGAAAATCGTGAAAAATTAAAAAAACGACCTAAAAGACATGGCATTTTTTTTTTTTATTTTGGAACATTTTTGGCAGAAATAGTCATTTTTTGACCATGTTCTCCACGGAAATTGATAGAGCACATTTCAAAATGGTCCGAAATGTATTTTTCAAAATTAGCAAAAAATTCTTTCTACGGCAGAAACTGATCTGATGTTGCCGTACCTGCTTCTCTCATTTTTGCAAAAAAGGGTTAAGTGAAATAACGCGTGTGTTTGCTAGCTTTACCATAGGCTAACAGCGCCACTCCGAAATCCAGTTCGGGTAATGGTAATCAAATGTTTATTTATGGCTCCCAATATCCAGTACACCTATATGCCCAGAAACGATTTTAGACCCAGTATACCAACGAAAATGCCGGATAGAGCGAATCTGGAAAGCCATTTCGGGTTAAATAATCTTAACCAAATGTGTCCACCACAAGAATTTAAGGTTCCAAGTATAGGTATACTAATATGTCCAGTACCAACGAAAATATCTGACAGAGCCTTGATTTATCATGTCCACAAACTGATCAATTATCAGAACAAGCAAAACTTTATTTTATTATCAATTTTAAATATAATAGAAACGACGAGTGAGAAGTGACTACTTTCTTGTTCCGGGCTATTATTTTCACACCAAAATAATGCATTTCGGAACCTCTAAATAAGTAATTGCGTATGTAATAAAAAATGAATATGCACAACTTTGTGACATGGATTTAAAAAGTCTATAATTCCATTAATTTAGAAGTAATGCATATGTGTGATTATTTTCAATTCCTACAAGTTTAAAAATAGTAAATTAAAATTAAAATCAACAGAAATAGCAAATATGTTCTACCAAGCTTCGAATTTGTTTTTATAAAAATTAAAATTAAACTGATTATATACGAATTATTCATATGAAAATAACATATACTGTTAAATATTTATATGAAAATTGAACCTATTAAACCAAAAATTTATCATATTCATTGTCCATAAATCATCGGTCCCGTATTTAAAGTTTCATGATAAATTTCAAAACTCATTAGTCCTGTACGATAAAATACGGTGGTTAAGGACGAGATACAAGACATCATAATTCATCGCCACGTTAAATCATAATCGCTTTGACAAATGTTTCTGCATTGAACATGCCAGCGAAAACTTCCGTAAGACAATTTCAAATTATATTTTGGTTATAGGTAATGCAGTCCCGAAAACCAACAACATGTTTTGAAATGTAAATACTTAAGTGAGAACCTTTCCCTAAAATACATATTTTCCAGGAAGTTCTTCTCTATAAATGAGAAGTATTTAAAGTTGAAGAACAATTTAATCGGCAATCAAAGAGTACATACAAATTAAAAAAAAAGATATTCAGTACGGAAACGGATGTCATATAGATATTACTAATTGTCTCGAGTGTCTGTTTTAAAGTTGTTATAGCATCCAACATTTTGCTGTGAAGACAAAAAAATATATTGTATAATGTTCATCTACTAGCTCTACTACTAGATCTAATAGTTTCGAAGTAACTTTTTGATTTGTGAAAAAAAATATTAAAACGATTTTGTTTACACAGTTTTTAATTGAAAGTATATTTTTCGGTAGCGGAAATTCACTTTAAACTGAAACATAAATATTATATTTTAGTCTGCAAAATAGTTAATATAACAGTGAATTTCATTAACTTTAAAATCAGTGGAGAGAAAAATCGGTTGAATGCATTTTTTAATGGGGTTTACCAAATTACCAAAAGAAAATTCAATTACAACTCGTTTTAGGTAGTGGTGGGTAAGGTTCATTTAAAACTATTGTTTATATGAATTCGTTATACCTCAATAATTTTATCTCAAAATTTCAAGTGATTAGCGCGAAATTGACCAGTTACTACAAACCCGCTCAACTTTTCTGAAACTTGTTATTTTTAAATGGATTCGGTCGAAACATAAAATCACCTTGTTCTTTACACTTAATTTGTATCGAAATTACATTTTCCAAGTTGTTAATAACATTGAATTAACTGTGGGACATGTTTCTACAAGCTTGCGAGCTCCGCTCAGGAATAAAGGTGCTACGCTAGTAGGCTTGTTCCGTACAATTTTGGTTTTTCAATAACTAACAATGTTTATTAACTAAATAAATTACTGGCAACAAAAAAATCTTTCTAACTGATTATAAAAAACTCTATATATTGAATAAAATCTATTCCATTATCTTCATCATTAAAACGAAGCATTCTTTTTTCTCAGCGTCCCGCCGGCCGCCTCAATTTGCGCCACGTGCGCGTATCCAATCATCGAGCGCGCAATTCAAAACATAATTTTAAAACAGTAAATCAGTATGGAAACTTGCGAAACTTGACATAGATTTCATTGAAACTATAAGGGATACAATGGCAGTTCAATCCCTAAAAACAACATGCGGTTGCAGTCGTTTTTCTAGTAAATGACTCATGTACATTTGCAAATATTCAGATTTTAGTATACGTTGTTCTAGGGTTGATTTCACAACATCTTTCGGTATCAATAATTGCACTACGATATAGCCTAATGGATATGTGATTGATGTTGAATATATTTCGATATGTAATAATTGCACAGCACGATAATTGTTCTTTGTAATTACTATAGGATAAGAAAATGCGAAGAACTAACATATCACAACGATAATCGTATCGTCATCATCTGAAAATAAATAATTTGAAAATCGTGATTGGAATATCTCGAGTCTCAACCTTCATTTAAGCGAGACATTTTATCTGCAGCCTTATGCGTTCAAACGAGTATTAACAATAATTGTTTCCTTGTGAAATTGTTCGGATCCCTTTCTAAATTATTTAATTATTTAAATTATTCCGCTTTTGCTCTCGCATATAATACATCCATTTATTAAAGGCCATTAAAGTGCATAATATCGGGCCTGATATAATTCTCGCGAACGAGTCATAAAAATATAAACACGTAAAACAAAATTTACGTTCCGTAATTAAAATACGCGACTTTCGCGGTATCATTTGCTTCTTGTCGATATCGTCGCTTTTAAACGTAATTGCATTAATACGAGAGTTATGAAATATGCGCCGGGGCTGTAAAATAAAATTGTACTCCTATAAGGCGTCTTGGAACGGTCGAAGGATTTTCTCGAATCTTCATTCTCGGCTTCTGTTTATCGCGAGAAACTATACGAGTTCTCGCACTCAACGGCAGTTCGGCGAAGCATTTTTACTGCGGCCTCTGATTGTATCGCGAGGATTGTGACGTTTATTAATAAACTCGTTTGAATTTATGAGGTGGCAGCCTGCAACCTGCAAGGTGCGAAATATCTTACGCGGAGCCATTCGGCGAAATGGCTCGTAACGTCTGAGTTTGACTTGTCTGTTCCTCCAAGTTCGCTGTTTTATTGTCTGCATAATTAAAAGAGATCGCGAGTTAATTAATATTCGTTTATACAGGGCGGAATGCCCAAAGAAGGTATATCGACTCATTTGGATTCGTACCTCTGCAGTCATTATTCATACTTATTCGATATGCATGCGAGTAATGATATGTAAATATATGTAATGCAGAAATATCTGACCATCAATACGGTTATTTATGGACCCGGGGCAATTCGTCGCGTTTCAGGACGAACAAATACGCATACGTAAGATGGTTCTTCCAATAGTGATACGTAGCTCAACTAATTAAAATATGTTGTAAACCTATAGAAAGTTAATCAACGAATAAAATTCCATCGATTATCTGAAAGGGCTTTGTATCAATGAAAAATCATTAATTATGTTGAACTTTAATGCCATTGAAACTTAGCTCCTGTCAGAAATTTCAACTCCTCATCAATTACCGTATTCAACAATGTAAATATAGCATCAATCATAACAGAATTAAATGACTGAAAAATTACAAGTCAATATATGTAGAAAGCATTGAAATGATCAGAAAATCTTGTGTTTGCTTCTCTTGAACAAAACTAACTCTGAAAACAGCAATTTAAAATATATAAAAATATTAAACTCGATGTTCCTATATTTATCATAATTCCTTGGTTGAAATAGACAGTCCAATGTTTATTTATTGCATTAATTACCTTTTCGTATGAGAGGTTGCTATATCGCAATGACATTAATTTTGATTTATTACGTACAGTCGAAGATATAAACTTGGCGGCTTTGTGCAACGATCTACTTATATTATCTGTGTTTTTTTAAACTGTGTGGACCCCAAGCAAGACCGTCAATAGAGTTCTCCATAACCAAGGTTGCAGATAGCCGTGGTATGGCAGGATCAACCGACTGCTCTGATCAAGGTTTGAAAGGATGCTTTGAAGGAAAGGCACTGGCTTTGATGACATCAACAAAGCATTGCCTGTTCTGTAACTGAAGGTCATGGAAAGTCTTTGCACTCTAGATTAGTCATAGTTTGAGTGGACTAGATCTTGTCTGAGAATATTGGTGATCTTCTAATAATCTTGCAACTTTTCCTGTAAGCCTCTTTAAGGGATCCACTTGGTGTAAAATCGTGTCATGTAACTTCCCCGATTTGGATAGCTAGCCTTGTAGCATACTAACAGGATCTAGCCATTTACTCGGACTATCTCAGCGAGGGCGGTCACCAATTTATCATGGTTTGGCGCAATTCTTTTCCAACGGGAAATGTACCACATTCGAAGACATTAATTAATTTTTTAAAACTTAAAAAGTTTGCCTATTTGTCGCCTTTCACTACTTAACGACAACAGGCAATGCCATGGTAATATTTGAAACCATAACCAGATGACGGAAATATTATTATTATATATATATTTTTGAATACTATCGGTTTAAGTAGTAGCATATTTTCGCGAGCTTTCAGCAGACAAAGAAGCTCAAAAAACATCGCGTGCTACGTTTTGGTTGCCATTTTTATGTAGACTATTATTAATGAAATATTGCCTGTGTAACAGTAAAAAAGTTATAATGGTGATGATTACGCTGATAGAGGAATATAACCATGAAAAAAATGAAATGATTAAACTGCAGTATTATAAGAGCGTAAATAATGTAATCGTAAATTGACTAATTCATCAAAAAGGTTATTTTCGAGTACATTATTTGCATACCGGGCCGTGAGATCGAAAGCGTCACTATATCACGAAAATGCCTCTTTTCTCACGTAGAGCGGCGCTTCGAAGGACTGGCTCAACTGGAATTTCGCGAGATTATCGCGACTGACATAAATCTCAACGTAATAGAATAATTGCTAGGTATTATAAGCGTTGGGCGTCGGTGCCCGGTGTGCAAAAAAGGAGTGAGAATTATTTAGAGCCAGTGCTCGCGTTCGAAAAGCTCGCTCCGACTTGCCGCAGCGATTGGTGCGTGGAGAAATTAGCCTTAAGTACCGGATAATTGCGGTCCTGGCCTACAATTAGTCGAACTGGGGGATGCCTATGACAAATCATAGGCGGCGATGCGTCCGGCCATCAACTGCGGTTTACGCATAACAGGTTCCCAGGGATCGCGAACCGAACGCGCGCATCTACATCATTCTGATTTATCGCGTTGCTCCAGATTCCGCGGAGCTCTATACGGTGGGCCTTCCCAGGCTCTCAGCGTGATTCCCGTATGGATGACGGAATGGTCCCATTAATCCTAGACAAGACGAGTAGTCGCGGTGTTTCCCGATGACGTAAGGATAAATTCAACCTAATAATTATTTATGCCGGAAGAGGTATTTATTTTTGTGTCTTTGATGAACCGTTTTATTAGTCGTAATACATGTTGTACATATTTCTGCACGTCAATTTACATGCTTGAGAGAAGAAGCTGGTAATTATCATTATTAATAATTTCGAAATATGTATATGTTTTTAATGATTTCAAAATAACTTGTACCAATCTTCCTGCGATTATATTCGGTCCTACTTTTTAGTCAGTTTTCCTAAAATTGTTTACAGTATTTAGATCATAGGGTAAACAGGACAGTAATCGGCCACCTTACAGTAGTTGGCCACTTTACGAATGCAATAATACATTTTAAAACTGTTTTGAAATGTGTGATTGTTTTATATCTAGGTTTAGTGAGTCTCAGTAAGTATAAGCTTAGTTAATGGATAAATATTCACTTTTAAAGGTTTATAATACTTTTAGACGTGGCCGATAACTGTTTTGACAGTTTTTAAACTTTATTATTTTAATGGGTAAAATTTATTTTTTCGTTATTTTAACATATGCATACCAATACTAGACAATCCCTAAGATAAATTTCCCAATATTGAATTGTGTTTATATTGTTAAATGGTACTTTCTTACATTTTAAAGTCAAAATCGCTGAATTAAAAGCTGGATTAAGTGTCCGATAACTGTCATGTTTTCTGGATAAATCTAAAAACTTGGCAATACGACATAGAAGTCGTTTGTAACTGAGATTTCTAATTTAAAATGTCTACTTGATTTTATATTTTTCAATTAAGAAACTACAATATACTATTGTTGTTTTATTTACAATAGTTTATCTTTGACATACGCATGTGTGCAGTTAAACAAATTAGGAAGTACACAAGCAAATTAAAAAATAAAAATAGTCGTGTAGTTAATCCGGTTATAAATATTATTTCAATATTGAAAAATATCGAATAATTTTGAGAAGAAGCAGGTTTCATTGACAATCATAAAGAAATAAGCTTAACATACCTTTTGCTGCTCGCGCTAAAATTTCTCTCTGCACTGAAAGAAATGGTATGTAGATTTTACCTAAGTTGGTCAAGTAAAATCTGCCGAACTGAAAACTAAGAAAAATTTGCCGAACTTATTCAGCACATATTGCTTAACTACTTATGTAACAGTTCCTGAAATTCTATTAAGTAGATATTGCTGAAAAACTAAGTAATAATTACTTACTATCTTTTTATATGAAATCAGTGATTTTCTACTGCAAATATATAAAGATACAGACATAGAATATAATAATAAAAGGTGGGTTTGAAATTATATATAAATATATAAATATACATAAATATAAACATATGGAATTATAGTTCAGCTGATTCCGCGTTCAAATCAGTCGGTAATATAGGACGCTGAGACACACTGAAAGAAGCCGTGAGTAAACAAACTCGATTAAAATTTACAAGACAGCTGTTTGTCCGGTTTTAGCAGATGTCGGTAATTCGGTATAGATTTTGTAATTATTAATGAATTATATGAATTGTTGAAACTAATTGTTCGAGTATTAGTATTTTATCATTGTTTTTATTTGACTGGTTAATAACTCAAACAAAGATTTGAGGTTAACTTATGTCAAATGAAAACTCGTGCATTCATATCACATATTCCCATTCCTATACAATTGCAATTATAATTAAATAAAATAGTTGCCTAGGGACATGAAACACGGTATAGTATATCACATATTGAGAAAATTACAACCTATAAGTACATGGCTATAAATTTTATTGTCGTAATGACGTGAGTATATACAGGGTGAATTCCTAACGGCGGAACATAGGGCATCCCATGTTATTCCGCTTAGCCAATGACGGTGGAGGATCACTGTGAAATCCGACTAGGTCGACCAATCGAATGCGTCGATGCGTTATGCTAAAAAATATAAAAGCAAACAGAATAAGTATAATTCCAAACGTTATTATACTTTCGTAATTTTACGTATCCATGCAAAATGACTGACAAAATGAATTATTTGTTAAAATTCAAAGGAAAAACTTGCGATTACATATCACAGCTAATTTTTAATCACATGAAAAATTGGGCGAACAGTTTAAGAAATACATTAAAGTTTTTCTGTTGACTATTATCATATAATTCATTTTGTCAGTCATTTTGCATGCAAATGTAATATTACGAAATGAAAATAACTTTTGGAAGAATACTTACATATTCTGTTTGTTTTAACATTTGACTCCCTAACGCAGCAACCTCGCAGTAATCCTCGATCGCTATTGGCTGAGCGGAATAACATGGAATGCCCTATGTTCCACCCTTAGGAATTCACCCTGTACATAATGAGTTTCTGTTTGTTTGATTACTCGTATTGAACATATTTTTGTGTACATCTAATTTTATTCTTTTTTTAACGTAGATACGTTTTCAACTATTTAAGTAGTGAAAAATATGTAGCTAAATGTTTTTGATGATATGTATAAGGATACGAGTTTCATAACAATTTTCATTTGTCCATATAATGCACTTAAATATTATTCGCGTTCTTTACTTATGTACATTTGTTTTCTGATTTTTAGTGAGGAAAATGTAAACTCTTGGACATAACATTTACATAGGCTTACATTTACATAATATTCATAAGAGAGACAATTAGACAAATGTAAACTATGATTATATGTATATATTTATATATCTGGAAGCAATATGTCAAGAGAGTTACAGTCGATAAGAGTAATGGATATGAATTTTGTTATCGCAGTGACAGTTTCCATTGTCGAGTCAAACAATTTTTTCTCTTTAAATCACTACGAACCCAGTTTAATGTTTTATTCTAGTTTATTTCTGATATTTGATCACACATTTAGTTTTAAAACATGTAATTGAAAACAAATTAACAATAAATGATTTATACCAAATTAGATTCCCACTTTATGCAGTAATGTGAAAAAACCTGAGTCGAGCTTAAAATTCTTATGATTTGGTTTTGCATTTTTGAGCATGATAATGACAACCGATTGATTTGAAACGAATTTCACCAGCTTTGTGCCATCAAAACGTATCCAAAAACATTGTTATAGCCTAATTTCATAGTACATTTACATTTCTTGCCTTAGTGTCGAGTCAAACAATTTTCTCCTAAATCAATATGAACCTGATATGTGCCCACACACGTATATATATATATATATATATAATGAAAAAATATATATATATATGTATATATATATATATATATATATATATATATATATATATATATATAATATGTATATATATATATATATAATATATATATATATATATATATATATATATATATATATATATATATATATATATATATATATATATAATGACAGTTACCATTGCGACAACAAAACTCATATCCATACTCATTTTGACTGTAACATCTTAACATATTGCTCGCAGATGTATAAATATATACACATAATCATAGTTTACATTTGTCTAATTGTCTCTCTTATGAATATTATTGTAAATGTAAGCCTATGTGAATGTTATATCTAACGCTTTATATTTTCCTCACTAAAAATCAGCAAACGAATATATATAAATAAGGAACACGTATAATATTTGAGTGCATTGTATGGACAAACGAAAATTTTTATTAAACTCGTATCCTCATACATATCATCAAAAACATTTCGCTACATATTTTTCACTACTTATGTTGTATGTATATTGAAAAAGATAAAATTAGATGTACACAAAAATATGTTTAATACGAGTAATCAAACAAACAGAAACTGTCATTACGACAACAAAATTCATAGCCATGTACTTATGGGTTGTAATTTTCTCAATATGTGATATACTATACCGTGTTTCATGTCCCTAGACATGTATTTTATTTAATTATAATTGCAATTGTATAGGAATGGGAATATGTGATATGAATGCATGTGTTTTCAATTGACATAAGTTAACCTCAAATCTTTGTTTGAGATATTAACCAGTCACATAAAAACAATGATACAATACTAATACTCGAACAATTAGTTTCAACAATTCATATAATTCATTAATAATTGCAAAATGTATACCGAATTACCGACATCTGCTAAAACCGGACAAACAGCTGTCTTGTATGTTTCGATGCAGCGATGTGCTCTGGCTCGGCAATATTTGCCGAAGTTATTAAGTAAAATCTACAGAAACGTTGTTACTCAAGTCATTAAGTAGATTTTCTAGATTTTGTTCAGCAAATATTACCGAAGTGACTATGTAAATGTTACATAATGGTGGTTACTTAACTTCTTCGGAAAATTTTACTTGAGTTTTCGGCAGAACTTACAAACAAATTCTTACGGTGTGTATTGAAATATTGATTCATTGTATTTTTCCTCTCAATTAAATTCGTTCTGTTTCTTTTATCGTTAGTTATACCGATAATTTTAAATAAATATTGTATGTCATAACTCTGCTCAGAGTAAAAGAATAAACTTACAGTAAAAAAAAAGAACACCTCATAAGATGTCGTAAAATCCTACAAAATTTGTCTCAGTATATCTTTGACAATGTCAGGGTCCATGTGAATAAAAAACATCTACAGTTATCAAGATCTTGATATACTACTTAATTACAGAATTATAAGATGCGAAGAATATTTTATTAAATAAATTCCTTTTTAATCGGTTTTCAGAAATTTGCACATTAAATGATTGTATAGCACATTCTTCTACATACATAAAATGCGACCTTCTTTGACTTTCCAAAGGCATCCCCTGGTTCACATAATTGCACGCTTCATCTCGTATGTTTAGTGTACGTGAACGCTCGGTATGTATATTTTCCCACGCAAGCAATTATAAAATAGTATCGCTCATCGTTGATTATAATCGCTGCTACCCTTTGAGCTAAAGTCGTGAAAAGATACTGATTATGCAAACAACTCATAAAAACGATACTCACATCAGAGGCCAACATTCTATACGAGTTTAAAATTTGAACTTGAACCCACTAGACGTAAATCCTGAAGACCGAGTTCATATGCAAGATCAGTTTTGAAGGCAGATTACAATCAACTATTTATGTGATATGCAGTGCGCATATAAAACTATTTCGATGTCTTGTGCTAAAGTAGTGAAGAAGTTTTACAATTGTCTTTATTGAGAAAATCTATTTCTTGTGAGTAAAAAAAGTATGTGGTGCTATTCAGTTTCCAACGATTTCTGTTCAATTTTCTAAATAATTTAAATGATAAATATTAGGCATTATTGGGACACATAAATAGTTATGGAATTATATAGTTTGTTCTATTTACCAATTAAAAGATAAACTAACTAAGCAAATTCAAGTATGTAAACGTATGTACCTAAGTGACGCAGACACGTAAACTAAGGATATAACATATTTCAAAATATGTCAAATATACCAGAAAGAAGAGATTTATTTATTTATTAATAAATGAACCAATATTCTTTACAGATATTTTCATAATATAAAAATATTTAATGCACACCGAGTAGAATACGCCTGATTAGACCCGAATAGAAACATAGCCGAGCTGGGATCATGCTTGTTAAATGATTACTATCGTAGTTAAATACATTTGTTTATTCGTGCAAATCGTTTATCGGTTATTCAAAATATTATATAGCAATAAATAAGAGTTAACTTCAGGTGACAATTACAGACATTTTATTACTTCACAAAATGTTTAGTGCAGTTTACGAATTATCTAGTTAATAAGTTAGAAATATACATTGCATAGAATCAAATAAGTTTAGCTCAATTCGTGTCCGAATTAAAAATCTTACTAAAAAATTGAAGAATATGGAAAATTTGTTATATACAGTTATTAAGAATGACTAGTCAGTACCTTACTATAATTAAATCTCTGGCATGTATTACTGTTTCAATGAAGAGCTCTTATATACTGCAAAAAAATTAAATTAGTTTTATAACTCTGTTATCATTTTTATGCCTAAAAAAGTTGTTGGTAATACTGCGTATATATCATTGAATTTTGACCGCTAAAGGTTAAACATTTTCTCAACGCTATACGTTGCAATGTTTCCACTGAAAAAAACATCAAAATATGTAGAACTACAACGGCCGGGAAAAGGTGTGAAAGTTACCACATATGGCATAAGCTTTGTTTATACCAAGAAATTTATTAGGACCCTGATCAAACGAGTAACGCTGTCGTCAGGCCGTGATCAGGACCCTAATAAATTTCTACATGGGATGTTTTAGGTCTACAATTGCGAATATTTTCTTGTGAAACATATTGTACTTCCAGATATGTAAATTCATGTTGAGTATTTCGCAAATTATTGTTTCTTTTGTAAAATCTTCGTTTTTTAAATCCACAGTTTAGACACAAACATAATAATAATATTGGCGGAATGTCTTGAATGATGGGCAGAGATTTTAATGAATTACCAACTCTTTAAATGAAATTCCATGCAGAGATAATCTAAAATTTTTAAAATAAAAATCAAACAAACTATATGAACTGCTATATGAGCCGCTATAATGAACTGCACGATACACAAAATTCATTCGTTAAAGTAACTTTGTGCGACATAAGGAATAAAACGCGTGTCAAATATCCCCAGAAACTTACTATATTAAATTTGTTTCGTCACTTTTCTATCACGAATGATAGATACGCTAATGATTGAACATTTTCAAAAAGTAAAAGTAGGTTATAAATTTTTGTGAAAGTTTTTATTTTGTCCACTATCAGATAAAACATAAAGTATACAGTACTGTGCATATTCGGAAATCATATTTTTATTAGTCATATGCTCTATAGTAAATTTGCTGTAATGACTTGGACTTTCATCAGTGCAGTAATTTCCTCGTATTTATGTTCCATTCTGACAACTGCCGTATATAAAAAATGTTAATTACTGCCACTACGATTACGATTTACTCTTGTGGGAAACTAAGTTCGTTAAAAATCTTGAGAAGTATTACCTTGTATATCATAGGTAAGCCATGTGAGCCCCTAACGGTAAACGTTCCTTACATCATTCGATGCGTATAGGCTTCGTGTAATTAAACAGAACGAATCGAACCCCATGACATTTGAGATAAGGTTCATTGCATATAACTGCAGAAGAAATGTGTTTCCACTGTTGGCCTTTTCTATCCCGTGGGATAACAGAAACGAACCAATCGTGAATGACTGTTCAACATGCGGTAGGTGGCTGCTTAGTGCTTAGCTTCCATTGCCTTTGCGTTGCTAGATATTATCACCTTACGAAAGATTAGCGTTTTCCTGTATCTATTTCGGCATCATAACTTTGTATACTTACATTTTTAAGGTGCTTCTATTTAAATCGTCATTACATATTTTATAAATAGATTATTATTTTCAGCAAACGTGAGAAAAAACATTGCAATTATAATTGATAGTTTTTGACGTCGCATAGGCTTAATCTACCAGACAATGATCAGACTTTTTAGAAATATCACTTACTGAATATTATCTATCATGTATGTCACAATACTCGATTAAAATATTCACTGATATTGTTGCACATGCCGGACATGTTTTGTTCTAAGTAATATGATTTCCTGCTGTATGGGATAAATAATCATGATCAGATATCTTCATTCCCCATTTATTTCAAAGAATGCTTTGCCATCAACGTAAGCATTATTATTGTTCATGCCAAATATTGCGTCGTCTTCAAGAAGCACGCAATTGTTAGAAAATAATTTACAGCTGATTGAGGTGAGGCTGTTACGAGTACACGCGTAGGAAGTAATGTGAAAATATAGAGAAACCAATTCACGCTTTTAGATACTTGAACGATTCTTATTGAGAAATGAGGAATGAGGTATTCTTATCAATACTTAATATCCTTCTTGGGATTTCTTTCGTAATAATGGGCTTTCCTCAATATTAACATATTTTCTATAATTTTTGGAACAATCGAACGTTTTATGCGTTATTTAATTAATAATGATACCCAAACAGCAAAATATTACGAAATCACTTTTTAACCTGCTATTAGGGAGATATTTTCTCGACAATGACTTATTTACGTAAGAGACAGAAGTCAAATTACGGTAAGCGGGAAATGAAATGGAAGCAATTTTACAAGATTTTTTTCCTTAGATCCTGGTCCAAAGTTGGTAAAATCGATCTGAAAATTGGTAATAATTTTATCATTTTCAACTCTTTTCAACCTACCTATTACCAAATCTGTGCAGTTTTATTTTTAACCTTTATCTTGGGAATACAAGTGGCAAGCATGGACAATTACTTAAGTTTGTACATATTCCTCTCATGGTAGCATCTAAAGCTTGAATCAAAGCATAGTACAGCAAATGAAATGAACGTACACACATTTTTAGTTTTGTAAAACAAAAATTTGCATAATCAAACGTTGAGTTACAAAAAAAGTGGTATTAATACCCTTTAACGCCAAAATGCGCAAAATTTGCACACGGATTCCAGCTTTTTGTATCTAATACAAATTTTTAAAAAATGGAGACCACCGTATTCCACTAGTGTTGAAGTCAATCTTTCAAGAAAATGAAAAAATGAAAAATTTTCAAGAAATTATGTTTATCACATTTGATAAACATAGTTATTACAATTACATATGTTAAACATATGTTACAATAATATAATACAATGTTAAAAAATATTGAAAAACACTTCAATTTTGAGCTACGATTTTTTTGTTTAAACGCAATTTTCAATATGAAACCTTTTTCAATAATCTTCTAACTAATAAGAGAAGTGTTCCCAATAGTTTTACTTCAAAACTATGCTTTCACATATTTTTATTTTTCACATATATATATATAACGTATTATTAAACAAATAATATTTTACAGAATCCAGCGCAACCCCAAACAACTGAATTTATCTATTCCTATGGAATATAGTTCTTTTTAACTTTGAAGTGACCATGTTTAAAGTAATACAATTTTGGAAGCTGAATCGTAATATGTGTACTGTTAGTTATTCAATAATATATTGAATAGTAAGTGTTATAACAAGTGATGCTACGTTCTCTCTCAAAAGCCAAAACTTATAAAATAGCTTTGTAATAGTTTCACATATTCAAACAAAGAGTATGTTGTAGACTAGACTTTAATATATTTTATTATATCCTAGCTGAGTGGAAAAAAGTCTATATATTGTTAGAAATACGATAAAATTAAGGGAAATTTGAGCGCGCATGATAATGAAGTGAAAAAACCCGAGTTCGGGCGGACATGCGGCGCCTGAAGCTTAGCAACCGCTTCTACATGTTGTATTGGTGGATTTCTGGCCAGGGATCTGTACTCCGATGGTAAGTCTCCCGAGACCTGAACCTCATTTCGGTACTTCTAAGATCATAATTCCTAACAAATTTTTTTGATAATAAAACTGATTAGTTTCATCAATTCCATTATTCTTAATTGTACACACATAAGCGTAGATATAGCATACCGATCTAAAACTAAGAATAGAAAATATTTTGAACAATATTTATACCAGTATATGTCACTTTAACTAGTATTTAATGTTTCATAAATATAAATTATTTATTACTGCATTCATGACAAGTTGTACTAAATAATTCAAAATTAAACTAAAAATAAAACTGCACCGTTTTCGGTCCTACTAATATATGCCGTAAAACATTAAGAAATCAATGGGACAAAACATTAAAAACATAAAAAATTGCGACTTTTAATGCGATTATGTGAATATTAATGGATCATTATAATTACGTGATTTTATAAATAAACGAATGCACACGGATAAAGAATTTTAATCAACAGAAAATCTACAAAAAATATTACATAAAGAATGCATAAAATAGTGCCTTGGTATAATATTGAAAATCGCGGCTGATTTAGATTCTTGTTTTTACGAATACTCAATTTTAAAGTGGTTTTAAACATTCTATGTAAAAATGAAAACAAATCTTATATCCCATATTTTATGCGCTTTGATAATCATCAGCGCTTTTTAATCATGTTCCCATTGAATGAAATTGCTGGTGGAAAAAAAACCTTAAATAACAAAATTTGAGAAATCACGTATTCTAATGAATTTGACAATATTATAGCGAATTATTGTTTTTTCACAAATTTAAATCATCTTATTCGAAAGCACATCCTTGACAATATTTGAGAAGTTTCTTTTCAATTATTTTTGTCGCTTTTGTAATATTGCAGAGCATTGAATTAGTACTCTGCTCTGCCCACTGCGCAATTTGGGAGTTACGGATTAATATAAATTTTTAATACTTATATTTATTCAGATACCTTTACGGTATACCTTTATGAAAGGACTTGATAAACAAATTCTTTTTCTATCTACTGAGTGTTAGATCTCGACCAATCTTGTCAGAAATACACTGAAAGTAGTGAATGGCTGTGTTAGGCAGACGTGTGCCTGAATTACCTAGAAATATAGCTAATTCAAGAATTATATCTGGTTAATTCATACATACGTCTGACTAACACAGCCTTACATTACTTTCAGCGTAGATAAATTAATTAGTTCTAGTTATGAAATACTTATTTTATTTGAACTTATTGATATCAATTTTTTGTTAGGAAGGCGATATTTTCGAAGATTAAATATCACCTGTAATCTTCTAAGTAATCTTTCACATTCAAGCTTGTTTTGATCGCCTTATGCCATTATATGATTTTTGACAACATTATTTACAACATAACTGATCTTATTCAAAAATGAATATGTAAAATATATAGCAACTAAGAAATCAACGAAGAATTGATTTCGGTCATCTTTCTCATATTGGGAACTGCACAGAAATTTTAAAAAAGGTAAGTAATTTTATTTTATCTAAATAAATTAATAAAATATCGGATTGTATTGTGCAGATAGTAACACACACACACACATATATATATATATATTAGGGTGGGGTGAATCGGAAAAATTTTTTTGTATCACTTATTTTTTGGTAGTTTTTGATGCGCTAAGAACGAAAATGACCATTAAAAAATTCTAAAAAAATGTTTCACATTCGCCCCGACGTCCCAAAGATGCCGTTTTTGGGGTGTTTTTTTTTTCGATTGTCTGTAACTCCGTCATTTTTTTTAATTTTTTTTTTTTTTTTGAAAAGGTGCCCACATTATCCATCTATTAAATCCATATAATAGTTATTTTTATTTTTTTTGATTATGCCTCTAAAAAATCGATATGTATGTCGATTTTTCAAAAATTGAATATTTCGATATTTTTCATTTAAAACAAGTCAAATATCGGCAAAATCGAAGAGTGGCTACGATTTTTCGACGTATTTTAACCTCCTAAACATGAAAATGATCGTAAAATTTAGCTAAATATCTTCTCTTAGTCGTTATTTTTTAAAAAGTTCTAAAAATGTAACCTGATTCTATTTAAAGCTATTTTAAGGGTTGTAATTTTAAAATCGAGAAGCCAATTACCTGTTTTTGAAACAAAAAACGACTACAAGCGGAAATTAATGACTTAATTTAACATTACAATTTGGAGAAATGTGTGATCTTATGTAATAATATATAATACTAATGTAATAATAATATATGTAATAAATGCCTTAAAATATCTGACTTCTTCTTCTTGAATTGTGGCATTAACGCAGGGATTAGATATGATATTCCAAATCTACTACGGCCCACAGCTCTGGATCGCCAATTCAATATGGATCCGTGAGCTTGCTGACATTTTTGGGCTGTTGACTAGGGTGACCTCTGGCGAGTTGTCTTTTTAATCATATTATAGGTCTCCGAGTTGGACAGTTCAAAAAATCATGTCTGTGTTAGTTTTGCTCAGATTGACGGGAGATTTTACAGAAGATTCTTGAAATACTGTACTTTCGAATAAAAAAATTAAAACTTTCACAATTTTTGACCGTAGTAAGCCCTTAAAATAGCTTTTAATAGAATCAGGTTACATTTTTAGAACTTTTTAAAAAATAACGACTAAGAGAAGACATTTAGTTAAATTTTACGATCATTTTCATGTTTAGGAGCACAAAATACGTCCAAATATCATAGCCACACTTCGATTCTGCCGATACTTGACTTGTTATAAATGAAAAATATCAAAATATTCAATTTTTTGAAAAATCGACATACATATCGATTTTTTAGAAGCATAATCAAAAAAAATAAAAATTTCTATTATATGGATTTAATAGATGGATAATGTGGGCACCTTTTCAAAAAAAAAAAAAAAAAAATTAAAAAAAATAACGGAGTTACAGACAATCGAAAAAAAAACACCCCTAAAACGGCATCTTTGGGACGTTGGGGCGAATGTGAAACATTTTTTTAGAATTTTTTTATGGTCATTTTCGTTCTTAGCGCATCAAAAACTACCAAAAAATAAGTGTTACAAAAAAACTTTTCCGATTCACCCCTCCCTAAATTATATATATGTATGTACTTCTCACGATTTTAATATAAGGAAGGTGTGTAACTAAGTCTATAAATCTTCTGTGAAAAATTGCGCAACGCGTAAAAAGAACTCGTCATTAAATTGCGTTAGATTCACATAGAAACACGAAAAAGTCGTTCATGCAACATGTAGTATCACACGTGGAACTATATAACCACGACGCCTCATCATTCATGACGAAGCCGAGTGGATGTAGAGCCAGCGAAAATTAAAGCTGCAGGTAATTATAGTACGCGCGACTAATTCACACGAAGAATTTCCCGACACGGCTGGATCGATTGGGTGGTTTTCCTACCATAATCTCCGGTCTACACTATTACCTCACTCTGAGATATGTAATACGGAACGTGCATGTTCTGGAATTTTCGTTACGTCACTTCCCATCGTTCTGCATTCTGACTTACTTATGAAAATGACTTAGTGTATCTAGAAATTATTATCAAAAAAAGCTAATTTATTATGGTACAGCGGAAAGTAAATATTTTGTATTTTACTTTATACAATACATATCGTTAATTTACATGTGTTGATATATACTGTATTGTTGTAAGATTTAACGTAAGTGTTCAATTGTGATAGAACTACTTATTTTAGAAGTCATAATGAATTTGAAAACTTTCCCTTTTTAATGCATCTTGATTCCAAACATACGTCATCCTCATTTCTGAAAATAAATTATATGCGATAAAAATATAATGATTTAATTAAATCAAACTTTGAGTAGAGAGACCTAAGCTGATTATAAGTGGGGTATTATACTTTAGGTTAGATTAAGTCATATAATTTTGGTCTTTGGGTCAATGAATTTCGTGCTCTGACTCGTATTTTATATGATCCACTCTGCTCTCTCAATTCTTAACCGGGAAAAGTTTAGTGAATTACCTCTCATTATACATATAAGAAATTATTTCCGGAATCGTGAATTTGCATAAAAATGTCTTTTCAAAAAATATATAGTAAATATCCACCCATTTTCACTATTGAAATAAATGAATATTCAATGTGATCTAGTATAAATTTACTTTCAAATTGATAGTAAAGTGCATTAGTGGTCGTGGAAATCTTTTATTACCAACAATAATTTCTTTCTCAATGCAGTCTATACATATTTTTTTAAAAGGGATGGAAATTCATATATAGGAGTTTGCTAATGGAGGTAAGTTTACTTCAAGAAAGCGAAGTGTAAGTTGAGAGTACAGTAATTTAATACTTACACTCTATATACCATAGTATACGCTTTATGAATTTACTAAAACTCTAAGTGTTATTATTCAACTGTACACTTAAAAAATGCCAGTCGTCTGTATATGCATTGCAAATTACGATTAAGAGGCGTCATGCATGTAAGTTAGTCTTAAAACATATCGGAAATATCGTTGGCGATCCATGTCATGTCTGTACTGGCGCTAAAATGATCTTTTGTCTTGTGAAGCATGTAATATCTGAAATGAATTCCATGGCTGAGGTGTGATATGTGGTGAACAGTTCCTTGAAATCTCTGTTGTTTTAAATATGTGTAGGAGTGGTACACTCTAAAATTCTTGAAGCAAATATTCCGACAGATCAATAGATTACATTGAAACATCACACCGAATAATAGTTTTGACTGTTTCATCAAAACAATATTCTTAAATGTGATATACTATAAACTTTATCCAGTATAGACGTAATTGCATCAATATAATTACTCGTAATACTACCTAATTATTAAGATCTATGCCTTTGATGAACAAAGATGGAAAATGCAATTTTTGAAATTTTTTTACAACATATATGATGAAATCAGAAACTCGTGTGCACAGTTCATAGTTTTCAGCAGTGTTTTAATAGACACATTTTTTTGTCCAATATTATTTTTTACTTTCCTGAACATTTGCTTTGTTGATGAATGATGCCCACATGTGCACTGTTTGAAAATGAAAAAAAAACGTTAACAGACTTAATTGACACTTTGACATATCTAGAGACCTCAAATTAGTTTGTATGTGTAATTATATCATATGGCATATTCACCCAATGTAAAGTTTGAGGATAACCTGTTATATTTAAACCTCGTGCACTTTTTTTCTGCATTACATTTAATAATTTTTTAAGTGCCATTTTGGAGTAATATTGAAACTATGCAGAATATTTTAACAGCGTATTTTAATTTTGTTTATTTATCGATAATTCAATGTTGGCATTGCACATCGATAGTAAAGCATAAAAACAAAGAAGAGAAATAAATATACATTCTGCAATTCTTTATCCTAACACGTAACGTGCAATTAACGTAGAAACGGTTATCACATATTTTGTTGCATCCTTTTTGTTTATAACTTTATTTTTAATAAATATGATATGGTCACTACTTTGCAATATTTATTAGACTTAAAGCTGTAAAAACTGTCAACTGTGATCCAAGGTTCTGAAGGCCTAAGAGGACGGATTGAAGTAATTTATATACCAATTAATTTATTATTTTTAAAAATCCTTTATTTCGGATAACGTTCTCGGTCAATTCTGAATTAATTTCTTTCGCATTCTTTAGGAGACTATATATAATAATTATAATTCCCTTTACATAACTCAAATTTGAAAAAGTAATTTAGGCCTTTTCAATTTATGGTTTTGAGCGTAAATTCCTGCCTTATCCTTGGATCACAGGGAAGGCCAAAGTTGATAACGTCAGTTCCTAAATTAAAATATACAAATTAAACAAAAAATTTTCCTTGAAAGATATTCTTTTTAATCCAAATACGGCGACAGTAAGTTTAATCCAATGAGGTCGCAGTTGCATGGAGATTTTTTCGTAAAATTTATTTCCAGTATTTCTTCATAATTTCCGATCCTATTTGAATGACAAATGATCACCGATCGTCACCACATCATCTGAATTTAGAAAAACATTACAACTTATTTATTTAATGTTACATAATTAGATTTATGGTGCTACTAATTATTCGCCATTACAGCAACATAGTCGTGTAAACTACGAGAATTTTTCTGCTCAAAAGTTTCATACTGTCTAGTTCCAGCGGAATATACTTGCAATATGCGCAAAAGTGCCGTGCTAATTATGAAAATTACCTTACTGTATGGGGCTTTTCAATGTAAGTATGGCGAATTTTTAGTGCCATTATGGACATTTTTCATATTAGTGTGGCACTTTTGCTCATACTGCAAGTATATCCCTCTGATATTAGATAGTATGGGACTTTTAACCAGAAAAATTCTCTCAGTGTAACGTTCATTATTCACAAGTCTATTAATATGCGTGACCTACAGAATTCGTTTTTTTTACCCTCCGGCCGTAAAACTCGAATTATCGACCTATGGAGAAATCTTCGGCTGCGAATTATCGAGTCCTACGACAATCGGATCAAAAAATATATTATTGATCGCGGGCGAAATATCGATCTCTGACAAGTGCGATTGTTACCCTCACTTCGCTCGGGTCGACAAACTTCATAATCGGCGAAGATCGATAATTGCGCCCTTGGCACATAATCCACTATTTGTGCATTAATGGCTGCGAAATATTCCATTGAAATGTTGCCCTATTTCTTCTTGCAATGTTTGTATTTAGCTTTTTATATGTACTTTCTTAACATCACGATATTTCAGATATCAGCTCACCTAGTGCAAAAAAACAAAAATTGCATACGTTTAATTAACTCTTCAGATGTCTGCCACACTGTTATGAGCGCAACCATATTTTGGGGCTAAAAAATACATAAATGCGTGTTTGTTGCATGGAAAAGCACCATTTCATAAGTTAACATCTAAAGATTTCTAAATCATCTTTGGACCTCTTTAATAATATTTAGAGACTGATCCTTGAACATTTAATCCAGAAATCACTATTATTCAGACTTTTTTTGAAAAAACTATTCCATTCGAAGCGAAATTGAAGATCGGCTAGCGGCGAAAGTATTACGCGGGAGCAACGCATAATGCCAGATGCAGAAAAAAGAATTCATTGCATCTGCTTCGGAAACATTTGATTTCTCGTCGGCCAATTACGTATATACGTATCGCGTCGATGTCTTTTTTTCAGAATGCCCCACTATAAGCCGTTAGGCAATAAGTGCCTTCATCCTGTTCCCACGGTACCTGTTTTTATGGCGTAGAAAAAAGGCGATGTGACGTCATGCAGAGGTTTGCAGCATATCGACGCGCGTGCACGTGGATTTGCAGCGGTGCTTCACCAAGCGAGCGAAATGCATGGTCGTCTCTCGCGCGGTCTCGCAAATATATACATATACACACGCGAGCATGCACGCAAGTTGCATTCCGTGCCCACGCACGTGAGTCAACGCGTGCCTGGAGATGACGCCGTGCAACGGGAGATCTATAAGCGTCAGTAACGGCTGTGACTCACGTTATCGCGGGCGATTAACCCCGGCCTATCGCGGATTTTCTTTCCAGTCAGATCTTAATGTCTATCGGTCATTTTCGCACGGCTCGCACATCGCCTTATCTCGTTTCTTATCGAGACCTCCTGTTACTCCCCTCCCACACACCTATCGCTCTTTGTTTTATCACGTACACGCTTCTGTTAATGTTCGCTATTTTACAGCCTTCGCTGTTCCTCCAAGTCTGCTGTTTCGCTGGTCTTTCTGCCACGGTATCCTATTACGTCATTACTCATTTTTTTACTGCAACTTCGAGGAAACTATTTTAACCCTTTAACGTTCAATCTGCAAAATTTGTACACGGATTCCAATATCTTCTCATTGAAAAAATAAAAGTTAAAAAATTCAGTGAAGTTCATTTTGGACGTCGTTCTTCGGAATGTCCTGGATAATATTTTCGAAAAATCGACCTTCGTCCATTTCATATTTTTAAACATTTTATAATCTGTTAGGTTCTTAATAATTTTACTTCAAATATATAGCTTTAAATATTTTGATTTTTATTAATTTGCTTATTTAATTGATGCCTAATTGCTAACAGTTTTTAAAAATAATTGAATTCACTACACTTTCAAATTTGGTAAGTCCTTACATAGACGAAATATAGAAAGTAACATTTTATAATTAAGGGTCATTTTTTAGTTTGCGTAAATAAAATTTTGTTATGTTTTTGCGAATACTCCACAATTTGTTATTTCATTTCATAAATTAAACCGAATATAATCGGTCCATTACTAATGAATAAAAAAATTATCCAAATAAAAATATGTGACAAAACTTTTTTAACTCTGAAAAGTGGTCTTAAATGAACCAATTGTAACACATAGACCTCCCCATTTTCCTCATAGTCGCCATCTAAATTGATAGTAGTGTGACTGGAATGCTGCTATTATTTTAACAATACAGTTCAATATTTGCGTCTCGCTATATTTACGTCCGAGCGTATTTTGGTAGTGCTCTTCAACAGGGCCCTTTTTTTTATTTTTATCTTAGGAAAGATTATTCAAAAAACTGGTTTTGTTGGGCTAACAAAGTAATTTAAGGGGTGAAGTGCTATTAAGAATAACTTCGGATGACAATTACTCGTATTTATTTCAAAAATCAAGAGGATTTTCAAGCCGAAAAAAGATACGGTGATCCTGCATAATGGTATCATCGTCATGCGTAGTCGCACGTGACTTGGAAATTATGGAAACACAATATGAAGAGCAGAATAAAAAACATCCATGGGAACTTGCAATCGAATTTATTAGTATTTCATTAACCCGCATTAATTTTCATAGATTAAAAATAACATCAAATTGTATTTGTTAATATAGTATAAAAACATTTCAATGAATTCAAAATCATCTTGTTCTAGTTACAATTTTCCCTAAAAAAAGGGGAAGGAACCTATTATAGGCCATAGGTAATTAGGTTTAGGACCACCTTTTTGGAAATTGTCTACCACCTACATTTTTTTCATTCTGAATCTTCGAAAACCCATAAATCTTGTCAATTAGCAAATTTTAGCAACTGCATAGTCATTATATTTAGGCTGTCGATATCGGATCACTCTCGCTAAAACTATTGGGAATATATGCTGTTCACAGGTTAGAAGATGATTAGAGATTGGTATCATACTGAACAATATACAAAAATTATATGGTTTTTTAAAAAATCTGTATTTGCGCGGTTTTAATAACAGTCGCTTATTGACAATTTTCGAAAAGTATATTCGAAAAGGATATTGAAATTCCTGTGCAGAATGATGGGTTTATTTTCCAACATTCGTTCTTACTATCGATATACATATGTACATTATTATAACTTTTCATAGTACTCCATTAATTTTGAAATTGTTATT
The DNA here is from genome assembly GCA_030407085.1 of Trichopria drosophilae. Lineage (NCBI taxonomy): Eukaryota > Metazoa > Arthropoda > Insecta > Hymenoptera > Diapriidae > Trichopria > Trichopria drosophilae. The sequence continues at coordinate 65,550,759 of CM059583.1, read as the reverse complement.
TGATTATATATTGAAGAAATAATCGTATGTTCAAGAAATAGAAATTCCGTTGAAATCAAATTAAATCCAACGAGATCATATGCGGTTGCAGTTCCCACCATAATATACTTTAGAGATCTTAAATAAGATGTAAGTTTGTTTCATATGTACTCATGAAAATTAACGGTTCAACCCTTACTAAACACATTTTGATTAGTGCAGAACTTTATTCAATTGTAAAATGTAAGAAAAATGAAAATGTTTATGTATTTCAGATATATCAAGTAGAAAAATCGGTCGAAATTAGGACGATATGACTTTTTTTGTAATCCAAAATGAATAAGAAATTATTTAGAATTTGATGGTGATTATTAATAATAAACTTATAAAATTGTCATAAAATTTAGTTGTAAGAATGGCTTAACAAACATATGATGTTATATTTTAACTCTTTATGAAACGGAATCTTAAAACCGATTACAGGTATTTTGTGCGAGTTGAATTCAACTATTCATAGATTCGGATGCGGTTATGCAATAAAGGGGGCAAAATTATAAATAATGAGAATATTCGATAGTATAAGAAGTATTAAAGGTGTAATATCTACTAACATTCTGCACAGATTTCTTTGATTGTAACAATGTAGAATAAGTGCTGCTGCACTTTATGTTCTTATCAGTTCGACTTGACGCATTCACTCCACTTTATTTACCAAGATTGCAAATCGTAACCAGCTATTACCACGGTAAATAATACGATTAAATCATGTCTGTTGTCACCTCCAGGTGAGACAACCGATTGGAATGTATAATGTTTCTTTTCCACGTATTCGAATCTAAATTAACGCACTTAATATATGGACATTGATTTTGTTACTTTTTTAATAAAGTTTTTCGAATTTAACATATTTCACATGGACATAATATTAATTATTCGACATAATTACTAAATATAATTGGATCTAAAAGCACAGGAATAAATGCAATTTTCGTAATAATGAAAGGTATTATAACGCACACAGTTCTACGAATAGCCATAACATCGGATAGAATATCCGGTGTTGCAAAAATACGCAAGCATCTAAATAAGAACGGACATTGGGTTTCCGAGTCGTGTATCTTTTTGCGGTCAATTGCTCAGAAAGAATTTATTCGACAGTAGGCCATTTTAGTAAATGCCGCATTTACATGAGTGCTTAGCATTCTTCCATAACTCCTTTTGGCCGCTAATGATTGCTAATATTTCACGTAGTTTGAGAGCGTGCGTATCACAGCGAAAGGCAATCAATCCACATTTTTCGTGCTGAAGGTAAGTTGTAAACTTACTTTTTGTCTGAACGCAAAGATTTGTATGAACAAAGATATGTGCAAACTGTTAATAGATTCTTATATTAAATGCCATGTTAAGAATAATCAACACTAAAATAGCGACCGAAGTCCGAAATTTCTATATGTACAAACATTCGGTATGCCCTGAGAGACGTTGTGATGCGACTTAACAATAAGGCTTTAGAGATTAGGGATACTTGAAATACAACAGTGATAATTCGAAATTTGAATTAATTTTTCCTTTAACGATAATACGTGGCGTTTATAAGTTTCTAATATACGCAAATTTAGATACATATTCAAATTATCGTTGTACCTTGTTTATCCTTCAATTCTTATTATCATGTCACTAATTCAGAGCGATATTTATGCGTTTCTGCAATACTAAATCCCACACAGCACACTGGGGACGTCCCCAGGACAGTCTGCTGTGTGTGAACGCAATTCTAAATCACTGCCTTCTGAAAATTTGCTATCTGATATAGGGGATAATGGTATCATATTGTTACGGACGGAATCGATGTTTTATCAACTGCGGTACCCGGCGTAGGTTTTTTCCCACAGAGGTGGTTTTCCCTACGCCATTGCACACCCGAATGGGGGTACCTCTCGAAATGAAGCAGGCCTGTTAGGTAAATTATGTAAAAGGCCCTTCGAAATGGTGACGATCTCGATAAAAGTATTTGTATTTCGAATAGTATAATCGATATATAATAGTACGTTGTAGTCTATTTAAAGATTCGAGAAATTGAAAAGTCGAACTAAGATGTAAAAAATTGACGATCGGGTTTTTTTCTGTACGTTTAGGGATATCGTCGGGTGAGGAAGTTCGCGTCGCGATCGGGTCGTCACCGATTGATCGGAATAAAGTTGATTTTTAGTTTGTGGCCGATCAAATCACGCGTTTTATTTCACACCCCTTCCACCATTCGTTTACACATATCGACCGGTCGTATTATACCGATCTCTCTATGTTTGTTGTAGATGGCGCTGTTATCTGTATTGACAGTACTATGACTGGAACGCTGTCATAATATTGGAAAATTATAATGTCCGATTACATTTGAACAAAGATGGAATTTATTTATGAGCTTCACAAGGCTTCAGTTATTACTCCTTATTCTACATAAAACCACTAAACACTAACTAGAATAAAAATAATAAAATTAACTGCATGGGCCGGATGTTGTGAATTAAAAAGTTGGTTAACTCACTGTCCGCAACGCCTTTTTGGTAATCGTAAGAAACGGTCTGAAGCATAGCTTCGCTGTTTATCATACTATTGGAAGGGCAGAGTGATTTCTTAAAAATGAGAATTTCGTTTTCTGCGATACCGGATTCGAAAAAAGTGGAATCTCTGCTGATCTGATTTATCAATGTTTTCTATCCTGATCAATCTCTAACGAGTGATGCGTGTCCCAATCTCATGCGTACAATTTCCTCGCCCTCGCGGCATTACAATGACTAATGTAATGTTATATATGCCTTTGATAGAAAAAGAACTAGTATATAAACGTTACTTACACATTTTGGAGGTGGAGATATGTATGTCATATCATCCGCTTTGCAGAACATATGGACAAAAAAACATACTGTGCAATTTGATTATTTATTTCTCTTCAGATTGTACCAAAATGTAGCCTCGTATTAATCACTTTTTGATAACCCCTAACTCACTTTTGACGCCAGAACACTTTACGACCTGCAACTATCGTGGATTTTCGCACAGGAAATAGTCTTGATAAAACGAAGCTAATTAAATTCTGTCAAAAATATTTTACAAATGCACTAGGAGTTTTTTACCTGCAAGTATTTTAATTTTACAATAATAAGTATCTCGTAAATTTATAACACATATATTATAGATTACTTCTACACGTTTTATAAAATTACAACACTCTTTTCTAACATATGTCTACTGCAAAAAAGAACGGTGATACAATAAAGAATTAAGACACGTATCAGTTTACAACACATGTTTACTAGTTTTATTTTACATTATACGAATTGTAGATTTACAATACTTTACAATGTAGATTTTATCCAGTATCTGAACAACAACACTTAGAATGAAATTGCTTATGATTAATAATTTTAGATAACCATTTTGAATTAGATAAATTCAATTGAAATTCAAGTCGTCCCTTTCTAGTACACCTATAATTTACTCTCGTAATTACGAAATCTACTCCTACGTTATATTGTTTCTTTCGAAAATATCTGCTAAATAACTTTCGTGGAAACTAAATTGTTGATTCGATCAATAGATTTTTTGTCATTAGTTCTCGGTAGTTAATCGAATGGAAGTGCGAGCCACGGTACGGGCGATTAACGACCGCGGTTCCTCTTTACTTCGCGTATCCTCGTGGCTCCGACGCGCATTTTAATGCATCCGGGAGCATTCCGAGAATCCCGCTGATCTCATAAGGTCACACGACCTTACCGTGATAACCATAAACGAGCAGCTATTGGACAGTTGCGTATCGCGCATATAAATCCACGGTTATAACCCCTCCCCACTTTTCAAGGAAGAAGTACTTTTACTAACCATTGACGTACGCTGCCTAAAACGAGTAGTGAGTAAGCACGTACGTACCAGGATACTTCGGACAGTGTAACAGAAGCCATTCACCTCCTCGAATTTCATTCAAGAGAATGTTTCACTTTTACGCATTTTTTTCTTCTAAGAATCCTTACGGTTTCAGTAATAAAATAATCATTATCTTTTACCCTTCAAAACATTACGTCATGTGAAATATTTTAGTCCTTCAAGCCAATATTAATTTAAGAATTTAAATGAATTTAAATACTATTTTCTCAGCTTTTAATTTAAAAAGGCAGAAAAATGTTGAATTATTTTATTAAAAATATTTCAAAGTGGCGTCTGAAGTTTCCGTGACGCGAAGACAATCGTCTTTCCTGGCCCGATGACACCGAACAGAAACGTCTGAGTGAATTTGACTACTTTTTTAGAATTTACCATGGTTCTGCACGTCCTGAAACGAATTTCATTACCTGTGGCGCCTGTTCTTAGTAATTAGCATAAATCACACTGCATTTACTGAAACGGCATTTATAGAAATTTAGTTTGAAAACACTTTTAAAAGTTGCTGCAATTTAACATTTGCATAATCGACTTTCCGAGGACAAACTGTATTTAGTAAACCAGTGACCAATTTCATATAAAACCTGATGATATAAAAAGTAACGTAAATTTGATTATGTCTTTTAACAATTCAGTACCAATACTGGATAGGTTAAGGACCATAACCAATGGATTTTAGAATCCCAGCGAGTGTAAGATTACAAACTCAACTGGTTTAAGCTTTTCAACTTAATGCCCTTCAGAAAACAAATATTTAAATGGACAATTTGATATTAAAAAAAAAAACATTTTTATATATTCAGTTATTATAAAAATTTTAATCTTTGTCTTCCTTGATGGCTCTGGGGTGGATCTTCTCCGTCGAATGTCCGTATTTTGAGACAATCTGTGGATTTATAATGGACCTAATTCTCGTATGCTATATGTGTACAAAAAGTTCGTTACGGATGTAACTTTTTTGAACTTTTTAGAAATGTGTAACCATATTTTGTACACAAAACTTGCGAAAATTAAGTCGGATATAAATCCGCAGATAGTGTGGGATCGTCTCAAAAACTGCCTTTCGACGGAGTAGATCCAAAGCAGATCCATCACGGAATCGTCACGGATTTAACATTTTGCACGGGAATGATCATCCTTTTTTTAGTTTGTATTAATTAAATAAAATAATTACTTTTTTAGATAATTTTAGAAACGGACAAAATGTCATGTCCGCCAATGTGTCAGTAATCTCATTTTATTAGTATTTGAATGAAAGTGTTCTTGAAGCGTTGAATTCGGCATTTTTTGACGTACATGCACATAAACGCACACAATTTTAACCCCATGACAAAGATCTGCATCATTTCGGACTTTCCCAGACTGCCGGAAAACGCAAATATGCGTCATGATGTAAATTAGACTAACAAATTCTGGAATTTATGTGAATTAAAATCGAATCCAATTCTAGATAGTCTAATGTGCACTGAATCCGATGACGTTGTCCATTTTCGTAATCGATGTGTCAGAAAAAAATATACGTCCACAATGACGGTTGTTTTCGCGATTTTTTCAAAATCTTCGTTATGAAGTATAACATTGTGTTCAAGTGGAAGGAATTTTGGTAGGGACATGTTAAAGGCAATGTAAGTGTGAACGACGTGAAGGTGGTGCGATGCCACATTGGACCGACAGTTTTGAACTTAAAAAATCTGACTCCATATTCGAAATCAGCGACCTAAAAAACTACTTATACCAAGTATTATTAAAATCCAACACATTTTTTTGCATTTTGGGACTTCCTTTGAAATTACAGCCTCAGTTAAGGGGTTAACGGAGTGGACGCAAATGTCGTTTCTATTAAAATATATTGTCCATTTTTGTAAATGCAGACTACTTGTGTATGGATGGATGACATTGCAATATATAAAAACTTTATCATATGTTGAAATAAATCTAACATAGTAAGATAAAAATCTAGAAATGACAAACATGTGTTCAATTAAAGAAAGGATGACATTAGAGCCAATCACTGGCTGCAATATTAAAATTAATTACCACAATCAAATAATGAATTTGAAAGTTCAAGACAAATACCTTTAAATACACAATATAACTTTCAATTGATTTTCTTTTAAAAAAATATACTACACATAATAAAAGCCTTTGTGTCTTTTTTTAATACCCCATATTATCCATTTATTTCAAATTTAAAGGTTAAATTAATTCACACATGAGATAATTAAAAAAATGTATAATTTCGTTTGTTTACAAAATTTTAAGAAAATGTCAACAATAATCGGTAGAATCGAATTGATTAATATAATCACATCAAACGATGAATTTTGCAGTTCTGGAATAATTAAGTCAACGTGCGATTTATAGAAAACTAGTTTCCTGATAATAAATACGTAATGCAAAGGTTCTTTCGTGCAGGCATGTAATTTACTTCACTTAATAATCTTAAACGTTCGTAAAAAATATAAAACTGTAAATATGGAAAGCTTACCTTTAAAAAAACTGATATAGAACGAGCTCAATTCACGGCAATTAAATGTAGGATCAAACATGCGCAATCGCTAAAAACAAAGTTTACTGCCGAGCATGAAATACATACCTAATTACATTCATAATTTTCAGATCATTTGCTATTACGGTTCGGATAATCGGAAATACACATTCGTTAATTAGAGCAATTGAATCTTTATAATATAGCACGCGTAGTTGCATGGAAAATGCTTAAATAAGCAGCGCAACTTGTATATAATTGTTTGTTAATAGTTGGTTTGTGTACATATTTACATACACAAGCTATACTCGTGGAAGATTCTGCAGGTACTTCTTAGAACAGGTGTTCGTATACCTTGTTTTAAAAAAAGAACCTTGCAAATTAGTTGTCTGCCATAAACAAAGTCCATGTTGAAACTAATTCTAGAATACGTCGATACGTAATTTCAATTTGTTCCCTCTGAAGTAACAATGTAGAAAGGGGTATAATTTCAAGATTGAGGTAAAGAATGTTATATACACATAGCATAATTGTAACCTTATATTAATATTAATTGGGTTAATTTTTTTAATTGATTTTCGATTTGAAGTATCAACATGAAAACAGATCAAACTTAACGAGAGAATAATAAATAGTCCATCTGATTTCCGAGTGTGATCTTTCAATTAGCAGTGATTACCCAGTATTTAGATTTCTTCAAAAGGTTATTATTTAATTTGCAGATAACTAATGTAACATTTTATTCATTGCACGTTTGGCCTCGTGCTCGGTCGCCGGTTAATTTTAAAATTATTTTTAAGCTTATGTTAAATTATATGTTTTGAATTTGCAGAAAAACGATCAACATAATCAATTGGTCGAGCAGGATGAACAACTGTGGGGTAAGCCCCAGGTCCGTGAATTTCCACCGGAAAACGACAGACCTGGTTGGACCTTTGCGCCGCGTGATTCTGGATTAATATTCATATATTTTTATTTCCCGACATCTTGTCGTCACGCGTTCACTTGCGTGTTATTATTTTTATTGTAATTATTTAATCTCGCGTGTGCGAATTATTATTGGGTACAACTCGATTTTGACTGCAGCTTCGATAAAAGAGCGCTTTTTAAGATCGCTGGTTATTAATCCAAAGCCACCTTTACGAAACTAAAAATGTGCGGATTCAATATCGTATCCAGAAAGATGTTAAAAACAAATCAATATTCGAAATTTCAATCTGACTGTCATCAATACGTGAGGAAGAAACAATTTATGGTCAAAATTGCGTGAAATGAAAAAATCTTGACAAGGGGAGGGTCAGAGTCAATGGCTAGAACTACCATAATGTCGGATTAAAGTCACCATATTTCTTATACCGTTCTCGAGTAAAAATTTCGATACGGCCCTGATCAGGCCCTGCCTGATTATATTTCAGGTCCTTAGCAGGCTATGCTATCAGGGCCTGATCAGAAACGTAACGATTATTTTGGTCCGGGCCTGATCAGGCATCCTGAAATAAGGCCCTGGTCAGGCCTCAGTCAGGGCTTGATCAGGGCTTTATAAGGGCCTGATGAGGTATCTCTAAAGTTCGTTTAAACAGTAATAATTAAATAAAATGAATCAAACAAATGTACGAGTCACTTTTATATACACTTTATATTTAATGATATATATTTATTATATTATTAATCCAACATTTCATAAATGTGTCATTCGAATGATTATGTTAATTTTTATTTCTGAATTTAATTTTTAAACATTAAAAATGTTTTATATTATTTATATTTTATATTATACTTTTATATATCGCATCCTGTATTTGCATTTTTCAATGCTCGCAAATAAATAAGAAAAAATTTTACCCCGACAGGGAATCGAACGCGGGTCTCTCGCTCATTACGCTGGCGCCTTAACCACTACGCTACGCTCGCAATTGCAGCATTTTATAAAAAATTGTGTCTTCTATTAACCCATTAAGGCCTATCGTCAATAAAATACCTGCCAAAAATCAAATACCCGAGTTTTTTTGTTTATAAAAAATAATAGTTTATAACATTTTTTCAAGAAACAACTTCGACAATAGTGGTTCTATATTAAATCTAGCGGTTTTAATCCAATCTAAGAGAAAAATTGAACCGAAAATAAGTACAAAGTTTTGTTAAAAGTCGTAAATTTGTTGTTAAAAATAATAAATAAATAATATGATCGAAAATCAGCTTTGGCCCATGCTAATCACATGGCGGTTAGCGCCAAATTAACGACTGGACATAGGATATTTGATAAAAATAAAATATGTGTGTTTTCTTATTTATAATTATATAATTACTTATATTAATATTTTATAAACAATTTCGTCAAACACGGTTTTAGACAAAATCTATTTGCGGCAATAGATATTACGGAGTAAATTATGTATGAAACGTATATCTATTATTGTTATTTATTCTATATAATAGTAATACAATAATACATGTACGTTTTTCACATAATTTATTCCGTAGAACCAAATGTCGCATTCATATTTCTCATGAAACCTCTTTTAATGATGTTTATAACAAATTCTTATATGCAGCTACAAGTAAAGTTTGCTTTGCAATCCTCTGTTTGAACATGATCAGGCAACAACTACGTTTGCCTGATAAGATGCAGGTTGTAGTCCTCTGACGAGTGCATGGTCCGGCAGTATTAAGACCCACCTTATCAGGCGCGCATGACTGCTGCCTGTTCAGGGCCTGATCCGGGAGTGACAAGGCACATTATCAGGCGCGCCTGATTTCTGCCTGTTCAGGGCCTGATCCAGGAGTGATAAGGCACACCTTATCAGGAGGGCCTGATTGATGCCTGATCAGGCCCTGCTAAGTTTTCAGGCAGCCTGGACAGATTTCTGCTCGGGTTATTTTTCTGAACTTTTTTCATATTGAAACAGTAATAGAAATTGTTGCAGATTTCAATCAAAAGTGCGCAAAGTATTCAAAACAGAAATAATGCGTTACACTTTTTACGACACCAATACTACATTATTCAATCCTTTTCTTTGTAGAAATGTAGACAACAATGTGATTAATTTTTTTAGGTTTTCGACGATAATTCCACGCCAGAATTCAATGAACAAGTTAATGTTCTGTTGTCCCGATTCTGTCATTGTTGGTAATTGAATTCAGATCAAAACGCGATCATCCTAGGTAGTTCCTCCAATTTTAAATTTTAAATTTTCAATTCAGAGTTATATTCGAAAACGTAAAAAACTCTCGAATACGCCATTTTGACTTTTCCGTCAGCGGATCTCGAAAATTATAAGACACGGGATGTATTTTAAGAATCCTTTGGGGGGGAAATTATAAGGAACCTTTTGGACTTGTTTACGCCGAGTTTAAAATCCTGTTACCTGTATATAGTTGTATGCTCTGCCGAAAAGAGTAGATTTCAATCATTCTTATAAGTGCTCTAAGGTGGGCAAAGACCCTTTAAAGTACAGAGGAACTATATCCTTCCGATCATCATCAATGCTATGGACTACAATAAGGATTAGCATCAACTGAACGCGGAAACGGGTCGCTGGAATAACTTGATGCGTTTCGTAGTCATTAGGCTACAATGGTGTACTCAAGGAATAGCTTATAGTTATCTCATTCCATGTACCCAACTTTGTCTTAAATACACACTAAGTTTGGGCTGACACACAACCTTGGTTTGTGTTGGGCACAAATCAGGGTTTCGTTCATCCTAAATTTCCAGGGTTGTTTTGAATCGAAACTTAAATTGGATGGAGCACAAACTTTTTCCCGTGTTGACCCTATTACTGTAAGATATATGTGCAGATCTTTGCTCCCAATATAAGCTAGTCGAACCCAACCTACCCAATTTTCAGTTCATTTATAAGCTAAAAATTCACCCAAATAATTTTCGCAGGAATATTTGAAATAAAATAGTTCTCGCGAAAACTGATTAAAATTGTCACGTTAAAATACAAATGAAATAGTTATCGTAAGAGAAGTCGGTATAATCACCCACAATTTATAAATATTGCCTATTATGTTATATCCATTTTCTATGACATTCCAAAGTAGATGAGGGGGTTTCACACAGCTTTTAAGCTGTGCAGTGTAAAGCCTGATTGGCGAAGTAGTGCTCTTAAATGGCAATCGGAGAGTCAATTTACAGACTTTAGGCGAACATTAAGCATTGATTTTTAAAAAGAAAAGGACTTATTTCAATAGGTTATAAGTAGTATAATCTACTGTTTGGAATTAAGATATGTTTCACTTCACAGGCATTCTTCTAATATTTCATGGTTTTTCATGCATTCCGTGATTTTGAAACTATAAAAGTGCCCGCATAGAATCCAACGACAGCGTCCAATTCCGTTCGCTTTTCAATATCGCATAAACTATTATTTATTATATCAATTCAATCCAGCGACGCATTAGCTTACAGATATTTCGCTGCGGACTAATGAGTCGGACACCGTAATCGTACTTTATAATAATAACGAGCGGCACTGGTTTTGCCGTCGTTATACGCTCGGTCCAATTCGCAATTCCTTTTTCTGACCGGCTTAATTAGCTAAGTACCTCGTGTGTCCGGACCGTTACTGTCGCCGTGAGCGGAGAAAGCGATCGGCGGCGGCCGCCGGCCGCGTGCGGTTCGCGACAATTTTGACCGGGATTTTGTGCACGCGCCTCATTTCGTCCCGCTGTCCACGACGTTATATACGTAAGCGTACTTACGCACGTATTCTTGCACGTATTGCGAGAAGCGGCTACGCGCAAATTAATTTGCCCGAAAAGATTGTCGAGTGAAAGTACAGATCGATCGATTATATCGGCAATTTTCTCGTCTCTCACTTTTCAAGGTATTGATTCCATTACTTTTTTTCGAAAGCTTGACACGGCAATTACGAATTAATTATGCAATTAAACTCCAGCCATTCGAATAATCAATTTACGCATGGTCGTCCTTTAAATAAAAATTTTTCTCATTTATTTATTAATGAGTTCATTATTTATCTGCCGGGTCGCAGTCGTTGTTGTACCGACACACTTGGAAAGCCGCCACATACGGAAGAATGCAAATTATAGGAAATTGGGTATTTATTAGGTGTTCAACATATTGAAAATATATGTCGGCAGTTCAGTGAAACTTTAAAATATTAGCAAATACTGTATTTCGTAAATAAAACGACTTTTGAGATGATGTTTCCCCCATCATATACCTAAGCCAGCCATATACCAGAAATTAAAAAAATACCTTAAATAAAAAAGTACTTGGACGCGTGGTAAAATAAATTTTCAGCTAGGACAAATTATATATAAATTAATATATTATTCAAAGTAAAAAAAGCTATTTAAAAATTATGTCTATTTTGATTTGTATTGCCCACAAATAAAAAATGTTAAGGATTAGTTCGTGGAAAGCAGTGAAAATCGGAAATTTAGTAGTTTCGTTAGGATTCTCCAAATCTCAAGCCGGTTTTTTAATTTCAAAATGACGGTATAAAATAAAATAAAAAGTACTCCAAGTAATTTAAAAGACAACATTAATATTTTTTCTTGTGGATTTAAATAAAATAATATTTTACGTACCGCATTTTAACATGTGATTAGCTAGGACGGTACGTAAAATAACATTCTTATTAACGGGTATCGAACGAAATTTGTTGACGATAATAAGAGAACATTAAGTTCGTTCTCTCTTTTTGTGGGTTAAATAGAATGGTATACCATCATGATGACCGATTTTTCAAAATATACTATATTAGTATTAAGATTTACAACAAATTCTTTTCTGTGACTATATTCAAATAACAGGATATAACTACAAAAACTTTTTTTTTACTGTATAGTTCATATTAAATTAATGTAACGTTTAATATAATCAAAAGTTTTACGGTACTATATGCACTGCACATGTTTTAATGTAGTAGATACCACTAATAAGCTTGCACTACCTATGCTATCAGAATTTTGCTAAAGTTACCAAAAAATTCATGGAAGCTAATGATCCTAATTTTTCAGAAATGTCACTTAAAATGCAGCCCTACGTTATATATTTATCAACTATTTCAAATGTCAATCAATCTTATCGTTTTATGATTTGAGTGATGATGACTTGGCGATACTGCCCCAAATTTAAAAAATACTTATAAGACCTTCATTTTCCGAGGAACTCTATTTGGTCGAATACTCATGGGGGTTGTCAGAATAATGATCGTATAATTAGAGACTTATGTAGATATCTGATGTGGATAATTCAATGTCGATAAAAGTAGTTATAAATATAAAAGGACTACAGCTTGTTCAATTTGTGATCTAGGTGTGTTAGAGTTCATCGGTTACATCCTCCAGGTCTGCCCTATTTCCAAATCCTTCCGTAGTACAGCTCTCAGGAGTCTTAGATCGAGACAATACTTCCAAGAAAACCTTTTAACTTCTTACATACGTAATACTGTTTTATTCTGTCAAACGTTGTTTAGTGTTTTTATTTCGTACGTATCTGCGTATTCTTATTCTATTTTATTGTGGCAACGCTTCTCAAATTATTTATTCAGTATTCAGAATAAATGATCTACTTACAATTTTACTTGAAATATTCTAACCCTACGTAATATTCAAAATACTTTTTTTGTAATAATACTGATCACAGTGGTGGATTACATTTTCTGTACGTATAGACATTAAAATGTAATATAAACAAATCTTAACCTTCTACCAATATATGACGGATAATGAATAAGCTACAGTTGTTAAACAAATCGCTTAGTGATTTGAGCTAACCAAATTGATTTATCTGCATTTTGAATTAACTATCATCTCAGATGTGTAAAGTGGCTCTTGGCATTAACATGTTCTTTGTGGTTTATACATAATAATTATAACACGTTAATATTATTATTTTCATTCTACAAAATAGATTGGGAAACTACTTACCAAATTGTTTAACAGATTCTGTGATACATATACGGCTTAACATGCGAGATTCCGACGAGTCATTGGTCTGGCATTTTGATGGGAAAATATGTACAACAACGAAGTAGCTGAGGTCATACTTTACCAAAAGTATGTTCTCACGTATAAAATGATCGAAACATTAAACATAACAGATATCTGTGATCTATTATGTAATTTTCAAATATTGGTTTGAAATTTTACACGAAATCACAGAGCGATGCGTCATAATATTATATAACTATATATAATTACATTTTTAAAATAACAATTCACTATATAAACTTTTTTTTTTGTAACGTATATCCGAGTAGAAATATATTACGGCCCTAATAAAAAAAAAGGCCCGAATTTTAATAAATTTCTATTCGGGTAGCTTATGTTAGATTTATTCAACGTCCAATATGTTATATTTTTTATTACATATTAATTTAATTAAAATACAAGAGTAATGGAAAGTGAATATATGGATCCTCACGAAGTACAGAGAAAAATTACAAGCAGTAGATTTTCGTAGACTAAATATAATTTTCAATGAAATGTCGCATTATTTTCGAAAACAATTACTTTGGATAATTCTATGATTGATGCATTTCAGAAATTACGAATGTTAATTTACAAATTCGTGAGATGGCTTTTCAATATAATTACTAGCATCTCCTCTCTAATTAATACATTTCTGTATTTTCTGCATAGATCGGTTGATTGTCAAAGTATTATTTATCATAGTATTTGTAGAAAAGATGTCATCATTGCCATGAATTTATAATTGGACTAAAAGGTACAATGTCATTGTATTAAGTACAAAAAAAAATAATTAAGTTTTAAGTATTTGATTCTACTTCACTGTAAAATGCTGCCAAAGAACTTCCAGCAAGTGTACATTAATCCTTCACAATGTATATCTATATGTACCTAATATATATACATATATATCATTAAAACAATAATTTACTGTATATTAATTGAACATTGTATGTCATGAAATTTTTAACGGTGTTGGTATATACTAGAATGATTATTAACTTCAAATAAATAATTGAACAACGCGTAAAACCACATATTCAGACTCTATTAAACTATCAAATTAGTAATAGATTATGAATAGAAATGATGTTAATTAACAATGTAAATTGTTTGTGATATATCACCTAATCCCCCTGAGGTTGTTGCATTTATTACAGATCAACTCAATAACACGAACAATATATGCACGCTGGTTTAACATTTGGTTGAAATACAATTTCTTTAAAAATATTCTTACATGTCAAATATAAAAAACTTTAAATTTATTTTTAAAAAATAATAGATGATTTATTATTTGAGATTTACTCAGTTAAATATAATTATCGACGAATAAAATACCATAGTTTGTAATTTACATAAGCAAAAATTTAAAAAGACCATTTCAATGGCCTTATTACACCAATTTTACTCGTGATTAATTTTTTCTTGGATCACTTTGACCCCGACCACTCATCGTTATGTTTTAAAGTAAAAAAAGTACATGGGCAGCTGCATATTTAAGACATAAAGCATGAGAACGCGAAATATTAAAATCCTCTAATTTCGAAAAGATGGCATCTCTAAAAAAAACCGAGTCATTATTTTCTTTTTTTCGATGGGAATGCCGAAATAAATAGCATCCTTCGCGTGGGAGAACTTATTAAAAAAAATATTTTGTGAAGAAGAATCTTGCCATTTAAAGAGAAATAACAGCCTGATTACTATAAAATGAGTGGTTGACTGGACTGCAGCACGCATACGTCAAAGTGATCTGACCAATCCAGGGATAACGCGCAACCCGTACAGTTTCTCGCGTATAAAGATGTGGATTTGCATATGCTTATATGTATTCGATCTTCCAAGTATTTGAGAAACACCGGGTCAGTCACCGGTAGCTCTTGGAAAATACTTATAAATTCGTTTCTTACAGGTACCGGCTCTAAATACTATTGGTCATAGAATATTTGAAAAATTGGCCAGTTTAAAATGGCATGAAAAGTCAATTAAACCGCCTTAATTGTCTTAAAAATTAGTAGAAACAGGTCAAAGTTCGAAGGCTACAGAGAAAATAAGCCCTTTTCTGAAAACTCGTTCCCAACCATGAAACTACTCCGAAATCTAAAGAATTAGAGCAAAATTCTTTTTTTTTTTAGTTAAATGAGTTATTCATGTGCATCGTAATTAACACGATTAGACTTATATTGACAATATTTTGTGTGGAAACGAAAAAAGAATTCAGTGTGAATATTTCCATTTAGACGATCACTTACATATCTTGGAGCTCATTCGCAATGAAAAAAACAAAAAAAACACTCTTGAAAAAAGTTGGTTGTAGTATTTTTTATGATTATTTTTTGTGTAAGAAGTTGGATTTAAAAAAGTAATATGATTATCGAAAAAAAAGTTTCAGGTTCGGAAAAATACATTCGGGAACAGCAAACAAATTAAAAATAAATTATGATTACTAAACTAATGAATCGAGAATGAGGGAACCCAATGTGTCCTCAAAAGAAATAAATCTTAATCCATAATACCTCTCCATATAACAAATAATGAAATGACAAAAGATTTCGAAGTTTAATATCGAAATACTCAAAAAAATGTCAATAACGGAGATTATCTCCTTTTCCTTCCTTTCTCTTAACTATCAACCAACATTAATTTCCAGTCATGTTTCGCACCTAGTCTAGGTAAAAGGTTTAAGCGCCTTCACCAACATAGGCCTGAATAATTTTTACTATATTTGCTACCCATATCTAGACATAACAATACGTTATTGTGTCAATGTATACAATAATTAGGAAATATTCATTTAACCCTTTAACGCCCAAGTGTCCATAATTTTAAGGTCTACTTTAAGCCCATTTATAACCATGCCTTTCAATTACAACGCGTATGTAAATTATCGTGGTACATGCTTCAAGACTGCTCAACCACGAATAGAAGGAATATAAGACACAGAAAATTAGAAAACCTAAAAAAAAATACAATAGTACCAAAAAAGATACAAAATATATAAAAAATATGAATCTCAAGAGCGTTCACCTCCTCTTGGTGAGAATTGGGTAACTCTGGTGAATACGAATAAATCAAAGGCAAAGACCGCGTGATCGCCATCGAAAAGCCATTGTTGTCCGCCTTGTTTGATTGTACATCCGTCTAAAAGAGTGATTGCAAAGTTTGGAGGCGAATTTTCGATTTTGATAATTTTTACTCGAGAACGTCTGCTCTGAGCGAGAAAATGAATACAAGTATTTTTATTCCAAATTTCATGTAGAATACGGTCGTATTTTTTGCTTTTCCTAAATCTCCATTTTTGAGTTTGCTGTTCGCCATATTGAATCTGCCATTTTCAATTTTGATAAGCTAATAATAATGCATTTAGATCTGATGATATTGAGAGTTCATAATAAAGATATTGATTAAAGAGGTTTGAACATTAATATACAGTGGCTATACAGCTGTGTAAATACGTTATTTTACCTGACTCATCACGGCCGCCATCTTGAAAATCAATTGTCTGAGCTAATTTTGCTAATTTGTATCTAATCTGTTGCTACGAAACTGACAAAAGTTATTTTTTTCAATAATTTCGTGCATTCGGACACCATTTTGGATCCGTTAACAATAAAAATCAAAGTATCTAAACATATCTTTTGGAAGTACAACATTCGGGTCGCGCATCCTGATAGGTTAGAATATTCTTAAATACCGACAACATGGTTACAAAATTCCTTAAAAAAAAATAAAAAATCAGTGTTTATTTTGTTTATTGTTAAAAAGAAACAATTTTGCTATCATTTATTGATAAATTTGACTGTTCCATTCGAAAGATGAGACTTTTTTAAACAAGAATATGTATCCCAATATTCTATCCACACGGGTTATAATTGGAATGCATACGGGCTTGGAGTTAACGTTAAAAATTTGGCCATTTGAGCGGTCGGGTTAAAAGCCACGATATTTATGGGACAATTGCAAACGTTTAAATATCAGGACCAGCACACCCGATGCTTTTCATAGCTAATCTGAAAACATTTTATTTCATACTTAATGTCAGCTATGTCGTTTGTATTAACATGCATGTTAATAATGGTAGCGTGTAAATAAGCATCCTCAACAATCGTGGTAAGATTAATTTCGAGATTAAAAATTATACATTTGAAAATCCCTTTCACTAACATTCTGCATAATGTTTCATTAAAAATTAAACTTAGCACTTGTAAGTTACATTAATTCTATTATATGAAAATGACTTTACCGAATGAATTTTGTTTTGTATAAGATTATTATGCAATGTCGTGTATTTATTCATGTAGATACTATGGAAGAATACGACTTCAGGAATGTCTAAGAATAGTGACTTTGCAGTGGAGTACTTACTGAGGAAACCAGCTTCGATGCTTGCGATATTTATGTTAAAGAAATATCTCGTAAAAGAAATACCACGCGAACTTGTAAACATAGACCATACAATGGAGACATCAACTTTTAACTGCTATATTGTAATTCTTAACCGAGAAGAATTTCCATTAGCGATTCGGTAGCGAACTTATCGGATGCTCAGTCATCGTGATTGGTTCGACAGTACTTCGCAAACTATGTTTAAACACTGTGTGAGAACCATTTTACGTTCTGGTAAGTAATGCAACCGTGTCGCATATGCTCCAACCGTATGTCGGAATTTCTATTCCGACTATTATATTTTAACTGCGATTGACTTTAATTGGCAACTTAACGAGCGGTGTATAGGTTATGGAAGGTACATTTTCTCACTAGAACTGAATTAGATTGTGTTTTAGTCATTTATCTGTTATTTTCGAAGTTTGTAAATTAAAAAAATTGTTAAGTACTTGCCTGAAGGCATGTTAAAATAACTAAATATATATTATTAACTTACTACACTCTAAAGGTGGAAAAGACTTCAATGTAAGGAATTCACATTGTGTGAATTGAGGTACCTTCTTAAAGTCATGTTTGTCTTCATATCAAATCAGAAGTTACCTATTACATATTAATGAAACGGAATACATTACTAATGAAAATGTTGTAAAACATATAAGGCGCCACTAAGAATAAGAACTACCTTGGCGAATAGAGGAAATGGGACAGTTCTCTCTTATATTTCCGCGTCGAAACCGGAAATCAGATTTTTAGCATTTGATATTAGCAGTTCTTTTTATAGTTATAAAGTGATGAGTAAGAGAGAATAAAAAGTGTTAATATTAGTATATAATTTCTCTGAAAATTTGACTGATAAATAACTTCATGTAAAGATTTCAGGTTACCTACCAAATAAAAAAATCCGCATCTATGTGATATTATAAATTATAGTCCTTATCCCACATACGAGTTGTTAATATATAAAAGTTTTACATGTTCCTGTGTTGTCATCTGGTCGAAGTTGGTTTACCAAATAGCACCAACAACGTGCATCCCTCAGTATGATTCGCTCTGCGTAACTTTAAATATTCCTCATGAGTAACATACATGTAATAAAATTGAGTAAACGAACATAATCTCTTAATCCATTGTCATAATAAAAATAATTATTGTGTGGTAAATTTTATACTCTTCTTAATTCTGAATGTGGCGACGAATTTTCACCCCAAACAACACAAGCCCATCTCAGGATGTCCTTAGTTGGTCCTGAGGAGCTCCCAAGGACCAAAGGCGGACATTTGGACGTCCTCAGGAGCTCCTCAGGACATCCCGGGACGGACTGGGTTGTTTGAGAAGTTCGTTAATTTTGCTACTATTAGATATTACATCCATTTTTTTCTCTCTGTGCATATG
Organism: Trichopria drosophilae; assembly: GCA_030407085.1. Lineage (NCBI taxonomy): Eukaryota > Metazoa > Arthropoda > Insecta > Hymenoptera > Diapriidae > Trichopria > Trichopria drosophilae. The sequence goes on along the minus strand of CM059583.1, from coordinate 65,531,633 downwards.
CTAAAATGAATCTAGACATTATTAATAAAATGTGAAATCTTAAGATAAATGTCACTAATGTTATTGGGATATAATATCATAAAACAATAATTTTGCCGTATTGCTTATATCAAGAATACAATATATACATCAGAGAACTTACTTAGAGAAACTGTTTTACAGTCTCGCAGTGTACTGAAAATAAGAGTACAGAAAAAACATTTACAATGATAACGGATATAAACAAAGCATACAAAAATCATCGTAAAAAGGTACACTCAGCACACAACAATCATCGGTTTCTATAATAATTTTTTAACTTGGGTATAAATTGAAACGGTTTCGAAATAAATAATCTTAATTGCATTGCGTTAATTACCTAAATAAAATTTTATTAATATATGATAGGAGAAACACCAGGAAGAATCGATGTATAGCCCGAGATTTCTATCTTCATTAACAATTGGAATTGCATTTCCTTTTATTGAAATTTGAAAATCATCCAAAACAATTTTTGTGGGTAAACTACTGCTCCCGATAATAAGGACCTTATTTGCACTGACTTATTTGGATTAATAGTAAGGGCAATTTCCTCCGACCACTTTTCAATACGCGCAATATCATTAGTGAAAATGGTAACAGCCTCTAGCGAATTTTCAGGAAGAAAAGGCATAAGAATTTGCGTATCATCGGCATAGGTTCTGATGTAAACATTTTTATGTCATGAATATCAGCAGAGAAAATAATAAAAATGAGCGCAATTAACTTAACTCCTGGAGGTACGCCACATTTTAAGACTTCACTGATGTAATTTTATCGTTATTAATATTTAATTGCACAATTTGGAATCTATTATTGAGATAAGAAGTTAAGAGCTCACACGCATTTTTCGAGAGACCATAATATGCCAGTTTAGCTAATAATAATAATAGCTAAAATAATAATATATCGTGATTCAGCGTATCAAAGGCTCTATAAAAGTCGAGGTGTCCAGCAATTGTCAGAAGACGATTGTCCCAATTTTTTAACACATTATCAAAGATGTCAATGAGTGCCGTCTCATAGCTGTGAAAACGCCTGAATCCCGATTGAAACAGAGGAAGCAGATTGTATATATGAAAATAGCTTAACAACTGTTCATAACAGATTTCCTCAAAAACTTTCGGACGGCTGATAGGACGTAAATCACTTAGAAGAGAGGGGTTTGCCTATTTAGGTATCCAGCATACCGAGGCACTTTTCCAGATATCAGAAAATTCACAATCCATAATAATATTGATAATTTGGAGTATTTTAGGCCGACAGAAGTCTTGAACTCTCAGAAACATTTCGCCTAAAATATCATCAATTCCTGTACCTTTACAATTAATTTTTTTGCAAAATACTTGGTAACTTGGAGAGCGAGATTTCAGAAAATGAAAAGGTTGCTGAGTTTGGTAGTTTATCAGACTTCGAGTTTTTGAATCATTCAATTAGATGTGGATTAGGCATTTTCTGAGGAAACTTACAAAAATGACATCAGCATCGATAAATATCTTTGCAAGAGCAGAAGATCTAGATTTAGCTATAGATGGAGATTCTTGATGAATGACCAAAAATTTGTATGTTCCATCGTATTAATTTGTCTAAAATAAGCAATCCGCTCTCTCCTTATCGCAGAAGTTATGAAATTTCGCAGAGTTTTATAAAAATCTATATCAGATTTCCTTTTCGATTTTCGCATGATCGTTTGAGCAGCGTTTCGTTTCCTAATTAATATCTTAATCGTATCAGTGATCCATGGAACGCTAGGTTTGGTCACTCTGGCGTGTTTAATGGAAGGCATCGAACAACTCAATAATAGCAATAATTTAGAAACGCGACTTTTTCATTGATATTATTACAATATGATATTAGGCCCCAAGAATAACAATATGCTGCTTGTCTAAAATCATTCGAATTAAAATTTTTAAAATCGCGAAAGCTGATGAGTTTTGCAATTTATTAAACAAGTAAAGATTTAATAAGTTTTTACATATGTTTAGAATCAAGAATAAAATACAAGCAAAGAGATAAATTTATTCAATAGAAATATCAAACCTTTAAGAATGCCATTATAAAACTTATTTACACAAAAAAGACTGCATCGCAAAATAAGAGACAATTTCTATATAATGTTGCTCGACAGGAAATTGTTATGTTATTCAGATGAAATAACACGAAAAGCTGAGGACGTTAAATTTCTCTTCATGAAGATGGTTACATTTGTGTGGGATGTCACCATCGCTTCAGGATGGCTGCGTGGGTTTCTTAGGAGTTTTTAAGTTTTCCCATCGCCCTGCACTGAAAATAAACGTCAAAACACACGTGTCATACAAAATCTACGTGCAATTCCGACGTCGGTCGTTAGGCATGAATTTTACGATTGAGTTCGATCGTGCGATAGCGTATCACTATGTCGTTTTTGGTTTTTATTGTAAGCGATATCAAGATATTGAGATAAAAAATAGTCAACCTCCGCAAAACTCCGTTTTCTATGCATATCGAATCAATTCGTTTTTTATATATTTTACAAAATATGAGTCGTTATCAGATATTTAGTATTAATAAATTCAGAACTATTGAATTTGATCAAATAGAAACTTTTATTAGAAAATTTGAATATAATATTTTTAAGAATTCCAACTAAATGTCAAATGAATTTATGAGTACAATTCTCTAATATTTTTGTTATTATCTTATTTATGTAGGTAACCTTAAAGTATACGATTTTATACTTTGAATTGTCGTGATTTCTGACATGTGATAAGTACGTGTCTTCCAAAACATGAGAACAATTCCAATAAAAGTAGATCTATAGTGATTTTTTGGGATGACGAAACGTTATTAAGATCAAAATAAATCTGGGTGCGGGTCGCGAATCGAAAAATCAAAACGCAGACAGGTTGAAAACCAACATTTCAAAAAACGATTCTCAGCTTGTCGATGTGTCTGTTTTTTTATGTCTCAACTTTTTGACTGTCGGCTTTCCGATTATTGGCTTTATAAATGTCGGTTTTTTGACGTGCTGGCTTTTTGATTTGTCGGTTTTTCGACCCGCTTCCATAAATCTCAACATGAAATATCTCCAACGTATTTTCATTATATGTATGAAAAGTTGAAATGAGAACTTTTTGCGGATTTTCATTCCACATGAAAATTTTGCACCTGCAATAAGACAATATGTATAACATCAATCATTAACAAGGTAATTAATTCAGCACCACAAGTACACATTTTAAATTGTTTTGATTTAAAACCTTTTATTAATGTCCTGGACATCAATGTCCATGGACAAATCGACGGAGTTACAATATTATAGTACTAGTAAAACTAAGGCTAAAACTTATTACAAATAATTGCACTAATATACCGCTCGCTGGTAGTTAACACTTACTCTTTTGTATTGACGAACGCGAAATATAAAATTACGATAGTGGACAAAGATATAAAATGTAAATATAGAAATATATAGCTGCGCAAGATTCGAGTAAAATAAATAATAACAAAAGAATAGGAAAATAAATCAAATAATGTAGGTGGGAAATCCAATTAATTTTTTATTACTACTAATATTTTGATCGTACTACTAATTATGGAAGCCACCAAGCCAATAGCAGATTATGAACATTAAGAACCCTGGTACCAAAATAATTTCAGACTTGATGTTCGTTTGTTTATTTTATTTGCCCTCTACCTTCCATCTCAATGGAGGTGTCCCAAAAGCTGTCAAGGAGCTTGTCCGGGTTCAGGTGAGTACAATTGCGAGAGCTACAGGTCGTTTTAGATGGCGCCATACTTACATTTGTCAAAAATGTAGGAAACGGCAGAAACCCACATTAAGTAAAGCATCCAGCCACCGCTCGATTCCCGCCTGCTGACAACATGTCGAAAATGTCACCTCAACGGACAGCGTTGTTCGTCTTACACATAGCGAACTGCTGCCTGAAAACAATTTTGAAAAATTGCCCAGCCGGGGATCGAACTCAGGACCTACGACTTCGTACTCGAATACGCTACCGCCTGAGCCTTTTATATCTAAGCAACTTTAAATAATTATTTGCACAAATTCATTTCGGTCTAAAAATGTGCAAGAGATCAAAATATTGCATAGCTACTGATTTAGCATCAAAATTGTACATTCGGCTTTCCAAATTCCAAAATCTCGATTTACACATGACGCCCAAATAGACGATTTTGCACATTCTTTTGTGGGTAGTTAACCAGCATTTTCTAAATCGGCAATTTCTCAGTAAATCCCGCGGTGTTTACATTTTGGTGCGGCGTTACAAATCTCAATTCAGTTTCGTTCATTGCATAACAATCATCTTTCGGTAGTAGGTTGATAAAAGAGGGGATGATAGTCTATGGAATTACATTATACAATTATATAGCTTCGTGCAAACCTGTCCTAGTTACAACTAATGAATGCAAAATTTTACAAAATCTATTCACTCTCCGAATATTTATTTTCTGTTTAGGTATTATAAAAAACGACCATCACAAAAATACGTGAAATACAGTACTTTTGCATTTTCCATAATTGCCGGGACGTCAATTCTTTTCGGTCGGGGGTAATGTAAGGAAATCATATTTTATAGGATGTATTTTAAATTATGTCATCGAATTTCTTGCATGCTCTTGTCTACTCGCGCTTCAATTGTCGGGCTCCCATTACCATATTTAGTTTCAGTCTAACCTTTCAATAATAAACATATTTTTAAAAACTTTGTGTTCTTTAATTCATTACAAATGGTATATGAATAACAACACAATTGATGACACGTCATAATGCTACAAGTATCAGTATATAACATACTTTTATATTTAAACGTGTCTTTCTACATGAAACATGTTTAATAAATGAATCCTCAACTAACTCCCTTCCTACCAATCGCAGTTTAACGATTCAGGTGGATCACAGATGTGGAATCGGAGATCTGAAATGTTTTGCAATTCGCGTAATTCCATCAAATTAAATACGTCATTTTTACAACCTGAAGAAGCACATTTGAAGAAAACGGTTAACTTGTTAAGATAAGTGGCCCACATCGACTTTAATTTTCTGCGTTTTTTGAAGAATCGGGTCGCTCTTATATACAGCCAAGACGTCATTGGATATACTTAAACAAAGTATGAACATCCCAGGCGTAAGAGCCAAATTAGGAATTCGTTCCGTCGGCAATCAGACTCGCGCCGACACCGCAACTCCATATCAAGAGGAGAGAACGAAAATCGTGCGAGCCTTCACAAAGCGTGCCGGTCTCACCGAGTCTTTCTTACAGTCAGTTCCTGCCTTCGTAGGCTCACTTGCGCTTCTTTAAGACATCGCAAATGCTCTGCTTTTTACCAATCCTTCGTTGCAGTTCCTAATCGTGCAGGTGCGACTCCCCTTTTCTTCGCATTCACGCCCTTAATCGCGCTCAAGTACAGACCAAAGAGGCTACACCGTCCTTTTTTGGGACTCGGTCATCAAGGAGGATCTTATGTCATATTTTCTGCATTTGCTGGGGTTTATACCTTAGGTTCTCAACGTTCAGGTCCGGGAACATTTCGCAATAAAAACGTCTGCGTCGCAAGGGTAAACGGGATCTATATCGTTTTGGTCTAATTTATATTATTAGTTACGAGAAGTATTTTTTCATTTTATTAGAGACGTATAACCTTCATCTGACATTAATCATGCTTAAGAAATCTAAGGAATATGCACAAGTCAACTCTACTTGTTCGTGTAGGTACAAATTCACACAAAAAAAATATGTGTCTGTGTTTTCAGGTGAGATATGCAAAGTGTGGCGAATATAAGTACCACCAATATTACGTATCATAATAACTTATTTTCCTTAACTTTATAAGAAGTACCTACATTCATTTCGTTTCATTAATTTTTTAATCGGATACCACTATCATTTTCGAATAAAAAATTCCGGAGCTTCTCGCTGATATTTTAGCCGCCATTTTGGAAGTTTCCAACTTTATTTTGAAAATTCTATCATGCACATTTCAAAATTATAGGTTCGTGGACGCGATATTTTCGCCGATCAATGATCTCCTTAACAGTCTCCGATAGGAGAATACCGATTAAATAATATTTGTCAGTGAAAAAATCTGATTTTTTTTGTGAAAAACCAAACATAATTTTTCGGAATAGGCTCGATTGATTTTTTAATGACAGATTCGGAAAGATTTTTTTTCGTAATTTTCGTAAGATGTAATTGGTTCCGATTTTTTTAAAATCCGGTTTCATACAAAATACCGCTCTTGAAGTCGACCACGAAAAATTGTCCATTTGGTCCTTAATGGGTTAAATGCAAAACGAAATTTGCAACACCAAACGATCACTGGTAGAACGATACAGAATGAGCATCAGAAGTATAGTCAATTTTTTTCCCAACCCTGAAAACATCACCCTTAGTCTTATAATAAAGTTATATCGACTACATTTCAGATTATTACAAGTATAACATTCTATCAGCGACGAAAAATATAAATAACAGACAATTTCAGCATTTTTAACAATGTTCAACATTGGGAATACAACATGAGTTTGGCCGGGGTACAAAGTTCCGAAAATCAAAACCCCGAAAGGCTAAAGTTTCGATATAGCGCGAGTCCAAGGTATTTTAATTTGCTTTCTTTTTGACAAATTTCAAAGACAAAGTGAAGAAACTCACGCTGGAGCCATGCTATATCGAAATTTCGGCCTTTCGGTGGGTTGAGTTTCAAAACTTTGTTCCTCGGCCATGAGTTTATATATCTTGAAGCAACTGTTTGGAAATCGAGAATGAATCACTGGATTCTTACAACCGACCTGGTTTGGTTCTCATAAAGTGTCGCTTAACCCTTTAAAGATCATTGTCATTCCCGAGTTGCTCGGAATTACTGAGAGGGTTCACTGTATAGTCAACGAACGAATGAAAAATACGTAATCAACAGAATTATTTTTTAGCATTTCGAATGAATACATGCAGGACGATTTCACATTTATTATGGAGCAGATATTTTAGCACGGAGAAATTGTTGACAATAAGTTACCACTTTTATGATATAGAGATTCAGTAAATAATTGCATTTTGGCAAATGTTTGGGTTAACGTCAGTAACGATTCAAATATGGATCATAAATCGGGTTCCTGAACATTTGTCCAGGAACATTATTTAAGTAAACATAATTCCGTTCATTTCTGATTTCACAGTTTACATTCCTGCAGTAAATTTTAAACACAAGTATCAACGAGCAGCATTTAATTATACCTTTAAAGAATAAAATATATATAAAAGGTTTATTCGGATTTCAGCCAATAAAGTGCAGTTTTATGATCTAATTAAACTTTTATGGCGGGTACTTATTTTTAAGTTTCATCACTGCTTAATTTAATGTTTTGAATATACATTTCATATAATCTATTATTAATTTCCGTATATATAATTCCATAATACAATATATTATAATATGTAGCTCACAATGTTGCAACGAATAAACTTAGGTAATTTAGGAATGCATATATTTTACGAAAATATGACATATAAGGTACCATTACCCAGATGAATTATTGATCAACAATTATTCGCGAGATTATGCAGACCCTTTATCGTAAGAATTTTACATTTTTTTGACACGATGTATCCATTCGACGTGTCCATAATTGTTTGATTTATCGCAACTTTGACAATTATTTTTGCCACATAGGGCGTAAGCGTCGCCCGCATGCGCCAACTGGAAAGTCTTCGTGGCGCCTGTCTTTCAGGGGTTAATTGCTTAACGACCACTAATTTATAACCACGCGTAAGATATTAAATACTTGCAATGTAACCGACGGCGACGTTTATTATTGCGAAAACAAGATCAACCAGAGTCTGGCCTTTAAAGCATTGAATTGCCTTATTAAATTAACGCAGCAAAAACTCGCAGCCATTCAATTAGCAATGTAATCATTTAATGGCTCCCGCAAAATGTTATCGTAAACATTATATATATATGCGGACATACAGAATAATTTTCAAAAAGGTCTTTTAGTTTAATATGTATATCATTCATTTCTGCGGAAGTCATATTTCAATCCTTGTTCAAGAGCCGAATTTAAGACCTACTAAATCCTACGCTAAGGTTGTGATGGTATCATACTTTAGAGTATATTTTAACATATCCGTTTGAATTTATTTTCACCTTTCAATGTCAATATTTCATCATTTCGTTAGATTATTTTCAATTCCTAAATGTAAAAATTATTGTATTAGATACAGTCTCTTGGGTAATAATTAGGATCCTACAATATGTGAACTTGTAATGAATTATATGTACGGCAATTTTTATAGAAAGAATTGAGAACGCACAATAATTACAAAAATTATGTGATTCCTTAATAACCGTAAAATGTACAATACCTAAATGTACAAGATTTGTTTTATTATTGAATCTTAATATAAATATTCGAAACTGGCCCTGGAATACCTGAAGAACTCATATACATAGATATTACGTAAAACATGAATTCGCTATCAGTTTCGTATGTTTCCAAACAAAATTTACGCAGCCATTAAAAAATAAAAATAAAATAATAGAATTGCATATAACTTGGTGTTCAAATATTTTTTGGTCGCTAAATAAGAATCTGTGATATTCCAAAGGACGTGTATCAATATTTTTCTTTATTTATTTTAATTATTATAATTTTGAATTATATACTCACATCAGATTAGTGGTAGACGATAAAAACTTCCTGGTAGAAATCTGTCCAGTTTTTTTGTTCACTGCCCAGTTTCCTTATACCTTTAACATGGAAAAAATCTAAACTAGATAGAAACTAGCCGAAAACTGGATTCATTTTCTACTAGGGCTGATGTGAATGAAATTAATTTTCTTGCATTAATGAGATTTGTTGTTAATTTCATAAGTCAGATTAGATCCGCTATTTTAAATTTTAAAAACTGACTTCAGATTCGTTGTCAATGCATCTTTTTCATTTTTTGAAAATTTTATAATAGCGTTACCCGTTAAGTCAATCATACAAGGAATAATCGTAGATTGAATGTACAATAGGGTGACACAAAACAGACAGCAAACAACATAAATATAAATTCGGTATACGGAATACAATATTATTGGAAATTTCACCATTTGAAATGGTAATTTTGGAATAGACTTGTAGGTTTGAAAAAATTGCCATTATTTATGGTAAAATTACTAGAATTATGTCAGAATAGTACAAATTTCAAGAGCTTATAGTCATTTTTATCAGAAAAATAACAAGTTTTCTTATTCTGTAAGTCTGTTTAAAAATTACAGTTTGAAAGTGTAACATTTTCAAGAAAATTAAAAAAAAAACTTTAAAACATCGGTACTAAACTTATCAATGTAATTCGTAAGACCTAAATACGTAAAATTTAACTTACAATATAGATTTCCTTTCAAATTGAAGAAGAAAAAGTGTATGTAGTTTGTGTCTGAATGCAACGTAGGTGCAAGATTTCCTCAGTGGAGTAGAAAGAGCATTACGCATTTCAAAAATCATACTCCACATTTCCCAATGCGAAGCTTTCGCGGGTTCTTCTCTTGGTTTCGCCATGAAATAAATCAATTTTACAAATCCATTGAGAACATTATATTATTTCTGCGGTTTCCAAAGTAACTCCTTGTGATGGCGCGAAATATTGATCAAATATAAAAACCTAAAAAATAAAACGACCAACATAGACCATTCGTGCAACTGGCAATTCTCCTGTGTAGAAAATAATCGTGCGCTATAACGATTCTTTACAGTTTGTATAGAATTTCGATACTTTTAGTTAGGTTCGTTACCACCAGGTGCCGTCGCGATCCTAAGATCTCTATTCCACGCCATCATTGCCCCGTTAAAAAAGTGGATTTTCACTTGTTTATAAGGCAGCCAGTCGCCATCTACTGATATTGCAAGTGTGTCTTATGCATACAGATTTCTGCATAATGTATAGTTCTAATGGCGGGGTCGAGATAATCTGTAAAGGAGTTATGATAAAGTGTAACGATGTGATCGAGTAGTTGCTATACAGTTTGATTGTACTGTGTCATAGAATACTGTGTAAATGAATTCATTAAACCAGGAAATTGCATAAGAATAAGCAGTTACCTTTTATTTCAAGAAGTTTTCATATTAGGGTTTTTTAAAATAATGTGTAATCAAAGTGTTGTATGCAATGCTATTATATAAACACGAAGCAATGATGGCGAGAAATCGAGATCGTAGAGAGTCACGACGGTACCTAGTGGTAACAAGCCTAACTACACGGAAAAAAATGGTCAGTTACGCTAATAACTTGAAAGTAATAAGTGCAAAAGTAGTGAATCCAGAAAAGAATATAGTAATCCCAACAAACGAATGTTTGTCACTGCTAATAATTTCAAATTGTTACATCAACTGCCGAAACTGGTAAACACCCTGCGTTACTAGTTTATTTACTTAAGGTTACTATTATTCATAGCATCGAAACATTTTCCGGAGTGTCTTTTGAATTAAAAAATGGTAGGAGTAAAAGTTGAAGGGAGAGACGAAATTTCGAATCATATCTATTTTTCGTGACACGAATGTTGCGGAGTTGCTAAAAGAATGGGAATTATCAACGTATGTTAAAAAGCAATAAATGCAGTTTTAAGATAAAAATTAAATGCAGGTGTCTGATGACTACTTCATATTTAATGGTTATGTACGACTTTTAGAATTTACTTTTCAATCATTAATTATCGATAGTATAAATCGTGATAAATATTAAGGCCACTTTCACATTATTTAAAATATGATGCTAACTGCAAAAATACAGTAATATAATGTTTCAAAATAGTAAGAATAAAAATTAGTAACTCCAAGTAAAAAAAGTAGACGTTCTTGCTAAGAAAAGTAGTGACAGTGGTAAAAAGTAGTGGTAACTAACCTGAAATAGTAATGTCAACCAAACGAAGTAGCTGGTGCAATATTTACTACCTTTTTTAGTTGGCGTGACCACTTTTCTTTTTGGACTTACAAACTATTTTTTTTCGTGTAAAAGTAACGAAATTATATAGAAACTCTGTATAGATTTATCACAGTTTTACTAGATATAGAAAAGCATAGTTTCACTAAAGAGATTCGGGACAGTAGCGGTATCGTTTTAAAAAGCTAGTCAAGCGTCGCAAGAATTGTCTAGTTAGTATACAGTAGCTAGCGTTACGTGGCAATTTTCTACACGGGATGCAGACAATAAAGAGAGGTATTGCTGGTTTCTAAAAGTAAATATTACTATGGATTTTCAGTCATAACCATTGTAAAGTCTAGAGAAAAAAATGTAACGCCACGTAACAGCTCGCCCTTATAGTTGATGTAAAGGTAGACGACCCTTTACATCGGTATGAGATGGTGCGGCCATCCTCCGCATAATGTCAAGTCTCTCCCATCGTAGGTTGTATAAGAGCTTATTTATAAACAGAGTCAACCGCCACAATGGTTATTGTTTCAGCGCACGGTATGCGAGCGGTGCGCGCCGTCTATTTATGACACATTATGCGAAAGCGCACCCGATAGCGAGCTCGCACGCGAATATTGCCTTTCGAACCATTGTATGACGCCAACAATGATATCCCTCGGACCATATGGCTCGCTATCTACTACTGTATAAATCACCGAAGCTGACCGCTCTCTTTTTTTTCTGCACCGCGAATCTCTTCACTACGCTTCTCGCTTTGGCCTTTCTTCGCTTCTGATTTATTGCTATACACTCTTTCGGAAATCTTGACATTTGACCTATTTCTTAATACAAGTAACGATTATTAATGACGAGTTTAAGGTAAAAACATCTTCCTTTTATTTCTTTCTTATAAACCAAATTTTGGAATCTTGTTAAGTGTAGGTAAACATTAAACAAGTGTAGGTACACATTAAACAAGTTAAAGTAAACATAACAATACATGAACAGTAGCATTATTTGTGCCTTATCTAATGATCTATGTCAAATTCAAATGATGTAAACAATGTGAGTGAAACGCGAGGAATATAGTTTTAAAATTGAATGCAATTAACTTATTCTAAGTGAATATTCACTTTTTAAATGGGCGATTTATTGTACTGAGGAAACTAAAAGTTGAATTTGCAGTTATCGACTATATATCACCTAGTGCACGTATGAAAATGGTTTTGTTAATGGTTTCTGCTATACTAAGCAGTCAGAATATCAAAGGTATGTTACTACTTCAAGACGTTACTTTATAACTTTAATTGCTTATGCACTGGTTCATATACTCAACTGCAAGATTTTAGCAGATCCTTAAAAAAAATTGAATATTGCAAAATCCTGTAACATATTTGTTGGCTATTTAGTTAGTTTATTGACTCAACATTCGTCACATTTTCAAACTATACGTATAAATGTACATCGCAAGTAAAAAAGTTATATATAGATTATATGTAATCATAGAGAGAATTGGTCATATATACTTTATATGTATCTATTATCCAATTTTAATGTTTCTTATCATACCCGTCATTATCCAGCATAAGTCGTTTCCATAACTATACTTTTTGGTGATTTAACTCCTTTATGGTTGTAAATATAACCTATAAAATTCCGTTGAGGACCTATTGAAATACTTTGAGTAGTTAAAAAGTAGTCAAATCAACTAAGAATTTTGTTCAGTGCACATATTCAATCCTAATGTAATAATTCAGGATTGTGTACGATGCATTTGAACTAATAAAACTAGACTGATTTTTCACGGAACCAAGTAATAAAACAAATATTTTTTGAAATGTAAATGTTGGTAATTTTTAACATTTTAAAAAGTGTACATTTATTACATACACGTATAATATGTATTGTACAAAACGTTTTTTAAACGCCAGTAAATCGTGGATAAAGTATCCTACACAGTATAAGTTAATATGGATGCAACGGTGTTATTTTGTATATAAATACAAATATGTGCGAATTTAAAGTTGCTCAATTATACTCTGGATATAAAATATAGACGCATAAATTGGTTTAATATGCGTTTATGAAATACGTTATTAAAACATTAAGCCTGTACAACTTTCAACTCCAAAATATTTTAAGCATTCCGTGAACGGAATTTATCTGTTTAAATTAATTCAAATCAAAACTTTCATTAAATATACGTTTAACAGACGTAAGTTTATCTTATAAGTAGTATAGGTGTAATTTAATCATCTTTCTTAGGCATTTACATAGTCTATCGGTTGTATTGTTACTTCGTATACCGTAAGTGGTCCGGGGTACAAATTACTGTAGGAGCACCATTTTTTATTTGCTACAATGTCGTTTATTTATTTCCGAAGAGAGATAAGAGTTATATTTTGTATAAATATATGACAGTTTGTTCCAAAAGAAGATATATAAGTAACGCTCGGTCCTCTATTAATGTTTCTTCTACATATAGTGTACGTAATTTCCGAAATAAATTAAACATTTCCATAACAATAAAATAACATTTGTGGATTTTTGATAAATGAATGATTAAAAGCAATATATTTTTTTCAATTAAGTATTTTTTTATTACGTCAACTATAGATTAAACGATTATGTGCCTACTGAAACAATCCTTTAAACCGTGTGTAAAAAATTCTATATCAAAGCGTTTTGTTGGTAGGCATCAACACAGGGTGTCCCACAAGTTTAGCCCAAATTGAAATGCTTATAAACCAATAGAGTCCTATTTGACAATGGCGACTAACTTATATAAAAATGAAACTTTTATTTGATTCACTTAATTTATCGAGATTAGCATTTCCAATCGATCTGGGAACATGGAGATATGGCTGGAAAGATTTTAAAAACTAAACAGTATGAAAGGATCATTTTCATATATACATATCAATGATTAGCATTTATTTTGTAAAAATATTTTTGATATTTCTTAACCGACAACCTTAATCGCGTAGACACGATAGCTCGAAACGTCACACTATACATATAGATACTTGAACAGGCGTCGAAACTATTCTCACACGGAACTACCTGCCGTGCGCGAAATGACTTCCGACTACATTTAGAAATACGATCATTTTTCGCTATCATTAGTTCATCAACATGTTAAAACTGGCATATGCAGCTTCCGAAATGCACCGGTACAATTTATACTACAATAGGTATAATCTTTCCTAGGTTTTTTAGGGTACCTTTCATCTTTCCGCATTTCAAAGGCAAAATTGTCATCAATTTAGTTTTGAAATTTGCATATCCTGTTAGGGATAGTGAAGTATTTCTATTGTAGAGCTAAGTCGTTCGGTGATTCTTAAGAATATTTAATAAGTTGCTGTACCTCCATGCGCGGCAGGTCCATCTGTCCTGTCACTATCCGATAAAGTAGTTTACATCTTTGTTCAGATTTGATTACTGTTCTCTATGGAGTTTACTTCCTCATAAATGATATACTACCTTATTTATCTTACTCTTTTCAAAATTAATATTGGGGTGTATGTTTCTCTCACCCAGACTTTCAATTTCACACAATTTCACTGTTACACTACAAGAACAATTTTCTAGGTGAAGGATAAGTTTGATTGCAGCTTTACCGAAGTAAGATAGATGAGTTAGGAACCACCAATATCCTTTTTTTTCATATTTGTGTGGAATATTTTTAGAAACTGTTTTATTTTTTCACTTACATATTTAGTCGTAATTAATGATATGACCATAATTAATTAACCCTCTGTAGACCGACTTCAAAATCCTCCCGGGACAGACTGCCTTGGGTATGCGATATCCAGCGATTTTCAAAACGTCATATCTCGGGCCAGGTGAACGGATTTTGACTTTTTTTTTTCAAACGCGCAAAAACTTGTCAGAAATACAGTCGAACTAATTACAATGCCCCAAATTTAGTACAAATGAAGATATTTGAAAAAAAGTGAATAAGGTTCGACCAAAAAATGTCAAAAAATCACTTTTTTTTAAAGGACTGTATTGTTATGAAAAAAAATATTTTGACCTTTATAAGTATAGCTTTGAAAAGCTGACGATCTGAACTTTTCGAAACCGGGGTCATTTATTCAATTTGCCTTAAAAAGTATATTTTTTTTGAAGATTGAAAATGACCAATTTTTGGTTTTCTCAAAAAAACGCAAATACCAGGTTTTTCATAATTATTTCGCAATAACAATTAATTAAAACAATTGTGCACATTATTTTTGGTCATATTTAATATAAGAAATGTATATATATATATATATATATGTGTGTGTGTGTGTGTGTGTGTGTGTGTGTCTGTGAGTGTGTGCGTGCGTGCGTGCGTGCGTATGTGTGTGTATGTGTGTGGGTGTGCGTGTTCGTGTGCACTTGATTGAAATTGACAATTGAAATTGAGTTTTTCGGTCCGTGGCACACAAATTACACCGCGTATATTTTGATAATTTGTTGTTGCGCATCTCGTCAGCGATGTCCTGATCCTCTGGACGATTTTGAGGTGGAATGAAATCTTCAATAAGAAATCGTAATTTTTGCCGGAGCGTCGGTACCGCGGTTCTTCGTATCAGAATCGGCGAAACGAGTGCCAAACAGAGATCGTAAATGTACTGTCGTTGAAATTTAAAAATTTACAAACTGCTCAAAAAGTTACCTACCAGACCGTCTGGGTATGGCGTGCCCGAGGCCGAACTTGCGATGACGATTGCTCAAGATCTAGCGCAGGTGGAAATAGTTTATTGTTGCCTCAAAGTTTATTCCCCCCTGGTCCCAGCCCTCTATGTCATTTTCCGCAAAAATGAGGCGCATTAAAAAAAACGCTCGGGTATGGCATACCCAGTCGGTCTACAGAGGGTTAATAAAATCATATTTATATAGTGAAATTAAATAGTTAATTTTCGCTTTAGATAGATTAAAAGAGAAAATATTTTCTATTGATAATAATGACGAATGATGATTACGAATGATGATCTTAATTTCTGAACAAACACAACGGGCACTACTGATGAAGGGTCATTTATAAAATATAATCTTAAGGTTATCAAAATCCAAAAATATATTTATTTTTAATCGTGATTAGCCCTAAGATACGGATATATTTCTAACTAGTCTGTAAGATATATTGGTCGTACCAACGTAGTGACTGGTTCTTAATAATATTCTAACTGTGCCTATTTACTAACCATTTATGGTTATTTTAGGTACTAAATTAACAGCACAGATGGTATTATATATCAACTATTTTTCAATAACAGCCTTTGTAAACGTTTCTTAATACTTGGCATACGCGCAAGACGATATAAATAAATATACCTCATACGTCATATTTGAAGGAGTGTGTCATTCTGATTAGAGCACATCGATTATCTCATTTATCCTTGATTGTGGCATGCAAATGATATGGACTTCGATCTTGCGCCGCAGATTAAGAGTAAACGATATGATTTACCATGTAGTAAGATTTTATTGCGGTTGTTTATTTAGTCGCATTAGGTGCGAATTATTTGCACCGCTGCGGCGTGCTTGCGGAGTCATTCACGAGTAGTAAATGAACGATTGGGGTTGTTTTCGTTACGCCGGCTAGCAGCTTGAAATTATAGACGCGGTAATTTAAAGAGCACATTAAAGGCGATTTTTTTTGCAAATGCAATATACGAGACGTGTGATTTTCACGCACTGAAATTGTAAACGGCATAAATGATACGGGGGTAGATAAAAGTCGTAATCTCGATTCTCTGACAAGCCGCGGCGATATACACTCGTATGGACTCGAAAGTCACAATCGGAACGTAGACCATATTTCTCAGCCGGCATATTATTACGTTGATTTGTGGGCTCCGTAATGGTATCGGCCAATAAGGGGAGGTAGTCGAGGCCTTTCAGCTACGAGAGATACGCTACTTTCGCACTCTCCTGTATGCAAATGGGTTCGAAATGTTATCGGAGTTTTTTGCACTGAAACTTATGTCGGTCTACCTAGCACCTGGCTGAGACAGTCGGATTGTACAAGGTCACGACTAGGCTTGGGTCTGGGTAAATTTCGGTATGCTGATTGTCTTGACGCATGTCCGCGCAATTAAGAGCACATTCTTAATGGGTGTCACGCATAAGATTCTGACGCTTGGGGCGTGATACATAAAAAGCGACTTTATAAAGAAACATGAAAATAAACGAACTGAAAATTAAGTTCGTAAATGGTATTTCGTCAATTTACTCTTGCTCTTGAACATCTTTATTAATCGTAGCAACTTTATTTTGAAATTGCGAACGCTCTTTGGTCATTAAGAAAGTATTTGTCATCTCGATTCATTTCGTGGATTTACTAGAAAGTGAGGACGGATGCATACAAATTATGAAATTAAACGACAGACACATATTAATAGCAGTTTAAATTTTACTGTAAAACTAATTTATTGTGCGGAGATACAAAAACGTATGCGTTACGGACAAATAAAGAAACTTACACTAAAAATGTCGGTCATCTGAGTTTTGCAGCATTTCTTTCTTCCGTAAAACCAAGTCCAAAACTTTCGCAATGTTTCTTTAACATGTCCTATATGATGAACGGAAGAAATTGCTTATGATTAATATGTGTGCAGAAAATTTGAGTAAATAGTCTACCAACAAATACCTAAAGTTATTTTTTCTCACCACTGATGACTTCTCAATCGCATCGCTTCAATTATCAATCATCTAGTGCCTGTTGATCTGTTGTTTTCATTTTTTTTACCCTTTCATAGGTAGACGTTCAACTTTTCAAGCAAATGAGCGTTATATAAATGAATATTAACTTGCGAAAATACATCTGAAGCGTGCATTCAAATATGCATAAAGTACTCCAAAATTATAAATAAAACTTTTAACGAAGTACGACATAAAATATAGAAATTGCGAATACAATAACGTTGATTTACTTCTCCCTTTAGTCCCATTATTTTTCTGCATTTTATCAATTTGTTCTGTCCATATACGTGCATTTGATTCCCCCTCTTTTTCGGTCCATGATATTTATTCTCTGGATTCCATAATTTTTCTAGGAACGTTATTCTTCGTATGGATGATCCTCATTCTTTCTGAATTATTCCAGTGCCTTCATATTTGAGGACTTTCGCATATTGGACCGTAAACCTTAGAAGCATGGATGTAATTTAAGGACCATATCTCAAATGCAAGCTGCGACAGAAAAAAAACGATATCAAATACTTTTCGCAAAACAACCGATCAAAAATTGTCTTCACACCAAAAACGCTTAGAAAAGCCAATAATCGAAGTAAATTTAACCTAACCTAACTCAACCTGATGTACCACATTAACACTATTAATTACAAACCGAATATTTCAGGAGCAGGAAACCAGTAAATAAAAGTAAGTCCGTCGATAAAAGTATAATAAAGATTCAAAATGATATTATAACATTTGTATGAAGTATATTGTTTCTTAAGTTTAATCAAATTTTAATGTCTTTTTGGAATAAAGTTATTTATAGAAGTTTATTGTTCAAAGTTTTCTGATGTTAATACTTGTTACAGAATTTTAAATAACAAAAGTTTGGAGATATATGCGCTGCAAACCAGGTTTTTGGTCCATTTAATTCCAGATAAGTGTACAATAAATATTAAATATATCAGTATAATTTTTTCGAAAGAATTCATTATTGACGCTGCGTGTGAGGATACTTATTTAATGTATGCAGTATGGAATTTAATGCAATATGATATTATACGAGTAATAACCCTGGTAAAAAGTATGAACATTCTTGCTGGGCATTATTAATAGTCAACTTTAAAATAAAATATATAAACAATCCATTAAAATCTAAATTCTGTCACGATAATCATACAAATCCCGACTATGTATGGTTACAAGTTTGCTTCCATCGCACGTGTTTTCTATTGAAAATCAAATATTTGCGGCTAATGTTATTCTTCCTTTTTGTATTTTTATTTTCAGGCGACCGACACAACGAATCAATGATTTTACAATTTTAATTATCATAAAATGTTATTTACGTAATATTCGAAGGGCATTCTTTTCAATTTGTCCAGGAACAAAACGGTTACTCGATTAACTTTTGCTCTGAAACAGAAGAATTAAATTCTGATACATACAAAAGATTTATGCAATATTAAATTTGTGCGCATCAAAAGTTATTATTTATTAATAAAAAATCGTCACATAATTATTTGCAACAAAAATAAAACCAAGCAATATACAAAATTTCAGTCGTGCTTCGAAAAAAGGTATTTATATAACTGTAAATGTGATAAGCGTTCGATCAGTTTAAATTAATTAGTTTACTCCGTTCTTTGTTTAACATGGTTTCCCCGTAACATTCTCGTAGTTACACAAAGAGCATTTTAGTCATGGAATAAATACGTATAAATTTGTCAAGAATTATGATATTAATGAATTCACCATAAATACCTATTACTCATTTGATAACCTACAATTCTAGGATTTTTCGATCATTGTCGTTCGTATCAATTTTCAATTTCATGCTATATAAAAAACCGCAAGGCAGCCGAGCACGTGCCGGTCAAACGACTAGCAACCCGCAACCCGTCGCTCCTGTAAATCGCTTTGATTTTTGCGCTACCTTACTAGCAATAATTATATCAGGCACGATGCAAGAAATCTTAACGTATTTGCTAATAGTCGAGTAGCTTTCTTTTCCATCAATGTCCTGATCCGAATCGATTGAATCTAGTCGTTGTTCCGGTTCTCCTATTTACGACGAGTGCGTTCCATCGGCGGCATACGGCCCTCCGCATTCCAGCCACGCGCCCATATCCCGAGAACACTGGCGAACTTTCCGTATCGGAATCGTAATATCGAACTACAACGGACAAAAATCACCCGCGAAAAAACACCCGATACAATCGCGATCATACGACGGCCAAGATCGAAATCGGGAACAGCGGCGCCGCGAGTAATGAGATCGATAAATATGAAGGCGAACGCAATATATGAATTCCAGTTCGAATGTTGATGCACATTTCGAGATAACAATAACGTGGTTCTTCTTCGTTTCGAAGCTCTTTGTTCGATAAAACCGGTATTTAATTCGTTTAAATATTTCACGTCCCCGTAGCCGATTAACTTGCACTGCATGTAACTCGGCTACGTTTACAAAATGTTTGTCGCCAATAAATTGCACAAACGGCGATTAATTATTTTATACCTGTTTTTGGCAGTCCACAAGCATGATAATGAATCGTGGGTGTCATTTTTTATTTTAGTTTTTGGGAATTATGCGGGTTGGTCAAAAACGGATCATTTAAATAGAATAGACATGATTATGATAAGGAATAAATCAGTTATTGCAAAAATTTGTTTCTACTTGTTTTATTAGCTTACGATTCAAAGTAGAAATATGATGTATAAAGATCGTGTCCATATAACGAACAAATAAAGATGGAGTTACTGCAATATTAATTTAATTCTTTATTTTAACGATTTTTTTCTATTGATAGAAACGTTTATGCTCTATTAGAAGTATTGCAAATTAATTTTTCATGATAGTTAACCCATTAAATCCCGCAGATGCACATTTTTTAGTTGACCTTCATTCCCAACAGGAAATCAGCATGAAAGTGACAAACCCTACCATATTCGAGTATGCCCTTTCGATTTTGAAAAATAAAAAATGAACCATATTCCGTGCGTCTCGTTTTTTGCGAATTGTTTTTCGCATCAATAATGTTCTGGGATCGATGTCGATTCGTACTAATAAGTGCACAAAATCTATGAACTTCAACTAGAAATTTTGTTGTTTTGTTCCGAGTCAACTAAACCTCTTCAAAACGTCAATATTTTGAAAAAATGGATGCATTTTTTTGAGAAATTTTTTTCTTGCGTACTATAGACTTTAGAGAAAATTAACTAAGAACAAAAATGGTTTGGAATGAGTAAAAGAATACTCTCAAATTTTATCAGAATGCATTGATACACTTTTTGATTTTTCAAAAATTCGAAATTTGGAAAAAAGTAATTTAAATAAATCTGAAAAATTTGAGACTATTCTTTGACTTATTCCAAACCATTTTTGTTCTTAGCAAATTGATGTTTGAAGAGGTTAGGTTGATTCGGGACTTAACAAACAAATTTCTACTTGAAGTTCATTGATTTTGTGCACTTTTGGTTGCGAATAGGCATCAATCCCACAAACTTATTGAGGCGAAAAAAAATTCACAAAAAACGAACGGAATTTTGTTCACTTTTTATTTACAATTCACCGTATTGGGTTTTGAAGCAATTTAAATGGAATTTTGACCGCACCCATCGCAAGGGCATGCTCTAATATGATAGGGTTGGTCACTTTCAAGCCAATATTAATCTTATATCTTGTTGAGAATGAACGTCGAAAATCAACTAAAAAATTTGTTTGGATTTTTTTTCGATTTTCGAAAGAATGGGAACAAAAAATAAGAAATTGATAAATCTTCAGATAATAAATTGGTTGAACCAAATAACAAATATTTGTACTAAGCGAAGAAATGCTTCATTTAACCAATTAAACAAGTATAAAAATCATAATCACATCATTAATTAAAATTCAAACATCACATAATTTAACATAATATTTAGTAACTATTTTTAGTAACTATACTTTAGTATGATATACCGATGTGAGAATAATACGATGGCACCATGCTAATTATTACTCAATCTTCCCAATTTCATGGAATAGTATATTGTGTAGAAAATTATAATTCTTACTGCATACTAACATTAATTTATTAATTTTTCAGTGTCTTTATTATCAACTAAATGCCATAATGTTACTCAATTATTATGTAAAGATTAGTATATTTCTAGAATCCTGCTGTCAAAATCAGATCTAAACTATGGAATTTAAGTGGCAAGGAATTTCGGTTTATAAAAAAATAATCACTTTAATACAAAATTTCCATCTCTTAAAGTTCTTTTAAAAGATACTACCAAGAAGATCCTCTTACCTAAAGGAAATATCTCTCTTGTAAGATCAACAGAAATTGGTTATTATGTCGCTAGTATATGTAATAGGTATGTGTTGTAATAGGAAGGGAAATGTCACATGAGAACAAGTTGAAATAATTGAAAAAATGGAGAATTTCATACTTTATACAATTGTTTCGATCAAATTTGAAATTAGAGAATGGGCTACTGACGCACATTTCACGTATTAAAAATGCTGATCATGTCTAAACCAAAAGGTAATTTATCATATCAATAACATGATCACATACGTACTATTATTCTACAATTGAATAAATCGGACTACAAATTTTATTGACTCTATGGATAACAATACTTATTTTATTAATGATGGGTGCTACACTTTTTGATATAGTTTCCACATTTAAAAACATGCGCCTAAACATTATGTGAAATAGTACGAAACTCGAAATGTAACTTTTTTTTTGCAAGTGCTACAGGGAAAAATAAGAATCTTCCCCGGAAAAATATTTCACATGACGGATGTTCTGTTTCAGAAAATACCAGTAAATGCAGTTTTCCCATGCGCCCATCCCATATCTAAAGTATCTGACGTTCGGCCGTCTGAATGTCTAACGCCGACATGCATATTACACAATACACAATACAAATCACATGCTACAATACAAAAAAATACTCTGTGTGAAATACATAACACGCCACAATAGAAGTGCACATTTTGAAAAATGTGCAGAATTTCCATTTATCTAATCAACATATTTTCGGCATGTAATCATCTTCACGCAAAATGTAACGTTAATTTAATTCTAGAATAATGGAATTTCAATCATGGGGTGTGCTTCCGAAAAAAATAACCATAAAATTATAAAATATAAAAAAATAAAAGTACGCATAGTACAAGGACAGGATAACGGAGATGATCACCCTTTTTAATTTTTGGCGCCTGACCAATAATATCTCTTTTCACTTAACATTGACATTGAAACGGTGTGTTTTAATATAAGACACCATGGTTAGAGGCGGCAGTATTTTAGAAGAATATAAAGAAAAATAAGGGATAACAAATAAAATGTATAGAAACATGAACAATAATAGTTACTTTCATAACATCCTTTTTTATTCATTAAATGTGAAAAATTGTCATTTTTCGATGATTTTTAACAATGATCACTCTCTTAATACATTTGTTATTTTACGCTTATTGAATCAAAAAGTCTTTTTAATATGAACGAAGGTAAAATAATATTAAAAAATCGTTACAATATGAATTTTTATTTACGATTAGGAATTATTATGCACCATTAGTCAATTTAGAATAGCAGAGAACGTAGTAGGGGGTTTAAGGGTGATGCTAAATAAACAACATTGACAAAATATATAAACAAAAGCTACTCCTGAAGACAAAACTAGGGTTATTTTCATTTAATGCCTAAAATAACAAATTTAATTTGTTCACAGTTTATTATACATAATAAGGAAACTTATTAAAATAAATAATAATGTATACATAAATATTATCAAATCAAAGTTTATGAGCTGCACGTATAAAGTGTACTGGAATTCGAAATTATTCAACCATGGAAATTACTTCCATAACCCTCCCTGTACCCACGTTTTTTCGGCACCTTCGTTGTACCGACCGACGGGGGTCGTTTTCGTCCTGACGTTTGTTGAAACACTTAAAGCGCTTTAAAAATTTCCAAAAAATTCATGGAGCTTCTTTCAAACTTCAAATTGAAGTCCCGATAATAATATTTAGGAAAAAATTATTACTTTACATAGCTTTTTATTAAAATATGGAGATACGTGGCGGAACTTAAGTTTCGCTTAGGACGAAAACGACCCCCGTGGGTACACGGAGGGATAAAATACAAATTTGAATACAAACCTAATGGGAGATCAGTACTGGTTGACTCACAAAATGTTCAGGATAAAAGTTACTAAAGTTCGAGTCCAAAATGTAATCGAAATTCTAATTGCAATCAGAAGACCAAAAAATTTGTAATATACATAAAAATGTTATATCAAAAAAAAAGCTTTTTTAATGCAGTAGGAGTAAAATGACCATTTTAAAATAAATTTTACGCCTACTGCATCAAAAAACAATGTTTGAATCTCAGGCGTAGAATTTTCACCCTCATGAACATGAGGCTTTGTCATTTTTGCCGTCTCTCGGGTTCTATTGCCGAGTCGTAAAACTCCATTTTATGCCCTTGATATAAAAATAACTATTTGTTAGTTTAGTATTGTTTGACTTCAAAAAGTAGTGGATTGAGTTCAGTCGATTGCTCGTGAGTTAGTGAACACACACAGACTGACAAACGTATAAACAGATGATAGAAGTTTATGTATTACGAACACACTATACCGCTCGAAATAAGAATGATTTGAAGAAAAATAAAATGTGAGGAAGTAATCTAGGAAGCGGTGATAAAAAATGCGAAGGTGAAGTGAAAGTATTATGTAGTTATCCGAGGAAGTTAAATTAAAGTACACAAAAAAAAGATAGTAGTTGATTAAACCATCTAATTAATCGCTAAAACAATGATGTAGTTTGTAAAAATAACTATTATCGAACTGTTTTAAATTTGTTAAATTTTTAACTATAAACCTAGTAAAATAAATAATCTTTTTTGATATCTTACTATTGTCATGAAGTCAGTTCAAATTGTATCCTACTAAAAGATAGGAAGTTATAATATAATAAAGGACTATAATAAAAATAGTACAATTAGCAGCATCCACGCGGATTGCCTATCGAAAAAAGTAGTTAAATTATGAATAATAGGCCAAGAAGTTTTCAAAACAATCTTGCCAGTTTATATTCCTTAATAAGATTATGTTGGAAAGTTAAAGAGACATTCAATTCAGTATATTAATACAGATTGGCTTGATTTAAATATACGACTTCCGTAAAATATAATTGCAAAGAAATAATAATTAAAATAAACATTTTGATTTGGTTTATGTAATAAATGCTGAATACAAAACAATTACTTTTTCAAGAAAGTAGTATTCAAGAAAGTTTATTTCCAATCAAAAATATAAGTAAATTTGATTATATTTTATGAAATATTTGTTCATTTCAGAAATTCAAATTAATAATATATAATTACTTGTAAAATATGCTTATTCACTACTACTATAATTTTTTCTGATATAAAAATATCAAATATACATTTGAAAAGTTATAAGTTTAGCTATTATTATAAAATATTGAATATCCTCCGCAAAGGTTAATGGCGTTTAACATTTTCCGACTACAAAAACGATATAGCCTCTCTCAATATAAAATTGCTAGATGTTGCGAAACAGGAATCTGCATGGAAATATATTATCAACGTATTCTTTCAGGCAGCGTAAAGTACTTGACAGCTATAGAATAATGAAAGTTCATATACCACTCTAATAACAACACGTTATAAAGTATGAATAATAGTATCAATTACGGTTTATTATTACTAACTATTAATTTTATTTTTTTATGCAATGCAAACGAAGTTGATCAATTTATTATACAGGATAATTTTTTTAGTCATTTAATCTTTGTTCAGCACGACGTGGATTTCTGTCCATTTTTCTCGAGCTGTTATTCCCAGTGATAAAATCATTGTTTTTCTTTAAAAATGTTAAACAAATCGTGCAAGTAGTGTCGTGGAACTACGCCATTGAGCGATTCCTAAGATCAACAAGGGCAATGTAATCTCGAAGAGTTGAGCGTTGAAGGCGGTAGGAAACCATCTGAGCAAAAAAGAATGACGCTCTGCCGAGAGAGAAAATGAAAGGAATGGAGGGGGAAATTATAAGTAAAGGAGGGAGAGGGAAGACTGAAAAAGAGGAGATGAAACGGCAGCAAGAGAGGAGTGGAGAGCGAAAGAGTGGTGAGAGGTGACGGAGAAGACAAAGAGCTATAATATATACGGGAGGAAAGAAGATGGACCTATAACACGGATAAGTAATGACAATGGCAGGGAAGGGGGAGGAACGCGACACGATCATGCCCTGCACGCGCCAAGCCCCGAGCCACAATCGGGCCCTGTTACACGTTGTTGTCTCCCATTTTTATAAATAACCGGATGTTAGTGAATAGCCCAGTTTTATTATTTCGTTGAGTATATTCAATTAACTTGGCTAATATCAATTCTTATTCCAAATATTTAAATTAAGAATTTTTGTGTAGAATAGATTACTATAGATATAATTGTACTCAGATAGAACCCTGGTAGAAATTTGACCAGTTTTTTGTTTACACTGCTAAGTTTCCTTACACCCTTAACATGTAAAATAAGTAAAATGGCCAGAAACTGAGCAGAAACTAGATTCATTTTCTACCAGGGAAAGGAAGACTTAATAGGACTAAAAAATTGTGTAAATAATAACAGTATAATAAATGACGTGAAATAGTTGACAGTGTGTTACTTTTCTAAATAAGAATATCGTAAAACATACCATACAGATTATTTTGGTTTAATCAAAGTTGTTGAATTGGTTTCACTATTCACGAATATTAAACGGGAATGTTTAATTGAACAACACAAACAATAAATAAATGTTTAGTGCACACTAACTAAACTTATTTTGTTGCATTTATGTATCTATGAAAACTAAGAAAAATGCGGTACCACTTATTTTTTATCATTGTTACCTGTAAAAATGTTATTGGTATTAAAATGAAAAATATTTATAACTTATAGCTTGCACAGCTTTCATTTAGTGTTCCCCTTGACCAGTAGTATGAAAACGAAAGAAAGAAGGGCATAGCAATAATTTTGTGGGATTTTTATGCAATAAACTACATAGACGTAGACTTTAAAGAAATCAACTTTATTTTATTCTTAGACAATTCTGCAATCACTGAATTTCTGCAATTACTATATTTTCTTTACTTTCCTTTTTTCTGTCCATAAAACTTTTTAATCTTACAGCTTGTTTTTTGGGCTTTTTTATAACACAGCCCTACAAAAAAAGTCCTGCAGATCACACGTCTATAATATGTTTTTTGGGTCGCTGAATCTGAATCCGAAGTCCATTTAGATTCATCAGATTTTTGACAAAAATTCCATAATTTGATGTTAAAATATAAAAAATAAACAATAATTTGCGACCTTAAAAACATAATGGGAACATGATATACTTTCCAGGGTAAATTTTTGGTTTATTTCCATTTTTTAGGGTGGATTTTTGAGGTTATGTCAAGAACTTAACGTGATGGGGCTGAATGGGCTTCGAATAGGGTTTCCGCGATCCAGAAAGCATAACGGAAAATTGGCATGAACTTCTAAGTGCGAATTATTCTTCATTTTAACATTTTAAGATCGAATTACAGGTTTTTTTTTGAGGTTATGTCAAAAACTTGAGGCGATGAGTTAAATGGACTTCGAGTTTGGATTCAGCGACCCAGAAAAGATATTATAGACATAGTCTGCCCTCCAGATCCGGAATTTCGTTTTTATCTTGAGGAGCTATGTAATATATAAACTAAATGTATAAGAAAATAACTTAATCACAGCTCGCCCATGTTGTGCAAATAATAGATACGTGAATAGTGTATAATAGTATAACTCCATTAAATGGTGAACCGTAATTACAATGAATATTTTGAAGGTTTTGAGTTTTTTATTACAAAAATTTGTTTTTCCTCAAAATCTGAATTTGTTATGATTAGGGGCAATCCATAAACTACGTTACCATTTTAGGGGGGAGGAGGTCGGCCAAGAACTACGGTTTATATAAAATGTATGTATCAAACTGTATTGTCACACTTGCATATGTCAAAAAACCAATGAATTTTGCAGTAACTCGACACATTTTGAAGTTACTTCGACGAATTAAGGCCCATTTGAAAGAGGTTTTCAAGTCTAAAACTCTTGTAAAAGACAATCTGACCGTCGATGGATATTTCGTTATTTACAGCCAGAAAACATGTAAAAAATGTTAATTTTTTCCGGGCTGTCGGGTCTAAACTATATTATTATCTTGTTTAATTACGACAGAAATGGCACGTTTAACTATTTTGAATAATCATCTATTTTCCTATTATGAAATTGGTCAATTAACCATATTTTTTCTCTCTGCATAGTTTTGTATACAAATATAAGAAAACATACCGTCCCCTGTAGAAAATGTAACGCTAGTCTGGTCAGAATCCGGCCAGCCTTCTCTATGCCTGACCAGGAAATCACAGGAATTGTAACGCTCAGCAAATCGGATTCTGACCAGGATAATCCTACCGGAATCCTGCTTCTCTGATCAGAGTCCAATCGGAGTCCTGCTTTGTCCGACCGCGCACTTACTACAAAATTTGATGAACCTAACCTAAATATACCTGGGTATATTCAGTCAGATTCTGATTAGAATCCCTAAGTAGAGTAAATTTGGCCAGATTCTGGTCACAACCATGGAAAATCTGAGGGAATTTCCAAACGGGGTATACTGTAATAATTTCTGACTTAAATGTTATTCATGATACTCGCTTCGAAATTATTAAATTGTAACACACGATACTTAAAAACTGATTGATCATTGTTGTACGAAATACAATGCATCGTACAAAAAATCATCAAGGGAATATCCAACCCAAACTATCTTTAGCGTTAAAGACCATTTGCACCAAGTGCTGGGGTTTAATCCTGATTCTTCCATTAGTCACTTCTTAAGGGAATATACAATTAATAATAAAGCTAGCAAATTAGTGAGTTTAGAGTGATTCTGTAGATAAGAAATAATAAAAACTCGACATTTCTGAGGCACATATAAAATGACAGGTTCCCTAACCTGACGTAGAATTCAAGATTTCCATCTTTGTTTTCTAAGTACAAAATGACTTCAAACTCACTCATGCGCTCGAACAAATCTTAAAAATGCTTAATAAAGGATTACGGGAAAAATCATGAAAACCTAGAGTTTGAAGCGAAATTTTCCTCGCTTTTTGACACCTC
Source organism: Trichopria drosophilae (assembly GCA_030407085.1). Classification (NCBI taxonomy): domain Eukaryota; kingdom Metazoa; phylum Arthropoda; class Insecta; order Hymenoptera; family Diapriidae; genus Trichopria; species Trichopria drosophilae. The sequence continues at coordinate 65,502,838 of CM059583.1, read as the reverse complement.
GGTACCCCTTAAGAGAGGAAAATTATAATATAAAGTTTGAAATCCTATAGAGAGAACGACATGGAAACCGAACAAATCAGAAGACAATACGAACGATGAACACAATGTAGAAATGATGGACAAGATGTAAAAGAACAAAAAAAAAACGATAATTAAATAATCAACATTGTTAATATCATATAACTCAATATGCAGAACTATTATGAACATGATTATAGTTGTAAAGAACCTTGTATGTAATTTAAAAACTGTAATATTTATAACTAGATGCCTTCGACCCGGGTGCCTACATTTTTAGCTAAATTCGTATTGCAGTTCCCTGACGAAAGGCTGATGCTTCCGGGAATATTCCAATTTTAACACTGCCAGGAAAGAAGGCGGCAGAGGGTAGTACTAGCATCGTTAGGTTCGAGTAGTTTCTATACATATATTGTAACAATATCTTGTTCCTTAAATAGAGTGAATATGTCAATGAATAGGCGGTTAAGCATTTTTCACACTTTGATCGATTGTAACTTTTGAATTCTTTTATGAAAATTTAATTATGATACCACCATTAGAATCGTTAGACTCTGCTCTTTATGATCGTGTAGTTCAACCTTTGATTTTATTTAATTATTAACCTCGTCTTCATACGTTTGTAAAAAAAATCCGCTAAACTCCAATGAATAGACGGGTTAAATCAAATGGGACGTTTTCAGTACCAGTTTTGGATGGCTTTAAAACTTTGCTTTGATTTTACAAAATAATAAACACTGGAAGATCAATAGTAATGTAAATATTGTTTTGAATGTTCAAAGAACATAAAAATATGTATTTTGTTGCATGTTGTGCATCATACATTCATAAGAAATAGGAATATGTAGAAAATCGTTCATTCATTGGTAGTTGTCCATTCATTGGCATATTCACCCTATATTAAAATTGAAAATGAGCATTTTCAAAACTTCGACCTCGACCGCAGATCAGCCGAAGCACTGATAAATGAGGACGTCTTATTCACACTGATGCTTAAAAAAACGCGGTTTAGTCGAGGTTTTGACAGGTCGGGTTGCAGGAAATGTGGGATACTTCGATTTCCGTTTTTTACGGCATTATCATTGATTTTACGAAGAAATGAATACAACCTTTTTTGTAGAGAATTCGATGTTCTATATTTTTTGTTTGAAACATTTTTTTGTAGGATTTGTATTTTTTGTTAATAAATGAAAAAAACGTGTTTTTTGAGCGTTTTTTTGTTAAACCTCCCCATAATCTAGTAAGCATTGTCTCCAAAAACTAATCAGATCTAAGTTTGCCCCAGAGAAACCCAAATCCGTTTGTACTTTTTAAATTCGTCCTGCCAGTCGCGAGATATCGCGTATACAGAATTTTGCCCACGGACGGACGGACGGACATACAACATAACGGACACAAATTTTTTTTATTGTTGCTTTGGGTTCCTTAGGGCCTGAAACGTCGACATTTGATGAAAAACTATAGGGTAATTTTTTGGCGGGAACTGACCAAATTCAATACTTCGCCAGACTTAGTCTGGGTCGAAGTAAGTGCATACACCAAATGTTTTGGCGATATTTCGTCAGAAAGATTTTAGCTAGAAAGTATCTTGATTTATCAAGAAATGATTCGATACTACAGTTAAACGGTAATTACAGTGACTGTAGAAGCTAAACGAACAAAATAGTTGTAATTTTATGTAATGACAAATATAATTTGAAAGAAAAGCAGAATAATAGGCATAGCGAAATTTGTATATTGGGTATAAGTGCTCATGAAATCCATAATTTATTGATACTACGGAAAATATTTCTTAATGGAGGTTCATGATGAAAGCTACATTCCATATGAATAAAATGTTACTAGAAAATTTAGAAAAATAAATGATAACAGAGAACATATTCCTTTTTCAAAAAAATTCTGAAATTCACCAATATTGTTTGCCTTATTATCCATCAACTATGTGCTTCAGCTGTTTGACCTGGCATACGAGAGTCGTGGTCTATACAAGAACACGGTGCCCTCTAGACAAATAAAAATGTTCTGGCTTGCATTCTCATCTCGCTGCAATGGCTTTCTTTGTGACGTCGCGTCGTCGTCGTCTGGACATGCATTAATATGCGTCGAAATGTGATACGGGAGACGCGATCGTATCGACTGTCGTGCTACGTGCATGCTGGAAGGCCCGACAAACACGAACGAGTTCAAGGCAGATAACACACGCAGTACGATCACTGCCTATATCGAGGCGGATGCGGAGATGAACGCCCGGGATTTATTCCCGATCATGAATATACTATGTACCATGTGTAATAAAATTTATTACCCGTCATGTCAAATTGGAATGTCGCATTGCATACTGCATGCTTTTTTGCATGTAGATATATATGAAAACACAACAATGGTTACGTGTCTATTGACCCGATCTGCTTATACTTCGCAAATACGTCGATAAGTACGTTCAAAATAATGGGATGTTTCATTGTTTAGAATAAACTTCAACCTACGCACGAATATTAGTAAATTTGATTAACAAAATGCCACATGGCAATTTCTTTTAATACATTCTCTATTCACGATTTTCAACGGCTCATTTGTGAAGCGAAGGCAGCAGTAATTAGGTCGAAATGCGTAAATGATCGTGTATCTGTGTGGAATGATTGTTTATATTCCTCTTAAGTTCGTTAAAATGATATGATAGATCATCCGTTACAATTCGATATTTGTTGCGGACAAACTGTACTTATACATCTTGGTTGCTGGTTGCAGGTTTTCAGCGGTTGTTACGTACTGTTGTATTCAGAATGGAGCACCTGTGTATCAATATTTGATTTTTGAAATTGCTGAAAGCGGTGACAATCGCGTGTATTTCGTATAACGACGTTTTTTATTTAACGGACGGTTTTGTGTTCCTTTCGGTTGACCGAGAAAGACAGATTTGGTATTTCAAAATCCTACTCCCTGGAATCACCGATCGACTTTGCAGCGTTCGAAATATCCGACGTTTGGTTACCGATTCCACTTTGGCCATCTCCAGGGGTTTTAATATTGTGGACATGTCTAGGAATCGCCTTTCTGGTGTTGTAATCCCTCGAAAGCGAATTTGGTCACCCACTCGAAAGTGCTTTGTAACCGCAGGCGATGGTCAAAGGTTGGTACGGAACTATGTGATAATTAACCTCTCATACATCTTTTTCTACTCTAAATTTTGTTTCATTATTCTAGGTCGATCACGAGTACGCGCGTTTGAATGCTGAAACGCTTTGCCGTTCAAATATTTATCTTAACAATAGTTTCTACAGCAACAGCACCGCGACGTCCAAAGAGAAACTATATGTCCAGTCGCACTTTAAAGTAAAGCACCTTGGTTGGAGATCCATACTTGGAAGATAGATAGCAGACCAATTGCTGAGAGGGAAATATCTGCTTTACCATCATTGGGTATCCTTTGATGATAAAGTAGTTCATCGATTGTGTCGGGCTGGGTTTTCCGTAGTTTTTCCAGTCCCTCCTGCAAATGTGACACAGAAGGGGTCGATTCAATCTGAGAGGCGCAGTATGGGAAGGACTGGCTCCGAGTGGGCGAGGCCTTACTTATAATTTGTTATTGAATCCAACATGCGCGAATATGCTAAAAAATGTCACTAAAGCGGGGGAAAGCAGGGGGATTCCTTTCCTTTACACTTTCCAATATTTTTAAAATCTAGGTTATTTGTTTAAATTGTGAGGAGGTGTTTGAAAAGGTACTTTTTCTGGTATAAATAGCTCTATTTATAATGGAATAAATTCTATTATTGTAATTTTCATTTTTGCTCTCAACATTTTACGTAATGTTAAATAATGTTAATAACAAATTTCATGCGAACATAATATGAAGCCAATTAAACGATAACCAACCAAGTAACGAATGTTATATGTGATATAATACTCCAATAATAAAATAATCGTTCTTGAATATTCATAACAAGAACGGCAAATTGCATTTCAGTGTTGGAACAAGTCAATAGTACTTCACGGCCAATTAACTGATAAAAATTATTGACTTTTGTATACGAAATTACTTAATTTGTAGAAGAAAAATACTACAAATAACAGGAAATTCTCGATCGTTCTTTTGTTCAAATTAAGGGTCCAAATTTGGCAAAGTGCCCTGAATAATTTATCTCCTTTTACCTTTATTCATAACTCACTTTTAGTACGTATCAATTAATTTCTATTTTTTTATATTTTAAATATAGGTCTGAACAACACCTTCAAAGATTTTTCTTCGGTTTATTTTTCAGTGGAATAAAATAAAGGATTGCCAATGAGACGATCTTTTTATCGAACAACCGACAACGAATCTGCAGACGAGGAGCCAAGGTTCAAGGTAGATTGCTCGACATTTAACGATTCTCACTCTACGTCTGTCGATTCGCGTGACATGAACGCGTGCGTGCATGCGCACTCGACACGGAGGAGCTGTGAAATGACCCTACTAAGCCTGACTCCAACCGATTTTTTGAATTTCAAATTCAGTCAGGAGTGCCAATATTTATTTTATCAAAACAATTATATCATGATATAATAAAAAAATCTCAATGAAGCGCGTGCGTTACCAAGGGTTCTTTGTTTAATTTAAACGGTTGCGTATTACAAAATCCATACTGATTGATAATAATACATTCACGATCCCACATTAGAGAATTAAGTTATCAGTCCCACACGATAATAACATTTACAGAATCACAAAAATCTCGTCGTCCACTTCAGATACCACACTACAAAAGGTTCAAAAATATACATCATTTCATCATATCCTAAGTTTTATGCATTCTCGGTTACTGAACATTCTGATATCATTTCGTAAATGTCATAGACGACTGTGTAATTTTCAAAATCGATTTTTCTTCATAAATAATAAATTTTAAGAGAATTTTTGAATCTTTGGATTTTTCTATTTACCGCTTGAAAAAGAACTCGAGCGGTTTAAAATATCAGGGAATCGTACATTCAATTTTGTAGGTCATTAGCTAAAAAATCCAATATCTAATTGTTTATTTCAACCTCCAGATAAATTAGTTTTCAATTTAATTCGTAATATTATTTCGTAAATACAACATCATTTTTGTACAATTACGAGACATGTTTTGAATATTAGTAATCTATTTTTGTTTAAAAAATTATGTCTCTGTGATAATCGAAAAATATCGTCAAATTTATTAATTCTTTTATCCTTTTATGCTGGATGATGCTCCTGAATTTATTCCATAAATGCTCTACTTCTACTAACTTCCCGTAATCTTTAGAAGCTATTATTATTAAAGGCAATGATAAATGTAATATGACATTTTCAGGAAATCGTTTCATTACTTTCTAAGGTCTATTGCTAATTATAGTGATTTACAGTCATTTAATTGTTTTGTATTATCGGACATTTCAATGCTTCCAGAATTGCTGGGTAACAAAGCATCAATGAAACGTAAATTTATATAATTAATGTAGATTCGATTGTGATATCAATAACACAAATTATAAAAATGACACGATTCAGAAAGGATGTAATTCTTAAAAAGAAGACAAAATTTCAGTTAATTTCTTAAATACGTGTTACATTGTTAGTTTAAATACTGAAATGTGGTAACACAGTTATTTTACCAAAATAGTCTTTCAATTTCTAATCATTTTACACTAACAGTAACTTTAATTAGTGACATCGATTAAGTAAGACGCCAACAGTAAGTAGTGATATCGATTAAGTCAAAGTTGAAATCTTTTCATTAAATGAAATGTTATCTAAATCTTTTTTATTAAAAATATTAATAACATTAAACAAAAATTAAAGTCAGTAATTCTACAAAAATATTCCTCCTATATTGCTTAATAATATTTATAATGAAGGATATTAGTCCCAAGGAATATCCCTAAAAGATGAACGGACAAAAGTGAACTATTTGGGCATTGGCATGTAAAATACTTTAAGCATTTGGTAGTATTATATAGCCAAACACCAAGCAAAAAACAAATACCTTCTTAAGTAATTATGTTGCTTATTTGTATATGGAGTTGGCGAGGTTTCGATGTATTTTAGGCAATAATTGCTGTTCCAAATCTTACACCATTTGCATGAACAGTTTACCAAATTCGAACTACTACCTTTAAAAACAATGCAATGTAGTATAAAATAATTACCTACTACTACTCACCACATTTGGATTGTTATTTTATAAACAAATTTGGTTGAACATTTTTCAAACCGAATATGCATAATTTCGACCCATTTAACTTGTGTTGGATCATGTAATACATGCGAAGTGATAATATCATAAAACATTCTCATATATCCTTTTTAAGACTAACTATAAATACTGTCGGTTTTAAAGGTACCTTTCATATAGTCTTGCTGGTTTCTTAAGAAGTATATCGTTTATTTCTTTGACCACGATAGTAATTCAGAATTATTCTGCAACACCCTCTCGTGAGTCATTTCCTTTTCGTGTATAATAATCCTAAGAGACTGAATCTCTTATGGCGTGGAGATGATGCACTTCCTGAATTTTGAACATCTTTTGTGCTTTATCGACAGTGCTCGCAGCTTCCGTTCATACAAGAAAAGCCCCAACCTCCTAAATGCATTCGATCATCATAATCTTCTTAATCATAAAGTCTGGTTTAAAATCTGTTGTACCCGGGAGTCCTCGATTAGTGACGGAGGTTTTTAGTGGTCATTTTTTACTTTAAATTATTATAGGCTTTAAAAAACTGTGTGCACATAATTTTACGGTAATTCCGCGAAAAATGAAGAGATCGAAAGAAGAGTTAGCAGTATCGGTGGAAGATCTTGTCACGCATACCGCTTGCAAAACACAACGAAGGTTGTGGAAGAAACTCCGCTATGCATCGCATGTAGCGATATATTACGACAGGAGACAATAAGTAAAAAATGCACGACGATATTGCATGCGATTAACGCCGCTATTATAGAGTCATTACCCGGTCACTAGTCAATTACGATGACTTGTACCTTATTTGCTAATCATTTACGGCAGAATCGTCCTCCTTGAACTTTCCCGAGTCGCGCGCCGTGCCGGCGATCGCGCGATTGTTAACTTACGCTAGAAGTGATCCGGTTTCGTTCCCGCAGAAAAGGTTACAATTACGCAATCACAATGGCGCAAATCGGTCGAACTCGATCGTCGTCCTGCGATCTAACTACAGGCCTGCGATGGTGCCTTCGTTGGTAGATCGTTACATCCCGGGAGTAACAGAGAGAGAGGTAAATCTGTATGTATATGTTGGAAGAGCAGGATGGAACGAGATCCTATCTTACCACGTAAAGCCCTGGGTGATTACCTACCGATTACACTTACTCGTCCGCGAGTGATAGCCTAGAGACTGCATCACCCTCGTTTCCCGCAGTTGTCGGCATTTTCGCCCGTAAAAGTCGCACGGAAAATACCTGTAACGATCAGAACCTGGAATAGTCCCAGGATCGTCTACCTATTTGGAGAAGAATTAACTCGCTGCGAGGGAGCGTTATCTCACTGCGCGATGCCGACGTGAAAAACCCCATCGACTTAAGCGATCCTTCAGAAGGAATGCCGTTTTTTACGCAGTGCTCAATTTGCAATTAAGGGTATTACCCGATTGATATTTTCTTTCTTATCGCATCAAACTCTCCGGGCAGTCGTTACTTGTAATATTATGTGCTAGTTTAGAAATAGTTTGGGAGCAGTGAGTTCGCAAAGTACACGTTGCGGTTTTTATAATCAAGTGGCAAGGAGTCATGGTAATACGTCGAAGGATATCTTCACTCTGCCCTATGCATTTCCGTCAGAGATACTGTCTGATCTTTTGAACTTCGATATATCCAACTATCGCGATACCAATTAACTCGCAGCACATGTACCGTTTGATCTGCTTCGATATCAGGGAAGGGCTGGATTGGCTTGTGGAAGTTTGTGCCGTTTATAAAATTGAAGGTTTCTTTTTTAACCACATGTAAGGTTTTCAATATATATTATATAGTGATCTTAACCCACGTTATGAAGTTTATTAGCGGGTAAAAGTTACTTTTCTTTTTGTAGTGTTTCTACACATTTGCGACTTTAAAACATGCTATATATGTAAAATTTCGATTTAAGCACACAAAAACTAAACAATCGGGATATCCTATCTCAAAATGGCCAGTAGAATAATCAATTTTATAACTGTTAAAAGTAATCAATTTGACTACCTTTTTAATATTAGAAAGTTGTCTGCACATTTCAAAAGTTTCTAAATGTCATTAGGTGCATGTATCATGCCTATACGGATGAAAAAAAAACAATGAACATAGACCAAGTTTTTCATGAGTTGGCTTTTTGTAATCATTTTGTATATTTCATCTGATAATTTTTAATCTGCGTTAGAAAACGTGTTCCGCATTAAAAGATATTTTACCAGAAAAATTAAAAAAATCTTCACTAATAATGTATATTATTATATCCTCTTCTTTAAAACAAATTTTTAGTATACTGAGAAAATGTTGTGATATGCTCTGAAAATGAATAAATTTTCTAAATTTTCATGAATTAATTAGAATACATGTACCTGAATTTCTTCACCAGTATGAGAATTTTTGCGTGGAAAAACTCAGTTATTTTATTCATAAAAAATGGCTTTCTCGGTGTAACCCATGTCGAACTTTCAACTGGGTTCTCACCAAATTCTAGCAGGGTTACCCTGGTTCTATCCTGGATCTGACCAAGCTTGTCACGCTTCACTGTGAGAATCCTCTTGTTATAGGATTAAGCGGATTTTTCAAGTGGAATCTGTTTGCGACAAGAGGACTCAATAGGATTATTTTAAGTGATTCACGACTCCTCGAGTTATTATCTCCATAAGTTCCAAATTTAGTAAAATGTATCAGCTTTGCGTAAAGCAAACATGCGTGGATTCTTGTATTTCTTTGTAAATTAAAGTGTCGTGATTATGTATTTTTATAAATACGTTGTATGGTAATTATTCTTACGTGAGATGTACAAGAATATGTCCTTTTCCCTGTTCCTTCGTCGTGATCCTCTAATATCTCTACATTGCTGTCCTGCTTTTGTTATTTTGTTTCACGTTTTTATCGAAAAAATGAATGTATTCCTCGGCGTTGAAAAGTATCGAACGACAGGGAAAAATATAGATTTATTGAAATATTAACTACGTTTATTTTATCAAAAAATATTCCAAAACGTTAAGATATAATTTTCATTTATCTTTTCTCTGCTTACAAACTGAGAACCTAAAAAGAAAATGCAGATTATTTAGATAACTTCAGTTTTTCTTATAATTGTATTCTTTTAGAAGATGTATAAACTTTATCTCAAAAGTTATCTTAAAATCACGTAATATAGTATTGAAAACACATATTATTAAATTATAATTTCGGAACTATCATGTCGTATATAATATTCTCTAGTATAAGTTTCGACAGACACGCAGAGAGGTACACGCATATTCGGGTTTGTATATTGTATCTAGTCGTGGAAATACCAAAAAGTAACTTGAGTCTAATTCGGAATCACGTCTAGGGGCCATGATAAAACCTCCTGCCTCTTCCTGATATATAATACATCCTTATAGGAATAAGAACCTCTTTGTTAATGCCGAAATTTGAGCGGGGTATGTGGTCACTCGCAGGATTTCCGAACTTCTACGAAGTTGTACTAGAAGCTGTGTCGGTAATATCACGGTCGATTAAACCAAGGCGGGATATTAAATTTGCGACTGATGCCGGAGCGAGGAGCTACTGTTAAAAATCTTTTAAGCTTTGTCATGCCATGCTCTAAGATGCTAAAATGTAAAGGAAAAAAATCCTTTCCTTCAAGCGATGTCCTGCTACAATGATCAATATCCTTATTTTTATGCTTCATGTAAGGACATTCCTTAAAATTTAATCATATTCAGTTGGATCTGATTACGCTGATAATAAGACACGTATCATGTTTTAAAAAATAGCATTACTTTTGTTATAATTTTAATAACAATTCTTCGCAATTTATTATAATAATAAATTAATTATAATTGGACATAAGTAAATATCCTCTCAAACGTACTATGTTACTTAAAATACACAAACATTTAAATTCTACCATATTTATTTAATTTAAAAATTGCCATTTTACAAGAAAAAATTATTTGTTAGGTAAATCGCTGCATATATTTAAGTTGTTAATCGATAAACAAAATTCATTTCCAATTGTGATGTGGAAATTGAGTTACGAAGTGATTAGTGCTTTGTTTTATTCTATTACGATATTGAAACATGCATTTAAGAATAAACTGTCAAATAGAAAAAAAGGAATGGTTGCAGTAGACATGTTTGCGGCAGGTGTATAAACAGCTTAAAGACCAATAACAATTAGGGGTTTCAAAATTATTTACGAATGAAAAATTTTTAGTATTTTGATATCATATTACATTAATGGTGGTACTCATTATTCCTTTTGTTATATTATGCAGTTCAAAAAAAATTCACACTTATTAAGGTATAACAAAATTACTAATATAATGAAATGCAGAAAATCCGTTTCAACAAGTTTTATTACGTGTCGATTATTACGAAAAACTCATTTTGGAGATTGTAAAATTTACATAATACAATAGGATTATATAAAAATAATTCAAAGTACAAAGTTTAAGTAAAAATAGTTATCTATAATTACTAGGTTCGATGAAGGTCGGTCTTGTAATTTTAAAATGCAGATGGTTTGATTTTTCTTGAAAGTATGAATGAACGGAGTATACCGTCGTACTCGGTAAGAATGTTTTTACATAACGGATGCATTTACTTGAACTTTGAACGAAGATAATCGCCGATCGCGTTGAATGTCGATTCCAGACACCTGTTTAGTCGCGAGTATGGAATCGCCTCGGCTTATAATTAATCGCACGACATGATATTTCGAAACACCTGTTGAATACTGTATTTTCCAAGCGCCTGGTACTGTGATTTGTGCTAATGCAGTTATTATATTTTTATCCAGGCGTGCATGCAAACGAGCACTGGAATCATCGTGATTTTGTACAATTGTGACAGTGTAAATGCTTTCTATTTTATATTTGAATACATGCACCAGAAGCGTTATCCGTTTTTTTTAAAGGAAAAATTATTTACATTCTTAATATATAAAATTTGCATATGCTATTATGAGTAATTCCTCATTTACGAGTTAATCTAGGCAAAGATATGCCCAATGTGATGTAATTAATAAGATGAACCATTCATTTATATTTTGTGGACTGTAGATTCTTTTTTACTGAATCTCTCTAAAGCATTGTGAAGTTTTAAACTTGTCTGTTCTATATTTGAGATATACAATTATCGATATTTCAATACTCTGTTTAAATACAAATATATTCAAATTATTTGTTTGGCAAATCATCTATACAAAAGTATGATATTTAGAAGTATTAATAAACATTTTAACCATGTTTTGACTAAATACAATGGATACACGAATATGTTACAAGCCATATTACTTCAAAAATTAAGAATACAATACCTACAAAAGTTTTTCTAATAGACTTCCGTACCCACTAAACTAGTCAAAGCGCGAATGTTTTTCAATATCAATTCCTAATTATGTGCAAAGACGGATATGCAACATTTTTTTCTTTGTTTTTTATCAGTTTGGTCCCTGTTTTTGTATAAAAAAATATAACAACAGTCCGAGAGATCGTCAAATATTTTCCATTAATACCATACACTGTGACGAATATTATCCAACATCTTTGCAATTCTTCTTTTTTTCTGCTGAGGAGCTTCTGACTTATAAAAGAATAGTGTACAAAAAATGACTAATTAGACATGTCCTCTTAGTTTACCATGCGACATTCATATATGATATTGTTATTTATGATTGAAAATAATTCCAAAAAATTCAAAAACTCAAAAATTCCACTAATACTTTTGTTTCACTCCCAAATTTTAGATAGCGACATGGTATTTTCTAACTAAGCTAATTAGTTCATACGTTGTTGCTAAAAGTGTTATGTAGAAAATACCATGTCGCTATCTAAAATTTGGCAGTGAAAAAAAAAGTATTAGTGGAATTTTGAGACTAATTAAAAATTAACGGAGCGGAGGGATGTGGGGAGATATAGCTCAGTTGGTTAGAGCATTCGACCGGAAATCGAAAGGTCCCAGGATCGTACCCTGGTATCTGCCGAATGTTCTTCCAAGTTCCCCGTTAATTTTTCTGAATTTTTCACATATTTTCGGGTTCTTCATATTTTTCATATAATTAACATCTCCAATCAGCATTTTTAACATTTTTCTTTAAAAATGTTTTTTCAAAAAAACCGCTGACTCGGGAATCGGAAGGATTCCGACAGATGACGCTTGGAAAATATTTCAACCATGTTGAAATGTTTTGATTGATGCAATCACGACCAATTGCGTTGCAGGAAGAACCCACCAAATTTAAAGCTAATTATAGTATTTTCTTCGCATTCATTATTGTAAAGAAGAGACAACATTGAATACAGTAGTGGGCATTGCAAATTAGTATAAAATATAGTCGCAATTCTTAAATAATATATTTAATATCTTCATTATCTGCAAAAAGCCTACATGTAATCTAGAATGGTCGAAAACGTAGAGAAAAAAATTGTATTTAGCCGTTATAAAACGCACTGAAAAAAAAAATTGTTATTATTAAACTATGGTGGATGTAACGTAGTTGAACAAAAAAATACCATTATGTAACTTAAAATTTAACTGAAATTGGAAGAAAAAAAGTTCTGCCATAAAAATCGGATTGTTTAAAGTAAAGTTCGTGACGCTATCACTTCTATACACAAAATTATACTTCATGCTATTATTGAGAAATATTCTAGAATACAAATTTAAAATAATAAAAAATGGTGGTATATGAGGATAATATCATCTTTCATAGTTATATATAATACTTTTAATTGATTATAGAAGAATTTTCTAATACATTGCAATATAATACATTTAACAAAAAATATTTGCACATTATCTAATAACATTTTTTATCGTTTCAATATTATATGGATGGATTGTCAATAAGTAACTTAACCACGATAATGTTAACGGCATTATGTTTCTGTTTATTTTACCACATCACCGATTAAGTAATTAGTTAATATATTTTTCAGCCACGAATAATAAAAATGTCACCGAGAGATAAGTGGAATTGTCGAAAGCAATAACATTTACTAAGGAATTTTACACTGGACTGTTATTTTCAAAGTATTTCACTAAGTATACAAATTACAATTATCCGGCATAACGCACTACATTTCACAACCGGGCAATTGGATGCGGAATCTCCCCCGTGCGCGTGACGCCTCGCCGACATTGTATACCGACCTTACAAAAAAATGACCAAAGCGGTAGTTTAAAAGCAGCTGAAGCCTCCGAGACTAAAATTTGCCATAAAAACGGCGGACTTACGTTCGAAGCTCATGAAGAGATAATTTCCCTTAAAGTTCGGTAATTACAAAAATCTGTAAAACATAAAGGAATAATTGAAGCGTCCCGAACCCTTTTTTCATAGCGGTCATCCTTGCAACCGACGTCCGACCACGCCTGGAGCGGATCGCCTTCGTAGTTGCAAAAACTCTTGGGCTGACAGCGTTGAAGATCAGCCGCTCGCTCTTTGGTGCGACGATCTGAAGGTCGGCGTGATCAGAAGAAACATCCGCTCCCTGCGCTCATCCCGCAAGATGTGCAATGACACGAACGATGACTGCGACCGATCGCTGATGTACGTCACAGCACTCATCATGACTCCAATTAGATCCGTTAACGCAGTCAGAAGCTGGTCACCGCAGAGAGGTTGGTCGTTCGTAGAATTCACGCTAAGAAGATGACGCGCTGCATCGCATTTCGTTCGTTTTGAACGGTCGCCAAAGTCCGTATCGGATAAAAGTGTGAACTGTCCGCGACGCAATTTATGTTGTAATGGACTATGAGACACCTGTCGGTCAATTTGATAGAATTGCTGGAGTTTCTGTGCCAAGCCAACTTAACGAAGTGAAACCACTCGTCGATAATCATAATTAAAATTGTTCAATGTTTCTCGAATGACATCGCCATAGTCATTCGTCACGGATAGCTTTCACATCGGATGGTGCAAACTTTAGGCAGAAGACAAATAGGATCCCAATTTGTAAGAAGAATTGGAAAGGCTCCCAGGGCAGTTGCAAAAATAACCAAAGGACCCAGATCTTCTACGACTTCTGGCAGCTTGGGTTTCGCGATCCTCATCAGTCTTCGGTGATTGCGGTCCGGGCATCCGAACAAATGTTTCGTACGATGATCGCGACGCCACGTAACGACGTCGCTGGCTGCATCCTCTTTCGTGCATCTGCCCGGTTAGCTCACGGAGGGGTCCTGGCGTCGTACACGTCGATTCTCTATTTTGTCTTTGGGCTCCAATTAATTTGACCGGAACGTGGCGTGGGCCCTCGAAAACAAAGTAATCGCGCTTTCGTATCTCTCGTGTGCGCCGTCGTTTGGTCCGACTCGCTCTTGCCCGCAGCCAGCATCCGCTATCCTTCTCTCCCACCACCAGTGGCGTTTCGCGTTCGTTTAATTAGCGAGTATTGTGCACGGGGGATACCAACCGATCGGCCAACCAACTATCCAACCAACTAACCAACCAAGGAGGTGTACAGCTTCGTATCGCGAGGAACCCCGCAGCACACTGCGCGCAACGATATCACCTAACAAGATCTTATTCGGTGTTCGATGCGCGGCGAGGGTTAATGATGCTATCGCCATACAGTGCCAAAGCGATCACATCGCTGATATTCTCTTCTCGTGCCGATGCTAACCGTGCGAGGAGCCTGCTCGCTCGCGTTGGTACGACGTCGATATTTCTTTATGGCCCAACGTCGTGCTGCCGTTGCTGCCGTTACTGCTGCTGTACACGAAACCGAGATCCTTCTTCTTTTCTTCCTCCTCTAACTCCTTCTTCTCAAACATCTTCTCTGCTTTTCCTTCTGCTTCTACTTTCGTCGCGTCGCCTTCTTCAAAAGTCTTTTGTTCAGCCTGTGACATGACGTTAAAAGTCAAGCAGGTAGGGTTGCTTTATGCCTCGTGTTAAGGCACGAGATTATGATATCATTTTATAAATTGCAAACATTTATGAACACTGATGGAGGAACTTGTAAACATATAAAGATGTGTGTGTATTGTCGAAAAGTAGTGTTCTGGTGATAATACTTCAATTGAAATTTGTAATTAGCTATTGTCTGGAACATTTTTCCTGCAACTATATATGACGCCATGCTTATTTTGAGTAAATAATATTTATTTTCCTAGTGGAAATCTGAATCATACGGCGCCAATTTTTATCTATTAGAATATTTTGCGCACTCGTTACTTTGTTTAAGTTATTACTTTGACCTACATGAACTTTCCTGCCTTTAGTTAGTCTTGGCTTTGAGATGTATATGTATTCCTTCAGAAGACTCTCTATGAGAGCTCCGAATACGAATTGATGAACGTTCCTGTAAAGTTTTCAAAATTTCTGATGTTTTCAAAAGCTTTCCAAGATCTACCGGAAGATTATAGGAGATGTATAATAATACTATGTATTACATGAGTGTAATAACTATCAGATATTCCCTAGTAGAAAATGAGTCTAGTTTTGAGGGTAGTTTCTGTCCAGTATCATGACTTCCATCAGTATAGAGAAACTGGACAATGTAACACAAAACTGGAAAAATTTCTACCAGGGTTCACGTGATCTATTTGAGTTCTGATCTGATACATTAGTGTTCAATAAATACTAGAGGTCTACCCGGTAATAAAAACATAAATATCATCTGTTTCACTGGACAATGCGCTTGTTCAGCGGCTTGTGTCCATGCTGTGTACACATGTGCTCATTGATCCCTGTCGTGCATCTTCTTGTGATAGGATTAATGACATTTGGAAAACGGTTGGTTCAGAACATTTTTCTTATGATGCTTTTGTTGATAAAATTATGTGCCTTTCGTTTAGCAGTGACGCATATCCTAGTAAAGATCCAAGTCAGCCACGCGGAGTGAATCGTCATATTTTATCTAGACACGCAAAGTTCTAGCTCCTGTCTAGTGCTAGCAAAGCTGATTTCGATTTCTACCAGGGTAAAATTATATGAAAATTATTTAAAAATTACATGATACCCGCGTAGAAAAAATAAGTATGGGAGAGACTATCTGATATATTTTGGGAGAGGGTATGGGCAAAACTACTGGCCGGTGTGTTGCATAGTCAATCCCAGTGTGTCGCCCAGAGACACCCCATAGTTTTGGACAAAGTATTGGAGAGGCTTGTTATGAAAGCCGGTGAAAAAATTAGAATACGGGTACTGCGAGGAAATAGTTACGGACACAGTATGGGAGAAACTATTGGGCAGTATATAAAATAGTTTCACCCAAGCTTTTGCTCAGTGAGAGCCCATACTGTCGCACATAACTTGCAAATCCTTCACTAAATTTTTACAATTAATTTTTACAAAACTTCCCAGAGAAGTCTCGGACGTATCTCGATTTAAGAGGCAGAAGAGGATTTCCTTAAAAAATTGAGGTAAAATAAAGTACAAACAACCTGAAAGATACATCCGAGAAATTTCAAGTCCACTGAACAATTCATCAAAATGATAAATGAAAACCCAACATCATCGTCGACATCAACGCAGAAGATGGCGAATCCTTTCGCTTTGATTTGAGTCCTATACAGGACAAAAATCATTTGAAAGAAATGAAAATACATTTTGAAAGAAACTGAGCACTGGAAACATGGAAAATACAATTTTTCTTGAAATAAATTTATGTTCGTTACATTTACACATTATGGAGGTTCGGCGGTTCGACTGATAATGTAAAAATATCAACTTTTCTTTTGTTTCAAGTCGATCGTTGGTAACGCGGTTGCTAAGGACTGTTGATTTAAAAAACAAGCAGAGTTTTTGACAGTTTCGATCGAACTTCTGTAATGAATGTGTCAATGAAATTAAAACGAACGTAAATTTAGTTAAAATAAAACATGCATTATCCGTACCGACCTAGATTTCTCCGAAAAATTTTGCAAAAATTAAGTGCAAAAGTTTACTGCAGGATTCCCAAGTTATGTGCGATAGTATGGGCTATCACTGAGCTAAACCTTGGGTGATACTATTTTATAGGCTGCCCAATAGTTTCTCCCATACTGTGTCTGAAACTATTTGCTCGTAGTACCCGTATTCTAATTTTTTCATGGGCTTTCATAACAAGCCTCTCCAATACTTTGTCCAAAACTATGGGGTGTCTCTGGGCGAGACACTGGGATTGGCTATGCAACACACTGGCCAGTAGTTTTGCCCATACTCTCTCCCAAAATATATCAGATAGTCTCTCCCATTCTTATTTTTTCTGCGCGAGTATTAATAGGGTTTTCTGAGCAAAAATATGCAACGCCCATAAAATGCTTTTGAATCACAAATGTTTGAGTTTAGACGCTATTTACTCCTGTAGTACAGATATTGTTGCCTGGATCAGAATGCAACACCCCTATAAATGTATCTGCAGCATAAATGAATTACCAGAGATCTTTTTGAAATTTTAAATGTTTTGGATTATATATTTTCATAGCGATATCAAATTTTGGTCAATTTCATAGTTCAAAATTTGATCCATAGAGGAAGATTCATCAAGCCCTTTGTAGGTAGACACTTAGTTGTGCTGATCAGCACAATTGTATATAGTAATAATAAAAAATAAAAAAAACAATCCACATACAGGGTCATCCAAAAGTATGGAAATGCCCAAATATCTCAGCGGGATTGCATTTTCGGGGAAAATGTTTCAGACCAACGTTTGAAGATTTTCCCTGGCTATTTAAATGTACCATTGAATTTGACCTTGAAGGTTATTCCAAGGTCAAGTTTATTTTTTAAATAGACACTAAATATATAGAAACGGCCAAATAACTTTGCAGGATTGCACTTTGAGGAAAAAAGTTTCACCCAAAGTTGTAGGTTTTCTTCTTGGCTATTCAGTCATCATCTGAAATTTGACCTTGAACGTGACTTGTAATGTCGTTTCAGGATTGGATATACTTTTTCTAATAGAAGCATATATTTTTGATAATAGGAATGGAAAGAGCGGAAAATGTTACGCCCGGGTGTGACTTTGATCATGACCTTGACAATGCGTTTGAAGGTCAATTCAAGGTCAAGTTGACTTTGGCAGTGGAAATTTCTGTAAGTTTACCCGTAAATTAGTATCTGAGTCGTATAGGGGTTATCGAGGTCGCTGATTACGAATGTAAGATGCAAAGATGCTGGATGCAATATGGTGGATGAATTTTAAAAAAATTTATTTAATCTAGGAATGTTTTGTGTTGCTGATTAATTATAGAATCTGCTATACCTGACAAAATAAGGTACACCCAGGATATTCCACGAGGACGCTCCTATGTAAGATTTACATCCCATTTCTTTTTATTATTTGTTTTGTGTTTAAATAACTTTTGCGCTTTTAACGTTTTTTACTTAATTTTTATTACCCGGCAGCTAAGTGAGCACCCGGCCAACTAAGGCAAGAGCATGGTACCGTTAAATAGCCAGAGAAAAACCCTTTAACTTTTGTATTTATTTTCCCTGAAAATGCACTCCCGCTGAGTTAATTCGCAGTTCCGGGAGGAAGTTCGGCCTTCAAATGACCTTGCCGGAAAAATCGACCATATCATATTCGGACGTAAAATTGTGTGCTCTTTCCGAATCCACTAAAAACGGTGCGTAAAATCAAATTTTACGCATAGTATATCGAAAAGAATATTACGTAGTATTAAATAATAAAAGTTAACCTGAAATAACCTACAATTTAGTCATTTCTGATACTTTGACCATTGGAATTGATTCTTTTATAGCGAAAGAATTTGACCGTTCGAAATCTAGGTCGCAGGTAATTCAAGAAGGGGATGAAGGTGGGGATCCTGAACCATCGAGCCCGTACTCGAGAAATCGTACTGCGTAGGGCTTCGGGGTGTTACGCGACTTTTTAACATCAAGGCCACTCAACCTCATGGTTTCTTCGACGTCTGTGGGAACCTGAGCCTTCTCACGTCCGCGTGCAATGCACCTCCTGCGAAAGCGTAATATGTAGTTGCACTTGTATAGCACTTCGCGGTATTTTCTCGCCAGGTCCCTTATTGCTCTGCTGACCCGTCTGCACACTCGGCGTATAGTCTTAATTAGGATTACTCGTTAAAATGTTCCTATTTTGCCTGCTTCCTTATGGTCGACAAATGCACATTACCACGTTGTATATTTCTAGAGATAAGAAGGACCATTGCCTATGGGCACCAAACCTACAAAAGAAATTAATTATGCATTAAATAGCTGCAAAGTAAGCAAATAGGTTCAACGTTCCCATTGAAATTATTACAGCAAATGACTAAATAACGTTAATGGTTTCAATACTTTTCTCAATACAATGTTTGCACAGACTATTTTCCTTGGTATTAGTTTATTATTTCCACAGGGAATCTCCATCTGTCTCTGACTCTCTTTACATATCTTACTCTCACGTGTGGTCTTTTTACTTTTCTCATAGGAATCATATTTTTCCTTTACCCTCCTCCTCTCAAGCACAGTCGCACGCGCATGCCCTTTCTCACACATTCAAATGAATTTATGTACTAACAATTCGTAACGCTGGCGTAATGACGTGGGAGGGATTACGCGGTACTTGCAAAAAAAATGAGTAATAGAAATGACTGCACTAGAACTTGAATAGTAATTGTAATCACACGCGTGATTCATCGCGGATAAATAATGTGAGAAATTTGAGGACATAATGTATCTGTTATGCAAAATGTTCCTTTGCGAAATACACATCGAGTGCAGCTAAGAAAAATAATCTGCATATAATTATGTATTAAAACTGTACGTACATTTAATACGATTGAGTTAGCAGCAGATTCTCGTACAATTTATTTTTTAAAAGTCGCAAAACAAAAGGATCAAATATTTTGACATGTATTATTGATTACATGATGTTAATGCAATGTACATGTTGATCAACAAACGTGCAAGAACTTACTATAATAAATCTATAACATTCCCTTGTATTTAGTTATTTTTGTAGTAGTTGAGATTTGATCTGATTCGGGCTCAAGTGGCTCATTATGCGCTACAAATAGGTCCCCAATCGAACGCCTTCTTAGAAACTGAACATGATCATGTAATTTTAAATGGAGCACCATATTTCCGAGAACTAAACAATACCTGATGAGAATCATAGTTTCGGGCACTAACAAAGCAGCGTTAACGTAGTAGGGTTGAATTGTGTTGGATTCCGGTTTAGAAAAGGGTTAGATGCTCATGAGGTTTACTAGAAAGCTATTTAAAGGAACGAAGAAGACTAATCGACCAAGATCTCATTATGGAAAAGTTAGCAGAAGTAGGATATAACATAATAGGTACTAAAATGAACATGAAATATAGTCATGAATATTTTAGTTCAACATAAAATAATAGCCGTATGAAAAAAACTCACGATCATGAATCAGTGTACATTTGTGCTGTAAAAAAAAACTAAATAAGCGTGGATATTTTATATTAATTTAATATTATTTAAATATGCAGGGTTTTCATAAAAGAATGGCGCAAACATTACAGAGCTGATAAAATAGCCCATCATATGAATTATGAATTAAAAACGTTAAAATTAAATAATGAGAAATTGATTCTTATTGCCGAAGTTATAAAAATAATTAATAAGACAAATTTAGAGGCTTATGAGCTATAATAAGTACTGATGGTGGCTACACAGTTATTTAATCATTTCAAAATAGCGGAAATATTTTCAAGTGCCATCTATGAAAATCCTATTGATTTCCAAAACAGCGATTTTTAATGACAATGTAAAAAATACAATTTTATATGGTTAATTATATTAAATAATATCGTAAAATGTTTAAATCGCAGTGAAATTACCGTTAGGGGGATACTGCACAACATAATTCATCCCTGTATTAAATAGACAGGATCCAATTTTTAATTCCAAATAATTTTTTGGTTACAATTTGTATGTTTTTTCATGATCGTATTTGAAATTTGTGAAAAATATATTCGAAAATCGGAGAAATGCGGAAAGATTCCGCAATAATATTATTGCAATTACATTAAAAATTACATTTGTATTCAAAAACTGTTTCTTCTAGGACTTTCGTAGATGGAGACTTAATTAAAAGCTGAGTAGAGCCACTCGTCTTATCATAATAAGATTTTAAAGATATTAATTTCTTATGATAGATATTATGAAGTTTATAATTTATCGATGAACGATCAAGAAATTTATACCAAAAGTAGGTAATCAAAATATCCAAATTTATTTTAGAAGTTGTCATCATATAAATATCGATTAACACAGGAAACTAATATTAATATTTAAACAAATTATTTGCATGAAATCGGAGAGAAATGCATTTTCACATTATTATTTACGGAAAGTAACATGATGTTCCGGTTTAGCTCGAAATTTGATCCTGGATATGAATTAAAATTTTACCTGGAATTATGGTTTTGTAGCGACAATTCCTAAATTACTTTTAGATTAACCTAGTCAGCACACTGTTAAAAATAATCGTATAATCAGTTATACAAATTCACACCAAGTGTAAAGTTGTATGCTGCCAGTGTTCAAAATACGGGGCGAAAATACCTAAATCCGTAACTTTCGCACCAGACGGCGCAATTGATTATCCAGACAAACATATTCTACTAGAAAATAACATAGTATATACTATAAAATGGCCATTTTTCGGACCGCCAACGGTTGAAATTGTCATTGTCAAACCGTTGAGGCTATTGTTGATAACGACGAACTGAATCCGGCCGAATCAGAGCTATGAAAAGGATCACCAGAAACAGAAACAAACGACTGTTATTCTGAACGCTACTTATTCACTTTCCCAATAAAATCTGTGAAATTAACAATGAAGGAACAGTAAAAAAAGTGATCAGCACAGTAGTCAGTATGTAATACATGTTACTTACGATCTCTACATTAATTACTTTATTATTTTTAAGCATAAATAGTGTTTAGAATAAAATAGAAAAGAGATGCTATAAAATTAAATTCGATTGGAGAACACTGCAGCAAAATTAATTTCAACCCTACACACTCGACGGAAGGCATTGTTAGAGTATGGGAGTCCGGTTGGTGTTGCATCGAACCCCTTAGACGCAATTTGAATAACATGTCGATACGCGATAACGGCGAATTAAGCTCCCGATACCTGAACACATTGTACTCATCATTCACGTACGCAGTAGCGTCAAGGTGGTCGCCTATCGCTGTCAGCGATGTCCAGAGGTGATTAGTGCCTCTACTCCCTTTTTCTTGGTATTCTTCTGTTTGCAATTCATTATTCTTTGTAGGTAGAAAATAAATCAAACATGGTATTCTTAATTAATAAACAATCGGTATTGGTTAGAGTTCAACGAATGTTATGTATCACAAAAAAAAATCACTTTTAAAAACTATTTCTTATTTATTTTAATATTTTATTACTCGTGAATTCCAATGTAAATATTATACAGACTTTCATAGCGATTGCAAAAATCTGCACATTTATTAGACCTTTTTTTGTTCAGACACCTATTCTTATGATTGTAAAACTTGGTTGCCTATGTATCAATCAGTTTTAGTAGACATTCCGTATGTCGTCTTCCGTAATTATTATTTCCTTTTTAATTATTGGCATTTTATAGATAATACATCAAACTGTTTCAGAGAAGAATGGGGTAAGCGTTTCCCCTATGGCAGTCAATTTCGAAGGCTTCTGAGGAGACAATTTGGCAAGTCAGTCAATTTTGAGGGGGTTAGTTTCTACTCTATCTACTGTTTTATACTGTACCTGTAAACGGTATATACAGAATCTGACTGAAGAAAACGTCGATTGTTACCGAATACTATGTCATATAAAAACAATAGAAATCGGAGAGTAGATGAGACTCGAATGCGATACATATATTAAATCTTTAATATTTGAGTATATTAATTGAAAATTAAGACACCGTATATTAATATTAATTTACTTGCAGTTATTAAAAATGTATTAAGTTGAAGAACATTTTTAACAGTGATTAAAAAGCCACAAATGATGCAAAATCCATTCGTTTCGTTTGAAGTCCGCTTAAGAGTTTAGGATGGCGCCGTTTCTTGGATTGGCCATTTATTAGATTTCTCCACAAAAGTTTTAAATATCAAATATCTTGCCTATTCCTTGTTTTGTCGCGCCCTAAGGAACGGTTTCGGTGGCGAGTCGTCGATTTACAGCGAAGACTGAAGTCAAGGTATATACGTCCGTTCAAAGTGGTACTAAAACTTTTGGGACGTTGGCACTAATTTACGATGCCGCTGGTAACTATCCGTAAGTACCGCAGCATCCGATAGACCCCTTTGAGACCGGGTGCTCGTCCTTGCGAACTGATATACCGGCTGCTGAATCTTGTGTATACAGAATCTTGGGTTCGCGAAGGAAGAGAATAAGATTCGTTGCCTTTACTGTGCGCATAAATCTACGGTCGAGCGTGTGTGGTTTCATGAAACGGACTTTACTGCTCTTCTCCGAAAACCTACATCAAGGCTTTCGGTACGTTCTAGGACGACCCGATGTAGGTCTCTGTGTCTCGGCACGTTTTTCCGCGCTTCCTCTTCCCGTATGTGGCGAGTACTTAAAGTCTGGATTCTAGTAAACTAGACTCGACCGAGAATACAGCGTACTTTTATAAATTGGGAACACGTTCGCAACTTTCAGTAAGAGATCTTACGAATATGTTGCCAGCAGATGGTTTCATTCAAAGTATGAATGACTTTACTATATCACTCAGGGAAATTATAGTTAAGAATTTAGGCGTGATTTCTGATAACCAATTGAATGGCAATATTTTACTATTTATTGAATGCTATATTCTAAGGCGTGGATCGAAACTCCTTGCCCCTTTCGTAGTAATATACTATGAAAATGAAGAAATATTCTATATTTTCATGAATTAATAACAATACCTGTACCCAAATTTCCTGTCCAGTATTAGGCTGTTTTAATGGAAATGTAAGAATTTTCAATTTCCCAGGAATAATAATTTCTGAGAGTATTAGTTCACATCGCAAAACAAATAATTTCACATGGAAGAGAGCTAACAAAGTTAATAAGTACAAACTTATAATTTAGTTCAGACACAGAGCCATTTTAATGGTGGCAGCCTGCAGGTTAAACGCTTATCAACAGATTTTAATTTAAAAGTAACAATAGACCGACAGTGATGCCCTAGTAGAAAATGAATCCAGTTTTTAGCTAGTTTCTATCCAGTTTACATTTTTCCCATGTTAAAGGTATATGGAAACTGGGCAGTGTAACAAAAACTGGACAGATTTCTATCAGGGTGAAGGTCGGTTGAAACGACATTCCACAGTTTCGGTAAAAATAATAAGGAACGGTTCCTATAACATTATAGGAAGAAATTCTATTCTTGATCGCAATTGTGTAACATTAACATCAACAATCCAGCCATATAACTTTCACAAGTACGAAGGAGTTATTAATAAGTATTAATAACGCAGCTTGGGGTAGCATCATGCAAGACATGCTCATCAAAGCTGTTAACATCAAAACTGTTAACAAGTTAACATCAAAACCATTTATACACGAAGACCAATTTATTGTCGATAAAATTTGTACGGAAACCTCCTGAAAATTTATTGTGCTGAGCGACAAACAAAGCGCATACTGTTGTAAATATAGTATTTAAATATATGTGATATCATACATTCAATCAATAAATGCCTTAATTATGTAGAATATCAAGCACAACGTAAAAAATATAAGAATCTGATTTTTTAATGTAAAAAAAGTAGCGGATAAAAGGTGGGTTTCTGAGAGACCCACTGTGGCGCAAAGGGATAAAGCGCATTTTGTTGACGTCGAACCGACGATATTCTTTAATATGGTTAATTTTGGAAATTATGTTGGGGTATTCATTTCTTTTTAAATTCGGTGACGAAAGTTAATATAACAGTCAACATCTACGATAATAACAAATGTATCTCATTAAGGGATACAAAGTGCCGACAAAAGATTTCAGATTTAGGTAACTTTGTTTTTTTTTCGTTTTGAGAAATTCAACGGTATATAGGTAATTTTAATTTAGAGTTTTACACTAAGGTTTGAGTTGCTAATATTTGAATAAAATTTATTAAACTGCCTGTTTTGAAATCAGACGTGAACTTTTTCTGCCTTGTTTACATCAATGATTATTATTCCATAACTCCGTGTCTTTAAAATTGACGTATTTCTTCGCGTTTGCATTAAACAAAAACTTGAGTTTTGTACAGAATCTAAAAGTGTTGCCTACTCTTTCAGTCCAATTTTACCAACGTTTCAAGGGAAACATGGCATTTCCAGGAGAAATAAGATGATAATTTAGAAGGAGTAAACGTATCACGTAGATGAACACAATATTCTCTTATACATGGGTACTTAGCACATCTGAATCTTGACTTCCGTCGGTAACATATATTCACTTTCCCAGAGTTTATAATAATAGATTTTCCAGTTAGTGTAGATGTTTTTTGCTATTAATCTATGAGAAGTCTTACAAATATCTGAAGAATATACAAATATTTATTACACTACACAAAGTATCAGAGTTTATCGTCAATTAACTTATGAACACGTTTTTACTTTAATTCAATCAGAATAGCTGTAATAGCTATGGGAAACGAATTGTTTCATTAATTATCACATAGCTCCAAAGTTATATAAGCAATTTTTACTAATTTTAAAACCGCATTTTAACTTTTTGTTGCAGATCGCATTTTCGGCGTTTTTTTCGGTGGCAATTACAATTCTCATACAAATAAAATAATATAAATAGCCATTCATTCACATGGAATATCGTAAAACTAATGCACCTCCACACGGTACACCTGTACTGAATCCAAGCGACGGCGACACCCTCCTGCAGAAAGATATTTTCAGTTGAATTGATATTTCTAGAATTAGGAGGGTCCTTCATGCAAATTTATACTGTACATTTGTATGTTGTCTCATTCAATACCTAGCGTTGTGTGCACTTCCGGCCGTGATTTACTCCCATGCAATCTTTCACTAACCAATTGCACTATGCAAATAAGTTTCTTTCTCACGATATTAACCATTTATCCTAACAATAAGATAAAGGAAATGAAAATATCGATAAATGTTAATAACATCGTATTTATAATTGGTTGGCATGAAATTTAAATTTTAAATTATTTGTATTAGAACATGCGTTTTGTTCCTAACGCAATTAACTTTCATTGTTTGTATTTTATATTACCCTAAACAGTTGAAACTGTGAGAAATTGAATGAAAGGTAAACACGTTGGCTTTGTTTTCGGTGGTCTATTTGAACTTCTTAAGCAGCACAGGTGTTGGCCAATTATTTTTTTAGGCCTACAAAGTATTTATGTGTATCCTGTTCGGTCTCACGGTGAAATATGGTATTTCTGTAATTAATTCAAATACAAAAAAACAGGTTCGAAATATACGTTACAAATGTCCAATCAATTATATCTCATAATTATTGTCAGTCATAAAAATAATAAAAATAATAATATTTTTAATTACTTCAGAAATGATTAAATAATCTCATTTAATCTTCATTTATAGAAGAAAATAGATTGAAACCCATGATATATATTCATATATATTTTTATTACTAATGTGATTTTAAAATTGTGTAGGCTGGATATTAATTATCCAAAAATTGTGTAAGTATTTCAATTTAAACTTTTATAAGTGAGGAGGTATGTAAAATGTCAAGAAAATTTCTGTTCTGTTATGTTTTGGATAGTTTCAAAGTTATTTATTAAAGCTATAAAACTCGTTCTAAGTATAAAAGAACATAAGTGTAGTCTCCTTTTGATCAACGACCATAATGATCATTTAATTTAAATTATAGGCGTCATAAAAGAAAAACGTTTAATTCATAAATACATCACATCACTATTCAACAAAAGCGTGTTATAGTTATCGTCGATGCAACTCGTAGGACATTATTTATATCTGTATTAAATTTGCCATAAATTTGACACTACCTCATAATAATGGCGGACTTAAATAATGGAAAAGCAACGTATATAGATATCCTTCCCAATCAACGAAATATGTTAACATTATATCTTCGATTTTCTACTAACACAAGAAAACCTCTAGAAGAAGCATTAACTAACCATAGAGGGGCTCCGAATTTGGTAAAGTGGTATGTGCTAAGTTGGAAAGTGGAAAGATTTTAAAATAAATCTAGATCTTATTAAATCTGTTTTATTTTTAACATTTGTTATATGGATAGGTGGACAACATTTTTTGCCATCTACATATTCATCTGCCAAGACCTACGCAATAGATAGTTCGTAGATGTTTTGGAATTCATATCAGCTGTTGTTATGTAATTCCCATGCTAAGCGCATAATATACCTGATTTATCACTTATCGTTTTTAACAAGAAATGTTTTGAAAACGTAGAATTTTAATATTCCGACGCGTCAAAACATATTAGGAATCATTTTAAACTATACTAAACTCAAAAAAGTTTGATAAAATTTCCTGTTGATGTTTCTTCGTGTGCAATTTGCATTTACGTATCACCTTTCCAATATTGTACAAGTGATAAGTACCTGCAAATAAACAAAGGCTTACGGAGTAATTCTGAATAATTTATAAGCGTAAAGGCGTGCGTAAATTGAACGGAAAAATATCTTGACAATTAAATAGAAAACAGAAACAGTCATCCGGTTCTTACGTACGAGTTCTAAAGGAATTGGGGTGGATTTTTCTTATCGACGACAGATACACAGTATCTCGAGTGCTTTGTTCGTCGTTTGTTTCTCGTTCGGGTTTTGTAATTCATTTTTCGCAAACGAACCCACCTCGGTGAGAAGATACGGTTAATCTTTCCCAGTTTTTTTCATGTTGCGACGATAACGGAGTGATTGCGACTGATAGAGAGAAACGAGTTTCGTCGACACGCGCATCGAACCGGTTATCTAACTTGGAGATGACACTCGACATATTATTACCACGTGCAACTCCTTTTGTTGTTTCGACGTATTGATAAGTTTGTATCAACATCGATGCTATGCAAGAAAAATAATATAACATATTTGCTGTTTAGAATGAAATCCTTCCAAGATCAGTAAATCGTAGAAATAGAACCAAACGAAAATACTTCAAATATACTAGGAAAGAAATACAAAGGTAAAGCTACGATTTCAGTAGTAAGATGCCGGCTAAACAGCTTTTGGAGTTAGTTTATTATTTCCGCGAGTAAGAACAAACATTTAAGTAGTAACACTGTAAAACCTATGCCATGGCACTTCGTATATGGCAGGGTATTGAGATCTTTCAATTTGAAACATAACCCTAACCTGATCTAAATGGATCAGACAAAATATATTTTATTCCGTGAAATCTACGCAGCCGTATTGAATCTTTATCGTATATAGTTAAGTTATATAAGTTACTGTAACACAAATAAAACAAAGGGTACATCAGTTCTAATGCCGATTTATATATCAATTTTAACGCACTCCTTTCCGACCTAATGATGTAAGGTCATAATTTAAATATGCATGTTAGTTTAATATTTGATAATACCGTGTCAGTAAAAAATTTGGGTCCATTTAACAAATTGTTGAATTCTCTGCAATATGTTTTGAAGATTATAAGGTTGGCACTAATCGAAGATCCTGCACAATTAAGTATTCAACGATAAGACGTTAAGACTGTAAACGGGACGGCAGTACAATTTATATATAAACAATGAGTAAATAGAACATTGTTCGTGTCAAATATGGTAACAGTTATAGAGTATTCATCAGGCAGGTACAAGAAATATGAAAATACACTTCTATTATAGAAATTTAAAAAAAAGTACATATATACTGGTTAATTCGATCATTAAAAATGTTCGTATATTCTTTGATGAATTCTAAGAATTTTTTTTTGTAATTTTTTTCAAAAGTTCATTGTTTGCGAAGAAAACCATCCTAAACTATACAATATCTGATTGATGATGACGATGGAGAAAAGATTAGAATTTTTCATGGAATGAACTTTTTCAGAATTTTTCGTAAATGTTTGAAATTTATCAAAAAAATTGAAACAAAAAATTTCCCAATTTATCGTTTACAAAATCCGAAAAAATTTCAGTATATTCTTCGACAAATTCTAAGAACATTGTGTTCCTTTCCAATAGAATGGATATAAAAACAAAACATTTTCTAAAACTTCAAATATTTTCTTTACTAGTTTGAATAGAACCCCAATTTTCTAATAGTTGGAAAAAATCGATAACACTAAATATTTCTCAAGTTTTTGACAATTTTTTAAATTTGGCACCATGCTTACATCAGAACCTTAAAGAGCGACCACAAATATAGCAGGATTTGTAAGATTACATTTTTTTCTGATTCGATTTTGATGAGAAATACCTGATTGAAATTAAAGTGACAAAAATATAATTCCCGGTGTTAATGGTTTAAATAGGAACGACGACTGTGTCTTATCATACTGTCTAGTTAGAAATTCAATTTTTGTCATGTGTGACGAAAATCATACGTAGTGTACATGGGGTAAAAGTAAATCCGATAAAGGATTTATAGCTATGGTTGATATCATTAAAATTTAAATTACATAAATTGGTCCCTGCAACCACATTGAAAAACTTATGTTTCAAGTGGTAAAATGAACTTCTAAAGTAGGTGACTTTTATAAGACACGTGATTGCTTATTTTGCAAGGGTTTTTTAATTTCCAGTTTTGTTTAGTAATTTGTGAAAAATGCAAAATCAGCAAAAATTAATATAATTTTAAATGCATTTAAACTTATATGATTTTCCACATGCCCTTGTAGAAAGGAAAACATTTATTATCCAATTCTTGTACAACATTGTTATTTACCATATTAAAGGTATAAGGGAAATTGACAATGTAAGAAAAAAATTGACAAATTTCTACTAGGGTGATTCAATTCAGTAATTTGTTATATAGTCCGTTCATAGGCCAATTAATGAAAAATTAGTGAATAAATTGTGTTTCTGCCAGAATCAATGTTTCATGAACTGCGGTGCTCTGCGTAGGTTTTTCCTACAAAAAGTGAAAAGTTGAACTTAAATGTGAGAAAAATGACTATATACGTTAATAGTTGACGCTAACAGCACTTGTAGATAGTAATTTTATTCAGTTTATTTATTGTAGTTGACGAAGAGCCATTAAGGTTCGAATCCATGATGGCCTTCCACCATTGTTGGAAAATTATGCAAAATAAATTATTGTATGACGTTGCTAATCATTTATGATATTTCTAACAATTTCTAGGGAAATTACAAAAAATTAACGCAGATAACTCTACAGAAAAGTTGAATGTATTTGAATAATTTCACGAACATTCATCAATGTATTTCATTCGACTCGAAGTTTCATCATATTCTTAAGAAAAATACCTAAATAATGGTAATTTTAAGCTTTAAGCAAAAGCTTCAAATTGACATGCAATGTTCGAATCGAAATCGGCGGAATTGGAATATCGACGCGGCCGAGAATTTATCTCTAACGAATTCAGCCAATTTCTCTGAACGAAACGAAATCTCTATTCCACGTCGGCCAGTTGCGAAAGGCGCCGCTATCGCGATTGCGAAAGAAAGCATAGCAGACGTTCAGACGCTATAACGAGGCGCGTGCACCTCGACCTTTTCGGTGACTGCGGCAACGCAGTTGGCTGCTGCAAAGAGCAAAGATTCGCCGGAATTCGCGTCGTCGGTAGCGCAAATCGAAAGTTTATTTTAACGAGCGTGTACACTCGAGAACAGCACTCGTTATGGCTGGTGCAACGACCCAAGGAAAAGAGCGATAAATTAAAGGAGCTTATCGGCAATCGTTCGCGCGCTCGCAGAAGCTCGGTGCAGGGCATGCAGATGCGGTCGCTCGGCTTCCAAGCCTTCGGGACTCTCCGCACCACAACTCTGGACCGAGCAGGATGCGAGAGTTTTGTTTGGCGCTTAAAAAAGGGATATATTGGCTTTACGTCCCCTTATTTACGAGACCGTAAACTCCTCTCTCGCTTGTGTCGACGGGCCGTGCGCGCGAGCTGCGTCATCCCGTGCCGAGAGGAAAACAGCCAAAAGAAACCGAGCGACTGAAAATATGTGACTCCCCAGCCATAGCTAAGTAATACGAGATTTCATAAATTCGGCGTTCGGCCACTCCGCGAGTCTAAGACTACAAACGATGGTATTTACGGTAAGCGTAAATACTTGACGGAGCATACTCGAAAATGTCCTCATTGGCATACTAAATTATGTCGACTTGTCCGGCATTAACAGTCTCGTAAAATAAATTTAACCAATTACTCGCCAACAAAATGTTAGCGAAAGCATTAAGGCACAGAATATACGTCTCAGTTTTTTTGGGTGGGTAATGTGAAATTTACAAAAGGTGAAGTAAACAGGCATAGATTTTATCAAATCCGGCATTAACATTCGTAGGTTTATTGCGTTGATACTAAATTGTTATATTTACGATTCTGCTTGCTACCAATGCAAATTTTGTTCTATAAATAATGGATGACCGAATATATATATCAAACTTTTAAAAATTTGCTGGTAGGGTCTCTGATTCTTCTGTAAATTTGACAAGTTGATGAAAATGCTTAACATAAGAACGTTCTTCTGATAGTTACGCGAGAAAATGATTTTGTTGGAAAGTATAAAGTTCCTGGGGACAAATATGCGTTTCGTAATTTAAGAAGGGTAAGGTAAAGGTGATCTTTAAAAGTAGCAAGGGAAGTTCTGTTTCTTTTCATTTGTTCGAGTTGTATCTCCCGAGTGACTCGAGAATGACGCCCATTAGTATTTTCCCAAAAGTGAAATAGCGAGTACCATCATTTAAGTATACCATCATAGATAATACAATAAGCAAGTCCTCCGACGAAAAAAATATGTTCAGTTTTTATTTTTAGCTAACCTAAACTGACGCTTTTGCGGTGTTTCAGACGACTCACGTTTAAGATTACATATAAAATGGACACATTGATTTAGAAGACGTTAACGTTTATCCTTACACGGAAAAAAAGCAGGTTTGGACATACCAACCAAAGAAGTATGGTGAATTAAAATATTGACAGGTCCACCATTGCTATTGTAAAGAGAACTTTGTATATGGAAACCGTTTCAACAGATATGGTAGCAGCAACCGTAGAATGTTTGATGTGACCATAGTATGGAAGTGACATAATTATCAATATAGTACGATCAAGACAACCATATCTTGTCTTGTTGTAACAACCGTAGTGTTTTTTTCGTGTACGCATATGTGAGGCAGCGCAGAAGTAATCAAGGTGAGAGAGGTTTAGGATATTACCAATTATTACATTTAAGTTGGTCCAAGACTGCATTTAGGAGCTTTGCGACCAGTTTTATTTGACCATTTCAAGTAGCTGTGGAATCGATGTTGAGTCCCCGATTGAGTATCTTCTCGACATAACAAGTGACAATACCGACTGCAATGGGCTACAATTCGGAGGTCCTTATTCTACAATTCGAGGGTGCAGTTACAACAGAATAGTCTTCGTTTGAACGAGTAATGACAGGCCTGCTTACTGAACTTATTTAGAAATAATTGTAGGTACATCCTCATTTACTAAGCGTTTGGCATCGTGTCTGTTATAGTACTTGGGAGACATCGTTTATTAGAATGGAGAGTAGACAAGGACTCACTATAGATCCTTGCGGGACTCTGGCACAGATTTCTTTCCAACAGGAGAGATCATGTTACATTGATGATCCCCCCTTTAACTATCGGAATAAGGATTTACCGGAGTTAATCCCTCGTTCTCTTATCTTCCTAAGCAAGAAATGTTCATTGAATCTCGATATCGCGATTGGATGAAAAACTCCCAATTACACGTAAAGGTCCTCAGTGTCGGAAATAAATGGTGCAAGTAGCGTTTCCTTATCAAACGTCGATCACAGAGAACAGCTGCCTTAAGGATTTTCTCAAAGAAAAGTCGCATCCGTGTAATATCAGGCGTATCTCCCAGAGCCAGAAGTTTCCATAGAATCGTCTCGTAACGAGGAAGCATTCGATTTCATCAACTTCCAGCGCGTCGCCTTGAAACGATTCTCTCCCGCAGCGCGGCGTGAGAATTCCGAAACGCGGCATTCCCTGACGCGCGACGATAAATCCGCCGCGCAACGAGATTGACTCTCGTTACGTGGGAGAGAGCGAACCTCCTGCGGTCTTGGAGGAGAGGGAGCTCCAACGCGGAGCGGAGCCAGTGCCAGATAGTACCTTTGTTTTTGCGCGCTCATCAGATACTAGCCGGGTCTTATCGCGGAGTGGTATCGGGCCCACGGCGCGGAGGAGGTAAGTATACGCACCGCGCGGTCCCGACGTACGGTGTCTCAGATAAGATATCTCTGCCGCTGAGACCGATGCCTCTGTCCACTCCGGCCGCTCGTCCGAAAGGTGCAATAAATTGCTCCCGATCGCCTTTTGCCGATGGGGGCTTCTTCTACTCTCCAAGCCGCGTTGGATGTGCGTTCCGCAAAAACGAGCTGCCTCGATTGCCTTCCCGATGTCCAAAGCCACCGACGTCCACTCGCCTTCCAAAGATGAAGTGATATACGTTAATGCGTTATTTTTTATGGGAAGGAAGAGCCTCGGTATTTGGGCCAACTTCCAACCGCGATGAGAAACGATCCGAAAACGGCGCGCGAGGACCGGAACGCGAACCGACTTGGCGTATCGACGCTCGAAAATTCTTTTGTTATCTCACGAAATATTTTGCCGCTTGTGAGGAATTCATTTCGCTGACACTTAATAAATAAACAAGATAAGCTCTTTTATAAGGGACCTACGCGAACCAAAGGGAATAATTAATCTAGCTAAGGAATTGGTTAATTATACTAAAAACTTTAGGTATACATTTTTCTGAGCAAACGGAAGTGCTCTCATTAGTATGTGAGTAATATGTACTATCTGCAGTAAATGGGGTGTACCTCAAAAACCAGACAAGTCACAAAAATGACACTTCAAAAACCAGACATTTAAGAACCCCGACTTTCAAAGATCAGGCATTTAAAAAAACAGACACTCAAAACCAGACATTTTAAAAAACAGATATTTATAAACCAGATATTTCAAAAAACAGACCTTCAAAATATGTTTGCATATTGAAATATCTGGTTTTTAATGTTTGTTTTTTATTGTCTGTTTTTGAAAAGTCTGGTTTTTGAAATGTCTATTTTTTGAATGTCTATTTTTTGAACTGTCTGATTTTTGAAAGTCGGGTTTTCGATGTGTCTGTTTTGTGAGTTGTCTGTTTTTTGAGGTACACCCAGTAAATGCAGGTCGAATATGATATGCCACATCTAAGTACTAATAGAAATTATAGCAAACTCGGTGTCAGTATTTCCCTTTGTTTGTTCCAGCGGTTTCATTTGTAAAACCTTCGTTGTAAATATATAGTAGTATTTTTCGTTATACGGGCGAAAATTCGGGTGCAACTCAAAATCCCGACATATAAAAAAACAGACACTTCAAAAAACAGACATTAAAAAACCAGATATTTAAAAAAACAGACATTTCAAAATACGGACATTCAAAGCCAATTCATTTCAATAAATAGACATTCAAGGACTCGACATTTGGTGCAACACCTCCCATTGGTGCATTCAAGACAAACAAAATAATCTCGGGTACGCCGTCTTTGATGTCACTTTCAATGTAAAAAATGTTTGACCAAGAGATTTATTTTATAGGTTACTTGAAGCTCAAATCAATTTTTGACCTGTCGATTTTTAAATGTCTGGGCGTACCTCAAAAATCCGACAAATCACAAAACAGACACTTTAAAAACCCGACATACAAAAACCAGACATTTAAAAAAACAGACATTCAAAATCCACACAAAATAAAAAAATAATCTCGGGTCGGCGTCCTTGAGGTCTCACGGGAAGGTCATTTCAGGGTCAAAAATGCTTGACCGACGGATTAATTTTGTAGGTCACTTGAATTAATTACATTTGGGAATATGTACATTTTGAAATGTCTTGTTTTTGAGGTGTCTGTTTTGTGATTTCTGTTTTTTTAAATGTGTGATTTTCGAATGTCT
This sequence comes from Trichopria drosophilae, assembly GCA_030407085.1. NCBI lineage: Eukaryota > Metazoa > Arthropoda > Insecta > Hymenoptera > Diapriidae > Trichopria > Trichopria drosophilae. Next base: position 65,467,665 of record CM059583.1, on the reverse strand, counting down.
GTATTTTGAAATGTCCGGTTTTTTAAGGTCTATTTTTTTAAATATCTGGTTTTTTAACGTCTGCTTTTTTAAATGTCTCTTCTTTATTTGTCGGGATTTTGATGTGCACCAGAAAATTCTATGCCTCAGATGCAAACATTATTTTGTTACGCAGAAGGCGCAAAATGATACTTTTAGCAACCGTTTTGCGACCCAAAGTGCTCATTTCACACCACCTGGGGCGTAACAGTATATTACGTGCCAAGGGCGAAAATAAAGTTATTGCAACAATGGTGATGAGGATAGTCGATGATGTACAATCTGCGAATCGCCGAAAGCGAGTAGCAGATTTTTTAAGTGATATATACACTATTTTTTTTATCACACCTGTATCGAAATTCAATCGAATATCAAAAATCGGCGCTTCGAATACCTTACCGACACGTAAAGACCGCGAATTTTCGCTGTATGACAAAAATTAAATTTTTCGAGGCGGATTGTTGGATTGTGCATCAAGGGCGCAAAGAAAGAGATTGAAAGAAAGTCCCATTGTTCAGGACGAAGACGAGGGACGCAAGACCTCCCAGAGGGGAGCGAGAGTTTATAAATGGCGTATAGTATTTGAGTATTTAACGAAAATATATTTTACTGTTTTTAATCGAAATTTAATGATTGCTTTCCACGAATTTATTCACATTTGGCCAAGTACTCCGAATAATTTTTAACTATGATATTGTAATTATTGCGTACTTTGTATACAAATATCTCCTCCGGCTATTATTGATCAAATACATATTATTCATTTTTTGGTATAAAACGACTAATGAAATTCATACTACTTGTGTATATTTTCTTTATCGAATACTTTGGGTATATGCGAAAATAATTATTTCCTGAGTTTGGATACGTTATAATCGCTCCTCGCACATATTACGAGATTCTCTGCATAATATACGAATTTATCTGGATCGGTACACGCATATATTCTTGTGCGTGATTCGAGGAATATTACTCTTGCTTAAATCATGTTTTATACGTAGCGAGCAGATGTTTCCTACCGAATGTGCCCTTAGGCTTCTTATCAGCTTCAGCTTTTTTTTTAATTGCCGATGTACGCGAGTAATTGATTTTTTAGGATCGAAACATTTTGATAAAGTCGCTGAACGAAATCATGTACCAAAGATTATCTCGAGTTTAAAGCGTTGGAGTATCATCCTCCCTTTGCATGCTGCTTTTAAAGATACGAAATGTACGTATTTATTTACATTCATCAGGATATTACTTTATATAATCGGTATATATCCTAATTACTTTTATATGTTCTGCTTAAACAGTTTTGTGATAAATGTATAAATATCTTCCTCGAAAATTAAAGCTGTTATTAAAGAATTAGTACCCTGGCTAATGAAGAATATGAACGAATATGATTAAATTGATCCGAAACCGATTGATGTAAAAGTAAACAAAATAAGACTATTTTTTTTTAATATTTCAGGTTCTAAGATTTTCCGACAATTAATGAAAAATGAGATCAAACTGTGATCTTTTTCTGATACGAATAATGTGATGAATTCGAATTCTATCATGTTTTAGTAAATTAAAATCCCTTTCCTTTAAAAATTGATAGAAAAAGAGTCAAATTTTTTAACGAATGTAATTAACCTTTTTCATCCCAAACGACGTCCAAAATTTTTATGCAATTTTTTCAGTGTTGTAACTTTTGTTCGAAAACCCGTTAAAAGAATTGAAATATATGAAGATGGGTGGTTTTGGACCCCTACACTTTTGTGATCAGAATAAGCGGGCGATTTAAAAAAAATAGGAAAGATCATTATTTCGACAAAATGACCAATTTTGTCGTCCTTTCTTTACTACAATCCTGATTTGTGTTATTCAAATAGATATAATACTGTTCCAAATAAAAAAAATACTACTCGGATTAACCAACGAAAATTGTATGGAAATCACATAAAAAATCAACAAAAACCATCCGCATATAACTATTTTGAGGTTATGAACGAACCAATATTAAATTATTACTACGTCTGCCACGTGCGACTCCACCGGCGAAAAAATAAACTATTGAGAGGGGGGTATGTGACACTAATGATATGGGGAAACGGGCTAATTTTGCAAATAGTTTTTCCAAATGTAATTTTTCAGCAAACTGATATTTCCAAATTACTTTTGGTCTCTGAAATGCCTTAGGATGAAACAGTAATATCAACTGAAAATGTCTGTTTGCAAAGCTATTCGCAAAATAATCCCGTTTTACCTTATGATTAGTGTCACATCCCCCCCCCCCCCTCTCCCAGTAGTTTAATTTGCCGCCGCTGGGGTCGCACACAGCAGAACTTAACAGAGCAAATTGATAATAATTGCCTTTTCAACCCAATTTTATTTTTCCTATAGTTGCATAGTCAAATAGTCCACATTTGTGTAAAAATAAAAAATTATGATTTGTAGATGCCCTCCTGGAGCTGCGATTTGGGTTTTGAAAATTTTCATCCGGAATAGAAACGGTTAATACAAAATATGTGATTAGTACCTTTTTTAATGATCAGCATTGCCATTTTTAATGTCAAACAGCGAAATTCTTGCAAAGAAACGTTGAAAATATCACTACTTTTTTTCGTTGAAATAAGGGCTGATTCTGATCACGGGATTCGAAAAGGGAGGCCCAAAACCATGCATCTTTACTTATGCCTATTTTGTTAACAGCGTTTGGAATAAAACCTGCAGCTTTAAAAGTTGTTACCAAATTTCGAACTTTTTGGATGAAAAAGGATAAATTGACCAAACTTCTGCTAATTTTTAACAATAATAAAGGTTATATGTTGTGACAATTAAAGACAAGTATTTAATGTAATTGTATAATTTTTGAAACAAATTTGAACATTTCTTACAAACTAAATATATTTCAAATAACTTCAAAAAAAGGAGGTGTAACATTTCAAATTTTACGTCACGTTCTTTCACACGAATCTATCAAGGCATACGTATATATCGCAAGAATATGACTCACGACAGCCATCGGATATTCTCAGTAAATGCACGGCCAAGTTATCAACATTATTAGACATTAGCACGCGCTCCCTTGAATCGAAGAAACGATATCAGGTTGACGTTCGTGTGTCGAACGAAAACACAAAATATTCCCACAAGCGTACAGTTTATTGAGACATTCAATCCGTCGGCCTCAGACATTAACACCTGCTTTCATTTTCCGAGCAATGCGTCAATATCGGCGCCTTTTCCCATAACATTTTCGACCTAGCCGTCATTTGAAATTGGAAACCGACCATTATTCGAAAGTTTCGAAACAACATAGACGCACGCGCTAGCCTCACTTTCATAAATACTGGCTATAGTGTCGCGCTCCATTATTACGGAATCCCACACTCCGAAAAAAAAGGTGTTGAAATGACCATTTTTCTACTACGAATTATAGTGTGAAATAAAGACACTGCATGGTAATAGTTAAAATAACTATTCTGAAATGGTAAAGTTTAACTATTGTTTCGTGATACAAAATGCTACTTATCATTAATAGACAAATAGACTCAACTATTTTGAAATAGTCATTTCAGAAAATTACTACCTTCAGTGAGAGAAATTGTATAAGAAATTGTAATTAAAAAATATGGAAAGGAGTCAATATTTAATTTTTAAAAATATTTGTAAACTATATATATCATAGTTTAGGATAAACAAAGAAACAAAGAGAAAAACAAAAAATCAATAGTTTGCTAAGTTTGTAAGTGTCATACTCTAGCCAGTTAAAAAATATATTGTGCAATGCAATTATACACACAAATTTCAATGTCGTGTAACTGGTCTATAGATACACGTGCGTATACTACATACATTATGTATTATATCTTGACGCCCGACGGACCTTCATATGACCAAATGAAAATCCATTTAAATAACGGGAGCCACGGGCTTGAAGAAAGAAAGCTGCGAACGCCACGTCGCCACCTGGCGGCATCAAAATGCACGGAGTGTGGAAGTCTTAACTACGGATTTATAGTAAATACAAACTTTAACTATGAATAATATTAAATATAAAGATTTACCACGAGACATAGTGTGAAATGAGTTTTACACTAGATTATAGTTATTATAACTGTATTTGTCATATTTATTTAAATCATTTTTCATAGTTGATTTTTTTAACTATGAGGAGATAGTTGGTGTAACAAACTTATAGTAAACTGGACTATGCAAGTGGTAAATTTAACTACTTTTTATAGTAGTTTTAGCCATATTTTTCCAAGTACGTGATATAGTCAATTTCACTATGGATTTCTTTCTCATTGCAGTTTGTTATTCCGCTTATATCCTTGGAATATTATTTTTCCCGTATACAAAATGTTCCACGATACGCGAACTTGAGAAACTGCCGCAGGAAATATAAAGCGTGTATTTTTTTAACGTCGCGCTTTGACTATATCGTGCGACGGAACGCGTGTGTGCGTGTGCGCGATATTGTTTCGCGTGTCGCGCGCGTGCGTGCGTATTTCGTGCGATACACCCGCGTGGCTGCGCATTCATAGTTGATCTCCGGCGCCCACGACGATGTATATATACATACGCTTATCGTCGAGTTTATGTTAATGAAATTCCGCCACGGTGACTACACAATGTCCCGTAATGCGCCTTCCTTTTTTCACTGTATTATATTCGTGCACGTACCTACACCGTGGGACACGAAGGCGGAGACTTCCCGAGATTCGTCGAGCGTTACGTTCGCTGATGCAATTATTCACGGTTCTATTAATCATTTTCAATGTCTATACGCGTCGGACACGGCTGCAATTAAAATACCTTGACCTTGCTTTAATACGCGATTGTATTTTATACTACCACGAGACATCTTCGACGTAAACAAATTACGCCTAGACCTACTTACCACACGAATGCAACCTGGTCACGACTTGCTATCCATGCTGTAATTTATGAAAGATTTCGATATGTACAGCCCAGAATGAAGTTTTCGTACAAATTGTAATTATTATTTAGAGAATAACTGCAAATAGAGGCAGCCGACTGAATAGTATGGGTATTCCATAATACTTTTTCCTTACTAATAGTAATACATTAATAGTTGTTAGTATGCCAAATATTATTTTACCCTACAAATTTATATTCCTTTTATATTTTATTACCCATTTAGAAAAATTGACTTCGGCCCGTCTAGGGCGAATTCCAATATAGGCTCAATCTGGCTTGTAACGCTCATGCCAATAAACGCCCAAATGGCGAACAACATATGTGAGGCAATAATAATCCGTACTTTACTAAATGAATTATAAGTTTAGTGCTATTTGAAAAACATTTTTTAGAAATTGTTTGTGTGCAACCAACTTTTTTGCATGGGTAGTTCAGGGAAACAAAGCCAGAGCAGCGCCGCAGTATTTCGATTTTCGATTCTAAAAATTACCTTCTAAAACGTACAATTGATCAAACTGCGTATTTCGGATACCTTAAATAATGTTGTTAATTTTTGTATGTATTTAAATTTCTTTAAATAGGTCGCCGACATGGGGCCAGCCTGGTACGTGGGCTAAACTGGGAGACTTCCACATGATACTTTTTAGTATTCGTTGCAGAAATTAATAATTTGAATGTATTCTTTTTTTGATAAATAGCGTAGAGTTCCGGTATATTTGCCCGCTCGGTTCTTTGTCTTCACTTCCCGTCTCCTTATATTTGTCAAAAGAAGGGGAACGTCGCTTCTCCCACTGTCCTCAGTCGCGTTACGTTGGTGACGTAACAGCAGGTCCTTCCTGAGGGCCCAGCGCGCAAGGTGGGCGAAAATGAGCACCGACAGACAAATATAACGAGACGCAAGTGGGCAAATATGCTGGGACGTAAATATAGCGAGCCGCAAATATACCGGGATTGTACAGTAAAATCTAATTGCTCCAATTCTTATAGCTGTGATAGTGCTCTAATGTAACTCAGAAAATTTGACGAATCAAAGTCATTCTAAGTCAGCTTGTGTTCATCAGAGGGATTGGTCAGTTTGAAGTGCTCCGACGTCAAAATCGTGTATGTTATATCTAGATTTGCAGCATAGCAACAATATAACAGATTAATTGAAGCAATACTTTTGTGTATAACCTCAGACAAACACAAAAAATGATTTACACCTATTTATTTTGCTTCCATCACACATTAACGAAGTTCAATGAAAAGAAAAAAACGGATTAGAATTTCTGGGGTGCGGGTTGAAAAACCGACGAATCAAAAAGCCGACAGGTCAAAAAAACCAACAGTCAAAATACCGATAATCGAAAAGCTTCATGACCGAAATGACTGTCCTCTTGTCGATGTGTCTAATTTTTATGTATTGGCTTTTCGATTGTCGGTTTTGTGACTGTCTGTGTTTTTTACTTTTCGACCCACACCCAATATCTGGAGTGGCTTTCCTGTCACATCCACTGTAATCTGAGTCATCCGCCAACCATTCCACTCGTGTAATCCTCCAAAGCGATAAAAAGGGGAGGTTCGAATTCGAATATTTCATTTAAAATATCACGACAAACATCTGGAGAAAAATATGATATATGAAATATGCGCAACGGATCGGACTTTCAGGGAATCAAGTTTTTGCGAATTGGCTAATATTTTTCTCTGGAAAAGTTTGACCGAAACCACGTTGACGGGTCGCGCATACTGCTAACGAGAATCTTAAAACGTTCATATCACAGTGTCATGCATTCGACAACAGTATCTCATGAACGAACGGTTCAATAATTACACTGTATTTATCTATCAATGTTTTTTCTATACTCAAGGAAGTTTTAAAATTAATAAAAAGAATTTTGTTATAGCGAGTACACATTGATAATGAACGTATTAAACATCTGGTATCTTTCCCATTAAATCGCTTACTAAATGGACAATATTTTAATATTTTAATTTTAAATAATATTTTAATATTTTATTTTTTAGAAATAGACAATGAAAAATATTTTAGCACAAGGTTTTTCAACGAGCTTTTTAGTAAAATATTAATTAAAACTGGGTCACAAAAATGGAATTATTTTCTGATAAGTCTCTGAAATTTTTCATAAGAAGATTGCTGGAAGCGAGAATTTTTATGTTTTGTGTTTGTCAATAATGCACAATCGAATTGCCGAATTTCTGTGCTTTTTTCATGTCAGCCCACATTCGTAGTTTATATATGTATACATAAAATGATCAGAAAGGTATCATTTCCGGCCTTGAGCAGAAACGCATTTTAAACAATCTGCTGAAGTGCGGATTAAGGAACATCAAATATCCATTGTTCGATAAATTTTTCGTTTCTCTTGTATCAATAGTAAGCAAAATTTGGGAAAAACTATTACTAAAACTATTTATCAATAAAATTCTAACGAACAAATTGGCAGAAAATTGCAGCCCTCATTTCAAACACAGTAAAAAATATTTCAATTTTTTCTGATAATTTTTGTAATAATGACGAAATAACATACGTTTAGCAATTTCAAGGTAAAAAATGTTAATAATTTCATGCAAACTCCTTAAAATACTTGTTATTATTTTAAAGTGAGCATTGAAAAGTTTCTTACAAACGTGTTCATAAAATTTAAAAGAGAATAAAATATGGATGATGATATTCAAAAAGAACAAGCTGATAATCTTGAAATTTGTGATCCTGAGGTATTTAGGGTCGCTAATTAGGTATCTGATATCAGTTTTCAAAAATAATTGTGGCATCAAATATGGTCGATTAATTTTTTTAAAATCGAATTATTGACCCTCAAAATTGTTAATAGCTTATTTTTTATTTACTTCCAATGGAAATATAATTTTAATTTAGAAACGGATTAGTGTTACTATTTCTAAAGTAACGTACTTTTTAAAGTATACTGTTTTATTTTATTACTTTTTATCACTTCTTAATTTCTTTTCAGATATTTTATATTCATGTGTATATGCGCTATATTTATAGCAACACAGAAACGTCAGTAGTACGTCTATAGTATTTATGGCATTTAGTATTATATGTTGACAAAACCTATTCTTATATTATATGGAAAGGTTTTTAAAGTGTTGTTTTTTTCTCCTTCTCTTCCAGGCAAGAATTATCGTAGTCAAAGAGTTATATTCCTTTTTCATTTTTCAATTTATTAACCAAACGAGAAATTTTAATTCGATTCTACGGTCGCACTCTTTCAGTCGACTTTACAGTCAACATTCAAAGCTGCTTGTGGACTGGGGCAGAGGACTTCTAGTCGTCTATAAGCGACTATAGGCGAGTAATAATGGACCATTCCTGAAAAGAAATATTTTTGACTATACGAAAATTCCAGATATTAAAAAATATTAACATAGAACAATAATATATTAAAAATTGTTATCATAATATAATAGTATTTATTTGTTTTTTTATTTTCTGTAAATTTGTTGTAATTTTTTCTTCATATCATTTATTGAGATGAAAACATAAAAAACGAGTCTATTGCAAATTGTACACTGTAGATGGTAAAAACAAATATCGACTAAATTCAACTTTCTATAGCCATCCTGGCAGTCGGCAGTATTCATCTTACAACTAAATCCACAGGCAACTTACTGTCGACTTATAGTTGACTTTTATTTTGTCGACGTAAAGACTACAAAGTCAACGTTGAATTGACGCCTTGACAGTTTACTGTAGTCATCTGAAGTCAACTGATCGTCGACATTAAATACTCCACTCATTGTTGACTGCCTAAAGTCGGCTTAAAAGTCAATCTTCAGTGGTTGACTAATACTCGACTTCCTATAAACGGCTAAAAGTTGACTGTAGTTGACTTTTTGCCAGCTATGTACACAGGGCATTATCAGGAATATAACATGTGATTATATCAGCATAGATGAGACTCTGCGATCTCCAGTCGTAGCCAGGTGTCTTTCAGAAACTGGAGATATTTTTATCAACTGAAGTAAAAAAATCCTAGCAAAAAGATGATTTAAACTTTAGTTTCTCGGAAGTGTAGTTTGGGTAGTCTTGCATTTAAATAGCTTTTAAACTACAGTTTTTAAATGCTTTAATAAGAATGTCTTAATTTGTAATTTTAAATACAAGTTTTGCATATATTTCAATCGTACGGATGCAAATATTTACGTTGTGAATCAGTTTTGACTCAGTAATTACTGGCAATAAATATCATTTTGGTGTTCAAGCACTAACCAAAAATACCGGATAACATTTGCCTTATTCACTCTTGATCAGGTTCTGATCACATTATAATCATGAAGTGTGTCTTAACACAGTCTGATAAATATTCTGGCAACCTCAACCAATTTCTGTACAGAAAAACAAGAAGTTGGTCTTGTGCAGATCTAAAAACATTTCGTAATCTGCCGATTTGATTCAGTGAAAACCACTGCGAATAAGTACATACGCACTGATTAGCAGCCCATACTCTACTCTGAAATCAGATAAATTGAAGCATTCGAAAATAAGATCGCTTCGAGATTAATAAATTTAAGTAGTCACAGGTTAGATGGCTTTGAACGTTTGTTTTTCCCGTGTCACAACTCAGACCTCTTCAAAAACTGTTGAAGACCTCTTTAACGCTTCAACAGTGGCCTGAATAGCTCTCCAATCTTTGATTGTTTTTCGATAAAAAGTTGTTTACTGTTTATTAACAATTTATTATAATAAAAACATCCAGGAAAATAATTTATAATGAAGTGTTCTTGAACTTAATGATTAAACAATACTTTAATGTTCCTCACAACCTCAATATCCGAATGTTCCATAAATTGTTCCGCGTGCATTCAATAATCTTCGATATAAATCAATAAAACGAAATATGTAAATTAGGCGTTTGTAATGCGCGCCTTGGGACACGCGTCTCCGCACGCAGGTATATCCTTACACAATTATTTGAATTATTGGCAGTGTCGCATTTACAGTGTCGTATGGTACACGCGTATACGCGAAGCGTCTATTCATCAATATAAAGTATACGAAGCGGTTAATTTTTTCCGACCTTTTTCTCGAGCCCGACACGAAAGCCGCGACGTAACAGCCGCGGTCGCCTCTCAGCAGTCGGGAACAAGATGTAGCCGCGGCGTGCAAAACGTCGCAATGACCTCCGCCGCCGTCGGTCGCGGCATGCGCGCGCGATAATATTAATCTCCGGAGCCCCGTGTCGTACTATGTTGCGCGCGATGTCGTATCAGGGTCGTCGGAGGCGGCGCGGTGGCGAGGGGCCAGCACCGGGAGCGGAAAAGAGCTCTCGGTTTAAGGTCGTGGGGTCACGTGTGCGGCATGAAGTATCGCGTGGCTTCGTGGGATCGTGCGAAACGCCGCCGCCGCGAGCGAAGATTCCTTTGTCCTTCAGCACGCACAAGCGTTTCGCGCCTCCGTGCGCCGTGATATAGATGGAATTCTTCGCCTTTTTTCCCCCTCACTTTCGGAGGAAATGCGATTCGCCGAGCTCGAGAACGCCTTGGATTCGACTGCTATTAAAGCGCGTCATTAAAAGTGAAATTGCCGCCGATTTATTTCTGGGCTCTGCCGCTGTAAGTTCTGTTTCAAACACGTGTAACCGCTGGTCGCGTGCGCAACCGCGAATACCTCGCCCCGGTTACTTTTGACTGCCATCATTTTTTAGGGCATCTCTCAAGTACAATGATTTACATTTTTTTGTTACTTCCATTTAAACAACGTGTTTCAATAACAGGAGTAAGGACCATTCTGATTACTATACACCGTGTAACGCCACCTATGACACCCCGTTCACCTGAAGGTGAATACCGATAACCTGAACCAGAAGTTCCTCTTCCAAAATTGGATCTGAGACTTAGAATTTGATTGGCAAGTCATCGGAGTTTCGAAAAAATTGTTGCAATAACTCGGTTCTTTTTGAAGTTATGTTAATCAGTAAAAGTTCACATTAAAGCTGTTTTTTATTTCTGCAATTCACCTCCAAAGTTTTTTTGACCTACATTGAATATTTCTCTTGTTATAGCTATAAAAAGGGTGAAAAATGCCAATTTTTGCTATTTTTCTCATCCAACTTTTTTCGCTAAACAACTAACGAAATATCACAATGAAAAAGTTGTAGACCATTAAAAAACGAACAATTTGAAATGACTTTAAAAAGTTCCTCGTGGTTTCAATTTTTATCCAATCTCATCGTTTTAAGGTTTAAATTGTTCGTTTTTTCAAGGCCTACATCTTCTTCCTGTGTGGTATTTCGTTAGCTGTTTAGCGAAAAAAGTTAGAAGCAAAAAAACGCAAAAATCGTCATTTTCCCCTTTTTTTGGCTATAAAAAGAGAAATATTCATGGCAGGTCAAAGAGCTTCGGAGCTGCAAATTTCTTCAATATGGACGTTTACTATAGTTAATATAACTCCAAAAAGAACCGAGTTATTGCAAAAATGGTAATTTTTTTCGAAACTTTGATGGCTCACCAATCAATTTTTAAGCCACAGATCCAATTTTGGAAAAAGAACTTCCGGTTCAGTTTTTTATCGTTTATCTCTTAGTACACGGCGAATCATAGGTGGCATTACAGGGCGTATAGGGTTTCCTAAAATTTATGAAAGTGTTACGTCCTACGTAACGCACCTTATTTCAAAAATACCGGCTAAATATCCGATGCAATAGCGCGCCCGGCGTATACTAACTGAACCTCATAACAAATAACTTACCGATACCGATCGAAAATAGAGAACCCTATAATTCCTGAATTTTCACTCCCACTCACAGTTTCCTACATTACCAGTAGAGAGTAATAATATCATTAATTATTTTCCGAAATAGTCTCAACGGAAAATGTACGGGAAAATCTAAAAGTATCTTTAGAAAGTGTAGCAAACCGGACTAGCAACCCGTACCCTTGACAAACTCTATCTATTTCTAAAAAAAGTAATAAAAATTCCAAAGTACATCCGCTTTCTCACGCACACGCTTATATGACATACTTTTCTTTTCCAAGAAAATTCTTTTCAAAATAGCTTTTCATATAATATAAAAATTATAAACCAAAACTAACGAACAATAGAATGATAACATTGGTCGGATTAGTTAGATAGAAATAAATAGTATCTCATACAGAAAACACATTTATAAAATAAAATAAAACGTTTATTTATAATTACGAACAAATTCCGTTTTTTCCTTTTATTACAATAGATTCAACCACGAATTTTCATTAGTCAAACTTCCAAACTGGTACCGAACAAACGAACAAATAAACATTAGCGTATAAAACATTGTAAACACCATCTCATGAATAAAGAATGAAGCTTTTATATATATATTTATATCTATTACAAAATTGAACATCCTTTAAAATTTAGTATCTTGATAATCATGTTCTCAAATGTTACAATAATACAAAATTTATAAAAACAAACAATCATTTTAAGAATACCTCATTGTTTATTCATCTCTTGTACGAAATTCATGCTTTATATCACTATATGTAAATTGCTCTTATAAACCTTCGATTAAAATAATGTTAAATTGTACAAAAATCAACAACAGTTGTATTAAAACAATTAATGCAAAATAGTTTATTAAAAATACAAATTTACTATTAAAAACAACACAACGGCATATCAAAATTGCATAAAATCTATCGGATTATTAAAAAACTAATTTAGTAAATATTAACAAATAAATATCTCCAGTTCTATACAAGATACAACTACCGTTCATTTTTGTACGATCTTAAAATTAACATAATTGTCTAAACACGCAAAAAGATTCTATTCAATTCGGACGGAAGCTGCAAATCTTGCATTCACACGAATTTTGGATAAAAAAATCCGTGACACGACGCAACGCTTCAAAACGGAACTGGGCACCACGGGCGGTATCCAGTATAAAAACAGCACCTCCTGGACCAAAAAAAGTCAGTTAAGATTCAGCAGTCAACATCGAGCAGTTAAGCTCCAGCAGTAGTTGGACCACTGGATACAGACAGCCCAGCAGCCTAGGTTCCGGGAGTCGTCGAACCAGGATCTCATAAGTAAGTATTTCCCCTAGTTAAGATCAGGCGACTAACCTGAACCCGGACAGAGCACGGGACCAGGGCCAAATCTTTTGGCCCGGCGTTTCGATCCCTCCGGGCACGGGCGAACTCGTCTCCGCGGCAATTCTTTTTTTTTATATATTTTTTTTGGGGGTAAACTATTTCCGAAAAGGGACAGAGCTCGGGACCAGGGTCAAATCTTTTGGCCCGGCGTTTCTATCTCTCCCTCGAAGAACTTGTAAACCCTTTCCTCGGTTTATTCCGGAATTGGCACGTGCCGATGCGGAATCGACCCATAGGGAATTAGGTCATAGCCTTTTCACTTTTTTTTTAATATATTATTTTTTTTATAAGTTCCCGCGTTTCTCCTTCCGCGAAACTAAATTTGTCCACATTTTGTTATAGTGCCCCGAAATAATAAGGGTGTCCGGCGTCGCAAACGGGAGCGAGCCCGCAAATTATATAAATTCCTGGTGGAGCAACGCGCCCAACGAGAAGGGCAGCCAGCAGCCACCCCCGATCACAACCAGCCTCCTCCCCCGCAGAAAACAAAAATCACGCTGGAGGAATATCGGCGCCGTAACGCGATCAAAAAAAAATAAATTAAATATATAAAAAAATAAATGATCACAAAATAAAAAAACCTATAAGAAAAAGAAAATCGAGTCATTATTTATTTTCACCCTTCTCCTTTCCTTTTGAACGGATACACTCGGCGGCTCCGTCCACCCTAAAAAGAACCCTCAAATCGACCCGTCTGGTCGATTTGGCCCTTTCACGGCAGAAAGATGGCGTCCCTGTTCGGCCGCCATCCCAGCCATAACAATTGGTGACAGCGAAGTTAGGGCGGAACCCGAATGTGTCCAACAAATAGGAAAGTAGTTATCCCATCTCGTTACATAACAATTGGTTAGGGCGTAACGCGAGTACATTCAACCAGAAAGTACCCAATAAGCTGGCTGTCCTTGCCGTTGAAAAAAATCTTCACTTTTTTTTCTTCGTAGAAAGATGCTTCCCTATAAATGCAGATTCTATTACATAAACTAAATATAAAACTGCATAATCGAACTTCTAATGAAAAAAAAAAAACATTTTTTATTTTTTTTTATGTCCAATATTTCATAAATGTCTAACAAAAGAATAACTCGAAAAGACACACAAAATTTAAATACGACCGATAAAAACACATTACTAGGAACAGGACTAACTACCGATAGGAAACCAAAAAAGCAGTCAATTGAAAAGTTAGAAAATATTACGGAAAAACAAGAAATTGTAGAAGACAAAGCTATAGAGCCTGAACTAGCCCCAAAAAACTCCGAAAACCCACAAACCGTAGAACAAAATATTCTAGAGACAAACGAAAACATTCAAACGCTAAAACAACACCTAGACAATATAGAACAAAATACACTCTCACGAAAGACGCACATCGACGATGTAAGAAGTAAATTTAACGAACTAGTTACAGAATTCGATTGTCTCATAGATAAAACTCCAGAGAAAAAAAATACACAAATATCAGAATCCCGAGACTGGTACACAAAACATACACCGCTCTGTGCCAGCACCCCAACAAATAGTAATATAAACGAGCAACACAAAAAAAGAACCAACAACGAAGAATATCAGATTATTAAAGAAAACCCCGTACATGAAAGTACTAATTATAAGATAGGAAATCATAATATCGAAAGCGAAGGTGAAGACACCTTCAGAACAATAAATAACTCGAATCCATATTTTTTCGAAGACGAAATATCAAAGATGGCGAACTACAAAGACAAACTAACTCTTAACCACGCTATAGAAAATGTACCCAGATATGACGGAAACCCGAAAACTTTTTACGCTTTCGTCGACGGTTGCGAGGAAGCAAAAGATATGCTACCCGAGGAATCAGAAGTAGACTTAGTAAAATTAATAAAAAGTCGACTAAAAGGAGAAGCACGACGAGCTGTAAAAAATAACACATTCGAAACCGTATCAGCCCTGCTTAAATGTTTACGAGAAATTTATGCCCCGGCACATTCAATAACAGAAATCAGACAAGAATTAATAGGGATGCACCAATTTAATTTTGAAAGTGTCGTCGAATATGGAAATCGCATCAGAGAAGCAGGAGATAGAATATTAGAAATTTACAAAGCCTTGAGCGAAGATGATGAAGTAACAGACATAGACAAAGAAAGAACCGAACAAGAAATTCTAGAGACATTTTTAACTGGATTAAAACCCGAAATAGAAGTTAGATTATTAAATTCAGAACTAACAGACCTATCAGCTGGTATACATAAAGCAATACAGATAGAAAGAAGACTAAAACTCGCAAACAATGTCAGAGGAATCCCTCTTGAAGAACCAAAAAACGAAGAAAAACCAAAAACACAAAGAATCAAATTATTAACTACAGAAAAAAAATGCCAAATCTGTAAAAAAATAGGACATGAAGCTGATACGTGCCTCTTCAGAAACTCAAATCAACAAAATTTTCAACCCAACAACTATCACTCTTACGGATATCCAAGGAATAACTATCATCAGAACACCCCTCAATCAAACAATTACAAACCAAACAACTATCCACCTCGAAACTATCAAAAGCAATCTTACAACTCTCAACCAAATCATCAAAAAAATCAACCACAACGTTATACAAACAACTATAATCCGGAACAACACTACAATCGTCCAAAAAGGTTCCAAAATCCACACAATCAAAACCAAAACTTTAAACATCACAACTACCACGAATCTAACGAATCAAAACAATGTACATACTGCAAGTCTATTGGACACATATGGCAAGAATGTAGAAAACTAAAATTCAAGGAACAGATACGAGCAGAATTAATCAAGGAATTAAAAGACTCAACAAATCCGGGAAACGAAAATGGTCTCTTCAGAACAGGCGCACAGAGGGAGACCGGAAACAAGCGCCAAATGAATCTTGTGACAAAATCAGAAATCATTCCAGAGAAATAAAAACAGTCAATCTAAATAAACATGAAGCCCCATTAATACAAATAAAATCAAAAGATTTACATACAATGATAAACCTAATGGTTGACACCGGAGCCAGCGTAAACATCATTAAAGAAAAATGTGTACAAGGAGAAACATTAATAGACGAAACCAATATAATAGATCTAAAAGGAATCACGGAACAACCAGTAACTACAATGGGGGTAGTAATAATTGAGATATTAGGACATGATACACTATTCCACGTAGTTAAAAACAACTTCCCAATAGATTGCGAAGGAATTTTAGGATCAGAATTTTTAAAAAGTAATGAAGTTACAATAGACTACAAAAATAACCTTATTAAATGGAAAAATAACACAAAATATTTCAACAGCCCAGAAACTATAAAAATTCCGGCTAGAGCAGTATCCACAATGTTCATAAAAATAAAAAACAATAACATTCAACATGGGTATATACCACAGATCAATATCAAAGAAGGTGTATTCTTGGGCGAAGCACTTGTTAAAAATAATGAAGGAAAAGCATATTTACAAATTTTTAATACAACAAATGAAGTATTAAATTTAGATATTCCAACAGTCGAAATAGAAGAAATAGAGGAAAATGTAGAACACATAAACGAAAACAAATATGAAAATGAAATAATAAACGAAAACAAATATGAAAATGAAATAATAAATGAAAACAAATATGAAAATGAAATAATAAATGAAAACAAATACGAAAATGAAATAATAAATGAAAGCAAAAATGAAAATGAAAACGAAATAATAAATGAAAACCAATATGAAAATGAAATAATAAATGAAAACAAATACGAAAATGAAATAATAAATGAAAGCAAAAATGAAAATGAAAACGAAATAATAAATGAAAACCAATATGAAAATGAAATAATAAATGAAAACAAATACGAAAATGAAATAATAAATGAAAATAAAATCAAATACGAAAACGAAATAAGAAATGAAAGCAAAAATGAAAATGAAAACGAAATAATAAATGAAAACCAATATGAAAATGAAATAATAAATGAAAAAACGAACGAAAATGAAATTAACCAAATGATAAAACAACACTTACCGAAATCTTTCAATTCCTCAATACAGGAAGATCAAGACTTCTATAATGAAAATGTAAAATTACTAATCTTACAAAAATGGAAAATAAACAAAGAACACCAAGACCCGTCAAAGAAACGACACGAATACAAGGAAAAAGATAAAAATAAACCCGATGTAAATATTACAAACGAAACATCAACTACGAAAAGGGATACTCATATGATAATACACGCTTCAGAAGAACCAAACAAACATCCCAATAAACAAAAAAAACTCTTTACATACACAGAATATTTAAACGAACCCCTAACAAGAATGAAAACAACTAAAGTATATCACATAACCAAAGAAACAAAACGAGCAAAACAAGTAAAACAGCTATTACGAATGGATCATCTAAACACTGAAGAAAAGGAAAGTATAAATAGAATAATAAATAAAAATGCAGACACATTTCACTTACCAGACGAGCCTTTAGGCTTCACACCACTTATAAAGCATAAAATAATAACAACTGACGAAGTACCTATAAACACAAAACAATACCGATTCCCCCCTATACATAAAGAAGAAATTAATAAGCAAATATCGGAACAATTAAAGAGTGGTATAATAAAACCATCAGAATCACCATATAACACACCCATATGGATAGTACCTAAAAAAACGGATACTCAAGGTAACAAAAGATGGAGAATGGTTTTAGATTTCAGAAAATTAAATGACAAATCAATAGGCGATTCATACCCTATTCCAAACATTGTCGATATACTAGACCAACTTGGAAGTGCCAAATATTTCTCAATTTTTGATCTTGCATCCGGATTCCTGCAAATAAAAATGCATGAAAACGACTCTCACAAAACAGCCTTTTCTACCCCACATGGACATTACGAATTCGATAGAATGCCATTCGGATTAAAAAATGCACCTGCAACCTTCCAAAGACTAATGGACATAATCTTATCAGGCCTACAAGGTAACGAACTTTTTGTGTATCTTGACGATATTGTGATATACGCATCATCGTTAGAAGAACATGAGACCAAATGCGAGAAATTAATGAAACGACTAAGAAACGCAAACCTTAAATTACAACCGGACAAATGTGAATTTTTAAGAAAAGAAGTTTGTTATTTAGGACATATAATCAGCGAAGAAGGTCTAAAACCAGACCCGAACAAAATCAATTGCGTACAAAAATTTCCAATACCGAAAAATCAGAAGAATATCAGACAATTTCTCGGACTCGCAGGATACTACCGTAGATTTATTGAAAATTTTTCATCTATAGCCAAACCTTTATCAAATTTACTAAAAAACGATATATCGTTCAAATGGGAACAAGAAGAAAATGATGCATTTAACACACTGCGTGAAAAATTATGCAACGCACCTGTCCTACAGTACCCTAACTTCAATGAACCTTTTATAATAACTACAGATGCATCAGGATATGCGATAGGCGCAATACTATCTCAAGGAGAAATAGGTAAAGATAGACCTATTGCTTATACCTCTCGCGTACTAAACGATCACGAAAAGAAATACGAAACGTATGATAAAGAAGCTCTCGCAATATACTATGCTATATTACATTTCAGACCTTACGTTTATGGAAAACATTTTACGGTAGTTACTGATCATAAACCCCTCACATCATTCCGAACAAAAAAAGACCCCAATTCCAGAGTTGCCAAATGGATGTACAATTTATTAGAATACGAATTTGAAGTAATACATAAAGCAGGCAAATCAAACGTCAACGCAGATGCATTATCCAGAAATCCTATAGAAATACTAAAAATTAACGAATCAAATAAAAGAGCATACCTTAATAATACCATTACTAAGATGATGGAAAATATGGGGTGGAGAGGAGCCGGAATAGGCAGATATAATCAAGGAATTAGAGAACCAATCAGAATTAAAACCCAAACCGACCGAAAAGGACTAGGATTTAATGGAGACAGTAATTATTGGATTAATTACAGCAACCAAGATGCACAAGCACTAGAACCAATTAAATTCATTAAAAGTAAACATACAATAGCAAAGAACAAAATTCTTAAACAAATACTAGTACACAGTCCAATATATAATATTCAAAAACCTCGAAACGATAAAGTAAATTACACAGGGCCAAAATACAACCTTCCGGCTGTAATACCATTCTGTACTAAATGTTATAAATTAAATCACATAGAAATAAATTGTCCTGGAATATTCGCACACGAAAAGAAAAAGGTCACAAAAACCGAAAAACATACCAAAGATGAAATAAACAATTTAGAACCTGAATGTAAACAAATCGCAAATATCACAGACTCAGCATGCCTGAGACGAAGTACAAGAAAAATCCAACCTCCCAAAAGACTAGAGATAAATAATAAAAAACAACAACAGACAAACTCATATAAAAGTGAGCACCAACAAAGAGGACGGCCTAGAACAAAAAATACGGAACCAACCAGAAAACCACAGCAAAAGGATACAAATTACAACCTAAATAACGACAATATAGACTTAGACTCAAGTAACGAAAGCAACGACACTGACGAAGAAATCACTAACAAATATAATAAACGCTGTTGCAACAAAAACATTATAGAAATTAAAAATTATATATATATGCAAAAAGACAACGTAGCCCATTTCGTAACCACAACTGGGAAACTATGCGATAATAGAAACTTAAAACACAAAAACAGGAACGATCTCCCAAAATTTGAAAACCTTACTTTGAATAAAATCTCAATATCAAAACAAAAAAATAAATACCATTTTGCACTTCCAATAGCAACAGACACAGGAGAAAGTCAATTAACAATATTAAAAAATATTAAAACTGTAATAAAATCTTTAAAAAAAGAAGCAGATAACTTAGATTTAAACACAATTAGCATTTCAAAAACTGAGAACATAATAGGCATAAACTGGACAAAAGTGAAAGATATTTTAGAACAAAATTTTAAAAACGGCAAAACAAAGATAATAATCTGCAACGGAACAATTAACCACCCTGATGCAAACGACAGGGAGGACATTATAAAAGAACTACACTCTTCACCTGTAGGAGGACACAAAGGAATCAATAAAACCCTCAAAAGAATTAAACAAAATCATTACTGGGAAAACATGAAATCCGATATAGAAAAATTCATTCAATCATGCAAATCCTGCCAATTAAAAAAATTAAGTAGAATTAAAACCAAACAACCAATGGTCATATCCGACACACCAAGAAAAGCTCTAGAAAAAATAGCAATGGATATTGTAATACCAAACAATAAAACTGAAGAAGGCTATGAAAACATCTTAACTATCCAAGACAATCTAACAAAATATTTAGTAGCTATACCTTTAAAAAAAGCCACAGCCTCAGACATAGCAGAAGCACTAACAAAACGATTTATATGCATTTTTGGCACTCCAAGAAGCATCCTAACAGACCAAGGGAAGAACTTTTTGAGCAAAATAATGAAAAAAATGGCAAAACTCTTCAATATAAAACAAATAAAAACCACAGCATTTCACCCTCAATCTAACGGCTCATTAGAACGATCTCATCATGTAATAAAAGAATACATTAAACATTTCACAAACAAACACTCTGACTGGGATAAATGGCTAGAATTAGCTAGTTTTTCATATAATACTAGCATTCACGAGGGAACTAAATACACACCTTTTGAACTAATGTTTGGTAGAATAGCAAAATTACCATCATCAAAACTTATCGAAAACGAAACCCAGGAAACATACAGTGACTATGTACAAAACTTAGCCTCAAAACTTTACGACACACAGAAATTCGCAAGACAAAATATAACAACCGCTAAACTAAAATCAAAACATTACTACGACAAACATATTAACCCAATTACATTTAATATAGGAGACCCTGTTTTTCTTCAAAAAAATCACAAAACTAGCAAATTCGATGACGAATATCAAGGCCCCTTCGAAGTACTCGAACTATTTGATAACGGAAATATAAAAATAAGAATAAAAAACGAAGACAAAATAGTTCATGCGAATCGACTAAAATTATCAAAAATACCAATATAATAAATTTAAGTACGTACAATAAAAACAAAAAAAAAAGAATAATAACATAAATATATATATGTTTAACAGGAACAGAGACAAACGAAGAACAGAAGTCAATATTACGAACAATATGAATACTCTCATAACCACAGTTCTACTACTTATAACAATTCTGGACGTTCAAGCATTTATAGCATTCGATTGCGGAGCACAGAGTTCAAACATATCCACAATCTCACTATTAAATACACAAGATTGCGAAATAGAAAAAAAATCAATCAAATCTGAAAAAATTAAAGCCCAGCTATTACAACTAAAAGAATATGAAGAAATCCAAGTAACACAGTGTAAAATAGAAATTAACCGAATCATCCAATATTGCGGAATGCACTCACATATGTCTACAGTATCAAACGGTTTAGCAACATATATACTAGAAATATCACGAGACGAGTGTGACAAAATACACAACACAGGGACGTTAACTATAAATTCCAATATATTCCTAGATCAAATAACACCTAACAAAGTTCACTCCCGCAGTTTAAACATGGCTGGTACATCTCAAGTAGATGGAAATTGTAAAGGAGTAGAATATAGCGATTCGTTTGGTTCATGGAGCAACGTGGTAGTACATGCAACAGCAAAAATATTAATTCAAAAATATCAAGCTAGAATAAATCTTAATGAAAATAGACTACACTTAAGATCAGGAATATCATATCCTTTAACAGATAAATCTTGCCTAGACATCGAAGGAGGAAATACATACTGGGACACAATCCCGAAAGACTTCTGTGGAGCTAACAAATATGACGTATTATACGAAGGATTTGTTGATAAGACTTATAATGAAGACAAAACAATAGTCTATTCACTCACAACAGACGAAATAACCTTTGCATTAGGAAAAAAAGGAAAGAAGAATATATGTGGCTATGAATTAACACTGACAGAACATCCTAAACTGATAATATTTGAATCACAAAATAACGGAGACTTCAAGAAACGCCCCATAAAAACATGGAACCTCGATATATTCTCATATGTAAATTCCAAATTTGTTTATGTAGAAAGACACGTAAGACATCAGATAAAACAACTTTACTATGACATGCTGGTACAGAGATGTGCCTTAGAAAAACAAGTACTCCACAATGCTCTATCATTAGCAACACATGCCCCAGATGAATTTGCCTACAATATCATGAAAGGCCCTGGATACATGGCATTAGCAGCAGGAGAAGTAGCATATATAATGAAATGTATCCCAGTTGAAGTAAAAATTAGAAGAACAGAAGAATGTTACTCTCACTTACCAATTACATACATCGAAAAAGAAATGTATATGACGCCCAAGACAAGAATAATTATCAATAAAGGAAATCAAATAACATGCAATAGTCTAGTACCACCAATGTATTCAGTTAATAATATTTGGTACAAACTCCTACCAAATCCAGTACAGGCATCAGCCCCAGAACAATTAAAACCTCTAACGAAGCAAACTTGGACATATATAAACCCCCAGAATTTAGCCACAAATGGAATCTACAGCCAAGAAGACCTCAAGAAACTAAAAGAACATATAATGTTCCCCGCCGAAAAACCAGCACTCCTCAATACTGTAGCAAGAGGTTTAACAGGACAACAAACAAACTATCAAGGTACATCAGTAACAAACTTATTAGACGAAAACTCCATAGGGAAAATCATAAAATCAGCATGAAACAAAACTTGGCAAAAGTTTATAATATTCGGATCAACAACAGCTGGTATAATGGGAATATTTGTAATAGTAAAAATAATAAAATCTATAATAGACACAGCAATCCATGGCTACGCACTACATAATGCTTATGGATGGTCAATCTTTTTATTAGGAGCTATTTGGGATTCTGTAACTCATCTTCTACTACACTTATCAAGGAAACACAATAACAAAAACAATAACAATGATACGAACTACCAACAAATTCCCCAAATCGAGCTTCAAGAAATAAAAATTGAACAAAACGAAACACCTAATTTAAACCTATCACAAGACACAAGAAATGTCGAAAATAACCAAATATACCCAAACCTACACAAAGAAACCATAGAAATTCAAAACGAACCGACGGAATTAAATGTAAAAAACCAATTTCCTAATAGAGAAAACAAAGCATTTACATTAAAAAAATAATAATAGTATATTCCTTATTTAATATTTACTACAAAAACTCCTTTCTATCTACAGGAATCAACAAAAAAAAACAGAACAATGAATACCACACTTTTACATTACTTATTACTCATAACCTTAGGAGTAAGAATCAAAGGCGAAACGATACTTGTAAAAAGTTGTGAAGTAAAATTTATGAAAACAATCGACTCATGTGACAGAACGTTAATAGTAGAAAACGATAAAAAAGTCAATATCTCAGTAGAATATTGCAAAAATATGCACAAGACTCGCAAAATACAACTTCTTGGAGTAGAAATCAACGATTTAGAAATAGACAAATATGCAGAAAAAGAACTAACGACATTTGAAGACTGCAAAGATGATGGAGTTAACACAGAAGTAACAAACTACCTAATAACAGCAATAATAACAGAATATGAAACACTATTAGAAAATAATAACATAATACTATATAACGGACAAGAATGCCCCGTGAATGAAACATGCTCCGACGACTATGAAGGCAGCTTTTGGGATACAATAATTACCACAACGACACCATATCCCAAAATAGAACCAACTACAGAAATAATACAAAATAGCGATAACGATACAATAATCGAAGGTATGAGACCAAATAACAACGATACACCAACAGTGGAAAACTTATCATCACAAACACTAATAGTTGTTGGGATTTACTGCCTTACCGTTACCATACTACTAACTATTATAATAGTAAAATTATGTAAACAAAATAAAAACAAACCTACAAACCAACAAAACACGTATGTAAAATTTAGTCAAGACGATATCGAAATAATGACACATACAGGTTCAAAACAAGATGAACCAATATCCGACAATTTTGATAACATCCAATTCATTCTAACTCCTATTCAAGAAGATTCAAGACAGGAACCCATATATGACATACCTAAACCAACTACAAAACTAACTAAAATTGAAATGATACGCACAAATGAAGAATTACAAAATTAAGTTAAAAATGTAATAAATTTGTTTTAATCCTTAAAGAAGTCTACCTTATTCTCACCTGACATTTCTCCTTTAACTCTATTATTTTAATAAGAAAATCCATGCCATCACATTACTGTACTACTTTTGTTTTTCTTTCTTCTTCTTTTGTTTTAATTCCCTAGCTTCATTAGTATTATTTTTCTCATATCATATCCTCTAGTTATAAGCGTTGCAAGATGGAGCCAAGCCGAAAGGCTGGTAAAAATTACCTCACCAAAAGAGAGATACATATTTTTTCTTTTTGGGAGAAGGTAGTGCGCAAGTTCTCATTGGTATAACCGAAATAACATATTTCTACATAACAATGAAGAAAACTGAAAACTCCGCAACACAAAAATTTTTTGTTTTCCCCCTTTTTTTTTCTTCTCTTCCTTTATTTTTTACAAAAAAACAACAATAGAAAGCATACAAGGGATAGCATATTTCTCATCTGTGGGTAAAAGAAGTGAAGATAAATATATATAAATCTATATATATTCGCTCATACAAGTATATGAATAATATTAATAATAACTGACTACATATACATAAATGCAAAACAGCATATGTGTATATGAAAAATCTGTTTCAGGAACACTATCTACACACGGCAGATAAAATAAACAAATACAAAACAAGCACAATAGATTTCAATTTACATCATTACAAATTTTCATAAATACAAATTTTTTTTTTTTGTTATAGAATCTTTATTCTTTTTTCTCCTCTTTAAATCATAACCAAAAAAAGAAAAGTATATAATAATATTCTGCAATTGTGCTGCATAACATTGAATTTGATGAAATGAACAAAAAGTATATATATGTAACGTATAAAGGACACAACAAATGTTTAGTATCAAAACAAATTTAATTAATTTCTAATCATTTTTTTTAGAGGATTCAAACCTCACATCACAGAAAAACGATAAGAAACTCGCCGTTAAGTTAGGCTTGCCACATTTTAAAGTGGAGTGCGAGAAAAATAATGTATTAAACTAAGTTAGTCTTTATATATATGTGCATATATTTTTCTTACACTACGTACGTAAAAATTCAAAACCATTTTTAACTCTCGTAGAGTAAATAAACTTTGCATGGTTTCCTTAGGGCTTACCAGAAAATAAAGTCAACCTCGTAAATTCGAGAAGGAGTGAAATGAGACTAGGAAATTCCAGTATCAGAGTATAAAAAATGCTAAGAAACTCGCCGTTAAGTTAGGCTTGCCACATTTTAAGTGGAGAGCGAGAAATGTACGTATTAAGAAGGATTATAATAAGTCATGTTCATTTTACCAAATCACTATTAGAACTTAAATGCTAGCAAAAACAAAAAATATATACACTAATAAAACTGAAATTATTATTTATTCTTCTTTCAATAATTTTCATACAAATATATATATATATTTCTTTTTTTTTAAGATACTCAAAATATGAACTCTCATATTTTTCAAATTGCACGAATAAGAAATACCTTTGATAATAACATGTATGCCATTTCACAATTAACAAAATAAAATAATTGCACGAGGTCAAGTTACAACTAACAACAAAACTAATAAACACATGCGAACAGTAAAAAAAAAAAAAAAAAAAAAAACAAACAATGACACTATATTATTAAACATAAATATGCGAATTGCGTTTATTTCGAAAATAAGTAATCAAAATGTTTATACTGCTCATTCGATTCACTACGAAAAATACCAATGTAACAATTACGTTATCACTAGCCCGCCTCTACAAAAATTGTAATAATAATCTATGTAAACATTTGTAAAGCCAACTACAATGACTAGAACCGGTTGATCCGTTAACCCTTACAGAAATGACAAGTCTTATTTGTTCATCACTTTTCAAAACAACCAAAAGTTACGCCTACACGAAATTTGCACAATAATAAACCAAAGCATGCAACCATACTCAAGTGGAGGGACAATCCAGCCAATGTCCGTAATACATGGAGCACAAAAGAATTTCAGAGAATTCTATCATTAAACGCAGGAGGAATCCAGCAACTCATACAATAATATATATCAAGCGTAGGAGAAATCCAGCAACTCAAATAATAATATGTATCAAATGCAGGACGAATCCAGCCAAAACAAAAGAAAAAGCACACACAAAAACCAATAGAATTTCTTTCTTTTTCGCTGCCAACAGAGATGTATTACCCATGGATCATATTCATCAACACTATGATGATAGCCATGCGAGATATATGGCATCAACACTTGTATAACTATGGAAACATGCAACCAAATGGAAAATGTCTAAACAAATGACAAAGATGAATGGTTTTATTATCAGAATCTACCTTACAACAAAAAGAAACGAAAACAATAAAACTAACAGGCGATTCATTAACAAACGACAAATAACTACTTAGTAGAAAACCAACCACTTCTTGCATGAAATCTTTAAACAATCTCACAGATCGCATAAAGTGTTTAATCAAATATGGATTCCACACATAAAAGGAAGGAAAATGTATCGATTTAAACTACGGAACAACCTAGATGACATCAATATTCCTAATCACACAAAAGAAGATATCGTCTACTAGTAATAAAATACTGCATTTCTTCTAAGGATTCATGGAGCAAAATGTTCTAGACACACGAAAGGCTAAATTCTTTGTATTACATTTCATGTATAACAATTAAAAATATAAACAAAAAGCGACTATAATGTAAGCTGTTTGTAATACCAGTGGAAATCTCATGATAGTTAATCATCACGCCACAATGCTTCCGCACTAACGCACTTACTAACGCATGTACTCACAAAGTCGGAGGGCCGACTTTCGACCGAGCAGGGGGGTGTTACGTCCTACGTAACGCACCTTATTTCAAAAATACCGGCTAAATATCCGATGCAATAGCGCGCCCGGCGTATACTAACTGAACCTCATAACAAATAACTTACCGATACCGATCGAAAATAGAGAACCCTATAATTCCTGAATTTTCACTCCCACTCACAGTTTCCTACATTACCAGTAGAGAGTAATAATATCATTAATTATTTTCCGAAATAGTCTCAACGGAAAATGTACGGGAAAATCTAAAAGTATCTTTAGAAAGTGTAGCAAACCGGACTAGCAACCCGTACCCTTGACAAACTCTATCTATTTCTAAAAAAAGTAATAAAAATTCCAAAGTACATCCGCTTTCTCACGCACACGCTTATATGACATACTTTTCTTTTCCAAGAAAATTCTTTTCAAAATAGCTTTTCATATAATATAAAAATTATAAACCAAAACTAACGAACAATAGAATGATAACATTGGTCGGATTAGTTAGATAGAAATAAATAGTATCTCATACAGAAAACACATTTATAAAATAAAATAAAACGTTTATTTATAATTACGAACAAATTCCGTTTTTTCCTTTTATTACAATAGATTCAACCACGAATTTTCATTAGTCAAACTTCCAAACTGGTACCGAACAAACGAACAAATAAACATTAGCGTATAAAACATTGTAAACACCATCTCATGAATAAAGAATGAAGCTTTTATATATATATTTATATCTATTACAAAATTGAACATCCTTTAAAATTTAGTATCTTGATAATCATGTTCTCAAATGTTACAATAATACAAAATTTATAAAAACAAACAATCATTTTAAGAATACCTCATTGTTTATTCATCTCTTGTACGAAATTCATGCTTTATATCACTATATGTAAATTGCTCTTATAAACCTTCGATTAAAATAATGTTAAATTGTACAAAAATCAACAACAGTTGTATTAAAACAATTAATGCAAAATAGTTTATTAAAAATACAAATTTACTATTAAAAACAACACAACGGCATATCAAAATTGCATAAAATCTATCGGATTATTAAAAAACTAATTTAGTAAATATTAACAAATAAATATCTCCAGTTCTATACAAGATACAACTACCGTTCATTTTTGTACGATCTTAAAATTAACATAATTGTCTAAACACGCAAAAAGATTCTATTCAATTCGGACGGAAGCTGCAAATCTTGCATTCACACGAATTTTGGATAAAAAAATCCGTGACACGACGCAACGCTTCAAAACGGAACTGGGCACCACGGGCGGTATCCAGTATAAAAACAGCACCTCCTGGACCAAAAAAAGTCAGTTAAGATTCAGCAGTCAACATCGAGCAGTTAAGCTCCAGCAGTAGTTGGACCACTGGATACAGACAGCCCAGCAGCCTAGGTTCCGGGAGTCGTCGAACCAGGATCTCATAAGTAAGTATTTCCCCTAGTTAAGATCAGGCGACTAACCTGAACCCGGACAGAGCACGGGACCAGGGCCAAATCTTTTGGCCCGGCGTTTCGATCCCTCCGGGCACGGGCGAACTCGTCTCCGCGGCAATTCTTTTTTTTTATATATTTTTTTTGGGGGTAAACTATTTCCGAAAA
The DNA here is from genome assembly GCA_030407085.1 of Trichopria drosophilae. NCBI lineage: Eukaryota > Metazoa > Arthropoda > Insecta > Hymenoptera > Diapriidae > Trichopria > Trichopria drosophilae. Next base: position 65,438,967 of record CM059583.1, on the reverse strand, counting down.
GGGACAGAGCTCGGGACCAGGGTCAAATCTTTTGGCCCGGCGTTTCTATCTCTCCCTCGAAGAACTTGTAAACCCTTTCCTCGGTTTATTCCGGAATTGGCACGTGCCGATGCGGAATCGACCCATAGGGAATTAGGTCATAGCCTTTTCACTTTTTTTTTAATATATTATTTTTTTTATAAGTTCCCGCGTTTCTCCTTCCGCGAAACTAAATTTGTCCACATTTTGTTATAGTGCCCCGAAATAATAAGGGTGTCCGGCGTCGCAAACGGGAGCGAGCCCGCAAATTATATAAATTCCTGGTGGAGCAACGCGCCCAACGAGAAGGGCAGCCAGCAGCCACCCCCGATCACAACCAGCCTCCTCCCCCGCAGAAAACAAAAATCACGCTGGAGGAATATCGGCGCCGTAACGCGATCAAAAAAAAATAAATTAAATATATAAAAAAATAAATGATCACAAAATAAAAAAACCTATAAGAAAAAGAAAATCGAGTCATTATTTATTTTCACCCTTCTCCTTTCCTTTTGAACGGATACACTCGGCGGCTCCGTCCACCCTAAAAAGAACCCTCAAATCGACCCGTCTGGTCGATTTGGCCCTTTCACGGCAGAAAGATGGCGTCCCTGTTCGGCCGCCATCCCAGCCATAACAAAAGACATTAATTGAGAACTGACTGAGAATTTTCGGAAATAAGTGAATTTTATTCTCAATTAATATCTTGGATGTTTTCTAGGAAACTGTTTATAGTGTTTAGAATTGCCCTTACAGAGCCCGAATTTTAAAAATGTTATTCAGTCATCTTTTATTTACGTTTTTTAGTGATATTTTCTACCTGAACGGCGTACCACTTTAGAACATTCTTAACCCATTTCCTCTTGAAAGTACAAAATTTAGACACAATTTTCAACGTCGAAAGTTTTGATCTAAACGCCGCAAAGCAAAATCGAGATAGTTCAAAATAGAAAGTTTCGAATCTTCTCTTCGACTCCCATTGTCATAATTATAGTTGACAATTTCAAGAAAAAATGTGTGATACTTTTTTGATTTTTCATTCTCTTCCTCTAGTTCATTTCTAAATTTGCAAAATGCGAATCAACAGCTATTATTGACCGAGAGTTATTTTATACAATATCACAATCGGTATTTTCAAAAAATCGTTTTGCCGAAAGGATGTCAATCACACACTTTACAGGTAGATTATCGGAGTCATCGTATTTCGACGAAAAGCCCTGTGTAATTTTCCATGGTAATTTCGACTTTCATTATTTTACGTAATTTCGTCGCCGTGGTCAAAATGAAGTAATCGTGCGAGGTTAAATTTGCATCAAAGCGGACACGATATCCATTAATATTTTATTCGGCATTGAAGGCATAATTTTAGTTATCGATTTGATCATTATAACCTAATGTACGACCATTTTTTAGATTACATTTAAGTTATTTTTCATCTCTATCCAAGTCTTCAAAGTCTATCTTACTTACAAGGCAATTTTTGGGTCGAAAAATGATAAATGTGACTTAATCAGGGCATTGTTACTTTACCTTGGTCAAAAGGACCTCTCTTGGTGTTTGGGTAGTGGCTAAATTTAACACTTATTTATGAAAATATGACATATACTAGAAAATGTTGACATTTCGATATTTTGATTATGGTTTATAAATACTAACAAGATGGTAATATCACCCAGTACAGTGCTACCATCTTGAAATTGATTGAAATATTGTAGCTATATTGTAATTATCCTCTTTTATTATAACTTTTAGATGATTTCCTTTTGTATTGGATTCGTTATCAGGAGAAATACTGTGTATGAATTAATTTTCATTATTGACCTCTTCCACTAACTCAGCTTCAATACCAGTAGTTTAAATTTGACAAACAGAAGATTAATTTGCAGGAATTAAGTTGTAAAGTAAAATGGCCGCGTTTATTAAATTCGCACTTAAGAAATTAAGAAATGATTCTCGCAACTTTGAGAAAGACGGCAGCCGTGGCTTTACCGACGCTGCGATTAACGTACCCGGCGATGCGCAAAACGCGCTTGGTAGCATTCTTACAGGTACGTAAGGTTCCTCATTACCGGGTTCCCTTCGCAGAAATACGATAGTGCCCCCGTCACTGCATTTATCGTTGGTCGCTTTTTGCAAAAAGGACGCGTGCCCGCGAGAATACGTATGTGAATTGGCGATTAAGGGTGATTTGGGACCTGGACCTGCTCGTCACTTCCCGAGGTGAAACACTAAACACGATAACACCTGGTCGCGTGGTAACCGGGAATTTAAAATGCATATACGTTTGTTGGAAATTTATGTCGTGCCCGTTTCGTTCGAAGGAAATCGTTAGTGGCGCTTAGCAAGTTTCGCTTTTGGAATCCAGAAACGTCTTCTTGTATGCATATAACTATTTTTACTATTAGTATATATCGACTTTTAGTGAAGAATCTTAGTTTTGTTTTTTGTTATAGTCTTGTTATTATAAGTTATAAGTAGTCCACGTAATTGAATAAGTGCATATAAATAAGCAAATATTCTCGTAGAAATAAGTGAATATGGACTTATTCTACTACCTGGACGACTTCTAAATGATGATAAGAGAATTTTCGCTTATTAAAATATAAAGAGTACTTTCACACGACTATCTTTCACTTACTTAGAGCTTTTATATTTGAATGGCGAAAAATATTCTTCATATCGTATAAGCGCGCCGATTTTTTCTTTTTATGGGATGTAGGAACAGCGCGCTATCTTATATTTACGAATCTTACATTTCCGTATTGCATTATAGAATAGTCAACTTTCCAATGAAAGGTATTTGTGCGTAGTAAGGTAAGTTTTTAGTTGTACTACACATACTTAAGCAGTAGTGCTTACTACGTAATCACCTTTTTTTGTAAATTGAAATATCCCGAGAGAAAAAGATATTACCAAAATTGGATCAAAACCTGTTAAAAATCGGTCGGATTTAAAAACGATTTAAACGACATGACGTACTGATTTTGAAACAATCCAGATTTTACAAACAAAAATTATATCTCGATCAAATTAAGAATTTATAATTTTTCATGAAAAAAAAAAACATAAGCAGATTAAAAAAAAAGCGTCAAGAGGCGGAATCGAACCTACGACCGTGGATTAAAAATGGTAAATTCTTAATTTGATCAAGAGCAATTTTTAATTGCCCTTCCAACTTTGGTTCTGGATTTTTTCAGGATCTGGACTTCATTTAGACCGTTTTTAGATCTGACCGATTTCGATCAAATTTTGATTGGATTTTGGTCATCTCTTTTTCTCTCGGCTAATCAAGATATTTTTGATCAGAAATACATAATTTTTTAATTTTTAATTATAAAATAAACACGTCAAAACGTCATTTGGCGTACAAGAATATCGCCAGCGATACGAAGGAATCATTGTATCTAATATCAGCTGTATGCTGCGGTAAACACGTGATGCGGCGAGAAAGCACGCGCATTGTTTGAGGGTTATTTTCTCGAAATCTAAAAAAGATGACACTCTCGTTTTCACATTTAATTTATGCAGTAAGAGTCAATATTTCTGTCCAAACTGATTAACAAAATTTGTTACAGTCAGTTGTTACAGTATTTTTTTTCAACAAACTATTATTACTAGCTTGAAGCTTATGAAAAAATCTTAAAAAATTAGTCTTATATGTTCACTTTTATGCATGTTACATATAAATATGAAAATTTGAAAAGAATCCATTTTTAAAACTTGTGTTGGCATGGTGCCTCGCTCGCTTCGCATGAAATTTTGTAGATTTTGCTCTTCTGAGACTATTACAAGTAGTTTGATATCAATGAGTTGCTTTCAAGTCAGTGAAAAAGTTAATACAACATTTTGATGAAATACGATTGCGAGTGGACTTTTCATAAAGAAACAAAAAAATGCATTTTGTATTAACTTTTTCACCACCTTAAAAACAATTGATTGATATCAAACTACTTGGAATCATTTCAGAAGAGCAAAATCTACCAAGTATCATGGTTATATTAGAATTTTTAGCACAATTTCAATTTTTATTGCATACCAAGCAACTGTTTTTTATCAGGTTTGGTTAAAGCACATAAAAATGGAAATTGTGCTAAAAATTCTAATACAACCATGAAACGTGGTAGATTTTACTCTTCGGAAACTATTCCAGGTAGATTGATATCAATTAGTTCCTTTTAAGGTAGTGAAAAAGTTAATACAAAACACTGGTGCAATTGGGCTCCGAGTGGACTTTCGACGAAGAAACTAAAAATGCATTTTTTCTTGAAAAGAAGCAACTCATGAGTACCAAACTAATAATATTACTTTTAAAGAGTGCAAAATGCACTTAATAACTTATCTTTATCACAATTTGCCGCCTAAATTGTATTCTTATATGAATGATAAAACTCCCATCGAAAAGAGGAATTAGCTGACTTAAATTCTTATATCGTGGATATAACTTCCATCGAAGAAAGGAATTGGATCTAAATTCTTATATCGTTGATTATTGTAATGGAATAAAGTCAAGATGTAGTATTTAAATTATTTATTTGTTATTTTTGTACATCTAATAGTCTTGAAGGCATAGACGTAGAAAATTAATTATATATCGTTCAAAAATGAAGCCAGGAAATTTTGGGTAGATATATGTTAAGCATATACACATGATAATATAGAATACTACATTGAGATTTTTCACATTCGTAACTCCCTGAAACTTCGGAAATAAGTGATTTTTATCAACCGTTTTCAATTAATATCTCTGTTATTTTCTATGATACCATCTATATAAATTAAAATTTCCCTTACAGACCCCGAATTTCGAAAAATCGGTTCAGTCACTTTTTATTTACAGGTTTTAGTGAAGATTCCTACCTTATCGGTCGAGCACTTTAGAACCCCCTTCACTAATGATTAAGTATTTTATTCAAATATTATTCATTACAAAGGCAAGAAATAAAACACCTGCGTAAAATGTGCATATAATATTTGCGTCAAATGCAGAAATTATTTCGGCTGGAACTGAATTATGTACATGTATAATAAAGGCATAGAATTGAATGGACTTTCATTGTAAATTAGTGCACAGTATTCCAATTTTTATAGGGTGATAATAATTTCTTCGTCATGGAGGCTTTACGGATAGTAACCATCCTTCGCCATACACAATTACCCTGGTAGAAATTTTGACAGTTATCCTTACCAGTTCCTGTTCAGGTAATGTAACGTCGCGGACAAGCAGGCCCTGGCCAGGAACTGCCAGAGGCCTGCCCCGTGCCTGGCCGGAGATTCACACGCCACTGGGTGTAAGCAATCATAACCTTAAAATCTTCTGCAAAACAGGTTAATGGCCAGGCACGAGGCAGGCCCGTGACAGTTCCTGGGCAGGGCCTGCTTGTCCGCGGCGTTACATTACCTGATCAGAAACTGGTCAGGATAACTGTCAAAATTTCTACCATGGTAGATAAGAGCGAGCGTAGCGTAGTGGTTAAGGCGTTAGCGTAGTAAGCGAAGGACCCGGGTTCGATTTTTCTTATTTGTTTTCGAGCGTTACTAATTTATTTTCGATAGTGTTAAATACAATAAAAGGAGCAAAAGATAATTAAACTCCATTTACACTTGAAATTACATACAATCGTATAATACATATAACAGAGAATTTACATAATTTAAAAAAAAATAGAACGATAATTCTCAAAATTTGTTTCGTTTTTTTTATAAATATTTTAGCCAAAATATTCCTTCAGCGAATGTAATATTCTGGATACAAATTTCAAACAACAGCAATAATGATATTTTTTATGTTTATTCCATTACTTTTTTTTTGCAGTGTATATCGTGAGGACATTTTACGAATATCAGCGGATTATATACCGATAATATTCTTAGTATATACTGAGAATATCTTGCAGAATATCCTAGTAATGTTCTGAGTAGATGAAAAGGGCGGACATAGGAATATTCTGAGTATATACTGAGAATATCATCGTATGAAAATGTGATATCCTACGTATATCAGAAAGTATATTATAGTATATCGTGAGGATATTTTGAGTATATATTGTGCTATCTGGGACCTAATGTAATACTAGCTGCTAACCGCCTCCATCACCAGTACTGAGTCTGCGGTACCAAAAATATAAGAAAAACTGTTATAACTGTTTAGTCATATATTCATTTTTATTAACATATTTTTACTTTACATTCCTAACATTCCCAAATGAATGTAAAAAACCTATGTAAAAAATCTGATCTACGGGTAGCATTAAACTCCTACTACACTCGCTTACTACGCTGATGCCTTTACGATTACTCTACATACAGTTGTAAGGAAGTTATTTCAAGGGATATGAAAACTAGTTATAACCGGGAGCTAGATATGAGTCTGTGATCAACGATTATTGTTCACGAAGTCAGTATCTTCCTAGTGCTGATATGTTCCAGTTGTTATTATTAGTTACTTTTTAGGCCTTGCTACTTACTCTTAGCATGGGGTCAGTGCGGATGTAATATTGTAGGTACGTATTACTGGATCAGTGACATATCACATGAATGAAAAATATTGGTTCTGCATTGAAAGTCAGTACTTAACGCCATGCTATAGTTCCCTCTTCCTTTTTCCTGGTCTTATTACACTCTAGAAAAACACTCAACCTGAATGATTCCCTCTAAAAATGGAAAATTGCATTGATGATTGAGAATATTTTTACTTGTACATAACTTCCCATGACATGGAATTTAATTATTATTATAAAATAAACACTTTTATAAAGCAAACTGAGTACGAAACTTAATCGGATATTTAAAGTAACCTCTTTAAATTTTAAAATTATTATCATTATGTACGGCAAAGTTAAGAGATAATTTCTACCTACTCGACGGAAATGATTGTTTACCTTATGTTTTTTTTTCACGCTACTCATCTGTATTTGAAAACTCTTCGAAAATAACATCGGTACAAAAAATAAGACCTGCAGGGCTGCAAAATATTCGGCCTGTTCGTGCCGTAAACACGGATCGGTCTCATCGATCGCTATAAAGAGAGACAGCGTTGATTGCAGAGCGGTGCGCGACCATAAACGCCAGTGGAATCTCAGTATGCCGTGCATTTAAGGATTTCAACTGTTGTTTTTTTTCGGCCAGCTTTCTTCGCTTTACGAGGTTTCGCCTCGCGAGACGGAAAGCCGCGAGATAATTGCGCGTAAAGAACGTCGCGTATCTCACGAAATCAACGTCGTTAATTCCCGAATGCGGGGATACCTTCATCGCCCCAAGTTCTTACTCGTGCGGTACGTTGGTTGGTCGGCCTATAATAAAAAGGGGATCTCCAGTAATCATTTTTACTTTATTTTATTTATTTTCTTGTCATTTTCATATATGTCGCGTGTATTCGAGGGCTTTCTATTCGAGGTTGCTTTCACATATATCTTTCTCTCAGATAAGGAATAGGTCACGCCTGTAGCGTGAGAGTTGACGACAATTTTTCGTAGATGCAATTACGATATACTAAAGGGCTGGAATGCCATTCCTCATCTTATTAAATGTTATAATGATCCATATTATGGCCAGGGCGTAGCGGATGCTATTCACCTTTTATATGTGGTATCAACTTCTTGCAGGTCTACAGCCGCATAATTATAGTTTTGTAGGAAGAGCTGCATCAAATTATGCATCATCTTGTACTGACCGTGCCCTACCAAGCTATTAAAATCATTTCGAACTTTGTTTTTTAATTTAACTTTTAATACAAAACAATACATATAGTTAACATTTTTTGGTTGGTAAAACTACGAAACAAACCGTGTGAAAATTGAGGTGGCGCTGTTTGTAAGATTCTTACTAGTTTAGTAATTAGGGTCCTAAACATGTAAATGTTTGGCTACTCTGGAAAAAATGTGAGCAGTGTAATTGGCTACATTACTTCCTGATCAGTTTATATTGAAAAGCTAGTCAGTTTCGATGCCCAATAATAGTTAATTAATTTTTGAAATGAAATTGGGTAATTGTCAGTTCTGAAAGTATGCCAGTATTAACTAACCACATTTTATCTGGTTTAATCTATTTTAACGAAGATTATCTAGAGTTCAAATAGGTGAATGCCCCTGTATCCGGATTTTCGATGTTACTCGGTAAATAGGTACTTTGGGGTGCCAAAATAAGGTACCCATGGTCCATATGACCAAAACACCTCTCGCACCCCTCCATATGGCAATAAACGCCTTTTTTCCATAATTATTTTTTTTTTCTAATGAATGAGTCGATCAAAAATTTAGAAGCAATTCATGAAAGTAGTGTTTTAGTGACCTTTAAAAGTGATTTTTTTGGCACAATCAAACTCTTCATGAATTTTTTTAAATTTGTTGATGAGGTGCGCCTATGTTAAAATTTGATTTTTTGAATTTTTTTTAGTTATTTTTTTTTGGTCAAGTTATTTTCTTTTAAGCATTAGCATAGAATAGATATTTTTGTCGCTCTTATTTACATTATTTTCCATACAATTATTTTACATACGTTAATTAAATTATTATATTGTTTTTTTTTTTCTTTTATATTATTTTACGTTGACTTGTCTGAACTCATATGGGGCTAAATCGCGACGGGACTTACAGTTTATGAAGGTGGAAACCGAACCACCTGAGCCTTGGCTTGTTTTTATATTTATTATGCCTTTTCTGAATTCATAATGCGCGCTTCTTCAGTAATGAATTTCTTATCGGTTCCAAACATAGTAAAAAATAACTAAAAAAATTCAAAAACTCGAATTTTAACATGCACCTCACCAAAAAATTTGAAAAAATTCACGAAGATAGGGCTTAAACCACTCTAAAAACAGATTACAAAATTGTTGGAGCCATCTCAAAAATTGTGCCAAAAGAAAATCAATTTTAAAATTAAAAGAATTTTTTTAATTGGGAAAGTTTGAGTCTATAAGGTTCACAAAATTTGTGCTTATAGGTCACCACAAGCATTTTTTCAGAATTTTTTATCGATTTATTCATTAGAAATACAATAATGATCAAAAAAGACGTTTTATGCCATGTGAAGGGGTGCAAAAGGTGTTTTGACCATATGGACCATGGATACCTTATTTTGGCACTCCAAAGTACCTATTTACTGGGTAAAATGGAAAATCCGGATAATGGGACATTTCACCTATGTTAACCCTGGACACTCTTTTTATATAATACAATATTAATAGAAGTCAAAAAATTGTTCTGCTATATATAATAACTTTGCGATTTTATTTGGATATTATAGGTAATATTTTTTAAAGCTTTTATATAAAATGCGAGTCCAAAAGTATAACGAAATTTAAAAGCAATAAAAAAAACTGTCAGGGATATACATAATGTTCGTGTTAATAAACTGTCGGTGGCAATTCAATGATTATATTTCTGTACAATTCAACAAACTGTTACATAATTAGGTACTGAAATGTAAGCCTATGATTATAAGTTTAGTCTTACCTGTGTATCACTCTCTTAATCTGAATCAGTGAAAATTTCGCCAAATAACCAGTTGATTTTACTATTTAACCAATCGAAATATTGTATTTACTGAAATTCTTGCGGAACTCAACCCTAATGCCCACTATTTCACTGGTTCTTCAGTTATACATTCTTTTAACACCGATCACTGAATATAACCAATGATTTGCTTTTCATCCTACATAAAACTGAACATATACAATTTCAATAAAGTAGATTGCAAGGCTGCAATGACTTTATTCCTCGCATTTGAGCAGGTTTTTCTGGCCCAAGAAGCTTTTATGTGGGGGACGTAAATAAATATTCTGTGTTGTTTTTTGCGGTTTCATAATCGCATTTGAGTTCCACAATTTGCCCGAAATTGTAGATACTGCAGACGTCACCGAAAAATTGAATAATAGCGATCTGTTTCAGGTATCTAATGCTTATCGTAATTCATCGTTTTTAATCATTTTCATAACCCTTAAAATTGCATGCCAGTGCTACTATATATAGTTTGTATAAAGTTATATTCGCATCTTATAGGTTCCATTTTCTTGAAATGGATTATTTTAGCGTGCATAACCCGGAAGTTGGCAGTTACATTTCAGCAGCCAGATCACGAAATTTGTTATTATTATTTAATATTGAGAAATGTTATTTTTCTGATTAACTGTTGAATTAATTAGTAAATAGACACTGTTTTCCAATAAAAACCACTGATTACCGGCACAAAGTATATGGTTTGATTCCAGTGATTTTAGTGAAATTAGCCTAAACGGTCAGTTGGTAAACACTATACTCCAGCGATAACCACGTGATTTCATTCCACTGATTTCAGTCAAATTCACTGGATCGATCAGTGCATAGACACTGTTTTGAAGCGGTAGAAATGTGATTTCATTTCAATGATATTCCAACCAATTTGGAAGAGTTCGCTGTTGAAATCAGTGTCTAATGGTAGATTCACAGCGATCGCAAATGCGCTTCGTGAATTAGCGACTATGAACTGTCAATGAATAGTTTTTCGTTGGTTTAGATTAAGAGAGCATACAGAGTATCTAAAGAAAAGGAATTTTGGACCATTTATTTCACGAAACAATTTTTTTCTGTATTAACAATAGAATATAGTCTTAAGCCATTATATTTCAAGCGTACCAAACTAATTTAGGTAAAATTTCCGAAATTCTTTGCCTCCCATATCGATGTTATCAATTGAAATATAAAATGAATTCGAAATAATCATTTATTTTTTGTAAGATGCTAACGTTTTAATTCTTTTCATGGTCTTGTGTAGAATTTAATCAACAGCTATTTAACTGCATTTTTTCTTATTGTCCTTAGGGAGATTCATATAGTCTACCAAAGGAAATACACGTTCTTGTGAGTGAAATATAAAGGCAACGTGCTATATGGGACACGTCATTGCTCCGAAGCGTCTGTTGAAAAAGGAGCGCCGAATACGCCGAAAGTCCAAGTTCTAATTCTGAATTCATTTGCTTGTAATATTAGTATGCCGGTCGGGTTAACCCGCAAATAAAGTATTCCGCGTCTGGGCAATAATGACACGCGTAAACGGAACGGGGGAACGAACTTTCGGGTGATGGAACATTGAAAAAGTAAGACGCCAAGAAAAGAAGAAAGAAGGCTTCAAAATCGTTTGCACACGACTGTCGAGTGCAAGAACTGGTGGAATATGCATGGGACTGGCGAAATGCGAGCGGGAGACACAACGTCGTCGATGCGCTCGGACGCGTGACCGGACTAAACAAATTTGCTCTGGACATTTTCGGCTCTTAACGATCCGCTCGGTCGCCGATGTAAATTAACCACGGCTCGTTCCTTATCGGCCGCAGTCAGACGAACCGCAAGAAGAGTCGATGTTCAAGGACAGAGACGGATGTCATGAAAAAGGTAGAATTAGGCACAATGGACAGAGAAGGGAAATGCCGACATCGGCGTATCTATTCGTGAAAGTAGCAAGCGGCCGACGGCTTTAAAGCTACGACTCCCACTCGCCATTTTGGGCCTAAAACGTGTTGATTGTATCTTTGAGCTCGAGACCAAGTATATATACATTTGGTTGCGGAACGGACCAAATGTTTTTCTACTTCTTAAAGTAGATAAAGGCCCAAGTCCGCCTTGAAGTCGTCACTATTTCGTATGAGACATCTTTATCTATCATAACATTTGAGGGTACTTTGGAAGATGGTTCGAAAAGGAAGCCGTGGAAATATGGTAATGCGGTAATGGATTTATCCATTTCGAATACTCAGTTTTAGGCGTATGTTTGAATTTATTTCGTTACGTATAACCCATTAACGCCCAAATGCACAGAAAATTTACTTCAGCTTCAATGCTTATTTTCAATATGAAATAAGTGTCGAAAAAAATAAAAACTATCAGATTCCACCAATTTGGAGGCAGCTCTTTCGAATGGTGGTAAGAAAATTGAAAAACATTGAAATTTATATATAATTTTGACATGTATTTTAAAAAAACATGATTTTTTCAGAGCGCATTTTTTACAAATATCAAGTTTTCGATACAATATCGTGTTTTGAATGAGCTATGATAGACGCTTGCATTACATAGTTGTACTTAAAAGATACAATGAGATATATTTGAAATTTTAGATGTGAGATTCAAAAGGGGCATGGTTTTTTTAAACTCGACTTTATTTAGTTGTAACAAACTGGATAAGTGGATGAAACAAAATTTAATTTCAAGAAACGCTAATACGTATGCTGACTATATTTGTATTACTATCATTACAGTTTATCGTTATTATGGTAATAATTAATCTATTTATTTTAGATTTACTTACACTGAGAAAAAATGAGAAATCATGTACATTGATTTATTTGATATCCATTTATTCAAAATTTAAACTATATATATTTCGATCGGATGTGAATCAAATTCAAAACCAAAATACCATCTATTTCCTGAATTGAATTACACCTCAGCTGTCGATGTTCTTTATTTCCTAAAAATACTTTTACTCAAAACCAGTGTAAAGATTCATGTTAATCAAGGAAATGCTTCCTTCCCCCAAATAAATTCCTCAGTTCAAGAACATATTCTTATGTTTTTTTTTACTTTTAAATATATTATTTGTTTTAATGTATCAAATAAATTTAAGTGAAATTCAAAATGAATCTAAAATAAGTACTTTTTATAATTGTCGTTTATCATATGTTGATTTTTTCAACCTGGAACAGATGAGTACTTAATTTAACAAAACATTGTCTTTAATTTAGCAAATATATTAATCGTAAATCGCAGTATTGTTTAAATAGGGGTGAGAGTCGTTCAAATGTATTTCAAATTTTCGCGGTTTACAGTGGACATGCCAATAGGTGATAAATCTCAGAATTGCCACTAGATGGCTTCGAATGGGAGTCAATATTCTCGCAAGAGACAAGAATGACTTCGGTATGTTTATTCTGCAACTTAATTGTTATTGCGAGCAATACGTGTATGTTTATTAAGTAGTGTATTATAAAAAGAGATCGATAGACACGACAGAAAAATATAAATTTTTAATTTAGGCAAATATTGTTTTCACGTCAAAATTTAGTTGCTTAAATGAAGTAAACGTTTAATGGACACATTTAATTATATTTTCTAAAAAATAATGTATGGATTTTATGGAAGATTTTCTGTAATTTAAATTTATTCTTTGAATATTTCTTTGTTTCGGTTTTGAAGAATATGATTTTTTAATGATCTAAATAATATAAACATTTTGAATTGCTTTATTTCTCCACGCATATGACTTTTTATATACTACGCGAAAGAAAACGTGTAGGAGCTTTATTTTATAGCGACCATTCCGGTGATTTTGTTTATATTTTGAGAGAATATAATGTAGTAATATAAATCTCTATTTTTGTAAATTGCATATAGTGATGTTTCATATAGAAGGGTGTTTTATTGATTTCAAATTCGTTTAAAATGCGACACTTATCTTATATCCAAAATGATTTGAAAATGGGGTTGTAAGTTGTTTTCCGTTACTGTTAAAATTGCTGTTGTTGAAAGCAGCGTTCTACTAGTAGATATACTTTTTTATAATAATAATATTAAAATACATCAATAAATATATATTTCATGTACGCCTTAAACGAACAAATCGTAATGTTTGTGATGCATATCTACTTTTAATTTTTGTAGCTAACTTTTTTCTGATGACAGAATACTTGTCTATCCGAAATAATGAACATTTTTCTACAAAAACTCACCAATTTTGTTATGATGGAACGATATTAAAAATTCTGGATATTTAGATCATTAAAAAATCATATTCTTCAACATCGAATCAAAGAAATATTCATGAAGCATACAATAATATGGAAACAATGCTCGGCATTAATTATGGATTATATTCTATTCAATAAAACATCATCTTTACTATGAAATTAAATCAAATATTTATGACATTCATTACTGTTTTGGTGCAATTAAGTAACGAATTGTGAGTTTCATCAGCTGATTTCTTTTGGAGTGAAACGTGAGAAGTTTTTCTATGCATATATTTTCACTATTTTTTAAAAACTATCCATAGGGTTTTATGCAATATATTTATTGTTATAAAAATCTAAATAGATTGATGAACAACATTTATTTTTCATAAAACGGTGGCTTACCTTCAAGGAATCGAATACAGTTTGAACACGAACTTTGTTGATAATCTTATATCAAATAATTGTAATAGTTTTTCTTTCACATTTTAATTAAGCTATACGACGCGTTGTATAACACGCGTAAAAGTCAGGATGAACGTCGATTCTCGAAATTAGTGAATTTGTACCAAAGTCATTTTTACACAGATGACTCATCCTCGGTATGATATAAATTCACTCCTTCCACATTAAGTAAATCAAATTTTTTCATGCGACAAGAAATGACGATATATACAGCTCTATTTTTAGAAACATCTCTGGTTTCATCGCAGATAAGCGGCAAACGTGTTGATCCATGTTCCAGTAAACGTCAATCCATAAACGTTTGGGCCTGTGCTAGCACTACACATTGAAATATATTACTGTGTTTTATTGTGTATAAAAGTTTCCTAAAATGTAGTAAGATCACGCATAGTATTTTGACGCCAATTAAATACAAATGCACTTTCACACTTTTACAGCATTATCCTATATATAGGACAGATCTTTTAAATTTCTTTAATATTATTTTACTAGGTGTATAATAAAAGTACACTTAAAAAGTATTAATATGGGGTACAAAAATGTTGGAAAATATTGCACAAAATGCAGAACATCTAATAAAATTTTATTTTTTTTACAAATCTTCCTAAGTTGGATATTACACGATAGATACTGCATATTTTTTACCGAAAACCAATATAAATCAATTTCATCGAGAAATATTCTGCACTCTTAGAATTAAACATATGCTTTCCTATACATGCTTATCATTTTTAAAAATAATATTACATAATGATGTTTTACAGCTTGTAACAATACATCACAAGTTAATACAATTCCATAATGATGATTATAATCTTTCACAGTTTATATTAGGTAACAAATGTTTTAATGAAAATGGTTGCACTTTTTTTTGCAGATAAGTACATATGAGTTCGATCTCTTTTTAAACATAATTTGAAATTAAGAAGTAAAAATCGATTAATTTTATGTTTTAATTTTAATTTTGAAGGTACACTATTATTACGTAATCGCTTGTGCAAATTATTAAACCTCCTATTACATAATATACATTTTATCAGGTAATCGTTGAATGCAAAAATCGTTTAAAATTCATGATTCTATAAGCGCAACGATCAGTATTTGAACATACTTTTATTATCGAATCCAATCCGAGTCACGTGGCGCAAATCAATCATCGCGAAATATCATCAATCTTGGATACGCTATTGATCGCGATGAAACACCTGGATGTGCCGAGAAGCGAATTTAAAGTGTCTTACCCAGAAGCTGTCGATGACAAAACGAAGATTTCTTATCGACTCGAAATGCTACGATGGTAGTAACTTGTGGTTTTTTAGCACTTCGAACAACTTGAAGAGGCGTGTCTGTCGTTGGACTTATCGACACTCGCTGGATTTATCGTCGGATTTATCCACTTTCTTGAAGAATATCGAGATTATACCATCAAATAGCATAAGTACGAAAATAATGGCTTGTGTTTCATTTAAGGTGGGTCCTAAAGTAGACGATTTAATCCTTTTTTGCCCAAAATGAGAGAAGCAAGTACGTCAATATCAGCTCAGTTTCTGCAGTAGAAAGAATTATTTTTAATTTTGGAAAATACATTTCCGAATATTTTGAAGTGTTCTCTATCGATTCCCGTCGAAAAAATGGGCAAAAAATGATTATTTCTAAAAAAATTTTGCAAAATAAAAAAACATGACATGTTTCTTAGGTCTTTTTTTTATTCTTCACGAATTTCTCCACCAAAACGGATATTAATGAATGAAAGGTATATATAAAAAGTGATCTCGATTGTTGAACATAAATAATATACTAATAAAATATTTTTTAAAAGCAATGGCTGATTCAAAATGACCGCGAAATGAAGCACGTTTTTTCAAAATAATAAATTCCTTGAATGAAGATAATACAAAGTTTTTTTTAGTTTTATAATGATAATATAAATATTTACTGGTTATAGACGAATATTGTAATAATTCGGAGTTGTGAAATTGTGATAAATCCATAATGGCAGATCTATAATGGCCACCATATGTAAATTGTACCTTTTATATGAATCGTTGTTCCATAAATGTGTTTCAAAGTTGAACATATATGTTATATAATCATGAATATTATACACGTTCTGACCTGACAAGATCAAAATGGCGGATACAATATGACCTCCGGTACACAGCATTGAATTTCATATACACTTTAACTATATGTTTTATATTAGGCATTTTTTATTTCACCTTGAAATATCCAAAATGGCGGCTTACTACAAGAAATTTAAAAAAATGTTGGCAGTATGGAAATATAGCATTTTAAACAAATTTTCAGATAAACTACCTATCTTATAAGATATTTTTTGGTACGCTAATCACGTATCTGAAGTAAAAATTTTAAAATTCAAAATGGCTGACCCAATACAGCAGCCATAGATGAGAAACTTTGAAACTTGTCTTTTGACACGCGGAAAAATTTGTATCTGTTCGTTTTCGAGGTTGCTGATTACGTATGTGAGGTCAACATTTTTAAATTCAAAGTGGCTGGCAAAAGATGATATCCGTGGTGTTGCTAGGTTCAGTTGAAAATTTGTTTAAAAGTCTATATTTCGATACTGCCAAGATTTTTACAAAATTTCTTGGCATAAGCCGCCATTTTGGATATTTCAAGTTGAAATAAAAATACCTACCTACATATCCTTTAAGTTCGAACATTTTATGCACTTTTTATGCACTTTTGTGGTCATATAAATCACGGTATCGACATGAAAAATGAAATTTACAAATGACCCTCAAAAATGTTTAACATACTTTTGCCAAAATCAAAGGAAAATACTCAGTTTTTTCAAATTATGAAGTCATCATTCGAAAGAGCATCCTAACTGGTAAATAATGCACATTCCGAACTGCCTGTTTATTATTTTCAGTTTGAAATATGTGGTGGAAGTTGTACATGGGAAACGTACATTTTGGCCATTATAAGGGGTAAGTATAGTTCGGTATTATAAGAAATAAGTGAAGTAATGCCGAGATACGTAATATATGACGTCTATTCAGATTATAATAAGTATAATATGACAATCTTGCATGCGGATTAAAAAATATAAAAACCTTATGCTTCGATCAGAAATTAAATTTAAAAACTATGCTTAATTTAATATTTGAACCAAACTAATTTATAATAAACAAAATTCGAAAAGAATGACTACAAACTGATGAGATGCGGAATGCTCAACATGTTCCATGACTTTGTTAAGCGGTCAATCTCTTATTCCCTTGCGTCAAACATTACTGGGGGTATTCAGAAGTACGAGATAAGCGATAAACATCCGAGTTGGTTTTTTGCAGTCGCAGCATTTTAATTTGTTTCGAGCACATGCAACAGTCCGAGACGTTTCCACGTGATGCTCTCTAGACTTCCATTATCGCATCAATATTATTGTGACAACTTGGCATCTGTTTATTTCCACTCTCAAGTTGATCTCGATGGAAAGGAAACAAACTTTCTACTAATATAAAAGAGCGTTTTTATCTCATTATGGAAAATTATATCTATTTGAAGTTGCAAAGTTTATTAAATGATATGTGGTTTCGATAAGATATTCTCACTCTTTTTTTGCAAATAATTTATCAGCGACAGATACCGAAGTTACATTTTTTTCTAATAAAAAATTATCTCTGACGTCATACAGCATGCAACAGAATTGTTTGTTGACCTTTTCATTCATGAAAAATAAATTATGTATTCGGAGTATATTTTGGAGTGAAGATTATATGATATCTCAAAGGTTAATGTTTTCTTCTTTAGCTGGTCAAAAGTTTTATGTATATTTAAATTCGCATAATATTTACTGTATAATAATACATCTACATTTAGAAAAAATGTCTAATTAAAATTGCCAGACGCATTTATAGTTAAAAAATTTCGGATTATGTTCATGAGTTACTAAAAAAATATTTACGAGAATGATTTGTGTCTCTTCTGATAGGCTACATGCATTGCAATTAAAATTTTCTGATTAAATTCACGGGACATATGGATGAAGATTATATGCCCCACGGAATGTATATGAAATGCAATTTTTCTTATTTATGTAAGGGTGAGTAGATAGAATAAAATGAGACTTGTCTCCTAAGTCAGGAGTGGTATAAACTTTTTTATTAACTTCACAAGATAAGTGGAGGAGTCTGCATTTATTTTTGCAGTAATGCAGTATGCAGTGCACTAATCTCAAGTGGAGTCGCAATTTTGTTAAATTTATGAAGAATTTCCAATACATATCTAGCAAACACAAATTGTGAAAAGATATCAAAATGCTGCAAAAATGACGATGACGCACTAATCTTATTTTAATATGATTTTTTAATTTGTTCTAATATTGTTTAAGCACAACATAGGGTTATACGATTCTAAATCCAAATTGGAAATTTTAATTTATAAGAAAACTGCGATCTCGATGTACATCGCATAAAGCGAATTTTACTAAAAGCACTGGAAACGATTCTGAGGCATAATTAAACGTATATGAAATAATCTGAATGCTCTTGTTATTTATCATTTCTTTTATTAATGTTCTTCTGAACTTAATCTGTTTTGTTTTATGCAATGCGTAATATGATGTTCTTTAGAAAGAGTCGCGAGGAACTAGTACAAATACAATATCTATCCACCTTCTTAGATAATTTTTAAAATATTTATTTTATTTTTATTATACATTATGCCTATATCAAAATCAGCTGACAATTTTCAAAATTTACAATTATCTTTCATAACTTTCGTTAATGATGAATTTGAAAAGATGAAGTAAGGAAATATGCTATTGGAAATTCAATTTATAACCAGAATTATGTTACGGAAAGATAAAAACTATTTCGACCTATGTCCGTTCTCATTTTGGTAATGTGTCGTCTTTGACCTACCTTGTAAAGTTTCGAACTGTATTGCTTCGCTCGTTACCAGATCCTTATTTTTCGCCAGAATGCGCAATGCACCTTTTTACTCACAAATGTGAAAAACATTTTGCACGGGTTTTTTTCATTATTCAGAATACCAACGATATACAATTTACGACCGAAACACGATACCTATAAGTGAAAAACTCGCACTTGGCAGTGTTCGAATGGTCACGAGAGTACAGGACCTATACCGAGACGGTACTTGTTGAACCAACTGTTTACTAATTAGAATCCAGGTCCTCATTATACGGGAATCGAACGGCATTCTTTTATAAAAGCACCTATGTGATCCCTTAACGGAAAACAGAAATAAACGCAATCTTTTTCTTACGCCTCGGTGCTTTCTCAGCACTGCTTCTTTGAAGTGTAACATAAGTTGCCGCGATGTTCTCAGTTTCTTCTTACTTTTTGATCTCTTTTTATACCTCACGATGCACCCAACCCGCATGTGCAATGATTCTGATTTTTTAATATATTGCAAAAGCACAATTATGTTACATGGGCAAATCCACAGAACTTTTCATTTTTGTGAAATACTCATAATTCCATAATTATTAAGACTTCAGGAATGTTTAAAGAATATACTTATTTCGTATTCCAACAAAGACCTTTATTAATAACATTTGTAGAAAAAAAGGCGTGCCAAAGTATTTTTATGTAATAGCAAGAGTCAGTCAAAATTTTTAAACTTGGAAATTGCAAATGAAATAATCAAATTTAAAAAACAATCCCATATGCTAAAACACACGGCCCCGAGATTGAGGCATTGATGTGATGTTTGACTAGTAATTACACATACTAGAAAACAATATTATAAGTCACACTGATGTGCGCAAAGTTTATTCTAAGATTTCAGCATCCGTTAGACATGAATAAGTTTTTGAGAAATTCACATTTTATTTATATTTTATTGTTCCAAGATTGCGGCCTGCAATAATCCAACGAAATAATGGATGCTTTTTATTCCTGAGATAAAAATGAAGAAATCTAGCCATATTACGAATATGTGCTCGTTGTAGATCCATGACAAGATAAAGTTGAAATAGATAATAAAATTCGTGCAATCATACAAAATTTCACATTGTCATAGAGCACATCTCTAACAATTTTTGATCTGTCAATTTGTGATCCATCAATCGACCATTTATTAACAGAAATTATGTGGGCCGCAAATAATTCTTGTATGTTGTTCGTATTATTAGAGAAAATGTAATTAATAATTTAATGAAAATAAATTCAAAATTATTAAAAATACCTATGTAATTCATACACATTCAAACGGCCCACAATAAAAAAGTTACACAAGTATAGATTATTTCTCTTAGAGGGGTACGCAAACACATATGTGAAGGGGGAATAGTGTGCTATTAACAATTTTTCTCAACACTTTTTGAGCAAAAGTCAAAAGTTCTGTTGATTTGACCATAGATGCACACATGGTATTTATTTATTATAATAAAAAATTAACACTTTTAGACATCAAAATCCGTTTTTTATTATCTATTCTTTTAAAAAGGTCGTCAATTTATCCTTATTAATCTCTGACTTGCAGATAGTTTCAGAATCAGAATGCTGAAGTGGAATTTCGGAGTTCTCCATACATTTATTTCCTTCATTTCAGTAGAGTAATGGGATATGTTTACGGCTTGATAAAGATGTTTAGGCTCGAAAGAAGTGCCAAAATATTGACTATATTGAGTCATTTATTTAATTTTATTTACTTAATATGTAAAAACGGTTTCAATGATTTCAGGATTACCTTTTGTATTAAATGAAATACAGTCTATAAAAACATAATTTGTGTTTGTAATTTACTTAAAAGAGCTTCAAAACGTATTTGTAATCATGAAACATCATTTACTCATTTTCCAAAGGAATTACACTGGATTACGAAAAATGACTTTTATTCTGAAAAATTATATGTCAGATCGAGATTTTGAGAAAGTCGCGTTCAAAAACCCTGTTTTTTGCAGTTTTTGACCACGTGTAGAAAGTGAAGCAGATTTTTTAATAGTTTGTAAGTACGCTTAAATTAAAGCACGAACCTTCAGGTAAAAGAATCAAATCGGAAAGACAGTGAATCAATCATAGCGTGTGCCTGAGTGAAAAATGTATATTCTACATGAAAAACTATGAGTGATTTAGTGTCTTGATTCATTTAGCTGCAGAATTGAGCTTTAATTTAAGCCTAGTTAGAGACTTATAGCCAATCAGCGTCACTTTCTACACGTTATCAAAAGCTGCAAATAATAGGGTTTTTTTGTTGTAAATAACGAAACACAAAACACGAAAGATTAAGAGACACGTCTTGTTTAGCGGCTAAGAAACATATTTAAGGAATGAAATACTTCCCCCCCCCTGGCCCAATTTTATTTTGGGAATAGTTTACTCCCTACTTTTCATTCCCCATTCAAGACGTCCAGACCGTTATTCTTCTTCTATTGTTAGATACGTTCGTACCAAAAATCATTAAAATCGCTGAATAATCTACAAATGTATCGCCATTTTTTTATTTGTGTCCTAATTTTGGGGGAGCTGTTTCACCCCCTACATATGTTTTTCCACCAGTAAAACCAGTACGTGTCACATAGTTTTTTAATTTTCAGAGCATATGCAAATTTCATAAAAATCAGTTTCACACTTCAGTAGGTTTACTTGTGTCTTGAACCTTAAAAACTAGATAGAAATTGTAAATTGAGAAACTAGGTCCAGAACCTGGGGTCGACACGAATCCATGTATTTTCCAATATTTTCTAAAAATTAGTTTCTCTCGTTTTCCTATATTTTATCCATTTCTAATCCATATCAATTTTATAGTTTATTTTTTATTTTGTATTTTTATTAGTGACCATCGATACTAGATTAAACGATATAATTTTGAAATGTCGATAAAAATAATAATATGATTGCAATTAATGAAATTCAAAGTAATGGTCGAGATTTCAATATAATGAATTTCAAAAATTCTTACATATTTCCCTGAAGTACAAATTTAAAGGTAATTTTGTCAGCAGTCTATGCGCAATGTGAACAATTAAGTAATTGTGAAGTAAGCGAATTGAATTTCCTCGAGTGTCCTACTTTTGCCGTTTCACTAAGCTTCTTTTATTTCCGGTTTCTATTAGCAGTGCCTAGGTGGTATTAAAAGAAAGTATAAAATAAATAATTTAATTTTTATTCTTATATTAATTTGTCAAGAATTTGAATTTTAGATATGAATTTTAAATATCAATTTGTAAAAAAAGGGAAAATAACTTTTTTCTTTTCCAGAGTAAGTATCAAATAAGTTTATTTCTTTCTACCCATGAAGTAATTTTCACAGACTTATTTCTTCTTTAGAATTCTACGTATGTTTGAAAAAAAAGTAAATGTTGTAAATGAGCAGAAAATTGTTGATTTTTTTTACCTTCGGAAGCACCGCCTGCGTATGCAGATTTCGACGGTTGCATTTATATGAGCGTTACAGTCGAGCGTAATTCGTGGTGGACGTCTATCCGCCGGAAGTATCGTGACGATATGTCTCCCATTCACTTACGTACGTGCGCATTTCATGAGAACTGTGGCGATACGGAAAAGGGTCATGTGAACGTGTCATGGACAAGTCAGTGCACGCGTTTACTTCCAACCTAATGCTGATTCTCGTGGGACTATGTCCCTAAACTATTTTTGTTTACCAGCACATTTCTTCTGATTTAGACATTTAATTATTAGTCACGTTTAAATATATTTTTTGTATACTATTTTTAAAGTATATAAAATATTCTACCATCAAAGATTGCTATTTCTTTGACAGACTTTGAATTTTTTTTATAATATATTTATTAAGTATATGGAAAGGGTTTTAAACTGTAAGAAAATATTTTGTTCGAGTTGAGCAAGTAACTGCAATTCAAATTTCCGACTTAAAAAATACTGTTACTTATTAATTTCTTATATCGTTTGAAATTTAGTAGATACAATAAACTTTCTTGTAATCTGTATACAGAAATTAACATTTCGGTATGAATAATGCAATAGAAATTAAAAAATTATTTTGTTATATCTTCTTCTACACCTGATAAATGTTTCTTATTTTTAGTAGATTTTGCAGTCTTAAATATAATATTATTTAAATATCTTTTTATAATTAAATATAAAAAGTACTCAAATCTCTGATTTTATTTGGTAAAAGACGAATCGTTTTTGAGGAACAATAAATTGGCCATAATATTGGTCATGTAATTTTAAAAATTGCTAAAACTACTGAGGCTTTCGTAAAAATGCATTGTGTTGGGATACATTTACTTCGGATTTCAACAATTTTTCATATGGAATATTATACTGTCTCTATTTAATGAATTCAATTATTCGAGATAGAACACTGATTATTTAGTTAATTACAACAGAAATGCACAATCCATTCTGTTTTGAAATGTTTTTCAAAAATGTATAAGAACATTTTTCTGCACACGTTTATGTATAAAATTCGATTTTCCGCACGTTTTGTTGTGAGTAAAAGTCGATGTTAAAAGGCAAACATAAACTTTACCCACTGTATTTTACGTCACGCATGGAAAAGTCATTCATAAAGTAGAATATATGGAATTCAAATACGCGCGTGAAGTGCACGTACTTCTTGCATAATATATACTGTTTTGTCATAGTCGGTGCGTAAAATCCAATTTTATGGCCACGTTTGCGGAAGTAAAATCGCATTTTACTTTTACAAACATTACATGAATAGAATAGGAGTTTTTTACTCTTTCTTGTTTTAATTTGTTGGCAGAAGTTCGTATTACGGTTGTGAGCTTTATTCCGAAAATTATGCGTCTCGATTTCATAGTGACGGCTACTGCAGCCTATGGTACGTCAAATCATTTTAATATGATTAAATTTTGTTTTTCAAGAGTGCCTATTATTACTTAGTACATCTCAAGAAATTATTGGTTTCACTTGGTGTGATTAATATAATGCAACGTGTATGCTGTGTACTGAAACAATTCTTAGTTGATTTGACGACTTTTTAACTACTGAAAGTATTTCAATAGGTCCTGAACGGAATTTCATAGGTTATAGTTACAGTCATAAAGGAATTAAATCAACCAAAAAATGTTGTTATGGAAACAACATTTTGGCAATTAATTGTACTACATTTAAAAACATTTTTTAGAGTTTAACTACCTAGTACATTTGAAAACTATTCAGTATGCTGCAGCGATATATTTTTAATTGAATTTAGCAGAACTACATTTGTAGTTGATTTAACTTCTTTACGGTGGTAACTGCAACGTAGTAGTCAAATCAACTAAGAATTTTTGTGGAAATCTTTTATAGTGGAATTATTTTTAGTACAGCTATTGGCGATTGCATGTTTATTATATTATTGCATGCCTTTTTGAGTTTTATGCATAGTATCGCATTTCTTGATCTCCAATCGTTCGGAATACTGGTTCGTTTTCTGGTTAAATAATATCAACTTAAGTAAATATAGTAAAACTAAGAACGTCAACAAAGTTATACTAACAAAAAAAGTATTTTTTTTAACTATGCTCTCGACTCAACTTCTCAATGGTAGTTGAATTTCTCAAGTAAATTTTTTCAGTTTATGTTAAATATACTTTACTTGCTTACATATATTTTAATGTCTACTTTAATGAAATAAAGACATTATTATTCTGAACTGTTACTGTGAAATTGGAATAACCGAAAGTCCCTACGAAACTAATTATCAGCCTATATCTATTACTATCGCGGATTCAGTCAGCTGTATAGTAGGGGCTGCTAATTAGTGCACTAATAATATATGCACTGATTGGCAGTGATTTTCGATAATTTAGTTCTAGAGGGTATATAGTATTTTAATAAAATTGATAATATCATTTCAAAGTATAAAAAATAGGAAAATATGCACATGGTTTTTCTCTTTTGTTAGCACTTGATAAAGTGCATTCTTCCGCATTGAACTAAATCCCTTTATTATTTTAAATTAAATTTATTTTCTGTAACAGAAATATATTAATTTTCCTTATCTAAAATACATGGTTACAAAGTTAGAATACCTGAAGCTAATAATTGATAAATTATCCCTTATGTGCTGAAGTACTATGTTGAAGTATGGGTTAATATTATACGGATATTTATATTTTTATTATAATACTAGTAAAGGAAACGCGTTTACAAAGTTAGTAACTGAAGGCGATAAAATATTCCAGAAGCAATAAAGGAGCAGGCATGCGTTCATTTGAAATATTACACGGTATGAACCTAATAATTACGAATGCAAAACAGCTATGTGTGCTCCCAGTCAGGTATGAATAGCAGGGAGAATAAAGAATCTAAAATCTTAAAGAGCTTGCTATTCATCGAACACGTTTTATTATAGAAATTAAATCGCAAATTTCAATTCTCGTGTAAACTGGAGTTACGTTCGTTATAAAAAATTACTTTTTTTTCATTTCACACTAAACAGGGAGGTATTTAGTCAGTTAATTAATCAACGATATGCAAGAAATACTAAACCGATAATTCATCTAATAAAATGACAAAATGATGATGAAAAAGGACTCTCGATGTATTCTAGAAGAAGAAAGATTTATAGAACACTCATTTGAATCAGTTTAGTTGAGTTTGATTAGTAACAAGCAAATATTTAGTGTTCTCTGTAGATTGATTGGGGAATCAAGAAAATAGTTACATTAACAAATTGATTAGTATTTGGTCCTAATTATTTGGATAGTAACATACATTTCTTTCTTAGCTGAAACTATTTATGTGGCCACTTCAACCCATTTTCTTCCTGGATCTGAGAGCATTACTTGAGAAGAAATTAAAGATATACTTTTTTAGACGATTATATAAAAATGTTATGCAAATTTGTATTAAGATAACAAATTTATAAAAATCTATATGGCTTATCATCTATAGTGATGGGGAAAATTCCCGGAACGTTCAAAACCATCGAAATATTTCGACATTATATATTATATAATATTCGAAAACTATCGAATTTTCGACATTACAAAAAAACGATGAAACACGTTAAACGATTTTCAAAAAAGTCTCTTTTTTTGGAGTGTGCGACCACCACCTTTAAGGGGGTACGTGGGGTTTGGGGAAGGCCGAAAAACTTAAATGACAACATGAGGCGAGTGGAGATTCATTTGAAAGGTCTTTTCGAAATTTATGAAACTTTAGAGGGTAATAACGACTTTAATTCGTGTCTATATAATTGTATACAAAAATATAATTTGATTAATTTCAAAATTCAAGTACCAATACCACGGTATCCATTGGCATATGTTAAATAATTAATTGCATTAACTAATAAAATAAATGTACTTGGTTATGTACAATTTTATATGCTGAAAGAAAAAATTGACCTTCTCTTAACAATACTGAACGTTGTAATGAGTTGTTCGCGGAATGAAGTATTTGGTGAACATTGCAAAATATTTTACCAGTTTTATGTACTTTTATGTATTTGATTGACATATTAATTTTCTCTATGTATTTAGAACTCATATATACCAAATTATATTAAAATACAAATTATATGCATATCAAATTAAATATACCAAATATCAGTTTTACTGATTATTTGAACGTTAAATTAATTACCCGTTTTATTGAATTAACTAAACATGGTGTTAGTTGTATAAAATAAAGAAATGTATATTTTCAGTGAAATGGATGGTCTCAACAAAAAGCACTTATCTACTTTGAAAATGTAGCGCTAATCAATATTATTTTAATATCACATATTATCATTTGTTAGAAATTAGCAATGTGGTTATTAAAACAATAAATACTAATTTACTGTACGTGAATCTAGCCGAAACTTCTTCGAAATAACTTTTTGCCAGCAATGTGGTTAAATTATTTATTATATTAAAATAGTATAACACTCTGGTTTACTTAACCTGTGGTATTCCGGATGTCAACAAGGGAACGAGATCAACAAATCATGAGTATATGATCGGCATTTCAAATTTGCATTGAAAACCTAAAAATTCGTACGAAATTACGCACTGTATCGTCGTTGAATAACCCCTTAGTTTTATAAATAATGTGCATTCTCCCAACTAAACTGTTCGGTTCTATTAACGAAACTCGTTTTGAACTTACCATGAAATTATGTTGTCTCTGCGAAATACATTCGTTCTGTATGCAATGGAACCGCTTAGTTTTTCATAACCGATCTTTTTCTATGGGAATCAAATTGTATCCAACCATACCGGTTTGGTTTCACTATTCTTCTATTTTCATTCTGTGTAATATCAGAATGTGAACCATCATGTAATATAAATATATCGGCGTAGTATTAATCTTTTAAGTGTGTATTTATACATGGATTTTATTATCATTATGGAACAGTCGCAATAAATCAATGTGAAAATATTAAATGGCAATAATGTATTTTTATGGGAACAGCTGATCTTCAACGTTCGGTTAGTTTATTTTGTAAATCGGCTTACGAGATCAATAAAACTAAATTCTCTTTATAACTGAATTAAATTCGAAACTCGTATTGCGAATTCACTTACAGCGACGAAGGTGGTCGGAGCGAGCGAACCTGTCCAATCATAATTGAAACGCAAAAGTAAGGAATGCAAAATTGTGAAAGAATAATCCTGATCGGATAATACGGTAATGGTCAATTAATTGCCGATCGTATAACATAATCGGAATTACAAATTGTAATGGGCGGAGCAACGATAGGAAACGCAGCCGTGAGATGGGCAAAAAAAATTGTCCCGATACGGACGTCACCTTTTTGTCGGCTTGAGCTGCTTTACTTAATCGATTGGGATTCGAGTCTGGTAATAAAGAAGTGAACATACGGAAAGGTTATATTTATGTACACACCATATCCCGGAGCCACCCTATGCAGGCGTAATCGGCTTCGTGCGCAATTACAGCGCACGAGCGGAATTCCTATTTTGATTTAAGCGGACGCTTTAAACCAAGTTCACGGAATGCGATCGAACTAGCTCGGGTATAACGCAGCGGGGTATTCCCCGAGCGTAATGTAAGAGCAAGCGTCGCGCGCCAATCCCCACTACGACAACCGTGGCCGTGCGCTTCGACCCGTGCCGCTTTATACAGCTTTCGCATCAAACCACAAGTCACTCCGGCGACTCTCGATTGTCGGATTGAGTTATTTGCATTTTTAGCTCCATCTTTTCCATTCGGCACGGTACATTCTCTGCTAAAATTTTATGACTGATGCTAAAAAAGTTTACACTTGTATATTACAACAATTTTAAGAGATACATGTACAGGCAGGTTTGCCACACTGATAAAACTTCTATCGTGTTATCTCTAAATAGAAATTGGTCGAATTTGACTGCTTTTAGGTCAATTGCTACTATTTAACCCCGTCGCAGTCCAGACCAAAATCTCATAAGGGGGCTAAAAATGTCGGCAACTTTTTAGAAAACTGAAATTTTCGCTATATGGCAGATCCAATATGGCCGACGTTATTTTTAAAAATTTATCATATTCATTGAAAATTTGTGACTTGTAGTTTATTGATGTTTTGGATTATATTGGATCCGCCATTTTGAATTTTCTAAATCTGAGTTCAGAATCGTAATTAGTGACTCCGCAAACCACCGAGTGACAAGTTTCAAGTGAATCTTTTGAATTTTTGAAATGGTCGTCCGCCATATTGGAGCCGCCATTTTGAATTTTCAAAATCTAAGTTCGGAACTACCATTTTGAATTTTCAAAATCTGAGTCCAGATTTGTAACCAGCGACCCAGAAAACTTCCGAGTATCAATTTGTGGACAAATCTGTGTGCTTTTGTAGCCAAAAATCAGCTTGCGTCTATACACGTCATCGACAGTTTGAGCCCTCTGGCACCATGGCGTGTATACACGTCATCGACTGCCAAGGGGTTAAAAAATGGAAAGGTATACAACTTACACTCTGAGAGAAAAAGATTGTAAGCAGAAATATGTTAAAATTCTTCTTGTTATGGTTAATATACATATAATAATGAATTGAATACAATCTATGACGTAGTCGCAGAATTGCTACTTTGAACCATCAACTATCTGAATATTGTAAACAAAGGAACAAAGTGGTATATTATGAGCAACAATATTATTGTCGCTTGTACCAGAAGGTCAGCTTGGCTGCAATGAAAGTTCGCGAGGAGCCACTAGGAGCGATTCTCCCATCTCTCAATTGCTCCCCCTCAGGTGGAAAAATTGGTACAATGCCAGTATTAAATACTGGCGTAATACCGGGCCGGTTGTAAATTATTGTGAGTTATGCCAGTACAGAACGCCAACGTTGGCGCAGTGTAGGCTTTACCCACTCAGTACCAACAATGTACTCGCATATTACTGCCCCACTGGCTTCGAGTGCGGGAAAATTACTATCTTATTTAGAATCCTGATAATAATTATCAAAATCATTTTCGATAATTTCGTACGAAAACCTGAAAAAAATTTTGTTAAATCACAAAAAAACTACACTTTATATAACTAAAAAAAACAATTTTTTGAATTTAAACAATAATTTCTTGCATTTTATCATGAATTTGTCTCAGTCTAAATACAAGTTTTTTCTTTTTTAAAGTATTTTTTAATTATTTGTGAGCGTTAAAAATTGTAAAAAAATCCATAAAATATAAATCGATAAATATAATTTGCAATTAGGTCAGTTTGGAAAAAAGCATCAGCTGTAATTCGCCTCTTGACATATGTATCTGTAACTATAAGCATGTATTATTGGACAGATCGTTACTTTTATATTTGCCAATAAAAGCGTTAATAATAATAAGAAGAAAAAGAATTGATACGAAAATCAATTAATTTAACTGGGTAAAAATTTATTCGAATTTTT
Organism: Trichopria drosophilae; assembly: GCA_030407085.1. Lineage (NCBI taxonomy): Eukaryota > Metazoa > Arthropoda > Insecta > Hymenoptera > Diapriidae > Trichopria > Trichopria drosophilae. The sequence continues at coordinate 65,409,029 of CM059583.1, read as the reverse complement.
TGGAACTTCGTACCAGTACTTGATCAATGATAAATTTCCACTTGGACGGTAGAAAAACTGCTTCTGTTTTATATATTTACAGGCTCTAAGGAAGATTTCAAAACGGCAATTTCATATGTATTTTATGTAACACACATTAATGTTACGCTCATGTACAAATCATGGGCTTACAGCGTGAGATACCTCTGAAGATGTACATGCAAAAAAATTCCAACAAAAAAAAAACAAGTAGATTTACATCACACAAACATTATTTTTAATATTACTTGTGCAAATTACGTTCTCTGAATAGGGAGTGTTCAAAAATCTTGTTTCTATTTCTGGTAGTGTTGCTCTTATCGTACACATCTAGTGTTAAAAAAATGTTAAAAATGTAATGTATGATAGTTTATTAAATTATTTGTAAATGTGAAAATATTATCGTAACTCAAGACATGAAATGTTGAATAAACTTATTTTAAACAATTTCAGCACATAATAGGTTTCAACAGAATCCAAGGATTTAAAAAAAAATATGTTCGCTATATTGAATCCGACATTTTGAATTTTAAAAAATGGACTTCATATTCGTCATCAGCGATCCCGGAAACCCGAGTGTACTCAAAAATTTTGGAGCTTAAAAAATTCTTAACATTTGTTACCCTCATTTCAAATTTTTCTCCTCACAGCGAATGGGTTAATACAAAATATGATAGCGCAAGTACATGTTCATGAATTAGTAACCATTTTTAAACCAAGATTATTACCTCAACTACCACTGTACTGTAAAATCCAGTACATTGCAAGCCCAAGCTGCTACATCTAATGTACAACATTTCTACTTCGGCTCAATTACTTAAAGAATACAAATACTATGTGCACAAAAATAATTTTGGAAATTGGCGAGTTTCACCCGTTTTTTCTAAAGTAATAATGAAAAAGACTAGAAACTCGCAAATTATTGGCCATAATCTCGAACAAATCTTGGTCAGAAAAAATGGCAAGATTCTATAGGCAAATGAACATTGTATTACCAAAGGAAAACCAGCCAGAAATATTGGTCAAAAGTTGGCTTAGAAACTAGTAAAGCTGGGGACAATAACATCAGTGAAGCTTCAAAAGCTGTCAAGATATTGTACTTCTGAATTCAATTAAAGCAATCATTTTTTTATATATGAGAAATGTATTAATTTCTTACAAAGCTTCTGTAAACGCGAATATAAAAAATGACCTCTTCAAAAGTGGAAGGGGACACAAAGAAATAATTTTCATTACAAGAAACGAATAATTAATTTGGCTTCAAGAAAGGAAATATTAATACTAAAGGAAACTGGTATAATACCGGCAAACCTTCGGAATGACTGTACCACCTGGCATAATATATTTCCTACGATCTCTTATCTGGTTAACTTTAAAACACATCTCTCCAAACAAGTTTTTTTTTGCATTTACCGGGTAAAGTACTGATCTGATGAAAAACGCTTCAAACAAAAAATAGAGATAGGAACATTCTCTACGGTTGTGTACACTATTTTTATTAACTTTTACATATGATCGAGAAAACAGGAGTGTAACAATATAATCTCGAACTGATAGTATTCAAACTCCGCTAGGTGGCGAATCGCAACTCCGGGAATGATTCCGGTTTTAGTCGCAATGATTTCGGCCCCTTGTTAGTCATTAAAATATAAAGTAAAGATATCATGCATGCATACTAAGCTTATTATCAAGTGTGCTGTTATTAAGAGATGTTTTATTTAGATTGCAAAAAACTAAATTTCACGTAAGTGTTATTATCATGCTGTTGTTATTTTTTCAGTTTTCTGAAGTTGTTGTCCATTATTTTCATCAGGTTCGTTTTCTGTGACCAAAATACCTAAGAAACCAACTATCAGTACCAAAAACATCGAGTAAAATAATTTAAATAGAAACACGACCTAACTGATTATTATTAACAACAAAATTTTAGTCTGGATTGTGTCATATTATTTTTTATCATATAACTTTCCACTACAGGAAAATAGTATTTAAGTTAATGACAAATCGAATACTTCCAGTTCCCTGGACATGATTTTTAAACATACCTGCCTTAGCTCTCTTCTTTTCGAGAAGATTCTCGAAAATTCTGACAATGATCGATTAGGTCTTTTTGCTACTCATTCCTTCATCAGTTTCAAATTTGTTGTACATAGATGCTTATCGGGATAATAAAGTACATTCATATATATTTACATATTCATAAGTTCCGGGTGTATTTAAACGACTAGGAAGATGTACCATCATATTCGTTATAATTAGTGGATAATTTATGTTAGAAATCAATTAGATATGTCAGCACCTGTTGTACCAAATATTGCTTAGATCATATAAACTGAATTGTACTTTCTGAATCTTTTATATTGGGAACTTGATTCGTCACTCTGTATGAAGTAAGAAATCCACTCTTTAAAAATAAAATTGCACTTGAACCGAGTGAAAATTCATTATTTCACAAGAGTAACTCAATTTTAATTTAATAAAGAGCGAATTCTCTCAAATCAAATTGCCGATATTTTGGTGTGTGCATAAGTCTGAGCCATTAACGACCGCTTATTGTTTGCTCGTTTACATTGCTACCGTCGAAGTTTTTGAAGGTGATTCAAGTAATTCTAAATAAAACGCTATGTTATCAGGAAACAGAGCAAAAAGGGGTTACGTGTAGTTTTTTTGTACACTGGCGAAATTTCCGCGCAATTTAATGAACATTTGGGAATAAAATCTACTAAATATAACTCACAATCTTTAAAATTTCTAAAACAAAAAATGCAAACATAAAAAAAATGTTTTCTCAAAAGCATGGACAGTTTAGAAAGAAACAATCTTCATGAACGACATCAAACTTTTAATATGTCTTCAATTTTAATAGGGAAATTGAAAATGATGGTTCGTGAAATTGAATGAACATCGTGATGGTTTGACTTAAATTGTTCAATTGGTTAAATTATATAAATATTTTTTGCTAAGTTTAATTAATTGTTGGACTGTGCTGAAAAATGGTGTTCCAATCTCAATACTAGATTCTTGATAGTTTTGGCTATTTTAAAACACGTTTACGTTGCCTAACATATCCAAACGAAAATGAAATGTGAAGGAAGTTGTAAACCATCGTAAGACAAATTGATATGCCGGAACAAATCGTAAAATATTGAAATTTACGATTTGTACTTGAAAGAATAGTATTATTTTTTATAAGAATCTTTACGTTGGATGAATAAAAATTGTGCTGTTTACATCTTCCAGAAATGTAACCAGAATTTTATAGAGGTATCAGTTATATTTCCGACGTCCAAAACACAAGCATTTTTGCGTCATCGTATATTTTGCAAAAATTCGCTTCGACATGTGTCAATTTACGCCTGTCATATCTCACTAGCATGCTTCGGTTAGTACCTACATATACACGTTTCTATTTTTAACCTCGTTTATAAAAAAGTTTTGTTTCAAGATCACGTTCCTCAGAAGGAGTTCGCGCATTCCGCGTTCAATGGCCTTATTCCCCAGAAGGTTTCGTTCCGTGATTTTTGACTCCGAGAAATGTATTCGTGATATCGTTGCCTGTAAAATTAACAAGGCGGGACAATTCTCACTGGAAACGAGACGTTATGAAACAAGAGAGGAGATCACGACACTGCTGAACGAGTGAATGGACGCGTAACGTGTCCACTTACTTCGTGTGACATACGTCTCGCGAAATGTCCCACGTGTATAAATGAGTGGACGTCACATATTTCGACATCCGATTCATTTCCTTATATTAATTTGATCAGCATTCTTTTTTTTCACTTTGAACCGCACGATAACAGGTTCGTTTGTTATCGCCCGTTACCAATCTGTCTTTGTTTTAGTTTTGCTTCTTTTTATCGCAGTCCTTCTTCAGAAAGAGATTTTCATCTTTCCGTACATTTGCGTATAGTTACGCTTGGTAACTAATATGATAATAAATCTGACTGTTTTACTTGACGCGTTCTGTCTCGCATCAGAGATTCCGAACAAATGTCATGTGACGGGTAATTATGTAGAGCTTGATTACAGTATATAGTCATAATACCTGGTATTTAATGCTACTCTAATTATTTCGGAGTATTTAAGACAGACGTATACGTATAATAGTCTCAGAAATTTTTAGAAAAGTACCCACTGTATCTAGCAACTATATCTGGTAGACACGAGTTAATATTTAGATATTTTAATTGAAGGTGTAAACAAACAAATAGTTATTACATATAAAAATGTATTTTATTAAATTACCAATATTGAGAACACTTAACTGAGAAATTGCAGTCATATAATTATATATAATACCTACTTGTAGTAGTTAAATACAAACCAAATGTTGTACGAACTATTAGATACCACTACACGCAGTCTTAGGTGCCATTGATGTTTTGTAGTAGATATTCCTTGTATTAGTAAACTAACAGTACAGTACCACTACGTTTATTATTAAAATCTTGAATAGTTTTTAGTGTACTAGGTAGACTCTACAAAATGTTTTTAAATATATTCGAATGAACTGCCAAAATGTCATTTCCATAACTATGTATATTTTTTGTTGATTAAACTCCTTTGTGGATGTAACTATAACCTATAAAATTTCGTTGAAGACCTATTGAAATATTCTATGGAAAATATTGTTATTGATATATTCAAATTATTTATTATTTTACTTCTGTTCCTCATGTTCCATATACAAGAATTACTAAGTGTCATTAATTTATAATAACCGATACCGATTGCGGGTTGATTATGTCCTCTTTTTTCCGAAAATTTAATCGTCTCATGGAATATGGTCTATATGCATGGTATGGAAGGACTTTTCAGTACAGATTTGTTTTTGATAACTTAACCTTAAAAAAATGCAGAGTTTATTACGTTTTGAGGCATAAAAACAACGGCAGCAATAAAGTTTATTACATTTTTAGTATAAATTTGTTAAAGGTATAAAAAATGTCACCCAAAAAATATCCTTACGCAGCAATGATTCAAATGACATGATATTTCTAATTATTATTAAAACCATATATGATTACCCTATAATTCTGAACATCTAAATTACAACAGCAGTTTTCATCCAACCTTAATTAATTGATTTCCGACACCGTATTCCTGGCACGATACTATATATCATATTTTATTCGGAACTTTTGCTTATTTTGAGATAATAAATAATGAAATACAGTTTATTTTGTATAAAGAAGGCATCTTTAAATATGGCGATTTAATTCATTTGCAATAATAACCTATGATATCTGATATATTAATTTATTTGCTAAATTTGTATCTCCTATTCTATCCATTTCCAAGTTATATTTATTAACCAAATAATTGTTTGGTTACCTCTTGGAACCTTTTTTTCAGTGAATCTTTTCGTTAAATTAATTTTTAATGGAATTATTTCATATCTTTTAATTTCTAATTATAACGAATTTATAGGAAATATTGAAATGCTAGAAGAGTATATTGTGAGTAACATTAAAAGTTTAATGCGATGTGCAGTAATTGATATTCTTTATTTAAAAATGTCTTTAAAATAAAATTATAATTGTCTGCGAGAAGTTAGTTTGTTGCAAAATATGTGCAATAATGAGAAAAATCCTTAGTAGGTCAGTCTACCTTGAATGTCAGGTTCAGGTATAAATATTAATTAGATGAATAAAATGTAGACTGAAAAAAGTACAAGAACTTCTATAAACATAATCTGCTTGCATTGTTTGTAAAAACTTTTATTTTTGGGGGGTTTACCGTCACGTCACATTAAACAGGCAATAAATGCATGCCTTCTTAATTTTTTTTCTCCACACGGGAATTAAAATGTTTATGAAGAGATAAGTTGTGTTCGTATTAAGTTCGTAAACTTATGTTAATTAATATGTCGTAATTAACGCAACAGAATAAAAGTCAAATCATTACATTTTAAGAAGCATTCTACGTCAGGAAATTCAGGAGTATTAATATTGGATTAATTTTTGAAAATTTGTATCTTTTTTTTTTAATTCTTCTTTCGAATAAGAATACCTTTACTGTAATTCTTAATGTATTATGTCTTATATATAATGAATATGTTACAAATTGTATAAAAACTGCATTTATTGTTGACAATGTAAATTATATGGTATTAAATTACATAATATCGGACTGAACGGTTAATGCTATTCCGAATATAACTTCATCTTATATTTTAAATTATTACTTTACTTAGGCCCTCAAATCCAGAAATATTAAAAAAATCTTATTTAAATATATTAAGATGTAAAGAAAATAATCATACAGAATATTTCTGAACCACATTACATTTTTATATTCAACTAAAGATTAAACATACATTTTCTAATTGTTAACACACAATACTGAAACTAATAGTCGGCGTGCTAATATTGAAAATCTTACTGTAACATAACAGGTTATATAATATGAAGAAATCAATTTTTTAGGGCATATGTAACAAAATTTAATAGTTTAGTGTAAAGCTAAAATAAATCTGATGTTTAATATTACAAATAAAGTACTTCGAATAGTTACTTCTCGGTTCATTCGGTTCAATTCAGATTAGCATATATTTATTATTTATATCCATTATTGACATCATAATAAATACCGCACCATTTAATTTTTCTAAAACGTAATTTTAAAAAGATTTAAAGTTTGAGAACGTAACACTCCATTATGTCGGGAGAAAACGAGTATGCTAACAAGCCACATACAGCACCTTTTTAAACTGCTGTGTCTTATGACCTCGTGCAATCCACCAGTGCAATAAATGTTGTTAAACGATTTTCAGTGTTTCGTTGAGTTTCTTTGACGGTTGGCTTCAGTGCAGTAGGAAATGGATTCCGTGGTGACACGCTCGACGTGCCTCACTTTTAACATCCGCTTAGGAGGGCGCGTCGCCAAGTTGGTGCGATATAACTGGCACAAGCAACAAGTCAGTAGGACGCAAGTGTACGTGCGATGATTTCGATCTTGCAATTTCTTCTACCAGTGTTTCAAACTAGAAGTGTGAAACATATGCCTGAGTTACGCTGAAATTCCATCCCCAATTACCCTTAGATTATCAGATGATAAATAATTCTTTGACAAACGGTAGCTCCAATTAAAGTGATGCAACTTTTAATACGGACGTAAGATTTATTTTAAAAATTGTATAAGCATTTGAGGATTTTACGAAAATGTTGTTATTTTACGTGGCTTGTCGAATAAAATTTGGAAGGAGCGAGAGATTAAAGATTATCGCAGGTGTCCAGGGTGCATTTTCAATGGTTTCTGGGAAATAAGTGCCTTCCCCTTTTCCGTTACCGACGTTTCGCACGCATTCGAGTGCATCCTCGGGGCTTGATTTGCAGTTTCGACAAATACCAGTAATCTAAGAGTAAAGAGAGGACGTCTTTTCTCTGAAATCGGATTCGTTGGAAATATTGTGCATGAAAAATTCACTTTGTTTTTTACTGATCGATGATGCAGAATAAATATACTCCTATGTTTAAATACTACCTTAAAATTCAAAGTTAAGTTCATTAATGGTTAAAATACAGAATATTGAGTTATTATAATAAAAAGAATACCAACGCTAACAGGTGCATGCATGCGTATATGAGTAATTCTTTCCTTTTTTCGAATTACAGCTCAGTAATAATACAATTTCCAAGATTTCTGAAAGAAAGTTATTTCTCGAAAAATAGACTGTATAAAATGATGAAAATGGTGGGATTTATAATTTTGAAGTATGACCATAGTTTTATATTCATACATATATAAATACATATATAATAAGTAAATTATATTTCTCAGAGCTGTTGTTCTCAGCTGTAGTCTCGCTTTGATTTCTTTTCTCGATTCTTGATTATTTTCACTGAATATTGTAATCGAATACTGTAATATGATAACAATCAATTAAATATCAAAATATGCAATTAATAAACAAAGACTGAAAATATAAAAATTGCACCGAAGCTTTATGGGGATTTTAAAGTATTTTCAAGATTTTTGTGTACTGCGTAATGGTTATAGACCAAGCGTAGTGAACAAAATAGAAACTGATAAATTGCTCGTTATTATTTACATTAACAATTGATTAAACATTACTGCATGTTTTATTTTACGTAATAATCTTTCATTTTATTTCATTATGCACAATGCTAAAATTAACTATTGAATTCATTTAATCAAATTGTCAGAGCCTGCATTTTAGTGCAATTATTTTCACATATGCATGTATTGAAATTAGTGAAATAACATTATCAACTTCCACGACCTAAAGTAATATTCACCCACTCATCGAAGGCCTGATTTAAATGTGCTGCACCTTTATGTGTTTATGTTTTTATTTCATACACATTTTAATCCACTGGTGGACTATACACACACTATTTGACGAGTCACACCAGTTTTAATTATCGTATTTATTCATGTTATATTTCTGTATAATGTTATAAACGATTCTTCCAAAAGTTATTTTTAAGCTAGATAAAGAACACTTTTATTGTTAATAAAAATGATATTTCAAATAATTTTTTGTTTATCAAAAAGCGTACACCTTAATAGTTGATTTGAATTGTATATGTTTCTACATGATTGTCAACAAGATGCCTAACTAAATAATATAACAACAGTATTATTTCATATTGCGCAAATTGTAAAAACACAAAAGAGCATCAGCAACCAATAGTTATGTTTTACATCAGTTTTTGCAATATGAAAGCATCTAATATAAGAGATTACTCGATACTGTTAATTGAGCTGATGACTGGTACACAAAGAGTAATAAAATTGACTAAAACACACTACTAATTTTTCGAAACAAATGAGGTAACTAACTATAATAATGTTGATGTAGTTATATGTAAAAAAGTGAGCTACAAAGCAATGAAACAATATTCTTTGTTTGGAAACAGTCCAAACGATACTCAATTAGAAATAACAAAAATAGCGACTTACCGGGTGGTTCAAAGAAAATCCAATAATCTTTGAGTAGTTGGCAATCAAATTATATAGAAGTTTTTGATTTTGAATGAATTATTTTTTTCCTTAAAGGCAATATTTACTTTTTTGGGATATTTTCACGAATTATCATTCATTTGTTCACGTTTATATCAAACTCCCATGAGTTTGAAAAAACCCGAGAATTGACAGGCATTGAAAAAGGATATACTAACTTATCAAATCGTTTATTAAGAAACCCTCAATTACCGACGTAATTCAGCCATAGCCCATTTGATTTCAGACGGAAATTGGCGGACGCATTGCCAGAGATACGTGATACTGTTATGTTCCCATGACACACATAGAAGTTTAAATGAGTCTTAATAATTGTTATGCATAATTTTTAAGGTAATAAGCCGTCCCTAGTTCTCACTCACAGTATCACGATACTCAACACAGAATACAAAATCAGACGACGCAGAAGATGGCTATTTCAGAAATCAATCCATGCTGAAAACTCTGCCATTAGGTTGAAAATATCATTATAGTGCTAACTACGCCATATTGTTTAATTCATATAAATGTCCTGGTTTTCGACCTAGGGTTTGTGCGCAATGTAACCAGAATGACTGCTTGTGGATAATTGATGGGAATCAATTACTACAGGTTTATTTTGAACAAGTAGAAAATATATCCCGAGCATTAGAAGGGGGAACCTGCAATGCGGGTTCTTCTTACTAAATCTATGTTAAAATGTTTATATCACTCAAACTATAGTAAAAACATCCCTGCAATATCATCATGCATCGTGATATATTCACAACATGTCTAGTATGGGAAAGTTCACATGCTCCTATCGGAGCAGTAGAGAAGATAGAGTATGAGTTTCACATAATTGGAATCTTGACTTTCCCAGTTCATCGAGTCTTATGTACTCTGCAGGTTGTGCAACAGGAAATACTCATTCTCGGAGGATTAGCAACTAATCAGGCAGTGTTCGCAAAAAATGCTTTTCCTTGTAAACTCGATTGTCAAAACTTAAAACCCTAAGTATATGTTTTTAAGAAATTGGGAGTTTTATGAATTCCTTAATATTCTATAAGAAACCAACGAAATGCGCATGAAATTCTCCCTCTCAAATTTTTCATCAAGCAAGTTTATTTAGCGTGATCGGGATCGGTACCGAAGTTGTCGACATATTATAATAAGTTTAATAAATGGCAAATTATTAATTCACAGAATGGTTATTTGCTGATCCTATATGGAATGTGGTGATTTTCAGCATCATATCGTTGCAGTATTTTTGGCGGCAATAATTCCCATCACCACATAACCTTTCAGATATTTTAAATAATTTATACAAAATTAAATAATGCACATGCAGTGTTGTCTATATGCAAAGTGAAGCTGTCATACACAATGTAAGTCTGGGGCTACGTCGATAGATGTCATCAGATGAGAACAATCTCAGTAACTATTGGACGAAACTTTAAACTCCAAACAGTGTTGTTTTGGTTTGCTCCATTGTTACTTCAGCGCATATCATTTGACTCACCTGGTACGCTTATGATAGTAAGATAGGGATCAGGCAGTAAAATTTTCGTTACACTCATTGCATACCTATCCCCTAGACTCCTCATTACGGAAGGATACGAGACGATTGTGACGTGGCCGAGGAAGAAGAAAAATGAAGGACAGACGTGTGTACGTAGACTGAGAGCGCTTTGTTATCGCTGCTCGCAGGCGTATAATCCAGAAATCAGATTAAATGTCGGATATCCTGCATCGGGGAGTCTACTGTACGTTCCCGTACATATAGTTCGTACATATGCAGGAAGCCCCAGTCATTATATCCAGTCGGACCCCTCGCGCATCCTCCACGACGCGCGCCGTTAATATTCACGTTCAGTCAATGAATCATTATTTGACTGCCCAACCGGCGGTTAATTTAAAGACTGCGAATAATATGAAATAAATTGTAAGACAAACGAACAACGTTGCGAGAACCATTTTAGAAGTTTAATTTCAAAATATAGCTAAAAGGACTTGGAAATCGGAAGACAGAGCATTTTAGTTTTCAGAGTAACACATTTTCAAATTTAGTTAATCAGTCAATGTATAGAGTTTTCTAATTAATTTAGAACAAACTTAATATATTCACCTGCTAACGCTCGCTCAGAACGTATATTTATGAATTATGATTAAACACTGGACTGTACCTTATGGTAATACTTGCAAGTTAATACAATTAGCTTGACAATGGCTTAGATTGTAAATTGAATTTATCTATCTTCCTTACATAATATGTTCCTTTCTTGGTCAGAAGAGTTATCGGAATGATAAATTACTCGGAAGCCATTGCGGATGTCTTTTTGTAAACTCCTCCTGCTCTCTAGCAGTTTTTGATTTGATTGGATACCATTTATTATTGTCCTGACATTAGGTCCGTGGACAAATCACAGTTAACAAAAGCGTTACAAACATAGCTTAAAAACTAAACTAAACTTAATATTAGTCCAAGGAGTCCCGCTCGCTGGTGGACTATCAAGTCGCTGTTTTATACCAACAAAAGTATTAAAGGTAAGGCATAGTAATTCAAAAAGAAACCAAACAATTTGCATGAAGTTTAACACGGTTTAAGTCGATTCATGTTGCACTGGAAACAAGACGGTTTAAGTGTGGCATGAGGCCCGATTTAAAAGCTTCTAGAGATCGAGTGGTGCGAAGGCAGGGTGGTAACAAGTTCCAGAATCTTATGGCCATTATCCAAAATGAATTTGAGAAAAAATTTGTTTAACATGTCGAAAGATAGAAAGACGTAGAGTGCAAACGAGCACTCTGTCTTAGGGAAGTTTGACATGGGATAAATCTATCCCGAATAAATTTAGGCTGCGAGGTATGAAGTACCTGATGGGAGAGTGTATCACGGTAATATTTCTGGCTATCCTCAATTGTAAGCCAGTTTGCTTTCTTCCAGTATGGTGTCATGGATTGGTCTCTTCTTAATCGGTAAACAAACCGCAATTCTGAGTTCAATAGGCGACGAAGTTTGGTTACCAGATAAGCCGTTGCGTCGGAGAATAACATGCAGCCAAAGTCTAAGTGTGGCACAATCAACGCGTTGACTAAGGCCAATTTAACTGAGGACGGAAGGCTAGCTCCTCAGAAGCGAAGCCTGTGGAGTATATAATAGACTTTAGAGCTAACAGAGGAGATGTGGCGATTCCATGTAAGATCTGACGAAAGATAAACACCAAGGTCACGAACTTAACTCACATATGGTATAACGTAATCATTAACCAGAATTGGGGACAATACCAGTGTATCCAATTTAGCATATGACGGAATTATGACGTTAAGTATTGAAATTTGATGTTTATCACAGTTAGGAGCAATAGATTCATGTATCTCATTAAAAGGGGCATTCTTGTCGTCGCTTCTTATTAAAAACAAGTCAAAAACATCTATCAATTTAACTGCGTCCCCTTCGGCTTAAATATCGCCTCATATCTTCACAAAAATGGTAAAACCGTAACTTCTTATTTTCAAAATGAAATCCAAATATGAGTTGTTTATTTGAAACTGTAGCCGAGCTCGTCTTACCCAATTTTCACTGAAATAATTTTGGCTTGTGTAGGTCTGGTGTACTTTTCAAAATGAAAATAATAAACTCGATAGATATTTTTGAAGCTACTTTTGTTTGTAATCATTTAACAGACAGCTGTTTGCAGTGTAAATGGATAATTTTGAATATTATCTGAATTGCTTACAAAATTGCAAGCTCCGAAATATCAATGTACGGTAGTCTCAGTCGATAGGTACTCTTTGGTGCGATAACGTTCTTATCTTAACAACACTGCCATTTACGGTTGCAGCGACTGGCAAATTATTACGTGGTAGCGTCAACTTGTGAAATCCAGCCTCGTGAGACGTTTGCGTACGTTAGTCACGGCATTAAACCCCTTGCGTATATAACATCTAACATTTCACTTTCGCGATTCTTCACGCAGGTCGTTCCGCTGTAGGGTATGCAGTGCTTTACCACTTGTACGGGTCGATTTGCGAGGCGTATTCCACTGCGAACACTCAAAATATACGCAAGAATGATATTCACCTTGGGATTGCGAGAACAGTTTAATTAATCCGACTAATTCTTTAACTGCAGTGGTTCTGCGTAAAACAATTTTTGAATTAATTTTATTTACACTTTTCCCCATTGGCATTATCACGCATTTAACGCGTGCTCTCGACGATGTAAACTATTCTTATTATTAATTTTTAAGGGAGGTTAGTTTTTTATTAATCCGTTTTCATTTACCAATTATAAATATTATCTACTGTATTTCATTATGTAGGGGAAGAGGACTGGGTTGTGAACTGATTTTTACTTTTGATCTGTAACTTTTTTAGAGTGAAGATATCAAAGAATACAAGATAACTTTTTGAAAGCTGAATATAACACGCAACTTTTTTATTTGGACAGATTTGTGTTTTGATCGTTTGGTAAATTTCTACGACCAATTTTTGAAAGACATCATTTTTTGCCGTTTTAATAAAGTGGCTGGGTTGTGAACCACCTGATGAAAATCGGAAAAATCGAAGTTAAACACTCTTAATTGTACGTAAACGAAAAGTGCATTTATTTACAACAATTTATAAGGCAAAACAAGAACAGTACAGGTTGTGATAGTAATGAAGCAATTACTCTACTTTGGTAGACCTTTTTAGTGTAGCGGAGGTTGTTTGTAAGGGGTTGACATGGCTAAAAATTAAAATAAATAACCATGAACGTAACACAAATTGAGTAAAATTATATAAAAACTCTTTGCTTCAATTCATCTGATGATATTTGACAGTTCTGATATAACCCTAGCATGAAATAAGAGTGGTTCATAAACCAGCCTCCGAGATGGTTTATAACCCACCAATGACGCAATTTTAGAAACGACATACACAAAATACTCACAAACTCTATTCGACATAAACCTTTTCAGCAAAAATTTAGCCACTTCAACAGCACTTTACAAACAATCAGAAAACTTTTCAATATCAATTGTCAATAACACGTCTGCAACCATCACAAGCAATCTGACTGTATGCTTTTATTTCAGCACAATACTGTCTCACGATAAAATACAAGCTTACGCAGACAGATGGTGATATTGGTCAATTAGGGGAAAAAAAGTGCTGACGGTTCACTACTCAGCCCGGTTCACAACCTAGCCCTCTCCTCTACATTTTTTCTTATTGATAGGTCAGACTTTCATTTATGTAATAACAATTTAATAATAATGCCCACATTGGACCACACGATGATAAAAGTGCTATACGCAGGAAAAAGCTGTTTGGCAGCCTAATATGTACTCATTTATTTCATAAGCTATAGATTCATTAACCGGATGCGCAGGATGAGTGATTTAATCGAAAATAATTTGCAATAAATAAATTTTCAGAGTGTTAATTCTGGTGGTTGATTTATTATTGATATTCGAATAAACGCCAAATATATTTCATGAAATTCACAATGAACTCATTGAATGTTTTTCATCTATTTACATCTATTTGTGGAGGCCATCAAAAACATGTCGATGTGAGTTACTAAGTAGTAACTAGCGTTAATAAATATCACCGTCAACTGCGATTCCAAGGTATGCTAAAACTGCTTCTATTATAAGATCCTGTTGACTAGGGAAAGTTCTACCCAAGTATACATGCTTGGCTACGTTTCTGGATATCTTTCATTAAATTGTACCATTTTCTACTGATCCGAGTAAAAAAACTTGTCCCAAGTTCAAAATCAACGATTGAGAAAATCGGAATACGTCTAATAGTGACTAACAGCTGACGGTTTTTTTAACCAAAGTTGGATAATAAACGAGGTTTTAAATTGGTCGTAATGGATGAAGAACCGATCACTTTTAGATAACAAATTAATTTTAACAGAACTTTGATCACAGAAAGTGATCCCATATTCATTACTGCCCTAATTTTAACACTTCTATTCGAAAATGAAACACACAAAACATATGAAATCACCTGAGTTCTTGAGGAAGTCGAATAGGAAACTAGATAAATTCAAAATCTTCGGCACAACTCTTCTCAAACCATGGGCTTCCGTTGTGAGAATGATTGGAACTTCTGCATATACAAATTACACATCCTTGGGCGAGCTATCGTACACAAATACCTGCGACAGAAACAATACAGAATAATAGCAGCTAATTTTATTGATAATTTTTAAATCTAATAATATGCGCACTTAGTTGCTTATAGCAACAACGTATTGCATTTAAACAACAATAATTATGTATTTGAGGACACTACCTGGGCATTCGGATTATAGACATTTCAGCGTTTTTCTCAACGAAACTGAATGGTATAAGATGAATTTGCTGCCCATATTTACAAGTCATCAGTTTTCGTACTGGACTTCCTGCGAAACTCATGAGTTCTATGAGTTTTATTTCGGGTTTTTCAATGTTTTTTAATTGGGTGTCTTCGAATTAAAGGTGAACTATTCTACATTTTTCTGATCTTTTACTAATTCATACAAGATCGTTTCTTATATTTCTGATTTAAAATGTTCACTAATTTGATTATGAAATAATATTGATTGAAAAATAGCATTTAATTGCGAATAATTAATTATAGACAAACATTATGAATTCGAATCATATTCGAGAAAATAAAGGAAATTTGGTCAAATTTGAATCAACTTTTTTTAAAGATAAGTTCAAATCACCAAATATTTATTTCCCTCATCTGGGCCTCAAAAGGATTCATTTTGTTCCATATGAAATATCTGATCAATGTCTCTCCGCAAAATTTTTAGAGATTAATTTTTGTTCAATAAGTGATCGGTTTTGCGTCCAAGGTAATCCAATTTCAAACCTCATTTAATGCCCAACATTGTTTCTAAACACTGATTTGATCTGGATCATTTTTAGACATGATCAATTTTTAAATAAATTTTGATCAACATTTTTTTTGTCGGGAAATGCTGACAAAGAAAAGCGTGATGTCCTATATATACAAAATTAGTTTCTCTTTTTTAAAAGCGATTTATCGCTTCGAAGCAAACATTTTTTTTTGCACTGAAAAAATAGCTGAATTTTGTCATTCGCGAATCCGTGGTGGCATATGGAAATGTTAGCCAGCTTGAGCATTACCAGCAGATTTCCATTTTAGTGGAATGTGAGTAGAGTAATTTATCATGAGTTTTTTTCATTTTCTGCCGAATCAGCTTAACCCATGAGAGTTCATAGATAGTACTTGACGAAGTATTCGAATTCAGCAGAGCAGGATATTATTGTGTATTCAAAAACACGTATAAACTAAAATGTTATTAAAATTAATAACAGAAATAAGGAAAAGAGTCTACGTACTAGGATTATTTTTGTAATATTTAGCCGTTACATTTACAGGTAAGAAATTTCAAATACAGCTAACTATAAATTTTGATAATCTGTTAACTTACGAAACGTCATTGCAATAACGAAATAGTTTATGTAAAACAACACGTTAGAAAATAAAAAGAATTGTGTTTGTGTATTATTATTATTATCGAATAATTTCTTAACGAAATTGTAATCCATTGAATATAAAACTGATTTTAAAAATTCTCGTTTTTATTAAAATCGTGACGTTCATAATATTTAAGATTTATTTGTGATATATAATCAAAGTCTATATAAATTAGACATATAGCATAAAAGAAGTTGATTTTCATTATAACCTTATAAATGAAATAAATTGCATTTATATCTAAAATTATGGTAAAATTTTCATAGAAGGTTTTCTCTTAAAATAATCAGCAGATTTAGTTACATGCAAATATTCATATAATCCTATAAACATGCTATTTCGTATTTGTAATGATATGGTTTACTTATTATAAATTACCTATATATACAAAATATCCGATAATAAAATTAAAATCATGAAATATTTGATTTGAATTTTATAGAGTAGAAAAAAAATTAAAACTAAAAATATATTTGAAAATTTAGAAATGTATTTTGTTTGTAAAATTTATTTCAGCGTTAGAAAGTTGTGTTAGAAATAGAGTTATTTGATTATATTTAGTACATTTATATAATTTTATTATTTTAATTTAATATTTTCCTAATCTGATTTATTCCAATGATTTTTATACTCAAATGTATCATTTGTAATAATTAAATTCATGCATAGAGCAATGGTTACGAGAAAAGGGAAAAATAAATTATTGTTTAGACAACAGTTGTATCTTCATATTACCAAATCTAAGTCGACCAAGTATGTTGAAAGTCACGAAAGACGTATTTTATCTTATTTTGCTGACAATTTATTTGGAAGAGTCCGGTCACTACGTCGTCATTCACGAGTTCGAATGCTGACAAACCATCGATCAATTCCCGTGGTTTACCAACTCTCACGAAATTTTTGTCTTCTCAGTGCTTACCTTCATTTATCAGCAGCATCGTCTTAAATTCGTAGTCATCACAGACTTACTTGACACTCTCGCATTATTTTTCAAGCTTTCGATTTTACCTTGTTCCTGGCGCGTTTCCTCTCATGCTCTCAAGTGCCAAGGGCAACCTGCATCTTGTATTTTTAGAAACCTGTACATAATTATTCAGACAAGTGTCTCAGGTTAACCATCACTTGGCATCATTTATCAGGAGAGGAACATTGGTAAGGATTGTTTTTCATGATGTAATCTGACACGCCTCCTTTACCGGCACCATTCATCAAAGTTTTGATAACTCTTGAAATAAAACTCGCTGACATTCATCATTCATTAGTTAAAAATGACTGAATGTTATTAAGCAATTCAGAGGTAAAATTGTAAACATGCTCCTCATATTGGTAAATTATCGTTATTGTCGTCGGAATTTATACTTAAATCACTTGTATTATGTAATATTTCGAGAGGGTGAAAAACGTAAAAATCAGGTAATATCAGGTACACCTATTTGCCGTATTTTTACTCGTTACAAATCTATTTCACAAATATCAAATTGTAAATTAGACATTGGAGAGGAGAAGTCCGAGTTAACGTTTCGTTTCATTAGAACTAAAACATCAACTCGCGGTAAAACAAGCTACAAAATAACAAAATATGTGATTCCCCTAGTATCTATCCTACATTTTTATTAAAATCGTGGAAACATTAAAAAAATTGCGAATATAACTATAACATCTTTCTTCAGGTTGATGCGATATACTAAAAGAATTATTTCAATTGTTTCAAACACGATTGTTCGTGTTAAAACTGTACAGAAAAATACTCATTCGCAGGTTGGCTGTAATGTGATACTTGTCCAATGTACATGCAGATTTCAATTATTATTTTTGGAAACAAATACACAAGTATTGAGGAACATTAAATGGCTATACTGAATAGTATGAAAAGATACTACTATAAACTATGTACTCATTATTCATATTGTAAGGCTTGGCTTCACTGTCTAAATACCAACGGTACTGAGCAGTGGGCGATTCATTACTGCGGGTTTATGTACTAAATTAGGTAATTATACATTTAGCTTTCCGTACAGAATGAGCAATCCCTTATTATATATTATTTAATGCAAATTTACCTAATTTCCTGCAATCAGATCACTAATTTTCTGATTATGATTAAGACCTCAAGTTTTCAAAATTCTAAATGGTGGTTCTAGTATATTGTCATAAAATATTCACCACTTTCAATTTTACTAAGCTTACTAAACATTTTGAAGAAATAATCCGAAAAATGAATAATTTCAAATATTAGAAACATGACCAAGTATTATTTATATATACCTTTTTATAAATAAAATTAACAGATGATGTAGGTGTTCTCGTCAGGGACACATAGGGGAGACTTGGGTTAGTTGGCGGTAAAATTGTTAATCTATTTTTATAAAATGGTATACAGTATAATTCGGTTAATACAATATAACATTTTGAAGGTATACGATCCAGCAATAAAATGCCTTTTGTAATATTTTATCAATATTGTTAAAAAGAAAGAAAAAGACCAAATAATCGGCAAGTTCAAAACCGCCAATACACCCTACACGTGGGGCACATTGGCGGGTGCAATGGGGCTAATTGGCGGTTGATAAAAACTTGAGTTTTATTGAATAAGTGAATTCATAATACCCCGGCAAGAAGTAATAAGTAAACCAAATCTCTGGCTTTCGCTTCATTTTCTTTCTTGCAATAAAAATACGTTAACCCAGATGTCTTTTGTATGAATACCGCCACTCTCTTGTGGCTATTGTCGACTATCCATACCTTTATAAATAAAACATACATTTCGCACTTTTACAGAAAAACAATTTTTTAGTATATTATATATTATTATTTGTCATATTTTTGAACAATTTTTGTATTAAGTTAATATATAACTAGTTTCTTAAATGTTTCTTTATAATTTAGTATTTTTTCTGTCGCCTCTTTACCTGTTGTTTCAGTTTCGAAACATTCTCTGCAATAAGAATATATTTTACATGCAATTATGATACCGCGAATGTGCCCCGTGCAAAACCCACCAACCTGACCCATCTCGAGTTTATAAGTTAAAACGTAATTTCCGTAATGATATATACAAATATTACAATACGTCTCACAGTGGTTTTGTGCAGTGAAGGTAGAGGAAGCTTCATGTATAAATACTTACTTTGTTATCGATCGCAACACGGAGAAAAATGCTTATCTACTCGAAAATAAATAGTTACAATTCGTATGCCAAATCAATCAATCTGAACTATAACCAAATTTAGTTCCATAAACAAGGCGTTACTATGGCAACGTGATGAAGCTGGGCACAATGAATATACTATATAATGCATATAATTTTCTAATGTGCAGGATTCGAGAAAAGTGCAATCCGCCAATGTGCCCCAACCGCCAATTAACCCCAGTCTCCCCTACTTCTCAATGGCTTAATTATCCGTAGATTAATCACAAATCGAAAGAATTCGATTGCTGTATTCTCCAAATTTGAAGTAGTTAAATTTAAAATATTTTAAATATTAGTAGGACCAGATTTAACTCAAGGGTCAGTCATTTTATAACAAATAACTATCTGAATTTGTAAAATTATTAGTCACATGTTTACTACCTGCAATTGGTTGAGTTATTCAATAATCCATTAATTATTCGGGTTTACCATTTCAATTAGTAATTCAATTTCACCATTTGAATTGGTAATACATGCGCAAAATGTACTGTGAATATTTCTATCAAAGGACCTTTTTTTTGCTTTATTGGATTTCGAATATAATGTTATAACATTAGAATGCCAGAAGATTTTACGACAGAGGATTAAGTTTTTCTTGTTCTATTTCAGTATCGACGATCTTTCGATAGAAAGACTATCCTTCATGTGAAAAGCCATTTGCGCAGTCTAACTTTTTTTTAGTTTTTTGTTTAAAAATTATATTTTATGAGTTAATAAATTCGGTTTCCTCCATTCAGCTTTCTTTAAGTAATGTGAAAAATAACATTTTAGAATCGATCATGGAATCAGATAGTGGTAATTGACAGAAAATTCATTAAATTTTTAAATAGCAATGTTTCTCGTCAAACTGTTACAATTTTATTACTGTAAAGTTTATAATAAAGTGTTTTCTAATGTAATTACTAATGCAAATTTAAGTAATTCATTGAAAAAGTAGAAATAGTGAAAAATAACAAATTGAACTAGTTACTGAGAACTACTCTTTGAATCAGTTGTCTTCTAATTTTATGTAAACACGTACTACTCGAAACTATTGGTTTAATACCAGGAATGTAAATAATACATTGTGACTGAGTCCAGATCTTAATTTATGACAATTAAAAATGTCTCTCGTTTCAGGTACCGTCTTTAATAATATTTACAAAGAATTTAGCAGACATAGTACTACAGCAAATCATTATTTAAATATACAATTAAAGATTTAAGCTTTCTGTAGAAATATTCGCAAGCATTTTTAAACGAACAATTTAGTCCGTTTGTTCCTGAATTATATCTCTAGCAAATAAAACAAAATTAATCAACGGTCGAAAAGATTCCGTTCTCACATCAGTTTAGAACGCCCACTTTAAATTAAGAATGAGGTTTACAAAAGTTTAATAAAATCCATGTCAATTCAAGATAATTTAACAGCCGATAAATCATATTTCACTCATTATCCAATTGTTTCTTTTTCATATGATTAGCGGATATTTTACTCGTTATCCTTCAAGTAAAGGTTAATGTCGGTCGCAGCATTTTTGAACCATCAAAGCCTAGGCATGAGAGCGGCACTATTTCAACCAAGATAAGCTAATCGCAGCCATAAAGTGCTGTGACGGTACCCGGGTAAAATGTCGTTGCTTGATTTGCTTCCGTGTGGTCACGCGTTCACGAGTGATCGGTAGTCGTTGGAGTTTATCACAGTGTAACTCTGAACCTATCGCCATGGTCGCATTGCAGAGACCTCATTTACAAATTTCAAGTAACGTACACGCTAAAGAAATAGCAATTTTTATTTACATTTTATTGGAAACAGTAAACATCTCGTACTCCTGTAAAGTCCTTAATTTCAGTCAGAGCAACTGTTCGACAATAATTTTTGGGTGTTTTTTGAAAAGCCATGCTTCATCGAATTCGCCATTATGGAAGATAAGCACGCACACGAACATTAGTGCCATGGATGGTGTTGGCTCTGATTTACCACGGTTCTTACAGAAATTTCTTAATTTGGGCGAAGCGATCGCATTGCGGCAGCAGGCTCTCTGAAATTGCTCGACATTACGAGGCGACTCGGGGAATTCGGTGCCTCGGAGGTGGTCCATTTCGTTCCGAACGATCGTGAATTACGCGCCCTTCGAGAGACAGAGATAATGATAAAGAAAACAAGAGAGACAGGTAGGGGAAGGTAAGATGGACACGTATGAGCAGTCATTTACGGGATGCAGCCCCTTCCGCAATCGCGACATTAATCTGACCCAAATCTTACACCATCTGCGACTAAAGTCAACCGTGAGAAATTAAAAAGAATTAAATCAATTGCATTTCTTGGACCTGTTTCTTCGTAATTCATATTTTGGTTGAAAGTAACAGAGTTTTGTACAGCTTTTATTTTATTGAATTATGAGCATTAAAATATCGAAGTGATCCATCAGAAACTTAAGAATACAAGAAAAAGAACTACGTATCCTCAGATCGTTCACGTGGAAAAAGATATTACATGCTATTGACATGTGAAAATATACATAACACGTTTGGTAGGAAACTTACGTCTGACTGAAGTCAGACACGAAATCGTTTCACTTATGTCTAATATGGTAGAATCTAATTTTTCTAATTGATCGCTGTTGCAGCTACATTGTCACGTTAATTTGACGTTAGGTTTTTTTGCGAGAATGCCACACAGAAAGTGGAACTCTGGTAGATTTTGCGTCAGAGATACGATGACGCGATTGGTGGATGTCTCAGTCGCTATAGGGGCGTCATAATTCCGGACAATTTGAAATTTGCCACACTCGAAGGTGGTCACTCATTTGGGTTAAATCGCCGCCAAGGATGTCCCATCTTAAATTCTGACAGCTGGTAACGTCTTCAACTTTTTGCGAAACGAAAAAATTGCTGTTGCTACGATATGATGTCGCCCAGGTAGATGAAACTGCTTTTTCGGAGGATCATTAATATTGCATGCTATGCTACACGGCAACGTGGGTGAGGAGTAGAAAAAAATATAGTATGTATCATTGCAGAAGTATTCTGGAACAGTATATCAGAACAAGATATGTCTACAAGTGAACTGATAATGAAGACGCATATGTTATATAAAAATACATTTTCGAGAAGAATTAGAAAAACAATTCAATTCACGAATAACAACTTTATGTATACTTTACCGATATGAAAAACTTGTTCATTATGAAATGTTTCCCTATGAAGACTATTTTATATGGAAAAATATTGAAACAATCAATACAATGTTCAACATAACTATCCCATAAACAACGTAGATAATCTAGACCGTTATACCGACTGAAAGGAAGCTTATAGAAAAATGGGGTTGGCAGTTATAATGGCAATGTTTACAGCAAACATATTTTTTTACCAATGAAATTTAACCAGTTGAATAGATAAGTGCAATGCATAGTTACACGGTAATTGTATTATATTTAGTGATTTAATAATAAGCGCTATAATCCCTAGTAGAAAATGCATCCAGTTTTTGAATAGTTTCTATCCACTTTCATTATTTCCCACGTTAAAGCTATACAGAGACTGGGAAATGTAATACAACTCATGAAAGTTTAATGGAATCATATAGATAAAAGGTAGAAATGGTTACAATATATAATAATAATAGAATTAACAACATTATTGTCGATGAGTGTACGTTACTTTTACACTTCAGGATGTTGTGAAATGTACTATAAAATAAATATTTCTATCTGACAAGTTGTTATTTTCATTTAATCAATTTCATTGCATCTAAGTTACTTCAGAAGAACACTTACGTGCCTATTTAATTTTAAAATCAAATACATTGTAGGTTATGTACTCTATTAGATATTTAACGATCGGGTAAAGCAAACAAAACGTCGTGGTTTTATTTACTACCGAAAAAGTTATTTTAACAATTTTTGTTATCCCACGTTTTATATTTGTAAAATAGTTTCATTAACCATATTTGTTCTCCCTGTGCGCTGAACAGATTTCTACCAGGGCACAACGTACAAAACAAATTATTTTATGCAGTTTTAACAAAGCTGTAAATTTAAACTGTCGACACCCCAATTGAGTCAAGAATTTCATTTATTTTTTTGACAAATCGTAAACTATTGTCGTTGATGTCAAAATAACTAATTTTCCAAGTGACAAAGTCATTCCTGTATACAGAATTGGGAATATATGTGATACTTTTTTTAGATATATAATATATAATTTGCATGGAGATGATATATATACTTTTAATATAGTTTGTTTATAATATTATGTAAGTCTTATTTGCATATAATTAATGATCCATCGTTGATAACAGAGTTATGCTAAGATTTCTTGATTTTTAAAATGAGTCCCTGGAGAAAACTGCAGAAAGCACGAATAAGATTCCTGACTTTATCAATTAAATAGAAATTACAAAAAAAAGACTTGAGAATGACGATGCCTGATTACCAATGATTTGAATACAATTTCTATGAAATAAATACTTTCGAACATGAACTACTGTACGCGTAATTGCGTAAACGCGTAAGTTAATACTAGTACTTTATTGACTATCGAAATCTTTATAATAGAAAACTTTTAGTCTTCAATTTCCAAATAATTAATAATCCAGAAATTCGCAAAAATCAATTTACTTATGATGATAAATACCGTAATAAACAATTTAAATTCTTTTATTTATAATATTCACAATGTTTATTTTTTTCCTCCAGCACGCGTCAAGATGCCAGGAAATGAACGAGCCGACAAAGCGGCCAAAAGAGCAACAACTATCACAACAAATGCACCAGAAAATGCATTGCATTACGATGATTTGAAGCCGACACTACAGACATTACTAAAAAAAGTCAAAATGAGCAATGAAAAAATTCAAGACACACCTCAAAACAACCAGGAAAGATATATTCGAACCAAATCCTGCGTACACATTCAATCGAAGTGATCAAATACGCCTGACAAGACTAAAAATCGGTCACACTAACCTCACCCACATTCATTTGATAACAAAAAAAGAACCGAACTCGTGTAACACTTGTAATGAAAGGTTAACAATCAAACACCTGTTGTTGGAGTGCCCAGACCATTAAGAAGAAAGAAACAAGTTCAACATAAATGAACATACCATCCAACTTAAAAACCGTGAAAAATGTGAAAACGCTATAAAATTCCTAAAGAAAACAAATCTGTACAAAACAGTGTAATTATGAATAATTCGCAAAAAAAAATATGTAGAGATGTATAAAAACTGTGGTCGCTAATAACCATTCTAGGTGCATGCCACATTAAATAAACAAAGAAAAAAAATGTTTATTTTTCAAACGTGCTTCAAATATCTTTTCCCGTGCTTTTCATTGACCAAATGTCCTAAGACAACTTCAACGAATGCATTTATAAAAATACTCATATTTCTAAATGTTTTAAAAACAAGCCGCCTGTTACTATTCTTATTTATTTTGAAACATTAACGTTTTATAATGACAAAAAGCCACTTTAACCAATTTTATGTCGCTCATCCTTTATGCTCTTGCTTATTAATGACAGGTTTAGTACCCCTGGTAGAGATGATCGCGAGAAACTGCCCAGAATTATCCTAGATTTTGATTATCTGGCTAGAAACCATCTCTATAATATTTTTCTACCCAGAAATCCTACTAAAATGACATGAATTCTGGCGTAAATTTACCGAGACCAAAGACATTAAGACAGCTAATATTGTTTAACATGAGTGCGACAAGCTCCAACAACTTATCGATCTCGGCTCAATACGAGAATCTCGAATACCTCTCGATTGAATGGTAGCTTGTTCTCAGCTGATGCGCTTGCACATGCTGTCACAATTGTTTACAAAGCTGTTGTAAAGATCAAAGCTTCATTTCGAAAGAAAAATTGTTTACATTTACACCTGCTCATTTTGTCAAATCGATTGGTCGTTACCTATTATACAAATTTAATATGATATTTTCAGTTTGCATTTATTGCTTTATGTCACTTTAAATATATATCAGTGGTCTAGCAGGTTTTCATCTAGAATTCATGTTTATTTCTACCGAGATTCTACCGAACAGATATACCCAACCCTCTAGGATAATGGCTATAGTTCAAACAGCCAAATCTCTACCAGGGAAAGCATTTATTTTTTTGTAGTTTCTCAAAATCATTATTTTGAAGATAGGCCGCTATAATTTCAAGCATTCTATGAACCTTAATAGAACATTTTGGATTGGATTTTCTGGAGTATTGTATATGAGGGACAATTATGGCATCCAATAAAAAATCAATTGCTTCGAATCTCAAATTTTCTTACAGTTTTCCTCAATATTCACCTTACAATTTTTCTCGATATTCTAAAATAAAGAATTGTATTAACAAATATAGTTTTGTACATATAAACATAATTTGTATGAAATTTCCAGGTTAGAATAGGTATATTCTTTTCTTGGAAAGTATTACTCCTGGAGAGAAATTACTATAATCTCTGTCCTGGACAAAGCCACGTCCAGGACGCAAAACGCCTTTATACTGGACACTGTTCTAAGAAACACTACTTTGTGCGTTATACACTACTTTGTATTTTGTAACGAGCAACAAAATAATTCATAAATCTAGAATATTTTACAATTATTTCAGAATATTTAACAAATTACAATCATCATAATGTCCAAAAGGAGTTGAATGAACTGTATTTACCCCCGAATGAATCCTATTGCTTTTTTTAACAAGACGTGCGTACAGTGGGGAAGTCATGAAAATTCGTGGGCTACAACAATCAAAATGTATGGTACTAAACCTTATTGCATCTATTATATATAATAACTAAGACAATTAGTACGTAAACTCTTATAGCGTTCAATATTTTTATCTTATTCCCTTATAAACCAGATAAAAAAATATTGACGTAAGACCTAATTGCGGACGAATATGTATTTGTTATGCAAAAACATATGAAATTGTATAACTGATGCGCCTAATACAAGTCTCCTGTACATGAATGTGCCGGATGATTAGGTGCAATATTTGATCGAACCAGTAACTAACCCTGCGGCATGGACAAAACGTAGCCCCCAGCTGAATTTTTTTTCAGTACATTTTCAACTACGGGATCACACTTTTTTCCACCATTACTGCATATTTATATAAAATTATACATAAGTGTGTCCGTATAATTTACTCTAGGAAAATCAACTTTAGAGATGCGAAGTTATGTTAAGGTAACCTGAAGCAATATATAGAGGCTTTGCAATAATAGAAAAGGCATGAAATGCGGTAAGGCGTCAGAAGGCAAGCCAATTACATGCACGCTCGGTACGCATCTTCTCGTTTTCGTTATCGCTTCCAGCTTCACGTACCGTTCAGCAGCTTTTCTGTGCTCCGTTCCGCGATGCACATATCGATGACTTATCTTCCGACAGCAGCTGCCGCGGCGGGGTCTTCTCAAAGGGGACGTTTATATGTAAACGCACGCACCGCAAGATCCTCGTTCCGTATATCCTCGGAGGCTCCTTTCTCATGGGAAAACGCCTCCGAGTTATCGTCTTTTATATGCTCGATTGCCGTTCGGCCTTTGCCGAGGCGCCGCAATCATTGCGCAGATTTCCGCAGATCCGAAACGATATATGCGGCCGCGGGTATGTGTACACTTGCATGTTCTCGGTGCACGCACTGAAGCATTTGCAGCTGGTGCATCTCTTGGCAGAGCAAACGGAGAAAAAGGGGGCACTCGGCTCGTTAAAGCGCGGTCGCCGAAGTACCGTATGTCGTCGATTTGCGGCGAGATCCCAGGGGATGGGGTTGTTGACTGTCGAGGTGTAATGACGGGGACAGGGCGATCGGATGTAATGAACTGGACCTCGACGCAGTAATTTAGCGGTAAGCTTTTAAATGCAAGGGTTTTCTGATGGGACCGCACGCGAAGAAAAAATATGGCAGTGATGCCGAATTACCTTACTCTTGGTCGCATATTAGCCCACTGGGCGACATTGTAACACACATGCTATATCGACATGTAATTTAGTATCCATGGTTTATTAACTTTCACTACAAAAAGAGAAATATATCTGCAAACCGACTCTTAACATTTTCACTTTGTGTACAAATATGGAAATTAAATATTGTCACTCATCAAATAAGTGAAATCATAAGATCTACTTCGTAATATAACTGTAGGGGTAATCATCGCTTTACAAATAACTGGAATCATTCTTCCCTTTATACTCGTTGACTCCCAGAAATACACATTGTATTGACATTTCGTTGACGTTCGAATTTCATTCGCAACAGGAAAACATTAATATTGACTTGAAAGTCACCTGTTGTACCATTGCACTCCTTGGAGTGGTATAGTCAAGATCGCATTTAAATATATTCTAACAGTAAAATAATTGATTCTAAATAAAAGAAACATTGAAAATTAAGAATTTTAATTTTAGCTATTCCAGGTTTAAACTAAAAATGCATAAAGTTATTCACGATTATCAGAGGTGTTTTGTTTTCCGTCTAAAATCACTATTGCCTGTAAACAATTTTATTTTGTTCCTGCACAACATATACATACTGCTAAAAACAAAACAAAACCGAATGCCTTCACTGGTTATGTTTTTTGCAATTTCTTTCATATTTGATGTAAAATTAAGATATATTTTTGCAATTTCATTTAAAAATATTCTCAAACTATAGAACTATATATACTATGAACCTAATATTTACAATAAATAAACAGAGGTAAAAGCCAATGTTATTGGGGATAGCTAAGACCTAAAAATCAAACAGTATGTGACTTTTCCAAATACAATTTTGTCAACATAAAGTTTTATTTGATTAAAATATCAAATCAAATTCTTATAATAAACTTTCTGATCAGACATAAGCAGTACATAATGCCCAGTATCTAGATCCCTAGCATTTATTATAGCATGTAGTCTATGCAAATATTAGAATACATTAAAAAATTCTCAAATAATTTTAATGCACCTATAATTGAAACATATGAAAGCGAAATAAATATAAATCTTTTTACACCATAAAATATTTTCCCTCAGTAATTAAGTAGATTTTTTTATGTCCAGGATATCTGACTATCGTGATGGTTAGAAGTGAATTGTTGAAAAATGAATTAACTTTTATTATATCGAAATAGATAAGATATTGTCCATTTTTCGTAGTTTTTGTTGAAAATTCAGTAACAAAAAAAAATTGTAACAGTATTTTTTACTTAAAGAAAATTACCAAGAGAAAATTGTTCCATATAATTCATTACATTGTGATTTCTACAGGTAATATACTGAAGTATATATTAAATATTAATGAATACTTTCAAAACACAAAAAGAGAATTCGATGTTAAAAACATATATAATTCAATGAATTCAGAAAAACTGATTCCCGCGAGACTTTTTAATTATAATCTAGCACTTTTTCTAATCAATCTTAAACAGATAAAATCTATTCCTCTGTAGAAGTCTGATGCAAAAGATAAGAATTATAAACAGTTTTTTTGTATCGTCATCTTCTGAGGCCCTCTACAAACAAAAATCTAACAAGTCATCTTCTTGTGCGGCTACATTCGACTTATTGAAAAGTTCGCGCAGGTGTTAACAGCCGCGGGAAACGTAGAAAATACCATTCCGAATATCCTAATTGAATGAAATGTTTATCCCTACATCAATAGCATTCACTTGCTCATAACGAGACTCGTATCGTATTAAATAACAGTTTTTTCACTCTTGCTTAATCGATTACATATGGTTGTATTATACAAGTTATCATTATTATTTTAATTTACCTCGCTACACCTGTTAAAATTATTCTTGTCAGTTCTTTTTTAGTTACTTCTAAGTTTTATATTTATAAATATAATTAGACGTATGGGAGTACAATAATACTACAAAGTAAATTCGTTAATCTGAATAAGGTTGTACTAATTATATAAAAATGCTCATGTTTTAATATCGACTAATAATATGATCTAGATTAATTGTCTTATTCTGAGTTATTTGCCAATATTTTTAAACAATTTTAGTTCTCGAAAACTACTAAAAGTAATCGTATAAAAAGTGTTTTATTTTGATAACACTGTTAGCTTTATAGTACCGGTTAAGTAAAATCAAAACAGAACGTTGTTAGATCTTTATCTCCGTCACTGCGATATATGGTATTCCATAGTAATAAGTGGCACCTGTACATTTCCCACTGGAGGAATCCCTAAGAGAAAATAAATCCAGCTTTCGGCTTGTTTCGATCCAGTTTACATTTTTTCCATGTTAAAGGTATACGGAAACAGGACAGTGTAACAAAAAACTGGACAGATTTCTACCAAGGACCGCACGATTTTTTTTCAAATATAAGATGATATCATAATGCACAATGCATGATCATAATAAATTGAAAGTAATGATTAATACGAGGTTGAAGATTTTCTTAAAAATTGAATAATTTTGAATAGCAAATTAATGTTTAAATTATTAGCTTTATTCCATAATTGGCAGTTACTATCGTAAAGAAGTTAAATTAACTAAAAGCATGTTGAATAGTTTTTAGTGTATTAGGTAGTTAGTCTCTAAAATATGTTTTTAAATGTAGTAGAATTAACTGCCAAAATGTCGTTTCCATAACTATATTTTTTGTTCATTTAACTCCTTTATGGTTGTAACTATAACCTATAAAATTCCGTTGAGGACCTATTGAAATACTGTCGGTAGTTAAAAATTAGTTAAATCAACTAAGAATTTTTTCGTGTAGTTTCATGCAGGCTCCGGTTCAATTTCCAATACACCTGGTTCAAGGATGTTACAGTTTTTCATTCATTGTAAGTATAATTTAGCAGTTATCAGATACTTTCAACCCGTACTCATCCATGATGATACTTAAAGGCAAATCGCTCATTCTGGTATTCCATTTCTTCGCAACATAATCTTCTAATACTTGCATCTACATTGTCTTAATCTCACCACTTGATTATGTATTGATAAGGCAGCGTTATCAATGTTTTCAACAGTTCCATTTGCTAAATATTATCGCATTCTTACAATTACTTCGTTTTATCGCTTATCACGATTCGGTAGGGTTTACGTTTGTGTACTTTTTTAATTCTTTTATTGGTGTTACTTCTTTATTGTTGTTATCCAATGGATTTTATGTCTTCCATATTTTTAATTCAATTTGGAGTTCGTTAACATAAATTGTTTTATAATAATACTGAATATTATCCGTTATTTTAGTGGTAACTTCCCACATATAAAGACAGTAATAAATATAGGCACGAGCTTTTTCTGAACCAATTTCTCATTTCCACAAGTTTCTCACGATCTGGTAGACATGAACCGTAATCTTGGCCGCACCATCGTCCGTTCAGACATTTCGAAAAGCACACGTCAGCCCGTCCCGGGTGGATTCTGCACGTACAGGTTACAAACCTCGGAAACGAATAGACGATAAAAGATTGATGTGGTCAGCAGTCGTGTCAAAGTTTCCCTAGGGAGCCTTAGAGCACGCGAGTGGCTGGATGTTGTACAGGTTGTATAGGAAGCAAAGGTATATGTACAGCACTCCTGGGAGCCAAGATGAACCGTCGCACTTGCGGCAGGTACGGGCCGAGACGAGCAAGAAGTTCAACGTGGTTCAGGGTCGACTTCCATACGGATGCTGACCGAGAGGTAGATGCATCTGCTTCCAAGTAAGTGGAATACGTGCAGCAGCCACAATCTCCCGTACTCGCGCCCGGAAGAGTTGTGCCCCTTCGTTTCCTGACTTATTTTCCCGTCCGGCATTCTTAAAAATATAGATTCCACAAGGAATATACCTT
Organism: Trichopria drosophilae; assembly: GCA_030407085.1. NCBI lineage: Eukaryota > Metazoa > Arthropoda > Insecta > Hymenoptera > Diapriidae > Trichopria > Trichopria drosophilae. The sequence continues at coordinate 65,377,615 of CM059583.1, read as the reverse complement.
ACAACAGACATGAAGGTAGCAATATTGAAACATTCCTTTTCCAGATTATGGTTTTGAACTTCTGACATGAGATTTTTTTTTTTAATTTAAAAAAGCATTCATTTTAATGAATTCATATCCTACACTGTAAAAGAAAATTGCAAGCCAAATAAGGTTAATTTCAAGGTAGAAAATATGATATTTTTTATGTGTCAGGCATTCTTGTCAGTTGGTAATACAGGCATTTAACACAGACTACTTTCTGTCTAATAAGACATTCCATAAATATAACCAAATCTGTTTTGAACCGTAAGAATAGATACATAGTAGACCAAAATATTGAGTTGTAAGTATATATGTGCTCGTGAATGAATGCATGCCTGAAGTTATTAGGGATTAACTGGATAAACAGGTGAAAACAATTGAAAATTCTTCCCAGTATCACCGAAGCTGCGGCGACGTTATAGTAATAGAAGTTAGCAGTATTTTTACCACCGCTCTATACCAAAAGCTCTTTTGCACCGTTTCCAAGTAATTTGTGCTATTTCAGGTGCAATTGGTTTGGAGAGTTTGAACTGAAACTGAAGTATCTTGAGAGTAGTTTATACCGAAACAGGATTACCACTCTAATTTCGGTAATATTTTCTGACTTGTTTATTGATATTTATTTCCAAACACATCGAGAAACATTTTTCTCGGTAGATGGCATAAGAACGAACGGAAAAACGATAGTAAGATGGGTAATAGTAACATATTAATGAAGAATATAGAACCAAATTAATTGCACCACTAAGCACTCAAAAATATAATTATTCTTACACAACATGATATAGGTTGGAGTATAATTATAAATCATTCTATAACTCGAATAAAACTCGAGTCTATAACCTAAGTGACTTAGACAATATATGCGTCCAAAAAAGATAACGGTAGTATCAGTATTTATTGATCTAAAACCAGGATTTCTGGTTACGGAAAGTGAGTAAATTTCTGCAGTTAAACCACGTGTGTGTTCATATATGCAAATACGACCACGTAAATGTACACAAGTTCAATAAGTATATGACGGAAATTTATGCCGCGGCCACACGACGCAAATCCAAGCGACATCACGTAAAGCAAATATCACCGCGAAAAGAAACGACCGCAACTCTGATTAAACAAGGAAGATGGTCCAAACCCTCGCACCTGTTACAACGAGAAGGAAGAAGAGTTGCCGCGATGTCATGGACCGCACCTTATTAGGTGTGCTCGTCAACGTTTTCGTGTTTACTCTTTCTTTGAAACCCAAAGCGCCCAAAAAAGCTTATAGACGGACTCACATTTACTTCCCTGTAGAAATTTGTCGAGTTGTTTGCTCCAAAATCTAATAACCCCAGAATAGTCACGTACTCGGCAGTGAAAACATTTTCTTATCGAAATATTGGTTGGTGCAATTTTATTGACGGCAATAACGAGTTAACTTTATAATGTTGGAATCCAGCAAGGCATCTTATCTTGCTTTTTATGAGTTTGTGCACCATTCTGACAATCGCGGACATTATTTGACACAGCTATGGTTTTACTCATGACAATTATAATTACAAAAAATTTGAGGCAATATTTTTGTTTGCCATTCACAGTGCTGCAGATTTTAATGATATAATTAATGCATTTTTATCTCGATTCCATTATTAAAATAAATTGTCGATAAGTCACAAAATACTTCTTATTTTAGAATATGAAATTGCAATTGAATTGCAATTGAATTGCACTTTTCAAAAAATGGAATTTTATTCGTTCCTATACAATGTCCAAAAATAGATTCGTTTTTTTCGATATGCAACTAGTTGGCGATATTTTTCATTAAGGGAATTGAATAATTTCTACGAAAAACCCCTCAGATGACACGGGCGGAGAAAATCAGGTCGAGTCCGTGACCCAGAGACCATAATGTATATTCTGAGTTCGGAATCAAGTGGTTAATCTAATTATGTCAACCTGCATCATGGTCTACAAAATAACATTATACAATTTAAAAAATTACACACGTCCTCAGGCAAAGGTTATACTGTAAACACATATCTTTTAAGAAAAATGGATTCGACTTTTTAAAATGTCTACCGTGGTTTTAATCGCTAAAAGCACCAGGCATTTGACAGGAGGTTAGAACCATTGAAGTAGTTATCGCCTTCTCTTAAAAACACTAAATATTAAAGAGTTTCACATTTATGAAATATATTATTGTAGAAATATATTATATAATATATCCACTAGAAGTTCCTTGTGAGATTCCTATAGTTTCCGGTGTTTATGATTTCCGTTTTCGATATTGATGTGTTTAAAGGTTTTTTAATTCATCTTTCTGACCACGAAGTACATGCTATCGATGACCCCAAAAACTTCATCAATTCTGATATGAATTATGCCTTAACGGAAAAAAATGTGATGGCCATTTCAGCGAAAAAGAAGAAACATCGTATCAAGGACGTAAAAGAACTTATGCGCCAAAAAAACTATAGGGTAATTTTTTTGCCGAGGTGACCAAATTCAATACTTTTTCAGACAATAGTTATAAGCATGTTAAACCAGTTTTTATAGCATTATCGTTGACTTTAGGAAGAAAATGCATACCACCTTTTTTGTAGAGAATTTCATGCTCTACCTTTTTTGTTTGAAATATTTTTGAATAAAATTTGTATTCTTCAAAATAAATGCAAAAACTACGAAGAAACTTAATTGGGGCTAATTTTTTTTAGTAATGGACGGATTGATCTGCCCCAACATCTAATCAGATCTAAGTTATGCTAAGACGGATATTTAAAAAAAAAATGATGTCAATACACTTATCCGTTCGCGAGTTATCGCGAGACAAAAAACGGGACGTACGGACGTACGGACGTACGTACGTACAAGATCACGGACACAAATTTTTTTATTGTTGATTTGGGATCCTTAGGGCCTGAAACGTCGACATTTGATGAAAAACTATAGGGTAATTTTTATGCCCGAAGTGACAAAATTCAATACTTCGCCCAGACTTGGTCTGGGTCGAAGTAATAAAATACTTATTTATAATGGTACTGATTCTAAATTATACATAACACAGCACAACAAAATTTTGTTGCCCTGAATATTGGACTGAACTCAAGTTTTATTCCAAAAAGTTCATCGGACATATTGTATCCTGCATTTTGCATTTATTGTTTTTTTCTTGCTCTACATCATATAGCACAGATGTGAAAAACACGCTTTTTCACCACTTTGACCTTCAGTTTGGTCAAAACTAGGCCCACATCAATATTTTGGCGTACATATTTGAATTCTGCTAGAAATTCCTATCACAATTGACTTTTACTGGTGGGACATCAGCATTTTTTGGGGTTGTGAATACATGCTCGAAATGCCTGAAATTGGATTTTTTAGACCTTTGCCCTTCAATATCAGAAAAACTAGAGCCAAGTGAATATTTTAGGAGCCATATTTGGAATCTGGAGCAAAAATCCTACAAAAAATTGACTCTTACTTATAGGGCAACATGAAATTTTCACGTTTTTTATGGTCTATATACTCAATGTTTAATGATATTTAATTAATTTCGTCAGCATAATAAATAGTGCCAAGTAACTAAAAAATATTTGTTGAACGCCATGACATTATATTACATACAGACATGTGGATATTGTAAGTTACCAGCTACTAATATAATTATTTAAATAAAAAAGATAATTCCTTAATGAATTAAGCTTAGTAAAAAAATGATATTAAAGCAATTTGAAAGGTTTTAGATTCAGAGAAAAACAGGATATTATCAGAAAATCTAGAATGACCTGTAAGGAGTGGCTACAACGAAACGAATCCCAATCCTCGTTTAAACGATCGAAATTGGAAAAATTCTCGATAACGAACGAAAATTCGACTTTCTCTACTTCACGCTTTAATCAGGAAAATCAGAATTATCTGATCTAGTATACCTATATCGCACAAACCAAAATGGTTACGTCTTAATTAACAAAATTAATGTGGGCGGTAAACGTTTCTTTTATATCTAATTGGCTCGTTACGGTTACACCTGACGGAGAAAGATAGTATCTAGAATCAGACTGTAAGCAACAGTTAATTCTTTCAGTGTATATCAAAATGTTCACTGGAGTATACTAAGAAACAAACGGGTTTTTATAAGTATTCAGTTTTCTATTCAATAATCTACCAGCTTCTCCAAAATAAAATAAATCATCTTGTCTGCTGTTCATAATGAATTTAACAATTGCCATGTTTTGATTTGGTTTTAAAAATGACATTATTTGATTTGGATCATTATGACTCTGTTATATATAAAATATATGAACAATTGCAAATCTTTCCCTTCTCACACGTTCATTTTTCGATTGTTCAGTATTACGTTTCAAAAATGCATTTTTACGTTCAACAAATGAAGATTTTGTAAAATTCCAATAGGTGCTTAGTTTCAACAATTGATCTCACAGTTTTTGAGCATTTCAGTTATGTTAGTTGCTTTGCAGGTTTGGATAATGCATTGATGATTGCACTTGCCTCGAAAATGTTTGAAGAGACACACTTGGGAGTTCTTTAAAGTATCTAGTTTGAGATTAGTAATGACTAATTTAATGATTTATTCAAAATTGAAAAGATACAATCTAATATCTGAAACTGGCTAGCGATGAGCAAGGTATCCCTGATGAGGATAACATAATATTATATTGAATAAAAAGTGATTGTAATGACGAAGAATTATTCTTTCGCATTGCCTAGTATAAAAACTATTGTTTCTGAGTCGAGTTCTTTCTGTCATAAAAGTCTAGTTAAAATTTAAATATGACCATATTTTCTTTTCAATGCAGTTCATATATTGTATGAAAGAAGTTGACCATTAATAAATACAAGAATTTTGAAATAAATCAAAAGTGCCTTTTTTGTAACCCAGTGTCATCAAATAAAATTACATTTGGTAAACATGGTTGATTCGGCGTCTACGACAACAATAATGTGTTTGGAAAATGTATATAATCGTGATTGAACTTTCCTTTTGTAGTCTGTAAACAAAATATTAAATTTTATACTATCATAAATTAGCATCAATCAATAACATTATCAACAATTGACGTATATTTGTAACTAAAACGTATTTCATCACAGGTATTTCATGCCGTTTTGTCAATGAGGACATCTCAACGTTTAAAAAATTAATTTCTTGTATTCGTAGTAGTCATTTGACTTTAGATCCCCTTTCAAATGGAAATCTATCTTACACAACAAGGGATCGTAATGCTCTTATAAGTGTGCGAAATCCAGAAGAAATTCTCAGAGATCCTTGAAGTTCAAAAAGGTTTTCGTGCATGAGCAATAAGGGTGGGTCAAATAGCGATAAATTCGAAGAGGACTGTTTATGTATCAGAGGCCATCGACGCGTTGACCTGCGAGAACTCTTCTTGGATGCCATGCGCAAAAATGCGCGGGGCTTACATGTAGTTTTGCAACTCCCTTTCCCAAAGAGTTGGTTGAAAGTGCCGTTCGCAGATAACGCCTCACTTATTCAGATGCTTGGGATTTCAAAAGCCCTTATTCGGAAGAACGCTATTGTTTAAACCTGATGGAATAACAAGACTGACAGAAAGGCGAAAAATGTGCACGTGATCAAGCGACACCCAAATAAAGTATCTGTTGATAAACTGCATTGCTCACATAATTTATCACGGTGATAACTCAAATGTTTGTTATAAAAATAAGGTAATTGACTGAAAAATTGTTGTTGTTAGCAATGCCTACAAAACGGAACGCATTATATCCATCTACTTAACTAGTAACGCAAGTTTTCATAACAATTATTCTTCTGAAAATTCCCATAATATGAGTAATTGAGCATCATGATGCTAAAATACATCGAGCGCAAAAACGATTGCCCTATAATCAAGAGCAAGAGATAAGAACTTCGGAATCACCGAATGGGTTAAAATGAATGAATAAAATAAGTAAAAATTTGTGTGTTTAAAGTCTTCAAAAACTGTTACAATGAAGTTGAATCTAGAAACTTTCTATTCTATCTTACGATAAATTACGAATTCATGGTGTTTAAAACAAAAGGGCAGGATTTATATTATCGCTTTATTTCGAACCTATATAATAGGACATCGCATAGCATACTGTGACAGGTCAACTTTATGTACATTATTTAGAATGTCAATTAATTAAAAGTGCAATAATAATGCATTTTCAACTTAAATTATTTCACATTGTTGTATTACTTCCGTAATTTCATTAAAATATATCCCAAATCTTATAAAAATAATATAATATTTTTGAAAAGCTATCTTGTCTTATTTACAAAAACAACACCTACATATTTGTGCAGGATTAAGCATATCTGCTTTGACGATTACGAAATAAATAGACTTTAATCTATGACTCTAAAAAGTTTCGCCGTTAATTTTCAGGTAAATTTTGGGCTCATGCTCTATACTGAATAGCATCGAGCAAAAAGAAGTTGCAAAATTAAAAAAAGTGATTACGCGAGGCATCCACCAATGACGTATTGGGATGAAAAGAAGGACTCGATTGTGTTACGCGCCTAATTTACTGAAGGATTTGGGGCAAGTCAACATTAATTTAAAAATTATTTTAACTTCCAATTTCGTGAAGTTTAAATATACAAAGAGAAGGCGAAATTTCTTGAGATCGCGAAGACCTAGTCGTGTTGTTTCGGGGACCCAGCTTCTAGAGCGTTTAGCTTCGTTATCTTGGTTACAGAGTCTAAACGTCCGTATCTAACCCGCCTAAGAAAACATTTGAGGGACCATGGAACCTTCGCACGTAAGAGACTGCAGGTAGGTGAATGCGGGCTAGGACTCACGGAGTTCTCTTACTTGTCTCTGGGAAAGTCAAACAAGCGGGCACGGAGAACGTCAAATGTTGACTTCGGGCATACACTCCGAACGGATCCTTCCCTTCGCCTCTAAAACAAACAACCTGTCGTGATAATGATACGACGACGACAACGACATGCGACAAGATGACGGAAAAAAGTAATCTCCGAGTGATTGCGAAGAAGACGTCAGTTTACTCGGATAGGGTAAATATACACATTTTTCGGAGCTTCTGAAACCTCTTTGTACATTCTGTCTTATCATTGACTTTATTTTTTTCCAGTAGGATTCGATTCAATCACGTACGCACTGTTCGATTTCGACGCCCGCAACAAACGAGTGCATTGTCGCTCGATCGAATTATATGACCCTCGGATTTTTGACTCCCGGATTTGAATTCACAATATAGTTGTTTATATTTTACAGTATAAAGCGGATTCGAAGAAAATGGTCAAAATAATTTGTTTTTAATTTTTGTTCAAACTCTTAGGGTCATTAGAGGATGCATATTATTTTATACGTATCGAAACTAAACACTCTGTCTACATAATATCCGGAATCGTGCAATGAAATGCAAAATGGAGTATCCGTTCCAATACGTATTTCCAAAATTTCTTCTCAACATTATATCCTCTAAAGACTGAAAAATGTGCTCCTTCTGTATATTCCTTCACAGTGAATTTAAAAGCAAGCAGAAACGATGATATTGACCAGAGGGAAGCAAATCTTTCATCGCATATTGAATAAAATCGATTGCCTTACACATTCTACTTTGCACTCGAAATTCCATTTATGAAGCAAATGTAGTGACAAATTTTTTATTCGATATTTTTATTCATACCATAAATTTATAAAATGCAATTGCAAGGCTTGACTAATTTCCTGTACTGTTTGGACCAAATTTCATTGTATACATGGAGAGAAATTGCCTGTGGAATCCACATGAAAAGATTTCCACATACAGAATAATCTGTGGTTTGCACAGGATGGTATGTGATTTCCACATACCTGTCTGTATTGTTGATTACATAAGTAAGTCATGTTTGCCTCACAATCTACACAGGTTATGGATTCCACAGAAATATTCTGTTGATTATCCATTCTGATGATACCCATATATAGTTCGAGATTTTTCAAATAATATTTATAAATGGAAACGATAATTACACAAAATATTTGTCCAAATATTTGGAATACGTAAATAACACAAACTACCAGCTTGTGGACTTCACAGAATCCGGTATGTGTATTTCACATACTTAGCCTGTGCCCGTTGCGTGCTTCGGGATGTTGGTAGTACAGGAAATCTATTGGATTCCACATACCATTTTTTCCGTATATCAATTTGCGAAACTAAAATGAGCATGATAGATTTTGCCATACTGAAGTTTTATTAAGACATTCAGATATTGTTTTCACAAAGTCACTTAGCTTTAGATGACTACAGTCGAATGCTAAGTCGGATATTGACATTTCATTTTTGACCCATAATATATCAAATTTTATTTATAAAAAAAAATTTTATAAAATATTGGTCTTTTTTGCATGCTCCTAACTTGGAGCAATAAAATCTTACAATTATATGACGGTTACAGGAATTAAATATAATTTTTTAAACAAGGCTTCATCTCAATTTCATTTTTGTAATTGTTCAACATTAATTTGTATTAATCCAAAATGGTATGCTGCTCTCTGTAATAATAAAAGAAGATAAATGCAGGTATACAAACATAAACTTGATGAACATATATGCTATGCAAAAGTATATTTGTCTTCGATCCAGACAATAGGTCTCGACGAACTATTCAGTTTATTCACCTCGACAACAAAATTATACGATAGTTTTTCATCAAATATCGACGTTTCAGGCCCTACCCTGGTAGAAAATAAACGTGGCGCTGGACAGTGATACTCCAAATAAGCATGACTAGCTAGCGCCTGACAGTTTTTTCTACTAGAGTAGACAACTCAAAAATTGAATAAAAAAATTTGTGTCTATGATCATGTACGCACGTCCCTCCGTCCATTAGTCCATCCATTAGTCCGTCCATCAGTCCGTCCGTCCGTTCTTTAGTCCGTCCAAGAGTCCCTCCGTCCATTTGTGTAATTTTTTGTCACGTTCGATATTTCGCCAACGCTAAAACCGATTTTGAACTTTAACCTCTTCTCAGTTTGGCACGGCTGATTAGTTTTTGCAGTTGACCCATGCTAGATTACGGAGAGGTCGAAGAAAAAGGAGTAAAAACTTACGTTTTCTTGAATTTCTTATCAAAAATATAAAGCACACAAAAAAATGCATCGAACAAAAAGGTAAAGTATAACACTTTCTACACAAAGGTTCTATATAGTTTCTTCGTACAATCCACGGTAATGCAACAGAAGATAATAAATAAGAGGGAAGAAGGAAATAATGAAGTTGACGTGCCCAGTATGTTCTGGCATAAGAGTTCAAAAAGAAAACAGTGATCTGGGAATGGGAGTGCATGTGTAAAGTAGAGCATTTCACTTCTCAGTTCATTATTAATACTTGGACCCAGCCCATAGGTGGCCGTTCTAAGCTTTCATTTCACCCCGATTAGAATTTTCAAATCACGTGGATTTTAGTTTTATTGTAACTCATATAGTTCTAAAAAGCATATTTTTTACACTTTAACCACGATTTTCATGGAACCGACCACACGGAGAATATTTTTTCTTGTTCATAGTGACCTAAACATTCAATAAATATAAGAATTTTGACATAACAAAATTTCGACCATTTTTGTAACCCAGTGTACTCAATGATTGCTGGAGTAGGATCGTTTATGTGCTTGATTTTCTTTAGAATCGAATTATTAAATGACTCTGGAATTCAGTATACCTTGTAAAATTATTATTAGTTAAGATTCACTGATACCATCTAATAAATGCGTCACGAATTTAGTTATTATATTCGTATAGTTTTCATATACTATTCATTATATACTTACGATTCAAATAGCAAATAAGCATCACGCAACCAAGACGGATAGATCTTAATAAAAATCACTCTACATTGTAGGAACTACAATAGCCACAACAGCCAAAGTTTCTGCTGATCCATCAACTCATTTCGCCTGGCCAAACACAGCACAAGTTCTTTTTGTATTTCAACAAAAGTTTTTGGCTGTTTATGACTCCGTAGTATAAAATTTACATACACTGAGAGAACTGTATGTTTGTTCCAGGCTATACTATATTAAATATTTGGAATAAACGTGCTATTTTAAATATTAACATACGAACTTTGACATAGCATTACGTATTTTTATTGGGAACAAGATTAAATTTTGCGTGAAAGATGTGTTACATCTGCGGTTAATTCTTTATGGTAAAATTCCATATATTCACCACAAACATATAATGTAAGTTTTGCTTGCCATTATTTAACTCGTTGACATAACCTCCTCACCATTGACGTCCTTCGTAAATAATTCTGACATTGCTCCGTTTATACTAATCATTCTTGTCCTAGTCGACGTCGTCATAAGCGGCATACTCGTCATCGCCTCACTCCAGACGTAGTCGTCGTCGTCGACATCCAGGTTGATGGCTTCACGAGTGGAAACTTATTAGGGCCCTGATCAGGGCCTGACCAAAATCGTTACACCCTGATCAGGGCCTGAACAAATTTCTGCTCTGGTTATAGTGAACGTCAACATTTCATAAAGGTTATTTCCTATATAGAATGTCATTCTTCCTATTCAAAGATTTACCACGCATATTGGTATGTTTGTGAAAAACTTATAGCATGTTGGGAATGCTTAAGAATTCGATATATTTGTGGCGAACATACGTAATATTAACACGAAAATCTAAATTCTGGAGTTTTGTGGTAAAACTAGTATATTACTGACAAACATACATTTCTCTCAGTGATACATGAAGAGACAAATAGGTGGCGCAGCTCAATAACTATCAAGAGGAGCAATCGCCTCGCGCCAATTTCTCATAAAATTCAGAAGCGTAATGTACAGTATATGTATATATAGTGCGACCACTACATTACAGCTCACATAGCTTTAGTGTATGTACATTCAACTTTCTTTTCCTTACCATACTTTTCTGATTGACATTTACAAGGGCAATATTCTTTATTTTTTTCACTATAATTTAAGCCTAGCCCGATCGAAATCGATTCAGTAGATCGTGAGATATGAATTAATTAATTTGATCGGTCCTAGATTCTACAATAAAAAATTATTCTTCATTCTCAGCCGCTGTGGAAATTGAGATAGACGATAGCTTTTAGCAAGAGCGCGACAACTTCCCGATTATTTTTCAATTCTCGAGTAAATGTGAATATCGCAATATGGCTGCCTTCTCCCAGCTGATGGATTTGTATTTAACACATGTATTGGTACATAATCCAACACTAACATATTACAATATCGGGTCTGAATATTACAATATTATTGCTTTTAGCTTGTTTTTTTAATTATGAAATAAAAAAGGAGTTATGTAAAATACAAATGTATCCATTCGCCATGTATGAATATTTTTGTCGATTCAGCAATTTTTGAAGTAAATTTTGAAATAAATAACTGTCAAAAATAAAAATATGATGATATGCTACCGTTATTTAGGGTGCTAAAATATTTATATACAAATACCAATACTCCATATCTGATGTAGATACATAGAAAACATACAAGCAATTAATATTTTAATTGGATATCCTAAGGAGAATCGTTAACGAAGATGCCCTAAATAGGAGCATGTTTCGTGTGGGTATTGAGCATCCAGAGCGCCCGATGATTCAGTTACTCGAATCTTTTTGATAATGACTCATAAAGTAAACACGGTATTCGAGATATTGAATACTCGACAGTACACTCGTTGATCTTGAACGCTTTTTGATTCCATAAAGATAGACAGCGTCAAAAATTTATTTATTATTTAAAGAGTGACGTGAGCACCAAAAATTTCTGAGCCAATAGGATCGGCGCGTTTCCCACGCGAAGACTCGAAATGCTCGCGATGCAAATAAGGCAACGAAGTGAGGCTGGGAAAGAGGAAGGTTTTCGGGAGATGATCGTGTCGAATTCCCTCTCGCACGGCATCGGCATGCATCGAAGGAGCCGCGGGCCTCGTGTAGGGCTGTTTTCCAGCGTGGGTGCACGCGAGCTCTCGAAACGTTTGGCTATCAGCTCGAGGAGCCCTCGAGAGGCGTACCGGCGTTTCGTTCCTGCATTTCTCACAATTACGTAATATCTGCTGACCGCCCACTTATACCCGAGCGTTCGAATTCATCGTTAATGAAACTTAATCACATTTAATTGTCAGCCAAAGGCGAACCTCGTGTTTGTCGAGCATCCGCCCAGGATCTTTATCCTCCGTTTTCGATTTTTTCGCAGGCTGCGAAGAGTCCACACATTTTTACCGTCTCTTAATACCACCACCAATTATTAAGGGGGTGGTAATACGCGGGCTCTTGCCAGCATGGCACGGTAAGTGCAGCCCACGGTCACGTCGTACATTGATATTGAACTTGTGCTTCTCCACCCAAAGGTTTCACCGCGTTTGCGTGATCTCGAGTGGAAAATGAAAGCATTGCTGTTTGCATTCCCGTCTTCTTGGTACTTGACATAAGTATAGTGAACTCTTTCTAAAGCATCATTGATTTTTTAACTTCAGAAAATGGTTGTTTATTTAGTCCAGTTAATGATTTAAAAAAGACGCTGTGGATTCAACTTCCTCTCAAAAAAGAATAATTTGTTTATCTTTCGGTTGGAGATCGGTCATCAAATGTGAATGGATCTCTGGCACATTACTTCCTTCTGGCTAGAAAAGAACAAGATGAACATAATTGCTGACGTGAAATTCAGAATCACTTGTTCCCTTTGGAATTGTTTCTTGACCGTCTTCGAATTCTTCAAACTAACTTTCGATCACGCCGTAACAACCTAAATAATAATAAAACGTTAAAGATGAGAAAGTCAACAAATCTGTTAACGAACTTGCTAAGAGTTATTTGTCATTTATGTACTTTAATTTTAGAATAACATTAGTTTTATGGAAATAGTTGTTCCTATGCTAACACAAAATAACCTAATTTGACCAATTAGATGAAACGATTTGTTATTTTAAGATTACTTGTGTATTTTATAGAAGATATGTAATCTATTTAAATATAATTTGAACAGTTTATGGAAGAGAACGTGAGGATTGCCACCCATAGAAAGCGATATCAATTTAAGAAACCTTCTAAAGAGTTCTGCAAATCGATAAAATAAAACAAGAAGAACAATAATGAAGAGAAGCAACATTCTAAAAGCTGGAGAACGCGGGATCTCTACCTGCAAAGTTCAATCTTTCGAGTTCATTGTGAAATTCAACTAAACTCTTTTGATTTTCAGAAACTAATACAATTATTATTTTTCGATTAATCAAACTAAAAAACAAATAAATGTATGTGAGTTTCATTTTCCGTATGAAATTATAATTAATTAAATTTTGTGACCAACTTTTTTAAATTACTTTTCTTAATGTTTAAATTAAACCGAAGTGAACCACAATTCTCTTTCTTTCCATAAGACATATCAAATTCGATAAAATTGTCCTTTAATTAATTATCGATCATATTCAAATCCCACTTAGTTAAATAAATCATGATAAGCTGATTAATATATCGGAATAAGTTATTATTCAATATATCCTTATTCAAATGCCTATAAAACCATTGTATCACATCAAAAACCCACATTACCACCTTAACTTTTAAATGTTTAGATCATTCTTTTTGCTATTTTCTGTTAGTTTAGCGACTAGACAACACCAAAAATATGAAAATGGCCAATGCGAATTAATTGTCAAAATAAGTTTTTGTACCGGAAAATGTAATTCTTGACAATGTGTTTAAAAAAAATTACATGCAATTTTGTAAGATAAGATGTTTATAAGTCGTTGATTATGAATCCGAAGTCAGATTTTCGAAAATTAATATGACGGTTTTATCATAATCTAAGTATTTAGGTAAAAATGGCTTGCAGATTTAGTTAAAACCTTCAGTGCGTCATATTAGATGCACTATTTTGAATTTGTTAAAACTACAGTTAAATTCATATCACAAACGGTTAATGGAAGCAAAGCAACAGAAATTTAAAAATTATGAAAAATATTTTAAAAAATCGCGTTTTGTGTACGTATTAAACCGAAATAATAGTTAAAAATAGTTTTAGAGTGTTAGTTATTAGTGTACATTTGCTTTTTTAGTTTCACGTTATCTGTGATTGAATTTCATTTCAATTATAACATTACATTCCTCATATAAAACTATACTGAGCACATATAAAATATGTAATTTTTAACACACTCTGAGCGATTGAAAAGAAAACTACACGGAGGAAAATAATCAGCAAAATCAGCCGAAAAATCCGCAGATTCTACCAATTTTATCCTATTAGGGACAGCTGTTGGAATTCCGTTAGGGATAGCCGATAATTTCAGCTAAATTTACTGAAAAAGTCCGCAAATTTAACGGAACAAATCTGCTAATGTAGCGGAAATTTAGAGCTAAGCGCGAATTGAGTAGGGTTAAGGCTACATTAGCGGAATCAAAACAGCTAAAATTCCATATATTTTCGGCAATTCCAGCCGAAAATTTTAGCTGATATGAATCAGCTAATCCAGCGGAGTCATTTTTCTCCGTGTATATGTATAAAACGCCAGATTCGATAAATACTTAACAGCGATCAGTACACAAGACAATGATATTTAAGATAGCGATAACTGGGTAATAATCTTGATCTGCAAACGTATCATTGATGATAAGGCAATCAGAAAATTGTACATTTACTCCATTACAAATCTGGACCAAGAATCGGCGAGTGATGTGGAACGAGAAAACAACATAGCACGGATGTGCATCCATTCATCTCGATGGGAATGAGTGAGATAAAAACTCGCTGACGATTAAAACACTAGCATGCATCTCTCGTCCATCTCTTTTTGCAAAATCAACGACGAAGATTGGAGAGTGAAATACCTTTCGAAATCTAAGCACGTCTATGAAACCGTGTTCTACATAAAAATATACATTTTTGTTGAATGTTATTGTAGGTTGTACGTTTCGAAACATTAGATGTCAATATGGAAAGAGTTTATTGAAATATTTATACGTAACCCAGTGAACACAGATTTAATACAAGTTTGTAAACATTATGTATAAAAATATACAAATACTTGTATATGAAGGACTATTCCTTCCAAACTCATAGTTATATCAATTATAAAGGCTCGTCGAAAGCACTTGGACTCCAAAATGTCCGCCGTTACAGAGACAGAGCAATGTAACAAAACAAGAATTTGAGATTTACGTAACAAGGCAATTAAAAATGTTACTATAAATAGTATCTTTCGTTGTGACAATATTTATGTATATCTTATGTTAATTTTACACCATTTACCCACTCGCAAATAAACGTGAAACGTCCGCAAACAAATATGAAAAAAATTTCCCAGGCGGGGAATCGAACACCCTCGTCTTTCGCTTACTACACCATCTCCACTACGTTACGCTCGTCCGCTACTATTACTTGTAATTGGGGGTAGAAGGCTAATATATTTGACGATTGACAAATTATCATGGTCTTAAGGATTTTAATGTTTTATAGTTTGTCAGAGATATTAGTATATAGTAGTAAAACAACAGTATCTCATTATTTTCCTTATATTGATTGAAATTCGTGTAGTAGAGTAGTTATATATCTGCTGCCTAACATTTGTGATGTATCAGTGTGCCTTCGTTATTGACTGGAAATCTCATAGTTAGAATAGAAGGTCCTGTAGGGTTAGCCTTTGAAGCTTCTTGCATCAAAGTTGTTATTACATTAGTCAATACTATGGCAGACTTTACTATTAGCGTAGTTTCGTGACGATTATAGATTACGATTAATGCCAGTACAATCTACTGACTTTTGGAGCCGTTGCTGCAGTACATGCGTTAGATGTTGGTAAATTATTATTGCTTGCTTCTACCAGAACCTTTCCATACGATGGTATTGAATACTTGTTCATTAAATATTTCATATTTGGTTTTAAATTTTCCTACTTGCAAAAATATATTTCTATATAAATCATATAAATAAATGTAATAATGGGAGTGTCGCTTATTATTATTATTTACCATACAATGTATAAGAATTCTCGTGGAAGTGTTACTTGCCCAGAAAATATGTTTAGGCAATTCCAATTGTAAGGTTTATTTGAATATTAAATTATACAATTAAATCCATAATAAGCCATTATAAATCATTAATAATAATAACTATTTTTTCCTAATAATTCCAAATGCATTTTCTTTTAGCAAATATAAACTAACAACTTATTAAATTCTTTCATAATATTAGAACATGCCTAAATATACAATAAACAACTAGAAGTTATTAATTTTTTATTTATTATCACACTTCTTAATATTTATTAATGTGTAATTATTTAATATTAATATTTATTTATTAAGTCAATTTATCCAGAAATATTAGCATACATTTAACCCTTTCTTTTAACAACGACAACAGTTATTAATTCCAAACGTAAAAATGAATATGCACTTTTCTGAGCACAAACTCTTCGAACTACCATAGCCATAACTTACTATTAAAAAGAAAAACAAATCCCTAGCAATAATGGCTTCCTAATTATCATTCTCGACTTGATTCACGACTGGGGATGGGTTTCTTGTCCTTCGGCCACTACGTCCGCCTACCCCCACGTCGACATAATGGCGACAAATATTAATTAGAGACAAGACCCAAGTCATACATTAAAATCCACCGCAATGCTCGACATCGGCTGCAGTATTCATAAACAACTACAAAAATATAGGATTTTGTGATAACGGCGGATAGTAATTAAATTGCAAGGTAGTTAACGTCCCGGAAAGTGCTCCCTTCAGAAATATATGACTTCTCGAGAATGACGACTAGAGCGTGCATGGTTGCTTTCTTTTTTTTTTTTTTTTAATGACAAACTATACTGTGAAGACATGTAACAGTTTTTACAATGAGGATCTAAGTTCTTACCAAGGATACGACGACATCTATATGACACAAATTAGTTTTCTTTATGAGTTAAGTTAAACAATTTAGTTGGTTATTGCTTTACATTTGTGCAAGTTTCTTAAAAGTACTAGTAATACATGGAAGCGGATCAAATTATACAGTAGCAAGTCAACAGTATCACATATTTCAATCATTTACAAGCTTTAATCTTGGTAGAAGTTATAATATCGTCCAGTTATGTCAATATTTTGTGCTAGTCAGCCTAAACTGTTCATAATTTGCACGTAACAATATTCAGAAATTCGTCGGAACTATAACCAAATCTAGTTAAATTTACATTTTTTATCGCTCAGTCATGCTAGAATATGTAAGGAACGTAAATAAAATGAGATATAGACATTTTTCTGTTTTCGAAATTCTGAACAAAATAAAATTGTGCCCAATCATCAATACTTTACGAAATATTAAAAAGACTTATTTTAAAAATGTTAACAATAAATTATAGTCGACAAAATAACTATTTATGTTATTCAGTAGATCTTGTTCAAGCTTTGGACTATACGTACTGTTTTAGTTTAGCGTAGGTAGAAGTATTAGTACATTTTTCTGAAAACTGTTTGTAACCTGTACTGAAGAGTTGATGAATATTGCTAATTATAATTTACTTAATGTTCTTAACTACATAATTCAGCATTTAAACACATCTTAGTAAAAAAACTTCATTGATATGAATTATGTATACACACTCAACAGTTTTACATTAATTTTTTAATTATATAATCACAATGGTAAATGCTTGTTTAAATGCAATTATGGAATTTCTAATCGAGTTTTCGTCAGTTTGTGCTCAAGTTTTGTATAAATTGTAATACTTGATAATTTTAATACGAACAAACTGTTCATATATAAAAATGATAAAAAGTAAGTATGTTCTAAACATTATCCCACTACGTCCGTACTTAGTTAATCAAATTTAGGCCAGTTACAACTGGTGAGATATAGTTCGAAAACAACAGATCTATTTTCAGTACGAAATTTGTGGAGTTTACTAAACATTCTCTTCAAAATAACCGTGCATTTCTTTATAGGAAAACGATGAATTTTCCTGTTTGGAGTATATCAGTATGTAATTTTATTTATATTTGGTAGAGAAACGAAGTTAAGATGGTGAGTAACATTTCCTTACTCTATTTGTTTTATTATTTATCACTTCACTAATAAGTTCTGCCGACAGTTCTTATACAAGTCTACGTGGAAACCTGTTATGATAATATAAATGTAATACAGTTATATTAATAATACAGAACAAATTTGAAGAGATTTGAAAACAGATACATAAGAAGCAGTAAAAAGAAAACTAATGAAAATATATATATATATATATATATATATATATTACTAACTGCGGAGAAGATATTTTCGGTTTCTATTAAGGTGAGACCACAAAGTGCCTATGTATACAAGGGCTGATTTATATGTTTGAAACAGTTTTAGTGATATATTTTTGTATCGTAGTTATGTTCGATTAAATTAATTGTGAACCTTCAATATTGATTTGTACAGTTAAGCACTTGTTAAACTTATTGGATGCTATTGCAGACTATAGTTAATTGTTACTATTTTTATTAAAACTAAAATTTAGTATTAAAGGAAATTGAAGATATGAAAAGCTTTCATGTGTTTGTATATATAAAAGTTTGTAAAATTATTAAAACTGGTTAGCATCTGTTCTGACAAAAACAAAGATTTTAAAATTATGTTTAAAGTTGTATATTTAAGTTACATACTTATTGTTTATGATAAGGTCATTATTTTAAGGAAAATATTCTCCCTGGCAGGGGTCGAACTCGGACAGGAGACACTAAGGTTGAAGCAGTTTAGAGCAATACTATAGTACATATGGGTATAATAATCTCCCCATTCCTGATTCGAATCTCATGGCCGCGTTCAATTGTTATAAAATAGAAAATTAGAAAATTTAATTTATAATTTCACTCCAATGTTTTATATTTTATAATATTTATTAAAATGCACTAATTGTTCTGTACAGAAAAAAAAATCATAAGTAGCATTTGCCAAACTTAGTTATGTAAATTTTACCGAGTCTCATTTAAAACGAAAATTTATTGAAAAATATAAATAAATAGTAATCTAGCCTTTAAGTAATAAATTTTTACATGACGTGTAATCAAAGATTAACGAAAAACTAAACTAGATATTCTATAACAGCACTCGGAAGAAAATTGACACCAGTTATATTAAATATAAAAATTACCTGAATTTGTTTACTTTGAAAAGATTTTAGTACATCATTAGCGTTTATCAAGCTTTTAAAATATAAATTCCAAATAAACTGCAGAAAATTAGGATTGTTCTTTTAATTAATTGTATTAACAATGATTACTCAACTTTTTCGGTAAATTTTACTTAAAAAAGTAGCTGTGTAGAATTTACTAATTATTTTTTTCTGTGTGCGTTGGAAGATTGAAGAAGTATCCAGAGAAACCATTAAGAACATGTGAAAATGGTTGTAACATATAATAATAGTATAATTGACAAGGTCAAAGTTGTTGACAGTACAGAGAGAGAAAAATATTCTATCCAATAACATATATTTCTCTCCGTGTTTGTTACTTTGCAAATTCAAAATGTAGAATATACCATACAAAAATTATTATTACTATGATAAGGGGTTACCACCTTTGAATCGATTTTATTATGTCTATATTTTACTACTGATAAATGTGTAAAGACTGTTTCATTTTCAATCTGTGGAAATATAATTTGAGATTATATGCTCTATATTTACCGATCGATAAATGGTACAAACGGAATAATGTTATGGTTTTGTTTACTACTGAAATAATTCATTTAACTATTTTTTGTAATCCCGTATCTTATTTTTGTGGAATGGTGGAACTAAGTATAATTTTTCTCTTTGTGCGCTTTTTAGAAGTTGTATAATTTGGTATGTGTTCCATAAATTAGTCTCTTCGAAGAAAATATTTTTTAGCATAAACCTATGGTATAAAATAGCAATTTTTTATGTGCACCCGTGACTTAGTTTTGTTGAGGATATTGATTATTTTTTTTTCTCTTATTCAGTGAATTGTACAGTTACAGCCAGTCAATCAAGTGATTGATTATTATCATTAGAAAGACAATGCTGTGATATCGGGTACCAAATTTTGAAATAATAAAACCAATCTGAAGAGTTTTAATGGAGGGCTATGAGGTATGGCAATCATTAACTTCCAATTCAGATTAACCACTAGTGGTTTATCGTTAAATATTTCGTAGAAGTAACATTTAGTTGCACGTAAAATAAAACGACATGTAGACGATTTTTCTTGTCGCATTTTAACGACGTCATAAACGTTCAGGCAAACTTCGAATGGACACGAATTTCATCGTGGTTTTCGTATGTGCTCTGAGCCAAACTCCCCCGTGGCGAAGAAGCGCGTGACGTCGACGCGTGGCACCAAGAACCTCAAAGAAGATACACAGCCCAAGAACATTTTTTACGCGATAAGGGCTCCTTAGAAAACGTCTCAAGGGTGGGGAAGAAGATTGGAACAGAGCCAATGAAACGCAGGGCGGGCTATAAAAATCGCTTTTTACGAGAGGCACTTTAAACGCTACGGGCGAAGAAAGGAAAATTAACGATTTCCAGCGGTACGAGCCATTTGTTCGCCGTTCTTGATTAGAGGTAAAATTTAAGAATTTTTGCGGTAGTTTAGAAGATTTCAAAATTTATTCATCTATAGAAGGGAAATGCGGCTAGGTAATATATGATGAATTTCGAGTTATTGGGCAATGGACTAAGAATTTCTGAAGTAGTTTGTGTTTGAATTCAAAACAAACTTCGTATAGGTTTTTCGACGTTTTATAGACGTTATTCGAGTTAATATTTGTTCTGAATGTAAATTACGCAGGTCAACATTTCATAACGGATCTTTATTCTTTATTACAGTTGATTGCTCAAAAGAAAATAGAAAATGTATCCTATCTGTTACACTATACTTTGAAACTATAGAGATTTTTAAAACTGTAAAACAGCTCTTATAAGTAGATTTTACTTCACACGCTGATTTCTTGATCGTGAAAAATTATAGGAGGAGGTGTTCGATTTATATGCATTAAAAACACGGTTACTAATGTATTATCTCTTGCAATTTTCTCGCGTTCTCCCGCTTCCTTCTTTGCCGGTTTCTTTGCCGATCGTAATGGCAGACGCCAGTGAATCTGTTCTTTATGAACGTCCGACCAATTCGATATTAAGCAACTCAATTAATCAGTTATTATTCATCCTTGAAAAATCGCGATCTCTGGCACACGCCTTAATTCGAATATTAGTAACATCGATCGTTGCAGATGCAATTACTTTCTTGCAATATAGAGTCATTAATATTCTTATTGGGAATTCATCGGTTCGTCGTATAGGTAATTTTGATGCGTTTCAGTACGAAATTCGAATTTCGGAGCGATCGATCATGACCGCGGGCTTCGTTACAGGCGCGAAAATCATGATTGGATGCATTTTTCAAACATCGAAAGCCGAGATTACATTTCGAGCTCCTGGGCGGAGATGTAAAATTTGTAGATTAATCAAACAATTTGATTAATTTGCTGAAGATAATTGTTGCACAATTTCAATTATTCCTAAGTAATTACATTATTATGTTTTATCATTTCCACCGGACAATTTCTTTACGATTGTGGTCAACAATCAAACAAAAAATTAACTTTTTACTCTCTAAACACTGATTACTGCTAAAATATAGTTAAGAGATAAGCGATAGAGGTAAGCGAAGTACGTGATTTCCGCAAGATTGAAAATAGTGTGTCCTATCTATTCATTTTTTACTCCCTGAAAGACATTTTTCGCCACTTGTTTTTGGTATGAAAAGAACGGTGCACTAATATTGCGCTTCGCGCACTCAAAAGTGTGCGAAAGTGGAAGAAGATAAATTCAATTATTTCGAAAATGTTAGAGTTTGTTTATCTATAAATTTGTTTTGCATAACTTTTTACCAAGATTCATTGCAGAGATCATTATGAAGTGAACATTCGAATCTTTAAAACTCGTAGGCACAAAAATTTTTTAAATTTCGTTTGAAAATGTCGACGACTAAAATAACGACTTTCGACGATTGACGATTTAAAGTGACATATTTTTAAAGGAAATGCCTGTGTTATAGTTTTTTAGATTCGTGATTATGAACCTGTTCTTGAAATTCGGACATAAAAATAGCGAAAAAAAAGCAAGAGTTTTTGGTGTTGTTGATCATACATTTGTTCCCAAATTTCTGAAATCTAAACTGGTGGATGAATATTTTCAAAATGTCGCATTTTTTTGTCGAAATATTGAGAATTGTCAGATTACTTGTTGACAAAACGTTGAGAATTTTGAAATTAAATGAGCGATAAAATGAAAACTTGTACCAAATATGTCACACCTGCCCTGTATAATTGAGAAGGTAAATCTGAAGATATTTCAAGTAATGTTTGAGGTTTGAGGGACATTTCACAAATTTCTTATGAAATGCTATAGAAAGCTAGGATAAAGCACCAATAAAATATTTTAAAAAAACCGTTGTATTCAAATGTTCATAATAATTGAGATTATTCGAAAATATTCGTGAACAATAATGGATCCACCATTTTGAATTTTGGAAATTTATCATCAATCAATTTGGAAAACAATTAGGTAAACAGTCCGATCTTGTGTATCTGCTTCCTATTACATTTTTCTTAATTGTTGGGACTGAATAAAAAGGTCAAATCAGAAGTGAAAGCCGAAAGGGAAAAATTTGACCATTTGGGACTTAATGGGTTAAAACGCAAGAACTTTTAATACTTTTAATCATCTCAGATCTTACGTCTTCATAAAATTCATGTAGATATACGAAATTAGCATGAAAAATATTTATTTATAAATAGTATTGAATGAAATAAAGCCCATGTATCTCACATGAATTCATTTAAAAAAAAATAAAGTACATTTCTAGCAATTTGAATTAAACTTCAAAATTAAATTGAAATGCCTTCGACTGACTTTGTCCTGAGTTACGCATTTTAAATACTCGTGCTTTTTAAATCCGGTATTAAAAGTCCCACGCCTAAAGAGTACTTGTTGCATATCCAACGGATCGGCAGATGTTTTGGGGCATCAGTATGTAGGGTGTTGTTATAGTGATACGCGCACGTGAACGGACCCTACAGTTAGTATGATTTTTGAAACGGTGAATCACAATATGCATTACATTACGTATTACGCTTCCCTTTACGGCATTCTCCCCTTCGATATGCTTGCACTGCGTGTCAAGTGTCGGTTTCTCTATCGGAAATGCAAATCTCACGTGAAAACCGGTAAACGGAAGTAGTCGGCGGTGTCCGGTAAGGGAAGCATCAGCCACCTGTTTGCTGATAGATCCACACGGAAATCAAAAGCGGATGCCGGTCGTACTCCAAAACGTAACAGGCTGTGACGACGATTCACTTTGAAATTAGGAAAGTCAATCAGATTTAAGGTTCGGATTTTAAACTTGTGAATTAAGTGCGTAGGGGAGGAAGCATTATCGGGCAATCGACTCGAATCTACGGAATAATTTACAATGTTGAATATTTTCATATTTTTTTGGCATTATTCGTTATAATGTATTGTCGTCGCGACGCCTTAGTGAACGGAAACAATACCATGATGAAATAAAGGGATTACAAATTCAGGAACTGTACGAATAATGTCTACATTTTGATTCTTGGAAAATCGTAAAATAATTAAGGCAATTAAATAGGGGAAAATGGGGCGAAGCGGCGAACGGGGCGAAGTGACGAATCTCAAATATTTCCATTATGATCATACTGATTCTAAAATATCATATGTGATTTCTTTATTTACACAATTTTTCACATTTTGAGGTATGATATTTCATTTGTTATTCTCTAACCTACCTTTGGGAGAGAGAAATGTAATTTTTAAACAAAATTTTCAAGTCATTTTCCTGTATTTTGTTCTCAGATTGGCTAATATTTTTATTTT
Source organism: Trichopria drosophilae (assembly GCA_030407085.1). Classification (NCBI taxonomy): domain Eukaryota; kingdom Metazoa; phylum Arthropoda; class Insecta; order Hymenoptera; family Diapriidae; genus Trichopria; species Trichopria drosophilae. The sequence continues at coordinate 65,353,712 of CM059583.1, read as the reverse complement.
GGCAATTTAATAATCACTATTTATATATTTATTCTAAAAATATATTTTTTGGACTTATTTATAAAACATGAAGTGTTCCTTTTTTGTGTGTTTTTAATGCAATATCGTACCTGGAAGTCCGAATGATACTTTGGGGTAAAGCGGCAAAATTTTGTCCCCGATGTCTCTATTCCGTGATTATTTTTAATTTAGAATTCCCTATTGATGAATGCATTGAGTAACTAAAGACGAAGTTAAAATATGAGTATTCAGAGCTTTTGAAGATTGCAATTTCTTTTTTTACTGTTGTTGGAAAATTTGATTTATCTGTAGAGGTTCATATTCCACCAACGTGGAAATTTTATTTTTATTAAAACAAACAATAATAACTTAAAAGATTATGACTTGTTTTTAATTTTATCATAGTTGTCTCAGAGACCTCTGAAAATAAGGATTCACCATTTTATCCCGGTATCGCCGCTTCGCCCCGTGTTTTTTAAGTTTTTTAAATTGGCCATAGCTGGCATTTGTAAAACATATACCGTAAGTACCATGCATGTAAATATTGACTATGAAATTACCTATCAAATGACACTTTGCATCATTTTAAATACGAAATTCAAGGAGAGATATGATACATGGAAAAAATCCTCGCCGCTGCACCCCGCTTTCCCCTATATATAATAATTAATAATTAATAATAAATGTATATATATGTATATATATATAATCCAATTATTTTATATGAACAATTTCTTCACAAAATAAACTAATTAATAAATGGCAATACATAACTTTTTGAAAAATATAATCGTTATATGTATGTTTAACGAATCCATATGTTTGTGGGCGGTAGGAAAAATTAAGTAGTAAAAAATTCGGAGAGTACAGAAAACTTGATAGACTTCTTTGATTTGTTAGCATTCTATTAAATTCAGTTAATAAATGAACAAGTGTAAGTGTTTGAAAACACCAAAAATACGTACAATTGTGTATCTATTAATTTCACTGTAACAAGAATCAAATATTTGTTATTGGAGGCTTCAAAAGGACTTAATAATATAGAGATTACATTGTTACCCATTTATGTGCCATTGAAAATCATATTAAATCAAAAAATAAATGTGAAAGTGAAACATGAAAAGTTAAAAGTTCCATGGATTTGTCCAAATTTATATATTATGAACTAAACCAACTCGAAATTTAATGGCTTTTCAAGATTTCTTAAAATATTTAAGAAATCATAAGTACTGCCCAGAAGGAGTTCTTGAAGTGATCATAAAGGCGATTTATGCATACATTTTAAGAGCTCTATAAGAACTCCCAAATATACGGTCGCAGAAAGGGCATTTTATTTATTCTCGCATTCATTCTTGTTACAAAAATAATAATTCAATAGACATTGAATCCTTCAAACTACAATTATTAGAAAGATGTGGTCGGAAGTTATTATGAAATTGCTTGCTGCTATAATAATTGCCGTTAATTATTCGTTTGATGGAAGTTTTTTAATTGAATATCATATAGTATATCTAGAAAAATTTAAAACACTTTGTCTAAAGAAGGTCTTCCAAAAAAGCAATTAATTTAAAATCTGAAGTATAACATCTCATCGACATTAATAATTGTACTAAAAATAGTGATTTATATTTCTTTAGGAGTCCGGTTTTGGTATTTTCTCGACTAAGACTTCTTTGAGACATATTTTTTAAGGTATCTGTGGAAAGATCACTGAAAGACATGTTTAAAAACGTGTGCTATTTAGAGTTCAATAAGTACGAATAACAAGTTACGAAAAAAATTGGGATACTTCAGAAGACGGTCGTAATTTACAATATTAACTTTCACTTCGAGGAAGAAAGGTTATGTAATATACATTTATATTTTAAACTCAATGGAAAGTGATAATTAGAACTATCAACAAAACCTATCTGGTCTCAATGAAGATTTCGGCTGCGGAGGAGATTGAACGGAACGGCACGCATGTATCTATTTTATATTATTTTTTTATTTACTTTTTAATTTTTGTTTATTTCTTACTTTCTATTATAAATTTTTTGGCGTGTCTAAATATATTTTTTTGGTATTTTTTTTTCTTGGTTATTTTTTAATATATTATTTATCTTTTTCTTTCTTTTTGGATTTAATTATAATTTTTCTTTAAATTATAATTGCATGCTAACAAATCATATTCATATACCAGTTCGTTCCAAGTAACTGTCAAATCGAAATTGTATTAAGGATTTTTAACTTTATAGTTATGAATATAATTTTTTTATTTTTTTAATTTTTTTCGTTGTTAATTTCATGGTTAGTTGAGATTATAAATATTTCGACAGGGCCTCGCATTTTGAGAATCCGAGCGATTACGACGCAAGGTGTTTGAAATATTTAAAAATTTTCAAACTATACCATTTTAACAGTTTGTAGGTATAAGCCATTAATTATATTAATTATTAACAGAACTAGTGTTGTTATGACCTAAAGGTAATAAAATCAAATAAAGTAAAACTACAATTCGATAATTAGCAAAAATACGCAATTTCATGATCAAATTCGTCGATGACTTCAGTTGTGACCTACACCACAAATATCCTGAACTCAGTTATAAAAGCATATGTCTATAAACTCGTCAAACCGAGCAGAACGTTGCAATGCAATAGGTCAAGTTAATCAGTCAAAAGCGGCAGATGTGATCCAATGATTATCGAACCAAATAGTAGGATTGCTCGATAAAATTAAGCGCTAAAGAGTTAGCGGACTCATGCGTGCACATGCAGACAATTTTGAGTGCGGACGAAACGACCGCAGTCACGCTCGGACGAGGTCGTCCCTTTTAACATTTAACGTTTCCTGACGTTAACAGAAAAACCTTTCGCCGTTTGGATTTTCAGGGGTTAGAGAGCGGGGTGCATCCCCTTCGTTATGGAGCGATTCCCTCCCTCGTTTCCGGACGAGCTTACAGGTGGTTTCGCAAATAAACGCCCCACACGTGGGACAAGTCCCGAACGTGAATTTATCGCTCGCACGTGAGGTCAGGTGCTTTCAAAAGACGCTCTCACGAGTCAAAATCTGGATTAAATCGTAAATTCCTCGTAAGCCAGAAAGTCAACAGATTTGACCTTCGCTGATCCCCCTTCAGGTGGGTGGTCGCTCAAGTGTGTTTCTTTTTTTAAATCAATAATTTGACTGCTCCTGTTTAGCTTAATAACACGCCTCTGCTTCCCACAACAGTTGGAAACGACCACAAGTTCTCTAATTGTCGTCGATGTAATTATATAAAATATTATCGTAACGGATTAACGCAAGAAAGAATTTTTCTTTATTTTTACAATGATTATTACAATAGTAAGATTTAATTTTCTCTAATTATGTCGATTGTTAATAACATAGTGCTCAATAATAAAATATTTTAGACCATGTTTACATTGATAGGAACGTTAATGTTAAGACGATTAGCACTGACTTCGACTAGGTAAAAGTTAAACAATTAATCCACCGAACAAATATTGCATAATAATTGTAGACATAAATTCTTCACGTGTGGATAAATAATAACGGGTTCATTGAAACTGCGGGCATAAACATTTCGATGCTCATGATGTAAACCTGGTTCGATGCAAATTTTGGCACGCGATTCAACAGGTGCAACTAAAATATATATTATGGTCAATCATTTTCAGAAATTTTGTACAATCTATGCGATTAACTTATAGCCTGCTAATGACTTTCAAACAAGTCTTATAAACTATTTTACCATTGACTTAGACATACATTTGAATTTCAAAGTTGAACGTACGGCAATTTGCTGCGGAGCCCGCACTAATCTCGTACTTACGACATTTCTTACATATTTTACTTATGCCTCATGCCAATTGGCGCATTCGAAATCGAGAGGGCGAATACGAATTTACCTCCCGGGGAATATTACGTCGAGCATTATAAAAGCGTGCGAGCACGTAATGCACGCTTGGTCGTTTCGCAAGAGGAGTGGCCATTTATTAACGGGTACGTACGTTCTGATAATGTACGGTTGCCGAATAATGTCAAGGATAACCCGTGCATTACAGAGCAAATTCCCGGCAGGTGCACTTACATCGAGCTCATCGCTACGGTGCATGGTGGACGAAGACAATGACGTAAATCTCCATGCGCGAATCTCATCTAAATCGAAATAAGGGTACCTCCGAACCGACTCCCATGCCAAATTCATATTTAAATTGGTTTATATCTTTCAACGTCAAACAATTTTTTAAACGTGTTTGATCGAATCTGTTGGGTGGTATCGTATTACAGTATTGTCTGCGCAAGATATTGTGGTGGGAGACTTATTTTTCCACATTTATTTCAATTTGAATGTATGGTGAGCGACAATTTCAAAATTGTTATCAATATAAAGAGCTTCAAAATTTCAGGTAGTATTTCATCAAAAGCAATATAAAATTCGGTTTTTTATTCATTACTACTTATAAAAAAGGTATATTATTTTGCTCAACTGTTACATAAGTGACATAACTATTCTATGTCTTGAAGATTTTTTATTCAATTGATTTGAAATTCATGAGATTATTTAGCATAGTATATATATCGATGCTCCCAGTTCCTGGAATACGAACTCAAACATTTCAGTAATATAATTTCAAATGAACATTTTATTGACTATAATTTCAGGTCAATGTCAGGTTTCAATATGAGGTCAGGTTACAATCTGTAACTAACTAAAATTGGAATTTATAGACAAAACTGTCCAATTCAAATGTCTGAGTTATATGAATGTAATTAAAATTTCATGTGATTTCAATTCCATATGATTAGGAGATTCCAACTGTGGTCGTTAATGAATTAAAATTTGTATACGAAATTATTTTGCATTTTTATTATAAATTATTCCCTCAAATGAAAAAGAACAATTTTCATCTTACGGAGGGAATCATGATTCAAATTCATAATTTGATACTTCATAATTTCAAATATAAATTGATTTGTAATCTAAGTATTTTTACTTGTCTATCTTAAAAACACGCAACCCCGAACTAAACATCAATGAAATACTTTACAAAAAAAAGACCTAAATGAATTCTTTATAGTAGCATTAACTCAACTTTCGCGAATAGTATTTTGGCAATTGCTGCTTCCTTAGAAAATTGTTGAAAACCTTGAAAACCTTCAATAACCCACGTAGAAAAATTGTATATAATTTAGATATAGTCTATATTAAATTACCTTAATATAATTTTGGGCATATACAATCTTTATATAAATATATACATATAAAGTTATATTTAGTCAGATGTAAGTACATATGTAGTTATATCTAATTGTATATAATTTAGATATATTATATATTGAATTCCCAAGTAAAAAAATTATATATAGATTGTATATAATCTCCGATATATAATCTATATATGGAAGTGGGAATATATAAACTATATATAAATAATATAAAATTTGTATATAGTTTAATATAGCAATTCTAGATTCTTGAAATTTATGGGAAAGTAGCAAAGTTGTGTGGAAAAAAGACAATCAGTATAAACTTCAGGAGAGCCGAAATTTCTCCGACACTATGATAATGAAGATGAAACGTATGCATGCAACACTCCAAATCATAGTCGCTCAAACTTGGCAAAAACTTAAAAAACATTCCCCTAACCTTTATAAAATGAAAATTTTTCAGATAATTGTACATATCATTTATTGCAGCAGAATTTGTCTACAATGTCGAATTCAATGGACAGTAACAGAATATCAGGATGAACACAACCGAAATTATATTATAAAACTATTTAACAAATTTATTTATATATTTCTATTGCACATTTTGAAACCGTACCCTTTTTCATAGAGATTCGATGCAAACTATCAAAAAATTCGCGCCTATCTTGTGTTTCGACTCAATCGTTGCTAATGTGGTTGCTAAGGCTGGTTGACTGGTAAGTTTGCCTCAAACCGCTACGAAAACCGCAGGGTATCGAAATTTGCAATAAAATCATAAAAATAAACTTATAAAATATACTCGTTATCATAAAATTTCGGTGATTTGTGTCCTGGTGTTCATTTATTGACTGCTATATACCGTTGACTAATCCTGCTCTAATTTATAATATGTACAATTATCTGAAAAGTTTTGAGGTTAATATTAGCCGAATATTTTGTAAGTTTTTGCCATGTTTGAGCGACCATGATTTAGAGGTTGCATATATTCGTTTTCTTTTCATTATCACAGTATCACATAAATATCGGTTGTCCTGAAGTCTACAATGATTGTAAATGGCTTCTTTCTACACCACTTTGCTACTTTCTCATAAATTTATAAAATTTAGAATTGCTATATTAAACTATATACAAATTATATATGATTAATATATATTATATGTAGGAGATTATGTAAAATCTATATATAATTTTTTTCGTGCATTTGTATATAATTATATATAGTTATGGATAATTATATACAATTATATATAACTACACATGTACTTACATCTGACTAAATATAACTTTATATGTCTATATATATTTATATAAAGATTGTATATGCCCAAAATTATATTAAGGTAATTTAATATAGACTATATCTAAACTATATACAATGTTTCTACCTAGGAAAACACGAATTTAGGTGATCATTTGTAACATTGATTTAAATTTGGAATATGAGGCCTATTTGCAAATACAATTTTTCATATATTCATTCTTCGCTTAACCATCTATAGAATTAATACTCTGTATAATATAATAATAAATCGGGTAAATAATCTGTACTTGAACGACCGACACACTACTTTTCCTTTAAATCTGAGTAATCAAATATAATGTTAAATTATGCTCAAATTAGAGCTGAATATATTTTTTTAGTGTATATTTTTGACACGATAAAAATAAATGCTTGCAGAGAGATGCTGTACTAAAAATAGTGGATAATATTTTAAATTGCTACAGTTAGTGGTAGGAGAGTAATAATGAGCGTCTTTGTATAAATAAATTTTTTTCGGGCTTATTTGCAATTGTCATTAATTGAGCGGATGAATTTCATACTTTAGACAAAAATATTCCTGGAACATTTAAAAAAAATATTAAGTCACGTATTTCACAATCCCATCGTGATTTGCTCGGCATATTATTTGTATTTCATTATTCTTTCTAATTTTTTAAATTTCTATTACGAGTGGGTTTGTTTTATTATTAAGACTGTTATTTTGAAGATATTGTAGGACATTTAATGAGTAAATTATTACTTTTATTTAAGTTTTAAGGGCGATAATGATTGCATTGTTAATACAGCAAATTCAGTTGTGAAAATAGCAGTATAATTCTTGAAAATGCTACTATCCGTATAAGCCATTTTCGGTTTACATCAAATTGTTACTAATCGTATTTGGACTATTGTTTATGCGCAATCCTTCCTCTTTCCAAATTATCTTAAAGCCAATGATATTTCGTGTACGACTACACTGAACAAAAATGAAATAGTTAATGTAACTAAGAATTGATAAAACTCGTTCAAAAACATATACGTGTATCAGTGTAAAAAGGAATCCTTAACGCAATTCGAAAAATGAGACTGAAATAAAGATTCAGTAAAAAAGTCAAACGATATGGTTAAATTGAAGTATCCAAATTAATAGTAATGTTTAATTTAACAGTTAACAGGTACCCTTACATATAACTTTATATCAAATGTAAGAGTACAATTCGATCCACAACGGTGTCGGTAAATGCAGACAACTGCGATTCCACCTTTATATTGTCGCTATGGCAGCGACATCCAACCTGTTAATATAAAAGTGGACGCGTATCTATTTGTGAGTTTAAACATATCATATTAGTAAAGACACAAAATATCTGAGTTTGCTTTGATTATGATATTCACGGGTAACATTAATAAAACTGTTCTTGATCTGATTGTTTTTGACCGTATGTTAACTGTTTTTCATTATAAGAGCCTAAAAAGTCCTGCGTTTTGACGAAAAAAATTTGAAGTCAGCGAGTAACAGCTCCGTATATTCGAAGCGGCAAACAGCAGAACCGCGAAATGAAATTATACAAAATTAAAGAAATAATTTATCATTTTTCAAAATTCCGACTCTGTAACTACAAAAGTAAACATGTCATAGGCTCGCTGCTAATATTCCAGTGAAATAGATTCGTAAATGAAATTTCATGAGAAAATCTAGGTGGCAGGACAGTTTAGAACCCCTTAGTTAAGTCAAAGTAAATTACACTCTGCTGCGTGAATAATATCATAATATATTTCGCATAATTGATTTCTAAATAAATGACGTGATGGAACTAATTAATTTAAGTACATTTAATATTTTTCAAGATATTACCATATTTCAGGTACAAACATATTGAAGTCGAATGAAGTTGTTAAACTTTGAAGTCCACTTCTGTTGATACTTACACTTTTGCTGCTTCATTTTGGTATAGGGATTATGTCTAATACATTTTCATACCTCCATCAAATAATTTGAATAAGTATGCGATGCAGCTTAAAATAGCGTGATCGTAAACCGGCACCGTCAAATGGAAGGAAGCTTACGAGAATTATGTTATAATCATCGAATGGTTCGATGTCTTGGCCTGATAATATTTCGTGCAATGAGAGAGACGTCTGAAAAGGGATCAGGCTTACTGATTTTGAAGCCATGCTTAAGTCACAGTTCGCATATCAAGAGATGCTTTATCTGGCGGTTAAGCGGCAAAACGATAATCCGGTTCAACTGGCTCGACCGCTGGTTATTGGTTAATGGCTATGAATGCTTAATAACTATTTACGCACCAAGAGATAAATCGCATGTGAGACATCTTGTGGGGTTTCAATAACTTTGCGATCTCGCCTTCTTCACAAGGGCTTTAAGTCAATAAGAGGAGCAGATTGGTTGTTTGATAGGCGTGGACACTTCAAAAAGATTTAGTGACTTAGCGAGTTTTCGTGTTTCCTCCGAACATGCATAAAATAATTTGTAACTCAAGTAATATTTTAGAATAAGTTTACTATAGCGTTGTGATATGATCTCTAAAGGTATTCGCCAATTCACTGCGTTATATTTTCTATAAATAGATTCAATTTATTGGCTAGTTATAGTAGGTCATATACACTGTAATAGAAATCCATTAAATTTTTACATTAACAATTTGTCTATTTAAGAATCTTTCCATTTCATGCAATGGGAAGTGGTCCATATAAGTCAACAATAAGTTGAGGTCCATGTAGCGGAACTCAACGAAAATATCTTGGTAAAATATTTTTCGTGTTTAAATGAGATTAAATGAATTTTGTCGTAAAATTAAGTACTTTTATTAACTAATTAAATAATTTTTTATAATTGCCATTTTGTCAAGAAATTAACCAGAATTATTTTTCAACATAAATTTTATTATCGAGCTCGTTATATTTTAATCTGCTGTGCCATCGTGATGAATATAATTTAACCTTTCAGCACTCTACAAATAAATGCTCAAAATGTTTCCATATTAAACCTTTACAAAAATTGCAAAATAAACAACATCATACTAGGCCATTTTAATGTGTTTTTGGCTCCGGATTAAATGTGATGATACATTTTCAGTCTGTTAAAAGTATGTCGCCATTTAATAAAAATTGCAAACAGACGATTTTTGTCCATTTTTTGCATTTAATGTAGCTATCAAACATTTAATTTAGAATATCACGCTATCAACCATAATTATGCTATTACTGACATGAAACATGTAAACAGAACATATAATATGTGTATAGAAATAACATATATACACAAATAAATAAATTCCGAAAGAGTAATGACTTGCAAGGCTTTTTTAGTTTGAACATAAATGTGATATCACATATGAAGAAATAGAGCAGCATTCTATAATGGTGACACTATCGAATTCTTGCCTTTTATCAAAATTCATAGCCTGCAATTCACTCAACGGATTTGTCATCCATCAGACACTTCCACTACTGCATGCCGAGCAACTACACTTTTTTTTATTTTAACAGCACTTAGCGTTCTTCGAAGAAACTCCAGTTATCCCTTCGAAACACACATTCCAAGGGAGATAGTAATTATTTCAAAGTGTACTGCACACATAGTTTTTGGGGTTGCTGATTCCGAACCCGATGTCAGTTTTTCGTAATCCGAAATGGCGCATCCAATATTTCGGACACCATTTTTTAAATTTAAGATGAATTCGTAAAAATCTATACTGTGGGGTTTTTTACGAAACGCTGATTTCGAAAAAGTGACGTCGGATTCGCAATAAGAGGCCTCGAAAACCCCTGAATATAGTTTTTCACGCACTTTTCTTAAATTTGTACAATTTTGTCAGCCATATTGTATCCACCATTTTGAATTTCCAAAAGCTGACATCGAATTCGTAATCAGCGACCCCGAATTCCCCCAAGTACTGCTTTTTATTGAATTTACTTACGTTTTCAAAATATTTTCCGCCACACTGGATCTGCCATTTTTAATTTCGAAAAATTAATATCAGATTCAGGATCACTGATCCCAAAAACATGAGTAACAATAATAAAATTACATGTTTACAGCCAAATTTCTTCGGAATTGCATTAATCATGTAAAAAGAGATATTTTTAATCGTAAATTGGTTTATAACAAAAACAAAAATACTAAAATTACTGAAAGTAGTGTAATATTGAAAAATATAAACTCTTATCGCATTAAAAATTCAACAAAACATGGTATATTATGTATAAATAGGAAAATATGAACAAAATGAAAAGGTTAAAACTGACGCCACTTTATTGGCATCTGGGACTGAAAGGGTAAATTACTTATTTCACAGAATTTGTTTATATTAACTGGATTTTATGAATTGATTGCTCTATTCGCGAACCTTATTTGACATATTTAGTAACTTTCCATATAGTTTTTTTAAAATAAATTTAGTATAATGATTAACTTTAAATTATACTCAGAGACTTTTATTGCGCAAATTGCAAAAATATTTTCCATTTACGGGTAACCGGATAGAGATGCATCGTTCTTACTGTTTGTTATTGAGGATTGTAAAATTGACCACTGAATATAGCAAATTCTACAACTCATAAAGCAACAAATACAAAGTACACATGTCTATAACAACGAACTGTGGTTATCCGCAAATGGAAAATAATTTAGCGATATGTGTAAATAAAAGTCTGACAGTGTAAATAAGCATCGAAACTATATACTTAACAACAAAATGCAATATAAAATACTTAACTACTATGGCAGATTAAGGTAACGTTACTAAAACCTAATTAAATTTTTACTATGTTTATAATAAGATAATAATCCAGCAGATGTAAATTAATTGTGAATTAACAGTAATGTAAACCAATAATATAATCGAAAGAGTGACGCATAGATGTCCGAAAAGTAATCTCATTGTGATAAAAGATATTAACTGTCCGGACGTTGGTTTTTTGTGTCAGCAATAAAGTTGATTGTAAATTTACATACATCTACTCTATGGGCAACAATGAATTACATTTGTATGTTTCGTATGAACGGGTTGCATCTTTTGAATACTTCTAATACTCATTCTTCATCCATTTCACTAAAATGTGATGTTTTGAATTCGGAACAGCATGGAAAGGAAAACTCAAGGGAAAACCTGTCATTCATTTTTTGACATTTTATGGACTTTTTACGAAATGATGGAACATGATACAAATACTAATATCAATCTACCAATCGCTTCTTAAAATGAATTACGACGTTTTTCGGATATCGATTTCTTAACGCCGATAAAGGCATGCTATCGCTTATCATAAACCACTGAAAAGATAATAATTATCGAACTCACGACTGGACTTATAAACGTACTGAAAGAAATTTCGACATCAGTCTACTTTTTTATACTCCATATCACTAGGGGCAATATTTAAGTATCGTCTCACGTCTTCCCATCGATCATTGAATGTGCGATTGAATGATTGAAGATTATGAGTTACTTCTTAATCTTATCATCGGGATAAAAAATACTTATGTACCGACACATTGATAGGGCAGTAGATGTATATGCTGCATTAATAGTTATGTTCCTGGAGATAAGTTTCCACTCAGTTATACAAATGCAAGACGTCACATCATTCTTGAACATTGTATTAATTACGTTACCAAATATTATTATAAAAAATTATGTATATACGAAAATTGTCAAAGAATCAAAACTCAGCATCGTGCTAAAACTTTTGTTTTTTACGTGTTTTATTCTGTAACTAAATATCGAAGAAAATTCACAATCACAAAATCCTTTATTTATAGAGAGGTTAGAACATGATTAGTGTAGCATTACGGCATTAATGGCAATTACACTGTAAAAAGTGGCAACAAATTTCACAAATCTATTGCAATTTTATTTTGTAAAAATTTGGTGATATGTCCACGTTCGACGTTGTAAAGTTCCAACGTGAAGTTCGGAACTTTGCAAGGTTTTGTATGTATCTTTCCATAGAAGATGATACAATTACAAAGGGTTGTAATATTACCGTAGGTAATATTGGGTTTTTATCTTTGGAGGTTAGGAATTTTACAACGCGTTGTAATTTTATCACGCAATACGTTGGTCAAAATCTACCCCACGCTGAACGTATTAAATTTATCATTCGAGAGGTAAACGCATCAAAATTGGTGAAATTAGAACTCCCAAACAGAAAACTTACAACATTAAACGTGAGAAGATTACCATGTTCAACGTGGGCTTAATTTCGACCAACGCTGAAGGTGGTAAATTCCATTGTCATTTTTTACTGTGTAGACAATGTTATTTACAGATTCTATGACAACTTAAGAGGTTACGTTTTGTTCCCATTTATACTAAATTCGATGGCATGATTAATTCTTGATCTAAAAAGTTGACGGAATGGGAAAAATGAATGAATCCATATAGAAAATTGCATATATTATGAGTGGAATTTTATTTTATCTATACAGGTTAGGTTAGTACTTATATTGATATATGTTACTGAAGTAATTGTTTGTGATAAATATAACATTATACGCCATAATACTATAACCTTGTTCTTGAAAATTATCTCATAAATTGTACAACATTACTGAATGTATGCTGACACACAGGATAAAAGGAAAGGAAGTAAGGACAAGAATCCGAAGATATGGTTCATTTTTCCGTGCGGAACTTATACTTAGCGCAGATGTTAAATCGCCGTCGTTACACAACTCCGTATTGCAAAATATACAATGTAACGTTACTGGTCCTAGAGCAAAACCTCTGTCTTTAATGTAATTTGAGCAGTATGTAGCCTTAGTACACTCTCTTCTGACGTAAAGCGGTGAGTGATCTAAATAAGAATATTTTATTAATAAAGACTTTATTATGTTCCAAATGAAATAACTATTATAAGAAATTTACGTTGAGACTTGGCGAAATACTGAACACATTTGTTGGGACTTTCACATTTAACAACATTTAATATATCAACGTTTCCGGTTCTACACTCTTCGCCAGTGCCTATGCAACTGACGCATTGAAAAGCCGATCTGCACGGTACTGAAATTTAAAATATTTTAGTAACATTGCGGTCATGATTTAAGATTAATAATCGCTAAAGTAATACTTGCCAATAAATAGTGCGGCTAACAGTAGAACATACCGTATGCAATCCACTTGCATGTTGTCGAATACAAATGAATCATCAGCTGGTTAAGGTTTAATCGACGTCAGTTACAATATAGGTTATAAACATTTTCGCTCAGTGTGCCACACTTTCACCCTGTTGAACTACTCTCATCAATTGATTCTTCGACGTAATATCGAATGACAGAATATTCAAATGTTTTTATTTCTCAAACTGTGATCGACGACGCGACGTTCAGCAGTTAATTATAGAAATAAAACTGATGCAAATTCCATTTTATTTTATCGATGTACAGATTAAACACAAACTATACGCGAGTTAAATATTCCATTGAGACATAACGATTGTTTATTATTAATGTGAAAATACGATGGTACATACCGTAATCACGGATAATCCACGTCTTTCTATTTTATTTTTTATACTAGTAAATTATGTACTTTACTCTAAAACTCATGAATTTTAAATTGCTTTTAATAAAATATAAAAAAAATAATTTATTACTGTTGTAAATATACGATAGATTGTATATACAAGAAATAATTTTTATTGATATGTATTGTAGAACATTTTTGTATGTATTACAGATTTTTAAAAAACGAAACATTTTTTATTTAGTGATTTTCATATGACTGGGCACATTTTCGAAAGTTTTTAATAAATAACCAGGGTAAAAATAGAGCCCCAATATTTATTTTAAAAAATAATTTATTTTACATTCTTATCAACCATATGGGTTTAGGTAAGATGACATTCAGTGAAATCATGTATTATTACATTGTGCAAATATATTTTTTCTGATTAAAGTATGTAATATGATTTTTAAAGACAACCTCATTAATTATAAACGAAGATATTCGCGTGTTCAAAACGTTCCTAAAACAAATTCTTGCTGTACCCAACATATTTCTAGTAGAGGATATTTCTAACCTCTTTAATCTCTTACCAGTCAGCCCGGAGAGAACAAATATTGTGTGTTTTAAAAAGCCATCCAAACTTTTAACCCTTTCAGTGGATCAGTTTTGCGTGTAAACCTAAGATATAATAATGACGTTTAATCGAACTTTGGTGACATTTTTTTTAATATAAATTGAAAAATCGTTATAGGCAGTAAATAACCGAAATTATGGAAACCAAACTGGTGTGCAATTATTATGCAATATTCGATTGTTTGAAAAATTATTGTATATATTTTACGATCTTTTCATTAAGAAGCCATTGGATTTTTGAATTTGTGCCATTTTTAATAACTTAGTTTACAAGTATTTATTGGCAAGGATTATTCTTTAATGGATACTAATACCGTGTAAACGTTTAAGAAGTAGAGATATGCATGAAGCATGTATAATTAATTTGTTACTTTGTAACATTTATAGTTAATTTTTGGAATAAAATAATAATTTCGGTAATTATATAAGTTGCAAGAAACTTTGGTTTGTAATGGTTTATACTCCACTGGATACATGTATGTATACCTTGGAATAGGTCGAGAAAAATAGAAATTATTTACACGATTGGAAAATTGTTTGGATTATGAAAATTTAATAAAAAAGAGACCCAGAAAAAATACTCCCTTTAATTATCCACAACAAATATAAAGTTATGAGGGCAGAGAAAAATCAAAACCTTAGATTGACTTACTTCGGAATAAATGTTCAAAACCCTTTAAGTGGCAGCACCTGAAAAGCAGAAATAGTAATAATTAGTCCTTACGTATATTAGTTTACGTAGAAAGCATCCACATTTCTGTATATTTTCAAAAATATTTCAAATATGTGGAAGATGTAATTGACATTAAAGAAATTGCTCTAGCCCATCATTAGCCCATTCTGTCTACAAAATAAGCAAAATCCATCCTATTTGTGAATTGTTAAATAAACGTTCATTAAGATGTCTTAAAAAATTGTAAGATTACGTTCTTAAATACTTTCAAAAAGTGATGTTCAAGAAGAGTTTTGATGAATTTAAGATCTCTACAAGATTTCTGATGTATGATGTCTCAAGAAAAAGCTCATCAGAAAGAAAATGATTCTGCAAAATAAAAAAGTAATCATTTTAGTGGTAGTTTTTTCATTTTTCATGATGTTCTCATCTACAGAAAATTTTCGGCATAGGCTAAAGAATAGTTTTCGTTACAGCTGTTCGTAAAGAGCCTCTGAAAAGAAAAAAACTGTTTGCCGATCGTTCTCAATTTATTCTCAATCGATTTAGTTGAAATTTTAATAATAATAGTTTGAAATTATTCATGAAAGTGCAAGAAAGTAGTTTGGCACAAATTAAAAAATAAATGATAAAATTTTCGCTTACGGGAAGAACATTTCACATATTGCTCTGCCAAGAAAAATCTTACATCATATTCTGAATTAGCAACTGCAATTCATCGAAAATACTCATTTGTAACCAAATTATTGCATTTGAGAAATGTTTGTTCGATAAAAAGAAAAATTGATTAAAAAACTCTTTAGCGTTGTATAAAACATGAAGCATACGGCATCATATATTGAACTAAGTAAAAAAGTGTATAAATTCAATTATTTTTATTTTAAAACCTAACATTTTAAAGTTTCAGAGAAATGCTTATATGTCAATTTCCAGATATATCCTCATGTATTCTTGGTAAACTGAAAGTTTTAAGCAAGCGTTCTTGACGTCGCTCTAGCAGCACGACACTGAAACCCTCGGCCTCAGCATCACGTCGGGTTATCGCATCGCTCGCGCCCCACCGCGTGCGGCGTTTTGCGTGCGCCGGTATCGGCGTGACCTTTGACATCGCTCATCTTATATTTCTCTTCATGCCCAGCCATCGAAAACACGCCTCATATAGTGGCGGCAGAGACGCGGCGTTATCGCGTGCGCGCAGGGGGCATCGCGGCTATCGGGTTCAAGACAAGTCGGGGTCACCATTCGACACGAGTCCGACTGCTGGTGCTCTCTCGCGCGAATGCACGTGTACGCGCGCGAGCGCACCCTCGCAAATACAAACGCATTTCTCTCTCAGTCAGACAAAATAGCTCGACGACAACGAGAGGCCAATCGAGACTATGATGACGCAGCATCGCAGATGACCCCGTGACTGCGCTATTCAACCATCTTTTGCACAATCCAGATTCGAATATGAATGCTACGTTGGCTTGTCGCGATTTCGCTCTCACGCATTTTTTTTGCTTTGTTCTCCTAAACAAGTCGAAAACGACGACTATGGGAGATGCAAGGTGCGAGGTTATATGCAGGATATGGTTAATATGGTCCGAATATAGGAAAACCATTTTTTACAATGGCGGCTTAAACGTAAAAAAGTCGCGAATTTTGAGCATTTCTTTTCAAATAAGTGGTTTTTTAGTAGGAATCCGTATTCCAAACATGCTAGATCTCTGTATCTGGTGGCATTAATAGTTATACTAAAAGATAGGAATGTTAGTAAGATGAAATACAGGATGGCTGATTCCAGATGGAGGTCTTAACCCCGTATTTGGCTAGGAAAATTTTGCAACGATTGCCTGGCGCAAGTGGATAAACGAATTTTCTTGAAACTCCTTTTATGCAGGTTTCTGAGGTCCCTAAATCCGAATCTGCAATCAGAATTTTTAATTTTCATGAAAATTACTATACAAAGGTTTTCGGGGTCGCTGATTACGCATTCTTTATCCGATTTCGAATCCGAATTCGCGACGTTTTTATGTTTAAGCAGCGATTGTAAAAAAAAATGGCGGCATATAGTGCCAATCTCAGATGAGGTTAGGAAAGATGAGGAAAAAAATACAAAAGACATGATTATTCCACAATGATTTGTCGATTCTTTCCTACAAACGAACGCCGTGAACAAAAGATAAAATTTAGGGCATTCAGGAAGAAACGGGTTAAAATACACAGGTCTGCAAAATTCACTTTTTTTTTTTTTAATATCAGAGTTATTTCGGGAAGTATTTTTGTACGCTGAATACGAATCTGAAGACGAAAAATGTCTGAAATCTGACGTGCTACAGGCTTGAATTTGTGCTTAAATTAAAGCTTGGTTCTTCCCCTACAAAAATCATATACGATAGTTTTAAAAAAAATTTCATAGTTTTGAAAAAAAAATGGTTTTAACCTCGCTATTCCTAGTGACTATGATGAAAATGCAAATTATTTAACTACATCGAGCAGAGCTCATACAAACCACTACTTGACTGTTTTCGGGGTTGGTGTTTAAGAATCCAGTGTCGCTTTTATAAAATTCAAAATGGCGGATCCAAGATGGCGGACGTAAAAATAAATAATTTAAATTAACCTCATGAAAATCAGTACTCGGGGTTTTTTGAGTCGCTGATGACGAATCCAATGTTAGTTTAACAAAATTTAAAATAGCGCATCCAAAATGGCGGCCGCAAAATAAAAAAAAATACTTAGGATCTTAAAATCACCACTTCAAGGTTTTTTTTTGTTCGCCATTAGTAATTCCAGCGGTTATTCGAATTTGTTTGCATTTTCATCATAATCATTAGAAATAGCAAGTTTATAACCATTTTTTTTTTCAAAACTATGAAATTTTTTTTAAAACTATCTTATGATTTTTGTAGGGGAAGAACCAAGCTTTAATTTAAGCACAAATTCAAGCCTGTAGCACGTCAGGTTTCAGAGAAAATTAGGGGTCAAAACACCCAAAAATGCGTTTTTTTGTGTCTTTACTCCCACTTTTCTCTGAATCATGACGTGATAGGCATTTTTCGACTTCAGATTCGTGTTCAGCACGCAAAAATACGTCGAAAATCACTCTAACATTTAAACAAAAAAATCCGTGCAGACTTGCGATATAGCTTCAGAATGCAACATTTTCAAATAATTAGGACATTTTTTATCTTTCGCTGTCAATATTAATGATGAAAAATGGGGGGGGGGGGAAGTAAAGAAATTTATTTTTAAGTAGCATTGTTCAAATTTTTCTAAAAAAATTAAGATGTGAATGATGTTATACCGCAACAAATAATATATCTATCGTAAGGCGTCATGCATAGAACAATTTAACTGATTCCAAATAAAATGATAAAGGTAATTTCCTGCCGCAAAATAGTATATTTTGTAACAAGGGCCCAATTACTTATCTTCGACAAGTATGAAGTTTGTAGCTTGAGAGGAGCACATATAGCATATGACATTTTTATAACGTTGCACACAAAGTGCAAATATTCTTGGTGGAAGATTTCTCTCTAGGCCGTGCAGTGATAAATAGAGATCCTCTGTATATGAACATATGATCAATTTTATGGCACAATATCTAAAAGACTAGGACGACCATAAAAATAATTTGAAAACGGTGTCGTATGTATTTCTATCTTATTATTTCAAATCGTACTAAAAATATTTTAATTAAACATGCAGATAAGAAAAATGTCTACAAAAAAAGTTCTAGTCAATTTTTTTATTAATACGAAAGATAAGTTCATAAATGAGTCATGACCCATTTATACTTATGGTTGTAGAACAAAGTTCCGAAAATCAACACACCAAAAGGCCAAAATTTCGATATGGCATTGCTCCAGCGTGATTTTCTTCACTTTGTCTTTGAAAATTTGGCAAAAAGAAAGCACATTAAAAAGTACTTTGGATACTTTTGATTTTGGTATCCGTACCTTCATGGTAAGAGTTTTTAATTATTTTAATTGTGTATATAACTTAGATCAGTATAAAGTTAGAACAGATCCGAAATCAAATTTGACCTTACTAGATCTAATTAATCACACAATACCTTCGTTGATCTGTATTTCCTGTTTCCAGGTTGATGCTTAATTCCTAATAATTCGTCCTAATAATACTAAACCTATGATAGTTAGGACCATAAATAATTGTGTTAATGTATTGCTTTGAGGTAGTTTACCTTATTTTTCAATTTCTTACAAATTGTTTATAAAATCAGTATGTTGCCCTCTGGGAATAAAATTAAATTGTGAATATAGCTTGCGGTACTAATTTTCCAGAAAGAGTGCTTTGAAATGCGCAATTTTTTGTCATTTTCGATATTCACAGTTTGCCAAATTTCTATAACCACGTGTAATGTAGTAATGTAGGATAACACATATATCTTCAGTACATGTCTTAAACAAATGATGGCTACAATATCTTTTGTCCGAGGGGTCTGCGCATGGTTGATGGTACTTAACGCTGGGAGCGAGTTCAACTATTTGACGAGAATGTACGCGGAGAACTACCTTAATAAAATAAGAGTTATAATACAAGGCTGTTCCTTACTACCCTACTTACATTATGATGCATTATTGCACATATCCAGGTTGCATATAATGCAAAACGTCGACATTGTTGTCGAGCACAGCTCTCGGTGTTCATTATTCTCCCTATGTAACTGGAGAGGTCCTGAATTCAAACCGGTCCTTTTTCGAAAGTGTAACTTGATTTATCCGGTGTACGTAGTACTTGTTTCATTAAAATGATTGTTTCCAGAAATTCAATCATTTGCAAACTTGGGCAGCAACAATGAAGGAAGTGACGATTGATAACTAGGGATTAGATGGAGGTAACGACAGACGGAGAGTGGGTTAGTGGTCGAACATAATCTCTAGGAAAAAATCATCGACGAAGCGAGCCGATGAGTAGAATCCCAGTGGCCGAGAACGGGTTGGTCTGAGTTGGTTGGGGTTGGCCGGTTGGTTTGGCCCACTGGAGCGAACACCCGGTGGAAGCACGCCCGCCGGAACGTGGCATGCTTTGTAGTTCACTCAAGCTTATACACGCACGTGCGTCAAAGTATACTCGGACGAGCGGGGATATCCATGTACTTGCGGTTGCAAGTGCGCAGGTGGAAGCGAGTAGAAACGAGCACTAGACGAAGAAGGAATGGCGGAAGGATGCGTTGCAAAGGGCTGGACGAAGCGAAAAGGCAAAGTACCTCCAGCTGAAAGGGAACTGCGCACCACTAGCCGGAACCGTACATGACGCAGTCATCGCAACCATCTCCGTATTCGCTTATGCATGCGGTATCTGCATAGGAGTGAATGAGATCGCAAATGCACCGAGCGCGACAGAGACTAGTGGGAATGAAAGAGAGACAAAGGGAGAAAGGATCCACAGTGGATCGCCGTGGTTGTACGGTCCGTCGGTTATTATCGCTGGTTTCCTCGGCTGAAGATAAGACGAAAGCGTGCATGATAGATCACGATAAAGAAATATCTTCGCGTCTCATGCCAGTGAGAATTTAGCTGGTTGCAAAGTCCACGTTCTGCTTCTGCGGATTTTCAATGATGGGTGGTTAGTTGTTTTTTTAGAGATACCGAGCGCGCAGAAGACAGATAATGCTCGTAAAGAATTGAAGGCTCCTCGGCTTCGCTACGCGATCACCGCATAGTTCGCGTGCCGCGCTATGAATGTTTACGGTGCTTTATTCTTTGATCAAGTTTTTCCTGTAAAATATATATTTATATAGCATACCAGCTTATCTACCACTTCTTAGTTTAGTGCTAACCGTTTTTGCATATCCATTAACAATTATTAATGTCTTCGTAGAATTTAGAATGGATTTAGCGCTTCGGGAATGAAACATACAATCTATGCATTCTGCTATTTGTAAATACTGTCCAATAATGTATTGCTAATTTTATCAAAATAAGTGACTGGTAATGTAAAATATCCAATGCAGTTTCAATGTATTCTCCAAAACTTTTCATACGTGATAGACGTTAAACGTTTGTACTAGAGACAAAGCGCAATGGTTCAATATAACCATAAATTGATTTTACGAAATCTCAGAAAATATTCTAAGAAATTTAATGAAATATATGATATTTTTTCATCGTGGTTCCGGTATAATTCTTATATTCTGATATCTTTTTTAAAAATCGCAACGTTTCATATTATTGATTCCTATATAACCCTTTAGAAGAAACACTTTAAAAAATATGTACACTGAGAAAAGTGTTTTTTACCTAGTATTAGAATTCTTATGCCCCGTAAAAGATAGTATTTTACGCATAGGGATTGCCATCTTTCTATTACCTGTTAAAAGAAGAAGATTTTAGATTATTGTAACCAATATGTCACTTTAATTTAGCCTTTTCTCTTTAAATAAAAGCAATTTTTGTTTATGGAAATTTATCTAGCAAATTAAAATATTAAAAATGCCTTCTTTTAGTCATAATAAAACATTTCTTTTAAAATAGGAGAGTTTAATACAGTTTCGTATAACCTGTCAAAAATAAATGCTGAAAGACGGAGGATTTTACTAGTTATAATATTTCTTTTAAGGGCTATAATACACTTTTTAAAAGCCAAGGGATAGTAATTGATATAATACACTTTTCTCAGTGTATGATATATAATTTAATATAATTAAAACAGGTGCTCTTCAAAAAGCTGACAGATCACAAAACAGACACTTCAAAAACCCGACATTTAAAAAAACATACATTCAAAATCCAGACGTTTCCGAAAACAGATATTTAAAAAAACTGAGTTTCAAAATGTGTTTGAATGTCGGGTTTTTGAGGTGCACCCATTAAAACATATGCCGTTAATTTTGTTTATATATACACTGAGAATAATTTGTTGACATTATCATACTTTTTCTATGGCCGGGATTTACTATGGAAATGAAGATTTATCTCTATGGTTATAAAATAGTTCTAATTCTCAATTAATAAAATAACAATATTATTTGTCAACACTTTCTTTTGAAAATTTAGGTATATGTGTTCATATCCTGCATCTACTCAGTTGATCATAGTATGAAATAAATGCTACTAAATATACAAAAGTGACCTTCCTGCTGCATATTGATTTTACTTACGTTCTACGCAGTTTAAAGATTAAGTCATTGTATTTGAACACTATGGCTGCGGGGTTTGAACACACGTCTTTTTTCAGCGATCATTGTATTTATCTATTTAGATATTGAATGCGAGAAATTACGAGTTGAAATGTAAGCCTATTAATATTTCATGTTAATAAATTATGACAATAGAAATGAAGTAATAAAATCTATTCTTGAAGTAACTATACTGCGAGATATAGAATGTTCGGGAAAAATATTTAATACTGTGTCCTAGAAATTAATTTTCATTATTAACGACATTATTGATGATAGGAAGCATTACTGTTCTCAACAAAATTAATAAAAACCTGAAAAAATAATTCGTTAAAATAACCTTTTATTAATGTCTCAAATTTTCTTATTTTCGCCAGTTAAGAATTTATTAAAAGTGAATGGAGATCAACGAGTAGCGACTTATTTTTTCGAGTACAAGATTCTCTACATGTTTACCATTCAATTTTTTCAAATTTCTGATGCTATTGGTAAAAATCTCCATTGGTTTAAAAAAAAAATTACTACATTTCACCATTTTTAAATGAGTTTCGTAATCACGTAAAAAATTTGAATAATTCGTTGAATAAAATTGTAGAGAATATTTTTGTTTCGAAATTATTCGTTAAAATCCATTCATTTTTGAAAATGTTTCAATCCCAAATATAGCCGAATATCATTTATTAACCGAAAATGAGTTCAGTTTTTGGCTAGTTTCTATCCAGTCTTATTTCCTGCTTTAAAAGTACTCTTTCAACTTGAATTAGTTGAAAACTATTAGTTCGTAAACGAAACGTGGATTACTCATTCAATTAGTAATAAATTTCATCAATAAAACGTGAAAACATAAAGTTATTTTTTACTATTAGGCTAGTAGAATCAAGTTTTCAATTACTATAATTTTAGTAAAATATCAGCAAATTTTTATTTCTTATTTGTGAAAAATTTTCTAATTCATAGTAACCCACTTTTCATTTTAAATTCGTATTTCTTATCATTTAGTAATCAAGAGTTAGAAGAAAGGATGACTGGACAGTGCAGCACAAAACAGGACAGATTTCTATAAGAGTAACGATGCAAATTTGGTGGTATTTCTGACATGAATAGTGGAAGTAATTCCATGGATTGGAGTAGAATAATCTAGTACCAGCATTAGAAATAATTTTGCTAAATCGTAACAGTGTCTACACAAGGAATCAAGGATGATTAGGGAGCTTGACTTTATTTTCTTCGCCAAAATATTAATTATATTCCGCCAATTTGAACAATGCTGAAGTATGTGCCTTTGGACATGTCTATGCGGATTATTTTGAAGTAATCTCAGAATTTCGGATAGCTTAGAGGTTATTTTTTCTCTCAGGAGAATTCAAACTCTGTGTAATGTACATCACGGCGAAATTGTAAGAGTATACTTGGAATAAGTGTGATATATAGATAAATGTATTCTTCCTTTCTGGAACAAATTCTAAACAGTTTATAAACAATCATACTTCAAAGCACAGAACATTAATATTAATGTAAAGCTTAAATACATATACACATATTAGCATTTTCTTTAACGAAGCATTTTAAATAAGATTTGTTTTAATGCACATCTTGTTACATAAAACACTGTTTAATTTATTTTTTAGTGAAATTTACAAACTAAACTTCTTCACCATAGAAAAAAAGACGGACGAGTGAAGAGAAAAAGTCATTGCAAATAAGTACATTACCATTTCGGAAGCTGTCTGTCAATGTCAAACAGAAGTTTGACAAAAAGAAGAATCTTTTCCTATATTTCAGTACCTCATTTCTATAAGACAATGCACTGCAGCCTCTTAATCGTGTTTTATCTAATAATATGAAATTTATTCTCATACGTGATTTTTAGAGTCTTGTAGACGTGATGAAGTTTAGAGCGAATACATTTGAACGAAATTAAAGTTCAGGATCAAGATAAATAATTATAAACTTCTCTTGACAAATACGTTATTTTTGTTGGTATAATAAATAAAGGAATATTTAACTTAAACATTTTTAATTGAAATGGGGCTCTTATCTAATATAAATTCAATTTCTGTGACGAATACAACTGATCGAAGTCATTCATGAATGCTGTAGCGAAAGGGTTTATTTAAATGCACTGCAGATGTGATTATTTTATAAAACAGTTTTTTCGTGTCTAATAATGTGGCTATTACATTAAAAAATAAAATTCTATCTTCATTACCATCTTCTGAATCGACTTTAATAAATATATTTTTAAAAATAAATATATTTCTTTGGCATTTGCACCAATAAAGAATTTCATCTTCTTTTATAGGATCAAACTTTTATTAGTAATGTGTCATGAAATAAAATGCTTCCTCCTTCCATTCCATATTATATCGAATTAAACAAAACTAATTACATGCATGCATTACACATATAATGTAAAATTTATTATGGTAATTTTAATTTATTTAATTGTGGAAAAAATTTTGCAATATGTTTCCACTTTGGATGTAATCGTTTTTTATTATTGCTCGGTTAATTAATGCGTTTTATTTAGTTTCATTGGCATACACATGTCACATCCTTAATATACTCGTTATTTTTACGGCAACTTTTTTTCTCTTCAACTGCTTTTTGTCTGTACTTCGACTTCATCAGCACTTCTTTCGTTCATTTAAACGAGGTCTTAGTGTACTTTCTTTTACTTTTTCTCGTCTTGCATCTTCTTTCGTCTTTCATGTCGTACATCTTCTTTCGAGCTTTTTTTCAGGACCACCGGTGTGACTTGCCTTGTCAGTGTCTCGTACTTTATCTTATAAATTTAATCAAGGTATCACAACACTGCCTTGTTCTCAGGACTGCCTTATCATCCAATACTTATCCCTTTACATGTTGCTGCTTCGCTTTGTATCAATACATTACCTCTCCAAATGCCAATGGGAACTTTAATTAAGTTTAAAATAAATGATGTGTTGGGACTGGAGTGTTAGTTTTTTTCTGCTATTTACGAAAGCATTGTGTATGTAATGGAATGATGATATTTTATTTATACAGTAACAGATCTTATTATGAGGATGCACATTGCTAATGTGGCAGAATGCGCAGAACACCGCAAGGATCGTGAAAACCGATCCATAATAAGATCTAAAAGTTTTGATATGAATTTCTTGAATATATCCTTATTCGTGATATCAGTAAAAAATGGAATGTTGCTAAGCAATAATATAAATATACTTACATTGTAATTGTATCATTTTCAAATATTGTTAAAGATATTACAATTTTATCATTATCTATAATAATGTCACATTTTGCATTTGAAAACAAGACAATTTAACTATCGCAATACAAGAAAAATATGTGGCTGGCTCAAAAAATAAGTAGTTAGGCTTGCGTACAGATTAGTTTGTACCCGATTGCTATATAGTTTGTGACCTTATGAATAGTTCGAAAAAAGTGTTGACTTGATAAACACAGTTGAAGGTTTCGTAAAATATATGTTTAGGAATAACAATCTATTATTAACCCGAAATATTTATTACATTTTACAGTGAATTTCAAAAATAATATTTCCTTCTCTCTTTATCCATCTTTAAATATTAAAAGAATAAAATCATAACTTTTTGAATCAACTGGTCTGAAATGGATTCTATCTTTCATTAATTAAATTTTATTTCATTTCTCTTTTTGTTTCGTTATATAGAAATTTATAACTATTTGACCTTGTTAAAAAGTGAAATCTATTTAATAACGTTTGACATGCAATTAATTTCATGTTGCACTTCGCACAAAGATATGGACAAATGGAAACCTCAGTAAGTTTCTCATTGATTACTGTCAAATTAAAGTAGTACATAAGTGAGAGATAGAAGAAGTGGAGTCTCTTAAATCAGTTTATGTCAGTGTAGATTTTAAAGTGTCCGATTGGAACAGGTTTGATTGAGAGAGCACTGAATTCATTCTTCTATTTATACCTCGGTCATATATGGAGCTGTAATCAGTGAAAGTGTTTACACTCTATTATACTCTATTATACTGAGAAAATTGGCATTTAAGAACTTACTACACTGTATTTGATGGGTATACCTGCAATTAATACCGGTAAAAAGCTGTAACAATTATTACTGAATTATAATATTGTCGGTAATCCAATTGTTTTTTGTAAAAAGTTTGGTTAACTTCAATTTATGGAATCGAAATATGCCAAATCATTTCGTTAAATCTTTTGATGTATTTGCAAAACTTTAGAAGTTAATGCTTGCTAAAATAGTACTTACAAATATAAATAGTATTTTGATTTATATATTGAACATCTCATCAATTTTTCTCAGAGTTGTGAAGATCCCCTTATCATATTTGCTAATAACAACAATAAGCTGAAGAACAGTATAATCTAATTTTTACGGTCAATAATTGGGAAATTCGAATGTCTAAATTTTATAATATTAATAATTATAAACCAGTATTAATTCCTACTGCAAATTCAATACTACATTCCTATGACTACTGATTTGGTTTCATTGAATCATATACCTAGGGAGAACTATAGAGATACATTTTATCTTAAACAAGGAAATTCTATCTCATTTAAAACCGCGTATTTTTAGCCGTTCAAATTTTCACCTAGGAAAGCAACACCTGACTTTATTTTCAATAATACCACACCAAACATTTGTTTTATAAATATGCTGATATCGTAGTAAAAAATTAATCCAGTTTTCTGGCCAGTTTGTGTTCAGTTGCGTTATTTCCCCTGTTAAAGATACAGAAAAACTAAGCAATGTAACCAAAACCTGGATAGATTTCTACCAGGATAAGCAATGTTCTTCAACCGCTGAGTATTAGTTGGCGAATAATAATGCTCAAATTATTGACGGAACTATCGCTTTTGAATGTCAATTCTTTAGAAACTAAGATATAAGTCGGTTTTGGAAATTAAGTTCATTTAACGCTTTATGAAGAGAAATTCCTTAAACATACATCTTACGTTGACGGAATATTAGCGGGATAGAATATTATGTCAGTTCTCTTGCTCGAGGCGAATAGTGAGGGTTAGATTCTGATCACGCAAGAATCTAAATTTTTCTTTCATTCATTCATTTCTTTCCTACTTCTTCTTTTATAGACTCTGTTTATACCTCGTTTGCTAATAGTGTACGACTCCTATCGTTTTGATGTCTAGTCAATGGCCCGATTTAGATCAGGATATAGCTGCAGCAACCCTATTGCCACTGCACTAAAATATCTAGTCCCTACAAAATTAGCAATATGTCACGTGTTTCTTTTCCATAAGTCATGTTTATTAGCTGGATTAGGTTTAGGATTCCTCCAAATGTTTATCTGCATTTACGTAGTCATGATCTCCTATTGGATACAGGTGAAAACAATATGACGAAGCACGGAAAAAAAGAGTTGCTTGTACCAACAAATAAGTAGGCGGACTTACAAATTAGATAGTAAGCCTGACTCGTTATTTGTTATGAAAATAAAATATTTTTTCCATGCATAGATACTGGAACGAATGTCACGGTTGCACGTATATGGGGGATGGAAAATCATGCATTCTTTTCGAATCATGATCAAGGCCATTATTTAAGTTAAATCTTGGAGCAAATTTTCTGTCAATATGCGCAGCAGCAGCGAACGAACGACGTACAGCGATATTACAACTCTGCGTTCATCCAGTTTCCGATATATCGAGCGTATACAGACGACTACGATAAGTCATATCCTAACCGCTGTCCCATATCCTTTGCGCGCTCAAAAATGCAAATAAGAACAGCCACACTGTATACACGCACTTTTACACTGAATCGCGTCTTCTTTAACTTTGATCCGGCTGCAAGCTGCCCATTATATAATTTCGATGCCTGTCCCCAGACCAAGCCTTGTCGACTCTCACTATCCGAAAAACATAAAAAGCGTAACCGTTTGTTACCTAATTTGCCACCTTTTTAGTCGCAACCCAGGACTTGGAGGCAACGAAAATGCTGTATTGCTATGTGAAAAATTGCTTTAGAAGAGAGACTTAATACTAAACCATTAACTTGCCGCGCGTTTCTCGGTATCCTGACTTATAAATTTGCCTTACACGAAAATTTATTACATACTGCGATAATATTATTTTTGTACTTTTGTATTTTTCTAGATATGTTGTAACACTGTACTGCCGAAATGTAACTCCATCCCTACAGAATCTGTAAATTCTTTTATGGGAATAAACGTCATACTACTACTACTACTATATTTAGGTTAAATCAATGCAAAGATTCAAAATACGATGGTTGAGAGAATCACTAATTTATTAGACTTTATGTTACAAGCCTCAAAATTAGAAAATATGACGAAATTTGCTTCGGAAAGCACTCACAGTGGCTTAAAAATATTTATTGAAAAATAGGTGTTCCCGCAAAAAAATCCAAGGCTAAAGTGACGTGACCTTTAACTAATAAAACTCGTGTTTTGATCGTTTATGATTTTTAGCTTTTAGCGATAGAATAAACGGGTTAGTGGTCTAAGACAACGTGGTTGACATAATGTTTATAACTCGCCGTAATATTAATGTTTTAGATTATAGAAATATTCCATAGTATTTGGCTTCAGCTACATCTTATCGACGTAATTTGGTAATCAGGAAATTTCGCTTTGAATGGCTTAATTGTTGTTCTAATTGCTGGAATGAAGTTCACTGCTTTAGGCGTACAGTTATTGGAATCTATTCACAAATATTATTTTGCTACAGTGTGCTTACTGGAAGCAGCCTGAAGATAAATTTTCGAAAATGGCACAATTTTTTTAGAACATGCAATACATGGTGCTTTTAGAAGGTAAAATTCAGAACGTTTTGCTTTGTGAATTTACGGAGATTGAGGTGTACCGACCGCCTTTACCGGAAGTTAACGAGTTCTACACGGAGGGCGTCTGCAAGGCGCATTCGAAGCGTCACCGTGACGCAAACCGGAACACGATCTTACCGCCAGTAATTGCGGCATGTCCATCGACGCAAATCTTGAATTTGCAACATCGGCACTCTCCGCGTCGAACGGCATGAATGTGGGAGCAGAAAACGTAAGTGGGCGCAACGCCGCCGACCGCAATTAACACGAATGATAACGAAGCGAGTCAAATTGTGACGCATCGCTATATTAAAAAAAAAAAAGTAGAAAAAATGTGTCTGCCACGCGTTCACGGAGTTGTTAACACTGCACGCATGAGATTTTATGATGACTTTGAAAATTATTTTTCATTATCTTATTACACTTTGAACTAGTAATGTTCTAATGTCCTTAGCAGTTTCTTAGTCAATTACCATTTACACTATTAAATCACCGAGCATGTAGCCAAATGTAATAATTGTACAACTGCAAATTGAGGCAATAGCTTTCTTCAAAAATTTCCCTCCTTATCTCTGATAGAAACTCATCAGGAAATGATGGGAATTGCATATAGGACAAGACCTTCTAGATAGGAATCAAGAACCTTTCTTTTCCATTGATTTCGTTAAAAGGCGGCGTCCGATATGTAATACTCATCAAACGAAATGTCGGTCTTGTAACTGCAAAATGATGAGTGCAGAAAATTTCTTATTAAAAATTGCTTTGTATTTGGCTTCACATCTACACCTGTGTTCAGATCACTTTCTTGGAAATTATAAATTTTGCCAGGTGAAATGTGCATGGTCCAATATAAAGAACATTCGTATCAAAAAGTTATCAGTTGCCGCTTTGCACGATGTGCAACGAAAGTAACTTCTTATATCGATGGGACAAACTATTACAATTAACAATTTACCATAAAATCATAAATATCTCAGTTAGAAATATGTGGTTACAAAAATCAAGATACCGTAAGTCGCAACTTCAAGAATTTAAATAATTTTGAAGAACGAACGACCCCGCGAGTGGTCAGCCGCGAGGGTATGGGACTTCCCGAGATAAGACTAAATATTAACTATTTCCATATTAAGATGCCCATATATCCAATAAGGCTTGTCAATAAGGAAACTATTGACATGAGATTAAAGGGAGATACCGTTCCTTGAGGGTTTTTTGTTGCGTGCAGAGATAACCGCAGTGGCCGAAAAGCAACGGTCAGTATAACCACGTGCATATTATATATTTAATGAGTACATAACTCTTAAGTGGGGTATGTCGACGATAATAATTACAAATATCACCGCTTCTGCCCAACTTCGCATTTGTTAAATTCGATATATTAATAATGTTTATTGAATATTATTTTCAGAGAATGTCTATTTATCGTGTTATCCACTCATGCTGGGCTATTCCGATCTACCTACAATTATATTGGAACAATTCGCATTTTTCGCTCAGTTGTTAAGAGCTACATTTTCAACATTCGAAAAATAAAAGATCAAAAAAGAACGAAACAACTACAACGGCGTTACAATCAAGCTGCTATTATTAACCCTCAACATCTTGGAACAAATATATTAGAATGGAAGCAACACATGCAAATTGATTATAAGCAAAGGGGAAATGGCATCCTTTTAAAACAACATTAATTGATGAACTCGAAGAATACGAGCACAGTGTTGAAATTTCGGGTGAAATTGTGAAGCGTCTTGATAATTGTAATATGTTGTTGTATTAAACATTTTTTTGTTCAAAAAAGGTAGGTTTGATTTACACGGTTCAGTAAATCGCTATAATTTCCGATATTACAGTGATGAAAATCCTTACGGGTAGTCGGATATTCCCACACAATCACCTCAGAAATTGAGTACCCTGGCAGATTTTAGTGGAAAAGAAGTTACGGAGCCACTTTTTATTGTCCGCAATTTAAATGGAATCGTTTATCTGGAACTGCTTCAAAATGAAATTGTACCTTTAATACGAAATTCGTAAAATGAGGAGATACCCAAAATGTTTAGTGACGCAAAACTACATTATACGATGACAAAATCGCAGCCTCAACAAGAAAAAATTCCACACCTAAGATCGGAAAGACGCGGTTAAACAAATAATTTCATCTTCATCAGTAATTCATTTAAAGTTTTAACAGCTTCTATTTGGAAAATTTCAGAGCAGCCTTAGTAGAATTTAATTCTTTTCCCGAAATATGCCTTCCTTAAAGAAAAGTGGAAATCCTTGCACTGGATATACGATTTAGCTATTTTTATTTATTGCCGCGAACGTGGTTTTGCCTGTGAACCAACTAGTCATCCAAAACAAGCTATTGTTAACATAAATTATGCAGGACAACATAAAAAATCGAATGACTAGTTTGCATTTATCTCAAACTTTGTATATTATATGTTTTGATATAACATGTCAGCTTTATAATTATTGACGCATTTACCTCAATCATGTATCTGAAGACTTTTCGGGATTGCTGATATTCGACATAGATATTCAAAATTCAAAATGGCAGATCTAATATGATGGTCAAATTAAAATGAAAAAATATTATTTATTATGTATTAGTGAGGTTTCTTGAAGCCTCAAGCAATTAAGAATTTGATAGATATTACAACATACTGGTAAACCATTTAATATTTATAAAATATTTGTTTAATTATTTATATTTTTGTATATTATTTATATTATATTTATATAACAAAGTGTTACCTGTCATGTAAAATATTTAGTCCACATAATTTTGAACTTATAAATAAACCCGACTTTTTGGAGTAAAACGGATTTGAAATGAAAGCTTTATAACCATATAAGAATAAAAATAGTTTATAAAATATAAAATTGCCGTAGTTACTAACAGGTTAATAAGATAAGAAGCATTTTTTAATTGCTTCCCATGTGATTAAGAAATGATTTATAGCTGTAATTATACCAATAATGTAGAGTCTATTAAAGAGCGGTTGGATCGTAATCCCTCATTCCCTAACCCTTACCCCTCCTCTATAAAATTTTCAATTTTAGGACGATCAAAAATTGGTTCATAAAACTCTAATAAATATGTAAAATTCGGCATCGCGTGTTATACGACCTTAAATGCACCGTATCAGATATCACCATTAGGGCAATAACGTTTTATAGTAATAACGCGAAATTTATGAACTTCCCTTGCGTAAATCGCGCGAATTAACCGGTAAGCGATCGAAAATACCGCTTTTAACGAAAAGTAATAATTTCGGTACATCAATCCAAATTTTACATATTTATTATTATTTTATGCGCGGCTTTTTATCCGTCGGAAAATATTGCCAAATTTCGACCTTCTAAGATGACATTTATTGGGCTTTAATGCCGCAAAAACGGATTTCTGGGTTGGAACCTTTCTCGCGGTCCTTTAATAACGATGAAACGGTCCGAGATAATTAATGCAACAGCATGGCCCGGTGTGCTCTCCTGCGGGCAGTTTTCTTTTGTGGCTTATTCTCACGACCGACGAGAGGCCCTCCTCGTGTTTAATGACCGATTGCTCTCAAGACTTTGGCGTTATTCCTAGCCAGCTATTAACTATATACATGCATTTCACGCCTTCTTTCTCGCGATCGCTGTGTAACGAAACTCGAAAGCATCTCCTCGAAAACGAAAAAAAGGATGAGATACCGCAGAAAGATCCCTGCCGAGCGTAAATAAGCGCGATGCTAACGTGCCAGTTTTTAATGAACGCCACTGATTGTCTGGATGCGCTTTCGAATCGCTCGATTTTCCGCTGGGCGTGAAGCCGATGGCATTTAATTCGGCCCAAATCTATCCAGTTCATCCGCGGATGTGTGTGCAATCGAGATCCGAATTGATTGAGTGCGTGATTGGAGGGCAAGAAGAGTATGAAAGTGATTCCAACGCAATTTGTATCGATAGGCTATTCGATATGCCAGAGTAAAATCGATGAAAATAAAAAGAACGACCCGGCCAAGTGGCGAGGTGTTAAGCCGCTGAGCGGTCGGTCACGTACGTGAAATAAGACTCGGGCTTAAGTCAACTCGACTGAACGAGCGTGTGCGAGGCTGCTCTTTTTCTTATGAGGCTCATTCGTACCATAATCTATAGCTCGGTTCGGCGTCATTTATAAAGTATTGTGTTATTGGTGCATTTAGGTTTTCGCACTTTTTATCACTTAATGGATCGGTAGTGTTATTATAAGTCGATTGCAGAAATCCGAGTATAATAAACATAACTCACTTTAACACCTGTGGAACGTTACGGTGATCTTTTCTTTCTTCTTATACCATTAAAGATAAGGCTTCATAGGCTTGAATCACATCTATTATATACGTGCAACTTTTGCCCATTTTTTATTTGATTTATGTGATACAGCTAAAAAAGGAAAACCAATGAACGTGATTTTGTCTCTTGCAATAAATCAAATGTCGATAGGCAATGAGGTACTTTTGATTTCATATTGAACCGTAATATCACGATATAACAATTCTGCAATATCTGTAGTATTTCTATAAGGCATATTTACTTACAATTTCCTTAAAATGTTATGAATAACTAACTGATAGACTCCCTCTCTGGTCGAAATAAATCATAATCTCCAAGTGGCATTAGGGCCTTCTAGTAAAACTAAGTTAAATTAGGATTTTGTGCACAATGGACAGTTTTTCAAAGGCCTTAGGATGTTGTATGCAAACTTCGAATATTATTTATTCCGGGGTATCGTCTCGTGAACATGGTGCTACGCAACTGCAACTACCAATCAGAATTGAAGTTCGTCAGGAATTGGCACGCATAAATTTCATACAATAAGTCCATCACTATTAAAAGGTTAACAATTATAATAGATTAGTGGGAAAATACGTCGTACAACGCAATAGAATACAATCACGCTTAATAACCTGGATCATAACAGAAATTTTCATACAGCCTTGATCAGGTTCCGTTGAGGCTGCATGAATACATTTTAAGCCCTTATCAGGCTCTACTATTCGAACCTGGCTAGGGCTTTATAAAGGCCTGATGAGGTATCTCCAACGTAGGTTTAAACAATAATTTAATTAAATTAATATACAACTTATAAGTCACTTGCATATACACATTATATTAATGATATTATTAATAATACATATGCACATTAAATTTAATTACATTATTATAAATTCACTTGTATATTAAATTTCGTATAGTGTCAGTGGAATAATTATATTAACTTTTATTACAAAATTTAATTTTAACATTTATTTTTTACATTATTTATATTTTATTATATTTTTATATATCACATGCTATATTTACATTTTTTAAAGCTCCGAAATACCTAATAAAAAATTTTACTTCGTGCGGGAACCGAACTCGGGTCTGATGCTTACTGCGTTGGGCGCCTTTCACTGCGCTGCACTCGCAATTACATTATTTTACAAAAAATTGTTTGTTCTATTAACCCATTAAAGCCCATGCCCTGCACAATTCAGTTAGCGTCAAACTTACTATTGAAATAAGATACTTGCCAAAAATAAAATACGGTGTTTTTTTTTGGTTATAAAAAATATTTATTTATATTAACCCGGGAAAAAATGATTTATATCTGGATCATATATGCACCATATATGATCATACATCATCATATATGATTCATATATAATCCAGATATATTTATGTATGCTCGTATAGGGATTTTGACCTGATATAAATATAAATAATCAGATTTAGCTATATATGAATATATATGGGATATATATGCTCATACATGCTCATATACGATTATATATTACTATATCAGGTCAAAATCAATATAAGAGCATATATAATCATATCTGGATTATATATGAATCTTATATGATGATATATGAATCATATATGATGATGTATGATCATATATGGTGCATATATGATCCAGATATAAATCATTTTTTCCCGGGAATATATTATAAACCATTTCGTTAAACGTAGTTTTAGGCGATATCTGATTTATGCAACTGATATTACAGAGTAAATTATGTATGAAACGTGCGTCTGTTACTGTTATATATTCTATACAAAATTTGTATATATACGGCTACTTTCACGCTTACCTGATAAAGTTTGTCTTGCAATCATTATCAGGCAACAACTGTACGTTCGCCTGATAAGGTATAGGATCTAGTCTCATGAGGGCCTGGTACGGCAGTAATAAGGCCCACCGTATCAGTTGCGCATGACTGGTGCCTAATCAGTCAATGTTAAGACACATTTTATCCGATTTTTAGACTAATTTTTGCTGGGATTCTTATGAGTTTCTCAGAACATCTTAATATCTGGCAAAAAACAAGAAAAAAGGCATATGTCTGTAAAACGCAGACTAAAAAAATAATGCGTCACTATTAACTAATTTTATTTTACTACATATCGTTATGTGCGCACTTGAATGTAGATATAATTAAAATATTTTAAGTTTTTTTTAAGTTTGGTTGTGACCCAATACCTATTTTATAGAATAAGATTGTATATAATTTACGATGTTTAGCGGAAATAAACTGCAACTAGTTACAACATTTAAAAAATATAAAATATCTTCCCTGGTGGAAAAATTGACCAGTTTTTGTCTGGTTTATGGACATTATTACCGGTAATGGCCAGATCATGGCCAACATTTTCGCGGAATTCTGGCCGGTTTTCTAGTGGTAATGTAACGCTGATGTAAACTAGCTACCTATAAACTAGCCATTATTGATGTCCAAAAACTTTCGAAAATAATGTCAGATATTTGGCTATTTTGTAGTCATCGCAAACTGGCTTTAAATTAAGGTATGTAGCACTGGGCAGAAAATTGCCAATAGCTCGTCAATCGTGATTTGAGATTTTATGGATTTCGATAGGTTAGGTTTGTCATCTCCTATTTAGAAGTGCCGAGAATATTTGTACATGTTATATGTCAAAGAAAGTTAATAATTAATACATGACCGGTACCGGTTTTTGCGAGAGATTGTAAATAAGAAAATCCACGTCAACCTACAAATGTTGATGTGATTGCAAAATGCCCAAATTTATTTACCGGTATAGCATGTGGGAGTTTGTTTTGTCCATAGCCTGTGTTTTTTTCCTGGAGAAATAATGTTGCCCAGACAACATCATTCACAAACTGAATAGAACTTTTTATATTTAAATTAACATACATAGTTTGCTACAAAACCCCCATTTCGAGGGAAATGTAATTTGATAACCTCCGCACCGGTTTTATTCACATTTCTACAATTGCAATCGACGTTTCTGAAAATATGATTCCCCTATATGAATAGCAAATTCAGGATCTACAGCGTTTCTGCACTTTTGCACCGTTTTTTGCACTAAAATGTAGCGAATATGTACAGAGATATCTAACGTGACATCACGAACCTCGAGAAGGTTAGTTACTTAGGTAAATGCCCAGCTTTTTGCTAGAATATAGGAACAAATATTGAGCAGCAAAAGTATCTATATTCTGGGTAATGGCCAGTTAATCTGCTCATATTTTCCGCCAGTGCCCGTATTCTGTAAGTCGGTATTAACAATAACGTTAACGTTACTGTCGATAACGACAATATCCTGGACCGTGGTTGGTTGGAATTGTCATAACGTCGACGTTATTCGTAATACCGACTTACAGAATACGGGCACAGGATTGTTACGTCGTAGTATTCTTTGTAACTTCTCAGTAGTACGAGAAGTACTGATTCGGCTTCTAAAATGAACAGATTTTGTAAATATTAAGTAAATTTCGCCAAGACACCTAATTAGTATAATATTTAATGTCCTTCCTGATTTATTATACACTTGTGCACTTTTCTATTATTTATTAATAATCATACCAGTCAATCTTAAGTGTTTAATTACATAAATAGAAAATTTCAAACAAAATAGAATGGCGCAATAATGATTATTAATTTTCTTGAGCCTGTGATCAAATGAGAAAGATAAATATCGGGGAGTGTATCGTGAAATAATCAGACGAAAGCAAAGATTGCACTTTTCCGATTTTTGTAATTTGCGGACCAGCTGAAACTTACGGCAATCATTAAAGACGTAGCATGAATGCTAATCCATTTTGTGTACCTGCGGAATTCGAACGGGTGATTAAAGCAGGGGCGGAGTGCGACAGCAGTGGTGGTTGCCGAGTAATTTCGCATCCCAGCTAGGATAAATTAGGGTAGCGCTACGGTAGCTGAACTTGGGATCGACTTTCAGGAGTGGTCGTTACAGGTTATTATTGTCCAGCCCATTTTTCGAACGCCTTCGGCAACTCCCATGGATTCCATTCAGTTCATAAAATGCACTAGGATGACTCTGGTAATTTCAACATTTTTTTTATTTACGAGAAGCTGTGCTAAAGTTGATCTTGAGAAATTCTGCTGTTTGAGGTAAAACTCTTTTTTTCAAACCTCCCTTGATTAGCTGCACAGGTGGCTATGAAAAGAATGTTTTATTCATTTCTACGTACGTAAATTAATTGTAAATTAATATAATATGTACTTGTTTAGTGTAATGGTATGCACATTGTTTTTTAGAATTTAAAAATATCATGGTATTATAATTATGTTACTGGTTTGAAAAAAAACCTGTTGATAGATGCCACAATTTTGGTCTTATGTAATAATAATTGAGATGCTTTATTGACACACTTTACACGTTTTTTGTTTCATTTTCAGTGCTGATTTAAAATGCGGGTTGTCCACATTTCAATTTTTAATAATAGCAACACCAGTAGATTCTTAAATTTATAGTTATTATTATATTTTAGGAATAATTGATATAGTGGTTACTTGTTCATAAATAATAATGAATGGTTTTGTCGAGATACTAAAAAAGCTCAGCAATTGTACAAACTCAGTACTGTACAAATTAATCATGAAAAAAATAGATAAGGGCAAGTATGTTTTTTACTTGTTTGTACATAATTCGGATATACTTATATATCTGCAGACTTATTTTTTAATTGTATTCACAAAAACATAATTTAAGGCTATAATTAAGAAACTGTATATACATTGCATTTTTTTATTTTTCCATGGCATTACTGTGTATGTGAGGATTTTATATCTTTATTTTTTGTCCATAACATTTTACTTAAAATTATTTAAAATAATTACATTTAAAAAGTTTTGGCTTTACAAAAACCCTTTTGTATTTAACCCAAACCTCGATATTTATAGTCAACACAATCCCAGTTTGTACTGAATACATACTTAGTATGTACTTAGCCCGTATTTTTTTTTAGATATAGATTAGATTTAGGTTGAGAACAAACCTGGTCTGGTTGAGTACAAACCTGTCGGGGCCCAAACTATTTTTTACCGCGTATAAAACCAAATGGAAAACAATACTTCCATATTGTTTCGGGTTGATCTGTGCAGCAACGTAGACTCTCCTATTGTAATAAATTATTCTTCAACATTATATGTTTAATTAGTTGTATTTCACGCATGTATTATGTGAAAATAGAGACCAATTACTCTTACTATTTCAAGTGCGTATCTTTCATTTTATATTTTATGCAACTCAATCGGATTTTGATAAATCCAGATATGACGCACAATATGAACCTGTCTAAGGATAAAATTAATTAATTTAAAAAATTCAATATCTTGAATACCTATATCCAAAAAATATTTTTACCATGATTGGTAAAAATCGAGTGTGATCAAAATACATAAAAAGAAAATGCTTTTAATTTCAAATAACCTAGTCATGTGTTATAAACGTTACTCTAATTACTTCTAATTTGAAAAGTCGAATGAAACCTAGAAATAAAAAACTATTAATCGATATAGTTGTCAGGAGAAAGAATAAGCGGCCGTAAGCAGTCGATGATTTTACGATCGCAGAAACTCTCGGTTTCATGGATTGTAATGGTACAGTGCGCCGCATACATGCGGGTTAAATACTGAACCGACAAAGATTGCCGCAAACACCGGTTCCCACCGTATCTAACGTATTAATTAAGAAGTATCCACTGTTCGGTTCCTTGAAACTATCAGCTTCCAACCGTTGTAGAGTCCTTCTCTTAAAAACGAAACGCGAAATATAAACAGCGGGTAGAAAGAAATAAACGTAAAAAAAATAGTAATCGTTAGTTCTATACAAAGGCACTATTTTTATGTAGCATGTGAAATTCCAGTGCTCTGGTTTAAAGCTTTGAATTATAATAGTCTGTAAATAAATCTTTCTTTCTTTTCTGACTCTTTCGTAAGTGAAATGTTCTTTGATTGTTCTTGTATTGTATGTCAGATTTAATTGGTGTTAAATAAATTAGACAGTTGACGTTTCGGTCATTTGTTTTGACCCTCTTCAGAATATATTTCTATATATAAAAAAAAATTTATAAAATAATATATATTATAGTGACCAAATTACAATAATAAAAAACTTTTTTAATATTTCTGAAAAACTTGTCAGTATCTTTTGTTTATGGTTTTATTGGGATTTTGAGTTTGGTTAATTTTGTTTCTGCTTACCTGTAGTAAATTCTTGTGTTGATATTGCCGTGAGCCGGTTTTGAATTTAGGAACTGTAAAAATAATTATTTTATTGAGTTTTCGCTCAGTAAGCAGAAAGTTAAAAAAAAAAAGGAAATTAGAAAATATCACTGTATTTTTTGGAGAATAAAAAAAGAATTTTGTGTAAATATTCACGTACTTGTTCTTGTATTGTATGAAAGGAGACTGAAAAGTTTTTCAGATTACATAATATTCTGTGTACATTTAGTTTTCGTTCTATTTACATTTATTGTTTTGATTTTTGAATTTGAAGTAGAGGTATATATGTGTCCGGTAAGTTTGACTTTTCAAAGCGGATGTTTACTGATTTGTTGTTATTTTTGATAAAAAAGTTTTCCATATGTTTTCTTTTATATTTATTTCTTTCTATTGCTAGAATTTTGACGTTTGAAAAATCAAAATTATGTCCTGTATTAATTCTATGTGTTGTAAGTCCTGTATATTTGTCTTCGTTTAAGTAGATGTTATGTTTATGTTAGGTTATTCTGTTTTTTAAAAGTCTGCCTGTTTCACCTATATAGACTCCATCGCAGTTATTGCATTTAATTTCATATACTACGTCTTTTTGATGTAATTTATCTGTTTTGTCTTTGAACGGTTTAATACCACCAATATTTGTCTGTAAAATTTCCGCTAAAAATGTGTTCAAATTATTCGGGAAATTTAATGTTACGATATTATCTCTATACTGCATTAACTTATAGACAATAAAAATATTATGCGCATGAAAAAAATAATTTCTAGCAAAAATATCGAATTGTTCTGCAGCTGAGGATATTAGAAAATATTAAACAATATTATTGAACATCGCCAATAGATCGCAGGGCATTCCTTGACAAATTACTTACGTTTTTCAGTAAACCACTCCATTTCAGATTAGTTAAGATTTCTTTAAGGATATCCGAACATCTCAGATACTAAATAATTAAACGTACCACTTCATACCCTAGAAGAAAATGAATCTAGTTATTGGCTAGTTTCTATACAGTTTAAAAATGTTATATAATCATAACAAATTGGAAATGTAAAATGTGCATTTTTAACATTTTTGTAACAAGTCATGCAGAATACTACTGGAGTGCTGCAAGTAAAAGTAATACAATTATGCGGTTTTGAAGAGGCAGACAATTTTTGTTTCTATGAAAATTTATCAAGCTCATTTATATTGTAAAATATGCAGAGGATGCTCACTCTGAAATGAGTGAATGACCACTCTAAAAGAGTCGGATCAGGCACACCAAATGAAAGAGTGAAGTAATTTATTATATATATAC
Source organism: Trichopria drosophilae (assembly GCA_030407085.1). Taxonomy (NCBI): domain Eukaryota; kingdom Metazoa; phylum Arthropoda; class Insecta; order Hymenoptera; family Diapriidae; genus Trichopria; species Trichopria drosophilae. The sequence continues at coordinate 65,312,721 of CM059583.1, read as the reverse complement.
AAGGCTATGATAATAACACCTAAAGGGCACTTTTTTTGCATCAACGTATACAAAAATTGACAGGTATGTCAATGACAGGTATATATATGCTATTATTTTCAAGATCGCTGTTTAAGATTTCAAAGTCAAAATTGAGTTTAAAAACTTATGAAATATTTATTCTTCTGAATTTTTTTCGAGCTATTAAAATATTGAAATATTGAAACTGCATGCAAAAGTGGTTAAAATATTTTAATTTAAAAACAAAAATATTTCAGTTTTATATCCCACTTCATTGCAACGACCTAAAAATGGCGTTCTCAATGAAAGTTGCATTGAAAATTTCAGAACATCCCAACTACAAAACTATGAGGTTTTTTAAAAAAATGCTAGGAATGAAGTGTTCTTACAATTTATTCAGAAATATAATGGAATTTTAAAAATAAAACCCCAATATTTTAATAGATCGACAAAAATTCAGAAGAATAAATATTTCCAAAATTTTGGCGCCTTATTCTAATTCCTGATGGTTGAACTCAATTGTGACCCCGGAATCTTGAAGAGCGATCTTGAAATTAATAGGAGGCGTACCATTCAATTTTTTGGAACTTCGATTTTGATACGATATACTTGATTGAAGTTGGCACAAAAAAGTATCCTTTTGTCGTTAATGGGTTAAATTCGCAAAAATGTTTAAATTTTTTTTGAAAAATGTTAAATAATATGACAGGTGTTTCATGTATACGTAGGGAAAGTGTTCATATCTTAATAAGTGTAACAAAACATCCCCTAAGAATAAAAAATAATTAAACATCCTCTCGGAGCGTTTTGTTAAATCGGTAAAATTGTGTTCTGATACGCTTTCGTTGCGATTCACGCCAAAGGCGAGAACCGAGGGATGTTTGTCGTGCCTCCGGTCGTCCTCTTGATCAAAACAATCTGTTGGCGAATCTGAATAGCTCCTCAGCACAGTCTACCGAAAAAGCGTTCAATAAAAAAGTTTAGGAGTAAATTAAAGTGCAGCAAGAATGAAGGATCGACGATTTGGCTTTGTAACATGTTGGATATACTTTGTCAGCGATCGACGACAATAGGTATTCATTCCCCAGACTTTATTCGTCGTTGATGACTGAATCGTGCGAGGGGGTGGTTTTTTCTTTTTTGCTCCCCTTTTTTCTCACCATTTTACCATTTATTTTTCCCTTTCGAAACCTGTTACGGCACGTTTTTTACAACGATCGATTTTTGGGATACGATCTCGGAAAAGTCCCGTAGCGTAATTGATATTCCATACATGGGGCACCCGAGAAATTAACGGGTGAGTGACGTTGGCAAATTGTCTACTAGGGACAGAAGGTAAAAAGGTAAGGTCCCCACTGATGTGTCATCTACCGACACGTCGATAATTTATTGTTTTCGTTCAAACATGTTGAACTAACTATTAAATAACGCATAATAATGAACAAAATATTGCGCGCTTAATATTGTTCGAACATGATAAATATTAAAAGTTAGGATTTTCAAAATCATCAGTAAAGCATGAGTATAAAGTTAATTTTCTAGTACTTATTTGTTATGATTTTAATATTAAGCACTACGGAATTAATTTCATAAAAATCATGATAAAATAGATTTTCCAGATCGAATAAATACATACATAAGATGTTTGATTTGTTAAATTTATCATAGTCATGTGACCCCTGCTGAAGGAAGGTTTAAGATCATATAGGCAAATCGATTTAGAGATGACTTTTATTTTCTATGTATTTTTTTGGATACAAATAATTTTATTGAATGCATGAAATGAGAACATTTTAAACTATTTCTCTTACAATGAAAATCTATTTTCTGTATTTACGTAAGTATTCACTTAAATTAAGAATACATTTTTTTAATGATAATAAATGATTCATCGTTTCAATCAATCTGATTTTTAAGTTCAAATTTACTTGGTTTCAGATATTTTATTCACTTCTGAACACTACTCATAATACAGTATGATAATTGTACATTGCAATTTTGTTACATATTGTGAAATATTTCATCAAATTTAATGATAATAATGTATTTAATGAATTTTAATGTTTTGCAGACAGATAAAACTGAAAAAAATATGTTAATAAATAATACGCTAAACAATGTCGGTATAAAACCAATGAATTACGGGGAAGCATCAAATTTCTAATTTATCGTCAATAACGCACGTCGAAGAAAAGGGATAAAAACTAACCGTGCATTGTAAACGTTCTTTGGAACGACGAGATAGTAGCGAGAAGAGAATCAGGTTCCCAAATTGGGCCTTTAAAAAATAGCTCGTTTAATTCATGGCGCTTCGCCCTCTCTTCGTGCTTTTAGCTTTTGCATTTTTAGCCTATGAATTCATCTCTCGAAAATTAACAGCCCAATTAAAGCGGCCATTAACGTCTCCGTATCTCATTATAGCGAGGGTATCGTTTGCAAATTTTATGGAAGGGGTAACCGCTGGTTTTTGCGAAACAAACGAATGGACGGTTTCTCATTACAACCAACTGCTTTATGATCCTTTCTTATCAAGTTCCACCTCGCGACCACAAGAAACGACACTCGAAATAGCTCGTGTTTAGAGTGCAGTTAAAATCTTTTTCAAGAGATCGGCGATGGTCGATTTACGTATCGAAAGAGCAGCGGTAGTCTTCTCACTTTTTATCTTCTGCAAAAATACGTCGTATTTTAGACGACTTTAAATATTCCCTTTCGTAAGTGAAAGGAATTTCTATTAAATTTGAAGTTTGTGACACTTTCTAGATTAGCGTAAGAAAAATATACATGAAAAATAGATCTAATATATCCTGCTTGAAAATGTGAGGAAAACTTGACGTGAGAAGATGTTGAAACGTAGAACGATTTACTGAAGGTTAAGAACTGATTCTCGATTAATTGCAATTCGGAACGGTTCTGATAATAAATCATATAAAAATTAATATGAAAAGAAAATATATATTATTCTTATTATTGCACTGTTTATTACTTTTCAAGTTCCAAGACGTACAAAGCTCCAAAACATAACCATCAGTTTTGATGATTGAATAATAATTTTAATTTTTTTCTTTCTTTCTAATTAATACTGATTGATATTCCACTGAATATAATTCTAAAATAAACAATAAATTTCCTTTCTTATGTTGCCGATTTTAAATAGAATAAAACTAATTTAAAACTTATTATTTATTTTGAAATAAATCTTCCAGGCTTATGAGGGCACTTAAGTATCTCTTACCTAATACCTCAAAATAATAAGAACAAAATATTTCCAAACCTAAGAAATATTATTCAATTTGATTGCATAATAATGAATTATTTAGATTTTAAATTGCATAACAAAAGTATCGGTATATTATCCAAATTACGAATTTTCTATAAACTGTGTTTTGTACAGTTAAAGTCGTTCTTTTTTCGAAAAGCACATTGCCTATAATATCTATATATTCATTCTTTCAAATTTGTTTCAGAAATTAATGTGATTTGTAGGAAGGCGAGTGGTTTGATATATAGGTGCCTTTGATGGTTAGGGTATAAATGGGAAAAAGAGATTTCGAAATTTAGACGCACACCTGTGCCGTGTACGTTTCCCACGGCCCACGCTCGTCCAAACTTTATAACCTCATTTTTTAGTTTCACGCTAGATTTTAATACTTTTAAATGGATTCCGCAAGCTGTTGTTTTGTGCACAAAGGACTTTGAGATTAAATCACTAAAAACTACTCCACTATATATTATTCATCGACATTGGATTATGCGGTAATCGGGTTTTATTTAGACATAACAAACGTGATGATTTATTCGTACGAATTACTACGTAGTAGTAATTTATAAAAACTGTAAATTATAATAACTGTAGATTGATTTGAACTTTCGTGTAGACTAATAACTGTAGATTTCAATTATAGGGCTGGAACATAAATCCCTGTTGATATATAAAAAAACACAATTTATTCTACGTTTCTACTATACATATTTTATTAAAAGTATTTAAAGTTATTTCTGGTGTGAGCTGTGATGAAGTAATCTATAACTGATTTTTCGAAAAATTAATATTACAATAACACCATTTATAATGAATTTAAATTTGGTGGGTTTTTATCCGGCAACGCAATTGGTCGTGAATGCATCAATCAAACATTTTGAATGACTAATTTCCAACAGGTGTTTTGCAGTACATCTGTAACTTATTTGACATATTAAAAGTTAATAATATAACGAAAAGGTTTTATTTGTTATAAAGAATGCATTGATAAGCATATTAGGAAATGAAATATTATTATTAATTAGAATCCATACTTACAATCATATACTTGTCACGAAAACGCAGTATTACTTGTTTACAATATTGTCAAAAATATTTTTATGATAAAAGTAAATCAGATTCTGAATGAATTCTGATACATATTGTTTTTCTTTAAATCCTATCCTAAGAGCATTTTATGCACATTTAAAGAAAGATATGGCAGCTTTAATTTTGCATAAGGTATAAATTGTTTTTTAACATTCCAAATCAGGAGGTAAAATTTAGTTGAAAATATGGCATCCGCCGGGTACTCTTCCGCAGAGAATGATACATTTTTATTGTATCTTAATATGCATTGATTATTATTCTTCAATATACTAACTGTTTATACCACAACACTTCTATATTCATGGTCTGTGTTAGAGTTACAAAAATGGCATTTTTTTGCTCAATAACTTCAAATATCTACTATTCAAATAGCTAGAACTAGTAACTACATAGTAGATATCAAAAGTACGTAAATACCAGAAATTAGCAATAAACTATCCGAGTTTAGAAATCAAATTTGTATGGATTCCATCGGGCATTACAGGTAACTATAAATCAGCCGACAAATTTGCAAAACAAGCAGCGCTAGAAACCGATCTGGACCACTCTGCTGTACCATTTACAGATTACATTTACAATACAAAAAAGGCGCAGTAACAAATAATAAAACAATAAAAGAACAAGACAATACTACAAGGAAAAGCCATGAATTAGTAGCAAAAACCAAAAACTACCACGGTATTTTGTAGTAACCATCAATAGATGCCGGGCCGATCACTATAACCTGGTATTATCGCTCAATAGACTTGTTATAGAGAAAAACGTACTCCACCAGTAAATGTGACAATTCCAAGGAAAATGTTAACCACATAGTATGTCAATGCTGCAAATGTGATGCGCAGCTAATAAAACAAATTAACAATGTAAAGCAGACTGGGCTGCAACTACAGCAACAAATTGAAACTATTATTATTAAACCTCATATCAATGCCTGTTGATATATAGTAGAGTTTTCAAGGTCGCGTGAGAAATGTATCTAGTTAATAGCGGTTATTGTGTTAGAATGTAGGACTGTTTATTCAACATTACAGAACTAATGTATGCAAATATATGCCTTAATTGGAAAAGGCTGAAATGCTAAAAAAAATATTGTCAGAGAAATCATTTTTCCTAACAATAAATACAAATGTGAAGAAGATCTTGGTATTTTTCGGTCATTATAATTAAGTAGAAAATATATATTATAAACAATAACATTGTATATGGTAAAAATACCAAGATCTTCTTCACTTATGTTAAACGGTCGAAAATTTTTTTTAAAACATCTATGTTGTTAGAAAACATAGATGAATTCTCGAATTAATAAATACAAATTTTACAACAAAAAAATACCAGTTGTCTTTGATAACAAAATTGATTTGACAGTTACCGAGATCTAATTATCTGACTGTATAATAAATCTGTAATGAATGTTCTATTCTTATAAGAATATAATGCTCATGATATTAAGATATACCAAGAAGTGTTTGGGTCAACGTGATAAATTAAAGTCTCCGATTATTAATTCAAGAGAACAATTTATTAATATTTAGACTGTAATTTATGTACAATCCATTACAAATGTATGACCATTTATATCTACTATATATAATAGTTGATTTTCGACAAACAACACTGAAAAATTTATTATTCGACATTGCTAACCCTAGTTCATCCCATTGATACAAACTTATCATTGACTGACCCGCTAGTGACAATACTTACTTCAACATGTGTGGTCATTACTCATATATTTGACCAAAAACAGGTGTTATGAATTACTCAGGCCTACAGCAACAGAAAACATCTATTTTTTAAAAACAAACATTTATTTAATCTCCTTCATCGTTGTATATAAAATATTAATTTTGAAAAAATTACGTATAGTTGAATAGAATCAATATATTAATTAAATGAATTCAAATCAGTTTATTATTATTTAAAATATGTATTTAATTTTCCACCCAAAATGTAATTGACATTGGTAACAGCATTTTTGTAACATAGAGGAAACTGGACCAGAGCACACTATTGAATTCCTGAATTATTTCATGACATACACAGTAACGAAGTTATGGTTTCTATATTCATAGCCAAATTATCAAGTGAAGATTTCTTCACGAAAGGCGAAGGATAATGCAATACGTATTCATACAGGCGGCCGAATGAAAATACCAATTTCCAAAAGTCCATTCCCAAACCCTCATGAATTACGAATTTGAATATGGTTTTGAAAATATACTTTGTAACAGGCCATCGAGAATGAGGGCCGGGAAAGCAATAAAAATATGTAAATACGTGCCATGGAAATAAATAAAATCGCTCGCCCCTTTCCCTAATCGCTCACGAGCTACTCTCAGCTGTCCCATCTATTTGATAATTTGCCTCATTAATCAGGCGCGTCTAACGATCGCGGTGCAGCTTCTCTCCTGGACGTTCGACCGGATCGATTAAAGTGATGGACCGTCTTGGCTGTCCCACGGGATCTCTCGGGGGTGTTTATGCGGCCCTACACACGCGAACAGCATGCGTGCTAGTAGAGAGAACTAATTCTCGAGACAATGCATCACTCAGTTCAGGATTCGTGCGCCGAATACCTCATCAAGGAGCCACGCAATAATGAGGACCCACTTGTCTTCGGGGGTTCTGATGCCCTCGCAGGGCCCGGAGCGGTACACGTGAGCACATATGTGCCTCATGTAGTCGGGAGCAACTCACAAAATTCGATAATTTTCGCTTTCAATTTGGATAGCTTTCTGGTGTTTTGTACCTGCCGGTCGGTGCATTTGGAGAATGAACAAGTGGATCTTTCTTAGCAGCATTAAAATTTTGTTGTAATTTATTTTAATTATACGTTTGTTTTTATTGCTTAGGGTAGAAGAGGCAACTCGCGACTGGTAAACGGAAGGTAATATCGAATATCCATATTATTATATACATATATTATTGATAAAAGATATTGTATTACTTTGTAGAACTTTTCCAATCATTATATGATTAAATAAGGCATTTAAATCTACATAAAAACTAACATACAATTTTGTTATCAAATCTTATTACAATCATCGGACCTAGGAAATAAGCAATTCAGTCATTACCTACAATTAAATAAAATGTTGCAGTAGTATGGATTCCTAGTTTTATAATGCAAAAATTACCATACAACATGATACCCAGGGCTCGCAAACGCAGAGATGCTCATTTAGTATATTTTATGCGCCGATTTTCCCTACGTGAAGGAAAAATTTCCTCTATGAAGTAAACTTAACGTCATCCATCCACATCACGCATTGAATATAGCTGCTTTACGCATAGAAAATCTGTGCCTAAAATGTCGTATGCGGCTCATGCAGTGCTTGACATTACGCACTCGTTGCCTAAAATAATATTGAACAAATCTTTCATTTTATCCATTTCACTGGGTAGAAAAATGTTAAAAAATACTAGAAAAGCATATAAACAATTGCTCTTTCGAAATAACTTAATATTTTGTGAATGATAATGTTTTAAATAATAAAAATTAAGCTACATATATTTTTTTTTCATTTTTTAAATTGTCTGTTGAAATACTCTCGGCTTGCTATTTTTAATATAATTAATCTACATACCAAATATTTTCAATCTATATATTTATAAGATAGAAAAGTTTAAGTCCAATAGATTTGGTGTGTTGATTACTTAATAAACGTGGTTAAATAAATTTTACATTTTTACATTCTCTCTTCTTAGATTTTCTAATTATAAAAAGTTGAAAAGGTTAATTTTTCTATTTAAATATATGTGCTGAAATAATTAAGAAAATAATGATTCTACGTGTAGAGATTACAAGAAACATATTTTGTTAATTATTACAAATTTGTCAAAACCTACATCGGATGTGAGTTGGCTTTTATCATAAAACCAGACGAAACATTAGCAAGTTAGAATGAAAAACTGGACATTCCTAAAAGAAGAATTGAAAAATAAATTGATCACTTTATCATTTTTAATCATCTCTTCAAACTTCCCTGGTTACAGCAAACTGGTATATTTTGTTGATTTATCACTGAATGTTTTACACTTTATTTAACACCTATAAAAACAATGGTGATAAAGTTCTGATGCATTCTATGCTCACATAACCAAATAATTTGATTTTATATTATATGAGTAGTTATTATGTTTCAGAGAAAATAAAAGTAATCCGTAATTGACCGAATTGAATCATTATTAGTCGGCGTACACTATGTAAATAACATTTTTGAACATCTTAAATGGACTGGGTCTCGTCGAAAAGTGTCTTCTTAAATCTAGTACAATCTAGTTCTCAGTAATAAAATACTAAAAATAAAATATGTTTAAAAATAATTGTTTCATTTAAAATACTGGTCAGTTTGAATAAGCAGGCACCTTACATGAATACTGGAAGACTTCCTTCGTCGACTTGAGGTAATGTATCATCTTGGTTTACCGGGCAGGTGCGTCACAGCGACAGTAATTGTCCATGGGGCTAAGCACGATCCCAAAAAACTCGACTGCGTGACATCCTGCGGTGACTTATTATATATATACGCTAACTTCGAAACGTTCTCAAAAAAAGATATATGCAATAACTATTACTGTGATATATTTGACGTGACTGTATCTTGACGTCTATCGTTTTAACCGTATAATTTATTTTCTTTCATGGTTATTTTGTAAATACAAGTGAATACATTTTAAGTCGATAGATATTAGACCATATTACGAACCATACGAAGATGGCCTAATTCTCACGTGCTCTACTATGATTAGCTCCTCAATAATTTATGGGGCACCTCGCGTAAGGTGAAAATTGGGATTTTATTTAAATTTTTTCGTGGAGAGTATTTACTGACAAAATTATTAATGTTGGGAATTGATTATTCAATGAAGAAGTTAAATTCAAACTTATGTATTTATAGATAGGGATCTTTAAAAACAAAATATAGGACTTAACGGACTTTAAACTGGGACATTTACCGAGATTTTGTCATAAAATTTATTGTCGATTTTTCTCCATCATTTCAGAATCTATTTTGCTGAAATTTGGCATCTTATAAAATGTTAACTTCTGCAGTTACCTGTTTCAAAGCCACAATTTCAAAAAACGCAGAAAATTATTTCTCTAATTTTACATAATGATCTTTTACGGTTCATGCGTTTGGCGTTTCGACTATATGTCGGTGTTAATCGCTGGTCTCGAAATTACGTCGTTTTCCAAGTTTTAGGAAATTATCGCAAACAAAAACAAAAACGATATGTCGAAGAAAATGCATCAATCCCTTTATTATAGAGAATTTCTCGATCTGCATTTTTTAAAAAATATTTCTTCGTCCCATTTGTATATGTCTAAATTTGAAATCAATGCTGAAAACTGATAAAAATCACGATTTTTTGCAGTTTTTGTCAAAATGCCGGCTAAGATATGGCCGAGCACTAAATTTTAGCCATGATATGCAAATTTATATGCTTAAAAAATATTTTATTATTTAGGCTCATTGAAAAATAAAGATGCTTCACCTTAATTTACTGTCATCAGATAATCATGTAATTTAATGAATAAAATTGAAAAAATTGTAATCAGCATGTCATTTATTTTCCGAAATCAAGTGTTCATCATTCAGTTATTTATTTTGACATTAATTACATTTCAGGGGAAGTTTTGTAGGTCTGTAAAAAAATAAATGGAAACTGCTTGCGATCAGCCTTTGTATAAAGGACGCAGGTGTGGTCAAGAAATAAACAAAAATTTCACACTTCTGGCAAACGCCATGCCGACAGTAACACGTTCCCACAGTCCGACAGCAAAAATTGTTCAATAATTATTGATGTGTACGGCTACAGATGTTAGGCAATTGGAAAAAACATCATCCTCCGGTTTGATATTTCACGCCTTCACAGGGCATGCGTGCGGAACCGAAAAAAGAATTCAAATACCCTTTTATGCAGTTAACAAGCGCATTCCCCATATCGCGGACACCTCTTTAGCTGGGATTTTTGTTTTCTCGCGGATCGCTCGGCGCCTCAGGCTGGCACGCGGTTGGTGTCTGACTACCAAAAAGGCAGGCCTAAACAATGAAGTTTATGGCCATGTGCCCGCGGGTAACGGCGGCTGCACACCATTAAAACAATCGACAGCAAGTCGCACGCGTATAGGGGATGCAAATGCGTGGCTCGCTAACACAATGGCGTCTCCGGAGACGGCAAAGGCAGTAAATACCAGTATAATTGCCAGGCCCAAGAGTTAAGACTCCTCTGTCTCTCTCATTTGGTTCCGCAGGATGTCCAATAGGCTAGCATTGGCATCCCTCCCTATGCAAAACTCAAGGGTTCTGGAAGAATAATGTTAACGAGAATTCTTATTCCGACGCAGGATATATTTTCGATTCAATATGCAGCGGTGAGTACAGTAAGCTTTATATTGTCAAACCTCGAAAAATATTGTAATTGACTGTCATTGCGACTCGCTCAAATTACTGGTAGTTTCCTGATAAACTTCTAATTTATGGCAAATGAATGCAGGTTGCGTTCTATTACAAAAATTTCGTGATAAATTAATAAAATATTTTGGGATATTCATTAATGTATAGTTAATAAATATAATTGTTTTGATGAAATAGGTTTCGTCATCACTTTAATAATAGCGATGTAATGCGGTTTATAAGCAATCTTCGAATTTTAATCATATTATGTTTAATTGCCATAATGTTTAGCATGATTTACAAATTCGATTTAAGCTGACGGCAAACCCTGAAATGTGTACATAATATAAAATTCATCTCATCCCATTTCAGTATTTAGACACTTTATGGTTTGAACACTTCATTGAAATAATGTATGGTGATCTAAGACATTGCCAAATTCCCGCCTGTCATATCCCACTCGACTATGCCGCTCATGAAAAGAGTGCTTTCTCAGGCACTTCCATTTCTACATTGAGATCGAAGTCTTTTGGTTCCATAGCGAGATAGAACGATCTATGTTGCTACATTGAAATAGAACTTTATTGATCCCAGTCCATATCTTTTTATACACCAAGAAAAAACTCTACGAAGATAGAACTAGGACTAAAGATAGAAACAATTAAATTTCCATTGAGCCACTGAAATTTCCACTGAACCAGTTCATCGTATATTATGAAATAAACACATAGAATTGAAGCAAATATTCATCAAATTATTAAAGTGATGAACGGCGACGTTCAAATTGAAGAAGATTTCATAAATTCAATGAAATTTTATTTGAAGAAATTAAATATTCCAACGGCCTCATAATTATGAAATTAAAACTATGACTGCTTCATCGCTAGGAAGAAACGTGCTTCTATCAAACGAACTTTTTTTTCCTCCGATGGAATGTTTCATCGATCCAACTAAATATTATTTCGTTTCAATCAATTTCTATCCACACTATAAACAAAAACCATAAGCGTTATAAGCTCTTCATCGGAAGGAAGAAATTTGCTTCAATGAAAAGATAATATTTAATTGAGGGATTTCAGCGTAAAACTCAACGCCTTAACCGCTCAGCAACATGAAGTAGGTTGTGAAAGATTAGCAGGCGTTCATACTATGAAATAGATTTCAACGAAATGTTTCCTTGATTTACATGAAAGCTTATCATAGAGCACAAAAAATATCGCGTCAGTGAAATATTTTTTTTGATTGATGCATATTTCTTCCATGTGATGAAGCTCTTGAGGGTTCTATAATTTTATTATCGAGTAGATCACAATTTCAGGGAATGAAATAAAATTTATTCGGATCGATGAAATGTTTCACAGTTGTAATGAATCACTTATTCTATTCAATAAATCACACCTTTCATTTAATGCCACTGTATCATGGCTCTTAAAGCAATCTACGGAAATAAAATTCTACGAGCTCATTGAATTGGATAAACCGTGCTTTTGATCAGATTGTAGAAAATTTGATCACTTCAATGAAGCTGTTCCTTAAGCCATTATTCACTCAATTGAAAAAAAATAACAACTTAACTCTGAAGTTTATTATATTTGTTTCATTTTATAACGACCCAGAATTTTTGCATTATAATTATGCACGTATTGGTTCAATTACATAGTTCACGAGAGCGATGCAACGTCGTTACTTCACCTCATACTGAAATAATTTTGCATCGATCATTTATTTATTTGATAGAATGAATTAATTAGTTTAATAAATTGGATGAAATCATGATCAGCAATTAATAAAATCCATTGAATCAATAATTCGTTTTATCGGAAACAAAACGAATAAATTTCACGACAGCTTTTACTGACTTGATGTTTAAAGAATTGTATTTATGAAATACCTAGTTCATAAAATGAAAAATTTTAATAAAATAATTTCTTTGATTTTATAAACACGGTAATATAACGATTTTATAAACCAGTAAAATAAAATTATTGCTTGAATGGAAAAATTCTTCCATCACATGAAATCGTCTTCTAAGAAATGGGTTTCATTAGATCAATGATTTATTTTTCTTAGTGAATTATTCGTTATTTTGTTTGATTTAATTTTATCTCATGCGCACAGTGAAATTGTAATCCGATTTTAATTCAAAATATTATGTGTAACGAAAATATTTCATGAAGTGGATGACGACTGCGAGGATCATGTACCGACAAACATTTTGATAGAACTTTGAATGTTTTATGAAATAGTTTTTATTGAGTTTGACTATTTTCTTTAAATTTTTATTCATAAACCTTAGAAAACTATACAAAATTAATACCAATATACAGTATATAACTAAAAATTTGTTGTCGAAAATCTAATCATGATTTGTAGACAATTCAGCACTTAAATATCTCATATTATAGTATCACAGTGTATAACAGGTTTGGTGAGAATTATGTAATAATAACTATAATAATAATCACCGTTATTTGCTAAGACAATATATGGAATCATATAATATAATCGGACAGAAAACGAACCAAAGGGTGAGCTTCACTTTGAAAATCGTCGTTTTGCAAACCCGTACTTTGTTAAATAAATTTTGTCTTGCAAATGTTGAAACTACATGCTGATTAGTTTTTATGATTTCGGACTCTGATCGTTTAATTATGTATGTATGTTCAGGTTATATACTGTTTAATTTATGTGGAGACTTTAGTATATGTAGAGTAAGAACTCACCGAGTATATTAAAGACCGCTGTCGGTTCTGTACCGAAATTAAATTAGCTCTCTCATTCGGCCTTTGATCGTGTTCTTTATCTTTGTATCCTTGGTGTTCCCTTTGTATTCGCCTTTTCATATTTATATGCCAGCAGCAAGTTTCCTTGTAGCTACCGCACTGAATCTTGTTTGCGTCTTCGTATTCACCCACACCATATTCCCTTAAGGGTCTGTTGCATTATTAACACACGATCAAGAGCAATGATGATGCGTTTAGTTTTCAGGCGCCAATATAAGATTTTATTTTCATATATGATAAATCTTCTTCTTCACACACGGAGAAAAATAACCGGCTAAATCAGCCGAAAAATCCGCAGATTCTACCAATTTTATCCTATAGGGATAGCTGTTGGAATTCCGTTAGGAATAGCCGATAATTTCAACTAAATTTACTGAAAAAGTCCGCAAATTTAGCGGAACAAATCTGCTAATGTAGCGGAAATTTAGATCTAAGGGCGAATTGAGTAGGGTTAAGGCTACATTAGCGGAATCAAAACAGCTAAAATTGCAGATATTTTCGGCAATTTCAGCCGAAAATTTTAGCTGATATGAATCAGCTAATCCAGCGGAGTCATTTTTCTCCGTGCATGCATGTAAAACAGTGATATATTATACATCTCCCATGATAGATATATACGCTTAATAAGTAAACAACAGCGGTTTGGATTTTCAGTAGCTGATATTATATGACAATAATGGCATAACCCTGATGATGACTGACTGAAAAATCGATTTTAATAAATTATAAACCGTCATCTTATTTGAAAAATAGTTAATTAAACATTTCGGTAGTAAACACGACCATGCTATTGTCCTGTTTAGTATTTCTAAATACTCAAATTCCCATCACCTTATATAACCCTAAATTTCCGGAACTTTCATTTAACATTCGAATGGTCACTTTAAACATTCCTAAGAAATAAAACAGATTTAACAAAATTGATTGAATGAAAACTACCCTTTGTCATAGTAAAATGTTACTATATATAGTATATATTTTTAATTGTAAATATAACACACAATAAACGACAATATTTGACGTTGTTACTGTAATATTCTTATGTGTTACAACCACGTCTACCGTTTTCCATGGTTGCATTAACCACTTTCCCCTCTGTGTATGACTTATAAACATTCATATGTTCAAAATTTCCTCGTGAAAATATAATTACAATGTTACTATAAGAAAAATTATTTAAACACGCGTGACAGAGTAGCCGCTGATGTCACATACTTTTTACATTCATTTAGTACATTTCTGAACAATGGCATCCTATTTAAATTATTGTAGTTAATTTAAAATGAGAGATTTCACTTAAATCCATGGTTACCATTAGAACGTATAAAATTAGAGAGTTTAACTGTAAATTCCCTGATTAATCTGAGTAACGTAACAAGTAACCGATAAACATTTTTGGACCAACGATCTTCATTCCCCAGCGTCATTTCGATTTAGGATCATCGGCAATATTAAGGTGGTTCGACTGTCAGCTTAGCCTATCTGCGAATTACGGTTAGATGAAACACCAGTCGGCGCCGCGCCGTTCGACAGTAGAGCAGAAAACAAGGGGCCCATATTCGAATATTCGAGATTCAATTTCAGATAGTCGGGAAGAGTTTTTGCCAACCGCTGCTTGATGGTGCATCGATAATTTCTCAGACACCTCTAGTGCACACGAAGGCTCGAACCGTTATGTGTATGTACGGAAGAATTATAAATGAATGAAGTCACGCTGAGCGAACAAGCAAGCGGACCTAATATCAAAAATCATGCGGAGGGTCAGAGCAAATTGCGATCTTAGTGCCACGCCCGCCAAATGGCCAGCCCATGTTTGTAGATTGCTTTTATCTCAAGAGCCCTATCATGGATTCGAACTGTCTTTCCTCTATCCAACTTAGGAATGAGCGAAAGCCGAGAACGGTACAGACGATGTAATAAATGTTAGCGAACACGAACTTCACGTTGATTTTTAAATATTTGATTGGCACGGGGTTTTCGATTTCTTTTTATCAAGCATTGTAAGATCGGTGAAATCTGTACTACAAATAAATTCTATAACGCTTTCATAAATGGACTTCATGAATTCTTACAATAAAAACTTGTCAGGTGTAATTTATAAAATTAATTAATAAAAATAAACTCTAAACTTTCTATCGTCAGGTGTTCTGAAAATAATAAAATAGCCCACTCGGAGTATAAAAATGCAGTCTGTATAAAAAAATAACTTTAAAAAGGACCATCATTTCACATATACACTCGCAAAACTTTCAGCCGTATCGTTTCTGGTAAATGGAACAGTTACCTTTTTTTAGTCCTTTTTTGCGGTCATTTTGTGTGATAAAAGGAGCTCTGAAAGGCCGGAGAAATGGCTCTGAAGGACCTATTTACAAAACATCATCCGCCAATATGTCAATATAGAAGAGTATAAATATCGGAAAGGTTCAGTTTAAATCCAGGGACGTGAATTCTTTCAAAGGGACCGCAGACCTTATCGGACTTATCGAACAGCGTCCATTTCGTTACATTTTCGATCGAGTTCCTTAAGGTGACTGCTACTTTGCAGGCTGTTTTGGCTGGACTTATCGATTGGTGCCAATATTGATCGCCAGGTTGGAAATTGTGCGCCGAATATCCGAGATAGCTGCGACAAATTGCGCGCCTTCCTGGCACCATTTGGTCTGAAACTGACACAGACTCTTAATTATCGGGTTGTTAATGGACTGTTGTAACTTTTCGAGAGGATGTTCGATTTCTTGCAGCTTTACAGTATATTAAATATTTTATACTAATTTTAGTAATCTTATGCATATGGATTTTAAGATATTTACATTGCATTGCCATTTTTTGTATCGAAATTTCCTTTTATATTCACGTATACGAGCAAATCTTTTAGAGATAATATTTTTCTTAGTTTACTTGGTGGATGGTGAGGTCCAACCTGGCCAATCTCAAAATGATATTGATAACGAGTGTTTTAGTAGAATTCGGCCGTAGTAGCTGTGCTATGACAGTGTTACACCTTAGTTATATCACATCGTGAAGTCATTGTTGTTTACTATGATTCGAAATTTGGCTTCTGTTCAGGAACTCTAGTACTAACCGTGTACCTTACACGTGATATGAGAACTGTTTGAGAAATTTTTTAATAAGAATATTAAATTGTATTTAAGATAGGTTTTAATTCTAAATTAAACAATATAAATTTCGCGGCTTACGCCCTACTAAAGTCGCTGGTGGTAGCTGACTTAATTAAATATTTCCAAGATAGAAATTATTTTCAAGCGCCCTCTGCTCAACACTTAGTATTTTTAACATTTTCTATAAAAATGTTTATTAAAAAATGCCGCTGTTCAAAAATCCGATTGATTCCAGCAGAGGGCGCTTGAAAATAATTCCTATTTTGGAAATATTTAATTAAGTCAGTTTCCACCAGCGACTTTTGCAGGGCATAAGTCGCGAAATTTAAATTGTTTAATAATAATAATAATAATAATTTTTACCATTACTATTTTAAATCAGTTATTACTTGGTAACTATTTCAAGGTTATTCTAACGAAATAAATATAAAAGTTTAATAAATTAATTTTTTGTTGTTGTTTTAGTGTTAGAGGTTAAGCAAATGCATCCCTAATGATTCCAACGAATGTATTGGTATATTATGATTTTCCAACTACCAAAAATGGTATCAGTTAATCCTGAATGATCTCGTTTAAATCATCTACGGGAAATATTCTTGTATTTTCTACACACGAAGCGTGCAAACTAGCTTCTCGTTGGCGGCTAAACAAGGGTTTCGATACTGCACTACTTGTTTAGACTACGAGCGAAGGATATTAATGAACTTGGCGTATCCGACTAAACCATGCCGGTTTATGAAATATTTCTAAGAGTTGGTAAGAGCGACCGAAGCAAGGCAGGAAGGCGTATAATAATAGCTAATAAAGTGGACGCGAAAGGCAGGTGGTACCTCCGCACCCCGCGACTTTGAACGGGGCACACTCCGGTTACCGTGCCCAAAAACGGGGCCCACACCCACCAGCCCGAGGGGCCTCTTTCGGCGGCGACGTATAGTGGTGGGTTTTGTCTACTCGAACCGGATGGCCAAAAATAATACGCTATAAGCTCGCGACCACTACTTCAACGAAGCCCACGCGGGTGTTTTGAAAATCACTAATAGCCGCGAGTATCGTGAAGAGTGACTTTTCTTACCTAATCTGGTAAACCCCTGAGTAGATTTGAGGTCGATGAGCGTAGGAGAATCTTAGGAAAGTGTTTGATCGATTTGACGTTTCTTGTTACTTAACCCACACAGGTGATTCATATTAGTCAAGTAGCGTTTCGAGAGTTCTTTTTTTATGTTTGTTTATTCATTTGTTGTGAATTAATTTTATATTCTGTTCATGGCGAATATCTATAATGGGTACACCCATACACATAGCAATAAGTAAGTGTTGAAAAATTCGGTATGTACATCCTACACTTTTCAACGAAAAACCGGAATAAAAATGTAGTGGAAAATGAGAATTTTAAGGAAGATTTACCAAAATATTATTAACACATTAATAGCATCATACTTCTGCATTAAAACAAAGTTAGTTGACACAACGGGAGAAGTTGTCTTTGCTTTTGTTCTAACTTGTAAAAGTAGTAAATATGCCGCAGCAACATTTTCTAGTTGACTTTACTATTTTATGTTAGTTGAAATTCATACTACTTTTCCTTGTAATATATAATATAATAACAACTACTTTTTTCTTGATGTTACGAATTGACAATCTCATCGATTTGCAATTTATTGTCACCTTAATTTCATGGTTAACATCATATTTTATATAATATGAGTGCCCCTAACATTTATCATGATATATAATACATTGATACATCAATAAATGATTACAGTAATTATTAAAAAATCTCTTCCATTCGTCGGTAACCAAGAAATATAAGATATAGACAAGCAAAAAATTGATCGCTTCCCACTGCTAACTCTTTTAACTTTAAGTAAACATTGTATAAAGAGTCCTTTTTCTCTATTCGCAGAAAGAGCTACAATATCTATGAAATGATAAATATACAAATTTGAGAGTATTGAAATTATTTCTTAACAATCGCTGAAGATGTGTCAGAACAAATTGCTTGACAATACAATATTCAAATTATTACACAAAATACATTTTTACCTAAATCACCGATTGCTTATACAGATAAAAGATCTATCAGACATTGTATAATAGTACACAATTGCGTACGCCGTGTGCGGTGCAATAAACGGCATATTTCGCTAAAGAAACACCTTTCTTTAGAAAGATCGCTGAAGCAAGATTGCTGGACGAACAATCAAATGAAGATCGTTGATGGGCTACAATTAGACTAACGTTAAATCCCAACATTATAATACGGCTCAAAAGATCTCCTCGGACGTTCCTGCCCGGAGCTTGAATCGCGTATAGGCGCGGCGGTCGCTTTCTCTTATGCGAAGGAGGTTTACACGCGTGCCACGTGCGGGCTTATATCATAATAATATAAGGTAATACGTCTAAAAGAGCCGCAGTTGCAGGCGCCCGTTGCATTGTGCAGTCCTCTCTTTACGAGGCCCGCCCGGCGTCTATAAGAATGTAGTATATCATGGACTTGCTCCACTGCCAGTACCCACTAACAAGAGAACCTCATCATCAACATTGAGAACAAATAAAAAAAAGATGGATGCTCTTCTTTCGTACCTACATCTCATAAGTATGATTATACGCCGCTTACGGAAAGCGTATCATTAGAATAAACATTTTTATCGCCCTCGTGTAGTAGCAATTACTATAATATGTACTGCCAAAGGTTCGGTCAGTAGACGGCCACTGCACTGGGTGTGGGCTGCGAGCGACAAAACTATTTTAACATAAATAACATAATCCTATAACGATACAACTTTATTCATAATGTTATTATTCGTATTATAATTAACATCGTAACCCAAGAGTATCTGCATAGTTAACATTGAATTTCTATATCTATTGCTTTCTTTAGAACAGGCTAAGTATTTTTATTTAAAAGAATAGCATAATTAGACAGCTGGGATATCGACGACATTCCTCATGATGTTAACAGTTACATTTATATGTAATTTTAAGTGTAACAACCGGGTTTTTAAACCGCGCCTTACCATAACTTGGGTTATAAACATAAGTTCTGCGAGCAAATGAAATTTCAAAAATACAAACCTACACAATGTACCGATTGCTAACGCAGAAAAATGTTATGCTGTACTTATCTACCTAAAAAAATACTTAAAATAGTCTGACCATCTTAGAAGTCGACAGCTTTCAAATGACTATTAGTTTGCTAGCTATAATTATTGCCTATAATCTGCTAATGAAACCTTTCTGGAAACTATATTATAAAAATTCAGCACTTTTCAACGACAAGTTATGTCCATAACCTTTTCCTCCAACCTGTATAGAAAATGGACACGTTGCGACGAGCTACGTCCTGATGATGCTCAGAACATAAGAATAAAACCGGATATGAGGATATTTAGATGGATGATTAGAACGCAGCTAAGCAGCTCGACATAGAGAACACTGAAAAATCTGGTCGCCACCTTAGCCTTAGTTATAGTCACAGATTGAAATGTACCCTTCAGTAACCTTTTTGAAATGAATAACCACAACCGGATAAAGTTGCTCTTCTTATTCCAAAAGAACTTAACCTGCTGGGAAAGAATATGAAGTCACGGGAAATTGAGGTACATGGTCACAATGTAGTATAAATAAATACTTAATATGCAGTTTTCTAGCAAATAAATGGAATAATTACTCACTGTATTCAGCAAAAGTTCCGACATACAATAGCCTTAAGAAAAGAAAAAATTCTTTGTCCTCATAAGTGAAGTTAGCATTGTTTTGCGTCTGTTCATTATCAGAGGAAAATACAAACTAAAAACTTCATACTACTTCGATCTAGATTGTAGGGTTGGACGAAGTGTTCAACTTGGTCACTTGGCAAACAAAAGTACACTATAGTTTTTCATCAAATTTCGACTTTTCAGACCCTAAAGATCACAAAAATACAATACAAAAATTGTTGTCCGTTATCTTGTGCATACGTCTATATGTGTCACTTTTTTTCGCGCCCTGAATCTCGCGCACATTTTTTTTCTATTGTCTATTAAATAGCTGGGTCTACCAAGCCTGCCCAGTCGAGGAGCGCTTGTGCTAAAGGCCGCAGAGTCGAAGCCACTAATTTTTATTTGTATTAAATTCTTTTCTATTTTTGAATAATTTTTTTGTTCGTAATTTCAGTATATGCGTAGATTATTTGTTATATTTTGAACTGTTTCTATTGATTTGATTGTCAATATTGAAATACGCATGGGGATTAAAATTCTAATTACATTATTAAATCAAACTTTTACTGATGTATACATTTAGTATTATTATCTGAAAAATATGTTCTTAAAAACAAATTCACTCTTTCGAATGTGAATACCAAAACGTTCCGGTTCACGTGTTCGTCGGTATGCTTCATGCACCACCCCTCGGGCAGTATTCGAAACTTCATGTTTTCGATGCTCTTCGACTGAACACTGTGGCCAAGGGAATCGAAGGATTGAATATTTTATTTTCATGACCTTTAACTTATAGACTTCTGATGTACGATTCATGCTTGTTTAGAAGTGCATACCCTTCGATAAGATTTGTTGGTCACATCCACACAAAACTGCGCCTTTGCACACTAGGAAAAGCCTGCGACATGAAACGCGTTCAGAGCGTGGGCGATATCATGTCCGCTTTACAGTGCGCTGTGCACACATTTGCGCCCGCTTCTTGTTTTTCACAACTTTTCACCCGCCTTGCACTTTACCGTCATTATAATGGCTCAGTTTTTTTATCTGTAAGCGTAACAAAACATATCGTGTATATATCACGGGCGAGAATGAAGGCATCGAAGGCAACCTCGTCGTTGCAGGCCTCGGCGTCGGGACTCCTGTCCCTGCCCCTAGTCATAACCCCTAACCCATTCTTTGCACCCTAGACATACAATATACTATTGTTATAGCAATTATAAACAAGATAAGGAAAAGTATAAACTGTGTCAGAATGACCGTATTCTAAGACTGCTACGCGTATGCAAAGTAGCTGCTGAATTATGTATGCACACATTGCAAACTGTTATACAAGACATTTGTATACAATTTTAGTAAATCTTGTCGATTATTTATACATAGAGGAAGATCAATTGACATTTATTGGGCAATATTTTTGTACGCAATTTACATACAACTGTCTTATCTAAGGATTGGACCGTTTTGTAAGATTTTTTTTAATTTAAGGGATGTTTTGCTTCGTGTAGAACAATTTTTAGACATTTCATGTACATTTTTCTTGTATACATTTTTAAGACAATATATCTGTTTAATAATTGGTTTATGTCCTATCAAAATGCTTAGGACTTCTACCAAGATTATTTTAACTGTTTTCTGTAATTACATGTTTACCATTAATATACAGTTAAATGGGTTATGTTTCCTCTCCGTGATATTTATTGCATACTTAATTGCAAATTAAAATAAATCAAATTTTACAAAAAAAATGAGAATAAAAATGTTAAAATTAATAGTTTTCATTGGAAATGTTTTTGCCTCCTGCAGTCTATTACAATAATTTATGCAATGAATTGGATTTAATAAACAGTCTAAAATGTAAATTGGCTGAAATTGCTTTTCTAAACACAGTGTAGATACTGCTATAGAGAAACATTCCATTTGCAAGGCGCATTCGCGAGAAGTGGTAGGCGAGCTACAGAATCGAAAGAAGATTGCCATAGGTAATCTGCAAATGGGAATGGCCTTTGGAGGTTCACTGTTTCATACTCATTCGCCCACACTTGTGAAGCAGACAGAATAAAAAGATACTAGGTGGCTCGTAAGTATCGAGGAAGTGCTCGACAAGTCCTTCGTGAGGATCCTGCAGATATCCTCGAAGCATCGTTGTATCCCCAAGTGTCCCCTTTCAAAGTGTCTACACTTTTATGGACCTACACGCGGATCTAACGGATATCTTCAAATTGCTTGTAATCGTACAAAACAGAAACAAGATTATAATGATATACATAAAATATCATACACCAGATGAATGAAAACAATTATATTCATGAGTAATATTAAAAAATGCAAGTATAGATAAAATAATGGCATGTAACATTTCCGGTGAATTGGTCTAATCTTCAGAGATCCATACTGAATGTTGAACTGATATTTGACAACTTTAACTAATTTATTTCTCTTTCAGTTTTGTGCAATGTGCAAAATTGTCATATTTGATATTGTATATTTATATATCAGTATTTGATCAGTGTGTTTTATAGTATAGATAACTAAAACGTCGGATTTCCTATCAAGTGATATAAATTCTGTCTACCTCATGTAGCGAATTTTCACCAAACTCAATAACTAGTAAGAACGAAATCTTCACTCTAAGAAATTTAGAGATAAAACTGTGAGTAGATCTCATTTCATCTAAATCGATTTTGTTATTTGGACATTCAGTTCAATTTAAATACAGTCGTAATCAATACGAATTCTTAAAGATTAACTACTTCGATTTAATTATGTGTCGTATAGTAGATTTTTTTAAAGTAAAATGTGATCAAATATAAATTTTGGAATATATTCCTGACACCTTTAGTTTTGGAATTGCAAAATATATGGAATTCGAAATTTAAGCGTTTTATTAAAATTTCCGAAAATTAAACAGAACATGGTTAAGTTTGGGATCATTGAGTATATAATTTAAGTACATACGTAGCAGTTACGGCGACATAAGAGTTCGACGACCCGAAACGCCTGGCGCGGCGCCCCGTATTCGGTACGAGTTTTGTTTATTGCACCAATTCTGCTTATTAGGGTAATCGGCCGAAAATTGCAGATAATAAGTTCAAGACTTGCGTATTCGCATTTCAGTCGTTACGAGCATATAAGTAAATCGCAGACAATACCGTTTATTATACAATGAGATAATATGACCACAAAACTAAGCATAACACGCGAAAAACGGGTTAATGACGTAATACTTGGAAAATGAACATTTCTTATAAGTTCTAATGGTAAACATCAAGTCGTTATTAAAACGGGTTATTGAATAAGAAGACTGTCAAAAAGTGTGTACACCTGCAGTGACACTTAATTAATGCCATTTTAGCTTGCATTGATTACTGCTTAAAATTTAAATATGGACTGCTTTTTTTAATATTATAAACCATGTTAAAACTGTAAAAGAATTCATTTTTTTATTTTATCGCAGCTGTAATGACAAGAATAGTTACGTGAGATTAGAGTGCTCCAATATGTTTGCTCTATTAAGAATGCCTTCTCACCCCAAGGAATTTCGAAGGTAGATTAACTTAAATAAACACTTATTGCATGAGATAATCTAAACTTTATTTGTTGAAATTACAGCAAATAGTCATTTTTACCCTTGTTTAATATCCGGCAACTCTAACTCTATATCTTAAATAACATTTAACTATGTGATCTTTCGTTTCCATTTTTTACCTATCTTTTCTGAAACGGGATACATAAAAACACTAAATATTTATTCTCATCCAAAGCAATGGCATTTTAAATTTGACTAATATTAAGCAATTTTTGTTTGAATGGGCTTTAAACTTTGGGGGAGGGGGTATTCCACGAAATAACTATAAGATAAATCATTGTTGGACTTTTGCAGGTGTTTCAGTTCGATCGCGCGAATCGTTGACAAATGAAAATCCCATTCAGTTGGAAATATACAACTGTCAACTGCTTTAAATATAAGTAACTTTTGTCAACAGGTTTACACTGTCTGGAAATGTACTTATTTACATTATTAATGATGCCAACAGTTGTTTTATTTCCTTCATATGATTTGAGGTATTGTGAAAATAAATATATTTTCAACAAAAGCTCTGCATTGTACAATAATGTTTTGTATATCGGAATGAGTTTAATTAAATCTACCTGATATTTTAAACTACAATTGGATAATTGAGAGAACATAAATACAAAGAACTATTTTGCTTGATTAAAATGTTTTAGTTAAGTTAACAGTTAGTAACTACATTTACTAACATATGTATTTAAACTGACGAAATGTTTTAAGACTTAAGACAAATCAACTAAGTTCCATTTAGACAACTACGTTTTTAGTTGACTAATTTACGATAGCTATTATAACTAACAAAGTTCAATTGAGAATATATTGAAATATTCGGGAGGTGGAAAGGTATTCAAATTTACCCTGTTTCAGAAAACCTACGTTTCGTTAATATAAGCAACTGCATTATTGCGAATCTGTGATACTTAAGATCTGAGGAGGTTATATAATTTCGATCTATTAATTCGTGCAATACTTTACGCTGTATAACCAAACATTCGTATAATAAAATATACAAATCACTTTTTGTTTGCTCTTTTTAATTTTAAAAGTGTAAATCCTCAAGATTGGTTTAGGTGTCATCAAAATTCATTTTCTGAAGATCGAATGTTAATAATTCTATAGACCGAGATCAAAATAATGTATTAATACCTCGGCTGATTTTTACACTTATAGTTGTTCCCGATAAAACGTTGAAAAGTAACAAAACTATCTTCACGTAAAACAATTTTCACGTAACGCTACAAACGTTTAGGTCTTCTAGAAGGTTTTAATCTCATCCAGGGGTCATGTAACTGACGCCTATCAATCTCGAGGATATATTATTTTAAAATAAGTCGAGCTTGGATGATGTTGATATTCTGAGTAATTTCATTGCCAATAAATTAAAGATAAAACTTTGTTAAATTTTTTCAGTCTTAGAGATTCGAATTTGTGGGAATGGCTAATTATTGTAAAGCCTGGTGCAACGTAGGCACTTACTAAGTACTGGTGCATCGAAGTTCGTTGATACAATGTTGATGTTTAAGGTTTCAGTCACTGGATCCCGTGCTGTCTAATCTTGGGTCGTGGTAAACATACACGGAAAACAAATTGTCTTGGTTCTTCCCAAAAACAAGGTCTGTCAAATCAAATATCAATAAGATCAACAGTATTCAAATATGCACCGTCAAAAAATTCAAATTGAAAATCGACATTTGTTGTATGGCTGCACCTAAGTCGTTTGTTTTCTTCATATTTTAAAATCTAGACAACTCTCAAGTCGCTTCTGCATAAAAGGTTAGGTGGATATCTGAAAAACACAAAATTTCAAGGTGGGAAGCTCCATCCGGACGAAACCCCAGCATAATTAAGATAGAACTTCACTTATAATCTCACAGGTTTTGGATCATCACAACCTTCTTTATTTGTAACACAAATGTTCCTGTGATTGTCACACATAAGTTTGGGTTTACCACAAAATTTTCTGTTTGACATCATCACAGACCTAGTTTTTGGGGAAAAGCCAGACAATTTTTTCCCGTGTAGAATACTCTTTTATAAATTGTTTAAATACAATTTGAAGACGTATCGTATTTCAAATGTCATGAAAAATTGACAATTTAAATGTATTCATATCAATAATAGCTGCTCTGTCAGACTGATCACTGTAATTCTAACGTCAGTAGACGTATTAAACGCATGAGTAACACGGTTGCAATTTAACACATATAAGAAGGCCAACAGGGAAATCCATATCAGTGTAGGTATGATATAATCCTCCAGTACATTTGTATACAATGAAGTGAATACTTCGTATCGCGGAACTATCTCCTAGTAGTCTCACGCCGCGAGTCGATCCAATTATAGGACTAATGCTCTGGTTCACTTCGCGTGGGCGTGGTTGCGGTAAGGACCGTGCGTGCACGGTCATTACTTTGCGGAGTTCGCAATTGGTCGTAAAAGCTCGAGGCCGCCTGGCTAACCGGTCTCTTTCCCAAGTCAAATCGTCCAGAAAGAGGCGCGAGCGTACACACGGACTTCCTGCAGGCTGACCAAAATAGACTGTAAACTTCAGTCGACAAATTGCCACCTTTTGCGCACTGATAAAATAAAAAAAGAAAATGAGATATAAAACTTGTCATATGTTAACTGGTCGTTCATAAACAAATTTATTTCCCTGCGCCAAATTTTCGACCCATTTTTGCTAATTGGCTAATTTTAATACGATGATATACTATAGCGCGTTAGTTTGCTTCGCATAATCCTAAATAATGTTCAGAATACTACCAAAGCCAAATTGCTGTCTGAGTAAAAAAATGCCGTTTGAACCTCATCTGTTTATAGGTGACTTCAAATAATAGTGTACTTAAAGAAATATTAAACTCAATAATTAAAGCTTTTATTTGTAAATTTAATTGGAACAATTTCACGTTAGATATTCGAAATCGTTTAAGCCCTTTATTTCCTCATCGGAGAACGTTTAACATTTTTTCTGTCTGCTCACAGAATTTCGTAAATAATTCCACAACACACCAAAAAAATACTTATTAATATTTCATCAAATTCAACTTTTCAATCACTTGCTGAATTTTTCTCGGTACCAAAGACATTTCAATCTTTCTTTGATGAATCTTTTGATTTTTTGTCTAATCTCAGACATTTGCTCATGATTACAATTAGTCAGTTACAACCACACAAATAAATGTTGATACTCGACCAGGTTATTCTACTTCTCAAACAAATGTATATAAAGTCAAACACAGGATGTATTCTTTCAGAAGCCCCCAAAGTAGAAGTAAGTTTCAAATTTGTGTCATACTTTTCCTGAACTATTTTGTTATATAGCATTACGCATTACGATTCCTGCAAGGCTGGTATAAAGCTATTGGTAAACAAGTTTTCGAAATGTTATTTTCTCGATCAACGATGCATATAATATTGAATTCATTGATGAAAATATTAAATTGAACGTAAAAAAATGTATATAAATTTTACTGTTTTTTACCCTACACAAATAAAATTTTAAAACAATCTACTCCATTTAATTATCAGTGATTAATACGGATTACCGTACATTTACCTATTCAAGGTTTTGTCGTTAGTTCAATTATTGGTATATGGTCATAATCTAAGAACATGAAACTGAAATGTTTGAGGATTTATTTCAGTGGGTATTTTTACAATTTAATCGCTGCAATATTGTATTAAAAAATATACAACATAACGTAATCTAAGATTTCCAGAACGAAAATTGTTATTAGGCCTCGCGACGGTTAGAGAAATTAATAGGATCGAACCGTCTGGATCAGGTAACCAAATATAATAAAACAAAAGCGATTTTGTCTAATATGTTGACGATTCATTTTAGAATATCATATATTTGACGCAGGGAAAAAGGGTTTGATGGGGGCGACCAACCGCTCAGTGCTCTCACACCCTAACAAGAAACTGGTTGGTAGAAATAAGAAAATACTGCCATTAACCAATAAATTAATTTGGTAAGTTACCAATTTATTTCTCGGTGTAACTGTTTACCTGGCTGCCCCAACCAATTTTTCATCTAGATCTGAAAGCACTAAGGGGTCTTTTGCCTCACTAATTCATTGTTCTGTGCACAGCTTTCATTTCAATTATTTTTATATAACATTTTATGTCCTCTATATTTGGATACAGAGAGTCTTAGGTATGTCATATGTTTTCAAATTTTTCGACCGTAGAAGAAAAGTTAACCAATGGTATGCATCTGGTTAAATCCACAATAAAATGTCAAAAGTTCCTTTGAACCATTATAAACATAATGGGCCGAATATGCGAATGAAATCAATTTCACGTAGGGCTTAAATGAAACCATAAAAATTTTGGCTAAAACTGAAAGAATAATACCACTGCCGGTCAACCTAAAATCGTCCACAGACTATCAGATCGCAAATTTAATCGATTAACTATGATAAATATGAATTTCTTATTGGAATTTGCCATTTTGAATGTAGGCCGGGGAACAAAGTTCTGAAAATCTACAAACCCCAAAAGCACTGACGTAATATCGAAATTTTAGCTTCTCGGGGTTTTGATATTCGGAACTTTGTTCCCCGGCCTGAATGTATACATGTAAATTGATGTAGAGCTCAATCTTCAGCTGAGATACTTAGATTTTTAGCAACCCCAAAAATTACTAATTAACAAGTTTTACATGAATCCTCTATTGGCATTTCGTCTGTTTCAAAATTTCCACAATTTTATATTTTTATTTAAATCTGAGGTATTAGATTCGTTATGAATAATCTCAAAAACTCCAAAGCTATAACTTAAAAAAAACTGAGGAAGGGTCGTATATCATCACGTATCCACAATCAAATACAATTGCTTGAAAATTAAGTTCCCCCTTCATTGCCGATAAAACCGTTTCATATCAGAACCGAAGCAGTTTGGTCGAAAATTGAATGAATCTCATTAGATAATAATTTTGTTTACTCTATTTTGTTTTTAGTTCGAAAGATCAAAGAATAAATATGAAATTTTGGAATTGAACAAAAATCAAATTTTTATTGTGTTAGAATATATATATTGCACAGAGCTGGGTCCGAGCAGATTTTCGGACTACCCTAAATATCCTGCAGCCTGATGGCCAGACATTTAACAACGCAGCTTTCATTAATGCCTCTATACTTTTCATAAATATTTATTATAAATGTTGTTCCTACTTCCATGTTAAAAATAAAACTGAATTTACTGAGTGTTCTAATTCATCAACACTGCACAAAAAAAAGAACACAAAAATTCAGATATTGTAAATATTAAATATTTTTAGATAATTACTTTATAGAATATTACAAACCAGTCTGTAATCTGAACAACTATAAAGCAGTGCATGTAGTGAAGTATTATGTTCTCGTGGCAGCAATAAATTTATAAAAAAGTATACTAACTCAACCTAACTCAACATATATCTGTATTTCTCTGTTGTGCGGGAAGTGAAATATTGCACTGTAACACATTAAAAGAGCGTTCTTGCCGCATTTTGTCCGTACGCACTTAAGCATATCTCGAATACAAGCCCCCAATTCATTTTCGCGGGTTTACAACGGGGGCTCTCTATCAGTACTTTTTATATTCCTACTCGCGCACATATACATATATACTCGAGGGAATACGAGATTTCCTTATATTTATTTACATTTAATATGTCATAAAAGCTGAAAGTACCGCTTTATAGCAAATTCATGTCCGAATCGTTACTCAGAAACGCGCGTTGTTTTTACGATCGCCGGTCCAAGTAAATCGAGTACATTAAACTTGTAATATAATCGACGAAATACACTTTTATTCTCTTGAGATTATTCCACGACGCAGTACAAATCGTAAGTTTCTCCGGGCGAGACGTTTCTTTTATTTCAGCGCCGTGTCATCGGCAGTGATAAATATTATTTTCTCTCGTTTTAAAGGACCGTTTTTTAAGGATACCAACGACCCTCTGAGAGTGGGAGCGTTTCAGGCAGCGCGTCGGTGAATACTCTCCATTACATGTTTTTCAAACTGCAGAGTCCCACTCAGGTTTAATGCTTTGATACATTTTTATTGTCATTGATGAATAACTCAACCCCTGATAAGTGAAAAATGTGGTTTGCCAACAGGAAATGAAGATTATTTAAAATTACCAACAAGTCTCTAAATTAACATACCTTTAGACTGATTATAAAATTAGAAGTTAAGGTCTGAACATAGGAAAGACAAATAATTAATTATTTTCATTTTTGAATTCTAAGAAGTTTATATAATAAACTATTTCAATATTTGGTAAATAGTCGAATTGGTAATCTACGACATACTGCGACTTTGACAATACAGAATAACGAAACTCCGTATTGAAACTAAAATTGATATTTGGATGCAGATGCTGTTATAGCATTATGTCAGACTATAATATAAGTCAAAGTATTGGGTTTGTTCCGCTTCTTTCTAAATTGAAAATATTTTTTCAATTTTCGTAAATGAGAGTCGCGCAGTATATATTTTCATCCTGCTTCCACATTTGGTCTACATTTCGGATCAAAATATTTTCCGGAGTGCAAAAATTTATAGATTTATGCAGTTCCCTATATAGACTGGACATTTTTAATGGGAATTCGTATGAATTTGAACTTATTTTTTATGGAAATGTCTCGGCATATATTAAATATTAGAAGCAAATCAGTCATGCACACTCTGTTAATCTGAGTCAGCGAAAAGTACTGAGAATCAGCGTATATAAACTAATTATTGATCACTGAAATTTCAGCGATCGCAAATGCACTGGTAGTCAGTCTATACATCATTCTCAGTACTTTTCGCTGATTGAGGTTAAGAGAGCAGCTTAGCCTGAAGTGAAAAGCTATATTTTGTTGGTATTAATATCACATAATTCTGAAATTTGTATGGATATTAAGAATATTAAGTAGGTTATACCTACATCCATATTCAAATTCAAACGCATACACACTTTGTTCTACAAGTGAAACTTCTTCGACTAAATTCAATTTTCCGCAAGCACTATTTGTCTATGGAAATATCAATATAATTACTAAAGTAAAATCATATGCGACAAATAATACAATACAATTGTTCAAAATTATACTGCCAACCAAACATTGATTAAATCATTTCAGATTTGTGAAGCCAAATTCAAACCGATATATCGGAAATTAGTTTATACATTTAACAAAATCTCATCCATTCAAATCATTCGTTACTGATTAATTGTTAGAAATAGTTCGTTACACGAGCTAAATGGATTGTTTTGCGATTCAACATTTTTAAATTTTTTTTTAATTCGTCAGTTTTTATCAAACAATTGTAATTTTTTGGCAATTAATAAACCCAAAATATTCCGACTAGTTTAAGAATTGTATGTCTTGCAGATAGATAGAAGAGCAGTTTAATAGTTTGAACATCAATAAGCTTTTTGGTATTTTTTGGATATAACCCTGCATGCTATAACTAATCCAGAAAAATAGATAGAGTCTAGAAAAACTGGCCAAAAAATGGCTTAACTTCCCTTTTCTGCCAGGGAATTGGGAATATTATTTACATTATATTCAAGAAGACAAAACACCAACGATATTGAAAACGTATTGATTTTTATTATCCTTTCAAACAAAATTTGAGAAACTCACGAATAATATTAGTATTTTGGCTCAATCTAAATATAATCACAAATAACTCAGCATAATATATTTAAGAACTTGGAAATGTTAATGTTGCAAAAGACACATTCTAAACTGTGCGACCTGCAGCCTCTGTAGGTCAATATCCAATTTGAAATAGTGCAAATTATGAATGTTGTATCATTAGTTACTTGTGTTGTAAATGCTTTCACATTTTATTGCCTGCCACTACTTTTGAACCCTCATTACATAAAGTTAGGCATGCATTACATGATCAAAAGGCTGTGTTTTCTTAATATCAGTTTCATAAAACACTGATTGTATTTAGATCAGGTGCAATTAAAGAAAGGTATTTATGGCCAGAGATAGAATCGATCAGTTACATATGCGAGTTTTAATCGAATCTTGCCGTCAGTATTTACTACAATGATTTTTAAATTGTTATAGAGTAACAAATATCTATTTCTTACATACACTGCTTAAAATTTCTAAAGGAATTTTTTGAAACATGTAACGGAAGCTTTTTACGGTTACCATTTCTGCATTTTCTGAAATAAAATTGAGTAATTTTTAGTTACAGAAAAATAAATATGTAAGGTGAACAAAAAATGTGTTTGCTTCTTTAAAATTATCAACATGTTTGATATAGTTACGTATAGTTGACGTATGTAAATTATTAGTAATTTAAACTGATTGCTTGTGATTTAGATAAATAAATTATATGTATAATATTTAATGAAACAACATTGGCGCAACAAATTTCCCGCATATAATAAAATATTATTCATATATTGCCATTGTACTCTCTAATTTTATGCTTTTCGGATATGAAGTGCTATATGCACTGAAGGGAGGCAATGGAATCATGGGAACACGTTGTAGAGATTCTAACGTCGTATCTGCCCCTGGCGACCACAACCCAAACTAACTTCACCTTCGCTTCCTCATTCATATTCTTATTTCTGTTACAAGTTTCGTAATTTTCGGATAATGTTACATAATTTGTCTGTCTATTACACGTTTTAGTAATATTCTGTTACTCCGATAACATAAAAGTATCAGAATTTTCCGAACATTTCTAACAGTGTATGTTTGTTCTATAGGTTTTCATATGATTGCATTCATTATATTGCATCTATGTACTTTTTTTTAACCCGAGATTGTACTTATACGCGTATTTACAAAAGACTATTTGAAAAGACTGCTATATATTAGCTAAAAAACAAAGTTAGCAAATTCAGGTAAATGTTTGCTGTTGCTCCGTTGTTCCCAATTCTTAACCGTGGCTGCTTAATTAGATTAACTTTTATCCGTACACTATCATAGTGATAAAAGAATGTATTCTAAGCCAGATTCGGTTAAGAATGCACAAATATTTGCTAAATACTAACAAAATATTTATGTTGGCTTAGATAAACAATTTCTTACCTTAAAAATGTTTGGTATGATTTTAGTTGTCTCTCTTTGCAGTGATGAAAAAAGTGCTGTAACAATATGAAATTTTATGCGGCTAGTACGTAAAGTGGTACTTTTACTGACTAGCCGAAAATTTTGGGCATATGGGTCGGATGAAGAAGGATACGAGGATTCCGGGATTCGACTAGTGCATAAAACTTTAAGTATAAATAGCGTACCGCATTTTTTAAACAAGTGTGCGAAAAGTTACACTTTATGCAAAGACAAACGTTTGAAAAATGCACTTCTTGGCATTCTGTTAGAAAACATTAAAAACATATTGCAGATTATTATAACTAACCTTTGAATATACACGGAAATAATGATTTGATTCGTGTAACCAATAAATTGGTTGTCGCAACTATTCGCTTAATGGTGTGAACACTTGATGAAGACTTTATTAGGAATAGGTGATCTTCATTCAAATAATTTTCCATTAATTTTTGAATGAATGGTTGTGATTCTGATCAATCGCGGTGATGAAAATAATAATCCGAAGTCGATATTCCCACAGAAACAAAAGTCGATTTAATACTTTCACATAGAACAGTTGATTACGAAAGACGACCATCAGTCGACTATTAGTTGACGTTATAGTCGACTCTTGGTGGTCTTTCAGTGTTTGAATGGGATGCTGAGATGCTGTGATGTGAATATCAAATAATCCCGAGTAGAAATTGCAACCGGGCTCTGACCGGAATCAATTCGGGTTACCCTGGTTGTATCCAGGATCCGCCCGGGCTTGTCACGCTTACCCGACTTCAGCCCGGCCAGATGTGAGATACTGACCAGGCTATGATCGGATCCCGACCAGGTTACCCTCGTTGTATTCAGAATTCGAAGGGATCGGACTACCCGGCTGGATTCCAGCCAGAACCCGCGTCGAATGTTTAATTAGGTTAACCAGGCCGTATCCCGGCTCGGAACTTGTTTCTATTGGGGTCAAATCGGGCCACTTCTACTCGGGATGATGGGAGTTGAGGACAATATTCCGTGTTTTCTCATGTTATACCTATTATTATTATTGTCAACAAGATCTCCCAATATCATCCATTATTATCATCTTGGTCTCCCACGATTATCTTTGTCCAAATTTAGCAACATCATTTATCATCTAATATAATAATTGTCGTACATCATCATCTCATCTCAACGACATTTGGGACAAATCATCCATAGCAACTCTAATTCAAATAAAATACATTGTTAGCGTATACAAGTTTCCAACTACTTGCTTCATACTTGGCTAGTTCGGGAGTTTACAGAAAAAAACATCGTCTTCTAGCTAGTAGGAAACTCTTACTTTTTATCAGTTGAGCTAATACGTCATTCAGTTAGTGGTTAACTATTTCAGGACTCGATTGATTTCATATGTTCTTAGACATCTAAATTACTTTCTCCTGACAGTCGCGCCGTACACGCGATAGTAGCTAATGCTGCCGTTGTTTATTTTTATATACATCTTCGACAATTTTCTGAAACCGCGCAGTAATTTTACAGGTTTACTACAATTTTTACCGCCATACCCGTAAGGAATTCAGCTCTCGGTACCCTTTACCATAAATCACAAGGGGGCCTTACGTAAACCGAGTCATGCAGGTTGGCATCTCTCTCCTTTTGCAGATGCATTTCTCTCGTCTCCTCTCTTTCTTACGAAGAACGAGCACCTGCTCGGGCACCCACTGTCACGCTCCCTGCGTCCGAGCCCACAACTACTCCTCTCCCTTTTTTTCACCCCGCTTCTGCTGATCGCTTTGCCATTCTTCCTGTTTTTCTCATCTTTCACCTCATCCTCTTCTTCGTCGCCGTTCCCCAGCAGCCACGATCCTTGCGTTCGCGATGCAACGTTTAAGTGCTTTTTTACGCGATTACACCGCTTTGTCTCTACTCGTCTTCTTCCTTTCTTCGTTCCACTCCGATCCGCTTCTCTTTCTTCCAATGTCTTTCTCTTTTCGAAACTTTTTTATTTCCTTATTCCACGGTCCCTTCGCTTGTGGAAAAAAACGTTTTACCCGATTTGCGGGGCAGAACATTAAAGGTAACTGCTGTATAGATATGCGCGGTATTTCATTATGAACCAGCTTTGAAATCATTAAATGTCTAGACACTGACTCATGTTGACTAAATTGTAATTACAAATAAAACGTTGGATTTTGACCAAAGTTATCCATTTTCTTCGCTTAGTTAGGTTTTAATTTACTTTCGGACTTCCCCATGATATGTTCAGTTAGGTAAGAATCTTATATATGCATCTGGGTACCACCTTCAAATAATACTGT
Organism: Trichopria drosophilae; assembly: GCA_030407085.1. NCBI lineage: Eukaryota > Metazoa > Arthropoda > Insecta > Hymenoptera > Diapriidae > Trichopria > Trichopria drosophilae. The sequence continues at coordinate 65,277,445 of CM059583.1, read as the reverse complement.
GTTTTGTATTTCAGTTTCCGGTTAACAACATTTTTTCTAAAACAAACTTAACTATCATTATATATAATACCAGAAGACAGAAACTTTAGAAACAACTGAAATTAAGGGGTGCGGGTCGAAAAACCGACAATCGAAAAGCTGACAGTAAAAAATCCGACAGTTCAAAAAATGACTATCCTCCTGACGATGTGTCTATTTTGTTATGTGTCGGCTTTTTGATTTGTCGATTTTTTTCTACCCGCACCGAAATGAAGATAATTATCAATAAAATTTCATACAAAGCAAAATAATATTTTGATTAAATCAAAGCCTAAGTCGAAACGTTAATAGTGTATTAATGACATCTAATTAAAGGCGAGAGAAGAAAAAAAATTATTAAACACTGACCATTTATCACATTTTGTGATAGAATGGCATTCAGCATAACTTTTCTTTTCGAAATTTGTAATACTTTGCCGTCCCTTGTACAAGTAGAGATTTGCTCTGTTTATTTCTTCATTATCATAAATGAGGTTTTATATAACATATTAATTTATATTGTGACTTACTTATATGACTCCTTACAAGTATTGAATATGAGCTTAAATAGGCTTTGTGTAAACCAATTAGATGGAATTTTGCTACATCAATTTATCAATTTTTCCAGTAATGTGCTTTTTGTCAGTCATAAATTATTTTGCGCAATTCAGAAGTATTTCGGCGATAACGGATAAATGAATTATCATGACAAATTAATAACAAATTAAAATTCGAATTTTGATATTGAATATAAAATGGTAATAAATTGGTTCCACTCAAGCCCTTAAAAGTTTGTCCACATCCCTAATAGACATCAATATTTGCTATGCCAGCGCCTTACCAGGCAACCGGGTCCATACATGGCGCTGTCATGGTGCTCGATAGCACGAAAATCAATTTGTACCTGGGAATGTCTATTTCACAATATTCCCTCTTTAAGAACTATCTTCAATGAATTCTTTAGGAATTCTAAATAGATTTTATTTTGTTGACTATTTTTTAATTAAAAGAAAATGGAGTACAATGACAAAAGGTTACACATTGCGAGAGGTAAGCTTTATCTTATATCAATAAATAAGGCCAGTGATTATCCATCAATAAAATTTAAAATTAATCTTTGCTGGAGTAGAAATAAACCTATTTCCTAGATTTGATTTGGAAATGCCTCGCGAATGGCATATATGTTGAATATGGTGAATCTTACTTTTCAAACTTGATTTTGCGAAAAAATGATCGGCATAGTCTAGCCTATCACATGGCAGGATTCAAGAAAGTAATTTGAATTAATAAAATATCGTGGTTTGCTATTCTGTGCTGCCAATTTACTGCATCAAGAATATTCTATGAGCTCGATTATTTTTAAAGATGATTAAGTCATGAAAAAATGATCAAACGTTCTGCAAGTAAGTGGTAATATAATATACAAGAGAAAATATAATCATAAACAAATATTTGGATCCGTGAAAGTGCAATTTTGAAACAGCCCAAGTAGCATCGATAGTTTCGGTGATTTTGTTACATCAAAACTTAGTTGTATTTTGGTTACCTCCATCTCTTTTGCAGATATTCTATATAGTTTGAGATACTTAAAAATGCTCTGTCATTGGTACGTTCTCCAATTATTGGTGGACACTTTAATCGATGTTTGTAATAAATGAGTTTATGCCATGCCGGAAGTACGAAACTTTCTTCGCCCTAATAAGTTTGCTACTTCGTAACTGAATAACAAGTATACTTGATTCATTCTTTTAAATATACCCTTATATTTACGTTTACGATCGTACACAAGGGATGGGTAGAAAATGATGCATTATAATGTGTAGAGTGTTTCCATAAGGCGGATTCAGCAACGCCCCGATGCGAGTAATCGGAGATCACGCGTCGGCGAGATCCAAACTGGTTTGCTGCTCGTGTGCCAGGACTTTCGAAAATCTGGTTCATATCACGAAGCAACCGCCCGCCATTTAACATGTCGCTGTACAGAAAGGTCCTTGGGCGGAGATTTCGCCCACGACGAGATTGCCAGGATGTTCCTCGAAAGCCACTTTTCGTTTCGATATTCATTGAAGTATGGTGGCATTACCGCAGCAAAAGGCATTGTCATCGTATACCGTTTTACCGTTTCATTTTGCTTTATTTCATATCTGATAACGTCTAGCTAGTAATTGTGTTTGAAAGCGATAGGGAATCGAACAATTGCATTCATGATGATGCTGATTTAAATAAGTGTACTTTCCTTCCAACAATGATTGCAATTTGCAATTATAGTATCCGAATAATTACTCTAAAATGAAAACTATAGACGTATCTACATAACATTATATTGTATTGAATAATCTGCACATTGTTGAATTTCAATGTTGTATAAACTGGGGTTTTCTTAAAATTCCAATTTTAGTATAACTGTTAATCGTAATTTAGAAGAATACACAGGATGAAGATTATAGCTTTATGTAAGTTCGTAGGCGAAGCATTACGTTGACTAGTCCTGTTTGGTACTTAAAGTTGACTTTACACGAACAGTGTGCAAAATTACTATTGCACTCATGTCAGATACCTCAACGTCGTTTTTGCGCAAAATTCATTTGCATATATTTTGTTTTATTCCAGTTTCGGTTACTCTTATCTATTAAACATTAAGTTTGAATCTTTTAAGTGTTTCCTAAATGTATAAATATTTTTTGTGTTTAAATTTTTTGTCCTGCAAATTTTAGTTTCGACATTTTAAGTGTTAAATCTCACAATCATTAATAACTATACTATTCAGGAAATATACGTAAACACTTTGCATACTGAATATGACTATATATAAAGGCTTATTTGAGAGGCACTAATATGATTGCTGATTTACGATCACACCTAGAGTAATATAAGAGGTATCGAAAACAAAACATTTATCATCAATGTTTTAATTGTTTTTCTAATAAACGTTTCTCATTTATAAAGTATATACTTCGACTAAGAATTTCATTAAGTAATACGGGAAAATGAAAATACTTCATGGAAATGTAATCTATACCTTGTTTGAATAAAATTCAATGCAGAGAACAAGAAAAAATTCTTTCAAAATTATTGAAAGTCGACGATACAAAAATAATGTTAATGCTTTTTCTAAACTGTTACAAAAAATCACCTAACAGTTCTATAAATATTAAGAAAAATAAATAAAAAGGAAATCACGTCATAAAAAAGGGCACAATTTTTCAAATTACTTATAAATTTGAAATATTGTATTGATTTGAAATTTTCCCTATTCATGCCTCACTAAAAAATTATATAATATACTAAAAAATTAATATTACTGTTTTTCGAATCTTATATATACATATAGTAATAACGGGGTTTTACGCTTTACACCACAAGGGATTAAAAATTGTTGAGTAACGGATCGTGCATTACCTGTCAATCTGTGTCATAGGGAGCAATTTTTCCTGAACAGTTTATCATTCATTGACGAAAATTTCTTGCAAAGTGTGCATTCTAGCGGGCGGAGGTGCGGTGGCGGGTTGGTATCGTACACGTATGTTAGTCACGAATTATTCGTGTCACTGCAAGTCAGGGAGTTTATTGGGGAGGGAGCTAGGCAGTTTAGGTACCCTGCAAGCTACAGAAGGGATAAGTATTTCATTGTATAACACCACCGACTACAGTGTATGAGTTGTACGCCTATATTTATATAAGAACTACGACTCTACTTTACCTTGAAATCAGTAACCCCGAGGTTTGAAGGTTTGAGGGAAGGAATATTGAGTATATACATAGTTCCGTGAATCATAATCTCTGATCGTGGTAATTAATTTTATTATAAGCGTTTCTTTCTAAATGCAATACTAAAATCAACCCAAATTCAGTAGAATATACTAAAATCAGAACAAGACTGAAGATATTTGTATTGTTACTAGATAACAATTTTTTAGAAAAAATAGTTTTTTTAGTACTGCTATCTAAATAATGTTAATCACCTCCAGTGTCTCTTAAAAGGTACCTGCACACTTTTGTAAACGGTTTAAAGTAATATTTCATTCAAAAGAATAAATAGAAGAAATTGATCTTCAGCCTTGGCTATTGCGCACGTGGCGAATGTTTCGTGATATAATGACCAGTCAGTATTGCGAAAAAAACAAGTGCATTTGTCCATTAGCAAGCGGTGTGCTGCACCTGTAACAGTGAATGCGCGCGGGGGTGCGTCCCGGAAAGGGTTGCTAGGGATTCTCGCGGACAGAGCCTTTAATTTCAGATTCCCGACTGGGAGGGAACCCATCGCTCTCAACGGACGAGTTAACAACAAGCGACCTAGCCACCGATCTCGGCTGTGGCGGACAGTCTGCCGCGTTAATTACTGAATCTTATATTGCACAACATTTCAGGAGGCGTCTTGAAGTCGATTTTGCACAATTTGTTGGAGGATTTAGCCTTCCTCTTTTTTAAAAGGCATTCAAGCACCTGTCGTCTCCTTTCCGATATTTCTTTGCATAAATTTGTAAATTAACTTGATTAGTTTTGTTTGTAAATCTTATTCGTCTGAATATTGCGAAAATGCTAGAGTGGGTAGTATTATGGATAGATGATTCTTTTTTCAATACACAATCTCAAATCACTAGAAAATAATGATTCTAAGTTTTCTGATTTCCTGATGATTTCAATTTTTTTGAAAATTAATATTTTTGGTGGCAAAAACATCAGGTTTCAAAGAATAATACAATTGTTACAATATTCCCCAAAATATAAGATTGAGTTACCGGATGTGCAGCAGCTCCGGTTGTGCAGCACCCTTATTTCCTGATTTATTCAGTTATCTACTGTTATAAAACTGTTATCAATATTTTTAGTCTCTAAGACTATAGTTTCTAACTAGAGAAGACAATAATTTATATATTTATAGTTTCTAAGATTATTTTTGTAATAAAAGCAGAACCGATTATTTCAAAATTATTTCTTCAAAGCCAACTGTTAATTATATGAAACAATTGAGGAAAAATTTATGAAATAATTTGAAAAATTGCATCAAATCCGTGTATACAATACTCGTGTATTCGATTATGCAGTATTAAATACTCATGCTTTTAATATTATTATCATCAAATAGAATACTGATTCAGTTCATAGTAAATGGTAGGTTATTTGAAAAGCGCAAATATCAGGCCAGCATACACTTTTGCTAATTTAAAAGTTGTTTCGATGAAAAATGGCATCACTTTATAATGTCAAAAATTAAAACACGTTACATCTATACAATAAGAGCATACTTGAACTCTCACAAGTTAGGTTGCATCGCAACTCATCACCATGAATCCAGGCCTCAGACGTGCTGTGTTAGGAAAATGATAAAAGTAATAATAAAATAATAATTTTGTATTAGATTCCATATTATTATGTTTTATTACTTTATATGTTGTACATCCCACCACTTGATATTCCAGAATCATGATTTTTTCCATTTTCGTACATTTACAGATTACTTTTTTCAACACAATAATTGTGCTTGCGCAAACAGCCTAAGCTGCCGTTTAAAGCAGCGTGTGATGGAAGAACTCGTTGGGGAAGAGCATCACTTAGAAAGGGTAGCAGATAAGACTTACAAGGGGCAGATTGCATAAGAGGGTATGACTGAAGTGGTGGACTACTAGTGGCGATTGCATGTTTACGGCAATCGCCGCTCCGTTGCGACTACTCGGACATTTTTTTTCTGCGCCGAGGCAATTCCTCTATTCACCATGCTTTCTCTGTTTTATATAAAATCTTAATATTTGAACGAGCAAAAAGTTTGGTATTGATATTAGCTTTACAACTATATTTTAAGCATAACGGTAAAGGTTATGGGCAATGAACAAAACAAAAAAGGCTTCCCCCCACATTGTTTGAACAAAATTTGAAAACAGACATAATTTTCTCAAAATCCTTCAAAAAAATGAAAAAATTACCCTGTCTTCTTGATCAGGCAAAAGAGAAATGAGCATACTAGTGCTTTCGGTGTGTGTGACCTGATAGTCTGGTCTTTTCAGTGCCTATTAAGACTACATTTAGACAGATCTGAGCTGGTAAGACAGAGCAGGTCGTATTCACGTCTGATCAGGGCCTTCGCAGTTTACATTTAGACACGCTTGGTTGAGGTCCTCCAAGATAATATGGCTAGTTGAAAAAATGTACGACAAGTATCTTCTAATAAATACACACTGAAAGTAGATAAGGTTGTGTTTGGCAGACGTATGCCTGAATTACCCAGAAATATGGCTAATTCAAGTATATGTCTGGTTAATTTAGACATACATCTGACTAACATAGCCTTACATTACTTTCAGTGCAGTTCCGCGACTACTATATTCATGATTCTAAAACTATAATATTCAATATAATATTGCGGGACAAAACAATATCCACTAGAATCTCATAAACGATTCATCCTCAACTATAAAATAAAATCAGTTGTTGAATATCTTTCTGAATCGACTAAATACTCTTATTTAAATGAGTCTTCAAATCACAAGGCCATCGTCATATTGATCGGGGGGCTTTTTCCGATAAAAGGGAATATACTACTTCGCATAAATAAGTAACAAAAATCGTGAATACCCGAACACAGTTAAGACAGTGAAAATCGAACTACCTGGCTTCAGATGACCCATATCATAGATATTGAGAAGGTAACAGATGACAGTTAAACTTTAATTATATTCGAATGATTTATTAATTCCTTAGAAAAAAAATCAGCAGATCTTAATCGAATCTAGAATTGATTCCTATCTGACTCTGGCACAATGGGCATATGGTTTATATTTTAATTATGCCCTGACAGAATTGGATCTCGTGATTAAGATTTAAGAAATTCTGTATTTACTCGATTCATAATTAATTTTCGAAATATTTGGATACGAAGTAAATACAAATTATTTAATACTCACTAAAAATACCGCGTTTTGAAAACCTAGAAAAATGTTTAGAGGAAGATGATAAACCACATGTAAACTCGTATATTAGGATGGTATATCTGGTAAGGTTAGATTTGAAATTGAAAAGAACAAATGGATAAAAATTATGAGCTTCAATTATTGTCGTGAGAATTGTTTTTGATTTAAAAGGAATCACGGTGTAGGTCCAATTGTGAGTTATCGTGATCCATCGTCTGTAGGTGTTCAACCACTCCTTGATTCGTATAGATCATCATACTCGTGTGTAGGTCAACCATGAGTTGAGTGTCTTCAAACCAGATCGGTTGCAGTTTTTCTAATATGAATGTGGGTGTAAAAAGGGTGAAGTAAGTTAGATGAACAAGTATACTCAATTTTTCCATCTATGTGGATATAATAGAATTTAACCAACGCCAATTTAACTATTATTAAAATTATAAATAAAAATTTTTTTATATATAAATAAAAAATTTAACAAGCATAACTTTTTAATATATGTATACGCCTACTGTTATATCAACTGATTGATATAACTATGTTTTTTCATGTTGATATCGTTAAATTTCATTCGGAGAAGCGTATCACAAATTTGCGGAATTTTATATACTAGATTCAATATAATGCATTATAGGAACACTTCTTGTTATAATTATGACTAGTTTAGAGAACAATTTAATGGTGGGCTTTGATTAAGCAAAAATGTATCTCTAATTCCAATAAAAATTATTTTGTCCTATTTATTACTATTAAAGCAAGCATTGCTTATAAATTTCATAGTAATAATTCTGAAAGATCTAGTTATTCTTATTAGAAATACATGTATTTCACTTAATGGAATCTAGTCTTATTGAATATAATTATAGAGTTTTACCAAATTCTATATCTTTCGTTTTTATATACTTCATTAAGAATTCGGACCATACTATTCAAGGTCATTGCATTTAAACCCGGAGCTAAATTATTTATTACCGAAACTATAACCTAACTCGCACACAAATGTTACCGTTTCAGGTCGTAATTTCTGGACAGACTTGCCGTATGAGAAGCATTGCCATGTATGCAGATAAAAATTACTGCAAGTTCTTGGAATTTTTACTATTCAGCTAGTACAAATTACAAAAAAATCTAGTAATCTTTACCAGAAGTAATGGTAACTTTCTCCATTCTACAAGTCTGTCTTAAAATTACCCTCTGCAGTGGTAAAATTTCTAAGAAAATTATTCTCCATTTAGAAATTGTATAATTAACTGTACTATTCTAGCTGGGACTTATATGACAAAGGTACAATTACTTTAATATTTACTCTTATTTTCTTACAAGATTCCTATTCCGTTTCATCCCAGGTCTAAATCCTTACAACAATAGTGACACACTTGACTTTAATCAAATTAAAAAAGTGAGTATAGGAGTGTTGTTTGATATTTACCAGAGTATGAGCAAAAAATGCACAATATTTTTTCTGCGTATGTTCTCAATAGCATTTTATTTTTGTAGTCTTTGAATATCTATGGCGGATCATTTGATAACAAAATAAAATTATAATTTTCAAGTTTTTAAACTAATTTATTAATTATAAACTAATGAATTAGTCAACAACAAAAAATACAAGTGTTATCTACTTAATTTAATCAGATGGGATATAGCTAACTTTTTTAATTTGTGTTTCTCACTTAAGTGGCTTATCACTTAAATAGTAAGAACATCAGCAAAGCGTTCAGCTGTATCTTATCCTACTTAAGTACTGCTTGAGTAGTAATTAATTTAAAAACTTGTTGTAATATTGCTAAAATAAAGAAAATATGATTAAAAATGTTAAAATCTCATTACTTCGACCAGAACCCTAGGTCTGGACGAAGTATTGAATTTCGCATTTCAAAACTCCCCATCTTATATTTTTGAGCCCTTCACAATACATTTCTAGAATAGAAAAAAGAATTACTTGACGTTTTAAATTCACATCAAGGTGATTCACTTATTTTATTGCATGAGTTTCCAGTTTAAGTTAAAAGCGAAATGACGTACTCGCGTCAACTATTTAGCGTTATCGCCGTTCGTTAAGCGAATGGTATACGCTTTTCCTCATCGATGTAAATGGCGAAATGAGCGGACCTCTTCAAGCGACTTTCACGCTCTCGGCGGACGTGTAATGCAAAATTCCTGTCACGATAACTTCATGATTTACGAACCGCGCATGCAATAATGCGCCGCTTTTTAATGGCGCGCATCTCCTGCGTACGTTGTTAAATATCGCACAATTGTAGGACGAAAATTTACGTACATTTTAAAAATATTCGACTGAATATATGCAGGTTAATATTATAAATTGTACAAAGACCATAATTTTGAAATAAATGGTAGTGTAAACGCTTGGAATGGAAAATACGATCATTAAATAATATTGACCAAAAATATGTTGGAAAAAGGAGTACTGACTAAATAATTCGTGTTATCGCGTGCCCTGCTTTAAACCACAGTTTATGAAAGTAACACAGAGACACCAAAATATATTTATGTAGCAATTTCAAGCAATAAAGAATAATTGTTCGTATTTCGAAGTGTACGAACGTGGGTGCAATTAGGTTTTTAGAACAACATTCAGCGTACAATTATATTTTCATTATCGAGTGCAACAGTGTATTTGTATTACTTAAAATAAAACTGTAGGTGGTAAAACGACTCGTTTTCTTAGAATCATAATTGAGAATATTACATTTCAGTCTTTACCTTTACTGTCTATAACGAAAGTCACACGTAAGCGCAGAAATACTTTCTTATTTGGTTTTGACTTAGAGGTGTAGCCTATTTCAACATTCGTAGTGGTAGTTGAGTTTCGGAAAGTAGCTGAATTTCATTGATTATTTATATCAATTAATTTACAAAGTATTTCATAATTCGGCATATCCAGAAGAAAGACATTTTGTTGGAGGCACGAGTTGAGGTGCTGGGCACATTCTAAAATGAGAATAAAATATCAAATTGAAACAATGACATTTACTGCTCCACGCGCAGTTTGGTTTACAAACGTTGTACCAACGTTGTATATATCGGGAGCTAGTGCCAAGAATCACATATTTAAGATTCGTGAGCAAAAATGTCATATCAAAAGTTACGACTAAGAGACACACATTTCAAAATTTTGCCCTCAAGAACGTCAGAACGTCAGAAGAATCGCATATAACAAATGTTGCTACCTATAAATGAATATGTTTCTTTTGAACTAGGTCGCTTATCGCGTTAACAATTTGATACATATGGGTTTTCGGCGCAACTTTTGAGGGTAGATTTATTTCGATACTGCTTTGTTCAAACAAGTAAACATATAGTTATTCGCGGCTAAAGTTTCTTCGGAAAAACTAAACCGATTTAGCTAAAGTAACTAATTTGCTCACTTGCAATCGCAATATATTTGTTTTTCAGTTGTCTATCAAGAAAGTAGAGTATATTACGAATTCCCAATATTTTTAGCTTTCGGTAAATTCACTGTAAATAAATTATTACATCAAATATTATGAAATAAATGAATGGTTAATCCCGCTGAAACTAGATCTATCGCATTAACAATTTTTCCACAACGCATTCATACACCCCAAGAAGCCGGATTGGTTGAATAAATTGCAACTGCATCATTTAGTTTCCGTAACTGGAATTCTGGTTTTAGCAACCGATTAGTCTATAATAAGTTTCTAATGATAAGTATCTTCTTCCACATGCTGCGCATAACAATTCGTATCATCATAGAAAAATTACCATAATTTCTAGTTTGAGAGATACCTCCTTATAACACGGAAAATGATATTTGTATTGCCGCAGTCTAACGCGTGGTGTTGGCGGCATTGTATTACTGTAGCCTCACATTTATTGTTTATACGCTTTCGCTACTGTATTCCAGGAAAACTCTTGTGCTGCAGTAGCACAACAAATGTTTACGTTGAGGTTGTTAGGCGGTCGCAAGGTAATAATCAGGTCAAAGCCATATCGGCACCACAGTTTTGCTGTCGCACCATAATATTAGCCTGTCGCGGCGTAAAATTATTTTCCGTGGACATACAGATATTTTAAGTTTCTTTCTCTAAATTTTTTTTTCTAATACGGTACTTTTCACGAAATTTATCGTATTGAACAGATAGCATGATAAATCAATTCGCTTTTAACGAGCGCCATTCCAAGTAGAAATGTATTAAGTTCCAGACGAGGGGCTGACCACCGCTTTATGCACCCGATCATGGCCTTAATAAATTTCTACTCAAGGTGTTTGTTTATATTTTATTCAAACTATTGTTGATGAACCACATATTATTTGAAGTACATTAATAACTGACAATATTGGCTCAACGAGATGATATATTTGTTAACGAATGGTGGAAGAGCTTTAAATAAAACACACGATTTGATCGGCCACAAAACTAAATATCAAATTTATTCCGATCAACCGGTGACGACCCGATCGCGACGCGGACTTCTTATCCCTCTCACGTTCCGGAACGTTCTCTCTCAACCCGATCGTCCCTTTTTTACATCTTAGTTCGATCTTTCAAACTCTCGAACATTTAAATAGACTACGACGTCATATTACACATTGATATCATAACATTCGAATTACAAATAATTGTATCGAGATCGTCACCATTTCGATGGGCCTTTTACATAATAACCTAACAGGCCAGCTTCATTTTGAGAGGTACCCCCATTCGGGTGTGCAATGGCGTAGGGAAAACCACCTTTGTGGGAAAAAACCTACGCCGCCCGGGTACCGCAGTCGATAAAACATCGATTCTGTCCGTAACAATATTCATATGGGTTCTGTTGCGAACGGAATCGACGTTAATATTTGCGACACCCGACATAGCCCCCTCCCCCCTCCCGACATGAGTAGGGATTTTCCTTACGAAATTGCGCACCCGAATGGGATTACTTAAATGAGAAATTAAATCGCATTACACAGTGACTTGTAGGTACATGTTTGTAAAGGACCTGAAAAGTAGCTACAACAGTAATATGCATATATTAAATATTGTGCTCATTTTGTTTTATTGTAGTAGGAGATACTGAACTTGAGGAGCGATCATGTTTTGAATCAATATATATTGTTTTAGTTTTCAGTTTGACAGATAAAATTATTGACGTTACTCTTCGAATCTCTCGGATTATTTGCATTGAAAACGAAACTGACTACAGGTGACAGCAGCAAAGCTCAATGGTACCAAATTTGACTGCTCAGTTTTCAATGTGGAAATTCCGTTTTCGATAACAGATATTGACTTTCGCCATTCGATGAAGCAAAAAGCTGGATAGTTTGTGTGGTTTCGATGACGGGAAAGTGAAGTCAAAACCGAATTTCTGATCGTTACTGGCCTCCTGTAAGAGAAGCTCAACGCTGGAGCGTGACATATTCGATGTGCAGAGAGCGTCCCTTAGTCCCTATGGATATTAACCTGATACGTACTTGCGGAACAGATTCGTAAATAACATTATACTCCATTACTAGTGTCACTTGTGATTCGTAGTACGCTTAGAATAGTATATGGTGAGCTCTGATGGTCGTATCCCTGATGTGGTAATGAGAAGTCCAGAGAGTAAAAGCGCGGATGAATTCATTTGAAGTTGCTTCAGATTCGTTAACTATTCGTCTCAAATTAGAATAGTTTTCATTTGGAATTTACTAGGTCGAAATCCTTGATCTGGATATTTTTTTTTGTGAAAATGAACCTTAGAACGCTCCTTGAGGTCCGCGACGAGACGGTCACATTTTGGCGATCTTCGCGAGCAGTTAATACCTAATTTTTCGATTTCGTTTTGTGTAATTGCACACGTTTCATGCAGGGATCATTCCTGCATCTACTATATACTATAAAATTATTCTCTCTAAAAAAAAAACAATAAACCAAACGTTCGTATATGGCATCTTTATTACAATTTAAGTAGATTGTATGACAATAAATTTAGGATTTTTATGCTATCCGAAATATTGAAATTTGTGTGTAATAAGAACTCAGCTCCATCGCCGGGTATGAACCAAATTTTATTTTCAAAAAAATTATTAACTCTGCTCTTTAATAATTATTAAATGGATAACTCGTGACAAAAAATAATATTTTTATATTTAATTAGTAATTTTATATTTATGTAGTTCTTGAAGAGGTTATTAAAATATTTCAATTTCTAGAGTTAAATTAGTGTTGTGTCGCATTATGATCTCCAGTCCTTATCATCCCGTGTGCAGTTTTCTCGGTATAGCACATCTACTAGCCTGGCCTCTTGTGGACATCCCATTTAAAGAAATTGAAATACATAAATAACTTAACAAATATATTAAATGCATCATAAATATGCGGTTTGAACCAATGTACTCTTTAGAATTCAAAATGACTGGGTTTCCCGCAAATTAAAATATTTTACATCAATTAAGTAAAAAAGATTTAAGTTCATCTAATAGTACTACATCTACAATTAATTTGGTGAAATACTGATTAATGAGGTCAGTTATATTTTTCTTGGTGGGGGTATTTATTAGAATGAGCGTTTTAGTATAGCGTATTAGTATATTAGCAAAATATGTGTTTTCCGCACTCGTTGGGCTTGTGGCTCAAAGGGTTGCACGCAAATTGGTTCAAACTTGACACATTTTGTACACAAAATGTGTAGAATCACTTTTGGCGCAAGTCTGTATACAATAAATTGTATATTTTTTATATACAATTTGTAATCAATTTTTTCACTTGACGTTATTTTGTGCACTCATTTTCGTTCGCAAAATCAACATTATTTGCGCACGGAGTTAGGAAAAATAGTTAGTAATATGATCGATAGTATAATTTAATCATTGTTTTTCGCATTTTAAATTTTAGGTTAATAATGATCAAAACTGTATATTCTAGCGACAGTTTACCATACTATTTTCCACAAAGGATTCTCCAGAACAGAATTAAAATAAGGCCTAATGCAGATTCATATATATTTCATAAATGAAGATCCTTGATGTACACGGAAAAAAAATCATGAGTAGAATTTGCCAAACTTAGTTACGCAAAATGTACTGAATCTTATTTAAAAACAAAATTTATTGAAGAATATAAATAAATAGTATTCTGGCCTTTAAGTAATAATTTTTAAATGATGTATAATAGCAGATTAATGCAAAACTAGACTAGATATTCTATAACAGTACTCCCAAGAAAATTAACACCAATTATATTAAATATATAAAAATTATCTGAATTTGTTTACTTGAAAATGATTTTAATTCGTCATTGGTATTAACCAAGCATTTAAAAGATAAATTCCAGATAAACTACAGAAAATTATGATTATTTTTTTAATTATTTTTATTTGACGATAGTTACGCAACTTATTCGGTAAATTTTACTTAAGTTCCAGCGAGAATCTACTAATTCTTTTTTTCCGTGTATTGGTCAAAAAGATCAGTTATTTTCTTTAGCCCTTGTGAGATTTGACGTAAAAAATTAACTGATTAACTGAATATATCAGATTTTACGTTAGAAAATAATGCAAAAACTCTCTTTCGTAGTTATTTAGATATTTCGTTCAAAAATTTAAATATAACTATGTATATAGATTAGTTTCGGTGACATGTCATGCAGGAATTTTCGGCTGATATTCCGCGAATGAACCTTTTTTATATCCGAACATTTTTTGTAGCCGTAGCGCGCGCGTTTGCTGGAGGCAGAAAAGCGTAAAAAAAGTTTGGAATTCGTCGTAAATTGCAAAAGTTTACAGTCGATCGGAGTATGAATATGCAGGGCCCGATTTATTTTACGCGACGAGCGCTTCCTCGTGTACCTCGCGGACTCGAAGCGGCCGATACTCCAGGTGAAAGGTTAATGAAACTTTGCGGGAAAAATGCAAATGAGCCCGCGGCGCGTGCATGCAAAAGTGAATCCGGCCAAATTAAACGACACACCGGCATCTCATGCAGAACGAGCAGCCTATACTTGCTCGTGTTTTTCGTCGATATATATTATATACAGCCGTGCCGCGTGCTAAGGAACCTTTTTCTCCTCGACACTAATGGATTCCCGATTTTTTAAAATAACGTTCCAGTAAACGACCGAATATTTTTTATTCATACACTCGACGATGCCTATAAAAATATATAGTCAACTTTAGGAGCACGTGTAGTTTGCTTCTTTAGTACAAATAAAATACAACATCGATGTAAACATTTTATAAATTGAATGTGTTAATAAATTTAAAAATTCTTAACGATTTTAAACTTAGTAGTAAAAAGTTTGACTTACGTAATTCAAATGGCATTATATAAAGTTGAAGTCTTTTTTTTTGCTTAATCACATTCACTTTCGCTTGGTTTACGGCGTAATTAGTATTCTTGTAGAATACACATAATTGATTGTTTTTTATGTTTAAAAGATGTTGCCAATCTCTTCTTTACTACCATATAAGGGACGGTACTAACTTTTACTCCCAAGGAAGAAAATACAACGAAGAGAGAGCTAGTTTGTTTAGTATCTATACCAAAGACTAGATATGTATTCAGAGCATATTTGCCGTCACTATAAATTGTTGTAAACATGGTGAGCTTGGAAAATACATCTTATTACTCTCTCCCCTCGTTAATAAAAAGAAAGTTTGGTATCCGGTAAAAATTTAAATAGGGACAAAAACATTTGTTGAGCTTCGTAAAAACGAATAAAACAAATACGTGAGCTTTTACATATGTGAATTTATATATTTGTACATTAGATCTAACTGTGCTTTTTGGAAACGATGCAAACCGACCAACGAAATGAACTATGTGAATTGATTTGTTTCTTGATACTCCTCATTATAATTTAAACATTTATGTATTTAACTTACCACATACATATTATGCTGAAAATCTTAGAAAAACTGATATGTTAATATTATTTGATAATGCATAAAAAATAAAAAAGCAGAAAGGTTTCAAGGGATTGAAGTATTTTTTGTTGATTAACGTATCAACAACATGTCTTTATAATTTGATTATTTCTAAATTAGTATTTAAAAGAAAAAAACTTCAATATTAGAAAATGTTAAGTTGTAGTAGTAGAGGTAGTAGTAATTTACTTCGAAACAAGAAACTAATTCTATTTAAAGTGGTGCATAACCATCAACAGCGAGGAATGAAACTAACCTATTCTGATGAAGATGACGCACCTAAAAAATATGTTTAATCGATAAGTAGAAAAGGTCTTCGCACAAACAAACAATTTTTGTAAGGTGATTAACATAACGTTTACAGTACAAACTTATAAAACATAATTTATGAAAGAGTCAATACCCTAGTAGAAAATGCGACCAGTTTCTGGTCATTTTTTCAGGTCTGCATGCTATAACTAATGGAGCCCAGAAAAACTGGGTATAAAATGGCTTAATATTCTACCAGGGTATATTCTCATCATTCAGATGATAACTACTCCAATAGCACCGAAGCCTACGACTAGGTGAAGTATGGTTATTGCAAGATTGAAAGCTTACCACAATCGTCCTTAAGCTTACCCTAATGTTTTGTGTTATGTGGATATGTGTGTGTATGCCTTAACATTTTTTTTCAACCGAATTTTTTTATAGCTACTATATACTTTCTATATAAAAAAAATATTACATACAATCCCAATGGTATGATTGAAAAAAGGTTAAATTAATAATGTATTATTTGTAGTAAAGTTAACAAAGTACTACTGCAAAAGTTTACTTGGGGGCAAGATGAGGAATCAGTAGTTTTCGATTTCTGCCAGCAGCTGCAGTATAATGCCGGATGAAGAATTCCCGGAAGGAAATGCTCCGATGTATATAATCATATGTGCGTGTCGCGGGTGTGTGCAAGTCATGTGCCTACATAGGCCGTATTGTAATTAATGCTATTTCATAGATATTCAATAAAGAATACTATGTTAGAATTTGATTGCATGCTTAGAGCGATATACATAGTTTTGCATGAATAATAAAGTAACGTTCGCCGGTTTTAATTGCATGTACTCTATTCCCGAAAGATACTGTACACCTCGGCATATGGAGTATTAAATAACCATATGCAATACGAATAACCGCAAACAAAGTCGAGAAATGTAACCAAGACAATTACTTAAAAAGTCTTATGTGTATGACATCTACAATATGTCTTTTGCAAATTTTACGTTTGAAATTGCAATTGTCTTTTTAAATTGTCAACTTAAAATTATATCTGAATATTAGAAAGTATAATGGTTAGGTAATTTTCGGATTTTGAATAAGACTTCTTACAATCTACACTCACAAAGAATTGTCAGAAAAAAAGTAATTGAAATGACCATTTTATTAAATGATGACTAGGGATGGTAATTTTTAAAATAACTATTCTGACATAGTAAAGTTAAACTATTGTTTCATGATTCAGAATGATACTTATCGTAATATACAAATAAACTCAACTATTTTGAAATAGTCATTTCAGAAAATTACTACCTTCACTGAGAGATATTGTATAAGAAATTGTCATACAAAATATGGAAAGGAGTCGATATTTACTTTTAAAAATATTTGTAAACTATATATATCATATCACATGAAAAGTCCACTTTCTCCGTTCATTCTTTGTTTAAGATAAACAAGGAAACAGAGAGAAAAACAAAAAATCAATACTGCGCTAAGTTCGTGAATGTCACACTCCAGACAGTTAAAAAATGTGTTTTGCAGTGCACACAAATTTCAATGTCGTGAAACATAACTCATAAACAATGTCGTGAATACAATTTCATAGTAAAATCCACTATGAAAGTGGTAAATTCAACTATTTTTCATAGGAGTTTTAACTATATTTTTCCAACTATGTGATATAGTCAATTTAACCATATACTTTTTTCTCAATGTAGGTGACAAGCAGAAAACCTTTGTTTTGATACAAAACATTTTCTTTACAAATTACTCTTTTATGCATGAAAGTATCACTAAGACGTTAAAGGTTAATTAATTTTAGAAAATTAGCTAAATTTCGAATTGAAACTACGTTTTACATGATGCTGAATATCCCAAAACGATGAATTCAAATCGATATTGCATTCAGTTTGCATTAATTATATTCCAAATCATTAAGTTGTATATATCATAAAACATTCAGAACATAAAGTTTTCGATTAATCAGAGATTCTTCAGAGATTTGTGTCTCTGTTAAAAATTAGTTTATATTAATGCATATTTTTGGCAGTTTATAACAAAAAGTATCAATATAAAACATATCTGATTTAATTTTGAAAACACGACGAAATCGATGTATGGTATTTTTAGTTAAGTAAAGACTAGCTGTTTTATCTTTTTTTTGTTGTGTTATTATCTCTATAAATACATTTTTCACAGAGAAGATTAACTTAACAAACATATCTGACAGTTTTTAGTAATTTCAAGTAATTAGTAGATTTCGAACAGAATATGATTTTTAAGCTAGGATTTTAAGAATATGAAACATAATTTTCTATTTTTAAGAAAAATATATACCAATAAAACAATAATATAAATTTTAACGGTAATAATAATAATAATCTAAAGAATGTTTTATAATATATCACGCACACGCATACATTTGCATGATTAAGTGGCGCACAGCTGAAACATATATGAAAATGGCGTAATCACAGACAGACTTTATAATAAACAAGTACAGGTTTACGTGAAATAATATTTATACAAAAAAGTTATGCCTTTTAAAGTAATGAGTCGCACATTATTTATGCGAGTCCTATGTGGTGTCTAATGTAATACGTATTAATAATAAATATCTAGACAAATATTATAAATTAAGGTAATTCATAACTTCATGAAATGCTATAAATTACATCAGCAATGGCTAAATTAAACGTCTCTAACACCCTAGTCACTTTGTTGGCTCTTATGTTTATATTGATATCAGTCTTACATGGACTAGACAGTCAATGATAATACTCATAAATAAAATTGGTCAAATGTATTGGAATGTAAATGAATTCCTATACGTATGCATATCCTTAATTAGTTTCGCATCTCATTTATCGCAATTTAAATTAATTAAAGTAATTCGTATACGGAGACGATATTAACTGCAGACGCTAAAATTCATGTCTGGAGACATTGAAATTTCCATAAATATTCTAAGATATTGAGTATTTCATAACCGGCACTAATATTATTTCTTATAAGTCTTCTTGTATAGCAAATTATTATAAAAATATTCTTTTAGATGAATTGAATACACTTTGAAGTTTACATGAGATTTGAATTGTTCGAGATAATAGCAAATAATTAAATTATTATTTTGAATTAAATTAAATTATAGTTCTGTTGTCATAATTAGTCTTGTTATCCAGCGCAATAACTTATTATTTCACTAATTATGTCTTCATTTTGCGCATTATTACTTCATCAATTATCTAGATAAATACCAGGCCTCTAATGCTTTTTCCAATATAGATTTCCTCTCTTTGATTGTATTAAAATTAATCAAAATAAACAGGCCAAACTGTAAATTATCGCACGAATTTATCCGTACTGAGATTTTTCTTCCTAGATATCTCCTTTTATCCCCAAATTTATGTACTAAATTTATTAATACAATGTTTAGATATAGATATGAAATTTTTGGAATTTGGCGAATACAGGCAATTTATTTTCACATTTATAGAATTACAAGAAATTCATTTCATTGTATAAACCCGTTTCTTGAATGAAATCAATCCTTCGCGTGTGAAAAATAAACCTTGTCTCTAAGTACTTATCTAGTATGGTTTGTAAACCATAGCAAATCGATTATTATCAGTGTCAAGCTGGTGAGTTACCAAAGCCACACTGTTTGGGAGAATATTCTTGTATACGTCTCGTTTTATTCATAAACACTGTATTATTCTGTGCTAATTATTAGGTTTTCCAAAGTCCACTTCGGTATCTCAATTAAGATGAAAAACTCCAGCAAAGGCACTTATTCGCGCACTATCTAATGTAACGAAAACAGACGGACGTATCATACAAAGTTGATCGGTTATTGTTGTTTCATTCATTTGGAACTTGTAGATATCATCAGCCAGTTCAGTTAAGCCACCAGCAATGCAACCAAAATTCTTCAATCTGGCAACTCGACCCTTTTTTTAGTCTATTGCTGCATCGCATTCCTATTGTTGTTAAACATTTAATTGCAAGTATAATGCATATGGTTAAAGCAACTACTCGATACGAATAAATAGCGCTATTATTATATCTGGCTAAATGACGGACCTTTTTGTGTCTTGTTGACAGGTTCGTTTGACCAATTTGATCGGAATCGGACTTTAATTTTAAAATTGAGACCACCAAAACTATGTATATATACGCACGTCATCTCAACTCATGCCTTCACCAGTATTCCTTGGGATCTGTATCTAGATCGAAGCTGAAATAAATTTTAATCTATGTATACGGTAAAAGTTTTTGAGTTTTGTCACGTCTATTACATCGTTATTTTCTGCGTGCTACTGACTATGTCCTCGGCAGTCATCTCAAGTTTAGACCCATATTTTTTACTCAAAGACAAGACTGCGGAAAATTAATCTTAATAAAGGCCTTCACCGTAATATAGCCTTATCTTAATGAAGTACTCAGACAACTAAAACACGATGAAATAAGTCTGAAATATAGTCAAGATCAAGTTCGAAAATCCATAGTTGAGCCTTATCTATTTCTGTCTTTAGCGAAAGGTGTTCTAATTTAAAAACTTAGTTTACCATTCGAGGTCATTCTTATATAATCAAGTCTAACGTTCTGATTGAATAGACAAAAAAAGTTATAAAACCCCATACTAATTATTTGCAGTCAAATTTATAGTTTTCGAATTTCGTAAAAAATGCGCACTATTCATTATTAATGTAAGATCAAGACCAATGTCAGATAACAAGACCGAAACGGAATACAAGACATTCTTGCAAGGCCGACACAAAATAGAAGCCACGGTAACAAGACTCTATTTTGTTATTTAATGTTTAACGCAGCATATCGTCACATAACATAATATTGCAAGAACATAGTATGAAAATGGTAGATAGCAAATAGCGGGAAACAATATTTTTTCTGCTTTTGCAGTCTACCAATCCATTGCATTATAACTATAACAAAGCAGAATAATACTGTGATAAAGAATGAAATAATTGACCTTTACGGATCAGCACTACCTAGAGTTCGAATAAACCAATAGCAATGAGTAGTTTCTCATTGAGTTCCATTGGATTAGGAAGTAAATTCGTCCGTTGCAGTTGATATGTATAGTTTTGAATTATTCCGTTTGTGGAAACAGTCTTAATATTATCAAATACGAATATTCATTACAATGTACTTTGCGATAATAAAACAAATCTACAAAAAAGATCATGGTATCTTTAGAGAGACCATTGTCTATCTTCGAATGGATGCACTGAAAATAAGTCTGTTCAATTTACATAACGTTATATCTCGTCGATCGCGAACACCCAGGTTTCTGAATGAAATCAACGCTACGCCACCACGGAACAAGTGATTCGAGTTAATGGGTATTTATGTATGTATTCAGTATATTGAGTACACTACGAAGATACTGGACAATCACGGTCAACTTTGGGACAGGTGGACGTAACACGGTAGCGAAGACGAACCTTCGTCCCCAACGAGTGCCATATGGCAGGTTATCGCTTCCATGACAGGAAGTGGGATGTAAAGTGATGCTAATGGGAACCTCGGAGCATGTCGTCGGTCTACGACTTCGATGCTGAAAGAATATAATTTTCTGATTGGCTTCGCAGGGAACCGCGCGGATTGACAGTTACAAACTGCGACGTCGACGACATAGATGAGACTTGAACGAATAAAACGAAGAAGTTATTATAAATGTATTGAAAGAAATATCTAAAATAAGTTATTTGGTGGTCGTGGCTTCAAAAGATGGAAAGTGATTTGATTTCAATGTCTAGTTAATTTGGGTTCAACAGATGAGTTTTGAAGGATATTCGACTGTTTATGGTAGTCTTGGATATTTTAATTCTTCTAAGACGCAAATGGAATATTCTTTGCGTTCACACACACACACACACATCTTCTGATTCCATTCATTAACTCACAAAGTATTTCTTAAATAGCATGATTTTACTGATAATGAATGAATTTAAAATGAACTATAAATTACCAACTTCACGATTTTAAAATGTCTGACGATGACATGATTTATCTACTTACATTTTCCAGCTTGTTTGAACAAACTGCATAAATTAGGAAAGAATAAACCAGGTTAAGATCAGTTTTAAAGAAACACAGATCCATAAACAAAGCACTGCGGTTAATACAAATTTTTCTAGAAAATGAGTCTACGGTCAATTCGCCAAATCGTCCCTGAACATCAATTGAAAATACTAGTTGAGGAGTTATTGCTGACATGGATACTTCAACTAATTTATGTATCACACAGCGTTTGGACAAAGATGATTTAATGAATGTATAGACAACCTGTGACAATAATCAACGGTACTTTGACAAATTGTCTAACACAGTTCGTATTAAAAAACACATATAGCATCTATCGAAAAATTCCCCTGAGGAGGATCTCGAACAAGGTCGAAACGTTGGGCAGGAAATAAACTTATCAACTTTATATGTATTTTATAATACCGACTGTGTTGGCCTTTTTGCAATATTACCGTTGATTATTTGATTAACAGTTTATTCGCGACTTTTTACTCTTAAACCTAGGACAATGCATACTATGAAACGAAGGCACCCGCTTAATCTAGATTGTTTACAGCTCGCCTGATATCACATTCTAATGAGATATTATGAAAATCTTCACTCCTCCACCTTACTCCAAACTTAAAGAAAAAATTTAAGTAGATGCAAATTCAGGGATCTGATTTTTGTGATATGTATAATTTTGATATCAATTTTCAAGATGAATGACAGTCGGACATCCCTTGTTTTTAATTCCATAAACGCTTTTACATAATAATTTGATTGCTTATTTTTCACGAAAGTAATCATGAATGAGGCTGGAGAAGGAAAATTAATAATACTGGTTTGTAAAGAGTGCGTGAAGAGAAACTTTTGACAAGACTTTCATTCCATATTTTAACTATTACTCTCCTTAAATAAGATGTAGTTATATAATGTATCCAATAGACTTGACTAGTAAGAAGAAGATTATCAATCGAAAAACAAAAATTTACCTGTTACAATCTTGAAATAAACACTTTTCCCTAAGGCGAAATCTGACCATTTTTTTTTAATGTTGACGCCTTGAAAACATGTGATTAAAGAAAATCATAAAAACTATTTTTTGTTGCGTCAGGTGCTTCATGAAGAATGGAAACTTTATCATTGATTTGTTTACAAAACTACCCAAACAATTCTTGGATAATAGTATCTTCCTTCTCTCATTAGGCCTACTAATGGATGTCGGAAGTAGTAAAAATCCTGTAAGCCCCTATCTAAAGCGACAAACATACTTGGTGTAGTCGGACATCCCTTGTTCTTGACCATTATTCAGTAAATTTAGCTAAATACACTGGAACCTTCAGTACAGTTTCCTGTTTTTGCTATCGTGTTAGAGTAGAGCCAAAGGATGTAACTTATTCCCCATCATTTCCGCTTCGTCCAAATTATATCGCATTACTTATGTGCTGGGGTTTAACGTACGCATGCATTTCTACATCAGTATACAATTATTTCTACTATTAAGACTTTTCTATGTAAAAATTCGACCTGAGTATGTGCTATTGTAATTTCTAAATCAATCAAAGAACTGATCTCATACATTCTGCATAAAAAAGTGAAATTTGAATGGTGTAGTAATTAGTCCAATTGTAGATTCAATAGCAAATTTAATTAAGTGCAAGAATTTATTAATGGTATCAACATAAAAATATATAGTATATCACTAATGCAAGATTAGTTAGTATAAGCATGGGATTGCCAATATTCAAGATTTTATTATTTAATCAATTTATAACATTGTATTACTGATTACATTTACAGGGTTAAGGTTTGATCTATACATGGTAAAATTATAATATCTCATCAGCTCACCTTGAGCGAGACCTACAAATTATTTGTACATAAATTAGATATTTGACTCATAAAAAAAATAGAAACAACCAATACTATCGTATATTCTATCGCTGTACCAAGCGATTGTACACCAGCGATAGGTGTGCACTTCCCTGTATTGTCAACTGCTTTCAATTTGAAACAATTCAAAGTTCTAATCTTTGAGTACTTTCTTTGGAGAGTCAACTACCTGAATCCAGCACTTTCTTGTGAGGTCGGGGAACAAAGTTCCGAAAATCCACATACCGAAAGGCCAAAATTTCGATATAGCATGGCTCCAGCGTGATTTTCTTCACTTTGTTTTTGAAAATTTGGCAAAAAGAAAGCAAATTAGAATACCTTGGACTGACGTAATATCGAAATTTTAGCCTTTCGGGGTTTTAATTTTCGGAACTTTGTTCCCCAGTCTCTTGTGACTGAGTTCTTTATTTTTGTAGCAGGATACTTCTTGCAGTGCGTTGTTTACCTTTTTTTTTGTTATAAGAAGAAAGCTGTGGAAACTTGGGGGTTGCGCAGAAGCAACTAATCACTGTTCGTTTAAATTGGACTTTCCCCTTCTCCAACAAGCGCCTTGCTATACCTCTCTTATTATTCCATGTTCTATACCATTGCTAGTAATAGAGTATTCTTAGACGGGTTCCACTTCTACTGGCCGGAGCTATATTTCTATAAGTGGATTTGTTCTTTAAGTAGATAAGATATTTTACCATGGTTAACTCATGACACAAAGTACCTTTTTCATGTATTTTCCTTGGGGAATTAATTCACCCAAATCGCGGAACTTGTACAGAACGGGTGAAATTAAACGCGTAGTCAATATTAAAAATCAAACTTTTATTAACCGATTAGACGCTGCGGCAATATCGTTGGTACAGATAACGAAACGTGTGAATTATATAGAATATAACCCGCCTGACTCGTCGTGGAGGACGTGGACCTCAAGGAGTGTTCTGTGTGGTAAGTTTCTTTCTCAAAAACAAAAGACAATTTCCTTAGCAACCAACATAGCAACGATTTGGATCTAGAATATTCTAAACGAAGACTTTTCGAAATTGAAACTAATAGTTAATTATTAGGAATCGATTTCAAATCGATTCATCCTCGTTCTTACTCTCTTGACTTCTCATTCGCCAGAGGCCAGTACAAAGACACGAATATTTCAAACGATAATAGCAGCAAACCATATAATATTCGAAGGACCCCGAATAACAAGGGATACGAATAAGGGAGTATACTTTTTGATGTACGAAGTTGCTCCGAATCACATGCATATGCCTATCAGGTTACTATCCATCTAAAAGAGGGAGTTTTCTAAGGACCAAATAGGTACGTCCTACATCACTCCTACTTTAAACTTCTCTAACAACAGAAGGCCAGCACCGACAAATCGAAGTCAGACTCCAATTCCCCGCTCTCGAAAGCACTCTGGCTACCCTCCATTCGAAAGTGAGCTTTTTTGCGACGTCGAAGGGCGATATCTATAGTCAATATCTGCTCTCGGAATTTCATAGATTGAAAACTGAGCAGAGTCAAATTTGGCACAATCGAGATAGTCTATTGCTGGAAAGAAACAATCTGCTCCGAAATGACAATTTGTCATCTTTTGTCGGCTCCATTTCCAATCGAAACTTTCCGAGAGGTTCGAAGCGTAATGTCAATAATCACATCTATTAAATTCGAAACTAAAACATCATTATATCTAACTAACTATTTATTAAATCAAACCACGATCGCTCCTTTAGGCCACTAACTACGTCTCCAATGCAAACATCAACATTCGAAATATCAATATCGTCGATATTGCCGATTATCAGGGCCTTTACAAACATACACCTGCAGGTCCCCGTCTCATGCGCCTGAAGCCATCTTTCAAGAGAAGTACCTCCATTCGGGTGTGCAATGGCACAGGGAAAACCACACTCATGTGAGGAAAAAATCTATGACGGGTACCGCTAATCGTGAAATCAATTCGATTTGCAACAGAACTTCAGAGGTTAATTCGTGTTTCGTCCACTTTCTATACTCAAATCCTCTCACTTGATATGGCTTATCTTATATCTGCCACACTAAGCCATGATCAATGTTCGGGCACTCAGAAAATATATCTTATCGCGGGGTTGATAATAGCACATTACGACACGAGGCTAGAAAGCTTTTCGGGTGTGCGTGATATGATAGCCGAGGGCGACACGAAATGAACCCCATTGCATCCAAATATTCTAGCCTTGTGTCTATTTTTCTTCATCCTCGAAAATATGTCTAATAATTCTTGTTAATTAAGAAAATAGCGGGGTCCGTTGTTCGCTTCTGCTCGACTTAACACGTTTGATATCCGCCCGACATTTGTAAACTCAAGGCGAAGCCCAAGCCAAATCAATCAGGGAACCACATACTTTCGGCTGAGGATGAATAAACATTCTTTAAATCGAACCACTTGTCTTGCAGCAGGATTTATCACTAGTATGAAGTGAAAATGTCGATATAAAAAGTGAAATTATGAAGGAAACATAAGTGAATATTTAATATAGGTATAATTTTAATTACGTGTATATGAATTACATATGCATCCATTTTTCGAGATCAATGGTCTCTCTCAGTCATTGCAATCGACGCTGATTTGCATAACTTGCGAGAATGACACTACATGTGGTGTTATGGATTTACGCGACCCTAAGATCAGCGTTCAAAACATCAGCTGGTATAGCGTTAACGGGCCGTACTCCAATTATGCAATGTTCGAGGGTGGCGGGGAGGGGGGGGGGTATTAACGTTATTCCAATGGTAAACTATGTGCTTTTTGCGTCACATGAGTGGGGAGGGGGGAGGGTAAATATTGTTTAAAATTAGCGCTGCGTAAGTTAAGTATGTCCCCTTAGGATATATGATCATCACGAGTGTGCAAATAGATCAATGTGGCGCCACCCGCTGCTTCACATGGAAAAAATTAAGTACCTATGACTACTACTTAAGTAGTAAGATTCGTTAATAAATAACTTTATGTACTTGGTCTTACTATTTAAATAGTAAAGTAAAGCAATTAAGTAGTAGTGTCAACGTAATGAAATTGGGTGTGCCACGTTTTCCTACTTAAGCAGTTACCATATCTACTTATTTTTGTCCGTGTAGGCAGTTAATTTTTGAGCGGTTTATAATCTTACTTTTAAGATAACAGTGAACACTATCAGGGCATTTAATATAATGAACAGTTTTCTGGTACAATCGTAATAGTTTAGAAAACAATTATTTTTTCAAAGCAAAAAGATAAAGTTCATCTAATTACCTTTTTCTCATATGTGCACAAAAACCACGTCCTTATATGCCGGTAAAGAGTACGACATAATTAGTACATTATTTTCCAACGGTGCAATTATCGATCTTCGACCATTGCAAAGTTTGTCGCCCGAGCGAAGTGAGGGTAACAATCACATAGGTCGGAAATCGATATTTCGCCCGTGACCATTAATGTATTTTTTGCCACACCTGCATAAAACTGCCACCTTTCCGTGCAGGTTAAGCAAACGGAAAGTTGCCATTTATGGCCGAGGACGCAACTGCGCATGCGCACGGGCGTTTTTCCATTTTTACCGCCCGCTGTTCTCATTACAGCCCGCCACTCGTTACCGCCGGCCAGTAAGGTGGCATTTTTGTCGACAGGTGTGACAAAAAGTATCGTGTGTACCACGGGTGGAAATGCATTACACTTGTCTTCGGCTCGCCTCGTATTTGCCTACGACTCGAGCTGCAATATCGCCCGCGCCGTAATACATGTCTTTCCGCCCTAGATACACAATATACTGTTTTGATCCGATTATCGTAGGACTCGTTAAATTCGCGGCCGACGGTTTCGCCCTAGGACGAGAAATCGAATTTTACGGTTAGAGGGCCAAAAAATGCATTCGGCGCGTGTGACTTCTGATATATATGGCCCTCTTCACAGGGAGTTTTTCATGATGTCGCACCAGCCTTGTACCTTACTGACATTATAAAGGCGTAGTTTTTTATGTAGATGTTTGACCAAAATATCGTGCATATCGCGGGCAAGAATGAAGTCATCGAAGACAATCCCTTCTTTTGCACCCTGGTACATAACATATTATTTCGGTCTCGCAGCGATAAATTTCGTCTTGCGGAAGTAGCAACATTTCTATGTTGATGATTATTGCATGCTAAATACGTCCTCGGTATACTTACTACTTTGCCTTAAAATACATAATCTAAAATTGGACGCACAAATTATCCTCAGCACTTATGCGTCGTCTAGCCCCTACTATTGTAAAGCCGATTCTGAGACATCTTCGGTTAAAGGCTGCACGACCTCATGGGAATCATGTCGATTGGAAGAGGACGTGAAAGCATCAGATTGGCGATAGAAGTGGAAGAGATGAACGATCAGAAGTGATAGGTGGGCGGGAGGGTGGGAGGTATATCGCGTGACCGTTCGCGAGCGTTCGGAATGTTATGCGCAAACGACCGCGGATAACCGTCGGTTATGCCGCGTAACCTTCGACCGTGCCATTAATACGGCGCGCATATACGAAAACGACAAACTCACCGACGGCTAATTGGTCGACCGGCTGGCGCATCCAAGTCCATGAATTTCATATTTGCGTACGCAGTCGTTATGCTCACGTGGGAATGCCGCACGCGGATATCTGTTCGCATTTTATGCCCGTACCACGGCGGCTGGCCGTAAGCAGTGTCGGCATTATTGCCCCCAGAGAAATGCGAAAGTGCGCGAGAAAATAGATATAAACGAAACAAGCAAAATTACCACTCTGCAACAAAACTTCCCGATTTTAATTCGAACTGGTTCTTAGCGATGTTTGTCGGAATGCTGCGAAGAATTCATTTTTAATATTTGTATATCAGTTGCGGTTATTCCGAAAACAGGACTTACTAATTACTATAAATTGTAATAAATACCCTGGAAGAAATGAAAAAATTTGTTTTACAATTTTTGTATAAAATTCTTATTTACCATGTTATAGGTATAGGGGAAATGGACAGTGTAATAAAAAAATTTACAAATTTCTACCAGGATAGTATATGTGGAGCAATTCCTGCAATGTTTTAAAGAAGTATACTAATTATTATTATATAATTATTATAAATTGTAAAATCGGTGTAAAATACAGTTTGTTAAGTGACAAAATTTTACAATGTCTGTTTGATATAATAATTTTTAATTTTAAAATTTATGATTATAAATTACGCCACTCGCGGGACCGATCATTGGTTACATCTGGAGCCAGGAGATCAATTTTTACGAGAGCTTATGCTATAATCTATCTTTTTGCTGCTCGATGCACCAACATTGTGAGCTACATTCCAAATAAAAACCATGCGGATATCAGCAATACTAGTTTTAAATACAGTTAACTGGTTAATGCCATGCTTACAGCACGGAATCAGGTCATTTTCATGAATTTTTTAAAACAATCATTACATCATCTTAAAGTACATACACTGACTGTTATGGACAAGTAAGCCTACTGAAGTGTAAATCTCGACATACTGAAAATTTATGTTACGTCCATAACCTCAAAATACAAAGTTTTTATTATAGCATATAACAAAATACATTATGCTTCAAATTGCTACATTGAAATAAAAAATATTCTCAGTTAATTGCATATTTGGTCATTTTTAATATAAGCAAATGGAATGCTTATATGTTATACCATAATTAAATAATATATATATATATATATATTATAACATATAATATATAAAAATATATAACAATATACATTAATACTGCTGAATTGGGAAGTCAACATGTATATTGTATATGTTCGATGGATTCATTGATTGGCTCCATTTTCAAGAACATTGATCGATTTATCAATTTCAATATAAGTGTAAAAGACAATCATAATACGTATTATAACTTTATGAAATTTAAGATTTCATTCTTTGAAAATGAGTAGTTTAGTCATTCTCAAGAAAGTTAAAACACATTCATAATTTGACATTAAAACGTATTGAACTTTAAGATTATTTCTCACAGTTTAGACAAAATCAATAAAATAATCATACGTATAATGATACCTACACTGAATAATACAATAAATTGAATTGCTAAATTAGTTCTATTTTAAGATTTATCATAAACCATGATTACAATTGAGTGATAATAAAACTGGTATAGCAACGTCTCGTGCAAGATGCCAATAACGATTAATAGTACTATAAGAATGATTATTATACCATAATTTAATTGCAATTCTTATCTTTCATTGTATCAGCCATCATCCCTAAAGCAACGTTATTGTACTGTCACAAAAATAGAGGATAATTTTTAGAAAAAACTGGATTTGATGATATTTACAATGGTACTTACGTAAGTTCTGCATAATTCGCAATATTCATCCGAACCAGAAATAGCCGTGCGATCGTCTCAAAAAATAATATTAAATCAAGCTTATGCGATACTATTGTTGTAACTGCCCGGCGGGTACAATCTCGAATAGAATATGAACAATACCTGCACGCAGTTAAAATTTATAAAAACGCACAATAGAATCGTTTGAAAGCTTGCAGTGCCAGACGTTTCTTCCTACTTTTGATTAATCGAATGTATGTATCAAATAAACGAATATGTGGTTTCAAATAGATCCTATGCCCATTATCTAATCAAAGAAGTTTCTAATTATCATTGTGAAATAATACCACGGTATGCATTCGGATACCATGGTGGCATGGTAAACAAGCGCGTATATTTACTATTGTGTGTTTGTCGCATCTTCTTGAGAATATCCAGTCTTCACGGAGAGAAGAAAGTAGTAAGGCGAAATACACCCACGCAAAATTCAAATACGCGTAATTTGGTGTTTATGCGCCGGTGTAAGATTTTTTATTTAAGCTGAGAAAGTGCATATTTAATGTCATCAAGTACCATTGCATAATGAAAAAATTAATTTCTTTCAGTTTTAAATGGTTTGATATCGAAGCAGTGAATTTTGGGTGATCGACAATTTTTTTTTAATTTCCAGCGTATTTAACTATTTGCAATTTTGCTTCTGTAGATTTTTGTGGATCATTATTAACTAAAGAAGAAAGAGCAGATAAGTTATAACATGAAAATTTATTTCCTACATCAGTAAACATTAGATCATTGCAGAATATTCCTGATAAATCTTAGTTTTTAGTTTTCGAGTAAATATATAATATCGGGTCATTTGTTCTTTTGGAATACCCTAAATACACGAGAATCCATCATGAAAAATTGTTCAATTGATGGACACCATTTATTAATATTTTTAGAATTATGGTTTATGAGCCAATTTACACAGTACACAGTTCAAACGCCAATTAGAAGACATTTTTACAGCACGGATGCACGCATACGAATTGCGTCACCAATTGTTCTCTGATTATGAGAGCAAAAAGATAAAACTCTGAAGGAGTTCATTGTATAGGGGATTGGTACCAATCAGTCACAGAGACAAAGCAAACTTTGACATTACAGTAAGTGCGCCGTCGATCGATGCCTTACGTCAAAATCGTCCTGGTTGCAGCAAAGACAAAAGAACTTACAATGTTAACTTGTTAACAAAAAACGTCAGGAATATCAAATTGGTTTGAAAATGGCAATCGTTCAATACCTATATATTTGGTGTTCATGTAACGAAATTCTATTTATTTTTTGAATATTTTCGAGATGTCCAAAATGTGATAGTTTGCCTGGGCTTTGGCTTTATCACGATAACTCGACACGATATTAGTTTTGAATGAAAATACCAATCCATTCATGTATAAAAAGTTAAATGAACATTTTTAAATAACAAATTGAATTTGTTACAACAACATGAATTTGTCCGGGATTTTTCTGTTAATGGGGCACACCAAAAGTTCCAATATGGTCACCATTAAAAGACATAAAATGTATTAAAAAATACAAATTTCATGTTTAGAGTTCACGAAGCAATAAGCAGAAATAAGTCGCAAATAGTCGCAATCGCGTAAAGCGAATTCTCAAGTTCGATGCGTCAGAATACCGCACGCGAGCTTCTCATTTCACTCTCGCGCAATTAATTATATTACGCAATTAACGTGAACCGTGCCGACGACGGAAGGTAAACGCATGCCGATTGCGGAGTGGGAAATATAAAGTGCCTCTGGATACACAGGCATTTTTTTTTATACCCGGGTATACATACCGCTGGTACCGTCAAGAAATTCATCGTTACGTTGGCGTTTATTAGCCTCGTTAATTAAGCACAAACGCTTATCGTCGTACTTTTAATGATTTTTCGAAAACGTGAGAACCATTCGTTTTCTCATGGGTATGACACTTTACCTCGCGCTACCATCGGTAACGAATCATTTAATAAAATTGTTCTGAAATTCCGCGACACAAGAAAACTGCTTAGTCATGTCTGTACAGCTATTACCACGAAATCAATGTTGTGTCGCAAAAAAATTGAATTGTAAATCTCAGACGAACAATTGGTTGTTCTCAATTTCGGAAATTAAGCTGTACATGACTAACACGAAATATTTCAAAAATTGATTGGAAATAATATTTTTCAGACATTCACATATTATAAAGACATTTTTAACAGTTTTGAATAAATCATTCTCAATGTCATTAATGAGAAGTGAAAAATATTACAATAATTTTTAAGAGTATCACTTTTTATGTATTTCAATTTTCTTGAAGTGTTTCTAAGGTAGAATTTCGAATCGAAAGGAAACCGCCAACGTATCATTAGAAGTTATGCCGAAAGCATTTGTCGATTAGTTATTAACTTCTCTAAATTTTGTTGTCCATTTTTTCTAGACAATATAAATAAACAATAGGGGGGAAGAGTGAAAATGATTGAATGTACTCCAAATTCGTTGCTTAGATTCATCACATTTTTCTACTAATTTTTTTTTTATTTTTGATCATACCATTAAGTGCTGCTAAAATGGGTGCTGGAAAAATTAATATGATGGCTTTGCAAAAATATCAAAGTAGAAAACAAAAATGCAGATTAAATATTAGTAACTTTGGCTTTTATAAATTAATTAAAATTATTACATATTGAAAAGGTCTTACAATATAAAAGCTTTAAGAAACTGTATATTAATGGCGTAAAGTACTTCAAATCAGTATGAGTGGTTCGGAATGTTCAGGGTATTTCTTTCCAAAATCATGAACTCTATTTTGCACTTAAGCAGTGGCCCATATGATGCAATATCTTGCGTATATTATTGCTCAATTTTTAACAACAATATATGTTAGAATTTTTACATACCCTAAATTGCACAACATAATGAATGAGAAAGTATTTATAGAAAAATCGCCGAAAATATAATAGTAGCAATGAATTATAAACTATAAACAAATGGGCAGATTGATTCCAAAACAGCCCATTTATAAGTAAATTATGTAAATATGTGAAAATACTACAATTATGCCACTCTAATTTTGAATTACTCGATGATATTTGAAGTGTAACTTCGAGTTTTGCCATAAAAATACTCATACATGTGAAAAAATCGGGTTTCCGAAGTAACAAATATTGGTATTCAAAAACCAAACTTAAACAGCAAAATAGGACATAATTTTATGGAACCCACTTTTATTCATATAATTAGTTTACTTAGTGCAGTTTAGTATGATTTGGAACTTGTCAGCAAGGACAATTTATAAAATATTTTTAGAAGTAGAAATTCGATGTTTACCATAGAGAATGTATTTAATACCATTTATAACTGTTAATAAAATATGTTAATAATTATTTCATAGTTTATTTCACCAGCTTTGAAGCAATATACTTTGTGACAAATAAATCATTTTCCTAAACACAAATATACACAAAAAAAACTGGGAGGCCAAAATCACGACAATAAAGTTAATGTAAAATAGCAACATCTTCCCCATTTTTTCTTTAATATTATTCTATTGCCATATGAACTAGAAATGTTTATAACGAATGAAATTTAAAGAACACAATATTATTGTAATACAATAGCACAGGTTCTTTTATCCGGGGGTTACCACCCAGCGAACTGTCGGACTAAACGTACTTTTGAGTTACGGCGCTTTGTTTAAAGACAGAACCGTTTAGGGTCCTAATCGGTTTTGGTACTTTCTGAACGATGTTGCACAATGGTTCCACGTGAAATGCAATAGACCCGCAAAAAAAGCGGGCCAGGGAAGCTCGTAAATTCGACTTCCTACCCAGCTGGACCAGTACAACCTAAGGTTTGTTGCAAAGCTATGTTGAGTTTCGCCGTGCGCTATACGTGGTTTGTGAAGTAAAAACACAAGAAAAAAATGAACTCGGACGACATAAAAAAATGCTCGAGTAAAACTGAAAATAAAAACCACCGCTGGTAATACGGCTTTTTGGGCGAGCATAAATTTCTTGTGCATCGTTTTTTTTCGACGATGGGCGAAGAGCCATAAATAAATGTTGTTTTTACGGCTGCCAAATTGGGCATTTAAAGTACATTCGGTTTCCGTTGGACGAAGTTCTCCCAGTGTATCGAGAAACTCAGCTTCCAGGATGAACAGATCCATTGTCGAATTCGATTTTACTATTACATACTCTTAAGATACTCTTGTTACGCGCACTGTACATGTAAATAGTCCAATAACCAACTGAATTCATAACATTAGCACCGACCTATTTATATGTAATTTTTGAACGCTTAAGAGAATCAGTTTAACAAATAATTACTGACTTTATCCATAAAAGATATATACATTAAATCTTGCTGTGATTAAAAATTAGCTAAATAAAATCAATTTTTTTCTTTATTTTAAACAAGAAATACAGTCATAATTGTTGATCTAACATTATTGTAGAAATAAATTACAAATCAACTTTATCCGCAAATAAGGATACAGATAAATATGTTAAGAACTGTATAAAGCATCAAATTGAGCTTTCTATTCGCTCAAATTCAAATCCCATTCAACAAGAATCGAAGTAACTGCGTTACAGATCGACCTCGTTGAATGGTTGAACCCAAACGTCCCCGCATATACTAAGCAAGATGCTTGTTAATTACAACCCGGCTGTTTATAATAATAAATCCAGTGAAATGGATATGTAAACAAATATTAATCCAAATGAATTATTTTATTTAAAACGTGACAGATTAATTTTTACTGCATAATGAATCCATCTCGAATGTTTTATTTGTAGGTGGGGTCATCGATTTTTTCCGAAAATTTGAGAAATTGATGAAAATGCTTAATATAAAAACGTTTTGCTAGTACTCACGCCAAAAAATTACATATTGTTTTCAAAGGTATGACATTTCATCAAAAAAGAATATTTTAACATTTATTTTCTGGTCTTATTAGCATTTACAATACTCATTATAATACCGATTGAAATTATAAAAATTTTCAAAATGGCGAACATTTCTTGAAACATCAAAAACACAGTTTTTTTCTCTTTGAAATTTTGTTTGCCAATTACAGGAATTGACGACAAATCTTTTTCAATAAGTTTTGTTGGCTCTAAAAACCCTTGAAAGACGCAGAATTTCTTTCCTTACAAATTGATTAGCTATAATTATTATATTCTTTTTATATTCATTTTTATTACTATTTCATTGCCTAATTTGCTGAATTTCTATTTGAAATATTTGATCCGCTATGTTCAATTTTTACAACCTGGTTGCATATCTGTGACCAGCGACCTTGCAGTCATTTACAAACACTGCACTATTCATTATACATGGACATGGATGCAAGTAAGTTTAAATCCGTTCCGTCTAAATTTCATTTCTGTATCCCTGCAGCTAATCACTAAGCCTTGTTTCATAGACACTGAACTCTTTTTGAGAGAAAAATGTTACTTACTTTTTAAAATAAAAATATACATTTTGTAAGAAAAAAAATCCTACGCCTCTGACAGGCTTTTAGAGCGAAGAAAAAGTATAGGAAAAGATTCACCATTTATCTATTTAGTTGCCGAACAAATTTCGAAGAGAAAAAGATAATGTTTGTGTACCCCGGGGGGGGGGGTCGTTTTGATCCAAAGCGAAAATTGAAAGTTCGATAACGTATCTACATATTTTAATAAAAAGCTACGTAAAGAAATAATTGTTTCCCAAATAATATTATCGGGACTTCAATTCCAAGGTTGGAAGAAGCTACATGAATTTTTTGGAAATTTTTAATGAAATTATACACGAAATTATACAGTGTACACGAACATTTGGCCAGCACTACAGTTCTTTTGAATCATGAAATTTATTTAGTTAATCATGATTCAATTATATCATAAATGCTTTTCAAAATATATCCACATACTCTGTTAATTTCCAAAATTAAGTTCTACAGTCACTAATTCTGTCATGAAAAATGACTCAATTAGCATATTTCTCAAAAAATCATCGATGTACTCAATTCCAATTGATTTCCATGTTTCAACTCGAGAGAACAGCATTTTTTTTATTTCACCAACAGACACTAGTTAACAGTAGTGGCAAAACTCTTCCCAGCAACTTTCGATGCGTTTAAAATTGTATGTACTCTTCGAGTACAAATTTTAACATCCGGAGACGAAGTATCCGCGAAGCAATCCTCGTCCGAGAAAATATTTTATAGCCGGTCGAGTTGGACGGTCCATTGGCAGTTGTCGAGGAATGCAGTTTCCGAAGCATTGCAATAGAAATACGAAGCGGCTGCATTTGCGAACGGGCCCACGTCCAGACAACGAAATTGGCATTCGGTACTTCTGCTCCAGGAACGTCGAAGATCCTACTGCCCCGCGGAGGTACCAATTTTTTCCGCCAAGATAATAACGTTGCCGAGAGAGCCACGCATGAAAAATTGCTGGGTTCCGATGCGTATACCGAATGATAACACGCTCTAACGAACCAAACGGAGATGGAGGCGAGCGGTCGTGGGAACTTCCCATATTAGAGATTTTCGTTCTACATTTTTTTATTTAGAGCGGGGCTCCGCGGCTATACATCCTGATCCCAAGACGGCCAGAAGCGATTAAATTTCTATTCGATTTGTTACGTGCCACGCCGAAGCTCTTTTAACCCGACGTACAGCGAATAATGCAGCGTGTAATGCGATCGATTTTTTTATTTAATTGAAATACGCCGAAGAACGAAGATTATAAATGTTGATTTGTAAACGAAACGAAATTAATGGAAACTTTATTATCTCGACATAGCTGAACGCCGCAGGGTTCGTTATGATTTCTTGCTTCCTGGCGACATTTAATTAAAATCTGATTATGCAATATCTCACTTCATTGTTTTTATTATTTAAAATAAATATTAATATAAATTTTTAATCCACGTAAAATCGTTCTCGCTCGGAATTCTTCACTGAAAATTTTATAAGCAGCTTTTTCATTTGTTGCTGACTTTCACCAAAAGAGAAATTGTTATTATATTCTAACTAGGACGTCGAAGATGAACCTGCTGATTCGTTAAAATATACTATAGTATTGTAATAAATTTCTATGTAGATGTTGTTCTGTCTACAATATAATAAATAATATGTCAGTAAAAGTTTCCATTTAGATATGGACTTTTCAAAGGCTATATAGGACGGATTTCTGTCTAAATTAGAAATTTTATTATATTCATTTTATGCGCATTAACAATAGTGCAGATCCGGCTTTAACATCCTCTAATCAGAATTATTAAAAGTACATCCACGCAGTTGAAACTGAAGCGGTAGAGTTCTATATTTTCTGATCCCAGAGGACCGAAGTCATCGTATGGATAGTTTCGAAGATATGGAAAAATTGCCAACGGGCCTAACCAATTTTGTCGAATTTCCTCATCGGTACACTCGAAAACAGAGGTATGTAATATATATTAATCAATCCCTGCATAGGTTTTTATGATAGTTGAACGCCAATTAGAGGTGTCTAATACGTAGTCATGTAGAGGAGATTATTTAAAGTCACATATCATTTCCTATTTCTTAAAGTAAGTCATTATTTCAAAGTCATACTGAATCACAAAATTTAATACTATCCGTTAGTGTACGGCTATTTTGTACAATAATGATTAACGAAGAGCCCGAATGTTTAATATAATATATTACATTAATAATATGAATTACTTTTCTTCAGTGTGCGAAGGTACACGTAGGATTTTGCATTCTCCCATTTCAAACGATTCCTCCACCAATATAAATTGAGTAGGCAGTAGCTCGTATTATGTCTATAGTCTGTCTCGTAAAGGAGGAAGCGAAAGAAATGCAATGCATCGATATGCGGGTACTAATAAAACGTGCGGTGGCTATTGTAAAACTGCTAATAGTCGTGACAAGCTGGGAAAATTACAGAAAGACACATTAACTTTCGTTATTTTATTGCCGATCAATGAGAATAGGATAAAAGAATAAACACTCTGATTTTCAAAGCTACCGTCGATAAAAGTAGTTACATTTGTATACCGTACCTATTGAAATGTATTTATTGTAGTAAAGTCAGCATACCATTTTTAGATGGAATTTAATGACGTCAATTTTTGTAAAAGTCGCGTACAATCTTTATTTACAACACCAATCGATCGATGCGTGCATGATAAATTTTCCCTGTTTCAACGATTAAAGGAATAGATATCCCCATTATGTCCAGGTGTGATTCACGTAACATTAACATAGTCTTCTTATTTATGTTATGTTTAATATGCACTAAATATCCGCAATTAATTTCAACCGAACTTTTACGACGAAAACAAAAAAAATGTGAAATTATTGACAATTTAATAAGATGTCAATAACCTTTTGAGTGACTTATAACAACACTCCAGTATTTTAAATTTCATGATATACAACAATGTTAACTCTGGTTAATTTCATGAGTAAACTGATCGACATTTTCCTTGATCGACGTTTTGTTCATTAGCATTTAATCGCACGAAGCAGTTACATGGAGGTATTCGCATTTACTTTGAGTGAAATGCAAGGTTATATAGTTTCTCTGAACTGATTATGGTGATTGAGATGCAGAATACAACAAAATACAGAAATTGCCTTGTAGAATACAGATTTATAAGTTAGTGGATATTTAATGTAATTTCGTCAATTAGGAAATTATGTTACGACTCTTGGATTATTTGATTCATAAAAAAAGTTGCCGAGAAAAGTAAAATACTAAACGTGGGTGCTATCTTTTTTCCGATAATGGACGTAAGGTCAGATTAAAAAAAATTTTGAAGATCGGCAAATAATTAAACTTAACTACTGCATGGTTGAACCGTTAACAAGTGTTGGATGCGTCATTCAGAATGTCAATAATAAATAAATACACAAGCAAAATTACTTCATCATTATCAGTGTTTACTGAAAAGATTCATCTTCTAATTAATTCAATGAGTTCCACGATTGACTAAAACAATTTTTGCCAGTTGTATAACGTAGTTTTTAAAATTTTGTTTTCTAATGAAAATATTGTCATTTCATTAAAGTGAAAGTAGAAAATTTTTGTTAAACTTTGATTAACATGTCATGCATTATTGAAGATCCAAATACATGATTCTGTAACTAAATCTCTATTTGTTAAGAAAATATGTTTGGTTCTTTTATTATCCACAGTGATATTATAATTTACTAATATTTATAGTAATCTGATTCCATCCGAGCATGACAGCATGTAATTTTTAATATGATGTTCTTAATGTGCAGTAAATACGTTACTAACTAAATTAATAATTTTAAAAAAACCTTAGAAGGTGTCCTTAATGAATATGAGATAACATAAGTGAAAAAGACTGATTGCAGTATTCATATACATTTTCGTTCAGCATTACATTTAGTTAGTCCTTTTTATTTTCACAATATTAGATTACATTATATTGGCTAGTGTCGCATTCAGCTTTTTCACGAAGCTTCTGCCAACTTATGAATAAATCTCCTTTAAATATTAAAATCTTCAAAGTTAAATGCAGAAATTTTCCAATCAAGAATATTGTACATCTCGTTATGATCTTGTAAAATGAAACTACGATTCAAGGCCAGCCATTTGCCTTCGCTACAAATGTTTCCCATTTTATGATTTTAATATCGCTCTCCCCCGGTGGAACTTTACGATTCTTCATTTTCATCAAGGATTTTATGCGAGCATTTGGTACTCTGCGGTTCTTTCCCTGTACCAGTTCATTAGCGACAATTTCTCTTTTTTTGTGGGTTCTTCTGCGAAAATGGAGGCTGCACGACGTTTTTCATGCAATTCTAACAATATCAGACCCTCAGCGGGATCACGACCGGATGCCAAGTTGCAAATTACTACTTTCCATCTTAGCGAAACTAAAGTACCAACTAACAAACATCAATGTTCAACTTTGTATTTGTTCTGAAATACCTATTGAAATAAAGTCCAAACTTGAATGACGATAATTTCGAAGGTCTTGGGGTAATACAACTGAATGTATTCATTTCAGGCTGAATACATACTTTTCCGAGAAAATAATTAAGATAAAAAGTAAATAGATATAATAGATTCTATAAGTGTACAAAAAAAGTATGAAATGTATCTAATGTAACAATATCTCTCAAAAACTAAAGAGTAAAAGGGTAACACTGACCTCTAGTGTAT
This sequence comes from Trichopria drosophilae, assembly GCA_030407085.1. Lineage (NCBI taxonomy): Eukaryota > Metazoa > Arthropoda > Insecta > Hymenoptera > Diapriidae > Trichopria > Trichopria drosophilae. The sequence continues at coordinate 65,236,962 of CM059583.1, read as the reverse complement.
GTCGAAATTAATATAATATTAAAGTAAGAATAAGTGAATACTGAAATTGACGAACAGAAATACTATACTGAAAATTGTATTTAATTGCATGGGATTTTAAGTCCAATGTTAAACCGATGCCGATGAATATTACTTTTTATTCTGGAATATGCAGTTGCTAACTCGAATAGTGGGCAGTACTTAATAAATCACTTCCTTAACTTGTCTTTAAATGTTAAACATGACCACAACCAGATCAGTAAGGAGGACACTTAAAATTGTATGACAAAATTTCTTAATATTTATGAATAATTCGCATAATTGACGATACAGTATTTTATCGAGCAAGTTCAGCAAACCACATAAACTGCTGTATATATATCATTTAATACTTATTCCGTTTTTATTAAGATTTCGAAACGTTTTTAAACGGGCATCATCACTTAAAGAAGATGCACTGGTGAAAGTCATGCAAATATTCAGCTGTCGACAAAAAATCTCGTTTGCAACGTCCGCGCTGGCTGAATTTATTGCCTTTAATAACAGAACAGCTTAAACCTGCAACGACTGAAGTATATGTGATTAAGAAATGTATCTTATCTCTAATGCGATACTGGGATGACATACAGATCACAGATGTTATCGAATAGAAACAAAAACCGGACGGGAAATATTTGATAAACTTGAAAACGACCATTTCAAGATGTCTCTTCCCTTTCTTGTTAGTGCAGGATACAAATTTATATGCTTTTTGCTTTTTTAAAGTGGAACTTTTGATTCTCCATGTAGGTAAAAGTGCAATATCACCACATAGTTGAGAAAATGACGGATTTACTTTCCACAAAGTCAAACTTGCTCAAAATTCACTTAAGGAAATTTATCTTCTGATAACATTGTTTTAATAAAGTGTCCAAAAAGTAGTCATATACAGGTAGAAAAAATATACTTAATGGAACCATTTTACATTAGTAAAATACGAGGTTACATCAACAAAAATAGTTAAATCAACTTTTTGAGTAATAAACAAGACCCTGATGATATTGTGCCGTCTACTATTTGCTGTTCTTTAAATATTCTGTAGAGTACATAACCTCAAATCTAACAGTTTGTTAAATAAATGGTCACTACATATTTCTCAGTCGCAACATGGATCTAACAAAATTATTTAAACATAAATAACCTCTTGTCGTAGAAAAAGTAGTTATTGACTTATATATTTTACAATATTCTTAATAGCAAAAGTAGCCTACTGGTCAACGACAACTTTAACGTCGTTAATTCTTCTATTATTAAATGTTACAACCATTTCTACCAATTTTTACGGTGTCCATTAACCACTTGTTTTTCTCTGTGCTTTAGAGAAAGTGGAACTTTGTAATATTTTACATCCTTTTTATTTTAAGCTAACTGGGGTACATTAAAAACGTCGGATCAAAATTTGCACATGATTTTCCAAGACCTCACAATTATCTACAATATCTGAACACATTGAAGTAAAATTAAAAAAAAAACAATGAGTTACTGAATAAAATTTCGTTTGACAAAAACAATTGAACATACAAGAAACGCATATTTATCTATGAGTAATTAAGTAAACGATGGGCGTACAGCGTACCTGACTTCGCGCTGTCTGGTGCGAATTACATATTGGTCATTTTTTGAAATCGACAATCATCGAGTTTGTTCATTATTTTTTTACATATGCATCTCAGTGAAAAAAATGTTAAAGTTTAAAAACTGTCGGCAAGGAGTAAGAATTTCTCAACATTTTGGATTTTTAAAAAAATATAAGTCTTCAAATATCCATAACTCAAAATTATATGAAACATATTAACCATAATATACATATAAGTTTTATTCCAGAATTCTGAACCGTTTTTGCTGAAATGTGAAAAGCGATCGCACGAAACGATTACTTAAAATCAATAAACATTATTTAACTAAGTGATTACACTAGATGATCAAATTAGATGTTGGTGTTCCGCTGCTTGCCGCGTCCCCAACATGGCGCTGTAATTCGCTTATCCTAGATCTGTGTTGATAAAATCCACGAATTTCTGAATGTATTAAACAAAACGAATTTTGAAGGTTATTCCACGAGACTGAGAAATACACTTGGTTTTGCAGACATCGTTTTCGATCAAGAAATGCTAAAACCCGGAAATAAATTTCGAAATTCGACCTACTTCACTGGTTAGAATGTTTTGTTTTCTGTCGCGTTTCATGCTATTTTAATATCGTGTTAGTTCAGACATGCCGAAAAACTTGTGCTGAAATATTTATGGATTAAAAATGATCCCTGAATTGCTCGAAACCGGTTTCAATAAAAGTTGCTGTTTGATGATTTTTTTGGTTAGCTGATTTTGATTCTGAAGTAAAATTTTCAATGTTCAAAATGGAGCATCGAAAATTGCGGACCAAATTTTATAAAAGTTTTTTTGTAAAAAATACTATGTAGAGATTTTTGGACTGTATATGAAAAACAAAAAAGCTTTGTTAAATTTGATCTGCCACTTTGGGTCCGCCATTTTGAGTTTTGTAAATATGACCCCAGATTCGAAATTAGGGACCAAAAAAATCCTCAGACACCAATTTTTATGGAAATAAGTTTTCCATCATATCTGCGTGTATATTATTATACATTTTAGAAATTTTCAAGTAATTTCGGGTTCAGTTTCAACTCTGAAACCCTCTTCTTTGCCAATAAAAAAAATACGTATCGATTATTTTTCGGAGCTCTAAAAGTATATACTTGCAGTCCAATCGGCTTGTCACGCTTGAGTAGTGTTACTTGTTAGTGTGTTTAAAAATCTTATAATTGATTGGTGATATTTTTTCTATGAAAATCCGTTGATTTCACAATTATAAATATTAGAGTGATGAATAAATCATAAAGAAAGAAATTTCATTCGGCAGCCTATAAAAAGTGCAATCTGGCTTTCCACCCAGTTACACAGGAGAATTCTCAGGTGCGTGTCAGGTCGTGTGTGGGTGCGTGTGGGAGAAGCAACCCGCGGCCAAGAGCGTGCGTGCCCGGTCTCTCTCGATCGCACGAGTGGACTTGGTCGTTACGACTTCACGCTGACTTTTGCACGCACAAACCGTGATCCGCCACAAGGCGTACGTGCGAATGAAACGCGAGGCGAATGAGAATGAGAGCGTGCACAGCAGAAAAAGACGGAGGGAAAAGAGAAGGTCGCCACGAAGAAAACAAATAAAATATAGAAAGACACGATCGGAATAATAACAAATGTCAAGACGACAGCAAAAAGTAGAAAGGGGAAGCAAAACCGAATAATTTTTGTTAAAAAAATTGTTCAACGGAATAACATGACAATGATTCCGAGTCCAAGCCAAATGCCAAGATAATAATTGGCGCGTGCCACGGAATATAAACACGTATTCATGGGCCTACCTAAAAATAAAGGAAATAAAGTAACAATGTTTCAATGCAAAACATTGTTTACAAAACCATTTTCAAACTTAATTAATTATTTGATTGGCTACGAATCAGAAAATATCTTACGAACGAAAGTAGGGATAACTGAGAGACTTTTAACAATATTTGAACAAGTTCTAACCTTACGTAATTTGAAGGTGAAAGTGTCAGTATATTTACCTCTTACTACTAACAATTACGTGCACTTTTACCTTCATTAAGATTGTGAGTAAACATCTTCTACTAGAAGTAGATCATTATCACATAAAAGTTCATTACTTTCATTGCTCAAGTTTTCTTAGTATTCATGAAATTGAGATTGTACACCTTTAATGAGTTAATTGGTTAATTAATAATATAATGCAAACATTGATATGTTTTCAAAATGAAAACTATTCAAACTATCAACATTTTACGAAGATCCATATCTTTCCTAAACAGAAATTTTTAAGTCAACATATATTTATTGTTTTTTGTGGCCATTACAGTTCTGAATATTACAAAACCCGCTAAACAATATTCCGTTACAGCAACATCTTTGAAACGTCGCATTATAGCCATGCGACCAAACTTGTTTCATTGCAAAAACATTTTTGGGACGTCCTTGGAACCAGAAATGTCCTGCCACATTTACGGTTTTTAAATAACGTTTCATTCGTAACGTACCTGCGACGTTTGAAAACTATACATCCAACGTTGTAAAAACGTTACATTAAACGGTCATAAATAAAAATTATAAGAAATTCGACGAATTATTTTATTCAATTTGAATTTTATTATTATTTATGTATCGTTAGATATGTTATGAAAGAATGTAGTTTTATAATTTTACTCGCAAATAAATCTATGAATCTAAGAAAAATCCGTCCCGATCGAGGATCGAACCCGGGTCTACCGGTTACAACGCTGACGTCTTAACCACTACGCTACGCTCGCATACGTATTACCATGCGAACGAGAGCTCTTATACTCAATCGTAGAAGGCTTCTTGATAAATGCGGCTTTAGTTTAAACAAGATATGTTTAATTAATTTTGTCATTTCCATATTGGGAATAATAATATTTTAATATTATTTGACTATTTTGTAGTAATTTATTGTAATTTAAATAAATATTTTTAAGATATCCGTATAATATTTTTTTTAAACGAAATGGATTAATAGACAATGTTTAAAAAAATGTAAAGTTAATTGACACACGTATATTTTACAAATGCACTTCTTGGAAATAAGTTATGAAATTACGCGGATATTAAAATTAACACAAGTGAACCACTTTTTAAATTATGAATTAAATTTAATACAATTTACATTAAAAATAATAAGGTGCGAGTTATTTTTCTGGACAAGTGACGGAATATTAAAATTAACATAAGTGAACCAATTTTTAAATTATGCATTAAATTTAATACAATTTACATTAAAAATAATAAGGTGCAAGTTATTTTTGAAGTTATTGAAGGCGAAGTCTGAGATGGAACCGGTCGAAACGATTGAATTTATGCAATAAATCATGTCTACGAAACGTTGCATTCGTAACATTACATGAATGTTACGTTAATAACCTGAATGCGACGTTTTAAATTTCCTTGGTGATTTTGTGACGTTGCAGAAACGATTCCATAAAACGTTTTTAAAACTGTTATAAAGTGACATTCTGGTAATGTTACGCATTAGCTTTGTGTATTTAGATATTGTGCAACGTTGTGTAAACGGCATCAAGAAGTTGTTACGAAACGTTACGTTTTTGCCATAAATGGGATAACATGTAACGTTTCATTTACGTTACATGTTTAGCGGGAATCAATTGGGCTTGAACTCAATTGAGCTTTTTGCTCATTTTGAGAGAAAGTTTTAAGGTTCACTCTATTCGATTATTCAGAAAGTATTCGAAAAAACATCGATATTTATCACGTTAAGTCTAAATGGTTTAGAAAATTCTGCATATCCACTATCTTGTAATGATTGCACTATTATACAAATCCAGTGTGTCGGATAAAATATTACCACTTGTGAATTTTAAACACAATCATTACGTTTTTATTTTCAACAGGTACTCTCTAAATTCGAATCAGCGAAAATTTCGCTGTTTCAATCAGTAAATCATTTCTAGCTGAAAAAACAGCGACATTTGTTGCACAAATCAGCGGAACGTATCCGAGAACGGACGGAAAACGAGGCGCATGCGCTGTGCGCGGCTTGTATGCCCCTGCTTAATGGCGGAACAACAGTCGTGAACTATGGTCACTATGGTGTATGTCTTAATTATATAGTTTGTTAATTCTTTGGGCATATTGACGAAATCCAAACCCAGCCGCATTACAAATGCAAGTCGATTGTTATTGATAATTTGTGACGGAAAGAAAGAAAGAAAAAAGAAAGGTTGGAACGTTGGAAGTAAACGAAGGTAAATTAGTTTGCGAGAAAACATTTCTTCAAAAAACAAAGATTTTTTGTGTATTATAATCTCTTTCTCAATGTTGTACTCTCTTTCTCTGTCTCTCTTAATGTGACTCGCTGAACTTGTCTCTCAACATTACAGAACGACGTAAAACCTAACCTACATACAAACCCTATTCGTATGAAATTTCACACTGTGGTTAGTATGTGTTACCGATGAGTGGAGTATGAATTTTAGATTCAAGAAACTTGAAAGAACTTTGATTCGTACTTAAATGTTATGCCATATATAGAAGAGGGAGGGCTATACTTTAAAACTGATGTGCATAATATGAATGTAAGACGCATATCTTATTCACCCTGTTATTGCTGCTAATGTATAGGTAGATGTCGGAGGAATTGGTGAATATACATGCTTTCGAGTCTACTTATATTAACGATTAGATACATGCACATCAGCATGCATGTAGATCTCAATTCATCTGACAGTTATTAGCGTTAACAGGGCAAATGGTCAAGTGAAATGTAAAATAGTAATAATTTATAATCTGCGTTTAACAAAAATATCTGCATATTACGAGTTCAAATGTTACAAGTATAATATTGGATACAATAAAAATTAGTTACAAGTATGAACCTCCTTCATATGCCAAAGAGTGTAAATTGTAATAAGTAAAATTTTTACACATTTATGCTCATCACTGTTGATGATAACCTGTAAAATATTTTACATTCAACTTAATTGTCCACAAAAAATGTGCACTAGTGTTTATCAGAATTGAACTTCATATTATACCATCGAAAATGCACTATAGTTTTCTCATGTTCTATAGACGTACATTTATATGCATGACATTAATAACTTATTTTATATTTAGTGTACTCATACATTAACATTAAAATGGACCAAATCCATGAGGGGCTGTCCGTCAACGGGCTCAAAGATATTTTATTAAAGTTAAATATGCCACAAGAAGCAGTAGAAACTTTGGCAGGTAAAATAGTATTTTATTTATGTTTATAATATTAATAACAATAGTTTTCAAATGTTTTATTATATTAACATAAGAATATATAATATAGAGTAAACAAATGTAGTGAATATTAAAGTTTCTAAAACGATTGAAATGTGTGGTAAAAAATATACTGCTAAAATCCAATAACTACACAGAGAGAGAAAAAAAATAGTTAATCGAATCATTTTGTAATAGTAAAGATCTCAGCATATGGATTAGCTTTGATTAAAAAGTCTGAAATAATTCTACAATTTTTTTAGGCTTTTTTAGTAATATATAAATATATAGCTATGTACTACATGTCGTTGAGTAAAATATGTATATACCTACAGTTAGGTCTGAAATCCATCATCGGTTACTAAAAGGCATGTATATTATCCACCGACAGTGAATTTCAGAATTTCATGTTTTGTACTACATATCGTTGACTAAAATACATATATACCTATATTTAAGTCTGAAATTCATCATTGGTCACTAAAATGCATGCATTTTATCCACCGACAGTGAATTTCAGAATTTCATGTTTTGTACTACATATCGTTTTATTTTAGACTTAACTGTATGTATATATGTATTTTAGTCAACGATATGTAGTACATGGCTATATATTACTAAAAAAGCCTAAAGAAATTGTAGAATTATTTCAGTCTTTTTAATCAAAGCTAATCCATACCGTTGAGAACTTTTGGTGGAATTGTTCGAAAGCTGATGTCATTTTCAGACAATTTCAAGGCTTTAATATTGCTTACTGAGCTCCTACCTGCTAATAACGCTATAAGAGGGAAAAAGGAAGAGAAGGGGTCGAAAAAGGTAAGATTAACGTTTCATTATTATTCTACTATTGCATAATGCTGATATACTTTATCATATTAAATACATTCTCTATTATAATTTTTAGAGTACAGATCATGATAATGATGACGTGATCAATCCAAGTGAATTATTCATTCGCATTTTACCCGTAAGTTACTTAAAAGAAATAAAATCTATTTATAGATAAACACAGTATTTGGACAATAATAACAATCGAGATGTATGTAAAGATATAATTTTTTTTTTCAAATTTGCAATCATGAAATCGAATATTGTGTTTGTTTTAGAGTAATATATGTATTATTGATTAGTGAAGTTATGAATTAATTTTGTTTTGCTTTTGCAGGAAGGCACAAATTTACAGCATTTCGTAAATGAAGTGCGAAGCAAACACAAATCAAATCTTCAACCTTTCATTATTGCAACGACCGGACAAGGAGAAATGGACTATTTCATACAAGGGGACAGCTGGTTCATTCAACTACCAAATAAAAGTGCAACAGTGACGTCGTTTGATTTACTATTTAAATGTTATTTTGTTTTAAATGTTTCGTATCCTACAGTATTAGGAAATTTTTATAATTTTATCGAACATTTCATTTATGATTTAAACACTAAAGTTCAATGCATTGTAACATCATTACATATTTCCTTATGTAATTTTAAGATCAATGATACTTCGCAAAACATGTAGTTATACACAATTTACGTCTGGTTTACTACTGTAATGTTATTTTATTTTAAATGTTTCTTATCCAACAGAATCGGAAAATTGTTATAATTTTATCGAATACTACATTTGTGACTTAAACACTAAAGTTCTGAACATTGTAACATCGTTTCATATTTCCTTATGTAATTTTAAAACCAATTATACTTCTCAAAATATGTAATTATATACAATTTATATTACCTCTTAAATAAAACCTCCTAATTCAATATTGCATCATGTCGTATTATATCTTGTTCTATTGTATTTTATTTCATTAAGAAATTGGTTAAATAAGATTAAATTTTATTATTCTAAAATTTATATGCTTTTTCGTAAATGTCAGAGAATATCGAATAAGAATAAATATTAAAATTATCTGCACGGAAAGGACAAGATATGAAGAATTTGTATCTTAAATATTAAAAACAGAAATAAATAGATAAATGTAAAACAGATATTACCTTTTTATATTTTTAATATTAAAAAGTGATATCTATTCTGTTGATTAATTTTTATGGTTGTGATATCTAGTATGATATAAATTAACCCTTAGGTGCACGATGGTCAGTCCTACTGAACATCTATTTTTGTAGACGTTTATGTCCATAAAAATAAAATTTGAATGCTTACAATATTTTTTCCATATATCAATCACATATTGTATACAAAAAAAAACAGGCTAAGCATTCAAATTTTATTTTTATGGACATAAACGTCTAGAAATATAGGTGGTTAGTAGGACTGACCACCGTGCATCTAAGGGTTAAAGCTAACATCACCTGTAAATCATAAACGAATAATCCGCTGATTTAATCAGCGAAAACTTTATTAATCGCTGATTAAATCAGCGTATATACGCTGCGAATCAGCGGTTTTCCGCTGATTCGAATTTAGAGAGTACTATGTTGTAATAAAAAGTAAATTATTTATTTTATCAACATACTAATGGATCCAAAATGCGGTCAAAAGCCTCCTATCCAAGTAAGATTTCCGGTGCGTTTCTAGCGAAAATATACCTACTTATAAACGAATGAATTGTTTTTAGATATATTTGAAAACGTATTAAAACAACAAACAAACAATTATAACTCCAAGTAAAATTTTCAACGGGGATCTTATTGGAATGCATCCGGGTTACCCTGGTCGTGCCCGGGATCCGACCGGGCTTGTCACGCTTCTCTGAATATAACCCAGTCAGCGAGATGTTGACCGGGCTATGATAGGAACCCGACCAGGTTATCCTAGATGTATGCGGAATACGAATGGGTCAGGCTTGACCGGCTAGATTCCAGTCTGAACCCGGCCCGAATTTCTAATCGGGTTAACCTAGTCGGATCCCCGCTGGGACCCTGTTTCTATTGGGGTCAAATTGGGCCAATTTTATCCGGGAAGTGCACCTGTATATTGAAAATGCAAAAAAAAAATATTGCCAGTATTGATAACGCAAGAAATATAATTAATAAAAATAAAAATTCCTGAAGCCTCCAATATCAACCAATCTTATATACAGTACTCCTTCTCTTATTCTAATTTTCTCCTTTCTCCCACTAAACGTTTGCTATTTCACTTTTTCTCTTTCTTTCTCTTTCGTGAAGAAAGTTAGTAGGAGCGGTGGGGAGAACGAGTACGGGGAAATATTAGAATAGGGGAAGGGCAAAAATGAGAATAAAAGAAGAAATTAGAATAAGGGAAGGGGGCATATATCGTGCAGCATTTTCAATTTCGGAAATTAAATATCAGATTTATGATCAACGATTTCAAAATCCCTGAAAAGTCACTTAATTCCAACTATTTAAACAATCTTCTCGATTTTTATTCATCACACAATGTTCCTGTGGTTTCATTTCGAAATTTTATTGGTTCATAGTTAGTCCTACCGATACTCCCGATAATACACGGATGATTCGTATAGAATTAAGTATTTCTTTAAATACTTGTCCTTCACATAATTTTCTTTTACTATTTTCACAAGATAGAAATTAGTTTTAAAATGTTTCTGGATCTAGTAAATATCCCTTTTTTTAACTAATGAATCAAACAAAAAAAGTATATCTGATATAGCTTTTTACACATATACCAGTATATTCCTTAGAAAATAATATGTTTTTTAACATCAATCTTTAACTATATTAATATTTGTTAAACTTTAATTATAAACAAGCAATGTCTCTAATTGCAAGTACATTGTGTTATATTATATATACCTCTATAATTATAACGTATCTACTAAGTTAGGTTACTTTTTCTCTTAATCAGAATTACTAATCATATTTACTAAAAAAATAAAAATTCGTTAGTTAAAACTAGCAATTCAATCATCAAATGTAAGTGTTTTATTTTATTTATAGGGTATTAGAAAATACAATGACCAATTTTAATTTAGTAGAATTTGATAAATCAATAGTTTTTCATTCTTTATTGTTTGAAAAATATTATTGATTTAATTAGTCACCGTCGCGTCGTTTCACTCATAAGTAGTTGTCACCTAATTCCGATTTAAAGAGTTCACCAGGTTAAAAATAGCCATGTTATATATAAATTTATGTTTTTATTTTCGTGTTTTGCGAGTATATTTTAATAATCGGTATTGTACTTAATTAATTTTTAAAGTGACTAAATAACTGCTCTCACGTAATCAAATTGGTATATTGACGCTTATACGATTTGTGCCACACTAACTACAGTGGAGAAAATGCATAAGATAACTCATTTTCGGTATCCAACTTGTCAAACAAAAAGGCGTATACATAAATTAAACATAAATTTCGCTTTGCATTAATTATCCCAATGTATTCAATAGACAAAAGTGATCAAAATCACTGAATATTTCTCGTTCGTAATAGTGGTTGGAAAAGACTATTCTTATTGCAAGTAATAATTCGAAATGCCTTCAGGACAGATTACACATGCCAACTATGTACCGTGAAAGCGAATGAAGATTTACATCAATGATTCGATCCGTGGGCGGAACCCGTCTTCTGCATCAAACATATAATTCGTAATCTACGGATTTGCATATACGTATTCATGTTAGCGACAGTATATCGTAATATTTCTACCGTTTATTGGAGTGCATTAGATTACCAATATCGACTAATTATCCTTAGAGTTATACGACAGGCTTGTAAGAGTCACCAGTGACATGGTAAATATAAATGTTAATTTATTTCCGATCTTATTGCGATTTATCAATAAACATCTGTCACAGATGTTCAACTCGTTCCTATTAAAGGTTGATCAATTATTTTCTTATAGATATATATCATAAACACAAGACATGGGATCGCGGGATTTTCGCGTCATTTTGCTTCTGAGGATTATGTGGAAACTAGTTTAGCACTTAATTTAACAATTAATTTGTTTAACTGCTAATTAGTGTAAAAGATGTTAAATTCGGAAATTTGTACCAAAATATATGACTTCATTAGCTTAGAATTCAGAGTCTGGTTTTAACCAAAACTGAAATTTGGGTACATGTCAAAAAACGAATTTCCAAAATCCGAAACATTGAAACGTTTGTTTATTATTACTTCCGTCGCATTCCCTGATATAAATATAGTGCACGGTATAAACAGGAAATTCATCCATTTTTTTAATATTGAAATTCGTAATCCTATTATGAATGTCTGATATATTTTGCACTTAAGCATGAATTTCATTTAATTAAATGTTTCATAAAACAGAATAATAGTTTTCCATTTTATGCATTACACGGTTAACTATTTTCTGTATATTCTAAGAACATTTCCATTGAAAAGATTATCATATTGTCTGTTAGGCGTGAGCAATCATCTGATAACAGAATGTTATCCCCAAAGCAAAGAAATAATTAAATATTTGTCATTATGCAAATTGCTTCTTTTTTAAATAATATTTTCTTTTTCAGAAAAATGTAAGAATATCATATGCAATTTTACGTATACTCCTATGAAACCAAAAAGAATTTTACATTAAAATTTCTCTTATTGTTACGGACAGAATCGATGTCTACCGACTGCGGTACCAGGCGTAGGTTTTTTCCCACAAAGGTGGTTTTCCCTACGCCATTGCACACCCGAATGGGGGTACCTCTCAAAACGAAGCAGGCCTGTTAGGTAATTATGTAAAGGCCCTTCGAAATGGTGACGATCTCGATAAAATTATTTGTAATTCGAATAGTATAATATCGGTGTATAATATGACGTTGTAGTCTATTTAAATGTTCGAGAGTTTGAAAAATCGAACTAAGAGGGGAAAAAGTGACGATCGGTTGACAGAGAACGTTTCGGAACGCCGGAGGGTTAGGAAGTCCGCGTCGCGATCGGATCGTCACCGATTGATCGCAATAAATTTTGAATATTTTCGTGTGGCCGATCCAACCGGGTGTTTTATTTAAAGCCCTTCCATCAGTCGTTTACACTTATAATGTATAGTTACTTTTAATATTTAATAAGTAATGCCTGAATCATTATACTAATATAATACCATCTCTAAAAAATGATACATGTCGAACTGTCATTGTAATGATAAATGAGCATTTGACATGAAATAAGAATTGCAGGTATTTTTAATAATCCGTTGATCAAAAACTCCAAAAAATGTAATAGTGATATTTCATAGTATATATATATATATATATATATATATATATATATATATATATATATATATACTATGAAATATCACTATTATAATATATATATATATATATATATATATATATATATATATATATATATATATATATATACTTCTAAATACTTTAATATTCATAAATAATTTAAGAATTATTATCGATACGTACGCATACATTTATTATATTACATCAACTTACAATATTAATTCTTATTTTCCGGGAATAAGACAACTTTCAATACGTTATTTTTCAATCTCCAATCATCTCAACAATTTAATTCTTTTATGCCCGGGCATTTATACCACACAACTGCTAAAAAAAAATAAAACTTCAATCTTATCAATCTTACGTTGGTATATGGTATACAATGATCATTAAACGAAAATATAGGATCAATCATTTAGCACAAAGTCTTTTTCCATTCATAATGTTTCGATTGTTAAATGTAGAATTAAATTATTTTACCCAATTATACTAACAAATTCTTAAAATCGTCAACGTCAGAATGTGAATTAATGTCGACGTTTCAATAAACGGATCAATGTTCCAGTCATAACGAAAAGCTGCAATTATTACGCATTTTAAACATTGAATAAATTGACACCATGCATACTACGGCATATGGGTTTTAACAGATTTTTAATTATTTGAAATACTGATTACCTCTTGTCAACGACAAATGAGAATTTGCGCTTTTATTGGTCGATGACTAACAAAAGAAAAATAACAAGTTAACAGATTCATAATTACGTGGGGTATTTTAAAGTACGTGCCCATCATACTAAGCAGAAACTCATTATATTCGGTGTCAGATTTCCAGTATTCGCTAAAAGCATATAGAACTTAATTTTTTATAAGTTTCCAAAATAATTTGAAAATATGGATAAATATTGAATAATTATATTAAATTCAAGATATTACTAATCAAGTACACTCATTTCTATATATATGATAGATTTGATTTTAGCAACGTTTTCGATTTTTAAATGCATTAGTCACAACAGAAAGAAAAAGAATAGGAATTACGTACTACAATTAGCAATTGCTGTTTTAATTAATGTTTTGTGACATATGTTTACCTTTATCTTGAGTGTAGTTCTGAAATTCTACATTATGCGTTTATAAAAACACTTCTTCGAAACTAAAAATCAGAATTCAGAAAAATTTTAAACAATTTCTTTGAAAATTGTTGACATCCTTTAAACTACTATTCACTAATCTTAGGCATTCGTATTATTTTATAATCCATGTTCACTATTCAAATGCAGTCTTTTATTTTATACACAAATCTGAATGAAAGGCATCTTTAAAAAATGTTAGGAATGCAACAATACATTATTTAATCTGACAGTTTTGCGGGGAGACATATACAGGTTATGTGATCATAAAATCCTCTTTGAAACTGATGAGCTCAAGGGACTTAAAAATGTCCATCAATCAAACTTCTTCTTTAGCACTTTTAAAAATTCGACTGCAGTATCTTTTTGCCTTTTGACATGAAGCTCTTGAGTTCAGTATTCGGTATAATGAAACCGATTTCTGACCGCGAGACGGGTTATGTCCGAACTTGTCAAACATTATCCTCTCCTTTTAGTTCGCGGCGGGTGGGAATTCGTAGATAAACTAGTCGCAACTACATTTCACCAACCTACATTTCCACAAACCCGCAAACCCGCCCACAACTCCCGAGAGATGATCTGGAAAAGTTGTCTATTGTAATCGTGCAGTGAAACTCCCGTATAGTTCAGCAAAGTAACGTCCTTCGTCCTAAACTTTCTGCTGACGCCAGGCACGCGCCTCATGCTGTGAGATAACGTCTAGAGATGATGCTGACAGTGAAACCCGGCAGGTTAAATTTTCGTGTCTGACTCTGACGAATACCGTACCGAGAGTATATGACAAGGACTTAGTCGCGACCACCACGCCTCCGCTCATCGGATTAGTATGCGCAGGTGTTTCGTCTGGATGGCCAAAAAAAATAACGTTGATGACTGAAGAACCGAGATTTTAATCACTGCCATGTCAATATTTCTAAAAACTTCGGTTACCTGGTATTTTCCTTGTTTGCTGACAAACTTGTCGAATTAAGCGTAGATGATGAATCTGGAGCGATATCTGATCCAATACTATACTCGTTAAAAAACAATACATTATTTTCAAAAACTTTTTTGAATATTATGTCTGAAGGAGTAGATAATTGTTGGCTTATTAATATCATATATATTTGTTTAAGAACTCGCCTGTTGAAATAAGAAAAAAATTAGGAGATAAATAATTTCCACCATTTTTTGCTGAATACGTTAGTTACTAGTCTATAGTAGTCTAGTAAATTTAAACATTGCATTTAATTTATGTAGAAAAATTCGAGTTTAATGTACAAATACAATAGTTTCGTATAAATTAGTGTACAATCGATGAATATTACAGGATGCAATTTTCGCGAACCTCTTTTCCTTCATCCATTAATATTTTCTAATCAACAACACGCAAATAATAAAATTAAGAAAACCGCCTTTAAGTTTATTGTTAAATTTCTCGACAAAATACTGTTCAAACTTATTGTTAATAGATTTCATTTATATCAGTTTCTATTACTAAACATATATACATAACTGGCCGTTAATTATCATACATCACGTTCAAATGCTCCTACATCAGGTTCAGACCAATATTGATTATACTCATAGATTTCGTCCATATGGTTTTTTATATGATTCGATAATCTCTCATAACAATTATAGAATACTTACAAATAACAAAAAAATTTTGCCGTCAATTGAACGTGGTTTTAGCAATAATTTTTTAAAAGCACATAAGATATTTAATCTTGCAAAAATGCTGTTTTATTTTAAATTTGTTATTACCTTTAAGGAGAAAATATATCTTTAAAAAACTCAGCAAATGGTGCAGTGTCGAGTAACTTGAAAAATTCTTTGTTGCAAGTTGTAAAATGTTGGCATTTCGTGCATATTACATACAGTAGATTGAGCACGACTGAGCGAGTACCTCCAATGCATACTGTAAAGCGTTATGTGATATCCGATATTTTTTCAATAATAAAACGACTTTCTTCATGTTATCAAAAATTATTCTCGTACTTAAATTGGAATCTCCGAAATTTTACTGCATGAAAGTCCATTATAACTGTATAAAAACGTAAATTTAACCACTTTGACTAACATATGCCTCTAAATGGGCAGTGTTGTGCAATACCAAATCTTAATTTTCCAATAAAGAAGTTTAGAGAACACTGTTAACATAAAATATATTTACGGGGTGTATCCAGTTTCTAATTTTGTAAAACGTAATTCAGCTTGTTTTTCCTGGTTATGTTGGGTATCCGACCGGTCAGATTTAAGATACCGACAGGATTGTGATCGGAACCTGACCAGGTTATCCTAGTTATATGCAGAATTCAAGATGGTCGGACATGAATTTTGGCCAGAACTCTGCTTCTATTCGAACCAAATCTAATTAATTCTTTAATTCGCATGAATCAAAGTGGATCCCAGCTGGGTATTTGTTTCTATTCGGCCCAAGTCCGACCAATTCTACCTGGGATATTTGTTGAGTGGTCAAGAAATAATTATTTTATTTAATAAGCAAGACATTTTCCAAGACTTTAAAAAAGCCAGGTGCCCCGAGTAACAAAGTTGGATAAAGAGTTTATTACATTTTTTTATTGATATATAAAGTGAATACAATTTGATCAAAATAATTAATTAAGTGAATGCACAAAATTTGATTTTGAAAAATTAGGCACCCATTTTCGTGTAGAAAATCAATTTTTGCTCTCAATGCCAACCAGTAGATGACAATATCTATTCGAACCATTTTGGTTGATCACAGTTAGAGTCATGTAACTAAACGAATGTTTATTTGAATCGGATCTATTACAAACAAGAGGTTACGGACTAGTTAGAGAGCAGTAATTAAACTATTCAGCTGAATTAATAAAGAGTACAATCTTCTCTTTCATTTAACAAATATAACCATAGAATTTCCACCGTACACTCTGCAAATTTAAATCGGTGAAAATCACCTCAGATCAGTGCATATCTGCTGATTAGCAGCTGATATACAATGCAGCTGACTGCACTGAGAAAAAAAAATCCATAGTTAAATTAACTATATCACATAGTTGAAAAAATATATTTAAAACTACTTTGAAAAAGAGTTAAATGTACCACTTTCATAGTCGATTTTACTATATTTTTGTTACACCTACTATCTCCTCATAGTTAAAAAAATCAAATATGTAGAATGATTTAAATAAATATGACAAATATAGTTAAAATAACTATAATCTAATGGAGTCCTCATTTCACGCTGTCTCGTAGTAAATCTTTATATTTACTATTATTCATAGTCAAAGTTTGTATTTAGTATAAATCCATAGTAAAGACTGCTGCACCCAGTGTGTTTTGATGCCGCCAGGTGGCGACCCGTCGTTTGCACCTTTTTTTCTTCGAGCCCGTGGCTCCCGTAATTGAAGTTGATTTTCATTTGGTCATAAGACGGACCGTCGGGCGTTAACATATGATAATACGTAATGCATGTCGTATGCGCACGTGTTTCTATAGACTAATTACACGACATTGAAATTTGTGTGTACAATCACTACAATGGCATTGCGTAATACATTTTTTAACAGACTAGAGAGTGACATTCACAATTTAGTATTGATTTTTTGTTTTGCTCTTTATTTCTTATCATATACAAAGAACGAAGGGAGAAAAGTGGACTTTTCATATGCTATAATATATATAGTTTACAAATATTTTTAAAAAGTAAATATTGACTTCTTTCCATATTTTTTATGACAATTTCTTATACAATTTCTCTCAGTGGAGGTAGTAATTTTCTGAAATGACTGTTTCAAAATAGTTGAGTCTATTTGTCTATTATGATGAGTCGCATTTCGAATCATGAAACAATAGTTAAACTTTACTATTTCAGAATAGTTACTTTTACCCTTAAAGCGACACCCTATATAAAAATAACACAAAGTGCCATGTGGGGTCGTGGGAGACCCCAACTCGAAGATAATATCGTCCTGCGTGGACAGTTTTCGTTATTTCGTCTTAACAAAATTACTGGATACTCTCCAAGTATCACTTTACCGCGTAGATAAGTTATCTTGATAAAACAATTATTGGTGCTCGTTATAAAAAATGAAATACAAAAGTGACGTTTTTCACACAAAAAATTGTAACTCAGCCAATTTTCAATGTTTTGTCCTACAAACTTAACTTGTGCCTCTTGAAATGTAGCTCTTTAAGATAAAAAATGCTGTAAAACTGCAGCTTTAGAAGGGAAAAAAATGTAATATTTATGTGTGGGGTCTCCCAGTACCCCCAGGGCGCTTTAAGGGTTAACTAAGTCCTTATTACACACTATGAATCATAGTAAAAAATGGTCATTTCAACTACTTTTTTACTGAGTGTGGATCAGCAATAGTTTAAAGGCTTATAATCAGTCTATAGACACTTATTCGGCATTACAATCATAATGCACGCTAAAAATATTTCAAATTTAACGGAGCATCTAAATGCATATACTTCATGTAAAAATGTAAGCAGGCTTAAGTCGTCCTTACAGAATTATGTAGTTTAACATATTGTAATGTACCCACACGTTTCAAAATATAATGAGAAAATAATATGTTATACAGTAGACGCTCGATATAAGAACTACGTCCGTTCCGAGCTTCCCCGTCAATCACCGATATAAGAACCATTGGAGGGGAATTGATGCTTCCCCTTCTCTTGTATGTATAGGTGGACTCGACGGAATGCGCGGAACGGTTCATACCAGCAAAAAGTGTATGGAGGGGATACATCTCGAATGTTCATAGGCACTGTAATGATCAAAAAAGTGTTCTTATACCGATCGGTTCTTATAGCGATAGTTCTTATATCGAGCGTCTACTGTATATGGTACAAAATTGTATTCTTCGTGTTAAATTTGCTATACAGGACAAGGTATTTTGTAAACTAATTAATATGAAAAGCATTGCACCGAGAAACATGATATATTCATTTTTTCAGAAGAATTGCATTGGCAGGTGTAACTTAAATAACAAAAAAATCTGATTTTCCGGCTGAAAAAAACCGACGATAATTCAGTTGATTGACTGAAAATAATTCATCGTATCAAACATGAAATATGTATCAATCATTTCAAAAATTGGAAACGTGTCCGAGCTTCTTACTTCTTGTAGAAATAAAGATATCTTCCAGTTCAATTTCTGTCATCGATAGGTTATTATATTTGACAAATGAATTCAGTACTGCAGACTTAAAAAGTACCATTGCAAACAATTATATAAAAATGTCCATAATTACTTAAACTTAAAAAGTACAGCCAAAGCATATTGCATAATAACTGCAATTAAACTAATATTTAGCAATAAGCCACTTTCGTTATTACCGTCATCAATAATTGTAGGGTTTAGTTATGACTTTAAGTAAACTGATTAAAAAATGCACGCATTTATTTTAACCAAACGCTGCTGGTTTTATCGACTTCTCGTGCTCATTCATCGAAGTCGATAAAAACAATCAGACGAGAGGCACACGTGCGGAGGATGGAAGGTTTGAGCGCGCGCGCCTTCGTAATTACCGATAATCGTTGCTTCAGCGTATAGCATTCGAGATATATATGTATGTCGGAAATCCACGGAACCGTTTCGAAGCCTCCGGCAATTCCCGACTTCCTCTGAGAATAGGCATACCATCCGATGACGAAGAAATGGATGATCATCCATCTCAAATAATTATTCTAAGGTTGAATGAGATCACGCTTGTCATAGCGGCTTCGTGTATAATATTGGTTTGCATCTGTAAAAAAATAATTAAAACTGCAGTAAGTATACAAAAATTTACTTAGGAAAATCATTATATATTTTATTATTATTGGGAGTAATCGAAATTCAAACATCTTTTCAGACTGCCCAAGTGCTATCAGAGCTGAATTTGACCATGATTGCATGCCTTATTATCTACGCTTGATTATTGGCTGATTAGGCCCTGATCAAGATTCAGTAAAATATACCTTATAAGGAGTTAGTTTGCTATAAATGTGCCGACTACCAAATAACTATCTATTCACTGTTCTTGCCTAGTAATAGTTCATAACATATAAAAAAAAAGAAATGTTGTACTTAAATATTAGTGATTGCATGTTTGAAATCTAAGCATGATTAATACATATTTCTATGTTCTGGATGAATAAAGCGTAAATCACATTGAATAAATCATTTTCACATTCTTGTTTATTACAAATCCTTCAAGAGAGACTAATCTCCTCAAGAAATTATCATTTCAGTAAATATTTATATTTACATACATGTATTCAAATAATGCCTACATAAATGGAGTAAAAAAATACAGAGAATAGTTAATTCGACATGGAATATCTTTTTTGAAATATTTCAGATAGAAATCGAGACAACAAGTGCTGACCATGATCTGCATTTAAGAAATTTCGTCCCAACTGTGTGTTGGTCAACAACTTTGAACAATTGTTATTTATTTTCACCCACTATCGATTTATCGTATTTCGAAAAACAAAAAAACAATTTCTACGCAGAGAGAAATGTCTAGGTTTTCTATCAATATTTGGCATCCTGCCTTTGTTTCGAAACTGTCTTATAATCCCCTAAAAGCATGGATCACGAATAAAAAGCACAAAAACTCACTGCTAGAGGCAGCGACAAAAATTAATCACGTAAACTAATAATGCAAAACCTCCAAATTTTTATCCATGCAACTACTGAACGAAATTTGGGCGGTTGAAGTCTAACGTAGAGGGTTATACAATTTGGATATTTTACTATTTTCATGTAATCGTTGTAAATCTGCACTGAAAGAGGTGACTTTGCAACTAAATCGAGATTTGACTCATAATGTTATTTGCATGTGATTACTTTTCTTTATTTTATGCATAAGTGTATGTGTGTGTGTGTCAGATTTTGAATGATATGTTTGAAATACTCTTACGAAACAATATCACATTAAGTTATGGTCTACTTATACAGCAAACCACTTTTGTAGGGTGAAAATTCTAATTCCTGGAGATAGTCTTATAAGTTATTACTACGCTCAAATGGTACATTTCCTCGAAATTAAAGAAGCCATCTTAATAACAAATAACTCGTGTTTTTCATCACGTCAGGATTTTAAGATGTCTGATCAAAATATTCAAAAATATACTTTTAAGCAATTTAAGGTTAGAGTATGTAAAAAATCTGAAACGATGAGTTAACTTGGGCAACTAATTCATTTTCAGCAACCAAAAATCTATAAGATCCAGTACCTGTGATTCAAGTTATCTCCCATAAAAAAATGCTGCAGTCCTGTGTAATTAATCACTGAAGGTACTTCTAAAAAAAATAACACAAGACCGCAATTTTTTTTTACACAACTTGAATCAGAAGTGGAGGATCTTATAGATTTTTGGCTGCAGAAAACGAATTCTTTGTCCTAGTTAACTCATCATTTCAAATTTTTCACATACCCTAACCTTAAATTGCCAAAAAGTATATTTTTGAATATTTTTCGGATCAGATATCGTATAAGCCTTACGTGATAGGCCAAATCGAATAACGGATTCGTTTTCAGTGGCAAAAAATTTATAACATTCACTATTTCTGATTCAAGTGATCTTGAAGTAAATTTTTGTTGTGGTCCTGTGTTATCAAAAAGTTTATAATTTATTGATAATGTTTTAAATTTTTAGTAAAAAATGAAAATAAATATTGAAAATGTAGGATATTCATAATAATTAATCACTTTATGCCGATTGATACTTACAAAAATTCTCCTGAGAAAAGAATGGAGTTTTAGATTTATTGCTGCGTCATTATCTGTTCCATTAATAACCTTAAAATATCACTTAGTATATTCTGTAACATGGTATGTAACTGCCATGAAAACTCAGTTGTATAAAATAGAATGGGCTAAACGCATATAAATGTCCAAAATAGCAACACGTTGTGATTATGTTAGGACTATAACAGTTATGATTCCATAGGGCATGTAATTTCTAGACATTTTTCTACTTGGCGTTTGCAAAGACGTGGATGGGATGGTTTCGTCTTGCAGCAGGTGATTCGAACCTGCAAAACAGTGTATTAGTAGATATATCCTGACGTTTCTGCTCTTTCCAAAATGAGCAAAAAGTGTTGAGCCTAGATGCCTAGAATCGAGTTGGCGTTTGCAGCGACGCCTCTTTCGAATGACCAGACCATTTTCGGCAGGTGGAAAGGAAATATCGTAAACCACGAAAGGAAAGAAATAAACAACTTTGACGCCTGTTCACATTATACACCGTTCGCGGTGGAACGAAGTGCCATAATAGAGAGCGATCTTTGATTACCTTTCGGCTAGTTGTTATGCATGCAATTTCGCTTCCGATTCGATCCTTTACCGGAAATTGATATACCGTGAGATAGTCTTATATTCTCAGACCAGCGTGTAAACATTGACCTTTTATTGAGTTGTGCTAATGCAATTTTCGGACTCATCGCGTTTTAAGTGAACGAAATCGTAACGGTCCCGCTCGAAATTAAGGGTTGCGGTCAGTGCAAACCCTTCGCACACTAACCCAATAACTTGTTTTAACCGATGAAATGGAACACCGAATGAGGTCATTTTAATGGCATCGAATTCAATTTCGAGATAATTCATTTCACTATTTCATAATTCAATTCGCCGATTGCAACTTCCAAAATCTTATAAACGAAACATTTTACGGGATTCGATACCCAGTGGACTATTTTTGTTGCCTAGTAGCTTTTCAAGGGTACCTTTCATTTTGCAAAATTGATAGTCGTGTGACCATATTAGAAGTACAACGTGTTCTTTTTCCCTTCTCAACCGTATACTTTATTAAAAAATAGTAGAAGAGTTCCTATTTCGACGATTGACTTTCGCGAAGAGACTCATCGGTTGCACGAAATTCGTTTCTACGATTTCGCAAAACCGAATGGGCTTTGACCAACATTAGATCGGCGCAGGTGTCTCATTAGATGTTTGAAATTCGGAGCTAGCGTCTAGACTTCTCGTGGGACTCGCATCGCGTGCCGTTTCTCTTGGTCATTCTTCACTTCCCATTCCCCTTTCCTATTCTAGCATCTCGCTTCCTACTCTTTTTTGCGTCTTTTCTATTTAAATATCAATTTCGCAATTTTAATTCGATCGTGAAATAGGCTTTAAACTTTCTTTAGCTCCCTTCGAATCACTTTTTTGTTTATAATTGTCGGGTGTAAGTGATTAATTATTTTCTAAACAGAGTTTGAAAAATTATCTCCATGGAAAAAAATATTTGACGTCATCGAGCATGATTAATAATGATAACGGACTTTAAGATAGATTTCTGGTAAAATTTAACAATAATTTACAAAAAAAATGTCTGACTAATGAGGTGTTGAATGTTATCCCAAATATTAATGTGAATTGGACGTATAGATCAAACACGCATTAAAAATTATATTACGTCTGAATTTATTCTTTGAACCTTTATTCTTTTAATATTTTTAATGAAATTTTCAAACATTCGGATTTTCAACACAAACTTATAAACACGTATATATATTTATAGAGATATACAGGTTTTGGAGACCATTGGACATATTCGGCTGGGTTAGGATATACAGAGAAGTTTATTTGAACATATGGCTCGGAGCATACAGAATACAGTAGTGATCCCCTTAAGTTATACACTTGAGTCTGGCAATATGGCGTCTGCTCCTCTTAAGTTATATTCCCCCTCACCTCCAACCACTCGCATTTCCGCTAGACAAACACATGCATGTATGTGTACGTACATACAGATGCACACATGCATACATTTAATTACGAATTGTTAAATCAGTTGAACATTAAAGATCGCAAATTGTACGTTGAGGGAAGTGAAAAAGTGATTTCAGACAAAAAATGTAATGTAATGGAAAGCAGGGCGGGTGTGGTGGGGAAACGCGGGAGGAGAAGAATATAACTTAGAGGAACGAAAAAATATAACTTAGGGGGAGCATTTAACATAAAGGAAGATAACTTAAGTAGAGCACTACTGTATTTGATTTAACGAATTAGCTAACAAAGACGATTATTTTTACAATTATGTCACAATTGGACTTGTCCATATAAAAGTCTAAACACAAAATAACATAGAGGGGGAAAGCGTGACATTATCACCAACTAACTTCCGTGAACCACCTTTTCTATTATAGTAGAAATCATCTGATGTCGCAAAACCATCATCCGCTCTAGTCCCGACTAGTTGGAAGCAGAACATACTTGCGATAATGTAACGACTAATTTCAAAGTGCGCATATCATGCGTGAGAAGAGTACACGGAGTAAAGAGAAATGGATATTATACAAAATATAAACGAAAATGTACTAAAAGTTTGGTAATTTTCGGAAATTGCTGATTTTTAAAGACATATTACAGTAAAGTCAGCATAAAGTATAATTCTATATGGTAATATTTACGTTACATCAGAAAGTAAAGGGTTTGGAAATTTTACCCAACTGGAAAAGTAAATAAATCCTAACAAATTGGAAATATACAATAAAATGTGTTCTCTCCATCTTCTGAGAAATCACTTGGACGTGAACGATTCATTTATATTTTTGCATTCATTTTATTTTTGAATTTAGGTTTAAAATTACCAATCGTTCGAGTAAATTATACAGTTATGCAAAGTCTTATTTGCTGAATATCTGGAAAAAATTACCAAACGTCCGAGAAAATCTTACAATTATGAAGGTATTATTAACTATGCTTTTGGAGAAAATTTCCTATGGGGTAGAGTAATATATACGTATTATTCGACAAATAATCTACATTTTCATTGGCAAAAAGTGCCAAATACTTATGTGCCCCATTTTTAGTCCGTCGTTGAGTAAAAAGTCCCGCATTATAAGTCAATATTCCATTTTTCTTCTCTCCGTCACTGCTACATGCATATATGTAGTACATCAGGCATTGGAAGTGCAAATTACCAGACTCTTCTGAATATTTCAAACATTGTTTCGTATTTCTTCATTCTTACATACTTAAATGGCTTATTTACGAACTGATTGCCTGACATTCTATTGATTGTTTATTGCTGCTAATTAAAGATTGACCGAACAAGTTTGTGCAGGAAACTTGTTTCCGCTCAAAAGCTTAATTACTTAGGAGGTGACCAAATGGGTTACCTTGAACATTTCGTAGGAACAAGGTTCGCGGAAATATTCAGCGACTAATAGCGAATGCCCGCGGGTACGTTTCTAGTTTGCCCTCTAGCACCGCCGCGGTTTTTGACGTTTTTTAAATATTTCCACTTGCGCTGCGTATATGCGAGACTCGCACCTGCCACCCGAGTTAGCAATTGGTCGGCAGGTCTGCTCGGTCAAGGACTAGAAATAGTCGCAATTTTTTGCGCAGCGATGGCCAATTCGTTTCGGCGAGCCCACGTGTCACCTGCGTCTCGCCGATTCTAGCTTACGTCTCCAAAAGCAGCCAATTTCACGAAATCTGAATGCCATTAAGACGATGCTCTTTTATGGGTAATTTAATATCCGATAATCGGTTTCTGAATTAAAATTCTAGACGAGATTAATGCTAATGCGAAAAGAGAATTCAGGTTTCACTTTGAAGTCGAAAAAAATACGGCAAACCATTTCTCCTGCTTTCGCACGAGTGTATTGGCACCCGATGTCTCAACATGATTATTGAATCAGTAATGGTGAAATTAATATAAGTATACTATATTCGGGAGTGAACGTAAATCAGTCAGATATTAGTATGCGTATGTAAATAACATAACCTGAGACAAAAATTTCGGCGCTACTTATCGACCGTAACTTTGCTAATAAAATGGGTTGAAAGATAACACTTAAATGAATCCTCTTTCGATAATTCTAAGGCTTTTAGTCCTTGGTTTAAAAATTTACATTTAATTTTAATTTCTAGTCTACTGATTGTATGAGGCTAATAAAGTGACTGTTATTTCAATAATCATTTTACAACTTGTCATGTTACTAATTTCACATAAATAAATAAATAAATAAATAATTAAATAAATATGTATATATGTTCATTTGCTATTAACAATTTTCTAACGCTTTTTCTCGAATTAAGGCAATTTTGAATTTACAACTGAAGTTAATGTGAACTTTTTATATGCACACAACATTCTGTGATGAAGTCACCACCAAAATTACAAAACTATGTTGAAATGAAATACAAAATTACGCATCAACAACTATATTTGATGCTTTTTTTTCCATGCAGATTGTATGTTGTAACAACTGATCAATTTTCATTAAAATAAATAACAATAGTACTATAATAAAAATATCAAAATGGGCATATTGCTTTGAAGTTACATTTAATGTTTTCTTCTAAATCCGTGTGATTCTAACGTTTTATCGGATATTTAAAGTTGCAAAGGTTTAGTTTTTTTATATAATACATATAAAATGGATATTTGTGATATTTTCTTCGACTTAAGAAAGAAAAGTTTTTCCTGCCCAGGTAAAAAAATAGACTCCTCCATTAGTATACGACGGTGATCAAAGGCAATCGAAAATACTGCTCTGATCGTGAATGTAAAGTGAGAATAAATAAATATTTTCCTAATAGTATGCAGGAAATCCGCCTTTCCCGCACCGTTTTCAGTGCGGGAAATGCTTGTTCCCTCATAAGTGTGCGGTAAATTTTAATTTTCTGTAATCTAATAAAAATTCCCTCATAATATGCGGAAAATCAAAATTTCCCGCACACGTATGCGGGAATAAGCGTTTTCCGCACTGAAAACGGTGAGGGAAAGGCGGATTTCCCGCATACTATTAGGAAAAATATCGTTCATTACACGTGCGGGAAATGCGATTTCCCGCACTTGTAATGAAATCCGCCTTTCCCTCACCGATTTAGTGGAAGAAACGCTTATTATTAAATTAAACGTCTACGTGAAATTTTAATTTTCCCCATACTATTCGGGAATTTTTATTACATTACAGAAAATTAAAATTTCCCACATTTTAAGATATTGTAGCTAATATTTTTGTCGGTTTTTATAAATTGCCTCTTTATTACCTTCAAAGTAATAGGGAACTGCGATTTGGGTACTGTGTTCAAATTTTCACTACCCAAACTCTAAATAAATAAGATGTATATAACTTTAATCGAATAGAAAAGAAAATATAATGTAAATTATAAATATATACCCTTTAATATATTATATTGCTGAAATTATGCAAACTACAATTAAAATATTTTTATGTAAATTTAAAAAACTACTAGAAAAACTTTCTAGGCAATTCAATCGACATTGCTGTCTCATGTATTCACAGCGGCGTCCTTTCTCAGAGTTGCAGTGCCAAGCGAAAAAAGTTAAAGCTCATTTAAACGGAGTAACATTTCAACCTGTCGATCATTTGCCAGGTTGAATTAACGCTATATAAAAGCAGCCACAAATAAGGTAAGTTCCAAATAGAAATCTTTTTAAAGGCACCTGCTCATTCTTTCAAGAATTAAAATATTTTGAATAACCGTACCTTGTAGAATTAAAAAATTTCCGAGGATATATACACATTTTATTTTTTATGAGAACTCAATAGCATGCAAAACATACTTTCAATTTCATTGGGCCAAAAACCTTAAAAAAAATATTTATTTATTCAAATTAGCAAATATAAGTGTTATATATGACAAAAAATGTATAAAGTTAGAGATTTTTCTCTACAGAATTCATCGTTTAATGTAAATTTTTTTAATTCAACCGGACATGAACTTTAATATACATCGAAGCTCAAGAAAAATCGGCCTTTTTTCAAATTGTTATAAAAAAAATATGAAACTATTAATAAGTCAATTAATAATCTAAAAAAAATTCATAAATATCATCAATATTTATTTGCAGAATACGATGAAAGTAACTACAATTTGGTACGACTTTTTTTTTTAATTGTATATTGTTCCTTAGAATATTTTGATAGCGCAAATCTAAAACCAACTTCTAAAATTAATACTATCAGAAAGAAATATTTAGTATCAGAATTGACGTGTTTTCAAAAAGGTTTAAAATGATAAATTATATTTGTAGTCAACAATTAAAAACGAAAAATATATGTTTAATTATTATCATGTTAAAAATCATTAAAGGCCTTAATGTATACCATTTGTAGATGTATTATAGAGACAAATATAGAAATCCTTAAGACAAAAGAAGGAAATAAGAAAATAATAAAGTTATGATACTTACACAGTGCATGAAATTTGTTTTATTAACATTCAAACTTTGTACGATAAAATATGCAAATATCGTGTAATTATTAAAACTTTACATTTCGCAACATTTCAACTGAAATATACTTTGCTAAAGATTTTTATCCTGCGTAATAAACACTAAAGACAAACCTCGTAATTGGCATTTTTACGTTCTTCGGAGAATTTCAAACTGAAGGAACAGAGCGAGGCATAGGTTGTTATTTTTTTAAAACCACAAGACCACCGAAGATCAGTAATTGCTGAGGTTTTTTTCTGAGACACGTTGAGGGATCAAATGAATTTTAATTGTACTTCCAGCGGATCCAACTCAAATCGCCGTACCGCCAAGAGAACCCCCTAAATTTGGGTGGAATTTCACTACTTTCGAATACGTACCGAAATTCGGACAAGAAACACCTTTGTTAAAATTCCATTCAATCCCGACAGCTTAAACTTACTATTTGATGAGAAATTAAAGCAACATGCTGACGTATGAGTAACAAATTAACTTGTTAGTCACAAATGTTCGCAGCAAATCGTTCAAGGAAGCCTTTAATCAACAATCTTAAAATAATTGCGTGTATCTAAAACCTGCTTCGAAGAACGTCCGTCTCTAACATTGTTTAACCTACAAATGTAGGAATGTCTAGAATAGTTTCTAAGTGACTTTCTATAAAATCGGATATCCGTTTTTTAACTTAGTGAAATAATTTACCGATTAACACGGTAAGTTATAGGTTATGTTCAAATGTTCCATTTATATTCGGACGTGAAACCTTCATATTTATTATACATTTGCATATATTTGCATACTTCGTTTGCATAATATTTTAGCCTAATGTACGTGCATCATTTGCACCATTTTACAAAAAAAATGCAGAAATATCTACGGACATTTTATACTCATTATCTCTATCTTGACGCTGACGTGCCAATTATTCACTTTTTAGGGCGTGACGCAAAAATAAGAAATTAACTACGGTAGACGGGCTATCGAAATGAAACATATATCTTTTCTGTTCGGAACTGTAGTAGGGAATTGACACCCGCTGGGAGAGGCTTGAAATGCCGGCTATGGCTCCCGCGGTGTCTACCAGACGTACAGAAACAATTTCCTCGTCACGTGGAAATAGTTCCTTGCGCACCAGGAGTCGAGGAATGAACACGAGCCACGCGCCCTCCTCGCAATCCCCATGTGCTTTACCTCTCGTATTTTGGGTAGACACCCGCCGCGAAAATTCCCTACACATGCTAAAACATGAAAAACTGCATGTGGGTTGTCCGATGTATTTTTAATACACGCCCATGCATTTTCTTATCTGTATTTGCTTTGACTTCGCATTTTTTAAACGTACCCCAAAGTGATAATTTAACTTCTTTTATAAAGAAAAGAAAACAAATTCATTTTATTTCAATGTTATATACAAATTAATTTTTGAAAATTTTTAAGTTTAAAGTTATGGGGAAAAAATACTTTGCTGGCGTTGAACCACTGGAAAATAAGTAATTCTTTTCTCATTTTTTAAAATTAATTAATTTCGAGAAGTAAGCACACATGCTTCCAGGTTGTTGATTTGTAGATTACTCAAATTATAAAAGAATGCATTAAATGTGTCGTAACTGTTGCGAATTTAATAACCTTCGATTTGGCCAAGAAATATTCTAGACAACAGCTTATTTACCTAAAATAGAAGTCATGTTATAGTAAGTGGAGGCAAAAATAGAAGTCATTTTCCGGTTGAAATCGGTAATGCACGGTATTTGTCCCAATAGGTCCTAGTCCTAAAATGGACATAACAAACCTATACTTAAAATATAAAATAGAAAAACATTTTAATTTATTTTGAAAACTTTAACAGTACTCTTTCAAATGTTAATTAATGTATTACGTTTCAATATGTACATTTATATCGGCATAAATTATTTATTCATAAATTCTGTTAAAATGAATATGAGTATAGGAAGTAATAAATCAGTTGGTTAATATAATAATTTTTTAGTATAATAGGATTCATTCAATTGGATTTAATCACACAGTGTTTGAATGTATGATTCAATATTTATATTGTTTTTTATTACACATGTGTTGCCCATTATCGATTCTGAAAATCAATACTAGATGTACGTAGTACTAATAATTGATTCATTTTTTTTTAATCCAAGATCTAAAAAATTTGTAGAGGGTTTTCATATACAAATTGAAGGATCCTTCCATAATTACATGTCAGAACATTGTTTGTATAGATATATATCGATTACCCATTAACGCCCAAAGGACATTTTTTTTCTTGCTTCAATTTTAATCGAGTATTTCGTATCAAAATCGAAGTTAAAAAAAATTGGAAGGTGTTTTCGAGGTCGATTTTCAAGATTATGAGGTCAAAATTGAGTTTCAGCCGTCAGGAATTCCAATATAGCACCAAATTTGAAAAAATATGGTCAAAATATTGGGGAATTCTTATTCGTATCAATTTATTTCGAGCCATAGAATACTGGGATTCTATTGAAAATACGGACAGAGATGAATAAAATACTTCAATTTTAAAAAAAAAATTTACTTTTATACCCCACATCATTCATTCTAACGACCTCAAAATGGCCTCAACAATGACAATTTTTCTGAAAATTGCTGGACGCTCTAACTAAAAAACTACGAGCTTTATTACAACAAGTCTAAGAATCAACAGTTCTTCATCGATAAATATCACGGAATTTAAAAAAATTTTTTTGAAGAATTTTTTTTTCAAAATTTTTTCAAATTTGTAATTTATTTTTGAAAATTTTGGAGAAAAAGTTAGTGTTTTTTCTTATGAATTCAAAGAGTTTTTTGTTCTTTGCATTTTTTCCTACATTTTTTTTTTAATTGAATTTTAAATATTATAGCTTAGAATTTTTTTCCTGGAAAATTATCAACTTTTTGAAAAAAAAAATGCAAACAACAAAAAACTTTTAGAATTCATGAGAGAATACCCTAACTTTCTTCAAAATTTTTCGAAAATAAATTACTGTGTTGAAAAATTTTTTCAAAATTATCTAAAAAAAACTCGTAACGTTTCTCGATGAATTGTGAGAAATTTTCATTCTCACTATTTATTTAAAAAATTCGTAGTTTTTGAGTTAGAGCATCCAGGAATTTTCAAAAAAATGTCCATTGTTGACATTATTTTAAGGTCAATAGAATGATGTGGGGTATAAAAGTAAAAATGTTTTCTTAAAATTCAAGCATTCACCCGTGTTCATTGTTTCAATTGAATCCCAATATATTCTAATAACTGGAAAAAAATTGATAAGAATAAAAATTCTCTAATATTTTGATCATTTGTTTTCAAATTCGGTGCTATATTGGAATTCCTAATGGCTGAAACTCAATTTTGACCTCGGAATCTTGAAGAGCGACCTCGAAAACAGTACGATATATCTTTCTATTTTCTTTTAACTTCGATTTTGGTACGAAATTCTCGATTGAAATTGAAGCAAGAAAAAGTGTTCTTTGGGAGGTAATGGGTTAATTTACCTGTATATTTTAATTTTACTATATAAGTAAAACCAAACACTTATGAAATGATCATAAATCATTACATTTTATAAAATTTATTACACTGTTAAAAATATGAAGTAAATTTTACTAAACAAAGAGTTATGCAGAGGGGACTAATTATTTTTCAGTTTTTATAGATTATATATAAAATTATTTTTATTATATATTTTATATAAAATATTAATATAGTTCATATTAAATATTTATAAAAATATCCTTCGTAATTAACAAATCTGTAAAATATGCTGAAGAAATTAATTCATAAAGCTATATTTAGATTATTCAGTCATTCAAAATAATTGTCTGGTAAATTAAGAATCATCAGACGAATTACAATTTAGTATTCATAATGATATAAAGCTACAATTAACAGAGATGTATCCATCTACTTCCACCCGATCAACGAATTGAATTTCAAAAGCTTTTGCAATTACTAAATGACCCGTTGCAACTAAAGAAATATTTTATTTTAACAAAATTTAATGCGTACGTTGTAACTGGACCAATTATCAGCATTGGCTTAAAATATATTACTTTCAACAACATCAATTTGAGATATAATTACTTCCGTCCCGAGCGTATAATTTATATGACTGCAATTACATCTTTATTTATATTTAAACGGTTACTGAGTTCTTCGAACGTCCATGACGGATTCATCTCTAATTGAGATGTTTCGAGATTATGGTGTAGGAGCGTGTCCCTTTTATCATTTCGTAGCACAATAATCGACTAGTGATTTGAAACACATTGGACCCCAACAAACCATCACAGAAAAAAATTAATATCGACCAAGACCGCAGTGAGTTTGCAATATGTCTAGTACCATATATTTTTCTAAATCCAAAAAAGAGATATAAGAGGTTCGAACGAAAACAAATTTATGGCGATTAGGAAATAGTGATTTTGCACATTGTATTTTAGAAACAGCTAACTATATTAAAGATGTGAATATAATTGTAGATACGTAACGGTATATGCAATTAAATTTTGATTAAAAATGTTAATTACATTTTTTGCATTAAACATTTCTATCTTATCGCTTACATATATTTCATAAACGTAAAATCTCTAATTAATGTAATGTTCGATTTCTTTATATACATTTAAAATATTAAATTCAATAATACCCGTCGTCGGCAATCACGTTTAAAGCTCCGTGCGAGAGGCTGTGTATGTGCGGACACTTTAGAGTGTGCATGTATGTCGGCCCACATAGATCAGATAGGGTCTTCCGCGAAATTATCCTGTCAGAAAATAAATTTTCGTTTCAATAAACAATTACCAAACGTGTTTTCTATTTTTCTAATCATCGTGCACGCAATTATGAAGAATCTTAAATTTGTCTAATCTCGATTCATGCGTCATCACCCATCGCATGCTATGAGGTCCTTAAAGGATATTCGAGGCTCTTCGAGATGGTCTATTTATCTTGGTCAGGTCGAAAGATAGCCATTAATATTGAGGCTGGGTCACCTGTAGGAGAATATTTTTTATAAATGATCGCCTTCGGGTCTTGTCACTTTGCCTCGCCATATATTATTGTCTTGGCTATCGTTACGCGCTGCCTTGACTGTGCGATTCAAGACTATTAGACCCACGGGCGTAGACACATCTTTTTATTAGCCTCCTTCAATCCCCTTCCATGCGTGTTCTCTATCGCTACAAAGCCGCGATCTTAATAACGATCGTATCGAACATCTCTATAGATTATTGATGATCGATCGTGCGGATTTGGAAATGAACGATTAAATCGTTCGTCGAAGGATTCGATATCTTCGTCAAAGTTGTGTAATTTAACCTTTGATATCTCTCTAAGATTGATGTTCCTGCAGAAAAATTCTCAGAAGGCGCGCTGGTATTAGGTCGAACTATGATTTAGAGAAAATCAATAATGACTCTAATAAATATAAATCAATTAAAAATGTATCGTGTTAGATATATAAATCGTACACATAATTACTGTTTTTCGAAAGTGCGAATACCATTCCGAAGTCTTTTGAAAGTATTCAGGTTTCCGAAGATATGATCTGACGTACTATGTCGAATTTATGTTTTTAAGTATATAGCTTTTCTGTCTGAACATTAGTGTTAATTATTGCATGTACAGTTTTGTATATTGTAGATCGTGAACAATGAAAAAATGTAGTGCTATTATCAATTTTCACACCATATTATTGCAAACTTGAAGCAGCAATAACAAATTTACCGTAAAATCGTTATAATTAATTATTTATAAATAGTTTATATCACACGGTGAAAAGAAGACCATGCCCACAATGCACATATTGCATTTCTCGTAAAATGTGTATTGTAAAAATGTATGAACGGTAACTTGAGAATTTCTTTACAGTTAATACATAAAGTTAATAAGGGTGCAAAAACAGCGGCTTCCAGTATCCCATCGTGTCTCAACTCTAACTACCCTTGTGAAAATTTGCAGTTCCACGACCTGGGATGAATCAGATCGGGCCCTAACTTGAAAGCGCTCCTAGAGAGCTTTTGTTGGGGTTACTAGTGACATTTGAATACAACACGTATAACACCCTAGGTCAAATCGATTGTCTTTAATAAATCTTTTATAAATCTTTAATAAAACTAAGCTGTTCTTGTATCTACATCTATATATTGAATTTCTGTTTGCTAAATTTATCAACACAAGATAATAGCGATCGCTTTATCGCTAATTTTTGTCAGTTCATTTTGTAGTTTGTAAACATTTAATACTGTAGAATGCGTTATATTCGGCATTCATTACACACCTTTCTTGCGATAAGATGACGAAAATAAAGAGTTTTTCAGTGGATGCCCAACCTGGAGGTTGTGATAAATTACTATCCGAGCGGCAAAGTGCTGCACCCGTACTCTCATTCCTTCAACAGACCTACCAGGATACTGACTTAATTCACATTTCAAAAGCATTGTGCTCGTTACTCATTTTTAAGCCTTTATATTCGTATAAAAAGATATTTTTATTATGTAAATGTTATCTTTTCATTTGTGACGTGCACCACTGAAAATATGCATGAAGAACAGAAATGATACAATAGATGTTTGAATTAAAAAATACGGGATTCATTAAAAAGTAGAATACAATTTTGTTATATCGATACATATGGAGAACACGGAAATTAAAAATATACCGAGAAAAGTTTGTTAGAATTATTATTGCAGTTATAGTAGCTCTGATGAAAAAATTATTATTTTACTGATTCTATGGATTCCGCATCTTCGATTATAAATGGAATCCATTAAATTAACTCTTACATAATATGATTACTATTTAATATAATATTATTAGTAATAGTATAATTATATGTTAATTTACATTAATCTGTGCTATTTTCCCCTCGTGAGCAGATGAACATTTATGCAAAATATTAGCTTGATAATCCTTAAAATCGTAGCTGCATTACGAGTTCCTTACTTAGCAAATGATAGCAGTACTGTCTTTGTGGTAACGTCCACTTCATTAAAAGTATTTTATTATTTGTAATTTACGTTAAGTGTGAAAGGTATAGAACGCGGTTTATTACCTATTACTTTATGGACTGCGAGTAACTGTAAACACTAGACTTAACTATTTTTCTGCTTACTCCAAGTCTTTGAAAGTTACAATTATGCAGGATCGATATTGAATAGGAAATGAGCACGTCTTAAGGTACTAGATACGGGAGATAAAGTTACACTATTAATAAAGAATTTTTATTACATCAAAACGGATAAGCGTATGCGTTCATAATCCCGGAATAACTTGCAACTGCATTTCGTAATAAGTAATTTATATTTGAAATTTTATTTAATAAGTGCGTATATTAAAAATTACTATACTAATAGCTCCTTCGTAATGCACTCTTGTTAGAAGTACATAACAATTCAATGATGAAACGAACATATCTATATTGAATCGCCTCTTGAAGATGTTTTCCCCTTAAGGGGGTTCTAAAGTAGTCCGCCGGTAAGGTAGAAAATTTCACTAAGAACATTCTCTCACAGAACTGAAAATTACGATAAGATTACCTGGAGGTACAACCTTATCAATATCACTGTTTTTCCAAGAAAATATCAAAGGTATCGATTGATAAATAACCGAGATTTTTGGAAATAAGTGATTTTTATTAAATCCCAAAAATTCTCGGTCAGTTCTCAATTAATGTCTTTGATATTTTCTATTACATCGTCTATAGTAATTAAAATTGCCCTTGCGGAGCCCGAATTTCGAAAAATCGTTTCAGTCACTTTTTATTTACGGTTTTTAGTGAAAATTCCTACTTTGTATGTCGAGCACTTTAGAACTCCTTCAAGCCTCGTTCTTCGATGATTACATGCGAAGACTTTTAGAGTTAAACAAATTTATTCTGAAAACTTAATATAAAAATTTAGTTGAACGTTTTACGAACAAGTATCTTACTTAATACATTTATTATTTGAATCGCTGTTGATTATTTTCTTTTTAAACTTTGTTAAAAGTTTTGTTGCCACATTTTCATTACGGATGAACTACAGGCCGGTTGAAATGATCAAATATCCTGGATTTGTCCGACCGTCCTGCTGCACTTTTTAATATATTAATACTTACTACTAAATGTAGTACGACTTAAAGACTCGAAACAAAAATATTTACGTAGTAAATCTTACAAAACATCAGAAAGATCTTCATTTGAACTGAAGGTTTTTTAACACATACAGCTTCTTTATTTGACAATTGGATAGCAAATTCCAATAAATCTGATGCGCAAGAAGTTACGGGCACGTAGTCTTAATTTAAATATTTCCAGGTAAAAAATAAAATAAAGCTGCTATCAGATAGAACAAGAGATAACTTCATTAATAGGAAAAATAGACAATGCCTTCATTAAATAATAATGAATGTAAACATATACTAATATTTATGAGTAATCGAGCCTTTTACCATTTATCATTGCAAAACATTTAAGAATGCATCTATTTTTTTGTTATATATACAATCCCTAATCTTAGAATTAAAAGCAAGTAAAAACATCTAAAAATAAACATGAAATATCGCATAGGTTTTTTAGAGACTAATGAAAATGGCAACTACTAGATTTGTCAGCACATGACATTTGGCGTTGCAGAATTTTTGTTAATTAGCCGTAAGATCGGCTTGGTAAGTTTCAGGACGGCGAAGGAAAATGTTGATTACCTGTTTTGTTCACACGAGTCATTGGCATATTTTTTTTTTAGCCGACCCAAGTCGTATGTAGGACAGCGTTTCTGTATAGATAAAGATAAAGCAGGACGTTTTGGCACTGGCCCTTTTGGCGCCAGGTCGTTTTGGCTCAGCTGTTTAGGCGCCTGATGTGTTGGCGCCAGTGCTTTTTTTTAAGTAGCTAGCGGGTTGTCCATATATAAATCTTAAACTCTTTTTCAAGTCACTTTTGGCCCCTACCTCCCTTACGAAACATTTGGCATGTATGTAAAATTTAAAATATTTGAGTCAAAATTTCCCTGTGCAGCCATATTCTTATAGACATTAGGAGTAGGCAGAGTTCTGACTAGCTCAGTTTCGTGACGTTGCCACTCCGCGACCCCCATTTCATTACACCAATTTTGATCTAAGATGAATCTCGCGACAAAAACCAGGGTCACGTAGTCTGGCGCCAAAACGGCCGAGCCAAAACATCCGGCGCTAAAACGGCGGGCCAAAACATCCTGTACGCATATTTCAGGATTGTTCACTTAAAAACCCGCCATTAGGTGGTATAGCTAATGATTCTTTTTCTGTGCATAGATCGAACCACCTCTACATGGGTAAATTAAGGACTAAACAATAAAAAAAAATATCCAACGTAACTCCAAATTACGTATAAATAAGCACTTCAAATGTCATAGTACACCGAACTGCATTTTGCAACAGAATTGGTTTCGTTGATCTTGAGAAGCTTTCATGTGTACTTGAATATTGGCTTGTAAAAGCACATTTTCCACAATATATCAGTATCAAAATGTTCATACGGTCCTCAATTAAAAATTATGGTTTTCCTTAAGAATAAGGTTCAAATTAATTTCAATACTTGACATACATACATAGAAATACAGATGCCGTACCAATTTAAAATTTTTTAATTCGTTTGAATCACATTGTACTCACGTAACATTGGGCGTACAATCCAACGACAGCATAACCTAGCATTTTAAGTAGAAAGCAGAAGATCAGTCGAACGTGAGAAAATCCTCGCAAACTTCCGGAGCCTCGCGTGTCATTAAGTTGCAAGTTTGTGAGAAGCTCATGGCGATGTGAATTTGTTTAATTATAAGTGATTCTTCGCATAATACATATGAATATGAATATCTGTGAGAATATCCAGACCTTTTTCCGCGCCCACGTGGGCGACATAAAGCATCAGTAAGCGAAAGGGCTCGTGTACGCAAGACTTTGCCTATATAACACCCGTGACATTAAATGCTAATCGTTGCGTCCGTTCGAGGTATATTTATTCCTGAATAAGTGGCTGGTACAGCCGATGAATGGATCGAATCGAATGTTTTATGCGATGATCACGGTGATGGTAACGAGGTGCGTATTAACGTGGCTGGGCACGATACGCCTGCTTCGTCTGTCCTCTCGACTGGTACTTAAGGCGTAAATGTCATCGACAAGTAGTCCGTTGGTGATATTCATTTTATGCTATTCAAAATTAACGACTGGTACTTATTAATGCTCGCGACATTCAGAAGTGCTTAAGCAATTTAACTCCGAAATGTCAATTTGAAAAATGTTGAACCTTCCTTGGTCAAATTAAGAGCAGGGTGTTTATTATAACTAATTACGGGTTATAAAATGTAAAAACCTATATGCGTAATTTCTTATAATGTGCTAAAATGTAAATTATATATAATTTATAAAATGTTTCTAAAGCCGACACAAAGAAACTCTAATACCATTATGTACAAATAAAGAAGCAAATTCACAAAAATCGTTAGATTTACAATTGTCTGTTTATTCTCATGGCAACGTCAAGAAATATGTGTGCGAACAACGTCAGCTTCACGTGCTTATAAGTATGTTTTATATATAAACAAAAAAGTCATACAGGATTGTGCGAGTTTTACAGGACGACGAATACCAATCTAAAGTCGGAATTAAAAAATTCATAATATCGAATATTACGTGGCGAACATGTGTGGACAATTTTTAATTAATTTCTATCAATCGGTGATTACGGAATATCTAGATGATTGATTTAGTACCCATTGTCAAAATTTGGAAGTTTAAAATGGACAAATTTTGTTATTTCTATACATCTGGGATTTGCTGCACCCGAAAAAACCACATGTACAAAAAATATATAGTAGATTTTGTCGAAAGTCAATCAAAATATATATGCCGATAATGTTGAGCATATATAACTATGTACAATACATCTTAGTTACTTGGATATTATTTAC
Source organism: Trichopria drosophilae (assembly GCA_030407085.1). Taxonomy (NCBI): domain Eukaryota; kingdom Metazoa; phylum Arthropoda; class Insecta; order Hymenoptera; family Diapriidae; genus Trichopria; species Trichopria drosophilae. Next base: position 65,197,775 of record CM059583.1, on the reverse strand, counting down.
TTGATCATCAGAACGCAGTTGAGTACGAGAGACAAAAAATATGGAGAGAAAAGTTCCGTATCGACTGCTGACAAAACTCCTCCACTTCTCATCGAAGCGAGTATGACGATTGCAAGATAATGATTAAAAGCTAAAATCATCCAAAAATGTTGGCATGCCACTAAGGCATATGAGTGCATAAGTATAATTAAACTCTTTGATTGTTTTTATGATTTGTAAAGGCGGATAAAAGATCAGATCAAGCCTTCTGGAATGTTGAAAAAGACTGTATTGTTTCATTTTAAGGCCTCCGTATCGAAAACAGTGCAAAGCACGCGAAAAATAAACCAGAACTTTTTTGTAGAGTACGAAATTTCCTATAAAAAAGTCGGAAAGAGTCATGGTCTACAATTATGCGTTTAGTCATGAACAGCATTGGAACTTATAGCACATATCATTTTAACTTGCAGAAAGAACACTGACTTTCTGGTAGGAAATTTCTTCAAAACAAGTTTAGTTTTTTGTTTTGGGTACCTTGCACTGTTTTCGATACGGAAGTTTTAACATGAAACAGAATAGATTTTTTCAAATTTCCGTAAGAATTTTGCTCTTGTATCAATTACTTACTCGCTGGATATAAAATTTATATTTACGGATCGATTGTGAGCAGTTACTATCCGCAAAACTGTACGGTTTTCACCAATTACTTTAATATCTGCCCATAACCTCTCAAAACATTTTTTGAAGCCTAGATCACTTTCTACATAATTCAGTCACTATATTTTGAAATTATACACACTTTTCTTCTATTACCACATCGTCTGAAGACATGTCAGAATCTATTACTTTCGATTCTTATTATCACCCCTATATATGAACACACTTTATTAAAACAACGAGTGTTTTCACTCATTATTATTTAAAGGCGAAAGTCTCCTATAACAATAGAAAACCAAGGTGCGCAACAGGCAAGCTCGATTTTCAATTAATTGACGTTAACTTTAAATGCACCTGTTTACGGCTGCCTGAAAGTAGCCGCTTCTTCGCAATGATTACATATACAGGCGTTGAGATCACCTCGTTAAAGTAACGCACTCGCGGAATTTTCGCCGTTTGACAAACTTGTACCGGCGCGATTCTTGTCGGCGGAACGTGGCTCGTTAACGCGGAAAAGCTACCTAATATGGGAAACGCGTTAATTCGAACAAAGCTGGTTTGTATCTCACACTGTCGTTGCGAGTGCGGAAGTACCTCGTATATCGCCTCTTGGATAGAATTAAGTGCCTGGAACGTCGCTGCTTCGGGGGTAAAAACTATATCGAGTACGTAACGAGGGATTGAGGGAGGTACATCCAAGATCGCCTCGTTTACGCTTCGTTATACCGATATTGTGAATACGTTTTGCACCATCGACAGAGATTGAATTATAGATCATTGATTGTTCAGATCTATGGAACGAAGTAATGGACTGACCACTTTAAAATCACGAACGACATTACTCAGTGAAAGTGCATTCTTTTTTGCCGTTACCAAACGCGTCAGACAGAAGGTCTTCAAATTAACGACAGTGGAAGTAGCGTTAAAATATTATTTCCTTTTACTTAAAAAACGATCGACACAATTTACCATGACCATATATGAATCTATGGGACGAAATTAAGAACTGAAAGAAACATAAGCAAACAAATATTAATATAGATAGTCTGGGAAGATTTCTAAAGGTGCTTAGTCAGGGATCATAGTCGCCAGCCATCCTCTCTTTATCGTTTAGGCCCACCTTGTACATTTTTCAAAAGGCTCTTACTTGATTGTAGTAGAAGAAGAAGAAAACCCCGTTTATGATATCATCAACAGACTGACAATAGCTGCGTCACGAAATCTTGCAGGTGGTCCTCGGAACTTCCCGTCCACTGGACGTCGCGACGTTGATTTTTGGATCTTAGGCACAATGATGCATGTATGCAGAATCACATACTTGTACACACAGACACATTACAATCTGAACACGACTCACAATCGCCGACAGCGAAAAAGGGGACCTAAAGAAAGTCTGACACGGTCGAGCCCACCCTCGTGGACGAAACTTATCGACAGATCGGGAACCATTACTCACGGGTTCAATTAAAAGTAAAATTAATCGAAGTTCGATATTCGCCAAGTCGGCGATTTTGACACATTCGCAATTAGCTATTCGCACATCAGTTGCGGCCTTTTGTAGTCAAATGCAGTAGCATTGTCTCTGAATAAAGAGGGTGTATCCATTTCGAAAGACAAAACTTCAATTCACATTAAAAGCTCTGCTTTACGTCACTCTAACTGGGCGATATTTTTTTCTGCTCGAGGATCCAATTACTAGGTGGTCCGAATCACTAACAATCATGAATGCCCCTGATACTCCTTTAGTCACCTCCATCTCCGCTGTACTCAAGCTCCTACGGGTAATAAAGCAACATCCATAGTCATAAATAACTATACTTGAGCCAGACACTTTTAAATACATAGTTTTAAATATGTCAAGCAAAAACAGTTAATTTATCCTCATTATTGTAGGTCGATTAATCGAAATACTGCTTATTTTTAAAGTACGACAATTGCTTTAAGTGTCATTGTAAGTCTCAGAAACCCATATATAGCCAAAGTCAATATTGTAAAGTTAGATCAATTTAATGGAAAGAGATGATTTTAACATTTAAGATTTATTACAACTGCAGTAAACTCTCTGAGTACATTAATAACCATAGACATAGTAATCAGTTGTAAATATATATATATGTATAACATTCTGGTTAAATTAACAGGGGGTTTTCACATTCCTCAGGACGACACAGTGGAACAAACAGTACAACAGACAGACAGTACTGAAGCCGTATCGCAAATATTGTCGTATGTTTATTCAAGACTATTTGGGTCGTATAATATGACAACTAACACTTCGAGACACTGAAAACATCATATATTTTGGGATTTTGAGATGACTAAAAAAAGAATACGACGAGTGCCAGCAGAGCTAGAAAATCTCATTACGGTCTTTCTTTTAACTCTTTAAACCCAGATACACTGCTTTCTTTTTATTGGGTTTTATTGGTAAGAGATTTCCAAACTACTCCTCTCTCGTCAGCATTATATACATGTTCTAGATCGATTTTTCTTATTCAGTGTACTTTTGAATTTCTAGAGAAAATACTACACCTGCTTCACAGTCTGCAGACAACTTTTCACCCCTAATTGACACTTAACGTATACCGAATCTATCTTTAAATTTTTGTAACCAACCTTTACTAACCTTGAATTCAGTAACCCTTATAGTTCTGCTAACTTGCATGGCTTAGTAACATTTTTTCACTGACTGGAATACCAGCGACAAGTACTTGTTTATACCATGAGTATACAATTTCTTACATTACGGAATCATGGAAATCTGAAGACCTTTTTAAATTTCGTTTCGGATTTTTGGTTCTAAATCTTGTAACTTTTGTTATATTTATCTTTCTTCTTCATTCTTTCTTGAATTGTTGTTGCTGATACACAATACATATCAGCAATGAATGTTTTAGATTTGCCACCCTCCACTCGACGAATTACATCTAGTCTTTGTTCAAAAGCCTGAAACGTACCCTTATTTTAGAATAAAAGAGAACATATTATCTGATTAATACATATTTACATATACCTTTCAATAATAAGATTTTGTTAACAACATTTTTTTTACCTGCAAATTACACGACCACTACTGGTAAACACTGTAAACGTTGTTACAGAATTGTATTATATTGTGTTATGTTTATCCGCTTATAAATATTTGGTTATGTGTATAACCTGATTAAAAGAAGGATGAAGAAGCGCCGCCGCCGTTACAAGACCAATATGGCGGCGCCATGGGGCGGATCGATTATACTGTGATAATTTACTTATCGCAGATATCAGTTCTCAATGTATGAATCTCACACGTCTCGTTAATAAATGTAGCTTATTGCTCAGAATTAATCACTCTTTCTGTGTCGTATACTTACAGTAGCAATGACATTCTTATTCCAGTAGTAGTCTCACGAACCTCCAAAGATTGTGAAATTTCGTGGTAACCTGAAACAAAATCAAACAAAACAAGATGACAACAAGAGACGAGTGATGCATTCAGAGTCCCAGATACTCCCGAGGATCACGTCCACCCTCGCGATCTCACTTATCGGTAGATCTGTGATCATTATTCAGAGGCTCAATTAAAGACTCGCCGGACCCCTAATTCGACCGTTGCCGTGAGGTTATCCCAATATCTCCGTATTGATTGCTTCCAGGTGGGCTGAGACTTGCACGCTGCACAAGGAGAGGACTTTTATTCACAATCTCGTGGCGCGTACAAAATCTCATCCAAAGCAAGAAGTGCGAGAGCGTGGGCGATGATCAGTATACTGTGAGACCGGAGATTTCAGGAAGGTTGTACCATAGCACGATCTAACAGGTGGTCCCAGAGTCGCAATGAATCATAAGCGATGAAGAAAATGGTCTTGGTGTAAGATACGCGACACCCATTGAAATGCTTCATCCAACTCACCCCCATCCATCGCTGACGATATCATCCAACGCTGAACGAAAAAATCTCGGCTTTTTGTGAAGAAAGGCTTTAAAAGACGTTTTTCGAAAAACTGTGATTATATTTTTGATTCTTTTTAATTATTATTTTCTTTTTTATAGTTTTCATTCTAAGAATTCATTGGTATTTTTTATAATATAAATTCGTGTAATTACATATATGAATAATTGACCAGGTTTTTTCATATTCGAGCTCGTTAAGAGTTTGACAAGAAAATTAATATCTATAATAATGACATTTCTTGCAAAATAAAGCCTATATCAACCCTGAAAATCGTGACGCTCATAATTTTTTTAAGCTTATATTGAAAAATAAAAAAATGTTCTAATTTTTCTTAACTGCATAAGAATATAGTATACAAATATAATAAGTCACTAAAACTTTATTTATTCAAATAGTAATAGTTACCAATATAATAAAGAACTTCAGATACAAATATGTAATGTTTAGCAATAACTTGGCTTATAAACATTCCTTTTTTTATTGAAACAACTTTTTGTTCATAATAGTAGTTTGTTTCTTTACATCATAATAAATTTTGTTTTCCTCACTACAGATCTCAATAATTAGCTAAATGGTAAATGCCTAAACCAATCATAAAAAAATTGATTTATTTCTAACAAAATAATGACCATCCATTTCCAATTGAAGAGTAATATTGACATGGATAATTATTTGAATAAGACAATCACGAAAGACTGGTGAAAAATAATTTTTCTGGTGTATGGGTTTTGCACTGTTATTACGTTAGGATCTATTAATTTGGCGATTTTTTCTTTACCAGAAATGTAGGAATTAGGAAGTACCAAAAGGCGTTTTCAATGACTAAAAATTAAGTTGATTATAAACCCACGGATCATACGGGAACGTTTAAAAAACCAACTACAGATGAAATAGGTAATATAATACATCCACCCCAGATCCATCACGGATCTAAAATTGTACAAATTATGTCCGCAAAAACTCAATACAGAGTCAAGCTATTGCTATACTTAATTACACTGACTTATTGACTTATTATCTGTATTTTCATTTTAGTTATGAAACAATTTATTGTAAAATAGTATACAAAATTATATAATATAGTCTCTGGTGGATCCATTTCTTCTTAGACTGGCCATTCACCCTATACCTTTAATATGGAAAATAAGAAAGTTATGCAAGAATTGTACAAAAAATGTTTTCATTTCTACCAGGGGTCTCTCGTTGTAATTATTCAATATATTAGAAAAGTTCCCAACGTCATAACTACCGTATTTCCGGTAATCTCCATGCCAAATTAAAGCACGAAACCAAACGTCTATTATTCATAACGATCTGTCGCTGCAAAATACCAGAAATCTGTGTAATTAGCATTGGAATCGGTTAAATGTTTTGTGTCTTTCATCGGTAATTTCGACTCATCTTCGATTACAATTTCATTCGAATTCGAAATGTATCAGCTGTCCGTTTAACGGTGATTTCGCGTTTTTCGGCTGATTATTACAGAGGCATGCACCATCACGTGCAATCTGCAGTCTTTAAGCGCCTCCACTTCAGCTGCGGGCTATGCGATTTGGATGTATCTTCCACATAGGTCCGGAAGGAGAGACCAACAGAATGGCAGATGTTACGAAATCGTCCAAATCAATTCACGTTCCAACGTAATAATCGGCAAAGGTGAGTCTTTTCTAAAATAATTAGTAAATTCGCCGGTGAGAACCTGTTCAACCTAAACCAAGAAAAAATCACAATAGACCTATGGACAAGAATGGAAAATATTATGCAAAATACTGATGTCTCTATTAGAAATAGAGATATATATTTTATAAAATAGGTCTGGTTATTTAACATCGATATTTCAATTATTCCGCTTTGATTTCGAAACAAATAAACAAACGACGCGCTATTACGTGTAAATGTGACAATTAACAGACATGAAGTACGTAAACCTGAAATTAACAGTTTTAATATTCATTTTACTTGTTGTTCTAATTTTGTTTTTATGGTTACTTCCCGTGCTTCAGAGTCTATAAAAATGTCAGAATAATGAACCTGAATGAAATATATTGCGCAATATTCTTGATAAGAATTTCTGTAAAATACACATCATAAAATAAAAAAATGTTACGCGCAAAATATATACCACTATGTGCACGTAAAGTAATGATTATCTCCAACTTTTACTAAATTTGAATAATAATATTCGGATTCATTTAAATAATTATGCAATTTATAATGAACTAAGTATTTATATTAACGCATCGTTATAAACAAGCTGTTAAAAAAATTACCAAATTGCTAAAAACATCGCGTTCTTTTTCACCTTATGCGTTGTACTGAGGTAATAAAACAGTCAAGGACTGAGGCGCAATGAATTAAAATACATAAAAGCACATGGCAAGGGGCCGAAATTTTGGCGGCATTAATATCCTTTTCTGCCTTGCGGATGCGATTCAACGACCGAACACTAATTTCAACAAGTTTGCCTCGAGGAATTAATTGGACAAAATATCGCTGTCAGCGTTGAACGATTTGTCATGACGTTTTGTTCCGCGACTAGAGCATTCATTCTACATTGAAATTCAAAATTGGGCGCAAGCATGCGACGTCAGTCTCTTCCCGACGAAAAGTGTTGCACATCGCATGTATAAATGTGTCGTGGCCTCGAGGCGGGGGTTATCCTTGCGAATTATCCGTCATTTGGCCGAACAGGCTATCCTATGCAGTCCGAGTCACGTGAATATATCCGATCAATCTCATGAATATTTACATCGCATGACACGACCGCGTAATTGAAATTAGAATCTTTGATAAAAAGCACGAAACAGTGGCGAGCATTTGGACGATCTTAGGGGTTTTATTTACTTAACAACTGTTCACGAATCTGCGCTTAATTCTCTTTTATTCTCAAGATAAAAGCGAATTATATTTCTGTAAGAAGCCTGCAGTAGACTCATTTAGTCTCGGATTCAGGAGACTTAATCGATGCGAGTTAAAGAGTTTTTTTTCCTATTCGTAAAGGCCTTTGATAAAAAAGATGGCTAAGATATAATGGCATATCAGAGAATCTTTATTGAGGCCATACATGCTCTAGTGTGTACTTAACAATTTATTAGGAATTCGTGATGATTTGCTGATCTCTAAACTGACAGTCAGTTATTGAATAATAATAATAACTACATAACTCCACAAGCATCGATTTAATGTTTTAACCGCTTTAACTGATGCTGGTCTGGTTGGCACTTTCATGCAGAGAAATTGCGGAGCTGTCACTTTAAGGATTTTAGAGAGCACCTATAAATTGAATCAACCACTTTGAATATAAATAGAATCAATTATTAGTGAGATCGTAATGCAATAGTGTCAATGTAAAATTATTTATCAGCCAATTACATTTCCTTGAAAAAGAATGCATAAAAATTTGAAAAATTTACTTGAGAATATACCAAGTGAAAAATGGATTACTGCCAATTTAAAATCATTATTTTGATACCTGTATGGAATATCATTTAACCCATTGACGCCCAAAGGAGACATTTTTTTGCTTCAATTTCAAGCGAGTATTTCGTGTCAAAATCGAAGTTCCAAAAAATTGAAACGTCCATATGCTACTGTTTTCGAGGTCACTCTTCAAGATTCCGAGGTCAAAATGGAGTTTCAGCCATCAGGAATTCCGATATGGCGCCGAATTTGAAAAAAAATTTCCAAAAAATTGGGAAATATTTATTCTTATCAATTTTTTTCGAGCCATTAGAATATTGGAATTCTATTGAAACTATGGACAAGGGTGGATAAAATACTTGAGTTTTAAGAAAAAAAATTACTATTATACCCCACATCATTCTAACGACCTCAAAATGGCGTCAACGACGAAAATTTCTGGACAATCTAACTCAAAAACTACGAGCTTTTTAAAAAAAATTCTAAGAATGAAAAGTTCTTAGAATTCACCGAGAAATTTTTCAGATTTTTTTTATGACATTTTGAGGTTTTTTTTTTCAACATTGTAATTTATTGACGAAAAATTCTGAAAAAAATAAAGTGTGTTCTCTGATGAATTCTAAGAGTTTTTTATTCTTTGTAATTTTTTCAAAAGTTACTAGTTTGTGAGAAAAAAAAATCCTGAACTGTAATATTTAAAATTCATTTCCTCGAAAACTATCAACTTCTTGAAAAGATTACAAAGAACAAAAAACTCATAGAATTCATCAGAGAAAACACTATCTTTTTTTCAGAATTCTTCGTAAATAAATTACAATATTGAAAAAAATTTGAAAAAAAATTTCTCAAAATGTTATCAAAAAAATTTGAGAAAATTCCATTATATTTCTCGATGAACTCTAAGAACTTTTCATTCTTAACATTTTTTTTAAAAAAGCTCGTAGTTTTTGAGTTAGATCGTCCAGAAATTTTTCAAAGAAATTTTCATTGTGGACGCCATTTTGAGGTCGATAGAATGATGTGAGATATAATAGTAAAATTAGTTCTTAAAACTCAAGTATTTTATCCACCTTTGTCCATAGTTTCAATAGAATCTCAGTATTCTAATGGCTCGAAAAAAATTGATAAAAATGAATATTTCACAATTTTTTGGAAATTTTTTCCAAATTCGGCGCCATATTGGAATTCTTGATGGCTGAAACTCCATTTTGACCTCGGAATCTGCAAGAGCGACCTTGAAAATAATAGGACATGGACCTTTCAAATTTTTGGAGCTTGGATTTTGATACGAAATACTCGATTGAAATTCAAGCAAAAAAAAGTGTCCTTTGGGCGTTAATGGGTTAAATAAACTAGCGTTCGCGTGGTGCCTTGTTCGATTCACCACCGCCACCGCTGTTTTGGTCTGAAATGACGACATTTGATGAAAAACTGTAGGTTAAATTTTTTTGCACAGGTGTCCAAATTCAATATTTCGTCAGACTATCATCATACGCATTTTTTAAAACAGTTTTTATGGCATTATCGTTGACTTTAGGAAGAAAATGAATAAAAGCTTTTTATGTAGAGAATTTAATGCTCTATCTTTTCTATTTCAAACATTTTTTAATAAAATTTGTTTTTTTTTAAGAAATAAATGGAAAAATGTAAGACACGATTAAAAAAAAATGTAAGTCGATACGCTTATCGGTACGAGATATAGCGACGGATGTATGTACGTACAAGATCACAGACACAAATTTTTTTATTATTGTTTTGGGTTGCTTAAATTCTGAAACGTCGACATTTTATAAACAACTATAGGGTAATTTTTTGCCGGGAAATGACCAAATTCAATACTTCGTCCAGATCTATCTGGGTCTGGGTCGAAGTAATTTGATAGAGTCGAGAAAGATCTCCCGCCTGGTCGTTATGATGGGATCCGAATTCGGTTAAATGTTATTTCTTAATCAGGTCCTGAAGTATATTCAAGCAACCTGATCAACGCTTGATCCGGACCATATATCGATATTTCTACTCGGACCTCGGCCGAGTCAAGAAAGATTGTGTTCATATGAAACATCAGGGTTTACATTGGTAGAATGCGGAGAATATAAGAATTTTGTAAAATCTGAAACTAATTAATCACTTCAACCTGTTTAGTAGATCAGAAGAAGAATTGTAGTTGGTCTTCTCCGAGTTATTTCTAACTTGCATATTTTCTTGGTGAACATAGTTAAATAATAGTTTTTTACATTTTAGTATGCTATTCGTGTAACATTTTATTTCCAAATTGTTTATTTTTATTGTCGATAATTTTGCTAATAATCAGAATTGAGTTATTACTTTTACAAAAGTCTTAAATGCCTTTTGTGTATCCTTAAAATAAAGTTGGATTGCATTGACTCGAATAACAGCATAATTTCTTTATAGAAATAAAAGCTGGTTGTTTTGTATACACATAATATTCTATGCAATTATTCCAAGAGTTTTTTTTCTAGATACCCATCCGAAAATGTCAGGCCGCTGACGGATCTGTAATAGATCTGCGGTGTATCGATTCTACAGATACTATTAGATTTTTGTAGAAAAGTTCATCCTCCATGCATTTTTTTTTACTTCGCACTATTTTCTACAATTTTGTGCAAATATTGTTTCTGCTATTGGAAAATTGAACTCATCCGTGAAATATGTAATTGCAACATTTCTGACGTTAACTGTGCTTATAATGAGAAGGTTTACTACATACAACTATTTTGTTAAAATCGCAATAATGAAAAATACACGAAAAACATAGGAAACATTATAGTCTTAGTTGAAGAAAGCGTTTTCAATTAAAAAAAATGTTTTATTTAATATGAAAATAATGTAATATCAGCACTTTAATTTTATAAAATTAACAGACTCATTTTGATATTACATTCAATTTAAATTGATAATTTGTTAGTTGGGAGGGGTAAAAATGAAATAAAATTATTCCAAAGCGAGGTTTATCTTAGCAGAGTAAATAATTGAACTAAATTTCATATTTCTAATCTAACAAAATTTTTTTGGATTCGATCACTTGACAAATATTGATCACCTTTTCAATGTAACACAATGTCTTTTTTAAAATGTATTTGATGTGATATTGCTGAACATGACTATTGGAAAATTATTCCAACAATGAACATTATTTTTAATTTGGTCCCCAGCGAACGCTGCAACTTTTATTTACATCAAGTTAATAGCTTCTGAGGAAAATCGTTGCATTGTATTTAAAAACTATACATCACTAAATAGTTTATTTACTCTCTAAATTTCTTGGAGTGAAATGTTCACTCCAAACCTGGAGTGACTAGGGTGCTCACTCTACGTATAGAGTGACAAACCACTTTAAAAGAGGGAGATCATTAACTCCAAAAAGCTAAAAGATTCGCTCCAAATAAATCACTTAGTTTATATAAATACGGAAATTTCTTATTTTTTATTTAAAATAATAACGTTTTATGTTTGTTTATAAACTTATAATTGTATTATTAGGTTATAATTTATTCATTTACGATTTAAAAATTTTATCCAAATTTTACTGCAATTGAAGTGAAATAATTATCGTGTACAGAGTGACACTCCTTTAACTTTTACTTGCAATGAATTCTCACTATTTAATAATGAAAAATTTCACTCCAAGGAATTTAGGCAGTATGAGGTCCCCAAAAATGTATACTCATGACATCTGTATTTATAGACATCTTTATTTGAATAAGAATTTTTAGAGAATTTTGAAATAAATTAACAGGCAAAATCTATTATATCAAATCTATCAGATATAATCAAATTTATAAACATTATATTTAAAAAAAATGTATGATCTTTTAGAGATTTGTAATTAACCTTGTTTCTTTTTAAATTAATGTACCTATACCCTTATTAAATAATATTCTCAAAATGAACTAATGTACGGGTCACTGTAAACATAAATAATACATCGATTAAGAAAAGTACGCGAGTTACAGCCCCATTTAAAACTCACTCTAATCAGGTCCGATCTTTGGAGATTGGATCGGATTTAGATATCGTCTGGATCTACCAGGTTTGCCGGAGGATTAGGAGGAAAGTAGACGCCGGGACAGATTACGCAACTGAAATTTAATCGCCTTGAAGAAATCTAAATTAGAGTTATTTAAGATTTGCGAAGATCTACAAAGATGCGGGCACCAATCGGAATTTCGGATCTACGCACCGAATTTTAATTTTTGATGAAAATTAAGCAATAGGCTCTGTTACTTGCGATCATATTTTACTAAAACCCATTTTTTACACGCTGAGTCTCACAATACTGAGGTTATATTCACTTCTTCTCGGAATCGCAACAGAGCGAGAAGGTGCTTTGTGAAAAGTGGACAAAATCGCCGCCACCTTTAAGGGAATACGGCTTTATTTCAGGTCTCTTATTTTCTCGTCATCCGTGCGGTGCAAATGACGAGTGGATACCGAAGCGACGAGTCGATTTGGTCATTGCGCGTTTCTCGAAAGGCCTGAAAGTAGTGCGGCGTGTAAGGCGGATAAATAGGGTTGTTAAATCTCGTCCAAGAAAGGGAAGGTGAAGCTGAGGAACGAGCGAGACGCGAGTCGCCGTTCAACAGTGCAGCTGGCGAAAAGGCATTTATTGCCCCTTGCACCATTTTACGGGTTCCTAATTCCTTTACCGGCGCGTTCCACCGAGAACGTCGAAGATCCCAAGGACGCCGCCAAATTCGTCCCGCGCCACATATATATAGATATACATGCATATAAGCCTTTTGGGAAATTCACACTGATCTTAAGCACCGTACCACAATGAAATGATCCGAGTTCAGCCGCCTTTGTGTACACACTGCGGCGCACTACCCGCCGAAAGAGTTCTTTCTTCTTTGAGAGACTCGAGGCGGTCGAATGGATCGATTGTTCACAGATAAAATGACTGTCCAGGGTATTCGTAATTTCTTCGAAGGCGCACAATAATCGTTCTGAATTAAGCGAGTTCGATGAGTATATTAGCGATTGCATATAACATGCCAACACTCGTAAACAAATCTGAATACTCATACAAGAGTAGTTGTTTTGTCTACCTGTGTTCGTGTGTTTATTTTGACTATCAGTATTTGAACTTACGGATTCAAAAAACAACAGTATAAAAGCCAAAAGGGTAATAAGTCAGTGCTACTTTCCTGCGTGGTCGTAAATGATAATTCTCCGCAGGAATTTGACAACTTTTTTATTTGTTTGTGTTTCTTATTTGCATGTTACATTCCGGCTACTGAATAAATATTTGCTAATATCAGTTACGAATGCACCTGTGCGTTTTTATCGTCTTTCGATATCGACGAAAAGTTCACAAAAACCTGAATGAACACTAAGCTCAGCCAAATTATAGCCCCGCGTTTAATGTACCGAATTATTTTAAAAGCGCAACTTGAGTCTCGTCTTGTTTGCATTTAACGTTTGATTATTTCAAGTAAATAACGCGAAAAATTACCTTTGGACCCAATTACAGGAGTTTTAGACCTTTGATGTCGCCGAGAGGAAATGAGGATAAAGACATCGATATTAGTATAATTTTCGATACGGGTGATGCTTTAATTCGAAGGTTCCATTAAAATCCGTGAGGTCTCGAATATCTAAATTTCGAGCGCATTGGAAATTGATCGAAGTCGTTTAATGAGATAAGAAAGTCATTGAGCTTCTGCTCTTTCGGTCGTCCGACATTTGTATACAAATGTCAATTCGGAATCGCCAACTGGATGAATATGTCATTCTAACTATGCAATAAGAGTATCTTCAAGCTTATGTTTCCCCTTAAGTATAAGCTGAGTATATTATAGCCCACCCAATCAGCACACCTACCTCCATTACGTCCGATCTGATGCGCTTTGGATATTCCCATTTCGAATATTGAGCATTCAGTATATACACACGGACGTACACATCTGTAGCATTGTGGGATAAAATACATATGTATTCTATTACGTTTTTTCAGTCTTTGTACAGCTATTTTGAAGTGTTATGTTCGCCTCTCCGATTATTATAAAACGAACTTTTACTGCAAGATTGTAGGCGCATTAATCTAATATCTGGACTACATGGCACATTGATTTCGTCCACATGCAGATATCTTAAACCATACAAAAAAAACCATTTATCTAAATTAAAATAACTTACGACGTTTCAGTATAAGGTCAGGTTGGGTTCAGTGACATTTTCATGCACATATTTGAGGTGTAAAAACAGCACACTGAAAAAAGAAATGCGAATTAGATACCATTTGTTGGTATGTACCCGAGTAGAAATTTATTAGAGCCCTTTTTTATTATGTCATTAGTATAACATTTTCCTAAACTCGTAAGCAGTAAAATAATAGTTGAATTTTGTATACCACTACAAAAAGTGTTACGATGGCAATCGCCTTTCACCTCTCGAAAGGGAGGCCAAATTTTCCATCATGTAACGCCACTATTTTATTTTGTAAAGAAATATACAAAATCTGTTTCACTACTTAATGAATGCAATTAATCTATGACAATCGTTGAAAACTATGCTGTTATTTGATTAGCGTTAAAAATTTTTGTTTAATAGTCGCTTGTTTTCATAATTTTACATTTCCTCCTTAATGTACAATTACTAAAATTTAGTAAACAAACGAAATCTCATTAGTACTTAACGTAATTACTTCCTATGTCACGGCGTCTTATTATTATCTCCATTGCCATACTTTCATAATTATTATATTTCTGAAACATGGGTTTTTAAGAAAACAATAACTGCTTATAACGCCTTGTGAAGATATGAAATGAATGAAGTGAAATGAATGAGAAGATATTAATTGCATTTTTTTCAACATTTGTACCCCAGAAGTTAGAAACTCGTCGGTACAGTTTAAATATTTATGCAAATTTTTGTTGACAAAAGTTTTTATCATAGGTTGAATCTTTTACTTAATTTTTTGAATCATTACTGATTTCGGGAAAAAAATGAAGACCGAACGTTTTAGAGATTCGATGCCACGATCCCGAAACAATTTACCAAAAAAATTCTGAACAAATATATTCCTCATTGAATTCTAAGAACCTTTTATTCTTATAATTTATTTCAGAAAATTGATTGTTTTTTAGTTAAGGCATTGTAAAATGTTTCCAAGAAATTCTCACTTCAGGAGCCATTTTTGAGACCGCCATATCGAATATTTTAAAATTGCCGTCACCCTATTCAAGCCCAGATATTTGACGTGTAATTTATACGCCGAAAATTATTAAAAAAGACGATAAGTGCAACATAAAAGTTGAAAATAGTGTCTTTTATTTAGTAACCACGCGTAATTTTTGTATTTTTGAACTCACAGGCATTTCCGATACGTCATTAGAAAAAGTGGGGTTTGATTCATAAAAATCATCATCATAAAAATGTTTTCATTGCGTTTTAATACTAAACAATACTGTCAAGCCCCATGTTAAATTTTTGGTAATTCGGTTATTAAACAGTTTCTATTATCATGAAACTGCACTGACAAAAATCCAACTGAGAAATTCAATTGCCTTAGGATACGCCGAAATCAATGTAATTACGATAATGAAGACTTGAAAGTTATAAAAATAAGTACCTTGTTAGTTAGGTGAATTCTCTTAATTAACGTTGTAAATTATACCATTTGTGCCTAAATATGCAGTTAAATCTAAACCTTAGATATTTAACTTCTTAGATCTTTAATCTACACTGAGGCACTTATTGCAGTCCGTCAACTGTTGTAAATAATTCCAATAGAAATAGTCTGCACCAACGAATATCTCTATCTATGAATTAAATATATCTTTTAAAAGGTAATATCAACCGTCAAAGTAGATCCTGAATTAACCTATATTAATAATTTTTTATTTGAGCAGTTCTATCGTTACTAGTTCGTGAATTACTTTTATTATTTCATAATGAATATAGTTTAACACTTATTAAGATTTTCTTTGAAATTAGACACTAATCTTGAACTCGGATAAATAATCCTTCCTCCAATCCGATCACTCAGTATCGCAGCTCTTAGTATAATGTCGTCATTATGTCAAAGCTTCGAGTTACTTACAAGGAATGCATCTTAAGACGTCTCAATTCCACGAGGCGTGCCAAGCATTTCGTCCTTGTCTTTCAAGGTTCGATAAGGGACAAATCTGCGACATCCTTCTCGCGCATGCAAAGCAATGGAGGCGAGGATGAAAGGGTTTTCCGGTGTTCTCCAGCGCATAATTCCATGGATTTCCCATAAGCCGTAGAAATTAGTACCGTTGCGAGAAGCGCCGAGTTTCACTCAAGCACATCGAGGGTGCGAGAATCCCAGGCTCCTTGTGCAACGCTTTCTTGACAGTCGCGCTTCACTGAAATCTCGTTAAAGTCCGACGAGAGCGCGATTTCAACAAAGACCCTCAGCACTCTCTATAAACTAAGAACTTACGGCCGTTTGCAAATCATGAAACGTCGGCGTCGTTCGGAACGAAAAATGCTCCAGCGAAGTGCAAATGGAACTACGTAATTAGACCCATTAAGCCGTAGACGGCTTAACCATCCGTTACGGATTTTCGTTTCAATCACGAGATACGTTTTGACTTACGCAGCATTTTATATGCGTCGATGATTGCTGGTATTACGCAAAATCTTTTTTTCAACGTTAGAACTTTTATATTTTAAAGTATGAGAAACTAGAACTCGGTTTAAAATACATCGGTGGGAAAATGAGTTTTGTTTGGTACTGAACATGCGAGTATTTTTCCCGCAAATTGATATTATCAAATTTATTGTAGTGTAAATTACATTACAAGAAAATATTCTTTAGTCACGTGAAGCGGTAGTTGCCAGTGAAGAAACATTTGTGATAAGTACAACCGTCGTTGATCTCTTTTCAAGGTGTTGTAAAATTTTTGCTGTGCAATGTGTAATGATTGATTTATATTTGTACCGCATAATGTTCTTGTTTAAAATATCTTAATAATTTGTAAAAGTGATCCTATATATATCCTAGATTCTATAGATCCTATATACGTATCCGTATTGAAAACATATGCATAATATTGAATTTAGAATCATTTTTGTGGTATTATTTGATGCATTCCATCAAAAAATTGAATAAAATGGGTTGCATGCAAAATCTACGTTTTTCAATCTACGATACATGGGTTAGTGGTGATACCGGTATTGTGAGTTGCAATCAAATTTTAATTACATCGCCGGCTAGTACCAACAAGGTCCCACTTTGCTGTACCAATAAAAACGATTCTATCTCGCTATGGCTTTAACAAGAGGGCTTAACAGTAAAGACGGTGTTATCTCAATGTAGCACTGACAAGATTTCTAGTTTGGCCTTATGATGGTTGTATTTCGGTTTCCTCAAAGAGTTCTCTCTCTCTCTCTGTGACAATGGAGAAACTTATATTTTAACTTGGAGTTCGGTCCTAGCAACGAAAACAAGATAGCAAGAAAACCTTCTTTCTGCAACACTAGTTGGGGACATCATGCGATGTATCATCACTGACCTAATTTGTGGTGCCACAATGAAATATAACCGTCTTTAATGCTAAACCGAAATAAAAGCTTGGTGTTCCAAGTCGATGATATGAGGTGGAATCATCGAGAAATGAAAATCTGACAGTTACGAATAGGTAAAACGTGAAAAATTCAGACTTTTATTACCGAAGAAAATAAGTCGCCAAACGAGCGTCTTAGTGTTATGAAATCGATCGGTACGGTGCACAGTTTTCATATGTCCATTGTGCTCTGTGACGTCTCCAGATTTTATCCAGTTTTACTTAGCGAGCTAAGTAATCACGGGACGGCTAATATAAATCGTAATTTTTAGTATAACTTATCATAACCGTGTACTTATAGAGGAGTGGTATTTTATTATTGGATTTATACACTCTGTTACGAGGCTCTGGATCTGTAGAGCAACAATTCAAATTTGAATAATCGAAAATATACTGATGGTACTGGACGATGATTATTGGAAATTCGATAGTGAATAAGGAATTCAAAGAAAATTTTCAATAGAATTTTTCGTTTGTAGTAGATCTCTTTTCAATGCTGAATGTTCTAATCAACAAGTTTTAATAGGCGACAATTGACACAGAAGTGAGGAATTGCATCTCAGATGTACCAATTTGTGAATTACACAATTCAGTTGAAATTAATTTTGCTGTATCTGAACTTCTTCACTTCGTGCACTCAAGTAATAAATAGTGAAACTTAAATTTATACCAACGAAATAAAATTAAATGTTAAATTCCCCATCCCCATCCAAAGATATTTCGGCAAGTAGAGCTGTGTCGCTGTAGCTTGAAAAGAATAGGGTTGAATTTGTAAATACCAATAAAAACTTAAATGCTTACGTACCATTTGGTCGCATTTAATAACAGTGGGAAAATACCGGAGCGCCAAGGCGTGTCATAAAATCGAGAGAAAGCCGAGCTCTTGCAAAATTTATTTCAAGTTATTCTAGGCACTCATGCAGTAAAAATTTGTACGGAGCCCTTTCAGAGGCCGCCGTAATATGACGGAATTGCTTTATCAACCGGAACGACGTCGGACAGAAATACTGGGAGCGACCGGCGCTTCAATTCGTTACTTCCAAGTGGAGCAGGCGCCGAATTTTATTGAGAGAAATCCGCGTTAAGGGCACGCGTGTAATTAAATTTAACCGCGTTCGCATTTAAAAATAAAAAGAACGCGGGCCACGGCACTCCCGCGTTCCTCACGCATTGCATTCATACGTTCGGCAAAGTGCACCCGAGTACCGTTTGCACCGAGGGACGTAAAAAAGAGCAGGATTGCGGTGGCGGTTCTTGCTACCCGCGCGTCCATTATTTCGCGGCGTTTATCGCTAAAAATTGGTGCGCAATTTCGCGTGTCATTTCGCTTTATGGCCAAAATGTTCGGGGCGAATGTGCACTGTACTTTTCTTTGAACGATAAAAGTAACATTGATTGCCGCACTCCGGAGTAGCACTGTACAATGCGATTGCGATTTTATTATGCCAGCTGCAGCAGATAACTGCGCCACTCTGCACTCGTAACTCAAGTTCCATCTCACCGACTGTCTTCGATGTCCAAAACTTCCGAAAGATCAACGGATTGACTCGATGGATGTTCAGATCGACGGCAATGTCAAAATTATTTGTGATTTATAAATGCGAAAGTAAAAATGATCCAATTGTGGTGATAAGGGATTACATTCTGAGGTTGTGTGTTTAAGTTCTACCACTTAGTTTAAAAGATTAATATTTCGACTGATGATTGACATAATTACAATTGATTTGTTAACGAATCCCTGAAAGATTCTGGACCAAAGAACTATATTCTGTAATATTCGTATTGTACAGACTCAGAATTTGGAAAGAAGTTGTGCCTACAGTATTTTATTATATAATTTTGAAACCTAACATTTCTCTATTCCATAATGGAATGCATAAATAGTGGAACCTTACATAAAAAACAAATGAATCAACTAGCAAATTACATTCTCCGAAGTTTGAGAATAACATCTAGTAACAGTAAAAACCACCGATTTCTTAGCATTTTTTTTTTATAATTGCTGAATCTTACATGGTTATCGATACTGTGTAATATCGGGGAAAAATCTACCAAGACTTGAAATAATTGTAATATAGTTTTATGTCAGCGATTAATTTGCATGGTTACTATTCCCTGCAATCGTTGCTCGAACTGTCGATCCAATGTGATTAACTTCAGCAGTACTTCTTCATTTCATGTATTTAAATATGAACACTGTAGTTATAATGAAGATATGTCCATAAATATAATTAAAAATTAAATGTATTCCAAATTATTCCTAACAGTTTGAGGAATTGAAGTAATAGACTAAGATCGAGAATTTAGATCCATAAGGATATATTATTAGAGTAGAACTTCACTTTATTGTCCTACTCAGGGTTTTGCCTTTAAGTTTGTTGTCTGACAAATGCGCATCGTCTCTTGCGCACTTTCCACCCGTATATATCATCACAGTAGGCACGACACGGAAATTACGAAAAAAAGAAGAATACGTGAAGGGAATCTCGCGTATAATGTGAAGGAGCTAACAAAGTAAAGGACAATAAAGTGAAGTTCTACTGTATTCAACGATAGGGAAAACCGAGACAAACTGTGCTATTTTCTAAAACTTTGTTTCAGAAATGATGTGAAAAATAATTAAAATTCTGCATGTATTATTTATCGATTCACTCTCCCAGTTTGAAATAAAATAAATATTAAAGTTGGTTGTATCATATCAATTTTTCTGAAACACAAAATGTCTTATCGTGGCTCATGTCACGAATTTTAATATGTTCTTATGAGATTTTGGAAAACTCTGATATTAATTTATTCCAGAAGCATTGTTACTTACCAAATATGCACATATATAGAAAGATGAAAAATAGACGAAAGATTAACATATGCTTCAATCATAGTAACAATAAAGAAATAATCTTTTGGACGCCCAACGTTTTTTATAAGCAGGCGTCTTCTAGAGAGACTTTTGAATATCTTCTGAGCTATTAAGTATACAATTTGTGATGTAATCAAGTAGACAATAATCTAGAGAATATGTCGAACAAATCGATTGTTTTTTTTGTTGCAAATAAGTTCCTTACAAATGTAAAATATCCCTGATCTCAACATTTTACTTCTAAGGCTACATTTATTAACTGTGAAAACTTGTTGATAACCTTGTCTCATTTTTAATTATAGGAATTGAAACCGACTTGCATCAGACGAAGTAATTATGAATTACTATAATAATGCCCGACATTAATTTTGTTATAACTTACTTTTCCTTTTTGTGAAAGGGATCCAGCTTTGTATGATCGTAATTATTACGTAAACTAAAAACTAAAATATTTTATCGTTCATCTAATTTTGTTCTATATTTTAAAATTCCTCAACATTTGTTATACTGATTTACTGGTTGGCCTGGCAAGTTTTATAATACTCAGAAACGCAGTTTTCTTAAAAGCAATTAATAACGAATTCGAAAGGCTCATGCAAAAAAAACAATATTTGGATTCTAAAACATTAGCTAGAGAAGGCTGAAAAATGATATCCGATCCATCGCAAAATAGCCGTGAACGAAGAAGTTAAACCACCGCACAGCGGGTGGGTGGTTGGTCAGTTTTGACATTTTAAATGACTTTGAAATAGACCGAAGTGCTGAATAATCCTTTCAGGTACATTTTGCATATTAAACTAAACGACCAAGGAAATTCATTAACCATTAGTCAAAGGAAAGCTAAAAGAAAAATGGATATTGTACAAAGGATTATATACCCGAAAAAACTGGTCAAGTTGGCACAACCGCAGAGGTATTGCTATAAAGGACTATGTAGGTAGTTGAAACAATTATACAAATTATTCAAAAGTACAAAATGCTCCAAAATTAATTAGTTATTGGAGATGCGTCTTCATTACAGCGGATATAGATATAATGACAACAACATGTAGTTATACCAATACTGCAGATGCGCAAACTACAGTCCTTGAATAGTCCTACTGGTCTGTGCAGTTGGACTACCATTGGCCTCCCCTTTTCTTCTATAGTCAAGCTCACAATGTTGAGGTAAGGATCTTATCAAAATATCTATGGTTGAATCGTAAGGATTATACACTAGACCCCATCATAAGTTATACGCTCGGTTCTTTCTGGAAGTTTATCCAAAGTTATAGCTCTTCACTATCCCCTCTTCGGTAACTCTATTTATATCCGTGCAATGGGTGCTTCTGTGTGAAAGTGTCGTGAAGCGTGTGTGGCCTAGCGAGACAATGTGGTGGGGGAAGGAGAGGAAGAGGCTGGTATAACTTTGGACATTTAAATGTATAACTGAGGATGGGGACTACTGTAATACTGTATTAACTAATAATAAACTAAATCGCCGTTGAAGTATAAAAAAAATTTTAAACAAAATAAACAAAATAAAATGTTGACAACATCAGTTTTTGAAAAGTTTTTTTAAATTTATGTAAATGGTGATCTGATCCGGAGAAAGTAAACGATATGATGAAAATTAAATTACTTTTGGAACGGTTTGTTTTTAGTATCTATTTTATATCACATAACCATTCCCGCTGACCCGAAAGTTGTTTGCGATGAAACGAATTCCATAATCATAAATCATGCCAGTAATTAAAAAGGAATGAATTATATAATGCGACAGCCATTAATTATATTTAATTTTTGAGGGAAGACGCTGCAGTTAAGAAGAGGCACCCGCCATCGAACGCATTCACGAGAAATTGTACGCGGTTGCGAAACGTTGCGCGAGAAGAACTCGAGATCGTAAATTCGTATATCGAATCAAAGAGGCTGTTAATAGACCCCTTGAACCAACCACGCCAGTCGGGCGGGGAGGGGACGAGTACATAATATAATAAATAATTAAAGCTGGCCCAAAACTGTTTTAAATTACTCGTTCCGATGTCCGACGGAGGTTCTATGCCGTTTGATGTAATTATCTCGGTCAACATTAATGAACGAGCGTTCTGATTCTGGACATCAGGTCCATATTTACTCGATTCATTCAGAGCGTTTATCCAAGCAAAAACCACCAAGCTTTCAAGGAAAACGATCAATCATTTGTTTAAGAAATATCTCTTGTTTCAAATTCATTTAAAGCATGTAAGACATCGATTTAAAATTACACATGATTTCAATTTTATTATCAAAACTTATAATCAAAAATAAAATATATAATCGAAATGACACTAAACCGAATTTTTATATTTTGGAGCTACTTTGATACTAACAGAACAAATATTTCTTCACATTGTTTTAGTGACATCCGTTTCTGTAAAATTATTAGTATTGTATGTGTAATAATATGATTAAATGGTACTATTTTTGAGGAAGATGTTGCCAAAATTGCAAACAATTAGCTAATTTCAAAACAGTTGAAAAAATAACGCTTATAAAAAAAACAAATAAACTATCATACATGTTTTTGGAAATACATTGTCGATTTTGTTTAATGTTATCTTCATTATTTAAGAAATGATTTTTTATCCTATGCATTCCTTCGGATATATTACTATTTTAACATGAAATACTAGACCCCTATACATATTCGTACAAAATAGTCAACATTGCCCGTGTGTACTTTCTTAAGCATATTTGTTTTGAAATAATTAATTTAAGTATTATTGAATGTCAAAGGTAATTAAATCAGGAATTCGTCCATAAATTAGCACCAGAACATATTTTGCTACGTAATGTAGGGTATTTACATAATGGGCACTAAACAAACGGAATCTTCCCTAAAAAACGCACCCTTTTCTAATTATCGCAGGTGTTCCGATCCTGACAGAACGAGATGCGTTCGGAGACTCTCACGCGTCTAGACGACCCCCGGAATGGGGTCCAGATAAGACTAAAAGCTTACCTCGATGATTTGAGCATCCCATCTAAAAAGGAAAAAGCATTCCTCTCCTTTATGATAGTCTACAACCATTAATAGAAAATGCTTTCAAGCGAAGTAAATGACCTTCCTAAGCGCGGGGACTCTAGATTTTAATTATCAGTTGCGCAGGTGACACATCAATAAAATAAAGGTTTTCTATTTTATTTCTACCAATTTTCGTCTACGTGCAAGATAACTATTTATTTTCACGTGGCTGGACAACTTAAGAGTGTGCGAGCGCGTCTCACTTATCTCCTCACTGGCACGAGAATTTTATTTTCTAACTAAGAATCGAATTTTATTCGATGCTGAAGTAAATATAAGAAATACATATAATGTTAATCTCATAATTTCATAAATTTCATGTTGAGACGTTAAAATCTTCAGTGCTATTTTTAGTTTCGGTCATTGTCAGTTCATCATTTGTGCACTGACGTTACCTATATCTACAAGAATTAAATTCGGCACAAATTACTGATATCGGTTTTTACTGTATTTTCATAATTACTGAAGTTGGAGTAAGTATTTTGGCTATTCTCTTTTATTCGAACTTTATTTAAAGCTTTACTAACAGCGACAGAAGTCATTTAGTATATTACACTCAATGTGATTAAATGTTTATAAAATGGATTAAACAATAAGTACATAAATTTCTAAATTATAATTTGGAAAAAATCGGTATAGAATTTTACAAATAGATCGTCGAAAATCAGATAAAAAATATATATATCTCCAAAGTCCATCAATTTGCGCCCAACGAACAAAGTGGATGCAGACAGCATTCTGGAAAGACTTGCAGAGATATTTACTACGTTACCCTAATCAATTTACCATAAAGCCTTACCTTCCAACCCTTGGCAGAAAGTTATCTACATTAACCGTAATTTATAATGGTTGTCACGGATATCTAGAAAATGACCTAGTTTTTATTTCCGCAAGAGGACTTTTAAAATTGTTTAAAAATTATATTGTGATTAGAATGACTAGATTAAACTATATTTTCTTAGGTATGATATAATTCGTATGTACAACGATTGAGTTTATATAATCCTCGAACCCTTTATGTAATAACTGATTCAGAACACTATTTTCCAGTACAATTACAACACAACCCATGCATAATGTTCTCAATAAATTTCAGAATGTTTATGCACACTCTTCGGAATATCCTAGGAATGTACAATATAAAAATACTGAAAAAAAAATTAAAATATATGTACATTAATTCTTCACTTTGTTCATATAATGTGACAATACCATCTACTCGTTTCGTCAGTATTTTCTTGCCGATATAAGGAAACTATGATTCTCATCCTTCAGACACTGAAAACCGTAAAATATCGACTCAACAACAACACACTGTGGAATATTAAGACGACAGAAGGATAGTTAACTAAACTAGAATTAGTATGAGTTTTCATTACTCCGATGGAAATTTAATACAATTATTACATAAAATTTAATAAAAATGTACGTTTAATTTCATTATATTTCAAATTCACTAACAGAGTTTTCATGGAAATGGGCACTAAAAGTTCATTTACAGTGACATCAATTTTCGTATTCCTTTCGTACCTTATTAAATGTTCATTAAATTCTCTAAACTTTTTTAGCAGTATATTTGTTTCTTATTTTTCACTGGTATTTTCATTGGTCTCCTGAAATATTCCATAATAACTGAAATCTCACTCCTATAATTTACATGGACCATGTCATATATCTTTGGATATATGTGTATTCATTTATAATGAGGTGTACTAACTAATATAAGTAGAATTATCCTGCATTTCCATGACAAAAGCACTATACTGGCGAGGAAATTTGGGTATAGGTATTCTAATTAATTAATTAATAGAAAATTTCTTCATTTTAAGAGTATATCCAGCTGAAACCAACATGCCAATTAATTAGTTTTCTATCAATTTGTTTGGAAACTTGAAGTCGTTGCTCCAAGTCCTTTTGGTATGGTCTGCTAATAGTTCTAATTCACGCATACGTGAATCGAAACATCCGTTATTTCAGTTTTCTTCCTCCTCTATTTTAACTTTCTCCTTATCACTGGTTCCATTTCAAACAACTAAAATGTACATAGGAGAAGGAAGGTATACCTTATAATGTATTATAAACATTATAATGGTTGGTTTTTTTCATTATTATATTGAGAGTCCAGCAAAAGATGAGAAACGCTAAATGACCATGCCTATTTATAAATGGAAAAGAAGGATAGTATGGGACAACTATCCATTTAGTGCTTTCAGATCCAAATAAAAAATCTGTTGAACGCAACCAAGGAAATAGTTACACTAACCGATGCATCAGGTTTTTGTCCCATTTGAGTGGTTAGGATACTATATCTACACTGAGAGACTGAACTGCAAAAATTGCAAAAGCATTTAAAGCGGTTTACCGACCGTCTGATGTACTTTTTAAAATAGCAAACTAGTGTTGGCGTGGTGCCTCGCTCGCTTCGCTCGCTCAGAAACTTCGACCCAGCGGAGAGTCGGCTGTTCCTTAATACTCGTTTGTTTACTAACAGCTTTCAATTATATTATAAAATTATATTGATATTTGGGGGTCCAATCATATATAGGTCCAAGTGGCCTCGATAGATGTGTTACAACAATATAGTGTTTCTTATATGTATGAAAATTGAAAATGAACATTTTCAAAACTTCGACCCCGATAACAGGCCAGCCGAAGTATTAATAAATAAAAGTTGCAAAACACTTACTTCAAGCACTTGTATTGTAATGGACTATTCGATGCATATTACATGTTTACAGTGTTTTACTAATTACTGGCTGTATCATTATGATCTTATATATACAATATATATACATATAATTCGTCAAAGATGTCTTGAAAGTGTCGAAAAGATCTCTGCCGGATATCTTTTAGATACTATAAGACATCTTTTAGATATATCGAAACAGTTATTTTCGTATCAATGGCGTAAAAGAACTTATGCGCCCATAGGAGATCACCGCGCCCGAGGGGCTGGCGAAGACTACCCATGGGGGGTAGGGGGTCGAAACGAAAAGTTTTATGGAAAACCGTAGGGTAATTTTTTTGCCGAGGTGACCAAATTCAATACTTTTTCAGACAATAGTCATAAGCATATTAAACCAGTTTTTATGGCATTATCGTTGACTTTAGGAAGAAAATGCATAGAACCTTTTTTGTAGAGAATTTTATGCTCTATCTTTTTTGTTTGAAACATTTTTTAATAAAATTTGTATTTTTCAAAATAAATGCAAAAAACTACGAAGAAACTTAATTGGGGCTAATTTTTTTAGTAATGGACGGATGGATCTGCGCCAAAATCTAATCAGATCTAAATTATGCCAAGACACGTATTTTAAAAAAATATTTATGTCAATACGCTTATCCGTTCGCGAGTTATCGCGAGACAAAAAAACGAGACGTACGGACGTACGGATGTACAGACGTACGTACGTACAAGATCACGGACACAAATTTTTTTATTGTTGATTTAGGTTCCTTAGGGTCTGAAACGTCGACATTTGATGAAAAACTATAGGGTAATTTTTATGCCCGATGTGACCAAATTCAATACTTCGTCCAGACTTAGTCTGGGTCGAAGTAATTTCAGAAACTGCAATAACAAAAGATATAAAAGCCAGACGATAGAACGGCGGTTATCTCTAAATTGAAAATGTTTTTGCACTTTTCGTAAATAGGTCGCTCAGTGTACTCGGATGGCCGAAATAATTTCTCGTAGATCTGAGAGCACTCAGCAGATGGTTTCCAAACTAATCTTTTTCAGTATATAACTTTTCCTAAAAAACTAATGTATTGTGTGACAAAAAATCTGACATTTTATGAAGCAAAATTGGCAGAGCATACTTTATTAGTTTTTAAAACAATTTTATTCAAAGTAAACGGCGAACAAAGAAAAGCATTCTAATATTTGACCTAGAGTCATTTTGCAGTTTTTTTTAAACGCCGAATGGTAGAAAATTACGGTATACAAATATATGCAATATAATTTCAATCATTTTACAATGTTCTAAGAAACGTTAACACGTGTTTGGCTTACAAATGGAGAAAAAAACTGTCGTAATAAAATAAAAATTTAATTAAATGAAGCACAATAAGGAAAAATACATCTAAAAGGATACCCGAAGGCTCTCTCCCCGTCCATTGCGAAATTTATATCTTAAACTACGGGTGAAAAAGAATAGAGCAAAACGCTCGAAATTAAATGCTAATAAATCGAATAAAACTTGAACATAATTAAAAAATTAATGAAGCAGCAGCTAAGACCTAAAAACTCTCATCGTATACGCACGAGATAGATTACAATAAAAAGGTAGGGAAAGGGCTAAAAAGAGAAAGGAAATAGAGCTGGGTGGCAGCACAGAGTAAATTAAGATGGAGAAGAGACGCAAAAATAAGGAGAAGAAATGAGTGAGTGAAAGGCCGAGAGAAAGAGTAAAAGAGAAAAAGTGTGGGTGTCCGCTGGCCGCCCATGTCGATTGGCGTGCGGTCCGCCCGGAGTAACAATTTAATTACAGCATCGTCCGATATGTATAGCAGCCACCCACGATAAATTGAATTTGCCACGGTATTAAGGTCCGGACGGAACTCGATTTATTGGACGCCGCGGTTGTACACCCGGCAGCGTTGAACAGTAGTCAAATGCATAGGGAGAAGAGATCTCAGGAGGCGAGCCCCGATATTCTAATTAAGAAATTCGTCATCGTAGAGTTCGCCTCGTGACTTCATCTTCTTTGGACTTTGATTAAGGCAAACCTTTGCGCACCAAAAACTGGACTTGCATTATTAGTACATACGTTCTTCCAGGCGACAGCATCACATTGGTCGACCACATGCTCCAGGAAAAAATACACGGAACTAATATTGAAATGAAGTCATATCATCCAACATTCTATTATGCTGTTTTTTTGCCAGCATTCAGGTTCAAACACGGTAGTAATTTGGGAAGAATTTCGTTTTTTGTATTATTCAATCCATTGTTACGTTAACCTGCAGGCAAGTTGAACGAATGAATTGAAATTGTGTATGTAGTTAGACTTGCTAAAAAAAATGCAAAAACGCCTTTTCCGATTTGAGATCATAAAGTCAGTTATTTGTAAACCTATATAAAATCATGTCGTCAATCCAGCTGCATCTGAGGATCAACATTTCGACACGGATAAACAAATTAGTTAACAATGCGAGAAAAATAACCACGTGTGCAAAGTCATTTTCTCGCAAACCTAAAGGGTTAGGTAAACTGTGAACAATTTATATATGCTATGTAAATGTCCCTTGAACACATTCATCAGTTAAACGGTCTATAAGATAAAGGTTGTACGATCAGCTGATTTCCAGAATTGCATTTTTAAAAGTCATTTGATCTTTCGATCATAAAAATAGTCAAATAGTATGCAGAGAAGTGTATTAAGACCTCGCTTAATTGAGGTATTCAATCAGTGTAGTTAGCTCAGTTAACGATAGGCAACGTGAGTGACCAATTTTGGAGTCACTAAAACATAATGCTGTGCTATGTGATACACGATATATAATCGCAATAACTAAAAATTGCTCGAGTAAAGTGCACTCCCATACACATATACGACTTATATTAAATTGATCAAAAATCACGATTCCACTTCCAGACTTTACTTGGCTGGTTTAGACCCAAGCACGTAATAGCTTCCTTTCTCCCTACAAATATACCTTGAATCTGACGGAAACCCACCTTAAGCCCGGGATCAATGAAAGATTCTTCTTTATGCAAAGTGTCCCGTTTCGTTCTCACAGATCATCGTAACGATCTGTCGCTCCTAAGGAACACTTGGCATCCTGCACAGTAACTTTGTCGGTCATTGAATTCGACCTCGTTACGAGCAACCATACGCAAGATACACCCGCGTTGCAGCGTGCACCGTTATAAGTGTTAAAGACGCCCGGGAATAAGAAGGGACGCACTTGAATGGATCGCGCCCTTTTATTGTGCCGCTTTGAATGCATCAGTAGCGCGTGGGAGAGGGGTTAGGCTTTAATCCAACGTAGATGACCTAAACCCGTCCGTCCTTCCTGCGAAACATACCTTTTCTTAGGCGAACGCCCTGTAGGCACTCTGCGCATTAACACGTGTCAAAAAACATTAAGCTTGTTTGCTCACGTACATGAATAAAACTGCCTTCAAGAACATACAACCCACAGAAAAATATGCCGTCAATGTGCACGTATACGTGACCGCACAATTTCGATTTTGCCCATCGTGGGATACCTTTGGGGTTTGCAGAAAATCCGTTATAATTTCCCACCATTCACACGTTAACCATTTGTAGAGGTCTGCAATTTATAAATGTGCAAGGTAATGCTGATGTGCTTCGGAGGTGGAATATCATTCTGAAACTCTTTAAAAAATTAACAATATATTCATATTTCGTTCAATAACGATTCATTTCATAAATACTTATAATATTCGTAAGCCCATGGGCAACTGGGATATAAGATCTTACCACGATCTCTACATCTGATTTAGACTATGAATTCCGGAATGAATGTTTCTTTACTACAATTATCAATCACAGATTTTAAAAAAAATTTCTATATCTCATTCTGTTTATATTCATATTATTTAAAACTTATTTGAGGTAGCGAAACCACGACCTGATATGTAAAAATGTGCATGTCAATGTTT
Source organism: Trichopria drosophilae (assembly GCA_030407085.1). NCBI lineage: Eukaryota > Metazoa > Arthropoda > Insecta > Hymenoptera > Diapriidae > Trichopria > Trichopria drosophilae. Next base: position 65,167,691 of record CM059583.1, on the reverse strand, counting down.
TGAAAAAGGATGGGTTTCTTACAAATGATACACGTTACGAACAACTGTCATCCGACAAAAAGTTTTTACAATGGTATAAAATACCATAAATTGTTTTCACCTTTTTTTTTAAAAGTTTCTTTCAGTTTTCTAAATCCATCATTCTTTTACAGAATGTTCAACTATTCATTATTTAATACAATGGATTTAAATAATGTATAAATTAATAAATTAAAATGTACACAAATAAAAAATTTGTATTTAAAAATGTCATTTTTTTCCTAGGCGAGTTTTATTAATAACATATTATAAAAAAATCACGATGTAGTTATAAAATCCTTAAAATAATCGTCTATGATTTCAAACTTGTTTTTGAAAATGATTGAAAGACGTTAAAAATGTTTTTTTCAGAATTTCGTCAAAAATACCAAAATATAAGTGTTTTAGTAATTTTGAATCGCAGTAATTTGTACATTAATGCCTGAAATTTTTCTTCCCGCAACTTTTTTCTGAAAGTGCATGATTTTCAAATAAAAAATGATTTCCAACTTTAAGCTAATTTTTCGTATTTGTGAGGCCATCTTGGATACTCTGACATTTATTTTTAAAGTCTTAACATACACGCTGTAATGTTCAAGAGTCGAGAACGCGGCTTCTTTACTTTAAACAAATATTAATTATGGAAATAATTACGTACTTTCTTAAGGTTTAATGTTACAAAAACTCTAATAGCATTTTCTTGTTTAAAAAATTTAAGTTCATTTTATGTTAGATATGCCTTGGATGCTTTGGAAATATTTTATAAAAATAACTACCCTCATTAACCCTGTAAGTCCCAAATGTGCATAATTTGCACATAGCTTCCCGCATCGTTTTATTTGTCGAGTAAACATTTTCTACAGTCCATACATCCATCATACCCGACGAGTTTTGAGGTCGCTCTGTGAAATATCGTTGTAAATTGAATTTTTTAAAATAATTTTCTCAAAGGCAATTTATGTTATGTACATACATATTCAGAATAATATAACTTGAAAATCTGAGTAGAACACGAAATTACTTTTTTTTCTATTCCAGAAATGTGAAAATTCACAAAGCGGGTCCGCCATTTTGAATTTTGATTAAACTAAAGCAAGATTCAAGTTTAGCGATGACTAAAACCCACGAGACTGCCAATTAACAAACCTAACCTATAATAGAACTTGAAATAGACATTTTTCCAATAAGCACATGACATCCGCCATCTTGAAATTGAATTTTATGGGATATTGCTGGGTCTGAAAATTAAAATTGGCAAAAACTCGAAATAACTTATTTGTCTATAACAAAGAAATCCTAGTAGATACAAAATAATAGCAATTTCTTCAATTTCAAAAAATTTCAACTTCAGGCACCATTTTGAAACTAAAAACCAAATAAATCGAAATATGTCAATGTACACATTCGAAGTAAAGAATTGTAAACAAGTTTTTTATATGTTGGAAGTTAATAAAAATCCGTGATCATAGTTAAGAATGCATTTAAAAAATTGTAGCTGAACAATTTTTTTATGTATTAAAAATAATGTGTTAAACGTAATTTCAGCAGCGCCATATGAAAGAGAGACCTTGAAACAAGTCGGGTATGGATGTTTGCGATTTTTTAAACATTTTTATTATAAAAATAAAACGATGTTGAAACTCACGTGCAAATTGTGGGACTGATAAGTTTAAAATACCTTCCCCAAAATAAAAAGTTGCATTTATTTTCTCCTCTGACAATTACAATTTTGCAAAGGTTTGCGCCTATTAAACAATCAAGGATATGTGTCAGTACCATTTTTTCTTCCAAAAGTTTCGATACAAAGCGGGTGTATGGATATAATCCATACATTGCGCGCAGCTTAGTCGCTCGAACAAAATACGGTTAAAAAACGAAGATTCGTGGGCGCATTTGCGGGGTACAAACGGCACACACGTATGCTTCTAGTTTATATAATAAGGATAAGTGTTTACTCGAGCGTACTACCTTTAGAACGATCGAAAACAGTGAATGGAAAGCCGCGAATAGCGAGCACAAGAAAACTGCAAGATAAAGATCTTATGCTATTCTTTTCTAGGGATGGGGTGAACTAGTTATGTAGACGTGGTACTATATATTATCCGCATCAGTAAGCATATACCGTTTTGTTGTACAGTAATAAACTATTCTCAAGTGATTTTTCTTATTCGACGCTTGCTTAAAGTAGTTTAGAGGCGACGCTTTGTTGAAAAACCGAATTGCTTTGCCCGAAAACCTGAAATGGAATGACGTCTTCTTTAAAATAAAAATATGACAACTAAATAAAAAATAAGACTAATAAAATGAAGACAACTCAATTAAGGTGATTGCCACCGGAAAGCCGCTCATGGTTACATATTAATGGAGATTTTTACGAAGCACAGCCGTGAAAACATCACCGCCGGCATAAGTGTAGTCATTTCGCTGGTGGTTTTTAAGTTCATTCAATGAAAAAGCTCGTGCAGTTACGCCAAGCGAAAAATTATTCCGAATGACCGACTTTTTCTCAAGGGACTGTTGCGGAGAATTCGCAAAGTCGAGAGGAGGGCGAACGACAAATATGCTCCTATATAATTCGTGAAGTTTTCTACGGAGTTTTTCTGTTACAGTATAATTAGAACTCTGGAAATTTCGGACAGTTATCCGTCTCCCTTTCTCTTTCACCCTCACTCTCCCACTCTCGCTCTATCTCTCTGTATATCTGCGTCTCTCTTGAAAGTTTTTAATAAGCACGTGTATAAGCTGCTGGTGGAGCCACCGCCGCTTTGCTGGCAGCACATCGAGGATGGTCTTGCCCTGGAGACAAAACAGAAATTAAGCAATTACGGACCATTATGAAGTTATTCACGGACCTCGAGATGAGCCATCAGACTGGACCGGGAACTTTGAAACCTCTGGAGCCATGTCTCACAGACGAGCAGGTAGAAACTTGTGGAAGCTTGGAGTATCTTATCCTTGATAGCGAATCGTCTTGTCGGCAGTTGACTAGACTGTAACTGGCGACCGACGACTTTTCACGCTTGAACTTTAAACTGCCCAGTAATCTTTACCGAATCAGTCAAAAATTAACATTTTGCGTAAAGTTTGCCAGCGAACCCGCAAAGGTTGCATGACTAAATCCGTCGGGTGGTATTTTATCAGACGTTCTGCAGGAGACCTTCTTGAATACCGTGTAATGAGTAGGAACGCTGTAATATATGGCTGTTCCTCATCGTCTATGTAATTACTTTGTTTTGGGTAGTCCCAAGATCATGGGACGTAGCGATCTGCTTTCGATCTTTGGCAGTAAGCCCTTTCAGCCGGAGAGCTCAGACCAACCAGAGATAAAAATCATAGCGATGCCAATCCATGAACAGGTACATCGGCCTAACTCGAATATTATAGTAGTTCAAGTCGAACGTCTGGAAAGGATGAAGGATCGTTAATAGTCCCGGCTACTGAATGGTTGTACACTTCCCAGAGAAACAGCTCCGGTCTTTTTTGCTCATTCTCCAAGCGCGCCTATGGCTGCTCTTTGTGAATAACAATTAGACTGTACACATATAAGAACCACCTACTTATGTAATGATTAAACTCCTGATTGGTCCATTTTCCCCGGTACGTAATAACTGGTAATTTGGTTAATAATCAATTTCCTTATTTCTTCCTTTGTTGGGGCAAGGCGATTAAAGGGATGTCCATGGGAATAGAAATGATGCTTCGAAATTCGTATAAAAATTATCAGTTTCGTCCAAAGGAGAAAGAAATTGTACAAAATGGAATAGTCGGTTCCCAAGCAATTAAAACTATATTTTGCCCGACCCAATACTACTTATAAGTATGATTATTATATTATTACCTTCCCAATACGATTGACCTGTACTATTAGCGTATCTCAGATAACGCGAATAGTTTCGTGGTTTATTTTACGACCTTTTGTTTATTGCGTTCCTACAATTCTTGCATTTACGACTGTAGGCCAAGAAACGTAAGTAAATTATAATCGATCGACGGTGAAGTAGCAGTGCCGACTCGCTTTTCTCCAAGGCTTTTAAAAGCATTCGTATTTCCGAGAATAAACAATCGTTTTATCAGTCAGATTGAGTTTTATCTTCTTGTTTAATTGCATTGACAAGATATTACAAATTCTATAAGCATGAGTCTGCGACAACATAAAGGTGATTTCTATTAACCACAATTTACTCCGCAATTTCGTAATATTGTTAATATTCACATAAATAAATATATTTACACAAATGGTCTATATTTTTTTTTGTGCAAAAAGTAAATATTGGATTAAAGATATCAATGACAGAAATGAATAATACCGAAGACCAAAATTTCCGTTATAGAATCTCCGACTGTGTCAGAATATTGCTTAGCTACCTGCCGTTTCTAAGAAATCTTCCTTGTGTACAGCATCTTGGAAAATGACAATGGGAAAGCCCAAGTGTATGGTTAGATAGTTCTTTCCTTTTTCTGTGGCACGTGCCAAGCACACACGTCTAAAATGAAGTCGTAAGCGAACATTAATTATAATGGCCCTAAATCTCGTTGTGTTTACGGTTCGGAAAGGAAAATTCGATGGAAACTCGCCACGAGCACGTATATGTTTCAATATGAAAAAAAGAGTATCGAATTACGACTTTATAAAAGACTTGTAGAATTTTTGATATCTGTATTTGAAAAAACCGCAATGTGTGATTTCCGGTTATTGCAAGTAAATTATTTCCGTTCATATTTATTCGAAACGAACATATTGTTATGATGATCTTGTACGTGACGAATTATTGTGTCTTTGCAAACAAGTTTAAGACTGGAAATAATATACAATAATTTAGAGAATAACAAATAATTTGTCTCGAAAAAATTATTGAAATCTTTTCGTAAAAAGCAAGAAATGATTTTTATTTAATATCTCCATTTACATATAAACTTTTAAATTAATTTTAGCTTACTATTCTAATTGTAGAGAACTATTCCTTCCTGTGATCTACTATTATTTCGTAAAAATTATACTCAATTGTTGATAATTTATAACATTAAATTGTAAATTTTATTTTAAATAATCTATAAGTGGTATTTTTTAATTCGTTTTAATACAGTTTAAGTTAAATAACTATATTTTATGATATTCAGTCGCCAATTTAGAAACTCATATTATGGAATTTTAATGTTCCTCTCGAAGCGTAATATTTCTCTTATTCTGTAGATTCGATTGTATTCAAAATTATTTTTTGCTAGCATTCAAACTTGAAAAATAATCATCCGTTCAACACGAAATTTTCAAAGAGTCTTTGACAATAGCTTTTCTAATACATTAACTTATTATATATACATAATTTTTTTGCTAAAATAATGGGTGTTTCAGTCTGAAGGAGTAGTGCATCATTTTTAGTGCGAAATTTAAATCCCTTGTTCGTAATTTTTATTATAATGGGCTGCACGAATGCATAAGATCAGAAAAATATAAAATATGTGATTTCATAGTGCAAACGATAGCAGACATTTTAATGCTAAAATACACTACCTATTAGTACCTTTTGTCATAAGTATAATTAACTTTGTCCATAATCATGTGAAAATTTAATAAAATTATCGATAAATCTAATAGGTACTTTGCGAATTATCGGTGAGTATTAGTAATAACGTATATGAATGACTTAACGTTATAAAAAAATATGTATGTATATAAAAAAAAGGAAAATGGAAAATGGAGTGGAGTTAGTTTTAATAGAATAAGTAAAATAGACGGATATATAATTGTTTACGTTTCGACCCTAGATTCGATTATCTTCAGACCTTTTTTTATTGGTTTTCAGGGTGTCGGCAGCGTAGAATTAAGACAAGTTTCTTTATCATCTCCGGACATAGTGATAAATTGACGAATATTGCATGTTTTTCCTAAAAAAAAATCACGCGTACGGTGGAGGACTAGATATCAATATTAATTCCGACTTTTAGAAGATATTGTATGTAACAGTTATTCCTTCTAAATTCCCTACACGGAAAAAACGGACGGTTGGGGCATACAACATTATAGTGTTCTCAAATCGAGAAGAAAAATTGATTGGGTCATCCAAGAAAATATTTTCACTAACAATAAAAAATAAATTGTATAATAAATTAATTATTTGTCACGCAAAACTAATACTATTTCCTTGGTTGTCCAACAAATCCTTTTTTGCTATATCTATAATATATAATATATATATATGTTAGGTATTCACAAATATTATAGTTATGGAATGTACCTTGATTCATTTAAAATTTACGAATTTAATGAATTTGATAGACGAAAATTACGAGAAAATAATATGTGGAGCCCACACAGCGCATCTGCCTGATGATGTCCTTAAATATTCCTCAGGACGTCTAAAATGTCCGTTTTCATTGTCTTATTATTATTACCTGTACATCATTGATAGCTCGCCTTTTGGAAGTTAACAGGTTGAAAAAATTAATTTGGCATTCCTATAAGAAGCTCCTAATACTTCCTTATGATAAAGGTACTGCGAAGCGTAGTTTAAAAAAATTTTAAAGTATTATGCCTGGGTGAATTTTTCTCTTTCTAAATTTAAATTTAATTAACGAAACAAAGAAACGTGTATTTATCGAACACTGCCATTTGATATTTTTAACATACACAAAATATGACTGTTCTGGATCATAAAAGATTATAAGAGTTGAAATACAAATGAAACATCAATGAACATTTTGAATCATATCATTATACACACTATAGCGTATCTCCTATTTTTATGACGAAATAGCAAGAATTATAGATCAGTTTGGAAAATAGCGTCAGCTCTAACTCGCCTCTTGGCACGTGTATTTGTACCTATAAGTATGTATTATTGCAGAGAACATTAGTTTTATATTTGTTAATAAAGACGTTAATAATAATAATAATTCACTACTTGCAATGTATATTACAGATTACATCCGATTATTAGTTGGAATACACAATTATGATAAACCAATTAAAATGGTAGAATCGATTGAAAATGTAACATAAAAACATTGAATGCAACATATACCTGAGGACAATTAGCCCGATTTGACCCTACTTGAAACAAGGCCCGAGTTGGGAAATTCGATTCGTGTTCTGGCTGGAATCCAGTCGGGCGATTCCGATCCCTTCGAATTCTGAATACAACGAGGGTAACCTGGTCGGGGTCCGATCATAGCCCAGTCAATATCTCAAATCTGGCCGGGCTGAAGTCGGGTAAGCGTGACAAGCCCGGCCGGAGCCGTATACAATCAGGGTCACCAGAATTGAATCCGGCCAGAGCCCGGTTGCAATTTCTACTCGGGTAGTTCGTAATTACTTACAATTAGTTGAATTTGATCATAAAAGATTGGCTAAAGTAAAAAGTGTTTTCGTTGTTTCTATTTTCGGAAATGTATATTTTGTAAGATTCCTTAATAGCTTCTTTATTCGAGAATTTGCATGAATTCGGGTAAGGCTAGGAGGGTATTTGAAATCTAGACATTTCATACATATACATAACAACATAGATACAATTTCAGATAATAATCAGATAAATGAATGAATTAATATTGGTTTGCATCAAAAAGTTATCGAATTTGCAATTGCGGTTTACAAAACGTGCCGTTAATCTATTCATTCGAGGATATTATTGAGTAAATCGCACTCGACGATTTGTTCAAAGTTGCACCAACCACAACTGCAAATTCGTGAATACTTTAACCACAGAGCTCTGGAAAGTGGACGGAGCTGAATGACCGCAGCTTATTCAAAAGAAGCACTGGCAAAACAAGAAAATCGCAATATTCGATTTCACTGACTCGAATTTCCGTGACCGCAGATCGGCCGTGGTCGGAAAGAATTCGTAACGAATAACTTTCATTGCACCGTGCGCCTCGTGCGTCGTTTCCGCTTGATGAGAAACGGTCCAGGCGCCATCGCGGTGGTCGAGGCAATTAAGTGAGCAGGCATCTATTCTGCCTTCGCTGCCCCAAGGCGCGTTACCAGAACATGAAGAATACGAGCAAGAACAATAGCACGGGCGCGTAGGTAAATAAATCTGCCATTCGCATGAACTTGGCACTGTCTGAATGCGCCGAGGCGTGTTATGATGATACACGACCTGAGAGTGGGGAAGAAGCCGGTATCGAACGACCTTTCGAAGACGTTCTGCGGATGTGGCGGGGATCGTAACCTCGGGGTGGCCTTTGTCTGTAATCCGTGCTGCTTCCTTCCGGCACGTGGACCGCAATCATCACTGGTCTTTTTCAAAGCATTCAGGGAACGCTCCGTGCGATCTTTCACCGGCGGAGCGACGTCATCACATGCGTATGGCCAGCATCGAATTTTTTTGCGGTCCTCGTCTTCCCATACTTTGCCTTCGGGCGCCAGTCTGGATGTTTGCTTAGCTACGTGTATAATCGAATGGTTCGGAAAATTAAAGCGTTTGATCTAACGGAAAAATCTTTTAAACCTCAAAATCAATATTGAACCCATCGTTCCCGACGACCTTGGGAAATAAAAGTTATGCTTCGATACACGCCCGGACCTGCAAAAACCATAACCGACGGGCAATTGTCCTGTTGTTGCCTTCATTTCATTTTACAAAATATAAATGAAACAGTTTGGTTAGTTCGTTCTTAATTCGATCGTGTTCCTCTAAAAAAAAGAGTTGATGAATAATTAACTGATTGAAATGGAAATGTAACTAAAGAGAATAAAACGATGGTGGAAGTTTGGAATTCAGGCATTGGGTAGTGACCATTAATTTGAAGCTAACTGATCTTGAGATAAGCGTACCGGACCTCTACTGTCTCGAAGATGAATATTAATGGCACTGCTACTTGCTAAAGAGCAGCCACGTACAGTACTCCTTCCCTTATTCTAATTTCCCATATTCTAATGTCTTCCCTTATTCTAATTTTTTCTCTGCTCCTATTCTAATATTTCCCCTCACGCGTTCTCCCCACTTACGTGCGTTGACGTGTGGATTTTCTAAATACAAATAACGGCGCATGCGCAACAAAAGAAAAAGAGGCAAAAGTGAGACTTCAAATCTAAGTAGTGGGGGAGAGGGGAAAATTAGAATAAGGGAAGAAGGCCGCCATCTTGCCTGACCGGACAAATTAGAATAAGGGAAGGACTACTGTAGTTAGTATACGAAGTGCACTTCGACAGATGCCGCTAAAAAATGTTCTTTAAAATTGATTTCAAGGACGAATCAAGAAAACAAACATCTTCTTCTACATTATGCTGAGTGTAATTTGAGTTATATTTCTTATTTTTAAAATAACGTCTTTTGTTTGAATTTCTGAAATTTAGACGTATAATGCTGACACCTGAAATAAAAATCGCGATTACAATAATGATTGTGTTGCAGAAAATAGTATTAAAGTTGAAAATTATACAGATAAGAAGAAGTTTAATTCATTTTTAGCTGGGGTAGGGCAACAATAACTGGATAATATTTTCCCGTGATTAAAAAATACTTTTTTCCTTGCATATATATTTAACGAATTCTCAATGAAAACAAAGTTATGATATGAATTATGCAGTGATAAAAAATAACTCCGGACCAACAAAAAAAATCAATGAACTTAGTTTTTTTACTATAGACCTAGTGTATTATATTTTGGAGGTCGCAAATGTAGAGTCAACCAGGGGAAAAAATATTTGTTATCTTTTGTCTCCATTTTCGCAAGTTAACTGTCTGTCACCTAAATTTGGACCAGATATTTTGATGGCAAGTATACGTTTTGACTCATCATGTCAGAATTTTTCCTAACATCAAGAAACGTAGAGTATTTTATGTTACACACAGAAGTTCATAAATGTTTCATATTTTATATTGATATTGATCTATATGGATTTTTAGATAACTGATTATGAATACAAAGACAGATCTTCAAAATCAGAAATATCGGATATGTAAATCCATTCCAATTTCCTGTAAAATGCTAATTTTTTGTCATGATGTTTTGCAAACTGATGAAGTTCGCATTTGTTTATAAAAAAATGTTTAAACATTAATTCACCAATGGAAAATGGTAGCGTCACTCCAGTTTTTATCAAAGAAGTCTCGGCATGGATGACCCGAAATGGATCTTTCGTACATAGTTTGGTAAAAAAATATTAAAAGGTTCGTACCCAGCGACCTTACAAAAACACAGATACCATGGTGTATAAAAATTCTTGAATCTTTTAGAAATTCGCCGGCCATATTAGATTCGATATTTTTGATGTTGGAAGTCTTGAATTCATTTTCCTGTGCAGCGACCACAAAAGCCACTATACAACGCAAGATCAAAATAAATCCGTAAACATTTATGAAATATTGCGTGTCATATAAAATCCGCTATATTTTTTTAAGTTTTCAAAAATCGTGACGTGATGGAACGACACGGAGTTCAGATTCCTCCTGAGCATACTCCGTGAGCAATACAGATTTCTAACATTCTACTAAGCGGCCAATAATCAATTGTAACACATTATGAAAACTTTTGTACAATTTTGTAATCCCTAACGAAATTCTAATTTTAGTTCAGGAATCATTCCAAATATTTAGCTCCTTTAAAAAGTTTGAAAAGCAATTAAAATTTACTTCGGATTGATAACAAAACAAACCCATTAAGTTAATAGATATTATTATTATAAAAAAAAAAAATTTTGGGACAGGAATTTGAGTCTTTAAAAACACTTAAAGAAAGAGCGGATGAACAACTATCCGATTGGTGCTCTCATATCCAGAGGAGCAATTGGTCGCGGCAACTCCTGAATTTCCTTTAGTTTTGCATTAATTTTGTATTCCACTTAATTTGTTAATAACTAATTTATTTCTTAGAGAAATAATTTCCTTAGTTACCCCAACCAATTTCTCGACTGGATAGGAGCGCACTAAGAAGTTAGTTGTCCAAGAAGCCTTTTTTCGGTGTTCATTTAGATCCACGAAAATAAATAAAGATTTATATTTTTAATAAATTAAGAATATATTTTGTCACATGCCTCGGCAACAGTACCTTTCATTTTAATTAAAATTTGAAACAAATTCTGTAAATTTTAAAATAAAAATCTTGATTCTCCATAAAAAAATAATTCTTGCAAACACCGAAAAATATCTAAATTTGCTCATTTGTAACAAACAAAATAAGGTTTTCGTCGAGAAGATCAACTCAAGGAATGCAAATTCGAACGCATTTCCAATTCACTTGGTTAAATTTTTCGAATAGAATTGGACCCAATTTGTAAGGCGCTTTTGTCTCGACTCAGGAATAACAGATGGATTGGAAAAGATGGAAGTTCCTTCAAATATATAACACCAGTTTTGAATATTCACATGTTCACATACATTTGACTGTAGTCGAAATGAAAAGCAACTGAACTAGAATGAGCACCTGGAATTTCATTATTATTTTTAATCGACGAAAACTCAAAATCTTGATAATTGCAAGTACACGTAAATTGAGCTATATAAACAGTAAAAAATACAAAACATTGATTCACGAATTTCTTTTAATAATGTAGTGCATTAATCTTATAAAGTTGATGAAACAATAAAATGTTTCAAAGGAAGTTCGAAAATCAGAATCGATTTACGTAAATGACCTGCCCAATTCAATTATTACGAACCATAGAATGTCACAAAGCTAAGACTTTAATTGGCAAGATATAAATTTTACAAACCAAAATTGATAAAATTGCAATCTAACCCTTTATATAAAAGTAATTGATAATATTATTATTTTAAAACTATATTTATGTACATGTATCCAAGTAGCAGTCTGTTAATGATGACCAAACGTGATCAGGGTTCTAACCCAAATGGTCCGGAATGTTAAGTTCGCCGATTTTTCTAGTACAAAAACAATAAAACCATTGTAGGCAGATCACTAAATGTTTACGTAATTTATATTAGCAGTTGTATTTTGTATTTGTGTTAAAGTAAATGGCAATTCAATTATTAATGTTGTTTCCCTACACCCAGGCAAACGAACGCATACTAATTATTTTCAAATCACTTATTAACGTTTTCTTGCAGTTCCTCCTGAAACAGCGAATAATTACATTGCATTTAACCTTTATTATTATTTATGAACGAAAAGTGAGATACAAATATTTATTAATGTGCAATTAATAAAACATTAATACGAAATATACCTACATACAAACGTAGGTACCATAAATGGAATAAGTGGCCATAGAATTAATTATATTAGAAAAAAATGATATTTTATCTAAATGTATAATGGAATGAGAAATGAAGGGAATTTAAAAAAACTTTCATATGTCACGATTATAACATATGAAATGTTACATGAATATGTGAATTATACACTCCAATAAACTTTCTTTATAGCGTCTCATTCAGTACAACGATTCTGGTGGGTAGAATATTTTACATGCGAGATTTTCTAAACTACTTGTTAATATTCTTTTATTCTCACTAATCCGTTACTTTAATGATAAAGTAATGGCGAGAAATCCAGACGCCATCTTTATCGCTTAATTTTGCGAGTATCGTGAAGCTAAAGGTAAAATGTGTTTATTCTGAAATATATATCTAAAATTACCGAGAATTAGAGAAATATATTTGGATTATTATACAATTCACAAAGTAATTTCGTTACAATTCAAGACCCGACGGCAATAACTAGTTTGCATCTCATAATCCCCTGTTATGAGTAGGATCATTAATTTCATTTAAAATATAAAAAATGAGAATCCGTTATCGCAACTCTTCTCTGATAAATTTCTACACTAGCATATCAATAAGGGATAAGTGTCAAACGCTATTGATACAGACGTACGCCTTAAAATTTAATGCCGACGTGTAGATACGACACAATACACTTTTAGGCACGCCTTGATTGCTTGGTGATAATTCAATAAGGCAGCATGGGAATCGGACCACAAAATCGATAAATATGCCATTGAAATGACATACAAGAGCCGCAAATTTCGAAATTAAAAAATTCAACTTATTTACACATGAATGAGCTTTAATAAAAAATAATAATACAACATAAATTTAAGTGAACCTGCTTTTACAAGGTGGTTTTTAAGCAGAATTTGGAAGTAATGAACACCTTCTCTGAGTAAACCGCGGGAAATGCGCAGTTGCTATAACGAATAAGAAATAATAAAACAAATATTGCAAAAGCCCGAAGATAATTGCACGTGGAATGTGATACCTATATTAAATGCAGTTATATGCAAAGGAGTAACATTTTTGGAACCGGAAACTGTAATTGTGGTAAAAAAGGGTTATTTATTGCATATTATTTCCGACAAGCTTGTTCAAGGCATAAATCAAACTTTCAATTGATTTTATGATTACACAGGTCGTTTGGAATATTCGGACAATAATAACCCAGATCAGTTTTCGCGTTTCAGTATTGGCAAGTCAGTGCAAATAACTTTTTGTGCAACATACGTGCAAAATAATTCTGCTGTCGGCGAAGGCGAGCAGTCGCCAATTGCAGTGAACGACGTAAAAGTGTATTCCTACTTAATTAGCATATATATATGAATATCTTCCTTAGCATTAATTATTGTACTCAGCAGTCTTTTAGTCTCTCGCCGACATCTAGTTAGGTGTTAATATTCCTTGAACGACTGTATATCAATCCGTAAATTACCGGTATAAATAACGAATCGTTCCTCTCGATATATCCTCGGATGGACACGCAGTAACCAGGACCGTGCGTGACTTTGATGTAAGACACAAACGATTCGGCGATTCTCTTTGAAGCCCTCGGGCTATATGAAATGAATACGAAAATTTATAATGTATTTATTTGAGGCACAAAATACCCCGATTTACCTGCCGATTACCGCACAAATATGTATGCTTTTCGCAAACTTGTTCATTCAGCGCCGTTTACGAAATCGGAATAAATATGATTACCGGCTTCAAAAACATCACGCATCGGATGATTTCGAAAAAACAACATCTGCTCTGAATGTTGTTGTGTATATACGGCGAACTGTCCACTGCGGTAAAACGAAGCACGTGCAGACATGTCGAGCCTCGCTGAATGGCGCCACGCGCTTTGTGGATGCTGCAAAAGAGCTGAAGTGAGAGAGGAACCGAGTGACGCCTTAAAGATTCTGGAAATCTTGAAATTGAGAAAAGCCATAGACGGTTCCACGAAGCCAACGTTGAGCCCCGCATTTGGATTCTTGCCACGAAACGGTCTCATTCAACGAGATTCGTCCTTTTAAATCGGCCGGCCTCGCGCGATCAGCCGAAACTGACCGCGGCCATTGCGGACCTACAGCAGCGAAACTTGGCCCTCGTAATCTCTAGTGGTTTCAAATTCTCTTTCATTTATTCCTTTCGCTTGAAGATGTCAACGAAAACGGAACAGATTGTACATATTTACGGTGTGATGATCTACTTTCTTCAATGGCTGAGAAAAGCCGGAGGTGGGAGGATCCAGAGCGGAAGAGAGGATGCTTATTCAAATAAATGTCACAATACATTAGATGTAAACACCGACTATTGGGAATGCCCGTTCCAAGTAAAAAAAAAGTTTTTTGTGTTGTTTACTATGCATAATGCGTATTAGCTCTCATTGCTCTTTTAACGTATATTCAAACTATGACTGAACCCACCAGGGACTATGTCGATGATAACTGTCAAAAAATGTTTCTGATACTGCTGATGTACAGTATTGGCCAAGAAGTAATAATAACTGCAATATAATTAAATTTGTTTTTATTTGAACTGACGTTTTGTCTGATCACATATTTGGGCGATAATAAAATAAAACCTTTTCAATATGTAGTAAATCGATTCAGCACTAAGGGTGGGACTTTCAGTGGTTTCTAGTGATGAAAGGTTCAATGTTATTTTTAGAAAAAGAAAAATTCAAACAAAAGTAGTATTTTAATATCAAATTAGATGAAGTCCAGTTAGTTATGTTTATTCTGTTGATGATTTTGCCAAACAAATAATTTGATGAGGGTCATTGGCAATTACAAATTTATCGAAATGCAGAACATGGCTGAGTCTTACAAGAAAACAACATGTGTTTTAGTCCGTACCACGTGGAAAAGCTCCGCACAAACGAGGTTTACGCTCAACCCAAAATCTGGCATTGTATGCTAAACACATCCCTGCCGTGTGCTCATGCCAAACTAGGATTATGCTTTGCCCAAAATTAATGTTTATTGAAAAAAAAAATCAGCTCGGCTTAAACTTCAAGGTTTGGGTTAAACACATGCCTGGTTTGTGTGGAGCCTATACTTTTTTCGTGTATTTCCATCTTTTATTTTTAGAGGCACAATAGTTTGACATTCATCTGGATCCTGTGTACGGGACTTTGTAGCAAATTTATTATCCAGGATGACATTTGATACAATTTTCAATGTTTTTCCACCTCACCAAAGTTGTGCGAACATTAACTATACAATAATTATCGGTTTTTAAACGAAACCAATTCACTCGACAAATGCAATCGAAATAAATGTCATTAGGCGCGCAGCAATTACGCAACCGAATTGATCAATTCATTAATGCATGCAAACCGATTACGCATTCGTTCATTTAAACATGCAACGAGCGTAATAGGCGCAGCTGCCTCGAATGGGAGATTCGAAATCTCAACCGTGTATTAAAAATGAAAAGCTGATAAACTTCGTACGTGCCCGATCAACTAATTATATTAATTTCAATTCCATAACTGTCGCGATGATTTAAAGGGCGCAGTTACAAGTTTCACTCGTTTCACCGCGAAGAAAGTGGCGGCACGCATGGAGGTAAGGGGGGAAAGTGGCTTGCGTCTCCACGCGTCAACCAGTCGCAACAGCTGCAATTAGCGTTTCGGTACTCGCGCTCGATCGTCGATTCGATCTGTCGACTGTCAGATAACGTTTTTAAATTACATGCATCGATTTTGCGACGAAAGTCTGGGGGGTCCCTCTATAATGATTCTACCTCCTTGACATGAACGCAATTCTAGTAAAATATGCTTCTTATTTTCAAATTGGATTTCGCATATTTACATATTCATCGCCGTTTACATTTTTAATGGGATATATAGTTAATATGTGTTTCAATTATGTAGAGAAAAAAAATGATTCTTTAGAAATGGAAATATTTTAGACACTGTTCGAAACCTGATGTAAATAACAATATATTCACTAGAAAGTTTTAAATCGAAATTGTCAGTTTAGTGAAAATGATCACTTCAGTAAAGTGATTTCCAAGCGAAAAGTCACTCTCCTAACAGCAAAATATTCGATGCATTGAGTGCAGAGAAATTGGGTGCACCTCAAAAACCTGACAAATCACAAAACAGACACTTCAAAAACGCGACATTCAAAAAGCAGACAGTTCAAAATGCAGGCATTAAAAAACCATACATTTCAAAACACAGACAACTCCGATTAGTGCGTTCACTACATAAAAAAAAAGATCTCGGATCATCATCCTCGAGGTCTCACGAGAAGGTCATTTCAAGGTCAAAAATGGTTGACCAAGGGATTAATTTTGTAGGTCACTTGAAGATCAAATGAGTTTGACCTCCGGATTATGTATTAAGCGCATTTAGAATTTAATGTTTAATTACATTTACAGAATATGTACATTTTAGAATATCCAGTTTTTTTTTGTCTGTATCTTGAAATTTCTGGTTTTTGAATGTCTGGTTTCTGACTGTTGGGTTTTTGAAGTGTCGGTTTTGTGATTTGTCTGATTTTTGAGGTGCACGCAGATTTTTCACTATTAGCATAAAAATGCGATTTGAAATCTTTCGCAATTCATTGCAAGATGTAGTAACAGCAATCTTTTTTGGCAAGATCCAGAGTGAATGAGCAGAATAATCACATTGAAAGAACAGTATAATAATTATGAGGGTCCGAAATATCGGATTTCAAGAGTTTCTCAAGTGAAATAATCCTTTAAAATTGAATGATATACAATATAAACTTTTTTTTTCTTGTAGTTATATTCTGAACTTTTGAAATTTGCATAACATTTCGATCTGTCTATTTGCAGCCAGGTTTATTTTGTAAGGAGTAAAGATAAGAGCTCTTTGGTTAATAGCCTATGGATATGTTAGGTTAAGATAATAACTGTTACATTATTGCGAAAAAGAGCTAATTTACGACTACCGAATCAGTTCAGCATTGTCATAATGCTTTGCTAAAGACTGCGTATTTAGCCGCATCCACGCGTATTGCTCCGATACCTTGGTTTCATTAAGGATAGTATTTGATCCATTTCGTTTTGGCTTTTATGACAGAGACATTCGATTATTTTACACGCTGGCCTAAATGTATTCCACTCTTAGATCGTCAAACATCAATTATAGCAGAAAATTCAGTTTCTCGTTTTGGAAACTATAGCACTATCAGTCATTTCTAAAGCAAGAACAACTACTCTTCATTATAGAATCTAATGATGTATTGGAACAATTACATAGGACGATTCTCAATTATTTATCAAATTTTGTTACTTCTGGTGAAAAAGATTGGGAAAGATAGATTCCTTTAAATTTTGATCAAGAATTAAGGCTTTCAATAAATCTTCTTCTTGAAAAACGTCTCTCCGTAAAACGGATTTTTACATGCGTATATTGATTATGCATATAAATATCCATAATTATGTTAATGAACTTAAAGATAACTTAAATACAATTTATAATGAAAATAGGAAAACTTTACAAATTAAAACAATTAGGATGAAATCCAAATATGACTTGAGATCTCTTAAATCTTCCCTTTCTGAAGGATACAAAATTTGGCCCTCTTTCCTCAAAAGAGTCATTCCGAAATGCTCAACATTGCAATGTAATTGGACCTGACCCTATGAGATTAGAACAAAAACAAAAATGGAACTATATGTAGGGTTCAAAAATGTGCGAATAGTAGGTTTAAAATCGTCCATATAAATCGATCAGCGTTTTGTAATGAACGCTTTCATGAGAAAAGATATTTTCTAATTTTATAGTATCAGCATATTGAAATTGTATATACATAAAATAATATTATTCTCGAAATTCTCACATTTCTTTGTCTGCACGCGCATGTCAATTGTCGATCGTTTTCGGCTTGTTAATCAGTCTGTAGTAAACCCTTAAATCGAATGTTATATTTAAATTAAACAAAAATTTCTTCAAAATTTTACAATATGATTGCTATTAGCGATATCTGTCTAATTATAATTTGACAACTGCATAACATGAACTACATCATTTCCACGATACGTAATAAAGAATCGCATTTTTCGCTTGAAATTGTAGCATACAGTTGATCTAATCGTTCGCTGAATATGATGTTTCATCGTAAATCAATTCCTGAAATTCTTGTTCCCTACATATAGGACTCTATTTTTATCTTGCAGTAATATTTGAAAATACGTTATATCGATCCGTCCATTATTTAATTTATCGTAGTAATAAAAATGATACTTTTAAAATGACACGTGGAACTACAGAACTAAAATTATCTTCAACAGGCGTAATGAAAGGTTAATTCTCGGGACAATAAAATGATTGTATTGCAACATGCGAAATCGTCGTTTGATCCTTTTGGAGATTGGTCACATACTCCATGATAGATCAACTGTATCACTTAGATATCTTTAAATGAGTAGTTTCGTAAGCGAACAAATTCACATGATTGCAAGAATCAATTGCCTCCGATTAGAAACACGCTTCTCCATGAAACTACAACCACATTGAGAAAATGATGTAACTTGTCATTTTAGAATTAAATTGTTCACATAAAAATAATTAATTAGTAAATAATAATTTGTTTACTGGCACACAATTAAAAAAAATTGTCACACAGATAAAAATAATCCTATTAAACTCTTATGCTTGAATTCCGCTACTAAATTCGTAAATGTGATACAACTCTTTTTTCAGGAACTGTAGTATATGTAATTTTGTGATTCTATACGATAATATCATCATGAATATTTCAACAATTTCATCAGCGATTTTCCAACCTCAAAATACTAAAATATACTCTGATCTCTCTTCATCATTACTGCAGGAAGTCTTTTCGCGTATTCAATTTTATAAATATTTCTTTACTAAATATATGGACTACTTATAATAATTTTGTATGCAGTCGAGACTTTGTAGCGTACAGCATTGTCAAGTCGTGTATTTTGGTAGAACTACATGTGGGTATTTATGTACATATATTGCTACACTGGTGATAGAGTGTTGAAATAGTTGTTTTTACTCCGAGCAGATCAAGTGCATGATTTAAATGGCATCCTCTGTCATTTAATACGCCAGCACCGAGCTAGCCTGTCAACCTCTGCAGCAGTTATAACAGAAATTCGTTCTTGTTAGCTCAGATTCTGTCTAATTAGGAACCCACCGGTATTTTAATTAAGAGAAAACGCACACCAATTTCCTCATCTTCCTAAAATCAGTAGCACTTCTACCTCAGTTGTATTTTAATGACGATGTCAAATTAACGTCCGGCATATCGCGAATGGAATATGGGTCTTCGACGATATGGCTTCTCAGGCGACCGACAGTCACACGGCTAAAAGTAATTATACGTGATTATGTCCATTGGGATTCCGCAAAATCTGAAGATACCACACACCGTGTGTGGCCAAGAAGCACTATATTATCTGCATACAATATCAAATAATTTTAAACCGCACTCCCAGCCGCATTATATTAGCGAGGCTAATTGTGAGTAATTTTGTAATTTAATTATACAGTATCAATATATTTGCAAGATACGCACTTCTAAAGAATGCCCAATTTTGCTCATCAATTTTAATTAGATAAACGTAATTAAGTGCATAGGGATTTATGAATTTCGAGCCGGTGCGACCAATTAATCTTAAGGCATAAGGTTTGATTATAAGAAAATACTTTCTTGCTAATTACCGAAGACTAAAATTAATGTATTTGATAATGTTTGGTCAGCAGAACATAAATTCAAATATTTCTGGGAATAGGAATGGAATAACCGTACACGGTTCAACATGTGTTTACATAACAGATTTAGGAAGTACTTACTAATATAAATTTTACACGTATATCTTACTATTAATTATACTGATACAATTTATCTTCAGTAGCAATAATTATACAAATTATTATAAATGTCAATTGCAAAATATGATTTTTTGGTTCTTTGAAATTTCATTTATAGTTGGATTTGCGCATTTTATTGTAAACAGATAAAAAATTGCTCATTTCGGATTTGTATTAAATAATATCGTTTCCCAACAATCCTAAATCCTCCCCGAGTAAACAAAATTTGTCTCTGAAATATCTTTCCGAGATCTCGCGGGTTTAATCTCGTAAAGATCTCGCAAAGATCTCGCTACTGGGACGGAGCGAGATTGTTGCGAGATGAACAAAAAGATTAAAATAGTATGTTAAAATTATCGATTAAAAATAAAATATTTAAATTAAAAAAAAAAATTATAACTATCGGGATTCGATCCCGGACATTTCGTTCTTGAAGCTGGAACTCTAACCACTTGGCTAGACATTCATTTTAGGAAGGATAACAAATGACAGGTATTTGAGTGAATCGATCATTCAAATTCGGCATTGATATGTGTCATTTGTTACAAGTCGCAGTAAATGTCTGACTAGCAGGGTGGTTAGAGTTGCTGCTTCAAGACAGAAAGGTCCCGGGATCGAATCCCGACAGTGATAATTTTTTTTTGTTTATTTATTATTTATTAAATATTTTATTTTTAATCGATAATTTTAACATACCATTTTAAGCTTTTGTTCATCTCGCAACAATCTCGCTCCGTCCCAGTAGCGAGATCTTTCCGAGATCTTTACGAGATTAAACCCGCAAGATCTCGGAAAGATCTTTCAGAGACAAATTTTTTTTACAGCTGTCCAAACCATTTCCCTCAAATTCATTACGAGAAAGTATTTTCCGTACTTTAGAACAAATTAACCTCTTGGATTAAATAAATGCAAGTAAGCGTGAGAGTGATTGTTTAAAATTAACCTAATTACACAAATTTATTATATTTATTTTAGTTATATTTTGCCTCTAATCGAAAATATACTAAAATATACAAAATTCCACATTATAAATTTCGTATGCGAAGTTAAATTTATAATTCGCTAAAAGTTATGCCAGCGTTATCTTAATTATATAGCACATGACAAGAATAAGCTGGAGCCAAGTTGACCTGCCTTGGTTCGTGGATCATTAAAACTGGTGTCACTTAATTTATTATAAGTAAAAGGGTATCTTAGTTAATAAATAAGCAACTACTTATACGATATAAGAGGTGCCATTATTTAGTTTGGGTGACTTGTTTCCAAGTTCAACTCTTCATTTTAATTATTTCAGGAATTTTGATACTTTTCCAAATTCGTAAAAATTACAGTCGATTATTTTTTTCTATTTATCAATGTAAAATAAATAACGTAAAAGCAATATAAAAATATTAAAAAATTATTCTATTAGCAAGTGGTTAAGGTCATATATGAACGTAAGATTCTCCCTTCTATTCATTTCTGTGGTCAGAGATATGGGGTTCCATTTGAAAACATGAGCTTGACCTTTGAATAACTACCAAGGTTAAGTTCGAGGTTACGGCTAATAACAGTCTAATAGACGGAGGTATTTCTGCAGCTTTTATTTGAAACATTGTTCTGTCTTTACTTTAAAGTTATTCAACCTTTTAAATGGACATCCTGTATATGCTCATCAAAACGTACGGAGGAACAGGTAGTTTGAAAGACGTGATGCCCTTGAGTACTCAGGTCAATATCGATGGTCGACTGCTCTAGTTTACACAGGTATCGTAGCAAACCTGTCTTTTCAGTGCATGCTTTTTGGATATAATCTAACACTAAAGCATATACTGCACCTAAACTGTACATGACAATAACTTAATTTACTCCTTTTTCTTTTACTTTATTCTGAAATTATTATTTTTTTTTTGCATACGGAATAAGTAGTAAGAATGCAGTTCAATATAGACATATATAATATCCTATGGCTTAGAGAAATTTTAATTTTGGGACCTTGACATTAAAAAAAAGGTTGTACAATCTATAGCTTTTATAGCATATAAAGAGAAGCATGCATCTATTGTAATTTACCTTAATCATGTACAATATATATGTACATGGAGTTAAGTCTTCATAGTTTTTCCACATCATTGACATCTGAACTATCAATACTTTTATCGTTTGCAGTGGCCCAAGGACCAATTACCAGGATTGTAAGCAAAGGATTGCAGAAAATAAACTTTTTAAGAGATACCTAGTGATACAGTTCATTGTATGGGGAAATCTGGAAACACTTTAAGAATTTTCAGATAATATTTAGTAAATTTTCAGGTAACGTTAGATAAATTACTGTAAAATGTAGCTAATCGAGTATGGTTTAAGGATGAATAAAGCAGCGCATGGGTTGTTATTTGCAAACTGTGTATTTCAATAATTACCTCTGCATTAATACCTAATAATTTACGAGTATTACTTTAAAAATGAGCATCCGGTAAGAAGAAAAATAGTTAGTCTATAAAGTATCAAAATTACTGCAAAACAACCATTCATACTCTCATCGAATTACCCCATGGAGCTCACTTAAACCCAGTTTTAGGTGTCAAATTTTTCATCAATACTACTTAAATATTTCAATATTTTCCTAAACGATCACTAAAAAATGTTTGACTATTTCTCATATTTTTGAAATCCGATTATTTGGCAATTTCCGATGAATAAAGTTTCTTAGTATGCTCTAATAAGTTCGTTGGTCGTATTTCTGAGACTTATAGTGTGTATTTCGTTAACTAATTCCATTTATATGCAACAAACGTACTTTTTGAATAAAAACTCTTTAAATGTCATGCTATAACCAGTCAGTATTTTTAAATGCATCCCATCCGAACATTAATGTTCCACCCATCAATCCCTTTTCAAATGCAGAATATAAAAATATTAAATTCTTTAAAATTCCCTAATAAATAATAATTATATGTTTTTATGGCAATGACACGGTTACACAACAACTGTTTTTATTGATAATTTTCCAATCAATTATATTAACATTGCAAAATAATGATTTAATATTTACATAACTTTATTATTTCATTCATTTTTAAACATTATAATCATATGGCAAAAAGTTTCAAATCACTTTCTTATTGCACGCAAACAACTTATCCGGGTACTAAAGTGTGCCGCGATAAAACCATCACAACTGTACAGTAGTCACAGTCACTCGTCTTATGATTAGCAATTTGCAAAGTGAGGTATAATTTTCAGTGTTGTGCCGCAGCTGCGAGTGGGACCCGCGTGCCGCGTCGGTAAATGGTCGCGTTTTTCTCATGAATCCACTCTGGTACTTTATGACATAATTGTAAAACGAGCTTGAGTATAAAATACGCAAATCGTACATCTAACAGTAGCCTGTCGCTGTGGTACCTTTTTTATGGTAGATCTCGCGATACTTGGAATGTTCCCTACGTCATGCTGGATTCAAAAACCGATGCCGTTCGAGAAATCGCCGTATGAAACTCCAGGAAAAGAAGACAATTCCCGCCTGTTGGTCGTGTCATAAGAACGAAATTCGCTTCGAAGTGCGGCGGCTCGGCGCGAGCAAACCGAGCTTTTTATCAGGACTTGAGCTATTTGCTACATTTAAGGTGTAAGGACCAGGACTATGATCATTCCGCCGTGTGTTGGTCGGCGCACATACCTGTAATCAAAGTGACGTAAAGGTTCGCGAACAAAAACAATACCCAGGCACAGCAAGAAAGTAATCATACGATTGGCTCGTGTACGAGTCGGCGATAAGCGGGCATGCCGACGTGCCCGCCGAATAAAACGTCTGCGAATGAATATAGCCATTCCACTTAACGTTATGAATTGCCGGATAAGTACCTCTACAGAGGAAAAATTAAGACATTAGGTTTTTGGTCGTTTGCGACCAAGAAATTTTCACATGAAATCAACTTCATATATCTGTAAACAAGGACATTTTGAGGAAATGTTTTGTACTTAATTTCAATCGTTCTATATGAAGCACTTCACTTCAAATGAGCAACCTTTTTCATGTCATTTTTTTCATTTAAATATTCTATTTTCTTCAGAACATGCAAATGAGATACCATCCCATGGTAAAAAATTAACCACTTTTTGCGTAGTTTACGGCCATCATTACCGGCTAATGGCCAGATTATGGCTAACATTTTTGCTGAATTCTGGCCGGTTTTCTTGTGGTAATGTAACGCTGATGTACCCATGAACTAGCCATTATTGATGCCCAAAAACTTTCGAATATAATGCCAGATAGTTGGCTATTTTCTAGTCAGTGCAAACTATATTTAAATTAATGTATATAGCACCGGGTAGAAAATGGCCAATAACTCGTCAATTGCAATTGCAGATTTTATGAATCTACATAGGTTAGGTTTGCCATCTCCTATTTAGAAATGGCGAGAATTTCTGTACATGTATATATGTCAAAGAAAGTTAATAAATAATACATGTCCATTCTATGCATTTATATCGCACAATTGGGTGGTTATAATTATATTTAATTGGAAGAGTATACCGGGTGTTTACGAGAGAATGTAAATAGGAATATGCACGTTAACTTTGAAATGTTGATGTGATTGCAAAATGCCCAAATTTTTTTTAACAAATAGCTTAAATAGCATGTGGGAGTTTGTTTTGTCCTTAACCTGTGTTTTCTTTTCCTGGACAAATAAATTTGTCCAGACAACAAAATTAGGAAATTCAATAGAACTTTTTATATACAAATGAACATACATAGTTTGCTACACAAACCCAATTTAAAGGGAAATATAATTTGATAACCCCGCACCACAGTTCCACAATTCTAAGTTTTATCCACAATTCTACTATTGAACTCGATGTTTCTGAAAATATGATTCCCCTATATATGTAATAGCAATTTTCGGAATCTGCACCGTTTCAGCACTTTTTCACCGTTTTTTGCACTAAAATGTAGCGAATATGTATAGAGATATCGAACATGACGTCACGAACGTCGAGAAGGTTACTTAGGTAAATGCCCAGTTTTTTGCTAGAATTTAGGAAACGAATATTGGGCAACAAAACTATCTATATTCTGGGTAATGGCCAGTTAATCTGCTCATATTTTCCACCAGGGATGGAACATATATATGAATATGTGTCACTGGACATTGAATATTGCATCTATGGAATATTTAAGAATTTCTTTACAATACATAAAAATTTCTCCATCATTTTTATAAAGGTTTAAGCACCAAAATATTAGTTTATAAGTTTAATAACAAGCGTTTGTATGATGTATTGGCTAAAAGTTTTAAAAATTCGTAATTTAACATTTTTAAATGAAACGTTTGATTCAAAAATTGTGAAAAAAGTCCTGAACAATCGTCCGATCGATACATTTAGAATATCATATTGTTTATTTTGGGCATAGACTATTTTACATGTTAATTAATGATTTAAATTTAATTGTAAGTAATGAATACCCCTAAATTAGATGCAAATGTATACAACACGTTTTTCCAAAACTACAAGTGAATTGTCTTTAATAGTTTTGATCGTAATATAATGTTATTATTTCATTGCTAAGAGAATATGGCAATAAAAGCGGAGTATTAAAATGATCAAAAATTTCCGAATTAAGGAATTGAAACAAACCATTTGTGCTAAATATGTATATATATTAACAGCTTCATGAAAAATAATTTTTTGTTATATACAATTATACTAAAATAATTTGAAGTTATTGGAAAATGTACATTATTAGACAAATGTTATTGAAATTTAGTGAACTGTTTCGAAAGGAATTGTCATGTTATCGGTATCGAAATATATGCTGGAAATATCTTCGTCAGATCTCTTACCAGTCAGGTTCTAAAATGTCTTGCTTATGAGCGTATCGAACGAAACAATGACTAGGACCTATCAAAGGTGAAACAGAGCTTGTTTTGAGATTACAGAAAAATGTGGGAGATCGCTCAGCAATCAATGAGAGATGATTTCAAGACATAGTGATTTTTCCAAGACGTTTGCATCTACTATCACTTAAGTGGTTATTCATTTGACACGAAATCTAGTAAGAAACAAATTAAAAATATGAGAACATGAGTGTAAATAAAGGAATGGTCACCATAACACATTTCGTTATATTTGAAATCATTCCGAAAGATTTCAAAGCTTTCTCAAAATATTATTATAGCACATTCGATAAATTCCATTTTCGTTAAAAACCTAATGAAAACATCACATCAAATATTCTCTTTGTATAATAGTATATGAATACTATTATATACACCCAGTATATGAATACATAATCATTTAACAGGATTTAACAAAAATACAAAATCTGTGAATGTGATTTATATTATCTTTATTTCACAACTTAAAATATCGCATTCATGTTTTTAATATTCTTTACATATTTTTCAATATTATACAATTACTATATTAGAACTATTTCAATAATATACATATTAAATAGCAACGTAAACAAGCATACTGAAAGCCGGTACTCCTATACAATTTCGACACATTTATTTTCGATATAGCTTTTCAAATATTAGACTTGATATACCATTTCACATACTTCTCACCCACGGAACGTTGGGCAAGGATAGCTTACATCTTCACACATGCTAAAAGCATTTTTCTTCGAGGGTCATCTAAGTTTATGTACTTTTCCATGTCTTTCCTTCAGAGGGATATGTATAATACACGCTTTCAAAGTTAACATTTGTTTTAAAAATAAATATAGCGTAAAAGTTAAGTCGAACCGCTCTACTTGCTTATATATAATTTTATTCGTTAAAACCAGAATAACATACAAATTATTGGTACGTCCTACATAGACTCTATTTGTCTCCTAGATCCTTATGCTCTCTATATACACAGGATGATATTCTTTTATCCTCAAAATGTTCTTCACTATTCAATGTCCTACAGAATATAAATCTACAAATCATTAAGAAGCCAATTGATTTGAAACAGTTACTCACAAAGTCTTTAAATCATCATTGAAATTAATTTTTTCTTCTATTTATTCTAAAACATATCACAAATTTTGCCCTAACACTCATCGAGAACCGCGTATAGAATATCATATAACTTAATCAATTCAGTTGCCAGTAAATTTGCAAAACATAATCGCGATGATGTACATACGTAAGAAGGTATCCAAATATTTCAGATTTACATTCTGAGTTATGTTTTCAGCAAAAATGTATAGTACCGAAATTGAATCTGAGCCATAGAATTTAGCGGCGAGCCATTTAATTTTAGAAAAAAAGAAAACACTTTTTGCAATAACTAGGCTGATTCTAAAGTTATTTATTTAAAAATATTTTTTTAAGTAGCCAGAGGGAATAATGTATCGGGTTAAACTCAATTGGCTAAAAGATTTTATAAAAACAGTGGTAATATATACGGTTCGTTCATACACCAATCTATTGAACATGACAATGCGTAGAATCATATATTACGTTCAGTAGGATGGTGTATAAATAAACCGAGGAAAATAGCAATTTGTTTAATAAACCCACGAAGAAGAGCACTTGTCAAAACATTCGGTGTATGGATGTAGACCGGGCCAAAATATCGCATACAAAGATGTATAGTTTACAAATACGGAGTAATTGATCCTTTATACGTTAAGTTTCGAAAAAATTGAGCGCATGGAAAGCACTCTAATGGAAACTGAATTTTTATTGATGAAACATTTTCAGAGGGCCTTGAGAGTCTTAAAAAAGCTAACGCGATTAATTTTTCAATGCGCTGTTTTTAACATCATAAATATCGTAAATATTTCTCACAATTTCATAAATATGACTCGGCTTCTGTTAAGGATATTTTAATGTATGAGTGCTTATTTTGAAGCTTTTTACATCCTGTACAAGTTATTCCAATAAAATAATGAGCTAGTTTTTTGACACTTTGTATAAGATAATAATTTGCACATTCACCTGAAAGAAACCTGAACGGCGTTTTATCTGATTAATAATATATCGTTGCAGAGTTCTTGATTCCATATTTCTTGATTCTAACTCACCAAGTGACTAATCCTGAATACACATAAGTAAATAATTACTTTTTGCCGGTGAGAAAGTAGCCACTGACCGAAGCAGTGATATTACTTAGTAATTGAACATAGGTGGAACATCTATCAAGAAATAAATAATATGGAGGTCATATAACAAAAAAGGCTAAAACCTAGAGTGAATGAACGCAAATACAACATTTATATTCAATTCAAACGATATTTTAATTTCAATCGAACACCCTCAGTAAACTCGAGGATACTCGAAATTTATACATGATTTATGAAGACCTATTGTTAAAAATGAAATCAACACATTACTCTCCACCACCATAATTATAAGTATAAAAAGGGGACCGAATGCGATCTAGGTCACTGTTGATTCAATTTGACAATCGTCATTATACTTCCTGAAGCGGGACCCATAGAGTTCCGAAACGTAGGCGTTTTTTGTCTCCTCAGTTTTTTGTAGGTTATAAGTCCCGCATTTTATTTATTCATTGAAACAATGATATATATTTCAGAGGTGCTATTCACGTATGCCAATTTCAGAATATCAACTGCGGTGCAATCTTACATACTTAATTATTCTCTCCTTTTGCCCAAACTTCGTAATGCAAATTTCAACGTGATTATTCGTCATACTTATTATAATATCGAACTAACGTCTGAAGTACCTCATGGATTGTATTATTGGACCTATTACTCTTCTCCACATACATTGAAATCCCGACTGCATCAAGACATGTGTGGTACATCATTTTCATGGATGGTATTCGTATAATGTTACAATGTCAACCCATTAATCAATAAATGGGTTTATTCTGATTAATAAAGACGCGGATCAATTTGTTGATCATGTACAAAAGCAGCACCGAAAAATGTTCACTAGTGTTTTTTGTATTAATTGAATTTTATAATATACGCAAAGGACTTTGCACTGAAAATAACATTGAGGCGTATAGCGTAATAACTGTTTAGAAATGTGTATGCGATAAGAGTGAGATTGTTACGACCCCTAAATATAAAAGTGCAGCAATGAAACTTTTAACTGAAATGAAAATAATATTTGTTTGCTACTGTTAGCTTAACTGGATATAGTCACATGAACAAACACTGCAGGCGATGAGACCTAAGATATAAACAAACATCACCGCAAACATGAGTATCGCTGTGGTAGCAATGGGCCGCCGTTGGAGAACCTATGTTACAATGTAATACCTAGCTCAGACACACGCCGTTCACAGTGTCATGTCTCTATAGACACGCCTTACCTAGCTATCGCAATATTAAATTTTTTCTATATTTCCAAGCCAGATGCTGGTAATTAGTGTGCAGAATCCAACAAAATCGTAATATCGAGAGCAGAGGGGTTAGGGCGAATATTTGGTAACAATTAAAATAACTACGAATTCGACTACACAGTCTGGTGTCAGTAACGTAAATCGCCATTAGGAATAGCAGTTCATTTTTCCTAGTTCTTCTCTTCAGAAGTAAGACTTTGACAAAAATAAAAAATTATTAGTTGCGTTTTTTCATCTTCCTTCATGGTAATGCATTACTTGCATACGATATTCTTACTTATATCCGTATTAGCTTCATTGCTCACATATTCAATACATTTTAATTGAAAGCATAGTGCACAGGACAGGCTAGCCAGATAATTATTTAAAACACGTTGTGGATTAAAATAACTATAATTATTGCGTGGGCAATATCCTTACAACATTGATGTAACAATTTTGTTTAATGAATCAATTACTCCATTAACAGTAAAGACCCCCAAAAAATACCCACTTCAAGACTCTTTATTTATAGAAAGACCTTGTACGATTCGTAGTTACTGACTGGGCTTCGATCCTTCCATCAACATGTCCGTCTTCAAGATTCACTTGAGATCTCCATTTAGAAAAAAATTGCATAGAGAGGGAAGACGTTTCGTCCATAAGGAAATGTCGAAAACGAGGTAAAATAAACGTCAGGATGATCCTGCTGAAGCTTGTTTCAAATTAAGACCCACCGTTTTTTCTCATCTCCAGTCTGGCAAAAATCACAAGCTCGACGGAGTGTCCCGATTCTTCATGGTCGCCCGCAATTTGACGAAATTGCCGGATGGCGAGGCATTGATTAGGGGGGTACGATTAAACAATCTAGGCCTCCCTGCTGCAACTTCTGGGAGGCCGTGTGGTAGCACGTCGTCGACGACGGGGCAGGTCCCGGCGTGCAGTCGCGGCGGCTATTCTCTATTCGCGAAACCGCCACGCCGTTGTTCGGCTAAGAGAACGCGCGCGAGAAGGCAGATGATCGCCCTTCGGCCATTCGCCGCAAAATGAAGCAGTTATACGACCGAAGTAATAACATATTTAGGACCAGCAGCGTCCCCACTTCGGCCGTTTGGCGACCTCCCAAGATGGCACGCTCCCAGGCCCTAGCCGAACCTTTGACGGGGATTTTTTAAAAGGATCCGGCCCCGAGCCAGCATCCAGGATAGCCCGCTCGTGGCCAGAGTATGAGCACCATGCGCAACATGCACCGACGCATCCTAAAATGGACACGAAAAACATCTGCGAGCCATTTCGATACTCGGATACTTTTACGTTTTTCATGAACTAAGTGCCCTGTACGTCAATGTTTAACATGCGCACGAGAACGATTTAATTCAGTAATGGTAAAATACGTCGAAAAGAAGTAAAATAAATTGAGATATGGTAATTGTATCCATTGTTCCGCGTAATGGAGGAAGCCTCTAATCGGCTACTCCTCGAACTTCAATCTAGAGACGGATGCGGGTCATCCAGTCAAACTAATTTAAGCTCTTTTCCATTCACGAATACTCTTGCTTATTGATGCTTAAAACCTCTATTATACTTAATTCCATCTAATAGATATGAAACCGTATTATTTTTCAAGGAGTTAATCCTTTCGTGTTAATTTATGTTATACATAAACGTTACTACTAACATCGTACGATTGTGGCTAACATGTAAAAATTCTATGCGACCATCTATTTTCTTAGCGATTAACACCCAAATACCAGTGTCTTTACATTGTGATGATGACATAGAGGCATCATCATTATTAGTTCCCATCATTGCTAAGATGATCCCTAGCCTCCATTACCAACTCATCATTGTTCATGGTATCATGGGACCACGGATATTTTTGGTGAAAATAACCCTCCCTGCGCCCGGAAACTTCTACCAGACATCAGATATGTTTTTCTCCAAAACGCGTTTGTTCACTGATAAGTTGCTGCCGATTTGTATTCTTTTGTAGACTCCCATTTCTTACCCGAAGAATATACTCATTAACCCTCACTCTCTTCGGTTACAAAAGACAACAATTTGGAATGTCTGTGCGTGTGTTTGGAACTTAATATGGATATCCGGATGTACGGAGTCATTCTCTTATAAATCGGACACTCAATACTATTTAATATGCTTCCAAATTGTAGTATGCATTTCATATACAAAAATGTGTTACGATACGCGTTTTTTTATTTTTTGTTTAAATCTATATTTTCGAAAATGGCTGTTTAAAATGTTTAATATCCGCCAATTATGCACTTTTTAAACTGTGATAACTTTATAATAACCGGTAATGTTTGCAGCTTTTAACAAACTTAAAATTAGGCGCTTTTGATTACTAGAACCTATGCACTGGGCAGCTTGCTCTTGTCTCTTCATAGCGCCACGCATCATGCAGCGCAATCTGCTTTCGAAAATTCATAATTTTTTATAAGTAAACTTTACGCATTCGATTATACTTTACGCACGGAAAAGCTGTACGTAATCGTATATTATGCTTTAAGGGAGGAAAGCGCGCGCTTGCCTCCCGTGTGGCGTACTCGTGATCAAAATCTAATCAGGTCAAAGTTGGTTCAGGAAGCATGGATTAAAAAAAAATTTTATCAATTCTTCCCTATAGATCAGGAAGTTAAAAAACATTTTCTATATAATTTCTAAAACTATCGGAATTCGTATAATAGAGAATTTTATCACCTTTAAAATGAGAATAGGATAAAGTCGGATGACGAGAACCCCAGTTATGATAATTCAAAAAGTGCTCAAATGTAGTCGGAGAACGTTTTGAATTCGTATAGAGTGTTAGTGCGCATACGCTCTCCCTTCCCGGGCCACTGCATTGATAAAATACAATGTTTTCTTTGTGGTCGGGCCGTTGCCAATAGATTCAATCAATAATGGTTCAAGATCGTCGATTGAGTACCGCTACTCAAGGTCAATCACTATCATGCTAAGAGTACAAAACTTACTTGTGATTCGCCTAATGGAATGTCACATGCAATGTTTCTTTAAAGATTCTAAAACTGATCAATAAACGGGATTGGGAATTATACATGCGCAGCAGTTCTCAGTTAAGTTGGAATATATATGGGGGTTGAAGGAGCGATTTTTTACAATTGTTGTGCTGGAGCAACTAAGCCAAAAACTTTTCACACAAACGATACATCCGAATTTAAATATCTAGACTGCAATAAGTTCTTTAATTTCACATTTGTAATTTTTAATTAAATAAAATATGATTACTTCAAAAGAAATATTAATTACTAATACTTTTTAGTATCCAAAGTACAGTGCTTAAATTGGACACTTCGCGCAATAAAAACATTATGTGAAATTGAATTTCGCCCTCGGAGTTAAAAAAAAAGTAATTTAAGGCCACTCCTTATAGTACCATGTGTAAAGTAGAAAAAATATGGGCCATTATTGAAAGGGAAGTGACAAGTGTTGGATTATGCAGTGTGCGTAAAGTGTGGCTTTACGCATTTTTCCATTTTTAGGTGCACCATAAAAAAATATTGTTCGACGTATGCGGGACAATGTTTTTCATTCGTGGAAAAAACTTTAAGGCATTTGCATCGAAAACTACTATTCTTTGCATTATATGCAGCGTATCAAATACGACACCCTGATTTTATTGCATTTTAATATCAACCGCCGCGTTTTCCCGCGCTGACGAAACTTCGGAATCAAATTTTTCTCCTTACCATTGAACATTTCTCTATACGCGTTTTCCCGGTATTCGCCATAAATAAAGAACGTATACTTCCCAGAAAACTATTCCACTTTAACAAAGCCTCGCCAATAGGCGATTCTATAAAATTCGATTTGCCTTTTTAATGCCTAAAGACACGATTTTCCAGTTTATGTTGTTTTTTGTAAGTCATTTCCGACCGTTACATCTAGACTTCTTTTTTATCCTCGGCGCTCTAGCAAATGCAAAACTTATGTGCGTGTCGAACGAAATGCAGAAGCAACAATGCTCAGAATCTTCTTCGGGATGAGATTCAACAATACGTGCAGCGGGACTAAAATCCCTTTGTCGGCTTTAAACCGGAGGGATACGGAATGACTAGGAGGGGAAGGGGACACAGTAAAATGGATCGAATGTAGCGGCATCTTGAGCGAGATTCGATGACTTTTGACATATACGGAAATGGACCACCGGCACGTGGGCATAACCATGTGCGTTGACATTTCCTCGGACGTGTCGTAACTCGCACGTCGCTTACGCCGGTACCCTGGGTGGAGGACACATGAATGCTTTTGTTCTCTTGTGTCCTATGGTTTTCGGCGGGTGGTTTCGTTTTGACTCTCTTCGCCTTTTCTTTCATTCACGCACTCATTTTCTTGCTTTATTTCACTCATCTCGTATCCCGCTAAGTCCCTTCGTATTTCATTGTGCTTAAATTAGATCTTTTTCTGTTTAAGACGATACAAAGTCAAGGGACGAGTACAGAAGTGTGGCCATTCGAAGTGTTTCCAATACTATGGTTATGACCAAGGACTAAAATCCTAGAAAAAATACATTTTCCCACGTAGGACGATTAATGAGGCATGATCTATCAGATTATTTTTTTTCTTAAATGCCTCAAATTTAATTTTTCAATGCGTAAAATATTGTTATCAGCATCCTTAGAAAATCTGTTGTCTTCAAAATCTGAAGCAGTTTTATTTGACTTATTTATATATACAGTCATGTAATTAATCCCGAAAACGTTCCCTGTAAGTGACGGTTTCTCCAAAGTGGCCAGTGCTTCAGTCACTGTAGGTAATTCCGTGGAACCGTTCGTCTTTATGATGAAAAAAAGTCAAAATCAATCGAGATTCTTTGGATTCTGGCGGAAGGACTGTTTGGAAGTATAATTGTTTTCTTGTTCTTTGGCGAGTGGCGCGCGCAACGATAACGACTCGAATAGGTATATTCACCTTCCGCTCGTTAGCGACATTGGGTTGTTATGCGAATACCGACGGAAGCTCCTTCATAATGGTTTGGGCCAATTGCAAAAACGAGGTTCTAATTTTTTCTCCGAACAGGTTGGTCACGCTCAAAACAACGTCATCGTTTAATGATGCGATTATTAATTTGTGGACCTATTGTTACGAAATCTCATTTGTTCCTTTTTAGTGTCAATCAAATGGATTTTCTTGAAATTTCGATAAATCCGTCGTGATTAATGCGAAGACAATTATTTTAAAAGCCGGTTAATTTTATTATTTTTATTTGAGGCAGGAAGTGCCAAATTTGTTACAATCAGCTGCAGTCGGCAAAACCAAACGATCTGAAACTGACTCATTGACATAAGTGATCAAAAGAAGAATTGAAATAAATTGAGACTTATATTTATTAATAATGATGTGGTTTCAATTATACAAACAATTACTTAGAAGCCGTTTATCGATGTTCCTTAACCTGTTCTTAGTTTTCAGTTAATCTATTAAGCTTTTTTACTATGTAACTTGTTTGGATATTTCCCCTGGTAAATATAATAGTATTTCTCGTACTTATAATCGGAGTAATTACAACACCAATAATCACTACTGCACTAATATTCACTTGTGGTGTAGAACAAGCAGTACTGATTACCATTCTTTTATATTGATGTCTGTAATATTATGATACTTCGTGAAAGTTTTGGCAAGAATCGATGTCCAATATTAACTTATCTATTATCGCGATATAGGGCATTTTTACTAACGAATATAATACAGTGAAATTTATTTGTAACACTAGCAAAATAGTAGGAAAACTTAATAGGAAAAACTTCAATATAAGAGAAATTGTATGCCTAATATTATAAGAATTCTACCAATAACAATAAGGCGATCAAATCGAACATATCATTATCATTCAGTGTCTTAAATTATCTGTACTTAGTATCAGTGTTCTCATCCTCTAAAATAAATAAAATACAAATTAGTTCCTTTTTAGTTTTCTTTATTTTAAGGATATACATATGTTTTTACTGAAGTATTGACTCGATTAAAAAAATGGCACTAAATGTATTGATACTAATTAAATCAATAAAGAGAGTAATTAAAAACGTGAATAACGACGTCTCTGCTAACGCAGCAATGCAATCGATAATGATTTCACGTTTAAAAACCTGGGCTTCAATTCAACTAGGCATCTACTGTGTTGATACATCAAAAATAGGTATTCCGAAATTAAGAACAATATCCAATCAACATCTTTTCTAGGAAAGCAGTGCTCTTCTTCATCAAAAAGAAAACGATTTTTCTTATTGTTCGTATGTGGTTCAAAATATTTTTCACCATGTCATTATAGCCAATTCATTGTACTACTAGATAATTAATACCAATCACAGAATTCTTGAAAATGCAATTCCTTTCGAAATATACACTCAACATGATACAAAAAATGAGCTTTTTTAGTGGGTGGATCGTATGACAATAATATGGTCAACTTTTTACGTCATGTCGTTTTCGAGGAAAATGTTATAGACAAGCTAACAGCCAAAAGGGAGATCCTTTTTCAGACCCGTTATACAGATTCATATAAATAATTAGAACGATGTTAGCAAAAGTGAACAAAAAAAATTTACTCCTAGTCAAGTACAAGTGTAACTTGTGAAATTATGTAATAATGTGAAACTATTGATGAATTGATGTAGATCTATAACACGAGACCAAACATTTTTCAAACATATTGGAAGAATCATATTAAAAGAATTTGAGAATTAAAGTGGAAAACTAGCAATTCAATAGTATATTAATTTGACACATATATGTTGAAAATTACTGACTTTGTTTATTGTAAGGAGAAAATATGATACAAAAATGTATTGATTTTAAAGAGTACTGCAATGATACAAGTAGCCCCACCAGACACAGTCATGTTGTAATCTCTTCTTTAAAAATGAAAAATCTTACCAAAAGTGTGCCATAAAAGATAATTCTATTCGATGAAACACACAGTTTCCTGGAAATTCGTGATCTGATACTGGTAATGATGACATAAAATTCTGATTATTACCTCATCCTTCTTTAAACCTCTGTGTTTCGATGCCTAAAATCCCTGGTTTCGTGATATAAACGCTCTTTTCAAAAACGTCTTACCACGCCAGCATTGTCTGCTAAACTGCTCAACTTGCATAAACTGTGAAGTACTGTTCAATTACTCGCCATAAACGCAGAGAGGGCTGCGATTAGCTTTTGACGAGAATGGGAGTATTATCCGGTTGCTATCCACCACTTTCCAGAACGAAGGATGAAGAACTGGATAAACGTAGTATACTAACTTAACCAAAATACGAAATTAGCTCACTATGATATTTGGTAAATTGCTTTATACAGTGATAACAAAAAGTTCAGGAACGTCAAATATTTCGAAAACCATCGATATTAAAAACAAAACGCTGAAATACGTGAAATGATTTTTCAAAAAATCCATTTTTTTTGGGCGTTGCGACCTCCCACCTCTAAGAGAACATGAGGAAAAGTTCAAACATATTCCATAAGAAAGTATTGATATAATTTTGAAGATATTATTTTTTGTATCAAAACATATTGTAATGATACACTTGCGAAATTTGTAAAATTAATAAAAAATAATTGAAAAAGTAGAGAAACAATAAGAATAGCATCATTCAATGTTACCATATTATTAATGAGTAGATGACGTGTAGAAAGAAAAGATTTATGTAGAATTGAGACTCCGTGTGAAATATAACAATCACGGAAAGTAGTTCAGGCCACCTACAATGAATAAATTTGAAATCCTCGAAAATAAAAATGTTGAACCTTCTTTAAATCGTATTGGAAACTAAATTTATTAATGCTCATTATTTTAATATTTTGACATTTGTGAGATAATCTGAATCTTAGGTAAATCCATTTACACCTGTCAACCCCCTGAACTAGATTAAGTGCTTCATTGATGCAAGAGACTTCCATATATGACACTATTTTCTTCTGCACGCCCTAGGAAGGTAAGTTGATAAACTTGTATACCTGAATTTAAATCTTTGGGTGGGCCTTTATATTACTTCGACCCAGACTAAGTCTGGACGAAGTATTGAATTTGGTCACTTCGGGCAAAAAAATTACCATATAGTTTTTCATCAAATGTCGACATTTCAGATCCTAAGGAACCCAAATCAACAATAAAAAAATTTGTGTCCGTGATCTTGTACGTCCGTACGTCCCGTTTTTTTGTCTCGCGATAACTCGCGAACGGATAAGCGTATTGATATAAATTTTTTTTTAAAATACGCGTCTTGGCATAACTTAGATCTGAATAGATTTTGGGGCAGATCCACTTGTCCATTACTAAAAAAAAATTAGCCCCAATTAAGTTTCTTTGTAGTTTTTTGCATTTATTTTAAAAAATACAAATTTTATTAAAAAATGTTTCAAACAAAAAAGATAGAGCATGAAATTTTCTACAAAAAAGGTTATATGCTTTTTTTCCTAAAGTCAACGATAATGCCATAAAAACTGGTTTAACGTGTTTATGACTATTGTCTGAAAAAGTATTGAATTTGGTCATCGCGGCAAAAAAATTACCCTATTGTTTTTCATCAAATTTCGACGTTTCGACCCCCTACCCCCCGGGGTAGTCTTTGCCAGCCCCTCGAGCGCGGTGACCACCTACGGGCGCATAAGTCCTTTTACGTCCTTGATACGAAAATAACTATTTCGATATATCTAAAATATGTCTTATAGATATCTATAAGATATCCGTCATAGATCTTTTCGACACTTTCAAGTTATCTTTGACGAATTATATGTATATATATTGTATATATAATATCATAATAATACAGACAGTAATTAGTAAAACACAGTAAACATGTAATATGCATCGAATAGTCTATTACAATGCAAGTGCATGAAGTAAGTGTTTTGCAACTTTTATTTATTAATACTTCGGCTGGCCTGTTGTCGGGGTCGAAGTTTTGAAAATGCTCAGTTTCAATTATCATACATATAAGAAACACTATATTGTTGTAACATATCTATCGAAGCCACTTGGACCTAAATATGATTGGACCCCCAAATATCAATATAATTTTATAATATAATTGAAAGGTGTAAGTAAACAAACGAGTATTAAGGAATAGCCGACTCTCCACTGGGTCGAAGTTTCTGAGCGAGCGAAGCGAGCGAGGCACCACGCCAACACTAGTTTATAAAATTGTATTAATGACTTGGATGTAAAGAAGTGATCACCATAACTTCCAAGAATCGTTAATTTCTACCTAACATTTGAACAATTCTTAATACTTCATTTTTTAAAATTTTTACTAAAATATCTAAATGTCTAAATATATTCAAATTTATTGTGTTACATATTTTACGTGGCGCAATATATTTTTATATAAATCTACATGTGTGTTTACACCGTATAAAATGTGCTTTACACAAATTAAAACAAAATTACCACAGTTTGGAAGTGTACACTCTAAAATTGTTGTCAGGAAATTTCCATTTTGATACGGTAACATTTTACTTTTATACAGTGAGATTTTATAGTTTTTACTTTCAGGGAGTTCTAAAGTACTCGGCCGATAAGGTAGAATTTTCACTAAAAACCGTAAATAAAAAATGCCTGAATCAATTGTTCAAAATTTGGGCTCTGTCAAGACAATTCTAATTACCGTCGACGGTATCCTTGAAAATGCCAAAGAAATTAATTACAGAAAATCCCTACATTACCGACGGACCACATTAGATACCCCTGAAGGATTTTTAAAGTACAGCTGTCTTATCCCTTTCTCAGAAATAAATTCTGTAAATAAAATATATTCCACAATCTTCGTAATGACACGAGACTTCGGTATGATTCATTAACTCATTGATCTGTAGTACAAATTAGGAATACGCTCATTTCATTTACACTGTACTTTCGAATTACTGGGAGTTGTTAGTAACCACTATGAATTTAGCATCATATTATAAGGGTATATAGAAGTAAGACTTGTTTATAGTAACATGAACATAGTCATAATTAATCGATAAACAACCACTAGGAATAGGATGTTTCAACAAAAAAAATGAAAATTTGTAGGTTTTAATTTTTTCCCATGTGTTGCAGGTGGAAGTGTGCGGTTGTTTAATTTTTTATTCGGAGGGAAATAAACAAAAAAAAGGTTGGATGGTAAAAAATAGAAGGCAGCATAAAAAATACAGTAAACAATCTTTTTTAATTCTGTTTTCAAAATTTTGTCAGGTTTTTAGTATGAAAAAAATAGGTTTTTTCCTTATTAAAAAATAGGGGATCAACAGGAGGATCTGTAATTTTGCAGATAAATATATTTTTGAGTAATGTAAGTTTCAAAAAATTCAAGCCTGGAAACTAGTCGAGGGCAGATTCACCATGCTCATCCGGCTAGACCCTTTATATACTTATTTACATTACATCACGAATGTATCTCTATTTTGACAATCACCTAAACATTATCAGTCAGGTTATGTCCGTAAAGCACTGCGTTACGATAGTGCTAACTTAAACGGAATTCCGAAGGTACATGATGGTGATGAGACGTATTTTCTACATTGTACATATACTGTGTTTCATATAAATTCCTATAAATACTAATCAATGTCGATTGCGTCGTCCTAGAGAGACAGAATTAGATTTTACACGTGAAGTCAATTTTATTTCTACCAGGTGTACTGTCAGATAAGTCTCAATCCCTCTGTGGGGAAAAAATATGGCTGCTAAAAGCATAAAACTCCTGCCTGAAAAGTATACGCATATCTTCCCAACAATTTTTTCCGAGCTAATTAAACCTTATGTGGCACAGGGTTCATTCGAAAATTGCACTTGAAAGAATGAAATTCCTTTTAGTTTCAAGCACCGCCACCGTGGCCGCAGGTGAAATCTGTTGCTGCAACTAAGCGTATTGTACGTAGTTTAGGAGCGACGTCGTAACACGCGAATGAAGATCTTTCTGGGAAACGTTTGCTGAATTCTGCTCGCGGCTCCCACGGGCCGAAACTTCCTGTCATGGCCCTGCCTCCGTGTCCGATGCTAAAAGCCGTGCATGGGTAATTAGGACTTTACTCCTCATTAGCATAATAACTCTTTTACGAACCCCAAGTACGTAGACACCATAGCATTTTGGTAAAAGACGCGTATAAATGGGAGGAGACACGCGTATTCGCTGAGAAAGAAAGAAGGGATTTTAGTCTTCTTCGATGCTGTAGGCGCAAGTGGGAGGTGTCGAATAAATTGAGGTCGCGTGGGGCGGACGTTTGTTGGAGTGGCAGACCACACTTGGCGCGTAGCCCGCACTTCTTTTCGACCTCCCCGGGCTACAATAGATCTCGAGTCCAAAACTACGGTCTGTAATGTGAAACTGCCTTCGTACGACGACGTTGTAGTATTTTCCAGCATTGGGAAAACGCGTCAAATAAAGCATGACCTGGGCGGGTGGAGTGCCATTCTTGTAAATTCCAAGAGTCACTTCCAATACCAAGGAAAGTCAAACTTATTGAGCGTCCCCATACTTGTTTTCAACGAACCGTAAAAACGATTTCAAATTTATTTTCAATACTACGAATGTAAAGCATTAATCTTAAAAACATTTGTAGCCTGTGATCATATATGACATCCGACACAAGTTGTATCCTATGAAACAATCAAATTATTGCTTGAGCTAGCTATGGACGTAGACGGCGACAAACACGTAAACTTCAATATATTTTGGTCTAA
Organism: Trichopria drosophilae; assembly: GCA_030407085.1. NCBI lineage: Eukaryota > Metazoa > Arthropoda > Insecta > Hymenoptera > Diapriidae > Trichopria > Trichopria drosophilae. The sequence goes on along the minus strand of CM059583.1, from coordinate 65,126,713 downwards.
GCAATATTATATAATAGGATTTAGTACTACTTGTCGCATCTATTGGCGTCGGTGCTTCGTCGCACTGGTCAGTAATATAATTAATTATGTGGCAAAGTAGTTAATTATGTGTGATGTTGGAGTGATCGGCCAGTGCAAATGTACTAGCCATACTTATTATGATGTTCCCGCTGAACGATTGTGCTGCCAAAGAAACATTAACGCTGACGATGAAACTGCTAGAAACCTGCAGCTCTCATTGTGAATGAGAGTAGAAGGTTGCAAATTATAAAGTGTTTAAAAGTCCATATTTGTAAATAAGTATATAATGGACGAATTTATGAAAAATGTGTCGTCCCCATGGAATTTTATTGACAGACTTTAAAATAAGTGCATACCATTTTTCAAATATTAATAATTATGGCGTCATCGTTAAGTTCTCTTGTGAAGCATTAATTTTTCAACATAATAGATTTTTGTTTTTATAATTAAAGTTTTCATTATTCAGTTCCTGATCTTATTTATTAAAACTATTGTGCATTTTTACATGTTTTTATGACAACCTAGGAATAGCGAAATACCAGATCATTGGAAAAGTCGTTTCGCTATTATTGCAATTAAACTGTATAGAACTTTATTTAGGCCCAGATTAGCGTTACGCTGCGGTCGGGCGTGGTAAGGAGTGAAAGTAGTATGGTTTATATTCTCCACCGCACGTAATAAAGAATAAATAACTGGATATTAATATAATTATAAGAATAAACGAAACATGGTATTGACCCATGTTTTCTATTTTCCCTCTTGTTTACCGTTTGAACGGTCACAATTATTTCCGTGAAGAACATTACATTTTCCACTTCGAAAGGATGTTAAATCTTTCATCACTGTGGTTGCATTAGCATCGAGAACCATTACACCTGACACTGCTCTAATTCATATCCGCAAAAATATATAACTTTGTGCTGGGGAAGTGATGCCAAATACAGTGTAGTAATAACGTGTGATATATATACAGTTTATGTTATATATTTATGTTTATTGCAAAATTTAATGAACATTAATTACAATTTAACGTAGTGATAAATCTATATTATTATTTTTCAGAGAAAAGAGAACCACTGCATATAGAGAGACAAGTTTTAAGGCGTTTAAGTTCAAAGTAAAGTTATAGCTTCTGACAATTCGAACGAAGCATTTTCAAACGCTCGAGTAATAAGTTTGCTCCCGGACATTTTTGAGGATGCGAATAGTCCCCATGTCACATCAATAGGCTACTTGCACAACAAATAAAAAAAGCCCAGAAAAAATATACGCATTACGTTAGATTCCGAAAAATTATGAAAGAAGTGTTTTGATAATAATAAGTTAATAAAACTATCGAAATAAATTCGTGAAATTTGGTCACCTTCAGAGACGCTTGTGATTGGTAATAATGTCATTATGCATTCGACACAAATTATTCGTTTCTAAATTAGGAAAATACTTTGAGAGTATTTTGATCAACTTTTTTTTTTATATTTTGATGTTTCCAATGAGGAAAGACCCAATCGAAACAGTTACACTTAAGAGTGCTTTACTTTGTCTGAGTGACCAATCAGTTTTTGAATATTTTCATGTTTCAATAAGTTATTTTAATAACTATAACAATTTTTGTTTGTGTATATTTTTTAATTCAGTGGGATTTACAGTAATATACATATTTTTTCTTCATTTTTTATTTTTGACGCAAATAGCCTATTATCTTGCATTATAGCACATGGTATGCTTAAAGGACGTTCAAATCAAATAGATAATGGTTTTATATAATACACAACATACAAGAATTCATAAAAGAAATTGAAAATTCGATTACGTTTATCGTTCTACAATACGAACCCTGAATTCAGCCATGTTTCAAAACATTAGATAATTATGCATGTGCGCATGCATCCTGAATTAAGTTAAATTAAAATTACAGATAAGTTTATAAGTTAATGATATAGATCCAAAGGGAAGAATTTAAGAACTTTACGCTAGAGGGTGATAAAATAATAGTATATTATGAAACAAGGGCGTAATTAGCAATCTCCGACCAGTGTGAAATTTGTCGCAAGAACGAGCGGGGTCGATAATAATCAACGTGTATTGCATACGATATTTTTTAACACAACAGGCATGGGATTTGAAAATTTGTGTCCGAAGATTTAAAGGCAGTTTTTTTAATTTAGCGGATCATAGCGTGGAAAAAATCTACAATATGAAAATACACTTTCAAAACGCGGTTCAACTTTTGAAATTCTCTCAGAAATTTGAGCTCCAGAGAAACCTAATATATTGAACTTATTCATTGCTTAGAGCTCTTTTTAATATAAACACTATTAGCTTCCTCTATTACAAACATGATATCTTAATGACTGAGAAATATTATTTACTAATTATATCATATCAAATTTTCTTTTGTAATTTCGCAGAGGAAAAAATGTTATCAAAATTGTATCATTTTGTTTAAAAAAGTCGGTTAAAGATTGCGTCAAGTTTTTAATTATGTCATATTTATAACAAATGGAAGATTTCGAATATACAATGAGCTTGTACTAGATTAAGTAGTTTCTCTCGAAATGTTAAAATAAGTTTTTGTTTAACAAATATCAAAAATAAGAAACCGAGGTTACGTACATCTAAAACTAAATAAAAATAACTTGTGTTTATGTAATCATAAGCGAACTGACATGACGAATGTGACCATTATCGGCATTTAAAAACACATGAAAGTAACTTACATGTTTCTCCGAATGATCATCTGTGATTCCTGCGAAAGGGCGGATAATTTATGAGTTAGATAAAATTATCAAAAACAGCGGAAGCCTCGATTATATGTAACAGAACCCCTTAAAGATTCCTGCCAAATTTTAAAAAACCGAGACATTTTCCAACCTCTGCGCACAGCAACCTATTTTTAACGATTGCATGTTACATCTGTGCTTTTCTACGGAATTCAGAATATGCCCCCTTTGAACATTAATCTATTATACAGGGTGTACAGGAAGAAGAGTTGAAACATCGCGGAGGCCACATGCCGCCTTTGATGATAAAAAAGCTCTGTTTTTCCAACAACGCTTTTCCTGTGTTTTTTATTTCCGTCCATACGTCTTTTTAGTTGAGCAAGATACGTCCCGATCGCGGCCCCAACACGTGTTTTTTTTAAATTTATGAGTGAGAAGCCTCGTAAAATTCCAAACCCAAACAGAAGGATTGACACCAAATGCAGATAAGCGATGAGATACAGCTCTCTTTAGGATTCTCACATTCTCCTCCCGAACTGTGTGTTTGATGGAAAAGATGTTCTTTATTAGCCATTACGTTTTTTCAAATGACGTTCATTTATTTCTCGGGTAATATGACTTTTTCTAATGCCTGAACTAATTATATATATTACACAATACCCAAAGGATAATAAATATGTTTTGGATATGCGCAAATATTTCGTGATTCTCACGATTAATTATTAGGATAAGAATAAAGTAATCTTTGCGTATGACGAATAACTCGCACAAATTAAATCTTATATTTTATCCCAAATACGCTCAAGGTGTAAGGAATACACTAGTGTACACAAATAAAAGAAAGATGTGCAATAATTGAAAAATTCATTTATGAAAAGACATATACAGATTTTCAGCTGCAATAAGCACACTAAAGTCAATCTACATTGCATTTTACCATTGGATAATTTTTATATTATATGATCGGAAAAAAGCATAGATATGATATTATTGTTTTCTATAAAAAATCCGAAATAGCACCAGTATTTAATTCTTAAATATGAATTTATAAGTTAAACTGATATAATAGCAGAGAACTACGAGAGGTGAACCATAACAGAATTTATTAAATTGGCAGCCGCAAATTAGTTATTTAGACTGCACCCGTGATCCATACAACGAATTTAGATAAAATAGGGATACGAATCTTAGCAATTTATCGACCACGAGGATGATCCGATTGGTCGTCGCGTCGCGTGAAACTAAAGTGGATGTATCCCATGAAGGGGAGGGTCACGTCAAAAAAGTGTTATTAGCTTCTGCCAATCAACTGTGAGGCAATTGAGTATCGGGAATAGGCATTAATTTTAACATGTTTCTAAACTTAAATTGAACAGAACTTTATGTTATCTTTTATTTCATTTGTTATTTACGCTATTTATCGGTTAAATAACGGTGATAAATAACTAATTAATGGATGAATTAAATCCTTGCGTCAAGCGAAGTAAAAATATTCATTTGTATTTCGGCCTATCGACTAAATTTGTCCTACCGGTTTAGAGAAATATTAGAATACATGAATTGTAATGCGCAGCTAAAATACAAATAGCATTTAACATTCATTTGTTTGCTCTATTTCCTAGGACGTTACAGTTCTTGAAAAGTCTGCCACCGCAATGTCCAGCTCCTCGTCCTCTCGGGTAAAGTATGTGTTGCCGCATAACGTTGACTGGGTTTCATTTGTACAACCGTCATTTTTCTGTGGAGAAGAAGCAGAAAGACGCGTCGCGACGTATTATTCCACGGCGCAATGAACGTGAATAAAATGCAACGAGACGATCGCAAATTCCCTGTGACTCTCAACGACCAGTGAACCGATGACATGAATTGAAAAAGACTGAATATATGATCAATTTGCAAATCACTTTCGCGCGACAGTATCTTTAGGACTTACCTAAATATTTAATGGATATGAAAAATGTTTTAGACTATAAAGATAAGGTCGATAGCTAAAACACCGTTTATTTCATATCTCAAAAAATAAATAAGATTTCGTCAAATTGATGTACATATAAATTAAATCATATATTAAAATATTCAGGCGAGTGTATTTACGTCGTCCAAAAATTCGTACATTAGTGTGATATTTTCTTCTTTTTCATTATTCCCGTTAGCACAACGGGAAGCTTTGAATGTAGACTTAATTGTTCGGCTAATGTTCGGCATTATCTGTAGGTAAATCCAGAGAAGAAAGAACAAATGCTCCTTTAAATCGTCCTTCTAAATAGCGTTCAGACCTTGCTCAGCGCAACTCGTGGGAAATGTCGATTCGATATATTAGACAAGGGAGTGAGAAGGGGTCGAAAGTGAAATCTTGCAGGGATATCGACCACAAAATAAGGAGTCTGATGGAGGAGCCGACAAATGGCATCTTATAAGAACTGGGTGCGTTCTGGATGGACGTCTCTAAGACCCAAGGTTTAATGCCACGCGCTCACTGATTATAATAATACCAGGTCAATTCGATCAAATCGAATGGGACACTCGCGCATATTCGACCGCGGCATTGAGTGTCAATCAGAGAAAGTGATTTGTAAAGAAGCCGCGATCAAAGCGCAGGTGGAGAGACGAGAGTATGAAATGACTGGTATTAAAGAAAAGAGAAGAAGGAATGGAATATCATTCGAATAACGGCATGACATGAAAAATCATTCAAATGAAAAATACAAACAAAAAACGTGAAATTCTTTGGATCAGAAAGCAATACAGTCGTGAGCTAAAAGCTCATTATGCACATAAATATCACTAATTCATAATCTAATTTACCTATAGCAAGGAAATTAGTTCGTATTCATCGAATTCTTTCTAATTGGTGAATACTGAACTATCATTATCAAGACATATATTAGCGCATCATCCCCTATGCCAATTTCCATAGTTACTTACTGATACTTAAATGTAGTAATATATGCCAGTCGCGAATATAGAAGTAAAAGGATAGAATTTTATAAAAGCTGAAATAACAATAGAGCAAGAACAAAAAAAAAGGAGGAAACCCAATAGCTGCAATCCATGGGAACAATTACCACTCAAAGTTTTAGTTTTAAAACCAATTTTCTCACAGTAAGCACGTACGCGACTTACTTATAATCAACTTGGGGATGCAGTCACATGTTCTCGCGTCGAAAACTTTATAACTAAATAGTAGTTATGAAAATACAGATATCAGATTCGGAAATGCGTCTTGTTAGAAAGATTTCAGCTGTAGAAGAAGTTTAGTATCTACTTCACATTAATATGAATCTATGTATTATTCGACTTCTGATACCAGCACTGTTCACGTGTAATCTTGAAAAATATATCCAATGACTTTATCCATTAATTTACATGGTTATGTTTACAGGTACAAGTTTCTGAAGAGCATCGTTGTTTAAGAAATGGTTCAGCGTGATCACCTCGATAATTGGTACGATGAACCACATAGCTCGATTTTGTGATAAATAATGCCTTTTTGCGGCATGAAACCATACATTTCGACTGTTGTGACAATGATCGCATGTATTAAAATCACATGCAATGACAATCTTCAGGCGAGGAGCCTCCTATTTTTAAACTACTCGAATATATTGATCACAACTTCGTAAATGTATAGTTCTTCCTCGACCCGTTTTTAATGTGCAGTTATTTCTGTCGATCTGTTATTGTTTACATTTTTTTATAGAAATTTAAGTTGATATACATAAATTATTATAAGCATTAGAAGTAGGGGAGAGGGCCCCAAGGTGGTCGCATATCTTTTGAACGTCTGTAGAACCCAAACCATACTATATAAAGCGCCGATGGACATACCTTCCGACACTTTATATAATTGGCTAACTCTCTACCGAAACAGTTTTTTTATATTAGTAATATCAAGAAAATTTTAGTTTGTTAGAAAATGTAGTTAAAATTTCTACTAAAAAAAGTACACCCCAAGGTCATCACCATCCCAAAATTCTCTTTAAAGTGATAAAAGACACAATGAAAGGCATTTATTTTCATTTAATATTAATATTGTCTTTAATTTATAGGCTGAAATTCGTTATGACGTGGCATAAAGTACCTGCACCATTTTCTACCAGCCGAGTGAATCATGCCATTCAGATGGATGTTCAATTCCGATTTTTAGTGCGAATTCGTATGTTAATTTCTGAAGGTCCTTTATTGTTAGCCCATAGTACAAATTAACACATTTCTGAATATATTGAACCTGACCAATTTCTTATTCAGGTGTGAAACCGATCATTCCGATCGACAAACTTTGGTACGAAATTTTATATCCTAATAAATGAAACAATACTTTAGCGGTAATCGTGAAAAAATCGATATTTTCTTCCATATCTAGCTTGGCGACATATCTCTTAAAACTACTTCTAAGTATCACGAACCTTTTAGCAGCTGTTAAAAATCCGATTTTCTCATTCTTAATAATTTTTACTGCGCTTGCTAAATTAGCTAAATCAATATCTGCAACCTCTGAATTTCGCTTGTACAACGCCATCCTAAAATATCAAAATGTATTCCATTTTATTATTATTAATCAGGGGCTTGCCAAAATTGATAAAAACTAACCTTTCGGTCATACGCATTGATCAATACAATGTCTAAGCACGTTTTTCTGAAGTGACCACCTTGGGGCCAAAAATGTGTCCATCTTAGAGCCAAGACGCTATTTTTTAAGCGTCAAGAAAATTATTTCTAAACACGTAATATTATTTATATTCCTTCGAAATATTGTTACCCGATATGAAACCACAATGATCACAATTTTCAGCACTATATAATCGTTTCTTTCGCTACCTTTAACACCCTGTTAAAGAAAAGTGTCTATAAATTTTGATAACATATGTTTAACGACATTCGTGCTAGAAAGACACAGACATAACTAATCCCTTCGAAACTTAACAAAAAACTTCGTTTTTGCAATAAAAGACAACGACATCAAGAATTCACCGCTATCACGTAATGCAGAGAAATTTTCCCTTGGTGTCCACCTTGGCGCCCTGTCCACCTTAGGGCCCTCTCCCCTATAAGCAACGGGTACTACCAATATTACTGAAAGCGTTATCCCTGTGTTTTTAGAGTGGCCGATCTCCAAGTCTTTGAAATAATCCACAACTCTGACAAAGTATAGATACCACATCGAAAATAAACCACTATACCCCTAGAAATAAATAAACTTATGTCGTTATGTTACAATGTTAGACAGTTCAAGGAGGCATAATATATGTCTTTCAATGTATATTTTAAGTTCAAATATTGTATGTACTTTTTTTGATAAACTGTAAAAAGTATTCCAACCATATATTTAAAACTCTGTCAAGTGTTGTTTGTGTGAAAAAGGAAAGCTTTGATTATACGCAATATACACGTAAGAATTTGTAGTATTTTAACATCTATATATAATCCCTAATGATCAACTATTGTGTGGATAAATAATATAAGTACAAGAATATCGATTAATGTAATATATAATATACGTAATTCGATCTGAAATCTGACAAAACCCTTTTCTTTGTGTCTCGTTTTGAGCAGACACTTAAAAAGGTCGTATCGAACAGAACCATCTCACGACGTCCAAATGAATCCCTTCATGTGGACGTATATGGTACCCTAAGCAGAATAGAAATCCTAGAGTCGCCTCGAGATCTCTCATCGAGAATAGGAACAGGTGTAGCCCCGTTACAAATTCGAGAATCGGCCCACCCAAGCAGAAAACCGCAGTCCCTTTACGTCGTTTTCATCGGAATGAGTGGTATTTTACTAATATTGCCTAAACGTTTCAGCGTAGCAAATACGTCGCGCCTATCGCGACTTGATCAGCTTATTTACAGCCTAGATGCTCGATCCACATTATTATACGGAAAGAAGGAAATACCCAATTCCACTGAGTACCCTTTAATCCGAAACGATATGAATTTAAAATGGAGCAACTATTCTATTTTTGTAATAAAAGTGGACGTGATATCATCTGTAAGTAACCTTAAATTGAAATGAAATAAATACAAAAAACAGCATATTTGGTAAATTAATATGCATAATTTTGAACAAAATATTCATCTCAATTAAACACGTAACTAAAGCTCTGTATTATCCAGCTGCGAGCATGTTTTTAAAATTAAGTTATGTTAATAGCACAATCATATTCTGATTATTATTTTCGAAAGATTGAAATATCATTTGCAATATTCAAAAGCATTGCATAAAGATTAATGCTATTTAAAGGAAGAGAACCTGTTTCTACAGTTGACTGGAAACAATTCAATTTTTGTTCAGTAATAAACGTTTGGATTTAGTTTTCAGCCAAATGGCAGTAAATTAATTTTCGATTAGCCACAGTTTGAAATACTGCACATAAATGCCTAAGAGTATGAAGAGAATAGCCAGCGTACTTCTCGCGCCATTATTCATAATCAAGAGCAGCCACAAGCAAGCCACGACGAAACGACGGCAGCGTACATGATCACACCAGGTTCGTTCTCCAATCAAGAGTCGTTCGTACCATCTTACATCAATTTTTACTTTACGATTACCTCGTACGTGGATTGCAGAATGAACTTCCCTTACAGGGTAGCCTAAAGGGGTGCAGAACCGTGCCAAGCGCACCCGTAAACATCGATCAGGATCATTCATCACGTGGCGTATCGAGTTTATGATCACTTTTAAGTGCACCGGTATTCACATAAATCCTCTTTCCTTCTCATTTTCTACAAAATTCTTTGTTTTATGTCTCTCTCCATCCCATTTCTTGTTCCAAGTTTTTCTCTTTATTCTTAACTTGTTTTACATTTATTTCTTCACGATACTTTCTCGCACTCGCACAAACTGCATCAGTTTCTCTTTAGCGTTCTTGCTCATTCTCTTTCTTGCAGATGAAACCAGCCTCAGTGAATCAGAAGCTCGCAGACGTACAGCAGCAGCACAGGAGCTATTAAACGGCGAGTGCTCATAAATATAAATCATAGAATTGCCTTGTTGCTCCATGGTATATACAGCCCACGAATCTGGAAAACAGCTGTCCGCCCAACCAGCCTGTAATACTACTAAAATTGTTTTGAAGTCTTAATCAATGATAGAAAAAATTTAAAAATTGGCGCCAATTATTATCGACGTCAGTGTCATATCTATACAAATTTCTTATCTGTAATGACATTGGAATGAAGTACATAAAAATTGCTCAATGCTCCTTGGCATGATGATATATATAATTAAAATTTCGAAATTAAAGTTATCTAAGTGATAAAGTTTCGCTTTTGTTTAATCGCAGTAGTGCTAACGTAATTAAATCACATCCTCAAAAGATTGCTTATACCCGAACGTTTCGGATGTAAGAACTCACGAGGGAATGGTTTGACCAGCTGAATCTTTGCTTTGCACTCTCAGTTTCTCATCGTGATTCAAATCAACTCAGTTTATGTTTTTTAATGGATCGCTTAGTCCATTTTACATAATTACTTTTTACAGGTCGGAATTGATTTCTATATAACGGCTTGCGTAGCAGGCACGTTTTAGTATGCCAGGCGCATAGACCATCCAATCAATGAATTCGCCACGCTGAGTAAATTAACGAGATTCAACTTTGGTGCGGAGGTAATTTTCTTCTAATTAATTTTTTGTCGATTAAAGAGTATCAATTGTTATGTTTTTTAAATACCAAAGGTGCGGCGGTCAATGTTAAAAAAAACTAGAACTCGACCTGTCAGTCAACAAAATAATACAATTTTGTGATTTTTGTCATACTGTAATTTTTTCAGCATCTACGAAGGAAATGAATATCGATTAAATATCGCGATATCAAATGTTGTTATCGTTTTTCGTACATTTCGACGGATGCATAATTGATGTATCTTGATGGGAAGATACGATTATGTGTTAAGAATTCAGTAAGCCGCAACAAAAACGCGATTCGCATCAATGATAAGCAATTAAGTGACCAAGTATAAAACCTGATTTTCCAAGAGTCGTTTAAAATAAAAGGATTTGGCCGCTCGAGGACAATTCAAGAGCCAACCGCGTGGAAGATTTTGGAGCGTGAAAACGAACCAGATGGGGTGAAAAAAGTCGTCCCTGGTCGAGGTTTTGTCTGCAAGATTGTTGCGGATCGGTTTGTCAGTCGTCGTCGACACACATCTTTTGCCGGGGTCCGTGAACATCGTTCATGAGCCACAGATAAACGAAACGAAAGAAACCCCCTGCCCTGCTATTGGTTTCTTCTTTACTCGTTCTTACTTGTTCGATCTTCAAGGCCCCCGACGTCGAAACGTTCGAAATATTTTCTGGCAATTATTACGTTCACTACCGGTGCGCTAATCACAATCTCATAAAAAAAACATCTCGGAATTTCTCTGGTAATTTTTCGGTGGCTAGTTTATTTGTAAGATAATGATCGGTTACGGTTATACGCGGTCGAAGCATCATGTGTAGAGAATCGTACCATCGCGAACACCATCGCGTAATCGGAGGTCTCCAAATTGCAAACATCTGCTCATCCGGAAATAAGAGGCCCGTGATTGGTAACACCCTGATATGTGTACAAAATTATATTTATAGAATAAAATTATAACAATGAGCACACTTCTCTTTAGGGTCTGTGTAATCCATTCTCAAGTGTCTTACATTGTTTAATAAAAAATAACCAATGACATGGCCTTTACTAGTTCTGACTGATGTTAATTTTTTATATCCAATTTCATTCAATAAGGCTTTAACATAATATTTTTAAATATGTTCAATCGATAGTAAATGTAATGTTATACTACTAGAATTTTTTTTTTAATAATTTAAAAAACTGCTCCGAAAAAGCTCCGGAAACCGCCGAATGTTGACGATGTCTTCCGAAACGGTGAGTGACGTCACGATACTAGTTTGCTCCGTTTTTTAAAGGTAATTGACGTTAACGGTCTTACAAAGTCGTCAGATTTGAATTATTTATTGGAATATAAATAAAAAAAAAAAAGAAAAATCACGATTTGAGTAAGTACAAGTGTTGTTTTGTGGCTTTGTGCAAAAATACAAATAAAAATGCGCCTGACAAAATTTTCATTCACGTGACAAGGGACTTGAACCGTCGGAAATCATGGTTTCAAGTAGCTCGACGTACAGGAATGAATGAAAAATAACTTATTATTGCTGTGACAATCATTTCAATGCGTACCTAAGTAATGAACAGGTAGATATTTTCGAAAAAAATAACGGGCGGTTTGCGCACTGCGCAATGCCACGAGGACGCAAAACGCCCGTCGGAATTCGTGTGTCGAACAATGTTTTTCATTATAAACGTTATAAACGCATGCATAACCCGAGTTTGCAAAACTGTCATGGGCATCCGAAACAACTGAATCTTGCCGGTGCGCAAAATCTCGTTAGCGGTGCGCAAAATATTTTCTAAGCTAATTTATAACGTTATAGCAATACACAAATTTAAAATTAGTAGTATCGTGACGTCACGAGCGGATGGACCGATCACAGCCGTTTTCGGAACAGATGAAAATAATTCAAATCTCATTGTTTTCAATTAATTACTGTGATGTAAATATACAACAAAATAATAAAATATTTATATTATTAGGCTTTATTGATCATAAATTTTAATATATATTAAAATTATTAGAATCTGAAAATTATGTTAAAGCCTTATTGGATTTAAAAATTGCCGGCGACAAAATGTACATTTCTAAATACTGAAAAATATAATAAAATATTACATAAGTTCTACAATGTCCAAATTGGTTAACATTTAAGTTGTAGTATCCGTTTCTCGGTCTTGAAAATTTACGGCGTATGACCAAAAAACAGTATCTCATCCCTTACATAGACAATAAATTGATTGATGATTATTGTTTCAAGCTTCACCTGGGAGGGGGGGGGGGGTGCCAAGATCTAGAAATCTGATTCTTTCTAGGAATTATGTACCCTATGGTTTTAAAGGTCGCTGATCTAAAGTCAGAATTGCAGAATTGAAAACTACTGATCCAATAAGGCGATTCAAACATTGAAATAATGGTTTTCTAAAAACCAATTGGACAAATCAATTTTCCGAACGTTCGATACAATCGACAGTTGGTTTCCGTATGTTTTTGGGGTCGCTGAATATGAATTTGATGTCAGAATTACAAGATTCAAAATGGCTGACTCAAAATGGCGGACATCAAGAAGCTATCTGTTACACCGACAATCGGAATTTCACAATAATCGATGGATCAGCCATTTTGAATTTTCCAGTTCCGACTTCAGATTCGTAATCAGCTACCTCGAAAACTTATGTGCATCGATTTTTGTGAAATTCCGATTGTCAGTGTAACAGTTAGCTTCTTAATGTCCGCCATGTTGAATTTTGTCATTCTGACATCAAATTCATATTCAGCGCCATATTGGATCAGCCATTTTAAATTTTGCAATTCTGACTTAAGATTCGTAATCACCGACCCTTAGAACCGTAGGATACATAGTTTTCAGAAATAAAAAGTTTGATTCTAACGGTTAAAATCGCGTGTGCCCAAAATCGCACCACTGGTATGTCGCATGCGCTAATGGGTTAAGACGGGAAATATGATAGTTAGAGCGGTAAATACAAAGAGGACGCGAAAAATATTACGTTTAATTATCATTACGATTTTTTTCTAAAATAAAAACAGCATACTATTAGCTGAACTGAAATCTAGCAACAAAATTAATTTTTCCTCAGAGACGTTAAAATACAACTAGACTGATATAGTACTGCTCTTCTGGGGTCGAAATTTACTTTAGGTGGTTAAAACTAAAAGCTCAAAATCTGTTAACACTAAGCACAAAAACTATTAGCCAAATTGAATTCCAAACAAGTAAAAATCTAAGAATTCTGTAATAAAAAATCCAACTTTCGATTTTGAATGTAAAGGACAAAATTTGCAGTCCTCTGGAGGAAAACTACTCCGAATTGGAGGTGAAACTAATGATTTACTCCACTGGATTTGAAGTGTATTGCACAAGATTCAATTATCATGAATATACTCTTAATTAGACCTCAGCAGTTACTGTAAACATTTTAGATTGCACATGCTGCTTAATCCTAAAAGTCAATAAAATTTTATCGGGCTTAATAATAATTTAGATATACAAAATTTTTGCACCACTGTTGAAAACAACGGTCAGGGCAGAATTCAGCTTCAACTCTGCTTAAAGACCGTGTACTGCGGCAGAACATGCCAGTAGAATTTAATATCACAATTTTAGATAAACGACGTCTGCAACAAAATTTTTCGAATATCATAATAAATCTCCATAATGTGGACTTTAATATTCAATCAGGTATCACTTAATGACAACGTACACTTAAATCAAAAAGGTGAGCAGATGGTATTCGTAATGTTGGAAAGAAAACAAATCACCCTCTCATCATATGAATCGTCATGCGTATGCAAACAACAGGTACAACCGCTTATTAGTTTCCGCGTTTGAGCATTACCTCCACCGGTCGACCGTACAAAAAATGTAAATTAAGAGACCGCCAGGACGAAGAAAATTAATTCGTAGCTGTCGTGCGCAGCTCCTAAAATTCGAATGTGTCTGAGTTCCGACGAATCTTGGAGTGCGTCCTGCGTGATTATTACGAGCTTTCGCTGCGCGTAAGAGTGAATCTCACCGTACATCTGAACCGAAGAGTCAGCGTCAGTCTGAGGATGCATAATAACTTATTCCGAGCCTTATTATTACCAACGACTGCGGTGGGCCTTTCCTTGCCCTTTCAGCTTTCTTCACGGTCAAGCAAGCGGTCGTTATTATTATGTGGACTATATACATAATATACACGCATAGGTATACAATTATACCAAGTGGAAGGTCGTGCAAAGCTGCAAAATATATAAAACGATCTCGCGGGTTCCAACTTGGGTCTCGTCGATGTATATCTTTTGTCCGTCGTCGTTCATCTTTGATAACGGTTCGAAAAATTGATCTTGCTACTTTAGAGATATTGTTTGTAATATCAGATGGAAATAGTAGTAGCGTGAAAATATTCTATTCATGTATTAATTTGGAACCCCTGCATCGCAATTAGCTTTCTTCTATATAAAGATTAATCACTTTTGAAGACAGTTTTAACCTCTTAGCTTTCAAGCAAAAATTAAGGTTGTGGAGCCCGAATCTGAAATCGGATTTTCTGAATTCAAAATGACGGATCCAATATGGCGGACACAAGTTCGAAAATGGTTCGATTGTTATGCAAGTGTGTATCCTAGGGTTTTTGAGGTCGCTAAATTTGAATCTGAAATCGGAATCCGAAAATTCAAAATGGCGCATCCAATATGACAGAAGCAAATTCGAAAAATGGGATCTTCTTACGAATCGATTTATAAGACTGTCAAGTGGGATAACAAATTATACCTTCAATTTGTGACAAATGGTTTCGTAAATTTTATTCGTTATAATGTATCCAAGCTTCGGAAACTTAGAATCAGGACTCAAATTCTAAATTCGACATCACGAAAATCTATTTTTCGAATTTGCGTCCACCATTTTGGATCCGCGATTTTGAATTTTAGAAATCTGATTTCAGATTCTGATTCAGCGAACTCAATTTCCGCAAGTTACTCACTTCCGTCAAATTCGAATCAGTTTCAGAATATGCGTCCTCCATATTGGATCCGACGTTTTGAATTTTGAAAATCCGATTTCAGATTCGGATTCAGCGTTCTCAAAAACAATGATTCACCAAATTATAGTCGAATCAATGAAGTATAAACATGTTTTTTTTCACATGCGCACATATCCATCATGAGAGTGACACTACTTTTTCCTGCGCATATGTGTATGCCTCACTGATATAGTTAAAGGGCTAATCACCCTCCAAAAGCTGCGTAAGCTCTTGTTATTTAATAAATATTCTATGAATGTTATGAAAAATGAACGTTTCTTGGGTTACATGGGGTCCGATTGTTAGATGTTGATACTACGGGTAAGCCGTAAAATTAAGTATCATCAAACTAGAAATGTATTTTGTCTAAATAGAAGAATCCGTTGAAAATTTACTTCCGAAATCAAAAATGAATTTTTTCTTGCTCTTCTCTTTGCGTTACTCTTTGATCTCTCAAACATTGAATTATTGTATTCTACCGAAATTAGGTACATAATATCTAGCTAGTATCATCGTGACATCCGTGGAATATTTCTAAGTGGCTATTTCTGGAAGCTCCCATATTTAGGGTGATGTGCAACATTGCCTTTTTGCTAGTTTTTCGATATTTTATGATAAAAAATTTGTATATGAAGTGTTTTTATGTCTTTCCAAATGAGTTTAGTTATTGTGCCAAGTTATTAAGGCTAATTGTGACTTTCCGAGTTATAATATCATGAATTATAATTTCAATCTCCCATTATAGTTTTGACTCTACTTTGGCCTTTATTACGGCGTGGTGTGTAGAAGTTTAACTCAAATACCATATTCTCCTAGTATTTTCGTCTAAATAGACTTTATTTCTTATTGTATTATAGTTTTCCGTTTCTTCTAATGTTGAGTTCAATTGTTTTAACTTCTTCTCGTATTTGGAGGCCGAGTACGTCCGTGAAAAAATAAATGAATAAATGACTTTACGAGTTGATGAACATGCTGCGATCACTAGTTTCACACTGAGAAATCTTTTACCGGGTATTGGAATTCTAATACCCCGTAAAAGACAGTTTTTTACATATAGGGACAAAAATATTTCTTTTACAGGTTAAAAGACAAAGATTTTTAAAACATCTCGTAGTCGGTATAAATATATCTTTTAACCATTAAAAAATATATTTTTACCAGTATAAATGCGGTAATTCTTGGATATAAGAAAAATGATTACCTGCTATAATTCTGTTAATGAACCAGTTTGGAACAAATATTGGATATATCGGCTTCGTAGCTCATATAACGCACGCGTAGTTCGTGAATTCGATTCCCGACCATTTTTCTCGATTTCGATTCAAGCAGCAGCTTGCTGCTGATCAAGACGAGCCACATTGTTTACGTTTCGAAAATATTGTTTGTCCGGCGGAAATCGACTCATGACCACTACTGTACTATAATGTATACGTTTCTACATGCTTTACCAATGTAAGGTATGGCGTCATCAAGGAAGACGACCTGTAGTTCTAGCGAAACTTGAGAATAATATTGTGTAAACATTTGCGTAAAAAGGTAATGCCGCCCGCTAAAATAAGAAAAGAAAACAAAATAACCCGTTTCTTACCTATAAACACCTTATTCATAACTTTTCGTAATTGTAAAGTTATTGAAATTATTTCCATAAAAACGGTGTCTATTCATTTTCAGAACTTAAATTTAGATCAAAATACCCACAATTTTTTATTGACACTTTATGTTTGATAAATTATGCTGGTAAGGAAGAATAATGTGATTTTCGAATACTCTGATGATGTGTATCCAAAGGAAACATTGTAAAGGTGAATTTTTCGTATATACAAAAGTTTGCATTGATCCCCAGCTTTATTTATTATATAATATTCTATACATTTGCAATATTATAACCTATAAGAAACTAGTATTTTAAAAAGCTAAAATATGTATTCTTTTAGACATAGTAAAATATTATTTGAAAACGTGAAAATTTAATAGAATATCTTTTACTCGATAATTAGTAAATGCAAAAAGGCGAAGATTTTTATGTATAACATATGGGATTTCAGTAATTACAATATTTATTTTAAGGTGTATAAGAAATGGTTTTAAAAGACACGGGATTGTAACTGGTAAAAGACACTTTTCTCAGTGCAGCTTCGGAGTCTACAAACCAACATCAACTATGAATTCTAGGAAGGTTCTACTGTGTCTACGCGTAGAGGGACAATAAATAAACGAATTTCACGATGCAAGAATTAGAAGCAAGAAGAATGCGTCCGCTGCGAGCCAGGGATCTCTTGCCAAGAACGTAAAGTCCAAATCGCTTTTCCACGGAACGAGTCGTGCGATTGTGTATTTACCGACGGCGCCTCCTACGTGCACGCGTATTTAGGGCTTTTGTTTGGTAACCGCCTAAAATCTGCAAGGAGAACGCGACGATGAGACACCGCGACGCGACGGGACGTCGAGAAAGAGTTATGCTTACGTTCGGTACAACGAATGCACGTGGGTGCACGTAAATGGAAATGTGCAGGCGATAGCCCAATAGTCTAGCTGCCCAAGAATATTGAGAGACACCAAGAAAGGGTTTTACGATTGTCGAGCTAATTTATTGCTCATGCTAAACAGCTTAATGGAAAATTTGAACTATTCATTTAAGTAAGATAATTTATGGCATGATTTTTAGACTTATAGCGTTTGAGCCAAACAAAAACATAAACATAAAAATATATTGGATCGGCCATTTTGAATGTCAAATTCTGACGTCGGATTCATAATCAGCGACCTCGGAAACCATCAAATACAGAGTATTGTCTAATTCGATATAAATTTAAAAATTTTGATCCCTCATATTGGATCCGCGAGTTCGATTTTCAAAATTATGACTTCGGATTCGTAACCAGCGGCCCCGAAAACTTAGGAGTAATGGTTTTCAAGCGATTTGGATGCATCCTGTAAAACGTGCAGCAAAGGATTAAGAGGGAATACGATTGTACAGTGGTTTTGTATCTTTTAAATTACTCTTTTAAATAAACGAGTTTAAATAAAAGTAAAATTCATCGGATGTTACCTAAAATACGAATTAAACAGTCAGTTATACTTCTAGATGATTTCGAAATAATTTTCGGAGGTTTCTTATTTAAAATCTTGAAATAGTGATTTCATCAATTAATTATAATTACTCCCCTTGCACGCTACAAGAGTTTTTGGGATAGGTGGCAACCGAAATTTTTCTTTTACCCGCCCACATAAATCATATGTGATTATGTAACGAGTAATGAGTTAAATAAACCCTCAGTTAAGAAATGGTTTAAACTCGCGCAAGTTAGACAAATGTGACGTTTCTAATATTAAAGTTGGAGAGCGAATTATCCTTCTTAATTTGAGATGGAACAGTTTCCGGCAGAAGCAACCATTTGTCTAACCGCAGATCTACGGCACTTAAGGGAGAAGCCGAAAAACCAACTACATACTTGCGTGCACCTACTTTTCAAGAGTTTGCGTGACTTCCTTCAGGAATGATTCGTGTACTCGACCAGACGGCGAGACACAAGAAGCGGAAGCATTCGTGTCGTCCCACCGTTGCAGGGTGTGCCCAAAGTAATTAAAGTAATTGGTAATAATCTATTTCTATAAAGGGTTCCGTGTTACGAGGTATTTTAAGAATTGATTTTATTTCTTAGAAAATCGTTCCAGCAAAATTTGGTTTTTTAACTAAATCATTAATCCGGAGGGAAATACTTTCACATCTGGTATGAATGATACTTTCTGCATGTTTCTTTACTCTTTTTCCATGAGGTGACATTTTAAAATGACATAATAATATTCATTTTTTAATAATTTTTTTAGTGTTTGATTGTGGTTAACTAACAATAATACATCTAATTTCAATTGTGATATTTACACAGTTATTAATTCAATGTATGACAGAATCCAGCACTAAAAAAATTGAAATATGGCTTTCGGTCTGTTTGAAATAAATTACTTTTTTTTATATTACACAGTCACATTAAATACTTAAATTTAGAAACGAATAGTTAATAAAACTTTGTACTTAAAATGTGTACGATAGTTGATTAAATCAAATATAACAATTAGTGATCGCTGCAAGATCATTTTTGTTGCGGATCTACAAATTTACGAACTGCAGAAAACACATTTGATCCTCGAAGCGAACATCCCTGTATACCCATTGTTTACGTTGATATTTCCCTTTAACGAATTTATCAAGAACTTTTAATTACTTGCTTAATCGTATGAGAAATATTATTTTCTGAGTGTATTAAGTGTCTCAATTGTTACTTAATAGCATCCACTTTTAATTCTAAGAAGCTCTGTCAGTATTGAAGTACCTCTTAACGACACCCTGAGCAGTTCAGTCAACTAAATATAGATATTAAAACGTAAAAGTAGAATTCTCAGGTAGTACAATTAATATTTTATATGGGAAATACGTAACTTGACTAATCAAACATGGAAGTCTTGCAATAACAAGTCTAGTATTTTTTCCAATTTTTTCACAGAGCTACGAGCAAGTGTAGATTTCTAATTTTACAAGTTAGACATTCAGTCGCATCAAATAAAGTGCATCGGAGGTATGAGTTGACAGACAGAGAATATAACAGAATTTGTAATGTATTATTTATAATTACAAGCAACAAACATGATTGGTAATTTTTGTTACTAGATGTGCATGCTGTTTGTACCTTAAATTAGCAAATACCAAGATCGGTAAATTTTACCAATAAATGTTGTTTAACCTACAGATGGCTTTAACAGAAATATATTTGTAAATCTATCAAAAATTATTCGTCCATTGAATCATATAAATCAGTTGCAGCAAACTTTTTAGTACATCTTATCAAAATTTGTAACAGATTTTGTTTGGTTAATCTCAAGGATTTTTTTCTCCTTGTGAAGTCAGATTTGCAATTCGTCACATCGAAAACGTATGAATGAAATGTTATATTTTAAAAAGAACAACGTGTAAATCGTAACAGTTGATTTAGGAGCTCTGTCCAACTTTTCCAATTTCTCAATTCACTGTGCGTCGTGAGGATTCTACTTCTTATTTCAAATATTTTGTCTTGCTCGCGATGACGTGTATGGGGTTTTGGCAAACTTGCAAAAGTAAACAGACAAAAAGGGCTTCGCAATAGAAAGTCACAGAAATGGAAATTAAAGGCATGAAACTGGTCGGAAAAAAATATCGTGACACGAAGAGCCAATCAAGCGCAAATATTATCTTCTCGCGCGCTGTCGCGTAGCATGGGACAAGAAACGTAGCGGCTCGCGGGGCCCTCCGGACACAATGGCTAAACTAATATTGAAATATTGCTTGGCGATCGGCGAAGCTTCGAACGCATTTTTCAATGTCGACTCCGCGAGGCGTGCCCGTTAACAAATACGCTTGATTTATCGTCGCGCGCTATTCAATACGCCGATTGTTAATACGGACGACGTTTCTCCTTTTTTTCGTCGAACGCAGCAAATATATACGCGCGCATTTATTTTTTTAGTAGCTCTGCAAGAGACAAGATCGTACGTCGCCGTCGCGTAGATATGAAAAAGGCGATAAGCGGCGAAAAGAATGCGCAGTTGCGTTGCGGCAAATTCAAAAGCGACTTTCTCGATATGTTAATATGTCTTTTCTGCATTGTGGGGCTCGCCTTGGGTGTGCTGAAAACTTTTCACCAAAAAACTGCGTGAATTTGGTGAAAGTCATTGTTAGGAGTGGTATGAAATATTGCCGATTGTTTCAATGGTTGCAAGGAACAAAATTTCCTCGAATCGTAGCATTTTGAAAGGCAATATGCACAAACATTGTTCCACAATTCGTGACCAGAAGCTCGAAATAATGGTCCACTTACTTTCTTGGAAACTTCATAAACCATAAAAAAAAACAACGGATGAAAGGAGATTCTTATTATCAATATATGTCCCTGTATTTCGACATTTACGATTTGTGAATTCCTAAACCATCCTTCTAGACTTTTTGTAGGGTTTAGCCTTTTTCGAGCATCAAGACAAAATCGGATCCACAATTTATTTCAAACTTATTAACTCGGGTTGGGCAAGCACGGCGACTCTTAGCTCCTTCAAGCTTGTGTATATTGATATAGTCAGGAAAGAGAGAGAATTTTTTGTCGATTCTTTAAACCTGAGACCCCCCTACCTAGAGTGTTGATCCAGCAAGAAATATAATGCGAGTCCATCTCATTCTGGAGCGATTCTGCGTTGTTTACTCACACCGTTGGCGGTACGCGCTAAGGATACAATTTCGAAAAACTGGACTGCAGCAGCGTAACGCATTACGTTCCGAAAGCGCGTCAACAGTAATGAGAAACGTGTCAGAGAAGATATAACTAAGTTACTTGCCGGAAACGTACCGAACCACTTTTTAGATACTGTCGACCCAACGCGTCGCGTCGAGATTTTCATTTCTTCGCACGGTTTCAGAACGAATGATGAACTTTTCATAAGTTTTTTAACTTACGGGATTGACTTTAACAGCAACTTTAACAGCAGCTCTCGATAACACTTTTTCCTGCTGTTCATTCACTTGTACATCGTTATATTATAATATTATTCGTTTACTTCAAGGAACTTTCGAAGAAAATTGACATTTTTAATGAAGGTGTTCCAGAATAAACATTTAGAAGCAATGATGGGATACAATAGAGGGTTCCTAATTTAAGAAATTATTCGAAACTGCATTAATAAATTTGTAACTAAATCCCAGACAAAATCTAAATTTTGTAAACATTGCTAAAACGATTTAACACTACCATGAATGTAGTGTCTTTTTTCTGCAAATCTTTTCGATGCTATTTTTGAGAAGCTTTTCTATTTGTATACTGTACACTTATTTATGATAGTGATAACGATTATAATAATAATGACGTTTATTGAAGTTAAGAAAATTCTATCATACCAAATAGTAAATCACTACTGTAAACTGTTTATTTTTATTATTTGCATAATATGACTTAAATCATTTCCGGAGGGCATTTTATTTTATCTCACATTTAATATATTAAGTTCTACTGCTATATACAAGTGTCAGTGGTGACACTCAGTTTATTTTTAAAGAACTTGCAGTATTTTGTCAAACGATACACGGAAAAAAAGGAAATAGTTGGTTTTACGAACTAAATAATCGAATATGGTACAACTACGTTTCTAGTTGTTTGTACTACTTACATTATAGGTTTGGCTACCTAATTTGTCGAGGTTACTATTTAGATAGTAAAATTAACTAAAAATGATAGCTATGTCTTATCGTACAGTCTAGTTAGTAGTCCTAACTATTTCATTTTTTCCGTATCGATTAAAGTGAAATTTTCTGTTGAATAAGCACGAAATCATTGAATAAAACTTCAGTTACGGCTGCGGATGATCACATTTGATGATATCAACAAAATGACACTTTATCTTTAAAAGACAAACAACTGATATTTAAATATTGTTGTTATGTTTTAGAAATATTGTACTCATGAAAAATTATTAAATATAGGCTGTGCAGATATTTTCGAATAAGTATTCATAAAATCATGATTAAATTGACTAAAAATTCTACTAAATTACACGTACTAAAAAGGACAACTTATACCTGATGCAATTCATGTCGATAAATTGCGGTCCTGCATTACAATCTGCCCACTCGCTTCGTAGTTCACTGATCGTCCAAAAAATACACGTAAGTTACGTTCGTAACTCGGTCACAATTCAAGAGCGTGACTGTTCCCTCGCAAACCCTTACATAAAATCTTGCCTACCCACGCTCGAAACGTTTCACGGTTCGCTGTCTGCCTTCGTAAAAAGCTCAGGCGCAAAACCCTCGGAAAAAAGTCTTCGATTTTGCCTCATTGGAACGAATTAAGGTCACTTCCGAATGAGCCGCACTTGGGAACCGAAAACGGGGAGTACGAGTCGGGCATAAAAAATGCGACATAAGTAGAAACTGCGGGGCCTAGAGGCAAGAGCGCGACGTCCAATTAAGACATCAAATGCCTTGGATGCAACGTGGCGAACGGCTGGACCAGCTAGCGCGATAAACCGCACGCGAGATGAGATGCGATGAGAGACGCAAAGTCCAAACGTGGAGAACGCAGCTGCCGCTCAGATTTGCCGGCGGATAATTGCGCGGCTTTTCCACAAATGGCATCGCGGATGAATGCACGAGCTGCCGCCACGGTGCCGGACACCAGGCACTCGGATAAAAAGGGCACGAGTCCAGAGGGGGAGGAGAGAGCGCAAGAGACTCCGGGCATAAAGTTGTGCGATGCCGTGACGCGAATTTCTTATGAAGATTCGCGGCTTTCTTAAAGATCATCTCATTTTACTGAAGAACATAGTTATTATTGTGTCTGATTTTAAAACGGTCATTTGCATTTCAGGTCAGCCTGCGATTGAACATTCTGCTTTTAAATTGTATGTCCTCTTGTATATTACCTTCTCATTTTCTGCTGATGACAATGTTGACTTTGGGGACCAGTAAGATGTGTATAGTTTACTATTAATACATTTTGAGCTCCAAATGTTCCTGATTGAACATTCGTAGCATTCGTTTGTGCAACCCGACTTTAGCTCTAAAGTATATGCACAAGACCCAAAGCAATAAAAAAATTAAGATTCATTACGCGGAAATTAATAGTGTTGACTCTACGCAATGCAGGTTTGGGATCAACCCCAACCTACAACTTTGCACCCAGCCTAAAAAAAAAAGTAGATCTAAAAAATGTGTGGGTACAGCTCAACCAGGTTTGTTTTGAGTACAAACCTGGGTTGTATTGAGCACTAGTTTCATGTTTTGGGTTGAATACGAGCCCCAAACAAGGGCCACAATATACATTTTCCAACCAATCTTTGTAATGCATGACAACCAGCAGTTTACTTCTAGCGTCCAGAATACGGGTTCCTTATTTTCGAATCTAAACTTTCAATGATCGATTAATCATTACCAGATTTTAATTATATGTCATGATCACGATCTTCGACTTCCAAATGAATGTCATTGTGACAACAACATAAAAATTCTCAATATAGACATTTTGATACATTTTCCTTATTTTACCCCTAAGAGTTATTTATTATAAATAAGAGATACTTATTTGTTGCACAGATACCAAATTGATTTTTGCTTATATTTGTATCATTTTGAAATGACATATTAGCATTTTCACAGAGGGCGTCAACTGTTATTTAAGATCTGCTGGAGTAAACGACAGCTTCATTAGTATTTTAGGTTAAATGTATTGACTGTTTTTTAATTATTTCTGGAACACAACAATGATTAGTTCAGGAAATTACTGAACTATCAAGTATTTCGAATAATTCATTTAAGTATCTCTAACTTCTTAATTTCCAAAGTATATCTATAAGAGAATATGGTAATTTTTCAAAATATGTGTATTAAGAAAATAAGCAATTGTATGACATAATCATTATCTAATTAGGTCTAAAAAATACGAATTATAAATATAGGGCTACGACAGCTTTTGAGAAAAGCATTGAGGTAAATTTCCAAGGTTTTTTAAATATTCTGAAAATGGCGATTTCACTTTATTAACTTATTATTTTTAAAGGCGCTATGACCCTTTCGGACCCAAAATTATACAACATCTATCTTCCCTACCCATTAAAATAGCCCAAATTTTATCGAGTCCAATATCAAAGAGTGTCTATAAAAAGGAAGGCATCATATTTTTTAGTTTATGTGTAATAGAATATAGGTGATATCCAAAATAAGATATGTGTCTGACTAGGTGAGCTTAACTTTAGAAGACACATACTTTCTTAATGATTATTACGACTCCGAGTCAACGACCCGTCGGCGCCGTTGACCGTAATGGACACAGTGAACGAATTGCGTGGCGCAGGGACAAAAATGGTTACGACCGCAGGACGAATTATCGATCATTGACACGTTTTTCATTCGACGATTCAACCTACTCTAAATATTTGCATGTGCGCCTATTTTACCAAAGGCAGAGCAATACGGGTTTCTCGTTTACGTCAACAACGATGAACGTTGGTGATCAATGACATCTAAATGTATATGGGAACATGACTGACATGTGACGGCAAGAAGTCTTTTTACACGTGGTTTTACTATATTTGTGGTTAAGCTATTTAAAATTTGGCATGTGACTTATTCGAATCCGCATTAATGATGTAAAAGACCTTCAGACAAAAATTTATGGTTAAAATTACTAGATGCGGTTAGTTAAAAAATGTCTTGTTATGTTCATCAATTATTCTGGCTAATATAACAGAAAAATATTTACTAAAAAAATATGTGTCTCCTTTTCTGGTTATATGCAATCCGATTACAATGTTATGGTTAAATGGTTATACTAGAAATGGTCGTGGCGCCTTTTTTTGTAGGATTGTTATGATTGAATTACACGTTTGTGTAATTTGTTCCGTAATCACAAAATAACTTATTTTTATTAACTTCAGGAGATAGGATAGGTAGAAGGTTCGGCTCTTCTGGCTTTTGCACAACGCAATGGATAACCAGTTCCTTGGACAACAAAGGGTGGAGTCGCCAAATTAGATTTGTAAAAGATATCTAAACATACTCATTAGGCAAATGACGATGAAGCTTCAATGTGACGTCATGGCGATTTAATTGAATTAAAAATTTTGATTATGTTTATCAGAAAAATAATAAATTTATTGAGAGTTTATAACTATTTTAATCTAGAATGTCAGTTACGGAAAACATACATATTCTTATTTTGGACTATTATACTTCTTTTAAGATGTATATTTCGCAATCATGTTTAAAAACAACTGTTTCTAATAAAATTTTGAAAAACTAGTACAATATTATGATAGCAGTATGAAGTTTTTTATGAAGATATTCAAAAGTTTTTATATTATGAAAATTATTCGTCATATTAATTCTTTTTTATCTGTAATGCAAATTGCGAAGATATCAAAAAAACTTGTTAGGAAATTTTGAGGCTCTATTGAGTTAAAAAAGTATTAATTAATAAATATTTACCATTTCCATGATAAGTTGATATTGTCGATATATTTGGGAAAAAGATTTTAAAACAATTCAAATTTACTTTTTATTACGGATGATACTGATGTGCAAATTAACTTGTTAAACTACCTTTCTTAATGACTCCAATTTTTATCTTGTCGTCTTCTCAACAATTTTTAAATTGTTGGATGAAAGTATACATATTCTTCTTTACGCTATCAATCAAATTCAACTTTAAGCAATATGTTAAAAATTTGAAAATTAGTTTTTATTAGTTTACAAAGTGATATGTAGAGATACCACGAGCCTAACTCGTTTTAACTAGTTTAAACGCTGGAAAACCTTACATTTTAAAATCTGATTCTTATTTTATTTAAGACATAAAACATTCCCATAAATTTTGCATAAATTGACTTTTTGAAATAAACGATTTTAATTTTTTATTGAAATTAGATATTGGTATAAAGTTCTTTATTAAAAAATATAATGGATCTTGAAAAATATGGGAGAGCGGCATTTTCCGCTGTACAACCCTTGCCTTCCCTTCTAATCAATAATAATTCTAAATTTCTAAATAATATTTATTTGGCTGATTGTAAAGAATCATTTATTTCCGTAAATGTTTAATGCAATGTCTACCGAACATTAAGTGCAAACGATATACATACAGGGTGGCCGATTTATCTGAAGACATCGAAATATCTCGAGAACTATGCACAGAATCAAAAAAGTTGTCGGATGAAAGTTGTTCAACACGAAGGGGGGCATCCAGTGATAATTAAATTTACCCCCTCCCCCATCCCCTGGGGGTGGAGTGGGGGCAAAAACAATAAAACTTAAATAGGAACCCCCAGTTTTTATTGCAGATTTGGATTCTCCGGAAAAAAGTACACGAATTTGACCTAGGAGCTATTGCATTTTGGTTCACAGGTGGCGCTGTAATCGATAAAAATCCAAATTTATCTGAAGACATTGAAATACCTCGAGAACTATGCACAGAATCAAAAAAGTTGTCGGATGAAAGTTGTTCGACACGAAGGGGGGCATCCAGGGGGCAAATAGGGACAATTTGATCCCTTTATGAAAATGTAATATTAAAAATTCTAATATTAGAATTTTTAATATTAGAATTTAGTAATATCAATTGCGAAAATTGTTATTCTGAATATGAAATTTTAATAATGTCCATTCGAAAAATTAAGATTATGAATAATTGATATTATTCATTTTATAAATAAGTTTTCTACCTTCAATAAAATTACATTTTAGGTTTTAAATTTATTATTTAATAAACAAAAAGAGGACATCACGCAATCCATTAAAAAACGCGTCATGTCCCTTCACTCAGCTCATTCATTCTCTCTCTGTATGTTTTTTCCGAAATGAGAATAAATAATCTGAGCATTGACGGTCAAACCAGGTTCTATTAAACAAAACGAAACTCTTACTTCATTTGGGGATTTCGTCGCCATCTACCGGACCCCGAGAGAACTCACGTGGTTTCATACATGTACATCGCCTGCATTTCGGCCATTACCGGCGCCGGTTCTGTTACATAACGCTAGAGGGCGACATAACTCGAAAATAAAGTAGCATATTATTTTATACATAAGTTGAGTCACACGTAACCAGTTCACCTACATTTTTCTCTACTTTCCTGAAGGGAAGTAAATGGATATCGCGACTTTCTAATCCCCATATTAAAATTTAGTATTCACGGTCTCTCAGTGTAAGACTGTTTTTGAAGTCCATTGTATTGGTAGTAATTTTGTCTACCCTTCATTGCTTAAATCGAATTGCAAGTTAAAAATGAATCCTGCTACAGTTCCCGAAAAAATCGAAATGATTCTTATTTATGGTGAATGTAAGAGGAATATTGACGATGCTGTTGCGTTGTATGCTGAGCGTTTTCCAGATAATGCTCGCTCGCGTTCTTTTCACTCTGATGGCAGCGTACAAATGAAAAAAAGGAAGCGAATATTAACAGTTACAGGAACAGCTACACTAACGAAGTAGCTATACTAGCAGCTATTCACCATAATCCACATGTAAGCACACGACAATTACATCGCGATTCCGGCATTTCCAGAGACAGTATTCAAAGAATATTGCATCGTCATAAGTTTCACCCATATCACATTTCACTGCACCAGGAACTAGATGGCGATGATTTTCATAACCGCGTGGTGTTTTGTGAATGGGCATTTCAAAAAATGCAAACGAACCACAATTTCTTTGCTAATGTATTATTTTCAGATGAATCTACATTCACGAACCATGGTGGCGTCAATAGGCATAATATGCATTATTGGAGCGTAGAAAATCCCCATTGGTTACGACAAGTTAATCATCAACGTCCTTGGTCGGTAGCAAGGGAAATACTAGACCGTGATTACAATGGTAGGTGGATTGGTAGAGGTGGCCCCATTAATTGGCCTGCGAGGTCACCTGATCTAACATCTCTGGATTTCTTCCTATGGGGTTACCTAAAAGGTAAGGTTTATGAACAAGTACCAACGACTCGTGAAAACTTGGTGGAACGCATAAGAACTGCTTGCGCAGAAATTTCTGCAGATATGATTCTATCATGTATAAAGTCATTTGAAGAAAGAATAAATAAATGCATTGAAGTGGAAGGTCAACATTTCGAACACTTACTCAAGTAAGTGAACAGTGAGACAATGAGAGGCAAGGGGACTCACGTAAAACAAGCACCCCAAAGGGAACAGAAAAATACTACGTCCACGTCGTAGTTCCTGGGTAACGCTAAATGTATTTTTTCCCGGCTTTGTTAGAATGACCGTATTCCATATCCGCTACGCGGGCGAAAATTGTCAATATTGGAGAATCCAAATCTGCAATAAATACTGGGGGTTCCTATTTAAGTTTTATTGTTTTTGCCCCCACTCCACCCCCAGGGGATGGGGGAGGGGGTAAATTTCATTATTACTGGATGCCCCCCTTCGTGTCGAACAACTTTCATCCGACAACTTTTTTGATTCTGTGCATAGTTCTCGAGGTATTTCAATGTCTTCGGATAAATTTGGATTTTTATCGATTACAGCGCCACCTGTGCACCAAAATGCAATAGCTCCTAGGTCAAATTTGTTTACTTTTTTCCGGAGAATCCAAATCTGCAATAAAAAATGGGGGTTCCTATTTAAGTTTTATTGTTTTTGCCCCCACTCCACCTCCAGGGGATAGGGGAGGGGGTAAATTTAATTATCATTGGATGCCCCCCTTCGCGTCGAACAACTTTCATCTAAAAACTTTTTTGATTCTGTGCATAGTTCTCGAAATATTTCGATGTCTTCAGATAAATCGGCCACCCTGTATTCTGGTTGCGCGTTATTCATGTCTCGTGTTAGAATTACTACTTCAAAGTAGTCGCGTGTTTGCATACTCGATAGCTGCGTTAATAACTTGTATAATCGAGATCAAGTTCCAGATTACGCGACTGTATCTGCATCATTTCTGCTTATCAATAACGTCAGTGCAAGATCGCCTGTACTTGCTTGATTTCTGTGAGTACCAAATGTTGCAATGTTTTATGAGCTAGACCGTACCTAATCGGTCCGTCATCGTCGGCATATATGAATCAAAGATTTCCTCGATAAAATTGTCACTCAAGGCAAAGTGTCGGAAACCCACGTTCGAGTGTGGGACATCGAGTGTCACCCACACGACTTTCGGCCTCTTAAGGAGCGACGCGATTACGACCGGTCGTCCACGAAAGGCGCCTCCGTGCACGGCGGAAGTCGATGAATGACAATAACAGTTTCCCTTATTTGACTAATACTGCTACTAATGCGATATATAAATCACAACTCATTTTTATTATGGACTGGTCCTTGATAAAAATTAGTTGCATTTTATTGTGCTGTACTAAAAACACGGACTTAATTGGGCATAGAGTTTTTCTATTTTTTGTAACATCGATGTACTACTCCTCGTGAAAATCGAGCAAGTACGATTGGAGACTATTATTATTGGAAAGATCATTATTGTTAGACTGTCGTCACTATGTGAAGGTCATAATATTAGAGCCATTTATTCCGATTTATCGATCTGAAGTAATTTATCATAGTTAAAATTGTATACACTATGGAAAACTATGGAAAAGAAACTTGTATGAATTTGTGTATAAATGTCTCGTCTAACAATTGTATAAACTATTTTAAAGATTTTTGCAATGTGAGCAGAATACGAATCAACGAGTAAAATACGGTAATTCTGTCGCAGACAGAAAGAAATGTTTTTATTTATCTTGTTGTTGTTGCAACAAAAATCTTAATAAGGTGTATGAACTTCTAAACACATGTCAACAGAATTGATCTAATATATATCTGAGCTATTATGGCGTTTAAGCGCCCATCTTGAAACTTGTAACAACACGGGACGATATAAAAACTCCGGCGGTGTTGAGTTTTCAAACAACTGGAAATTTATTTCCCCAAAACTATTTTCGACGAGATTGGCGACGATATGAACCTTTTCAGCGGACGCGAAAATTTTTGAGCTGTCGATTCATTCTCGGCTCGTGACCAAAACAAAAAGGGGATCACCGTTACTATCACATATTTCGTCGTTATAGGAACGCTACATTTCGAACGATAGGAATTTACTTTATCGACGGATATTTGATTTTTGGTTCACATAAAAAGTCCCACCTTACGAACCTCCAAACTTTTTGTTCACCAGAGGGCCAGCACTGACCAAAAACAGAGCGCGACTCTGTCCCACGTTCTCGAAACCAACTGGCTACTATCCATTTAGAGGCGATACAGTGTCAAATCGGACATGGTCCGCAATCCAAACTTATGATCTTCGTGTTGACAACGAGCTCTCATAATAAGCTGAAACCGAATCAAAATGCCATGCTAAGAACCTCTAAACTTCTTGTTTTCTCAAAGCAGTGGACAAAATTCCAAGCGCGACTTCGAAACCAGGTGTTCGGAACCAAAGAGCTACTGTCCATTTAGAAGTGAGACAATTGTCGCATAAAGCTTCATTTCACATCTCATAATTAACATGCATTATATTTATCCTTTCCATTTCAAGAATTGCCATTAAACTATTTTTACAACAGTTTACACAGCTTCACAATTCATGTCATTGCCAGTTAAGGACCTTTACAAGTGTACACCTATTAGGTCCTCGTCCACAAATTCGGTACTCCCATTCGGGTGTGCAATGGCGTAGGGAAAAAACCACAGTTAGTGGAAAAAACCTACGCCCAGTACCGTTAATTATGTTTATGACAATTATGTCCGTAACAAAACTTATATCCAAAATTTAATGTAATGATATATAAAAATTTGAAAAATGTAAAATGTTATATATTATTTTGCAATTCTTTCGGCGGGAATCGATAGAGCGCACCTGAAAATATTAAGCAAGGTATCTTTCAAATATAAAACAAAATGCTTTTTACAAATTGACAGCAATTGACGTAACTATTTTTACTGTTATAAAATATTATAACTATATAATTATAATTATTATAAATGCTTAATTTCCGACTTTTTGAAAATTGAAAACAAATTTTATTTTAGCACTTACACAAGAATCTCCTCTGAATTTTAAACTTATTAATAACGTGGATTAAATTCAAACATGATTTATTAATTTACAGTACTTTAAAATATTACCATAATCGTCCTTAGAGTCATATAGAAGTCCAGCCCACCTCAGGTACACTTGCGTGATACGTAAAGTGAGGAAAGAAGGTCAGACTAGTAGGCGATTCGAGTACGCGATCCGCTTCCCACGAGTTTTCGTCTAATTAGGAATTGGTAGAGTGGGATAAATCTTATGGGACAGTCTTCAAATACGATGTAACTCTAGTGTCTCGCCACAGTATCTTTCCCTGCTTTTTTATTGGGGTTCGATAAAAGTCGGTCAAGGGTGTTTCCCATAACTCGGGCATCTGTCGTTGGGTTCCCGCTACCGACGATGATTAATCTACGGTTTAAATCCTGCATTTCAATCTTTAAATTCATCACACATCTTAAATTTTTGCGTCATTCT
This sequence comes from Trichopria drosophilae, assembly GCA_030407085.1. Classification (NCBI taxonomy): domain Eukaryota; kingdom Metazoa; phylum Arthropoda; class Insecta; order Hymenoptera; family Diapriidae; genus Trichopria; species Trichopria drosophilae. The sequence goes on along the minus strand of CM059583.1, from coordinate 65,094,336 downwards.
ATTTGCTTCTTGAATCAGTGAAGTAATGACAATTTGTAGCTAAAAAGTACATTCTTGAATGTTTATTAATTTTTTGTTTTGTAAGTTTCTACTTTTATTGCTGCGCAAATATATTTGTAAAGATTTCACCTACGTATAGTATGAATTGTATAAAAGGACAGTTTGAAATGTCGGATATAAATTACAACAAAATGTCACGTATGAAATATTTTCACTAAAATTCCCCTACTGATTTATGATGTCAGCCAGGTACATTTTTATCTGGATCTGTAACTTTCGAGTTCATTAATTAAGGTGATAATTATGGTCAAAGAGGTGGTTCACTTAATTACCGCGTATGATCTCATTGAACACATCAGTTCAGGTTTATCAGACTTACGTCATAAATTGCTACGTGCAAGTTAAGTGGATACTCATTACATGATTAAGCGTTTGCAACATGCAAATGCAGCTTTAATCAATTTAATTTAAAAATTAACGCGGTTCAATTGCTTCAACATACGAGTATTTGCATCACTGATTCCTAATAGACGCATTTATTTAGTCCTAAATTGAAGGTAAATTATTGGAATTACTCGTCACTTTTGAAATAACATCGTTATTAAACATTTAGAATATATAAAATTTAACCATAGTAAAAAAATATTGTATAACTGTTAATTTTATGCCGAATTTTAAGTAATAATTCCTATAAATACTCTGGAAACTGGGGTATTTTATGGATGTCTCGATGTGCATATTGAGTTGTTTTGAAACGTCATAAAACAACGTATCTAAATATCCAAGGCATCATTAGAGTTATTGAAAAAGAATACAGAATACCATTGAGATTAAAAACATTTGATTCACTTGAAGCTATTTTCCAGCCAGTATATTATTAATTGTAAGAAATGCAAGAATAAGTGAGACACGAATGGTCGACGCAAATTGCCATAGGTTAACACAACTAAAATTGTTCGCAATGAACTTAAGTACAAAAACTCTATGCATTATTCCCGTGTATAAAAGATTGGTAATATTCGACAAATTCAAGAGTGGACATAATCTGCTAGATACTATACGCTGTAATGCAGTTTAATGAATGTTTTGTTCTTTATTTTTTTATGTAATACCATTTTATATATTTATAAATTTTATTTTAGCAATGTTTTATTACCTTCCTTACGTACATTATTTTCTATCGTGATGAATGAATTCACTTACCATTTGCCGTCTGAATAAAGATCACCAACGTGTTTGAACACCATTTAAAATGTTTTCAACATTCGAAAATATATTTCATTTTATATATAAGATAATTTATACTACCCTGACCAGAAATCTCTTCAGACTGACTAAATATTGATCAAGGATTTAACGGTCTTGATAAAACTGAAATAGTTGCCTAATTAAGAGTTCATGATGTCTGATATTGACATAATAACACCTAACAAGGTGTTCCTGACTGGTGCGTGCCAATTAAACTTATATTCACAGTTCTTGTCTTGTAATTACATAGTAATAACCATTTCATAATATATGCAATGAGCTAATACAAAATATTTAATAAAAAATAAATCGGTCAAAATTGATTGATCGATGTCTGAAAAAGACCTATACATCGGATAGTCTGGGTAACACATCTAAATATCACGGTAAAAAAATATCATTGCACAAATTATCATTGGACAAAATAACATCAAATGTTAAAAATATCACAGAATATTATAATAATTGAAACATTAATATATGTTGAGGACAGGTATTAAAGATGTTTACAGTCGTTTATCCTTGATTTGTTCATCTTTATAATACTATTATTTCTACTTTAAATTTAGTTATTCAGTTTGTTCGTAATCATTTGTACTAGTCGGAAAGGACAAACATTATTGAATCATAACGGCAATTTCTTTAATAAGTTATTTGGAAGACCGGGGAATTTTCGTGGAGGTGTATGGAACATTTTTCTTTATAGATATTTTCTTATTTGATATTTTGAAGTCTGATATTGAGACATGCAACCGGGAGACTGATCAGATTCTGATTAAACATTCCCTCTGATCAGGTCTAAAACATATTAGGGCATATATTTCAGTGCGTGTTTGTATGTAAGTAACATATTTCCATATATAATTCGCTATCGGGGTTTAGTGTCACATTCGATAATTGCAAGTAGTGCATGATACTTGAGATTGGTAATAAACTACTTGTTTTATTTTCAGAATGAATTGTATTTCACCACTTTCGAGAACGATTGGTGCGCTACCAGGCGGTAGGCATTGACGGCGATAGCTTTTCATGAGTCTCCCGTTTACCTCCGTTTCAACATACCAGTGAATGAACATTCCCACAAAAATGATAATAAACTGTCTTTTACTTTTAGACAAAATGATAATGAATGCCACGATTAAAATTTTACACTCCTGTAGAAATTCATGCAGAATTCTGATGGGAATCTGACCTGATGTACACAGGTCCGGTAGGTTTCTGAACAGCATTGCACTTCAGAACATGCTTAGAAGTGTAACGCCCTGCAAATGCGATTCTGGCGTGGAATGTTGATCCGATTCCGATCAGAATCCAGGTTTTCCCTGCACGGAAAAAAATAGTTGACTTCTAATACTTAAAAAGTAGGATTGGCAGCCTAATATGCCGAGGTCACTATATATAGACAGTAAAATTAACTAAACACGATGGCTGTGTCTTTTCCTACTATCTAATTAGTAGTTTTAGCTATTTGATTTTTCCCGCGTATCAATAAGATATTTGTTGAATTACTACAGCTTTATTTGTGTTTTAATTGATTTAATTTTTAAGCTATTTATGAATGAATTACATTTATATATGAACATTGATATGTGTGTGTTATTTTTATATTTTTTATTGCTCGTAGATAAATAAGAAGAAAATTCGCTAAAGGTGGAATCGATCCCGAGTGCTTCACTTACTATACTGACGCTTCAATCACTATGCTACGCTTATAATCGCATTCATTTTAAAATCTGCGGGTACATTCCGATCAAGAGCATATCAAACTTCCACACGGTGAGTTTATGATAGGATCCAATGGTGAAAGTGAAGTATTTTAAATAACTATAAATTGTATCTCCCGTCCAAAAAGAATGCGAATTTTCATCCCACTTTGTTAAACAAAATGTAAAAAGAAACAAAATCCGCTGTTTTTTTTCTTAATTTGTCACATAAATATAACTTATTTCTTCATGATATATATTCATATATACAGAGATCACATTGAAAAATTTTAAAAGTGAATGACCTTCCAATACACATTTATATGCCTCAGAAATTCGATGAGGACACTACCATTACCGATTCTGATTTTTACGGACTTGTTTCCGCGCCACTCATTTTAGAACCAGTTTAATTAAAAGCCTCAAATAAGCGTCATTACAGTACATCGCGATTTGACTTATTCCAAGTACCGAGCAATTACCCAAACTCATTCTCGGAATTCTGCGCTGGTGCAGCAGGAAAAATCAGACTCGGATCGAAATAAACTGTCATTCGCGGACACACGACGCAAAGATGGGAAAGAAGTGGCAGGTGACGGAATCGAGTCAATATTTGATACGAAGAGCAGCGGCTCGCTTGCCCTTCGGCGCATTCAAAAGGGTGGTGTTTCAATCGGAAACCCCGTGATCTTGTCTCGTCGAGCATTCCTTCCGCTTTTTATCTCCTGATTCTTTTCGTACGACGAAGTTGTACATAACGCAACCAACAAGTTCGACTTACCCTAAGAAATGATGATCTTGAATAAATAAAATTCTCTTCATTTAATTGCGTTGAACGACTAAAATATCGATTAACAATACTCTTCAAATAATATTTATATACGATACAATTGTGTAATATAATATAATAACCCAGAAAAAAAGTTTTGAACAAGATCGTGAACGATTGTAATTTAGGAAACCAGGTTGTAATGAACACAAAATATATTAAATCCTCTACAATATTTAGTGTTCCCTGCATACTAAGGAAAATTTTGTACCACTTTATATGTACATACATATTATTAACCTTCGATGCTTTAAAAGCTTGAATTGGTCATAAAATAGCACGAGGCAATCCATTTCAAAATATCTTGAGACATTACAATGTTTAAATGCTATGAAATTTTCCTTAGTGTAGTTCGTATAAATTTTAGTAATTGAGAACTGAAAGTATTACCAATAAGTACGATAAAAAAACTGCAAAGTTTAGTCAAATGTAAGGCACTAGCATGGTGTAAGATTAAAACAAATTCCACTACATAGTTCGGTAAACAGAAAGCCGATTGTAATGAGAAAATCATATACAGTTTTCAAAACTGTATATTGTTGAAGCTGCGGACGTAGTTGTAAAGTTCAAAATCATATAATTAGACATATACGTGGTCGCTAGGAATATAGGTCGATAGAAAATAATACCAGGGTACTACTTCATTTTTTGAAAGCTGAAGAAAAAACGCGTTTGTAGTTTCACATAGATATTAAAGATAATGAGAATGTGATTTTTATTTTTGAAACAATTCTAAAATTTATTATTGAATCGAAATTTCATTGATGCCATACTCGCATCAATACGAATGAATAATGCTATGGATTTTGAAGTACATATACGGGGGCATTCCGCGTCAAATCGCTAGCTATACGCTATTTTTGCACACAATTTTTAATTTTAGTTTTATCATTTGCATATTGTTAGTACATGCAGAAGAAGTATTCTTGACCCTTTAAAAAATTTTAAAGCGACTGTAGTATGAGTAATTTTCTGTTCTGGCAATAATTAATTTATTTAAACGCAAAAGTATCCGGACTAAAAATTAATGTAACACACGGTTTTTCGTATTTTTTTCTATGCCTTTCCTCGTGAAAATATCCGCTATCGTGTATTATTACAGGACGAAATTAAAAAATCGTTTTAGAGTTTTTAATTTCCATTTTTGAAAGGAAGGGCCATTTTTAAAATTCTGAAAAAATTCATAAAAATGGTTTAATATATACCCTTTATGGTAGTATAGTTGATATTTTGGCTCTGGATCGGTTGACATTAAAAACATCGACTTAAAAAATTGTAAATAAATAGAAGTCCGCTGATTAACGTATTAACTGTATAACACGGGGAGTTATTTTATTCAAATTCAACCTCCATTATTTCGCTCAATTTTGGTACAAATACAATTTTTTTTTCATTTCAAAGGTAATTCAATGCTCTACAAGATTTTTAAAATACATAACATTTCAATGTCTAACTACAAATAATGACCGAAAACTGTATACAACATTTCTAGGTTGAGAATCGGCTACCGCCGGTATTTGCATTACCCGGGAAGCACCACGTGGAGGTCGCACGGTCGGGTTTGTTCGTGGTGCTTTGTGATATTTAACTGCAAATATGTATTTAAACAGAAATTTAAGGCAAACGCTTAGTATCAAATTAGATTTCAACTATTAAATTGGTACTTTTTGCAGAAATGTGTAAAAAGCCGAGTCGAACTTATAATTATTATTATTTAGTTTTGAATTTTTGAACACGATTCCTTGACAAACATATAAGTTCACTGTTTACTTTCTTTTATGTCATAATTTAATTGTTTACTTGAACAACTAAAACTATGTGTTCATTTCGCTGTCATTGGTCAAAATTGTTTAGTGTCTAAAGATAAAAAAAATAAAACTTTATTTTATTACTCATTAGCTTTCTTGTTTACATTGACTTTTCATGACCTATATATTATAATACAATAATCACTGTTTTGGAGCTTATTAAAATGTACAAATAAGATGTAGAGTTGTTCCTCTACATTCTGCAATTTTTTTTTCGTGTCTGTGTATGACGAAATGGGCATTCTTTCTTTCCTGTTACAATAAAATCATAGCATCGTCATAAGGATCTCGAAAATAAACGACAGCTCACAACTCTCTATTTCGGCACGTGCTCCATAAATCACAATCTGCAAAACGACCGTCGGCATCGGCGATATTAAACATAAATGAAATTGCATGTTCTCGCATCAAAGAAACACCGATCGATCGAGTTCGTTATTCCTCACTTCTACTCTCGAATTCAGCAGACGAACGGTTAATGGACTTCGTAGATCAGCATCGACTTCCTTCGTGAAGGTCACCGAATTCGAGTCGATGAAGTAAAAACGGAATAATATATAATTCAGGTCATATATTATAATAAAAGGTGGACCATCGTTAGTATCTTCTGTTGAAAGCATGAAGAATGGACAGAAATATCCTGTAAATAAATGTTTGCACAATAAAAACTAAATGATAGTTTTTAAAAGTTAAATTCATTAATACCTAACTTCACAAAAGTAGGTATATCGACACAACAGTACAAAATATATTTTATACAAATTTTGGATTCGATTTTGCCAATTTTTGATGGGAGAAAATATTTCTAACATCGACTTTGCAAGAGTTTAAAACATGCGTCGCTTTTACATGTTGATTTCGTTAATAACTATGGACACCAGACATCAAGAATGGCATTGTGAATTATTCTTCTGTGGATGCATGGGAATCTTTGTAGTTTAATATTTTTGTATTTGTGTTCCTTTGCTTATTATCGATATCGTTGCAAATCAGAGGACAGCTTTCGAAAATGTCAGGTTACTGTTGAAGTCATTTAAGGCTTGGTACGTAATTCAAAGTCGTTGACTATTTTTTAAAATACTGTTTAATAATACGGATGCGTCTTACTTAGCAACACACGAACATACCCATTATATTAAATTACAGATTATGAATTGGCTAGAAATATATGCCTGAATTAATCATATTTCTGTCTAATACATCCATACATTTTTTTCCATATACAAAATAAAGTAAAACGTCGAGTAGGGAATATTATAAATTAATGTATAAACTTTGATCGAAGTATTATTCATAATTGCGTAATTTATTATTTCTGTTTATCTTGCCTTTTAACCCGAGATTAGTGATACAGAATCCGTATGTATATACTATATTGTATTTAGGATTTTTTTAGGTTTAAAATAGTCCTAAATAGGTATTAAAATGGTCCCAAAAAAATTGCATTCAAATTTTACTTGCAGTAATAAGGAGAATGACCTTAAACTATATTGTAGTTTTTTCTACTATTGATACAGGAGATCATATACTTATGTATTCACCTCAATTAAAAAAAGTGTCTGTGTCCGAAAAATGTGAGAAAGTTGGTCTTGGATAGATCTAGGATTGCAATCATAGATGATAATTTCGAGATAGATTTTCATTCTGCTAAAATTTGCCATTACTTCTGTTCAAAATGATTGGAAAAGATGTAAATTTTACTATAAATCCGTGGAGTTTCTACGTTAACGATATCAAAAAAAAAACAAAAATTCCATTGATTTTAGCCAGAAATTTTATGAAATTTTCATATAATGAAAGTATGCCCCTCAAATACTATCTGAAGTGGTAACATGTATCAGATAATTTTGCCTCGTCTATACTATTGAAAGTGTTGAATCAAATTACTCATGTTTTTCACATACTAAATGGAAAAAGAGAATTAACCCGAGCTTTGAAATATATAGACTGATAAATTTTGATGACTACTCATGACTCTGATCTCCGCCCTAATAATGAAATAAACGAACTGGTTTGAAAGATCCTCATCACCTCTACCAGTAATTATTTTCTGATATAAATTTTAAAGTTTGGTTAATTTATATTGTATTCAGGATTAATGTTATGAATGGAATTTTTCTTTTATTTGATACACTACATTACTGAAATTTCAGTGGATATTTCTCCATTTCTAAGGGATTCAGTTCCTTTCGATCTACATCTTCGCTCTTGGAAGCCGTCATCTAAATTCACTTTTTCCTCCCTTCGCCAAACCGTGGGACGATCTGAACGATCGCGAGTCTGGTCCCAAATATGTCCATTTGATATACCCAGTGTCCAACTCCGTCTCGTTCGAAGGTGTCAGTTTTTGTTCGACGACGAGACTCGTGGAAACAGTCAGCCCTTAAGGCAACGAAAGCCGAGCATTTTGAATATATTCTTTGCAGATAAAAACGTGACGAGTAATTATATAATGTATAGAATTGCTGAAATTTTACAGAGTAAATATATTTTCACATACATACCCAATCACTTGACATAATGTTTGTTGTTAGTTTTTTCAATGTGACAATTACACATGACATTCCATATGCATTCGGCAACTTGTCATTTTTTCTGCTTTTGTATGAATGACAACTCATTTATATAAAGGAAGTCTACCTGACCTACCAGCCTAGCGTACTCGGCCGACGGCGACAAACGTAACTAGGTTGAAGGAGTCCTAACAGATACGCGTAAACGTTTATGTAATTGCCACTGCTCTTGTTGAACAGTTTACTAGTCAGAATTGTTATGTTTAACACGGGATTCACTTTTCATTGGCCATCACGAACGTTTTTACTATTCCCCTAGTAACATTTTCGGGTACACTTCAAAAACCGGACAAATCACAAATCAGACACTTCAAAACCCCGATATTTAAAAACCGGACATTTAAAAAAACTAGACATTTCCGAATACAGACAATAAAAAATCAGACTTTTCAAAAATGTATATATTCTGAATATGTAATTAATTATTGTATTCTAAATGTGCTTAATAAATAATCCGGGGGTCAAACTGAGTTGACCTACAAGTGACCCACAAAATTAAACCCTTGGTCATTTTTGACCCTGAAATGACCTTCAAGCGCGACCTCAAGGACGGTGACCAGAGATCATTTTTTTAATGTAGAGAATGCACCAATCGGAGGTGTCTTTTTTTAATGTCGGGTTTTTGAAGTATCCGTTTTATAATTTGTCGGGAGTTTGAGGTGCACCCGCATTTTCTACTAGGTTTAGGAAATTTTCTTACAAAACTATATCAAAATATATTTAACGGATAGAAGGGTAAGAATTTCAGTTATGAACACGGTTCAGTTATGAACACCACTGCGTACATTTTGATTGAAAAGAAATGAATCAAATTCGACAAATGTCAAATGTGTGTTATCGCTACATGTAGCTTTTGCGCGAATATGAAAGCAAAATGTCGCTTGTGCTTTTTGCTGCGAGAAATTGATTTTCGAACATCTATACGTCGCCACAAATCTATTTTTCAGTAGTCTTAAAAGCCATACAAATAAAATTTAGTCAAAGGAAAAGATCAGTGCAACGCATAGTTACAGAGTAAATGTATTATATTTAGTGATTTAGTAGCGACAGACACCACAATGTGCAAAAGAACATTTTTTTTTCATGAGGTTTTAATATAGCTACAATATTCAGTTCTGAACACCCCAATTGGTTCGGTTGTGAACATCCCTTTTTTTTGACAAATTATAAAATATTGTTGTATATATTGTATAATTTATAATCGATCCTTCATTTTCCAAGTTTTCTTAGCTCGGCTTTCATTCGATTCACTTTTCTCTGTGCGGGTTGAAGTGTGCTCAAATGCGTAAGACCTACTGGCAACATAAACATTGTGAAGAGGATGAAGAATAATAGGTATCAATAGTGCCACCTACTGTTCTTTTTCTGTCGTTAAAGGTTTTTGAAATCAATAAATTATCATTTCCATATATATCTGGGGCGGTTTTACTTCATTTTTTTTCCTATTTGTAGCATATTTTTCAGTGGTGTTCAGAATCGAACTACATAATTTTGTTTGCCAAAAATTACGACTCTACTAAATGTTTAACCAAAATTTTCTAATCGATAAAATCAATTTAGTTTCTTCAATAGTCGTTAACTAAGGTCCCTAGCTTCCCATACATATGCATATGTCTGCATAATATCTAATTGAGCAAAATTTATGAGCCAAAAATGAAAGAATGTTCATAACCGAACCTCTTCCCCTATTTATTCCTGAAAGTGCCGGTTATTTCACGTCTGTTCTCAAATACCTAGCGAGAATTTCTATAGTAATTTTTGTATTAGTTTAGAAATCTTACTATACAATTTCTCTCGGTGTAGCTATTATATCTAATGTAGTCTTTTCTCAGATAAAAATTGCATTAAAAAATACTAAATTTTAAACGATATACTGGATAAATTCACTTCTAGTGAGAAGGTTGTAACGGCACGAAGTCGAAAGCCCTGGAAAAAAGTGCAACTGCGAGGAGATAAAAGTGAAACCGAAATAAGATTACAGGCGTGACGTCAAACAACGCTGGGGCTCGCGTTTGCGAATTCGTCCGTCATTGAACCGTGAGCAGTACAATGCGCTTCCCGTGCAAAGATCATCTGATATAAAAACTCCGGTTCGTTTGCATTAAAATTCGGAGCCCTTCGCCAGTCAGCAAAAGGAAGTCGACTTTGGACGAAGATCCTCGAACGCTCCTTATATGTAGGTACAACGATGTGTCCGACGCAGCCAAGTTCAGCAGTCCCACGATCCGGCTACGCGCGCACAGTCGCGTGGAGGGGTTCGGCGAAACACGTGCCTGCGTTGGTGTAACAAGAATGACCATTGACAATTTTCTTTCAACGTCATCGGCGTCAAGTGATTACGCAACTGGCACCTACAAAATGCATCGAAAAGACACGAATAAACATTTGCTCATCTTTTTTTAAATGTTCTGACATATGTCTCTTTATGTAATTATAAAAAATTGGTAACAGGTCTAATCAACATTGTGAAATGTTGACATTTGCAATTTCAACATTTAAACTCGATATTCGACAAACTCAGTTTTTGGGAAACTCAACATTTGCAAATTCAACATTTAAGAAATTCAACATTATTTTTAGTTTATTAAATTATAGTGTATTTTGAAAATCAACAGTAATAAATTTAATGGCAACAAAAATGAAATATTAAATCTCTGTTAATTAATTCAATATACGAATTCCTACTTAGAAGGCACATATAAAAATGTATAAGAGGATGTAAATAAATATGCGTTGTTCAATATGCGAGTGTAAACGCTTATAATTATTGAAACAAGCGGAGAATATGAGGTTAAACAATTTTATTTAACTATTGAGAATTATGGAAAAAACCCCATCTGATATTTCATTTCAAAAAACTATTGCATTAAAAAAAGCGTTTCGGATTCCGCTACCAGTTATGCTCATCAGCAGGATTTTGATAGCCTTATCCTAGACGGGATTGCAGATTTAATTTTGTAATTTTATAAACGTTATTTATATTCAAATTTCTGGGGAAAAAAATTGAAAATCAATAACATTTAGAAAGTTGGATTTCAGATATGTTTTAAATCCAAAGCAAACCCATAAGTATCATAAACTGCGGTTAATAATGGTCAATAATACAAATGAACGATAACAATTCGTATTAAAGAATTACATGAATATTGTGCACTTGTCCACGGGGATATTATATTAAATTAATATTTTTTGGTTAGGTTAGGTTAGATTAGGTGATGATAGATATGCTGCTGAATGGAATGTGTTACTGTAACATGATTGTATTTAATACACATGACATTTCAATAATTGTCGTAATTTATATTTATTCTTGTTGTAATGTAATGTTTGACAATTTTATTTTTTATATTATTTATATTATTTGTCGATTCAGTCAAATGTTGAGTTCGAAAATGTTGAGTTTGAAAATGGTGAACTTGTATGTGGAGTTTGTTTTGTGTTGATTAGACATGTAACCAACAAATTTGTCGATAAGAAAAACTATAAACGAACCATTATTATGTAAATAAAAATATTAAATGAAAAATTCAAAAAAAAATGTTATTTGGTTCGTACTCTGCAATTATGTAGTGCTGTGTGACTACATTGCTACCATTTTAAGTGGATTTTTTAAGACGGTTGTTGAAGCAAATTCGCGTATTTCAGTAGAGAAAAAAGTTCCACCGTCATCGCCCAAAATCCTCATTGAAAATGGCAAATACGATATAATTATATCGGCATACAAGTCATGATGTCATGGTCCGCAGCATTAAAAAAGTTAAATAAAAAATAAGGCGTCCTTTTTCGAACGAATACAATCTTCGCATTTCTGATGTAAATATTTATGATTCGTTTTAATTACGTTTCTTGATGTGGATTTTTCGCAGTTTTCCGGTAGTGTAGATTTCGCAAATGGGAGTACTTGCATTAAGATAGCTCCAGAATACTAAAACAACATATTCGCATTATAAGATCCTTGACGAGTTGTCGCAGTCTCCAGAAAAGAAAGATTTGAACATTATTTGATTCATAATTATAAATTTTGACGTGGTAGTCATGAAACTTCGTGAAAGAAGTTGTGATGAAGTTAAAAGTCTAGTTTATTTGTATTCTGAGATGGAGACGAAGATAACATGTGTAATTGATGTAGTAGCCGGTGATTATATAAAAGTAAACAGGAAGTCTAAGAGTGCTTTTGGACCCATGATTGCTGACAATCTGTCTATATTTCTCCCAAATGAATAATATCCATATTGTGCCGAGACTAAATACAATTGATTCTCTTAAACAGACCGGTTTGGTAAAGAAATTTTTGACGTGTTTTCTCATTTCAATAAGATATATGTATTATTAGAAGTGGTATATTTCTACTGTATTTTCAAAGCAAGGAGAACAATTTTAACAATTCAATTCATCAGATCATTCTAACCTCTTTCACCTTTTGGATGTTAATTCAAGGTAATGTCTTTATATTGGGTTAGCAGTCTTGTTTTGACTATAATAGTACTTATAAATTATGCCAGAATACAGATAGTTTTGCTGCCAATATTTGTTTTCTAAATTCCAGAAAAAAACTAGGCATTTACTTAAGTATTTAACCTTCTGGACGTTCGTGAAGTCACGTTAGATGTCTCTATACATATTCGCTATATTTTAATGCAATAAACAGTACAAAAGTTCAGAAACGGTGCAGATCCATTTGTAAATAAGAGATGACATACCTAGCCTATGTAGAGTCATAACATTTGCAATTACGATTAACGAGTTAATGGCCATTTTCTACCTGGTGCTATATACCTTTTATTTAAATACAGTTTGCGATTACTAGAAAAGAGCCAACTACCTGGCATTATATTCGAAAGTTTTTGGTCATCAATAATGGTTAGTTCATGGGTACATCAGCGTTACATTACCACTAGAAAACCGGCTAAAATTCAGCGAAAATGTTGGCCCTAATCTGGATATTATCCGGTAATAATGGCCATAAACCAGGCAAAAAGTGGTCGTTTTTTTCAAGGGAATTCTATGTACTATTAATGTACGATATATTTTTAAAGTATTTAGCAAATATACCTCTAATAAAGGGGTTCTTGTAAGTTTTTGACAAAAGTTGTACAAAAGACAAGAATATATACTTATTTTCGTTACAAGGGCGTAAAAGAAAATTTTAGGCGCAAATAATAACCGTGTCCGAGCGGCGGCAAAACCGTCACGAGCGAATCTGGTGATGGTCTTTAGGGTGTATAAGCTTACTTCCGCGATAACAATAAAAGTTTACGTCATAACTAAAAAAAGTGGGAAACTCCTATCTTAGTCGTGTAATTTTGGAAGGAATAAAATAAAGCGTTATCCCCCTGAAAATAAGTCCAACGTACTGGAAACATCGAAGAAGCTTTATGCTAGTACTGCGGTTAGCTGTAGGTGACAGTACTGGTTATTCTCTGTCATTATTGGATATGTATATACTAATACTGGTTACTGCAGTAGTTAATTGTAGACCGCCTTCTATTACATTTAATATTAGTTTGCCCTCTTCTTTTTGTTAAATATGTTATAATGTTTTATCGTGGAAATGGTCAGCCTACTAAAGCCAACGTTCGATTTTTCAGAGACAAAAGAAAATTTTCGTGAACCTTTATTCCATCGAATACAAGAGTAAAAGTTACATTATCATGGTATAACATTTACATAACTATTAAATAGTTGCATACAAGTACTCCTCATGTTTAGTGATTAAAATTATCTTTCCATGTCAAATGAACCCAAATTCAGAAAAAAAAATATTTTTAAAAGGTGCTACCGTTCTTCTTACGTCAGACACGGATTCCACTAATAAAATGTTGGAAAACTATTGCCTGACTCTTAAGTAAAAAAATTCAATCTGTTATATTCTAATCACTGATGTCATAGTGTCATCTTGCGATTAAGGATATATGAAAGTTGTTTACCTATAGGTTAGGTGGACCAGTTGACTTTTGAAATATAGAGATTACTATCACATATTAAATAACTCCTCGGTTCTTCCTGCATTACTCTTACTAACATCTAATGATACTAAAATATCGCAGAACCACGCAACATCTTATTTATGAAAACGACAATTTTAACATTGCGTGTGCTTCATTGACTCCAGGGCGCGTGCATGATGGACAGATGAAGTACGAATGCGATCAGATTCACCATCGCGTGTGAGAATTTCATGTTTGAGAGGAGATTTCGATATCCAGAACTTTAATTGACATTTCATGCTCTCCGAAATTTACTCAAGACGTCCTGATACAAAAAACCATTAGACGCTTTTAAAATCCTCTCTCGCCTGATATGTTTCAGATTGAAAATTAATGTTTCCATTGGCATAATAAGCAGTTTATTTATATCCTTTCCTCCGTGACACGCATGCATAATGTCGTTCATTCATACGTCAAATATAATGAATCCTCGAGGTAATAAATGAATGATACAATGATTACAAAACATTGTTCAGCTTTATAGCGGGTAACATGACAACGCGAATAAGCAATCTCATCGGCAGAACCCAGGTTCGGTTCACAGAACTTGGCAAGAAAAATAAGTCAGTCTTTGATTTATATTCATGTGTGTACCTTGATACGTAAGTAGGGCATATCTCGAATATTGGCACTAGGTGGACCCTTTCCTTCCTGGTAATTAATAAACGAAAACTGCGAACTGCTGCGAACGCACGTTGAGCGTGTGTCTCCGGACACATCCCGTAAGAGAAAGTAAGAATGATCGATTTCGCTCGTGAAAAATTACGCACGTGTTCAATATCTCGGCAGCATCTGATAACTCGCCACCTGGTACATGTAAATGGAAATGCACGCGCGATACCTGCAAGTGTAGAAAATAGAAAGAGATCGGATCTTCGCACCGTTATAAGGAGTGCGTGAGAGCGTTTGAACGTCGGCAATGATCGGAGAGTGGTCCGATCGATCGCCTGAGTGCGTGTAAGTTTTGCCTCCAATCCTGCGGATGATCTCGCGAACTAATCTGAGCCATCGCGGACGTCCCACGGTCAAAAACTTAACCGAGCTAAAACACGCCATTAGCGTATGTAAATAACCGGACAAAAATCAATTACCCTCCCGACGCGCGTCGTCGCGAGGCTCGAGCCATGCATATCAATGAGTCAACGAGTGAGCGAAAGCCGCGCGCGGCTTTATGCTATCGGCGCAACAGATTATAATTGCCATTAATGACGGAATTCCACTGTTTTAATCGTTGAATGCACTGACCGAGTGATTTTTTTATTCGACGCCGTCAATTTACCCGACGATGGATAGGAGGATAGTTTGATTATATGTATTTTGCGAATTGTGAGATTTAGCGACGTTGATTACTAATTTGTTCCGGAGTCGAGGCAAAATGAGCTTTGAGGTATATGACTTCCCAAGTTGAAAGTTAATAACTTTCTGATCAAGCAGTAGCGCTAGAGATCAGGCTCTGATCATGGACTTAAAAACGTTCCATTATCATACGATTCGATTCAACTTCGAATGCATTAATTTGATTGTTGTAAATATTCTCAGAATAAACTGTTTAAGTTATTCGGTTTGCTCTATGAACCCTTTCGCTGTGGACGATACGTGTACACGTAGTAGACTAGGTGGGCTCCCAGTGCGGACTACGTGTATACACGTAGTCATCAATGACTGAATAAACAGATATACCTGTGTTATGTTTTATTGGGTATTTTGAATATTCTAAACGTAAAATCCAATATGACCGCTCAAAATCGGACAAGTTTTAAGCATTTTTCATTATACACGTAATTATAACAGAATGAATAAATAGAGAATAAAGAAAAAGATATCTGAATTTGATGACAAATTTTTAAAACTATAAACAGAAAATTTAATATTACAGCTTGAATTTAAAAAAAAAATGTCGGCCATATTGAAACTGCCGTTTTAAATGAATGAAAACTGACTCCAAATTCATAATCACCGTCTTCGAAAACATAAACATCCATATATACACAAATTTCAAATTGGCCGGAAACGGCGTATCATTTTGAGCTCACTTTCGAATTTTAGGTCTTCACAACAGCGAAAGGGTTAACCACTTAAGCGGAGAGATGTACTAAACTGCAGCAAAAATGAAAAAAGGCTTTTTATTATATTTTGTATTATTTCTTGCAATGCAAATGTCAATTTTTTATACTTTCTAAGAATGGCGTCAAAACATTCGCTCAGTTTTCGGTTTCAAACAAAATTGGACTGTTTCCAACATTTTTACTAGGGATTTTTTGGGTCCAACGGTTTTAGTATGTTGAACGGTTCTCCAAACATTTACTGTATTCCTTCAAAATTATTATTTGGAGAGTTTACGACCGCTGATGAATTTCAAGTTGATTTGGTGTTTTAAATAAATTTGAATTATGGGATTATAACAATATGCGGGACAAACAAATTGTTTAAGATCTATTGGTTTAATGAAATTAGATAAAATCCAGATAAAATTCGTAAACAGTAACCCAAAAAAACCGTGTAATAGCAATTTCGAGATAATACTGTAAATATTTTAAATAGTTCATTTTGAATTTTCAAAAAGTAACTTCAAATTTAAAATCAGCTACTCCAAAGCACCATTAGTTATAATTTTGAATCTTATGCAATTTCATTTCAATCAGAGAACTGACTGAACAATTTGCCGCCATTTCTACCAAAGTATTAACATTTGTCGACATTTGAACTGCAAAAAACTATTATGAAGCTATACGAAATAATTTTTTTCTTTTTATTTTTGCGTTTCGTGACATTAAAACGAAGAAATACAAGGTTTGGCAACTTAAATCTCTCTGCGAACTTTGCAAACCGAGTTTAAGTAGTGCATGGCGCCCTAAAGATAAACCTGAAGTTTATCACACTTCAATATAATAATTAATAATCAATGATTCGGGTCATTGGAGAAATGAAATTAATCCGTATCTCCTGGGCCCGCGAGCAGGTTAACCAATGTATATGTCACTGACCTTATTTGTAATCCCTGCTATTAAAATGAGTTTAAATCACTAATTATTATAAATTTGATGTCTGATTCACAAAGTTTCAAAATGGTGGATATCATGTAGGGGATAAATTTATTAGAAAACGTAATTTATTTAGGTAGGTTTTTGAGGTGGTTGTTTTCGCATTTGTGGTCAAATATAGAAAATTCCAAATGATGGATCTACTATTCCATACTGAATTTTCTAAAAGATTTAATTAAGTTTGAACTGATAAAGATAAAAGAGATTCCACGTTTTTATTTTATTTTGGAGGTTTTGAGCACCAAAAGTACCGTTTTAAATCTTATGCCTTCTTCTTTACTGATAGGAAAAAGTTTATATATCGATGACTTTTGTGAGTTCCACAGATATATTCATTTTTATCCAAATTGGACGGAGATCATTAAGAACGTTTAACTCTAAGAAAATTACAATGTGAAAATAAACATGGCACTTCCAGAACACATATTACATGCTACATCGCAATCTATTTCCATTATTTATCACATCATTAACATAAGGTGGATTTCCAGAGGGCGTAACGAAAGTCTCAATTAACTGGCTTTATTTTATGATATCGAATCGGCCAACGGATTCGACACTGACTAGGAGTAATGCTGATTGGAGGAAGGTGCGAATTGCTGCATCTTGAAACGGTCAGTTCAGTTACGCAACTCAAGTAGCAAGTTAGAAATTATGTTCGGGCATCTTCGCTTTACGAGCCGTTAAGTAGTTTAGCTATTGCCCCTCGAGGCTAAACCATCTCCATGATACGAGTCGAGTGTTGAGCAGCCTGAGGCATCGTAAGTCATTTCCTTCCTGTTAAAATAATTCATCCTGGTAATCGAATTGGAGGGTCCAATTTTGCATTGTACTGGATTGACATCCAAATTTTTAAACCAATTTATGCTTTTCGTTTAATTCATTTTAAAACATTACTAAAATTTTCATTAAAGTAAATCATTGGAGAGCTGCTTTAGAAGATAATACAGGTACTCCAATTCATAATTAAAATGGGTTAAGAAATCGTAGTTTAACATACAACTTCTTCATTGCTAGAAGAAATAACACAATGCATATATAATAATGTACCTGCTCTTTCTGGAGTAATTTTAAATCATTAATACCTATAAACATTCGTCAATAATTCGTCAATAAATGTCATCAGTTCTAAATCTTCAGTGTCTGAGCTCGATTCTGTTAAGAAAATAATTTATTGGGCTGTTATTGCTATACTTTTTCTATTCGACTGCAGTATACACTTTCAAAACTAGACATCTGCAAAGGACTGAAAAGTATGCCAGTATGAATTAATTAGAAATGATATTATATCAATGAAATTTCTATTTTTTAAATTTTCCAGTGAAAAATAATTTTAGGCACGGACATATAGCCATAAGCTTGAACTTGCGTTCGTTTTTGTGTTCGCATTATCGAGATTTCAAAGTTGTTCCGATACAAAATATCATCTTATAGCTGAATGAATGTCCAAAAATGATAACATCTGGGCAATGAGAAAGTGCTTAACACTATCTGAAAATTAAACTGTTAATTTTGGTGTGAGCTGCAACTCGTGACCAGGCATTGGGCTTTAAGTAACAACTTTTTACTTGTAAAGTATTAATATTTCAATTTAAAAATGTACTAACGTCGGGGCTGTATACTCATTGTATAGTACAAAAATTCAAGTTCACGATCATCATATTGATTTAATTTTGATTGAATTTTTATTACGATACACCCATGCATTTTCAATCCATATCAATTAATCTTTCTGATTCTAATCGTTCCTTTTTTATTAATATAATTATTACAAATGTGTATCAAGACAAATGCCAAGAAATAAATGATTACGTATATTTTTAAGAGGAGGAAACACAGACCTCTTGTTGTGGCATTATAGTTAATCATCAATTTTGATAGAGGCTAGTCTAGTTTATGAGCAAAAAGTATGCAATGTACAACTGGTTTTGTGATTGAACAAGAATTTTCAATATACGTTTCAATATTTGCGGAAGGAAAAGGTATATAGTACAGGAAACAAAAATAAATAAACGAAGGATAAGATATTAACAAACTAATGCGTACGCAAAACGTTTTGTCCTTGTTAACAACGATACTTGCAGTACTTATTTTTTTACAAGAATGCAACTTCTGTTTATTTCTTCCTAATTTGTTAATTTCATTTTCTGATAACTAAAACACTGGTAGAAAATGAATCCAGTTGCTGGTCAGTTTCTATCCATTTGACTTCTTTAACATGTTACGGGTATAAGGATACTGGGCTGTTTAACAAAAAACTGGACAAATTTCTACTAGGGAATGTTTAAACTGAATACAATATCGGTGTTTAAGATTTAACTAAATTAATTACGTAACTGGCTAACCAGGTAAAGAAGTAAAAAATTTAAGAAATAAATCGGGTATGTTCAAATGGGTATCTGCAGGTGCGGGTACTGCAGAATACAAAACAGTACGGTTGACTTTCCCGCGGTAACAAATTTAGAGGAACTGAGATGTCACTAGTTCAGAATAGAATTTCATAAATTATATATCTTGCAGGTCATTGTCTGCATTTTAAATGGTAAATGATATTCATTAGTCCTTATCTATAAATAAACAATTTCTTTTTTACATAAACTCATTTTATGAAATTTATTTTAATAAAGTGACAATTAAGTTATATAACGTTACTAATAATATAAATAAGTTTTCTTGTAAGTGCACATGGATATTGAAGCTTCTCAATAAATATTATTGTCAAACATTATAAAATGGTACATAAAAATAGTTTCAAATCTGTTGAGACTTCTGATACTAAATTTCTCAAAATTAGAAAAATCGCGATTTTTATTTCCAGAATAGAAATTTCATATTTCATTCTAGAAATAGAAAATGCGATTTTTGTAATTTTGGGAATATATACGGGGCCAAAAAGGTGGACTAAAAATTGCTAACGTTCCCAAATTCGCAAAATTCAAAATGGCGAATACAATATATTTCACTTGAAGTTTTAGCGTGTCGCTAATTTCAGATCTGCAGAATGCGAAATATCGGCTTTTGTTATTGACATTATGAAAAGGCTTAGAAGTCCTGAATAAAGTTAAGTTTCAAATTTTTATTTCGCCATATTATATATATTATATCCGCCATTTTGTATTTAGAAAATATGATGTCACAATCGTATTCAAAGACATAAAAACTACGGAGGAGTTACTTTTGTAATGATTGGCAAGTTTTGCAATTTTGGTCAGCCATGCTAAATCCACTTTTTTGAAAATTTAAACATCCAATACCTGATTCGTAATCATCAGCTCTAAAACCAGTATACAATGTACAATTTTTAATTATTTACTTGTGACTATTAGGTGACTTAAAGGGTTAAATCTGAGGGACGCTGGATGCTATTTAAAATCGCAAATAAATTGGCGCAAGGTTTTAGCCCTTCCATCTATGGTTTTCGACCGGTATTAAGACATGTATGAAGTTATTTGTCCTTTCGATATGTTTTGCATCAATAATTTATTCATTACATTTTGTTGTCCATTATATCCGAACTCTTTGGATTGTGGCCGAATACTTAGTTGTCTGAGAAAAACCTCAATTATGTTGCAACCTTATAGAGACTGCTGCAATTTTTATTTCTTTTTTTAGAAAAGTTTATTTTTGAAATATGGAAAAATTCCCGTAACTGAGTAATGGTCATTTTCTAGTAGTTTCAATGGAAATAACCTCTGGATCTCAGCTTTTGCGTCTTCCTCGACAATGGTTTTATATGTAAAGTGCAAATGCTTAATTACTCCTAAGAATAGACAATGACGTCAAAATTACATTAAACATATCTTTTTAAAAAATCTGAATTTTGGCACGCAGAAGAATCTATTGTTTGAAAAGAATGTCTCAATATACGTTACCGACAATTTAAAGAAATTCTAGAGATTCAGTCATGCGACATTTACAATTTTCCACATTTTGTTTACGACTGTGTCATTAAGGATCGAGCATGTCGTGGCACGTGTTACATAGACCAGAATAATAATTGGACGTTTTTCTTATGTTATTAACCTACATTGTGAAGCTCCGTACCGAGATGTAGCAGGCTTTATCGTGCGGCACGCGGCTGCCTTGGCTATTTTCACGCAGATTACAAGCTATAGACTACCGGTTGTTCCGAGACCGTCTGTACATACGTATAATACATGCCGACATCGAGACCAACATATCTGTCCTAATTACGCTCTCTGGCACGTGTACACCGACGCTGACGTCACGATGACTCTGCCTGATAAACCTGCTTTTTTCCCGTTCCTTCCTCATTTTTTTTTACATTTTTGTTGCTTTTTTTATTGCGACGAATCTTTTTTGCGAGTTTCACGGCGAATGCGGATAGCGACAGCAAATTTGTTAGTCAGATGGTACAGAGGAACCCGACTCAAGTGGATATTGTAACTTTAACATGCACAACGCAAGATGTCCCAGTTCGTGGTCTGACAAAATATAAATAAAAGGACAGTTTCATTCTAAATATGTCTCCAATTCAATTGAAGCTAGTAATATTGTATCCATACATAACAGTCCCTTACACATTCAGAACATAGTTCGCGATTATAATTTCCTTCACGTTGGTTACAGTTGATATAAAACTACGTGATTGCAAGTCATACACGGAAAAAACAGGTTTAGACATACCAACGAAAGAAATATGGTGAATTAAAATATTGATAGGTCGACCATTGCTATTGTAAAGAGAACTTTCCATATGGAAACCCTTTCAACAGATATGGACACATGAACCGTAGAATGGTTAGTGTGACAATAGTATGGAAGAGACATAATTATCAATACAGAATGGTCAAGAGAACCACGTCTTAGGTTTTAACATCGTGGTGGTTTTCCGCGTATTGAATCATCTATGAACATTTTAAAATAGAATTTAACATTTTATAAAAGTCATATTTATCTTGAACGTTTTTCATGCAATGTCGACTATCTTTGAAAACCTTCAGACTGGTCTTTTTCACCTAGAATCGACGTACAGGCCTTGAGTTGCAGCGCTTATCCACCCAAACCCATGTCCTCGATCCTCTAAACGAATTCATCAACTAAGCCAGCAGGTTATCGACGGGCATCGTAGTTTCGGACACAGCTGCAAGCTCCAAATCGCTGGAATTAATTCGCAAAACACAAAATTCTGAAATTGATAAATAATACTGATCAGAAACTTTGCGAATCGTCAGTATCGTTTTCATTGAAAGGTTCTACAGAATATAAATAGGAACCATCGAGGTTCTGTTACCGACTTCCTTTAAGTACCCACATTCGTGCATACAAAATAAGTAAGTAACCGAACATATAAAACAATTAATCTCTCAAAACATCCGACATAGATCTCATGCACACTCTCCCATACTAACAAGTAACTCTACTCAAGCCTGACAAGCCGATTGGACTGCAAGTTGGTATATTTTTAGAACTCCGAAAAATTTATCGATACGTATTTTTTTTGTCGGCAAAGAAGAGGGTTTAAGAGTTGAAACTCAGCCTTAAATTACTCAAAAATCCCTAAAATGTATAATAATATACACGCAGATATGAAGGAAAACTTATTTCCATAAAAATTGATGTCTGAGAATTTTTTTGGTCGCTAATTTCGAATCTGGGGTCATATTTACAAAACTTAAAATGGCGAACCCAAAGTGGCAGATTACATTTTACAAATCTTTACTGTTTTTCATATACATTTAAAAAATCTCTAAATAGTACTTTTTACGAAAAAGCTTTTAAAAAATTTGGTCCGCAATTTTTGACTCTCCATTTTGAATATTGAAAATTTTACTTTAGAATCAAAATCAACCAACGAAAAAAAACATCAAATCTGAAAATATGCCAATTTGCAAACCAATCAGCATGTCACACTTGGGTAGTGTTACTTGTAAGTACACTGAGAGAAATTGTATAACGATTTTTATTTTTTGACTAGGAATTCCAGCACAGACATGAAATCATAATGTTAATTTTTAATATTATTTTTGTAAATTTTCCTACTTTTTATAGAATAAAGTCCTATCTGGATAGGAAAAATTACTAAAATAATAGTGAAAATTAACACGATTACAGGTTTGTGCTCGAATTCCTACTCAAAATAGTAAAAATTGTTATACAATTTCTCTCAGTGTATGACAAACCCGGTATCAAAGGGATGAGTCTGCAATAGTAATCACACAATGGTTGAAATATTTGAATAAAATTTTATTACCTTATATTATCAATTCTAAATATTTTACAGGCTGCTATCATTTACATCATAAATTTGCATTAGAACCAAACCCTTTATACGGAGGAAAATAACCGGCTAAATCAGCCGAAAAATCCGCAGATTCTACCAATTTTATCCTATAGGGATAACTGTTGGAATTCCGTTAGGGATAGCCGATAATTTCAGCTAAATATACTGAAAAAGTCCGCAAATTTAGCGGAACAAATCTGCTAATGTAGCGGAAATTTAGAGCTAAGCGCGAATTGAGTAGGGTTAAGGCTGCATTAGCGGAATCAAAACAGCTACAATTGCAGATATTTTCGGCAATTCCAGCCGAAAATTTTAGCTGATATGAATCAGCTAATCCAGCGGAGTCATTTTTCTCCGTGTAGCGTCTAATTCATGTTCATGTACAATAGTAATGCATATAACCACGCGTTTATTTCTTATTATTAATAAAAAATTTATCAATTTAAATATTCATGACACAACATTAATTAATTATCATTACACTACTTTTCATCGCAAATGTATTTAATTTTTCTCATGCATAAACATTGTTGCACGATTTCATCACAATAGCACAGACTTGATCCATCTAATCTGATCATTTTTGTAATGGTTCGTAATTTATAACTTCTCCCAGTTTTTAAACTAACTTTTTCCATAAATGTTGTTTTCATATGCTACAATTAAGAAAATCCTATTAGCATGTAATCTATGCTCACATGAAGTTAATTCCCATTTCCATTAACTTTTGATTTAACAAAAATTTATAATAAATATAATATAAGGAGAAAACATTAATTGAACAACGGCAGCAATGGCAGAAAATTGCATTTTTAAAGAAGATTATTATAAAATGCGTTAATTCAAAAGTTGCCAACAGTTATGTTTCAACCCGACATCAATCGTTTTAGTTATCTTCAATGGTATAGAAAATTAAGACAGCTCTAGCATTCAATAGGACATTAAGATATATGCGTATATATTTCTGTATAATGCTCTGTCAAAGAAACAACATCCATAAAGATTAAAATTGTAATTTATAATTACGAAAATATTTTTTAAATTGCAAATAACTAAGATATTTATCATTTTCTCCTGCATACTAAACGTAACTGATTTCGCAGATAGAAATCGTTTGCACACCATGAATTAAACGTAAATGGAGCTGTCGTATTTTAATACGATATATATCCGCAGGGCAAATATTGAATATTCAAATGTCCTCCAAGCAGCTGCTGATGTAGGGCGAAATTATTATCGGAACAGCTTTTAAATAAATAAATGCGTAAGTGCATAAATATAAGACATATAATGTTTCTTTATATTGTATTGTACAAGATTACTGTGGCGCAATACTTCTTAACAGTCATTTTCATACAGTACGTAATGAAAACATTTATTTCAGATTATTAGCAATCACTAATTTCCGAATATTACGGAGTAAAAAGTATAGTGACTTAGACGAACATAAAATAAACATTGGAGTGGAATGTGATGAATTTAACAGTTAAATTTCATTTAAGTTAATGAATTCTTTGTATTGCATTTTGCTGAGAATTATACTATTTGATACGGCAATTCGGAAATAAAATTTATTGTGAAAGTATCATAGTAAATATTCTGACCATGTTTTTTTCCATGAATTATATTGTCGAATGGGAATTAATGATACTTCATTCTGAGTGTTTTGAAATAATGTTATTTATATAATTAGACTCGGTAATTTTGTGTCTACACTCTATAATTAATAAAGTAGATAATATATTTCAATATTTTTAAAATAATTAACAATTCAAATATGTCCTCTATAACACGATATAACTTATGCCTATACCACAGCTCAAGATGAATTTATCAAAATATTAAAAGTAAAGAACATCTTATTAGCATGATTAACGATCACTTTTAACGGGATTTCGGAAAATACCGGAACCTTTATATACAGAGCAGGTAATTTTAAGCATAAAAAAGTTATCAACTATTTAATTCGACCATTAGTTACAATTTTTTTATTATACGGGACACGAAACACATTATATTCTGTAAAAGTGTCTGTTATTCCTATCAGAATGCGGTCAGAATATTTCGTACACGCCTCATATAATCTTAGTATATATTTATCCTAAAATATGTCCGTATAGCTCATATGCATCGAACGATATGAACGCATATATCAAATTAATGGGCGTCGACAAGATACTTAAATTCTAGGGTACTGAAAGAGGGTTATCCGGAAAATGTGATTGTCACCACGATATTAATGTTGCTTTTTAGATTAATGATTTTCAATCAGTGATATAAGCCAAGAACATGATGATACTATTTTTCCATAGGGAAGCTGGAAAAAATATCTGCACTGTTACAACGGTTAGTTTTGGGCAACCTATCGCTTACGGCTCACTGATGCATACGAGAAAAAGTTTAGGGGCACGAAGAAAACAGTTTTGTATACCGATAATAAACATGTAAACTCAAGAATAGGAAACGCCTTAGTGTATTTTATTTGATAAGAATGTCATTTTACACCTAAATATTTCTCAAATTTCAATTTATTACAAAAAATATTCACACTTATTCAGTTGGAGAACAATTTTCCTGAATAGTTTAAGAAGCAATTTTATGATCTCTGACGTATCTGACTGTATAGATTTTTTCATATCGAATATCCGGGTTGGCATAAAGTGATCCTAGCAATTAGAATCAATTATTTTGCAGAAGAACTGAACAGTCATAGGAAAAAAGTCTATAAAAGATTTCGCAGTCATATATAATACCAAACTTGAAAGCCTGTAATAGAAACTATTGCAAACATTGCATGTATAACTTCGAATTTTCTGTCAACCATTTTGGAACCGCCATTTTATAGATATGTCAAATTGACATCATATTTATAAGCATCAATCTGCGATATTAAAATTTCGGAAAACTTGAACGCATATTTATGCTACATACCGTTAATAAAATATATTTTTATATAACATATTTCTTTGAATTTGTTTGTAGGGTAACATATTGGTTTTTGACAGCGGTACCGCTTAGCATCGCTACTTAGCTTTCAAATCCATTCTGCGAAATCATTCCACGATTCTTTTAAAAGTTATGCAATTCTGTATTCAATAAGGTGGTCATCCAATGGATAGTTTGCCCACTCTGTATTATTTGAGTTCCATATTCTTTTTCCAACTTGGATGTTTTTGAGATGGCTAATTAATTACGAATCTAAAATCGAAATTCAAAATTTAAAATGGCGAATAAAGACATGAAGAATGTTTTCATGTTCGATTTTTAACTATCGACGGCAAGTACATCTCTGTTCCATAATAAAGGACATATCAAACAGTAAGTTCAGCGCATTAAACGGATGAATTTGAAGGACTCGAAAATTTGAATGGTTCAAATTGAAAATTATAGAGCATCATTTTAAGAGGTATAGAACGTTTTAGAAAAATGATTTTCAAATTTAAGTAGAAGAATTATCCCAAGTAGTTGTGGAAAATTGAAAGAAAAAAGTGTGGTTCTCAACAAATTCATAAAAATTGTTTAAATTAATATTTTTTTAACATTTAAGCAAAAATTTCAAAAAGAAGACGATTAAAAAGTTATAGTCGATCTTTTAATGATTTAGAATTTGACTTCATACTAAAGCACAATTACAAATGAATGAAGGCAGCTGAATGATTAGGTATTAAAAATTCATATTTATGGGTATTAAGGATATTTTAAATCTTTTAACAAAATTGTTACTATATATTATTATAGACGCTACGTAATACAGATAAAACAGTTGTACATCAAACAATATATCTGGTGAATTGATATGCAATACCAATATTATAAAACATTATTTCACAACGATGAAAAAATAATTCTTAAATAATGGAAAAAATCGGATATGCGTTTATAGGTTAGACAGCTAGGAATTATGACGTTTTTTTAAGATGATAGTTTTAGTTTTGATGTTAGAAAGTTATATTTCCCTACATAGACATAAAAATGGCGAACTCACTTTAGGTAAAGTCAAACTTGGCTCAAAATTCACTTCAAGAAATTTAGGGTATACTTAGTCAGTTATAAATTCTATAATATATTTTATTAGCATTAACTTTCCTTCATTCTCAAAATTCACAGGTCGGCATATTAAATATCGCATCATCTACGGTTATGTTTTCAAGCTGTCACACGCGTTATTAATTCACACTTCTTCTTCCAAGCTTATTTAAGAAGAGTCTTATTCTCTCACGCTCTCTCGGTATATATCTCATAATATTTCACTTTCTCTTCTCCTATTCCATCAAAGATAAGGGTCATTAAAGCGGAAGAGTGGAAGCGGGAATCACTTTCGTCTTTTTCGAGCTCTGATGATCATTAGACACAGTCACTTTACTCATGGCTGGTTCGACGGAACCGCGTTTCCAGCACATAGGTCGCACCTGTTGCGATTTGTCCACGCACGTCCTTTATTTTCAAATGCAATACATGACAACAATGGTTACATGTCGTTAACATTTTGGAGTTCGTTGTCCCTTTACACGCGTTACCCACATTTCCCGAGTTCACCTCATTAACGCTTTTCATTAACCTTCCAACTATTTCTATCGTAACGGAACAAACTGTTAATAGATATTTTAAAACGTTTTCTAATGTTTTAAGGCAACCAAAAAAATAGTATATGCAATATATGCTTTTACAAATTAACTTCCTAAGTGGAATGTTTTACGTATCTGAATGTGGTAAGAGACGTGATTAATTTGAAGGAAAGATGATGATGAGGCGGCTGAACAAAAAATACGACCTGTAAATATTTGTCTATAAGTATCATTTCGTTAATCTCAGTTTTGGAGCACGGCATATACTACTGCGGTATTCATTCGGTAGTGGAAAAGTTTCTTTAATGTACTATCTAGCTTACCTTGAAATCGTAATTTCCAGATCTTTCTCACGACAATTTAACAAGATTTATGGAAATTTAATAGTTCGCTAGAAGCTAATTATTACAAATAAAAATGTAAAGTTTCAATCCAAAATTCAATGAAAAACGAAATAATTGTCAGTAAATAATTTATTTATCCTTCCATTGTGATAATAATATGAACACTTATTACGAAAAAAAAACCATACATTTTCATAACTCAATACTTCGTTTCTTATCTTCTCGAATACGACGATTTTGCGTTATTTACTCAAAATCGTGCCCAACGATATATGCTCTTTGGGCAAACACCGAATTCAATTTTCGCAGTACCGTAAGTGAAGGTTATCGCATCGACCACGAAGACTTCCGAATCTTCAGGAAAGAAATCGATTGTTGCATCTCTCTTGTGACGTATGTGTTTTATTTTTTCAATGATACGCCACACCTTTGCGAATGTGTGTGACATGTAAACGTTCGAGCCAATATAAAAAGAGCTGTGTGTCAATGTCTCGATCGAACAAAACAAATTCCGTTATAATTGTTCACAAAAAGATGTAATATATGCTCGCAAATCTGACACTGAATGGCGTCGCATTATTAGTACTGCGCCATGCACAGACGTAAATTGATTGATTGTTGAATGCACTTATGTTAATGGATGCAGAATCTGAAAGATCGCGTATATCTTTGACTTTTTACGTTGGAAGTCAATGTGAACGTCACATTCGTAACGATAAATACCTGCGAATGTGAGTAACTCTTTGTTACATGAACTCGTAGAATTCATGAAATGTAGGCATAAATGATGAAAGATAATACATTTTTTAATGTCACGAAACTCCCAATCACTTAGGAAAGGTTTTTATTTACAGTTTATACGCAAATAATAGTAGACTGGTTTTTTGCTATGATGTAGAGTATAATGACGGAACTCGAATTCAGATAGGAATGTTACTCTTGCAAATTCAATAACTGTTTTCCAAATAGTTTACATCAGTTGAAAAACATTCAAATTACGATATCTGCAAAAAGTTTGACCTACACACTGAAGTTAACTAGATTTAGTTTGTACTAAAAGTTCTAAATATTATTTTATGATCAAATCGTTGTAGATTTGTAACGAAAACTCATTTCATCGAAAATTTTACACGAGTTGGTTGAGAACTAAAGAGGTTGGTTGCTATAATAAAAAAGTCCATTTGATATTATATGAGTTGTATAACTCATAACAATATTTCAATGTTAAATTATATCATCATATGCAACTGCAAGGTGACCCCGAGAGAATGGGACATAAGTAAAACGTGCAATCGCAAATATGTTGAAATATACGGGGAATTCCTTTAAATTAATATAAATGTGGTTTTAATATGCTCAGATCATTTAATCTTGAGGGTGACTGAATTTAATAATATCGAAAAATAAAAATACAAAGTAATTAATATGCTTTTAAGTTATATTAGAAATTATCGTAGCAATGAGCGGCAAACTTCTGGTAATTTAAGAACTTCAAATCTGATGTTGACTGTATTGTTTTCTTTTTGATCTAATAGTTTTCTAAGAGGCTGCGTTTTCTCCAATTTTACTCTTTTGCAAGAATTACGGTGTTATAATCAATATCGTGTCCAGTTTCTAGTCCGTCATGGATTATATTTTTTGCAAATATTCCTTTGTGTTCAATAAGTCGTATTTGGGTGGATCTATATGTATGTCCGATATATACGACTTGTTGCAGTAAAGATATGCAATTTTGTAGTCCCATCCGATTTATTTGCTGAAAGGGGACTTTATCTTTCCTTACTGTAATATGTGTTATATTTGTTTCATGCAGTGTCAAAACTAGCATTACATTTTTATTTTTGACAATTTATGAAAGGTGTTCGGAAAGTCCTTTAATTTACGGCAACTAATTGTTTTTCTTACGGCTTGACTACTGTTTTGATTCTGATTATTACCTCCAGTTAAATTTATAAATGTAGATGTTTTTTAATAGCTTGGTCAATAAATTATAAAGAGTATACGTTTTCGAATAGGATTTTTTAATAATATTTAGAGTTATATGGTGGAATTCTATGGAAGAAAGTGATCAAACCATACACCCTGTCGATTGTTTGTGGCATGGAATGGATAGTTTCATAATGGGGACATC
Source organism: Trichopria drosophilae (assembly GCA_030407085.1). Classification (NCBI taxonomy): domain Eukaryota; kingdom Metazoa; phylum Arthropoda; class Insecta; order Hymenoptera; family Diapriidae; genus Trichopria; species Trichopria drosophilae. Next base: position 65,063,863 of record CM059583.1, on the reverse strand, counting down.
TTCCAGACCAATTTTCTTTATGAAACCAATCTAGTTTTATATGTATTTTTACATCAAGATCGTTTAATTATCTGTTTTGTTCGAATTGTAATGTAAATTAAAGATTATTTTCCGAGTCAAAATTATTGAATTCGGTAAGGGTTATCAGTTCTATATATTCAGGGATGTCAGAATGTCATGCACATAACGGTAGAAAAAGGTTCGATTAAAATCCAATTTATTTAAGGTGCATTCGGTTACGTTTCGCGGCATAAATTACGTAACCGAATTTTAGTATGGACATTTTATATGAAATGACGACATGCATTCGAGGCCGAACATAACCTGAATGACGCACAACCTTGTAAGCCTTAGTTTAGCATCTCCCTGAACAGTAACTTCTTTCATGTAGAGCTTTGTAAACTTACAGTGTCAATGCTTCATATCAACCGGTTAATCAGACTTTTCAGTTGTTTTCTAAAATAAGACATATAATATACAAAATTGTGAACTAGATTTGAATATTAGATATAAACCATGCATATAGTTTGCAATCGTTATTCAACTATTCTTAACGTAGCAAATGACCCATTTCGATTTGCATGAAACAAATTGAGACGTGGTGGACTTTCCCTATACATATTTAAGTCATCTATGTGCAATTAAACTGTGAATATTGATTGTAAGTGTGATTAGTACTAAAGATGTGCCGTAGTATAAGAATTCGGCATTTTTTTATAAAAAGTACAATCGATTTGCAACGTACCATTCTAATAACTGGAGTTATGGCTGTATATATAATTTAATAAGTTCTAAATGTGATTTATAACTTACGAAATGCGTGTTTTCTTGCAAAATTAAGAAATATTTACAGGCACAATCGATATTACGTATTGAGTTGCTATATATATCACTATATAGGTTTTCTTATAGTGAATGATGAAAGGAAGAATTCAGTATTTAGAATGAACGCGACGAGAACTGGCGGAGTAGTCTGGTAGTCGATGACATCACATGTCTCACAGACACGACATGTAATTTTAGTTGAAAGGGTTTTATTTTTGGCGAAAGCAGTAAAATAAGCGACATTTGAGACTGTGCACTCTGAATAGTGCAGTCTATTGAAACCAGACAGGTTAAACGATATACGTATGTATTTATGTCAACTCACATTAATTTTTTATCAATAATGCGTGTATATCACCACGTAGGAGAACTATTAGAAATAATTCAATGAAAATCCGTGAAATACACGAAAATCAAATATCACGGCATCATTATTTTCAACTTTTTTCCAAATTTACGTTTTTCCAAGGGAATTATCAACTATATAATTATTAAGATTATGTAAGGTCATTCGCCTGTAGAAAGACGATAATCAATTTTTTTTTTAGAATTTTATGTGACGTATGCGGTTCACTGCTTATCAGTGAATTCCTGATACACTATTGACTTAACAATAAAATAATAAACTAAAGTAAATCTAACTAATATAATCAAAATCCAAGTATATGGCATATTGCAGTATCCAAACGATTTGCGAGCTTATTCGTACCTTCTTTTTCTAATAATTTCAAGATTTACTTCTATAAAAAACTGCGAATATCTCCTGAAATTGAGCGAAAAATGAGTTGCTGAACAAAACACCGCTAACAGGATTTTATTGAACTATTATAATGTCCGGCTTTGAATTTGTCTTTGTCAAGCGATGTATAATTTGTAGTATATTGTAGTGATGAAAATTATTGTTGTAGCAGATTTTCCTATAACGACGCATTTTCGATAAAAGTAAGATTAAATTTACAATGATTTTTAGTATATTTTGCATGTTTTTAGATGTTACCTCACTTTTCACACGTAATGTGATGGAAAATCATACTAGTGACATCGTTTTAAGCATCAAAACAATACTTGAGAAATTATACTTTGCTTGTCAAATACAGACAAAAAGTACAATTTTATCGGTCAGTGTCATTATTAGTATAAATATAACATTAACTTCCTGGCATACCTTATTACATTAAATTCCATCATATTATCTCGTATACATGACAACTACTACGAAAACCCATCCTGATAAATCAAAATATGATCATTTCGAATCGATGTAGACATATGTTTTTTATTGAAGACCTGCGTAATATTTCCACGAAACATATGTATTAACGAAAATGTGATAATACACCATGTCAATAAGTATCCACAATTTAAATAAGGAATTTAATTTATCCATTATTGATAACTTGAATGTGTACCTAAAAATAAATTTAAATTAAATTTCATTAATGAAATTGATTCATTATTGACGAATATTCCAATAAATATTCAATTGAATTTGGAAAACCTGAATAGAGAGAAATCAAACGATTACATTTTTTATTCTTCTAAATATCACAATTTTGTTATTGCAATTTTTTCATGGGTATGATTGCATCGGAGGTATTATGCATATGGAGTATCTTTATTAAATATCGATTTCATTTGGTAAACGTTTAATGTCGTGTTCAATAGAAGTATCCCCAGAGTTGAGGTGAGGTCCACTAGATTGAATAATTCATTTTTTTCATAATCATAATCAAACAAAACATACTGGAACAGGGTAGTTTATTTCAAATCTGTAGAGTGCATACATAAAAGAATGTTGACAAATATTAACATTTTGTAAACGCCAGTATCTAGTACATCTTTATTGCGAAATTAAAAGACTTTGTCTTCATCAATATCTGAAATCAACAATTGTATGTTTTATTTATATCTATATTCTATGTGCATTACTACTGCGATCTTCTCAATCTAGCAACAAAAGTGAACAATATTTATGTCGTGGAATTTTTTTATGTAGTGGTGTACATTGTTATTATATTATTGTGCTTACTACAGAAAAGGCTTCTTGGCAGTAAAGATATTTGATATTTTACGTCCAATGGAATTACTTATCACACTAATGTTTGACAAAATTAGTACAAATGACTACTTGTAAGGTATACCTAGTCTGTCTTGTGTCATTTTTTGATGAAAAACATGTTATTTAAACAACCTCACCGCTTTGTTACATCACTATCACATAAGTTTATTAATTTGATTAAATATTTAAATTAATTAATTAAATTTTTTAATATTTAAAATAACTTTTTCGAATAATAAATACGTGTTCTTTGAAGAAAATAGTCGATTGAATAAAATACACAGTAAAAAATATCATAATGAGTGTAATGGCCAAAAAAACTGAAAATTGGAATAACATTAAAAACATAAAATATATCTGTAAATTTTATATCTTTAATCCATATCCAGTTTTTAGCTTTTCGTACAAATCTCCCGACAATGCACTAGGCCGAATTTAGAACCCAACGAGTCAAATTGTTCGTCGATTCAATTAAATATTTAACTGAATCAACTAAATTTTTAATATTTTCATCGAAAAAAAAACAATATTTACATAGAGAAGCAGGAGAGATATGAGGAAGAAAAGGAGTGAAGCGCATTGACGTTATATTTGATTTTGGTGATATTGAATTTCTAGAGAAGAAAAAGATAGTATTACTTATTTCTTTGAATATTTCTTATTTTGTAACAAATTGAATGCTGAACGTTTTAGAGATTTGATGCGCGGAGGCTTGAGCCCAGCAATATTCGATACCCGACTGCCGGACGCTCTAAAAACGTTGGCTAAAATGTTAACTAGTCCAAATTACTCCTATTTTACATGACACAAATACTGTTTTTAATTTGAAACTAATTTCACTCGCCTCGTTGCACCTTATAAATATTATACGGATGTTACCAGCTAAGTAGCAATTGTCACCATGATGTAGTTGAGTGTACTAATAAAAACATAATAGATATAACCGAACATTACAACAAGGTTAAATACGGTTGATGCAAGCTCATTGACATTATGCCAACCTTATGTACCATTGTTGTAAGGTTCGGTTCTGTTAAAGGATTGACTGTTTCGTTCGTTGAGGTGAGGAATATATTTGTAGAAGTATCGCTAGCTATTCTGGTAAATATTACTGCAGTTGACAACATTCGTTGGTCCTATTAATTAATTCGTTGGATTAACCATTTTCAGTCTGACTGTCGCTTATATAGGCAAATAAATTAGTAACATTTGTCAATGCAGATAGATCTGTTATTAACAAACCCGAGCAGAAATTTGACCAGGGCCCTGATCAGGGCCTGCACAAAAGCGTTACACCCTGATCAGGGCCCTAATAAATTTCTACTCGGGAAGTTCAAATATGATATATAACACTTGATCCCTCAAGACCGACTAAGATTATCTGATATTGACTCGTAATTATTTGACCAAACGTTTTTACCAGAGTTGATAATTACTAACATCATCGAAGTAATTCTGAGAATTCTAATTATTGCATCCATTATCCTTTCTAGAGAAAAATCAGCGTCTGATTTAGAACTCCCGCCATCAGTGATGTAATGAGAATAAACACGACTATTATAACTTTGCGAATGATTAGATACCAAGTCACTTATCACAAGCCGGAGACATTGTACATGTTTAGTCGCCTCAGAGTGGATTCCTGGAACGAAAAAATCAGCACTCAAATATTCCATGTTTGCGCACGGTACATCGAGCGTTCGTTCCGTCATGTACAAAATTGTTTATAGCAAGTTCTCTGGCGAGTGCGCGATCGTTCATAAATCGCCGTATCTAGGATCTCTAAAACAGCCAATCGGCGTGAAGACACGCATGCCAGCTCCGTGTCGCGTTCAGTACCTGTGCAGCATCGGGAACGCCACTTACGGACCAGGCACCTGGGAGCGTTCGATCCTCGTTCTTGCATCCAAGGATGCCGATCGCTATTTTCCTTTTGCGAATCTTCGTGCTCCCGGTCTGGGGTTCTTGCATCCTGGACCGCGCCCGATTCGAGGGTTCCGGCGATTTCGATTGGTCTCGCGCGGCCCTCGATTCCGACACGTTCAACCAGACCCCGGCGCGCGTTCGAACCCCTCCGATCCAAGGCTCATCCAAAGAAACCCGGCGTTTAGTTGCACGTGCATGTACCGAGCCACAATGCTGCACGTGTATACCTGTGCTCGTGGCTTCTTTCCGCTGCGTTGAAGGAGATTCGGGCCGCCAAAACGCCTCGGTATCTAAGGGAGCGACAGGCGCAAGAAAGTACGAAACGTGAGACGGGAACCAATCGACGAATGATAGTCGATACTGGCTCGCGTTTTTCTGTCCGCATACCGAAAAGGTATGCAACATTAGATCAGCCATGTTTCCTTGCCAGGCCGACACTGGTTTTAAGGCAAATTGATGAAAGCCGTGGAACATGCTTATTCGCCTTCAACATCAGGCTCAAAAAAAAGATGACAAAACAGTATGAGAGGAAGTTGGCTAAATAGCTAACTTTTCTCGTCAATTGACTAAATTTTTCGTTAAATAGTTAAATTTAACATCGATTTTTCCAGTTAATGTAAGTGCAAAATTTGTATTAAATGCATTTGAAATGACGTAACGTTATTATACCTACTGGTACCCACTGATCTGGAAGGAAAGAGTAAATTGTAGCATATTTGCCGTGAGCTTGGAATTTGCCAAATTTATCGAGATCTTTAATAAATTGGTGATAACAGTTTAGATTAAATAAGATTTGTTACCACACTCCAAAATGACTGGAGAACAATTTCAACACGTAGGCCTATAAAATGAGATGGTTCGGTTTCAGACCCATTTATGTTCTTCCAGTAGGTCAAAACTTTTTTAAGTTGGTAGATCGAACATCATAGATTTTGAGTTAGAGCTCCCAGAAACTTTTCAGAAAATGTTCATTGGTACTCCATTTTGAGGTCGTTCAGATCAACTAAGGTATAAAACTAACGTTTTTTTTTTCCTAAAATGCATATATTGTTTTATAATACCCCAATATTCTGAGAGTTAGGATAAAATTACAAAATAAATATATTACCTATTTTTTCTACCATTATATTCAAATTTATCCCATATTAGAATTCCTGATGGTACTCAAATTTGACTTCAAAATATCGAGGAGTGACGTCGTAAATAGTAGGATATATCATTTTAATCATTTTTGGCTCAATTAATGCATCAAGTTTAATGCATCTCTAATACTAATCACTCAGTACTCTAAAAATAGCAAATCTGTTCCCAAGCTAGAGGTATCAATACTGTGTTGTAGACTATTTTGAACATCAAATGGGAGGTTCAAATCACCTGCTAAGACAGGATATTTCAGAGAGCAAAATTTATTTAATAAGATCAAATCTTAGTACGACTCGTAGTCTCATCGCATTTCTGCACTTTTAGGTTTCTTTCAAGCAGAATTGTTTCAAAATCGGAAGGTCACAAATAAACGTTAATAACCCTATTTGATGTAAATTATTCTTGGTCTAATTTAAATCGGATAAATAAAATCATCCATCAGAGTTCAAGATAGTCTTCGAAAATCGTTATATAATCGATTCATTGGTTGTACTATAAAAACAACTACTTATCTTTACCAGCACTTAACAGATGAATTACTCAGTGTTCCATACAGCAAATTTGCAACAATGTTATGATGAGTTCCTCAGAACACTCAAATGTCTTTTTTTGGCGTCCTATACACTGAAAAAATAATTAGTAATTTTGAATAAATATGTGGTTGCCGATTAGCACCTAAATATTTAGTCAATGCAACTACAAATTAATGCTTCCAATTACACCATGATGCCGAATCTACAACATTTAGTTAATTCAACGACAATGTAGTTGGCATTACTTAATATTTGTCTACTAACAGGCAACCACATATTGAATAAATATTACTAATTTTTTTTTGTCAGTGTATGTTAAAGACGTAATGTATCTAAGGCTATAATCATATGATTATGATACGGGGCATTTGAAAGTACAAGGATGGTCTGCGGTATACGCTAATTCCCATAAGGAGGACTCATTTAGATACTATGTCTTTAGTAAATTATTTTCGAATTTTTAAAAATTCCTATCGGAAATAATTGGTTTTATTGAAGAAAACAAGATCTTCAAATAAGCTACCATTGGTAGATTCTATACACAATGTTAATAATTGCAAACGCTTTATGCAATTGTTATACATTCGCATGTTCATAAAAAATTAGTTCTATTGTAATTAATTTGCAATTAACAGCGATTATTAATAGGAGCTTATTTTTTCGAAAATTCTAACTAGTGTCTTCAATAAATGAACAAAAGTAGGGTTTGGCCTATAAAATAAGACGTAGCCAGTATTAGGTACTGGCGTACATACCCCCAACGTTTCGAATACTTCTTACTCCTTTTCAAGAAGCTAGTGCACTAGCTTATTTTGTAGGCTAAAGTCAACGTTTTTTTATTTTTTACATCGCCTTAATTAAAACGCTATCTGTACATAGTTGGGTGCTCAAAACAAAAAACTTGCGAAGTAAAAATCGTAACTAGAGAGGATTGAAAGAGACAGACCATTTTTGGACATTAATAAATAATATGCGAGTGGTTTAATAACAACAACTATGTACGTCTTTTTTGCGTGTGGCGTGAACATCATGCACTCTATTATATTTCATACAGGGAAAGTCATTCATAAAATAGGATATGGAACTCCCAAGCGCGCATGAAGTAGACACATTTGTTGCACAATATGCTATTCCAGCACAACTTCGTCAGTATCTCTAAGAATGCTTTGACGTATACAATAAATACGGCGATATAATAGTGTAAAACAATAAGAATAATACTACTGAAATATTGCAAATTGTCAAACTTTTATTTTATTGATTGAAAACACTCGCCGTGCACATTAGTTTTAAATTAAATAGAAACTTGAACTTAGTGTATTTTTGAAATGTCTTCGCAGAAATAAAATATTCATTTTTCTGTTAATGAAATTATCCACCGTTTTGCGGTCCCATTATGCAACAGAACAAAAAAACAAATATTTTCCACTGGTACCCCCCGTCGATACCCCAAGAGGTTTGAGGGCTCAAAATGTTCGTCTGGTCAAGCGCTTTTAAAAAAAATCTGCATTTTTAAAAAATCCCATATGGGGTATAAAATATGGCGCCTGAAATCCGCAATTTCATGGAAAATTCAACCAAAGCTGTAGTAAAGTGTTCTAATTTAAGAAGTGTAGGTACAAATAACATGTAAAACTCACATTAGGTCTTAGTGGAATTCCGATTACCAAATTTTGAGTATATTAACACGTTAAAAGGTCCAGACCCAATATGAATTACCTATACATACTCTTCTCCTGTCTACATAGGTTGACATTAATAAAAAATTCCCGTCAAGTAACGACATTTTCGAGACTCAGTCATTCGCAATGGAAGACAAGGGGCACACACGAGTATAACGGAAGGTGGAATTCCTGCGCGCATTTGCACGAAACGTGACCGCGATATTAATTATTTATCGTTGAGGCATAGATAATGACAAAGTCAAAAATGAGCACATAAGCGGCCACGAGTCGTGTAGCTGTGCGAGACGTTCAGCCGAGCGAAGAGAAACGAGCGAGACCCCCACTTGCTGGTTCACGACGTGGCGCGTGTCAACCTTGCCTTGACCTTGAAACCACGCGACCGCGATTGTACGTCGAGCCAAGCCTGGCCAGGCCGAACCAGCACGAGCATATTACTAATGTGCGGCCAAGTGCCTACTCGTTCACATTTATCAGCTGATTTCCATACTCCCCCGCCCCTTCCTGCCCGATTGCCTATTTCCTTCCGGTGATCCTTCGATCTTTTCTTCAACGTTCGTCATGGTGTAACGAAACGAAGCCGACCATCGATTAACAGCACAGCCTGACTTTTTTTCGACGGCTCTAATGTGTTTCAAATATCGTGTTTTCGTTTCGGTTCGGTAAGACTTATTTATTTCCGAGATTTTTTTATTTTTTAATCAGGATGTTTTTGAGAAGCATACGCCAAGGAAGACGATTTGCTTAATTGTCGCCATATGAATCCTTGCACACAAAATGTTTTTAAGAATACTAAAAAGGGAACTACACGGAACAAGTTTCCATGACAAATTAAAATACTGCTTATTATGTTTGTCGAGAAAGTAGTAAAAATAACTATTTTTTTTAGAACAACTTTTGTTCTCTAACCACGTTGTTGGTGACATTAATAACTTTATGATAGTTCCAAAAACATTATTGCATTACTACTGAATTATAGGTGTGAAATTTTGTCAGTGTTTTAAGAATGATTGCAGATTATTTTAATAATCATGAATTTTAATCTCGACTTGAGATCAATTAGATAATTCTTGCATCTTTTTTACCATTTTTAGAATAATTAGAATTTACTGCAGCTATCTTCTTGTGGTATCAACAATGTTCTATTGTACAGGGTTTTCTTAAATAAAGTAATGTTATAAAAAATATGCTGTTTAACCCTTCGTTGTAGTATGCAATAATAAAGTGTATTAATTTATCATAGAACCATCTCCCATATTATTGATTAATTTCTTTTAAAAAATATTATAAAGCATGTAAACACGCTGCCCAAAACTCTGCAAATCAATTCAAGCGTATAATTTGCTATGATTATTGTAAATTATTCAAATTTCGAAAAGTAGTACGTTTGTAATATCAACACATTTTGCAATTGTATTTTGCAGATGTTTGAAACAAAATGTTGAAATATTTTCCAAAATTTTAATAATAACTTAAAATTCACTGTTCTTATAACATGTTATAAGTTTATATGAACAATAACGCCAATTACAGAATATGTCAGTAAGGAAATTTTAATTTTTTACTGTATAAAAACGTGTGTGGTGAATTTTATTGATTGACTTACACTCTTTTCGATACCTCCTAGAGTTTAATCAAATAAAATATGACTGTTATTAAGATACTTGATTTAGTTATTAAGAATTTTGTATTTCCTTTATTAACAATTTTGAAAATAATCTTCTGGTTTCAAAGAATTTCTCTAGCATTTCTAATTGCACATATATTATAAGACTGTCTTAAGAAATTGACATAAAATTGTAAATTTCTAAGTTTAAACAAACCTCTTTAAAGGAATCCATATAAAAAATTGTGATATATACGATTGAAATTTATTTTACTAATCATTAGAGTAGTGAAATATTTTGGTTTATGTGTATAATTACTTATAAATGTTTATTATTAATAACTGGCTTATTCTCATTCTTATATTTAGTCTAAGTATTTTTAAAAACCGGGTGAACCTTTTCAGAATCACGGCAAACATACATAAGTAACGTCCTTATAGACAAATTAAATACTAATAATACAAATGCCATAGTCAACACGTTAAAATAATTTTTCTTCTCCTTTATATTTTCTTTGATTTCTCCATATGATCTGATGACCAATTTAAACGTGGATTTAAATTTCCCTCGATAATTTAAAAAAAAAAAGTACGCAATCAATTGATAACAAACAAGCACGCATTTAAATTGTCGATTACATTTCAATGTATTATTTCTGGTAAACATTGCTATATTATTATCGAATGTTTGAAATGGCCTGATAATATTTCATAAAAGCTGTTTTGTACGATTTTCTTCATTATTTTACTATTAAAAAGTTACGGATGCATTAACGCGAACAGCTTTAAAATTACGTAGGATGAGTTCACTTTCCAAATTAATTGAACTAGTTTCTTAATCACAGTTTAAAGAAATAATTAATAAAAGTTTTTACTATATATATATATATATATATATATATATATATATATATATATATATATATATATATGTATATGTTTTATTAAAATATAAGCTATTTACGTTTGTCATTTTCCACGTATGAGTCACTACAAAATTGTAGGTGACATATAAGATTAGATTATTACTACATTCTGAAATATTGTCTTAGAATGTTTTTCAAATTAAAGAATTGATAATAAATTTATATGCATTTTAGTTGCGGGTTCTCGTTTTACAAAAAGGTGACTTATAAACAATGAGCTTTCGGTCCAAAAAATTAACTTCGTTATGTTACTACACACCTTATTTTAGAGACAGACTTTGATTATGCGTATATATGCATACTTTATGACATAATTTTAATGAATATTCCAAAACATCCAAATCCCAAAAACCTAATGTTTACTATAATTAAAAAAAGGGGTTTTAAAAATATTTTTAAAAATGAAAAAAGAATTTTAAGAATACAAAACAGTCTTGGGTTGCTGGTCATTCAAAAACGGTAATTTTACCCATAACAAAGACTTTAATAACTATATCTGTATCAACGTTATAAGGAAAATAAAAAAAAAGAAGTTGAAGGAAAAGCTGTAAATTCATTAATTGGCGCCCGATATATACCAGCATTGTTATCAAGTCAACAAGTGTTCGATGAACGAATAATCGTGCAAACTTTAGCAACACGTGCATGTTTATCAGCTGTTTAGGCTTCGACCAGTAATATGCAACCCAATCAAAAGTGTAAAAATACACCATGGCCGGTAAATTGTCGTGGTGACCGACTGACGGCAGTCTGGACAAAGGCTAATCAGACTACTGCTCGATGCATATTTACAACATTATCGGTTTGAATTCATATGTTGGACTGTTTTGCGCGTAAATAACCGATGCTTTATTACCACCTACGTATGCGTCGATTTTTCATTTACTGAACTCAAATAACGATGACATGCTGTAAATTGTATTCGCATTTCATATAATAACACGGAAAAAAAACGATTAAAAAATATCATCAGTTTTATTTATCAAAAATTTTACTGCTAATATATTAATCACTGATATATGGAGAAATATAGTGAAGGTTGCCCACTTTTTTAGTTAATTTTCTTTTTTTCTGACTTTTGTCAATCAATGTACACCATAAGAACTATATTCTTCAAACGACCACCAAAAAGCGGACAAGCATTAACATATTACAAATATTGAAACAGAATGGGAATTGTCTAAATATGCTTTTTACTTTATTGTGAATAATTTCGCAAACCAGAAAACGATTTGTTTGCATGGTGATGTAACACAAAATGCAGTTTGTACTGTTCATTGCAGAAGGATCCATATGATTTCTGTATTTTTTATAATAAATTAGGTTTAATTAGGCTTAATCGCTATAGGAACCGGTCAAAAGGTTCAGACAATTACGTTATTAACGGGAAGTATAATATCAAAATTACAAATAAAGGGTTCGAAATTCAGATAACTGATGTTACCAAAACATCCAGGATAGGTATGCCACATCCGAGTCCACATATTATAGAAAAGTCAGAAATTTATATAGCATGCGCGCTGGAGAAATCTATTCAATATAAAAAAGACTTACGAAATAAAACTGATGTATTACTAATAACTACCGGGGAGCCATACAGACAAACTACCAGACAATCGGTTTGTATAGATAGATTAAGAACGTATGCCGCATTCCCTTAAAATGAATAGATATTGCGATAATAAATCATATCGTAGGTTGGTAAACAAAATTTCAAGTTTTTTCCAATATTACAATAAGCGAATTTGCTGTGATAACGAAATAGTTTCGATTCCATTTTATGTTAGAAAGGTGGAAAAAGGTGTAAAATTAATTGCAATGTCATTAATGTACATATATTAATTGGAAGTAAAGATATAACAACTATGTTTATATTTTTTCAGTAAGCCTAAAAAAATAATACAAGCAATGTAAAAATAAACTCTAAAAGTCTGCAATGTAATTAATATAATCACGAAAACAAGACCCTCAGGATAATTGAATAATCAAACGAACTTCCCTGTGATATTCCATTGTAATTATCCTGGTAGTATCGTTCGAAATAATTACTTTCCTCCCACAGGTTTTAAACGCACCCAGTAAAGAATCATGACTTTACCATGACTTAAAACCTAGTGTTATTATGTATTTTATGTGATGTAAACTCGAATGAATATGAAGGTTGACGTGGTATGATAATCGATGAAAAGTCCAGAGAAATGGAAGCACAATGTAATTAAAGGAATCATTTCGAACGAGACTCCCAGGATAATTACAGTCGAACATCACAAGTAAGTTCCCTGGTAGAAAATGAGTCCAGTTTTTGGCCAGTTTCTGTATTTCCCGTGTTAAAGGTATAGGAAAACTGGGCAAGGTAACAAAAAACTGGACAGATTTCTACCAGGGTTAGTTTGATTGTTGAATAAATGCTGTAAAAAAGTACTGCAAATTGACAATATAATATTGTAGAATTGCAGCAGTCATTTGAAAATTTGCACCATTTCTGCAATGTGATTTTGCAACATTTTTTGGAGTTTATTATTTTGAGTGTATATTGTTGCAACAGAACCATTATTAGTGAAAATTGTAAATTCGTTGGTGTAAAATCGAGTGGGTTATAAGCAATCCAAAACGTGAACTACAGTAATGATCGACCCATATCTGATAATAGAAGAGCATCAGTCTAAGAATGTATAAGAAATATTGTAAACCAATGCCAGCAATGTTAATATATATGATATGCATTCTCTTCAATTAACCGCATATCTTATTACTTTTATTTTGTAACTTCAATAATATTGACGATACATCAATATTTTGAAAATTATGATTTTGAATCCGCAAGCATGCGAGTATTTGTGTGTTTCATTTAATGCAAATTAATATGTATATGTTTATGTGCAAAATATGTATCACCCTTCCCTACTATACAAATAAGCAAATCTAAACGAAAAGTACCATAGCTGAAGGTTTCTTTAGGTATGTAACTGTTCAAAACAAACATTTCCTTCGATACTCCTATTATGTCATAACATAAGTAATATGCAACTAAAAAGAGATAGTTTGTAATGCATTTATGAACATTTTATGACATACAGATTATAGACATAATAATGGATAATTATCGACGAATTATAGAATAAAATAATAAATTGGTTACACAATAATTTTTAATAAAATTAGACAATTGGAAAAACGAAAGTCGATCATTACAAAAAAATACTATAAAAACAAACCCAAAAAAGAATGCTAATTTTTCATTATTTCTTTTTATACTGTAGGTATCTATTATTTTTTCAGCAATAGTAATAACATCTTCACAAGTTATTCCTTCACTAATTTAATTTAAGAACATAGATATTAGTAACACTTTTTTTGTTGATGAAAATCGGCAATATATGCAATCATATATATGTAATAAAAAGTGTCGTCACATACGTACAATATAATTAGTGTATAAACCATTTACATGTTATTATTTCTAATAAGTGATTTTATTTATTATCTGATTTATGAAGGGACTTTATTTTATTATGTTACTAGTAATAACAATGTTGGTTACTATACATTTTCTCGTTTTAGTTTTGTAAACATTGTCATTAATCATTTCAGTAAATATTAATAAGTATTAGTTTATTGATTTCAACAATACCAAACATAGCACAACCAAAGCCAATATCGTATACCTTCGAAAATGAAGCATTACATCTCAGCTTACAATTTCCCTTGAAATGGAAAGCTTTTTCAACAGAATAATTAAAATTATAAACAATTTTGAATAAATTGATCGGACCTTATGTTGGTATGACGTAAAACAAACGATGTACGTGGTATTTCACACGTGGTGCGTTTCGTACGTAGTTACGGCCATTTTCCTTGGTCGAATTGATTGCGAACGAATAAATTACTATACAAAGGTGATAAACTTTTTTCCTTCAACGATACAAATCACGCCAGTAGCTATTTGAACGACGTATTTAACGATTAGCCATTTTTGCGCGGCTATATCTTATCCTAACTCGCCGGTTACATTTTATCAGATACGGATGCGTGTCGAGTACTTTGGTGGATACGTAATTATGCGTTGTATAATAATAGTACGTAAATCACTTAAATCACCTTGAGTGACTAGGTACAGTACTCGTGAATAGAACATTGAACATGTCTGGAAAAGAGTTAAGTTCTTCAGTATAAAAATCGAACATAATCAAGAATCGAGAAATATTATCAGATTGTCAATCTGTGATAACATATCATCAAAATTGCGAGTGATTAAGCTGAACATTTTCTAAAATTATAAATTTTTATCGTTCGTAAGTGAATTGTAACTCTTTGTGTAATGAAACAGTACAAAAAAACAGCGCAAAAATATTGCGTAATTTGAAACAACTTGACATGCACTTGAATTAAATAATAATTTCTAAATATAATTAAATTAAGATATTTTTCGTGAAATAATCATTTAAACAGAAATAAGCAAATATTTTATTAAGTCAAATTTTGTACATCCACGTTCACAACATTTAATGAAATCTGTTCTCTCTGCTAGATTCACTTAATGTGGTATTATTTCTGAGAAATTTCGATTTAATCGATCTATTTTTCTTTCTTCATCTTTAAAAAAAAAAGATAACTTTCGTGTAATTTAGTAAGTAATTTCAGCCCAATTATTAAGTAAATCAGGTCTTAATTGCTGGTCAAATTTCAATATTTCAGGTCAAATCAAACTGTGAATGTTTATATGAAATTATTAAAGGATCACTTTTGAATAAATACTTGAATGTCTACTCCTGGGCATTAATTGATGTGCGTTTTGCTTAAAATTCTCTTTTTCAGATTATCTAACATTTTATATAATTTCCTTCTTTGGTATGTCATTTTAAGCAGTAACATTTCAAGAAAACCATGGTAAAAGTAAACAACAATACGTATTATTTATACAAGAGAATTTTATTATTGCGCCATGTCACGACTTCTGCTTACGCGTCAAAGATAAATTTTGAGTATGATGCTGTATACACGTGTACATTTACGTATATTTATATGAGATTAAGCGCAAGGCATGTCGTTTACTTATTGTCTGCTCACCGGCAGTCTCCACTGGCTCGAAATTGCGACGGAATAGCAGATAAGATTTAACTTAGGTATGCACGGTCAGAAGATTTTTTGTCTTCCTTCACCAGACGCAACATTAATGTACGACGTGTCTGCCAAACGAACTACAGGAAAAACAGTGCACCGAGATGCAAATAGCGTGACGCATCTCTCTGATGCCGGCGTGCACTGGAAGCTGCAAGGTGATTGCGAAAACCGTGAAGAACTTCATTACCATAATGACTACATCGATGGCCACTGGGAATCCCACGTTGCAATAAAAGTATTCTTACTTGAACTGTGCGAATAAGCCAATATCCATATGGGTATTAATGGTGCTTGCGACATCATACTAGTGCTGATTACTCTCTCTCTCTCTGCGAGTTTCTTGATAAATTTTTGGAAAATTTTGAAGATTTTAAAGAAATCATAAATGTAGATGTTTCCATTGTTATTCGTTGTACAGTAATGTAAAGAAATGAAATTTTTAACAAAATGCATGTATTGTACGACCTATCTAAATGTAGAGCACCACAATATGACAAGATTAGTGCATATAACCTTAAAAGTTTAATCCTTTGGGTCACATAACATACAAATGATTAAAAATTGTGTGTCCTTAATCATTGAAAAAAAATAACACAACACCACAACAATTTTTTGACACAACTTGAATCAAAAGTTGAGGATCTTTAAATTTTTGGTTGCTGAAAATAAATTAGTTGTCCAAGTTCTCACTCACCGTTTCAGATTTTTTACATACCCTAACTTCAAATTGCCAAGAAGTATATTTTTTAATATTTTCGGATCAGATATCTTAAAATCCTGACGTGATGGGCCAAATCAAATAATGGATTAGTTTTCAGCGGCCAACAGTGTATCAAATCCACTATGTCTGATTCAAGTGATCTGGAAACAAATTTGTTTGTGGTCCTGTGGTATTAAATGACTCGAAACATTTTTTCAGGCTGTATATGTATTTTTGTAAAACAATCTTTACAGTATTTGCAATTTTGTTCTTATACTGAAAAAATAGTGGTTTTCATAAACTTTCTTTATTTTATGACTTAAGTATAGTTTAGCACGATCTTTTAATGTCATTTTCAAAAATAAACTCTGCGCCGATTACCAGAGTCTGTAACTGATTACCGTCAGTGGATGACTGCCAAACATTAGTATATATACACACATAAGTAAGTACTGGTACAAGCGTTACGTGTACGTGAGCCGTTGTTTATATTAATTTAAGTTGTAATAATTTGTGTTATTAAAGGAACGAGAAGTTATAGCAGAATACTAATGATAGTTATTTTGTGCGTTAAATTCTAGAACTGCATATTAAATTATCGTGAAATAATTCATGGAATAACACATTTGTTATTTTTACACGCGAAGCTTAGTTAAATTAACTAATCTTTTATTAAACAAAGTTTCAATTAAATAGTTGTTTTGTGTATTTGTACTATAGGAAAGAAATGTCAGCACTATGCTATTAAAACTACGAATTTGTTAGTAATGAATGTATTACAATTTTTTTTCTCTCATATTACGAACGTTATTTGAACATAGAAAGTAAATGGTTCTTACTTCTAATTAAATATGTACAAAATAAAAAATAATTTGTTCAGAATAATGCGCATTAAAATTTATTAAAATTCAACAAAATATATTCTTTTTTCAGAAAGGTAATCTATTATATGTCAATAAAAGTTTCAATTCTTTGAGAACTTTTAAAAAATTGCTTCATCAGGAACTCTTAGTTTTATTGAAATATAGTTGGATTTAAATTATACTGAGGTAAATGTAAGAAATACTGTATGTGAGTATAAATTTCATCGAATTACACTTCTATATATAGATTAAATAGTCTTCGCGCGCCATTTGATACATGTTGTATATTAACTAAACATTGGGATTTAAAAATGCGATAATAGCATTAATTTTTAACTGCACATATTAAATGACATTTGTTTACACGTGTAAGCGCACAACTTGCTTTTTAGCCTTAAAGCCCCTGTCGTGTATATAAATATTCCTGAAAAAATATTAAAATTTATCTTTAAATCCGTTAGATCTATAAGAACTTTCATGGATAGATTATTACTAACAGGACAATCTATTGTTAACTACACAGTTCTAGTTGATACAGTATGTGAAGGTTTGGTAATATAGGTTTATCATTTTACTTAGCAGGAATCACGCGTTTCTGACGTTTACCGCCATCTGTACGTTGGAACTGAAGTGATTCTTCTGCCATCGTTACCATTCGGCTTACAAAAATCGCCCTTTCCCACTGGCATTTGTGAAATGCTCCGAACTATTACTTCCGGTTGAGATTTCTGTCTTCCATTCAATTAAAGTTTTTGCACTCAACTAACGCGGTCTCGAGGTTTATATTTTCAATGTATACATGAAAATTTCATAAATGTTTAATTTTGTTTAATCATTTGCAACTTTTTGATTGGACGATTTTATGTGCATATTGGTAAAATAACAATACTTGTAAAATAATGGAATGCTTGTATGTCTTCATGGGAATTAAATGTTAATTTCTCGTATCAAAGTTACAGTGCAAATTTCTTACCAAAAACAGAATTTTTAATGTGTAAGGGAAAAATTCGATTTATTTGATTTTCATTCAATTTGATTATCAGTACAAAATTTAAGATGAAAACACCACAAAACTAGCATATGCGTAGAAAAACAAGAAAATAAAAAACAATACGGCATATTTATTGCATTTAATTATTAAAACAATCCGACGCTCGAACGAAGAAAGGATGAAGAAACAATATGAATAGGTTTTATGTAGCCTTAATGGGCTAAACAACGAAGATAAAATGAATATCTTCTATAGATAGACTTTTGTTTTATTTTGTGTAACAATTTTTGTAGAAAGAATGGAAAAAACATAGACACTAAACTAGTACATACTAAAATAGTAAATATTAAAAGAAGACCTGTACACCCTCAATGTCCTAGACAAAGTAGCGAGATTTCATATTCAATTATTTTTTGAGTATGTAAATTTTTTAAATTTACTGTTGTAAATATGATTTAATAATATTTACAAAACGCAACAAAAGAAAAGCAAGAACGTAACATGTTGTACTTGTTAATATTACATTCATATAAATTAAGGAAATTCCTTACATAAATAAAATAGTATTCAAACAACATTTGCATTCTCAAGCGCTCAACACTTATTTTCATAACTAATCAACAATTATTTAAAATGTTAAGAAATGAAGAAAGTTATGTCAAAGTTCAATAATGTTAATAAATTATTTCTAATTCGTCAGACCAGATCAGCTACACAGTTTATTGAAAATGGTATTATTAATTTTTTATTTTGGTAAAATAGTAAAATTCGTAAAATAAACAAGTGATATAACCAGAATTGGGTGCGAAGGTCCGATGGAAGTTCACCGAAATTACGCAAGAGGGCAGTAGCTCTCGACCACAGAAAATTTTAAGGCCCAGGGGCTGCTGCAGGGGGTTTGGCTGACAAAAAGAACGGAGGAGGCGGAGAATGGTACACGCGCGACTGGATGCTGGATCTCATTTGACTTGCGCATTTGAAAGGCCCTGATTACTTGGAGAGATCGCCGCCAGGTTGCACCACCTCCCTGCTTGTGACAAGTACGAAGATGAGCACAGTCTCCTGCGAGAAGTGCAACGATGTGGTTGGACTTTCCTCATATGTTTAGAGATTTACATAAGATGTTTTCTTGTTCATATGCAAATAAACTATAAATTGTAAATTGATTAAATGTTAATGCATAATCTAATACGATTACTAATTCTTGCTATGTCATACAATTTTTTAGTTCATATTATCCAGTAAACAATTAAACGAAAAATTGTGAATATTATAGGATTCTTTTGTTTTTAATTTCATCCTTCAGTATAACCTATATTTAAAATAACTTTATGTGCGACCTTTTCTGTTGTAAAGTATTTAGGCAATATATATATGATTCAACAATAACTGTTTATCTTTGAAATGTTTTATCTTTGAAATGAGAAGTTTCAGAACCTCGTGTATTAAACTATCGATTCTTCATCTTCAAGACTTCTAGTGTGGGATGAATATCCTATGATGAATATCTTCGAATTTTTTAAAAATCATCCACATTTATTTTTCAACAAATCATTTGCTATTGATACGACAAAAATCAAAGTTTAATGCAATTCAACAGTATAGGTGTAGAAATTACCAATTTTAAGATGTTCGAGTCAGCCCGACGAGTACCAGACGACGAAAACAATACGAAACGTGAACAAAATCATTCTAATGTTTTTATATTTTCCATATTTTTTTAAATATTGTTATAATATTTTTTCAGTGTTTTTATAGTATTTTCATTTTTTCAGCAAACTTTTTAAATCAATATAATCAATCGTAAAATATTCAAGTATTACGATAAATTATTAATATATAAGTTTAAGAAATCTTGTAAAAAATCTATTTTTGCATGCAGTATTCATATTATTCGTGTAATAAAAGAGGAGGTAGGGTTTTCAGTAACAAATACAGTATTTAAGGTATTCATAGAGATCAATCTTTATTCGATACTCCTATTTGATAATAAGCGTGATCTTCTATTTTTCACAATAGAGAATTCTTTTGCATTCATAAATATAAATAACATTCTTTCTATCTCTCACTCGACCGTTTTACAATTTTATTTTCGAATGTACACCGTCATACGCATGTAGCTTAACATTAATTTTTTTAAGTTTTGAACAAAAGTAACGAAGGCTAATACAAACAATTCGATCCCGTATACAGGCAAATTCGAGTCGTAGTATGTATGTTCATTACGTACAAGAAACAGAATGGAAGACGACCGTGATTCTTGTTGTATAAGGCACTTAACAAAATAAATTTGTATATGTACAAAAAATAATCGATACTTATTAAACTTAAGTAAACGAACATTATCAACTATATATCACGAGTTAGAAATAAACAGACTTTTTGATCGTCCGTTATTCTTACATAAAGCGCTTTTTTAACATCCTATTTACAAGGCACTAATAAGGCACCGCCTTATAGTTTACTGGCCGCGACCTGGGGTACACCGTTGTTCCGAGTCCTCGAAGAACGACATTCGTGGGCTTGACGCGTTTTCATATACTATACAATAAAGTCAACGAAAGGAACAACATCCGAAATGTAACTGCATTTTTCTTGTTTTGCTTCGAGGCGCGAGAAAGTCCACCGGAAATTGTTTATAGCAGAGTATCCAGATACTCCACAGAAATCGCGATGGGATGATTTACCAAGGCCTCCATGGTTTGTCTTCTACTTCTGGCATTACGCTCTTCCTCATCACTAGAGCCAGTGGTTTTTGAAGTGGTGGACTGTAAACTCGCGGGTCGAATTCAGGGTCACTTGTGTAACCATTCGCGGGTGACGTCGCGACATCCCTATGGCTGGTTCCGGTGGCATAAGAAGCTCCCGTTTGTTGGTCTCGGAAGCTTGGTGGTGCTTCAAACGCAACTGGACTGGCAGCTGAGGTTGAAGTTGAACTCGTCGAAGACGTAGAGGACGATGCGGATGCGGTACTTGCTGTTCGTTGCGGGATGGGAATGAGGGTTGGCAGCGGTGACGACGGTGCCGGTGACGATGATGGGGTGACTGGAGTTGCTTTAGCACCAGCAGGCAGAATTAAGGCAATGTCACCATTTGGCAATCTGGTCGGTACCAATTGAAGACCAGTGCCGTTTGCGTTCGTGAAGAAAATTCCGTTTGATTGTTGAACTTGAATCCTAGGCGTTGTGTCCACTTGTGGCAAAATGTGGACTTGTAATTGTGTCGTTGGAGGTGCAGGCTGCACTTGCTGTTGGTTAGTTTGAGGTGAAGCGGATGTGCCATTGTCGACTGGTCCCAGGCAGGAGGCCAAATGTGCCATTAGACGACGTTTCATTGACGCCTCCAAACCGGGAAACCTGCCTACTTCGCCGGCGCACTCAGTGAATCCAGCACGGAACTTGTTCAGCACGTTCGGATCGGTAGCCGCCGCGAGGGCAACCTGTTGACGTTGGAGTGTTTCCAGGTGTTTCACTGTCATCTCTAAGATATCAGCTTTTTCCAATTTTGAATGTCTAGCCGGCTGTAATCAAAAAAGGAACGATTGGTTAGATTATCTGCAGAACTGTCGATTTTTTATAAATAGGTGAAAATGGATGTGGGAAACTGAATAAATTCGTATTAAAATTAATATTCGTTATTAGAATTCTCACTCAATGAAGTATTAAATCAATAATTTTGCGTAAATCCATTAATAAATCACAAGAGTATTGAGAATGGAATTCGAATAAAAAAAAATTAAAAGTCAATTGAAAATGTCAAAAATTCATTAGTATAAGTCTCCAAAAGTCAAAATGAAACAGGTTTCTTTTGAAAGACACAGTCAATCATATACGAGTTCACGTCACTTTCAAATGTTACAAGCGAAATCGTACACTTGGAAAATTTATTTAAAATTGTGGTCAAAGATGAAAGGAAAAATGAGTAAATAGTAAAATAAGTAACACTTACGTCTTTTTTCATGGCATCCAAAATTAGGGTCTTCAGGTCATTCAGACAATTGTTGATGCGGGCTCGACGTCTTTTTTCCATTATTGGTTTATTACTCTGTAATCAAAAAAATGAATACATCGGTTAATACATATGTTTTAGCTCAACTCTGATAGTTTTAAGTTTCGATCGTGTTCGTTCGGAAATGAAGTTTTAAATTTTAAAAAATAAATAAAACATTTTAAATGTAAGAAATCAATATATTCCTTTGAAATATACAACTCTTCAAAAGAAAGTTGTAATTTTTAATCTGAGATTTAATTAAGTAGCAAAGTTTCAACGAGATGAAACTTGCAAGTGTCACAGAGCAAAATTCGAAAAAATTATACAGGACAAAACTGTCACGATGTTTAATATTCTCAAATTTTGCAAATGTTTGAGTGTATTCGAATTTTTTTGTTGAAGTCGAATAGAGTTTATTGCACAAAAATTTAAGTTTCCGATTTCCAGCACAGAACGTCACTTTGTGAAATTATAATACGAAAATGAAAATTTCGTAAGTTTGCAAAAGACACTAACCCGTCGATTTTCCCCGGATCTTCTGGTAGTCGTAGTCGCGGTGGCGACGGCGGTTTGCGCCGCAGGTGGCTGTCCAGCCTCCTGGGGCACGTGTTGCGCAGGCGGTGTAGCACCGACCGTCACACCACCGTTTGGCATTGTTGCACCCACTCCGGTAACCATTTTTGCGTTGTTATCACGAACTAGCGAACGTTGTGAAAAAGTCCGATCTGAACGATCGATCCAAAACGATAAGTTGATTTTCCGAATTTCAAAATGAGAAACTCGGTTTAAATCCACAGAAGCACTGCACGGTTTTAATCCGATGGATTTCGACACTTGTTGTACATCGAAAGTCTTTTAGTACCGGAACACCAACTATCACGGATGAGTTAGCGTAGAAGAGGGTAGAAGACTTGGACGAATATCGGAGCACTCCCGACCTCTCGTAAAGCGTGTCTGAGCTCGACTGACTGTCGGACGTTTGCGACGAGCGCTGAACGTTTTCTGTCGTCTGGTTGGGAGCGTGTCGACGATGGAATGCTGCTTCGGCCGATTCCACCGTATCCGCTGCTGGTGGGGCAAAGTTGCGACCAGTGGGGATAGCGCGTGACGGTTTACCCTCGTCTTACCCCCACCGCCAAATTCCGACGGTCCGGCGACGGCGGTAACTCCGGGATGCGTGCTTTGGGTTAGGATGCCCCCCGCCACTTCTCTCTCGGGGCCCCACCGTTCTCTCGTCCTTTGCGCTCTTCCTCTTCGGCCTCTCTTTTTCTCTGCGCCCATCACCCGTTGCCGGTCGCCGCCGCCCCCACCCTCTCGAACGGACGTGAAGCGACCGGCACGGCAGCCTGCAGCCGCGTGTGTAGGACCCCCGTCGGGGCCTTGGGACTTGCGTGCCTGCGATTAACCGAGGTTTCTTGCCGTGTGCGGGGAAGCCTTCGATTCCCGCCGCCGCCGTCGATTGTCGAATTTCTTTGAGAGAAAGCAAAAAAGGGTCCTGCAAAAAATGACGGGATTCGAAGCGAATATGACTCACGATCTGGTACGAGATCGCGATAAGTGCTATTTTTACTACTTGTTGCGCTACCGTCGCACGAAATCGCGTAATCGATTCCTAGGACCCATATTTCCAATGGATGGCCCGGACCTTACGGTATTCGATTTCCATCTCGTGGGATCGATAAGAAATTGCTTTGGTTCCCACGCGATGCACCTGCCTCTAATTATGTCTTTGGACGGCTGTACTTATCCGGGCGATTGAAACACGTGTTTGGACTTTTGTAATTCCGACACGGATTACGACGTGTGTATTGAAAACGGCATATGTACTTCACAAATAATCAGTTATACATAAGACGGACCCGTATCTTACTAACGGACATCAATAAAAAACCTAAATAGTGTTTTATACGAAAGGGTAGGGTGAGGGAGGGGAGACACAGTTGGTGGGAAAATAAGATTTTTTGCCTTAGCATTCTGTACACAGAAAAACTAATACGGTCATTAAACATGTAAATAACAAAATTAAACTCGAGCCTTAATAAATTAGGAAAATAGAAAATTTAATCTTAAAGCAGGACCTTTTTAAAGCTTAAAACACAATAATAAAAACCGTTTTTTAAATCACTTGCTACATTCACAATAATAAATCGAATTCTTTACAACTGAAAGAAGCACTCATTTTCCAGTAAAAGTCTTTTCATGCAATCCGTTTGAAATATCTATCGCTATCGTGACCGCCAGTCCCCTCGGTTCAATTTGGAGTTATTAATGTGGAAATTTGAATGGAGCACTGAAAAAATCTTAACGAGCTAGGAACGAATTTTTCTCGAGGGGCAATTCGGTACCTGTGAACCTATAAGCTTCCCGCTTATTACCAAATCTTCGATATATACGCGTAAAAAATTGTAATGAGTTCGAGAAAAGCCGATTTTATGAGTCACCGAGAAAAGGCGGTGCGCCTTTTAAGCCGATTTCCCAACCAATTTGAACGAAAACTCTCGTAAAAACGCAAGGTATGTGGGCCTGGATCACAAATGGGAATGCCTTGGTCGATGCAAGAGATCTAATCGGACGCGTTCATCCGAGACATTCGAACCGTGCGATCTAATCTATGACGAGCGATCGATTTCGAGCCGCGTTCGGAAGGAAAAGGACTCGACCGTTTCGTCACGAATACATCAGTCGCGGCGCTTCATCGCTTATGAGGACAAGTCGATCCTAAACGACCCAATAACGAATCGAATCGTGATCGATGCGTGACGAATCCCCACAAGAAAGGGGATTTAATTACGTCGAAGGCAACTAGAGGCAGGGTCATTACAATGCCTCCATGCGCCTGTCTTAAATATAGTCGGCCTGGTGGATCGAAAATAGCCGAGTAGCATCGAGCCGCGACTGACTGACGCATATACTTGCGATTCTGGCACGTGCCCGATTCTCCTCCTCCGCGGCTTTCGTTCGAAATCGTCTCTTGCGCCACCCGCGCCGTTTCTGCTCGCGACGGAATGACGTGCAACAGGCATTCGTCAGCAAACGTGCAAGCGAACGACTCTTTCCGTCTCGTTTCATCTCGTTGTCCCTTTGCTTAATGCGAATACCGACGTTGTCTCGTGGCTCGCCGAACCGATTAGTCATCGTCCAACGAAGCTTTGGCTCCTCTTGATCTCTTTGTCGCTATTTTTTATTCGGCGCCAGAGCCCCCACGAATAACAAATCCGAGCAACGAGAATGCCTTGTATACCGACGATCTATGAGGCGTCGGGGACTTTTGAGATCGCGAAGCCAGATGTGGCGCGACATTTACGTTCGGACGGTTCGGACCCAACCAATTGCCAACCTATTT
Source organism: Trichopria drosophilae (assembly GCA_030407085.1). NCBI lineage: Eukaryota > Metazoa > Arthropoda > Insecta > Hymenoptera > Diapriidae > Trichopria > Trichopria drosophilae. The sequence continues at coordinate 65,038,155 of CM059583.1, read as the reverse complement.
TACGAGGAATCAAAATAAAAGCAACTTCTTTGAAGTATTTGAAACATTTCAAGCAATGTTACGTTACTTTGGGTTTTGTTGGAATTTCAGTTGTCAGAAATATTCCTGAAACATTTGTTACATATTCCCGTTTCAGATACGGGATATTTATTTACCGCAGACGTTGTCGAAAAGTTTTATGCAGTTGAATTTTGGAGGTTTACTTATTATTCTGACTCGTAATACCTAAAGGGTTACGGGTTATTCCCGTAACAGCAGAAAACTTTACGGCAAGGTGAAGGGAGATTGACGTTTTCAACCTTGCCCTATAAAGTTCAAATTCGTAGGGGTTATAGTACCTGCATCCTAAGTAGCATATCCAAGAGCCTTAGATTAATTTTGAAGCAATAAATAGATGACGACTCACGTCACCCCGATTCTTTCTACTTGGGGGTGTCTAGATGATCATCAGCTGTATCGATATTTGATCATACTCAACGTCGCGACTGATCATCAATCATTTTTAACATTTTTCAACATGGTATACTTTTCTTTATCCTATACTGTATTTATGTGTTTGCGGTTAAAGGCGGTATCTTTGTTATTTACGATTCGACCTCAACTAATGACCAGTGCAATTTACCTACTCGACAACTATACTCGTACAAGGAAAGTATTGCCGCCTTGTCGGTTGAAGCAATTAAGGAATGATTGGCATGTACGTACGGGCTAGGTAAGTAGCGAAATTACAATGGTCTATCGCGAGTAATCGATCGACAATCGATGGAAAGGAAAAATAAGGCGAGAGAGTTTGGCGCCGAAGGAATAACGAAGGGAGTCGCGAAGCATTCCGTAGGAAACTGAGATACTTATCCCTTGCTCCCTTCGCTCGCAAGTGGGGATCCGTGCATAAGCCCGGGAGTTCGTAGAAGCGAGTCGATCGTGATGGGGGTCGGTGCGCGGGGCTCAGCACGCGCGTCCTCGCAGGTCGGAGAAGGATGAGAAAGATCGCCTGGGAAAGGAAGAGTCTGATGCCGCCGCGATTCGAAGGTGGGAGAGAGCGACGGAGTGCGAAGCCCTCGCTCGTTCTCTTTTTTCGGTGTCTGTGCCGCGTCGGTAAGAAAGCGCGACAAGGACGAGGCGAGGCTGAGGACCAACGGAGCATAACGCCGACGCCAGCCAGCGAAACAAGGACAGAGTCGTGGCTATCTTGCTCCTCGTGTCCGCATCCGTCGGCCTGAATGAAGACCGCGAGCGAGTCCGTGAGAAAGAGCGAGACGGACGTTCTCGACTCTGTGCCGAAAGAGACCGAGAGTAAACCGACCGAAGCATTCGGCGGAAGGGGAAAAAGGAGTGAGTCCCGCATAATCAAGACCGGGCGTCAGACAGAAAGAGACGACGGAGCATGAGGACGAATCGGAGTCGCAGAATTCGATGCGGCGCGCGACAAACGCCACGAGATTGGTTGAGACTCTCCCCCGTTCGTATGTCGCGGAGAGCGTGCCGTGACGTGTGTGTGTACACGTGTGGTGGGGTGAAGCCCAGGCCTCATTCGGGTTCGAGCATCGTAAGGATACGGTCGGTCGCGGCGCGTGCATATGATGCGGATCGGCGTCCGTCTTCGCGGGTGGGGAAGTCCCGCACGATAACTACCTGTTGTCGTCGCATGACTTTATTTAGATCGCAACATTCTAACGGAAGCGCTTCGATTTTCATTGGACGCGGCGATTTACACAGCGCCAATTACTTTATTTTGCACGCCAACTCAGTGACACGTGCCGTATTTCCAATTTTTTTTATTACATTACAAGATAACGCTCACGCTTTTGTGCGGGTTTCCGGTGTTATTTTCCAGAATCGAATTTTTTCGTTTTAATTGACGAAATTTTAATACCGGTACGTGTCTCAGCTTGGAATCTTTAGAATAGGGAAAAACGTTCGTAAAAATAATCAAACTCCTCTGATGTTCAGAAAAGTTTGGAGGTATTTTTATTGAACTTTTTCCTTGTACCGAAGAAATATAATTTTTGTTTAATCAATTTAACGTCCGCCGTTCCATCAAATTCGTCTGTGTACTTTTCTTCGTAATCAACAATGACGATGCAAATACTCCTTGCCGTGCCTGAAGTATTTGTCACATAATTTCCTTTGCAAGTCTACATTTTTTCGGGATTGTAAAACAAATATTCTTGTTATAATGACATATTCGCATTACGGTAACAAGCACAAATTATGGAAGAACAAAATAAAGAAAAATCCTTTAATAACTATATGTTTTTAAATATTCTAACAAATTTATTTTGTTCTATCGATGACTAAAATACGCTCTTTCAATTTTCGGATTAAAATACTTTCAGCGTTTTCATAGGTATGACATGTTTTACATGAGAAAATGAACGGATACGAAATCGTTGAGACAGATGACAAGATTTTTTCAAGTACGCTCACTTCATCGAATCCTGATGTAGATGTCACTATATTTTGATATCACAATCATTAAATAAATTTGACTGCAGTTTAATAAATTATTAAAATATATAATCGCTGCAGTCCAAAATATAACCTTTTCAGGAAAATAAATTACGAATATCACACAGTAGAAAATAATGTGGAACAGTATGAAATAAATATGAAGTTAAATTTATCAAAAAATGTCCAATGATTTTTGGACATTTATTGATAATAATTAATGAAAATATGCCGTTACCCTACGCATTATTATATAAAATAGTTTGTCATGTACCGAATTGACAGTAGAGAACTTATTACATATGTCAGTTTTGTATAAATGTAATTAGTCTTGTACTAAACCAGATATATTACATATAAAAAATAATAACATAACATTAACGGTTTGGCTTTATACGTATGGAATTAATTAATACAAGTAATGATTTTCTCCATACATAAATAGTTAGTCCAATATTAATGATGGCGATGTCTACAACCTGATGCTATTTTTTAAATAAAAAAATATCCTTATAATATTTTAAATAAAATTTTGCATTCTAACATCTTGCACAAGAAAAGCACATTTTTCACCCTATATAGAGAGAATTGTCATTTCAACATTTAGCAAAATAAATAGGCACAATGAAATTACATATGACATTTGGTCTTTTCAACTTATTCCACGTACTTTTAAAAAACGGTACAGAAATATTAAGAGACGCTGAAAATGTAAATCTTAATATTCTTTCCTCATTTCATACAACAATTACGGCAACATGTACGAAATGATAAATTATTGTACGCAAAAATAAAAACGTGTGTATCGTGCAATGAACAATAAAGCGGAAAATTTAATGTTTCCCACTGAAAAAGAAAGCAGAAGTAATAACTTTCTTAATTTTGTTTGTAAACAAACATGATATTAAGTTCAAATTATGGAGTACACTGTTAAAATTATTTTTTCGAATGGTATATATTTATATATATATATTCTGTATACATTACTCGGGTAGATATGCATGGTAAACAATGAATATAAATGTATTGGAACATTTTTTCAGCATTTTGGCAATGTAGCATTTAATACTCTGTTCTTAAAAATATAAGCAACATATTTGCACTGCAGTGCATGGTCGAGAGTTAGAAACTTTTTCCGATATATATTCCATAATAAACTTCATTACAAGACAAATTGTGGAAATGTGTTTCAATAAACAGTTTATCAACAGTTGAGTAAAGTTAGTTTATTCATAATGAAAAAGGCATTCAAAATAACAATCATAATAATAATAATTTTTGATATGCATGTTTTCACACAATTTTTGTAATAAAGTGATAAAATGACAAAATGTCATGATGCTAATTCTTATAAACCAGACAGTATTTTTAAACCCAACATTATTTGATTTTGGTCTTTAGCAATTTGATCTCAAGCAATTAAGTCCTTGACATTTAAACTTGACTATTTCTGGTACTGTTTTCGATGATTGCAAAAATCCATATGTATACATTCATAAAGTTGTTTTCCGTACGTAATTTCGCCTTTCGATAAGGCAGATGAGAGTAAAAAGAATTGCGAATGAGTTAACGGAGTTTTTGTGAAGAAAAAGGATTGATTTTTTAAGTAATTTATTTCAGTAATTATTTCATATTATTAAATGTTATATTATTATAGATCTTTGTGTGTAAATTATATAAATAAATATTTAGTACGAAATGATAATAATTTTATTTACCCTAAAAAATTGATTACAATCCAAAATTACTATGAATTACGAGCTAACAAATACAAAGGTAAGTTATAGAACAACCATGTAGCAGTAACGTGGACTAAACAAAAATTTATTTCATTTACTGAAATGAGAAGTTGCCCAATAGGAACTAAATATTTAGTACGCATTACATACACATGTGCTTTGATTAATTGAAATTTATTAAACTTAACTGAAACACAGGTATCTGAACTAAAAATATCTGTAAGAATGACTAAATCTATACTTACTTAAACATTGCACACAAAAACATATGTATTACTTTTTTTTAAATTATAACTAAATCACTTATACAAATATATTATATTAGTTACCTACAATAGTCATATTTCTTTTTTCTTCCAGTTAAAATTGCACTTTATAATTATTTATTAAATTATTCCACACAAATTCTATTGGTCTATGTGTCTATATTTTGTAATTAACAATGAGCAATTTCAAGTTCAATATTAGTTAGGGATTAAAAGTGTTTATAAATGATTACAATTTTGTAAACATGTAATAAATCTAATAGAATAAATAATGGTGTCGAAATGATAATAAAATTGTCAATTACAACACTGTATTCTAAAGAAATTTGATTGTAAAGTACAGAATGCCACGACATTGGCATTATCCAGCGATACAACATAGTGCTGCCACCTTACAGCGAATGCCTGAACTCTCCTTCAATCGCAGTCTTCAGCGCGCGTGCCAGACACCGTTCCGATGATACATGATACACTATTTAAATTATATCATTTACATCGATCATGAATGAGTAATTTATTGAGCCTTTACACATTGTTAATTAATTTTTGTGTCATACTTGGAATTTCAGAATTAATTGAGATATTTAGTTTTTTCAAAACATTCTCATCATTTATTATTATCTTTCTCTGAAATGCTAAAATCAGAATATATTTCGTTTATTGTTTATTTTTTAATTCAATTTAATTTGATTTCTGTATGAAAATTTAATCCTGAATTTCCAAAATATAATAATCAAAATGAATAACACAATTCTACATTATATGTAGAAATAATGCTGATATATAGAACATTGGTTGTGTGATTCTTGAAAAAACTTTTACTATTCAAAGTTTACTAATTTTCATTAATATCCATTTGAAAGATAAAAATGAATATTTAATATTAAAATTAAATTAAATGCTAATAATTGACAATTTTTAAACAATTTGACCAAATGAAATAGAAACTATCATAGCAGAATTACTAAGATGAGAACCGTGGAATGTATTATTCGGGTTTTGAAAACTAAGCTACTTATTCATTCAACAAGTGCTTTCTAACTGCATTGTGAAAAGTTTCTATCTAATTTTATATTGAAAAGGTGGAAATCACAATATCAGTGAATATCGTTGTAAATTTAAAGTCAATTTTCTAAATTATCGATGTAATTTTACATGTGCACTGTAAATCGGAAAGAATCATATCTTTTGGTCAATATCACCACAGTGGTCGTAAAATTAAAGCCAGTTTACATTGTACTTGTAATTTTGCATGAAAAAGATTGAAAATTACAAAGACGATGTAAAATTACATTTTTTTAAATTACACAATCGATGTAAAATTATCACGATTACCACTGGTATTTTTATGTCCACCTTCTCCACTGTAAATTTACATTTTCACTGTAAATTTTACACGTTTATGATAAATTTCCTTCTGTTTTCATTTGCTTTTTACTGGAAATACGTAATTTTACAATGATAGTAACAGGAAATGTCCACAAAATTGTAAATGCTCGGAAATGTAATTTTACATTTACTTCTCCCAGTGTGATAAAGTTATAAAATGTCAATCTGTAGAAGTGTATTACAAAAGAAGAATAAAGAAATAATTCTAAAAATTATAAATACAAATTTTCTAAATATCGAGAAATCTAATTATTTAAAATAAAAATAATATGATGTAACCACAAATTGAAATACAGCGTATTTATTGCACAATTACGCAAAACTGTCTGATCTACAAATTATCTAAAAATTGTTGGTATTTCTACGTAGTTGTTAATAAATAAACAAAGACATAATAACTATTGTATTTAGAAATCTAATTGTAAAGTAATGAACGCAACTAATTAGTTTGATTGAATAAATTTATTTTCATGCATGCAATTATGAATCCATATGTGAACCCATAAGTAAATATAGAATCAACGTCTTTGACGAACAATCACGATATTTTTGTGATGCATACTTTAATCTTTCTAGCTAATTTTTCCCGATGACAGAAATTTGCCTGCTCTAATAGAAATTTTGCTACAACTATTCACAATTTTTGTATGATGGTAAAGATGGAAAGGTTGGATTGTTTTAAAATTGTATTGCTCGTCAAAGACGTCCATTCTTTGTAATTAGTTTGATGTTTACGATTAAAACCTAATGAAAATAATTATGTAAAATCAGTTTGAAATCATCTTTATTGACTATTCATCAAAATACACTACTGTAGAAATGTATTTATTTTCACTTGTTTTAATTCAATTACATTCAGGAATGAAAAAAAGCAATGTTTTTTCTGTTTGAAAATAAAATTATCAGTTTTTATAGAGCATAGTTTAATTTTATAGAAATTTACGTTTGAAAAAAATAAAATACATCCAGTAATCGGGATTGGATTAAAATGAATTACAAATTTTAATCCATTTGTGTACGTGCTTTTAATTGGTTAATATGAATTCAATTCTTCATAAATTTTACACAGTTCTATCTAAAAATACTAAAAGTATTATACATTATAAATTAATAACATTAACCTACACATTGCAATAACATTTTTCGAATACTAAGATAATGCATAATTTAATGATTCAAATAAGACACGTATGATATAAGTAAAACACCACAATAACGTTCATAGTAAATTTTTATTTATCTGTATCTAATTTAAAATAGATACATTCCCAAAAATTCTCACGTTTTTCGAATACATATGGAGTTGATTCTGCACCTAGGGGGAGAATGATTTAAAATTAGGCTATTGTAAAGTTCTGTGATTAGGCGTGCAGTCACATAACCTCCAGGACATTATACAAGCGTTTAGTGTAGGAGGAATGTCATTAGTCATTTTCGTATAAAAAACACGCAAAGAACGTTGGCAGGTAGATCTGTATAGTGAATGACTAGGTATATTAATCGAGAAGTCGATACATTGCAGGTGTTTGATAAAGGGAGCTTATACATTTGACCCCGTCACTAACTGTCCGCAATATGAAATTTAGGTTTCGATTATTTACAAATATAAGTACTTTATATGAAAGTGCATTTACGAACAGGTAGAAGAATACTGACTAAATATCATCAGTAACGATGAGTGTGTCAAATTTACGAGTGAGTACATCCATTGCTGCATTTAAATTTTTAAACTGTGTTTAACCTGACCTTTCTGAATAAGAAGATTGTAGAGTGATCGTTAATTTCACAATGAGTTGACTTTTGGAGAGAGCTAAGCATTTAATTATTCAGAAAATGAAAAATAACGTTTCTCCATTTCATTTTATATTCCTTGATCATATATACATACAAGTGAACATTTTAAATTTCATTAGTTTAGGTATTATATTTAGAATGAACGTTGGTCTTACTTTTTCGAATAGTTATAATTTAACCAATATTCACATGGAGAAAAATTATCTGTCGATATAAGAGAAAGAAATGTGCTGATTTTTTTTTGCAAAAACAACAGATTTATCTCTTAAATTTTCAGATAAAGTCTAAACAGTACTAGTAAATTTTTCTGTTAACTCATTCTGCAAAAATCAACAGATTTTACTCCTAGAATTAACATATTTTTAACCGTGCACATTATTTAAGTCTTTTTTAAGTTTTAAAACTGTAGTTTACTATAATATTATAACCTTTATATTAATAATTACACAACTATTAACTTACGAAAAAGATATTGTGGATTAAAAATATTTTCAATTTTTAATTAATTGCTTCAAATTTGCGTCTATATTTTAAAGCAATTTTTAATTCATTAAAAATCTAACAAAAGTCACTAAATTGTAATATTTCAAGCTTTTTTTTGTCACATCTATAGTAAACAAAGGAATGAGGAAGAACACTGAAAAAACTGACATTACGTAATATACAGGTCAGGAATCCATGAAAATCTTTCAGAAACGGTTGGAATGAGACATTTTTTCGTAATTTTCAGAGATATGGTAGGCGTAACCCCGCAACTGATGGGTTCCGCACCCCAGGAGGTATTTCTTCTAAACAAATGTAAAGATGAAGTTAAATCATTTATAATTTATTACAAAAATAAAAAAAAAAGTATTAAGAAATATATGGTTGGAACTTTTATTGCATCTAGCATTATTTTGTTTTCGAGAATTTTTTAAGTTGACTCAGTAAATAAATTGTATGTACAAACTGTTATAATGAAGCATTCGTTTTTATTATTATTCAAGACATTACTGCAACTGCCATTTCAAGAAAATGATCTAATATTATTAATTTCGCCTGCAGAAATTTTGAAACCCTAAGTAAGTGACAAATCGCCGTCGAAAGATATTTTTTCTAATAACGGATTATTATATGAACAGATTTTGACATATTACAGTTTAAATGATTTTGAAAACTGCTCATTACAGTTACCTCTAAACATATAATTTAGAGCTTTGTTTTGATTAAGAAGTAACGAAATATTTTACTGATTTATTATTCTATCCGAATAAATAACATGCGATTCTTCTCACTTTCATTTTCTTAAAGGATACTTTATATATTGAACATTTTAAAGATATTTTAAAAGATCTTATATTTCATATGCAGAGAGGATATTTCGACTTTTGAGAATAAATCAAGTATGCACTTGAAAGAGAAAATGTTCACTGCAGTCAAGTGGCCCCAGATGGGGTAACTTTTTCTAAGTCAGCTACTGCATCCAGTTTTCTCTTAGGGATTCAATATCTAAGAAGAGTTTATTAATAGGTAAGTTGCTGGAAAGTGGCCACCCAAAATGTTTTTTCAAATAGTCCCTCAGAATAACAAGAATAAACATTGTCCATATTCCTTATGAAAAGAAAGTGCTTGTCGGTGAAACAATCGTATAATAAAAAAAATTGTTAGAAGTTGGACGACGAATACTAATATAATACCAGTATGAAACTAGCGGACCTAAATTCAAGAAAAAAATTAAAGATATTTGGCTAGTAAAGTTTGGTGAAGCTATTTTGGTTTACGTAACAATTACCTACTCTCTAAATGTGATTCAGTTAAGAATATATTAATTAATAAACGAAAAATGAATCATAAATTTAATTAATAATAATGTTTATTACTAATTATAAAAACTACTGATCTAAAATATCGAATTCATAATTATTAAGCATATTGTAAACATTACTATAAACCAAATAAATGTATACTATTGTCTAGTTGAAAATTCAGATTTAGATAGTACATCATCAAAAGAACGAAATACGTGGATTAAATGAATGAACTAAGAATATTGAAGATATATATTGCAATTCGAATACACCTGCTCTGGTGTGTAATATCTGATAGTAAATACATTGAATCGTGGAAAGTATTCAATTCACATAGCAAATACAAAGTACGAATTTTAAAGATCTATTGTTTGGAGTAATTCAATGTTAGGTTGATATGTTTACTTTTTACATTTTCAATTCTGCTTTACAAACTCCGCATCATCATCCAATTTGAATTCATTATATTATGTGCTATCCTCCCTTACTATGCTACAAAAAATATTAATTTAATATTTGAATGTAGAGTTCAAATTGAAATAAAATACATAGAATGTATTATTAAAAAACAAAGAATCGAACATTTTTTATTCCTGTATGGATCAAACTATTCTCGCCTAGACAAGCATATTTAACAAATTTTAAGTGAATTATTGATATCCGTTTTTATTTACATCTATTGTTACATTAATATAGGACGGAATAAAGCAGTTTATGCTCAAAGAATTATTTGTACTAAAACTTGTATTCGTTTATTAAAAAACGAAGAGAAATGTATGTTAACACTTTCAATACCTATTGTATGATTTAAAATAATTATTACACAAATGACATGCCATATATATTGTAAATCTTTCCAACCGTGAAATAATTACGCCCGAGTAGAGTTGCCCTAATTGCCCCAATAGAAACAGGGCCCGGGATACGGCCTGGTTAACCCGAATAAAATTCGTTCCGGGTTCTGGCTGGACTCCAGCCGAGTTCGCCCGACCCCTTCGAATTCTGTATGCAACGAGGGCAATCTGGTGGGGTTCCGACCATAGAATGATCAGTATCTCAAATCTGCCAAGCTCGGCCGGATCCCAGGTACAACCAGGATAACCCGGTTGGAGTCCGGTCAGCGCCCGGCTGAAAATTCTACTTGGGCGTCACCCATTTTCTTACAAGTTTACTTACTCAATTACGATTTACACAGAGAGAAAAATATTGTAACCCATAACATGCTGATGTTACCGGATAACATATTGATGGTACTGGATACTATCTTACGTTATCCGGCACCATCAGTATGTTATCAGGTAACATCTATTTTTTGCAGTGTAAACTACCACATCAATATATTTTAAAATATCAAAATCATAATTGATATATGTCCATAAATTTCATTTACCTTAATCTTCCCATTCTGTTAATAATGTATGGAACAAAGCAAATGAGGTGTCTTTTTCTTTTAAATAAAATGGGGGGCTTACAAATAAATCAAAGAACAAAGAAGATATGTATCCAAATTACTTGTTTAGAAAAAGTTAAAAAACACAGGCGGCTTTTATTTTACAACAAGAACAAAATATGTATTGCTCTAAGTATACTTTTTTCATTTTAGAATGTACATTATATTACTTTGTGTAATTAATTAGATTTTAACCGAATCTTATATTTCAGTAATATTCATAGCTTTAAAAATAACATATTTATGATATATAGTCAATATTGCAATGAAGGCATCTTCAGAACTCAGAATGAAACGTAGAAATAAAAAACATTAAATTAAAAATATTTTGTTTATTTACTTTACCTCGGCGACAGAACGAATAAAAGAAAATTCCAAATTATTAATCTTTTTGCAAATTTTTGCAACTTTTCGAAGCTAATGCCAAACATCTCTATTTATTAAAAAAAAATATAACTTTTCACAATTTCTGTATAGTTTTAGAGATAAAGTTAAAAATTTGGAAAAATTCGTTTGGTAAAGTTATAGAGAATCTTTTTCTCGAAAAAATAAGCCGTCATTCGCTAAAATCCATTCATTTGTAAAAAATCGTTAACTGGGACGCCAAGAAAGATTGAGGCATTAACAATACTTGTTTAACAAATTATTTTTGTAGGTTTCAATTTTTCTGAAGAACAATAATACTTTCTCCCTTCACCAATGCCATTATTAGTGAAAATTAAATACTTTGAAACGTTATTAAATATTTTTCCCAACCATCCTACTTCCCGGGATCTAACTACCTTAAACCGAGATATTACTTTTTCCTTTTAATTGCTATTTTTTTGTAGCAAAATCAAATTCAAGAAAATATTTTCTTAATACTACCCCATGAAAAATGAAATTAATCAAAGTAAATCGACTAGAAATCGATTAGATTCGGGTTAAATTTTAACATATCATTTATGCTTTCGGGTCTATTTCTATCAAAGTTGCTTAATTTTGATTCAATTCAATATGATAAAAATGTGAAAGATTATTTAAATGTAAACATAATTAAACTTCTATGTAGAAGAATATTTTATCAAAGTTAACGTTAAATGAGCTGAACAAGAGCAGATTAAACTTAAATTACCTTTTCAATTTATTTTTGGTCTACTTTGATCAAAGTATTTGAAAACAGTGTATTATATTTTATTTTTTTTTTTAATTTGTTTTTTTCGTCTTGATAGCCAGGTCATGCATTTTTTTTAATTTAAGGGAAGGAAAAAAACATTTAATATCTTTTAAGGCTATTTTCGTGTATTTTAAATATTTACCAAATCAGCTCTGACGAAATCATGATACCGGATATAAATATGGCATTAATTAGATTTAAATATACGTATAACTGAGTGTCACCAAATGTTTTGGATTGCATTTTGCGACTCTTTCGGATTAATGCAGATCTAGGAAGCCTCAAAGAAAATATAAAATATTACCTGGATTTGATCATCATTTTTAATCCACTATTCAACCAAGTTTGATCAATATCATGTTTAGTGGGGAATCAAAAATGTTCTTAGGACCATTGTAATAAAAAATTATTTCAACATGCACTATTCCTTTAGTTATTAGATCAAATCTTATTACTATTCGCATGACTGAAAGTAACATTTTCTCAAATAACTCTGTTATCAATTTTCAGAAACTAATTCTCATGATTGATTTTTGTTCAGAGACAATGCGACTAAAATAACAAGTCAGAAGTAAACAATAAGATTTTAATACAGATATGATGCAGCGAAACTGAATTTCCTATACGTATCGTACGAATTCATATCTATCAATGTAAACGCTATACTGTTTCACATGGTACGATCATTAAACTTGTCGTTGCTCTTTTCTTTCTCTTCTATGCCACTGCATTAACCCTTTTTTAGAAGTGAGGTCATCTCAGATTGCTAATTGAAAATGAAATAAAAGAAACAGAAAAGCTAACGTTACAACTCTCGAATCTTATACTCAAGCTGCATGGTGAGTTGCAGTTTGTAATAGACTGGTATAGTTAGACTACAATGTACTGTTTATCTGCTCGATGACCGATCGAATGTCCGATTAAATTCTGCACAATACGCTTTCGTTATCGTCGAGCGTGTGGGAGTTTCAACGGATATGTTTTCTCAGTATGTATAACGAATGACTTTCAATTGTCAAAATACTCTAATGATGCCGATATGCAAGAACAAGACGGCAACTGTCCGGGTGATTGAGAGACGCATCAAGCGGATATATTGAAGCAGCTGCGGAGAACATCAGATTGTCGCGCGTGCGTACGGCACTCGATGTGCGGAGTGATGATGCCGCGATATTCTTCAGTCCAAGGGGGCCGCGCACTTTTATTTTTCACGTGCTGTACGCCACTGGCATCTCGTGCACAATGGTCTAATCAGCTGATATCTTTTTAAAGGGCGTGATTATTATTACGGTCGTTGGCTGCCGTTAACGCGTGGACGCGTGGACCTCCGAGAATTCGCCCTGTTAATATCGGATCCGGGTTGCGTGCACGGCTTTTATCCGGCCACCGTCTGCGGCATCTACGCAATGCACGGCACCCCGTAAAGCTAATGAGTCATGGGATCAGCAGGTCCGCTCGGTCGATCCTGGCAACAGGTGGCTACGCGCACTACGCGCTCAAATCGTAAAGTGAACATCGGAATTCGTGGAGAACCTGCACTCCTGCAAACTTCACATGTGCCGCGAACCGATAACAACGAGAGGCCTTGCTTGCCAACCCTTTCCTTCTTCGGTCCCTCCATTTTGATTTAATCGAGTCCGCTTGTTTGACCTTCATATTACCAATTACCATCACGAATACACTTTTGAATTGGTGTTTGTATTGATGCCAGCGTAAAGAAAGGAACTATATTTCACGGACATTTGTGTTTTACATCACAGAATTGCAGCAATATGGTTGCACCCTACACAGAAAAAAAAAGTTTTTAAATTGTTACATCTCAAATTAAGCACTGCAAAAGGCTTAATTTCAGTCTAAAATTATGCTAATTTTCTTAAATTAAGTCAATATTTGGCTTAAAACCTTGTTTTTAGTTTTGGGAAACTTACTATTAGTCAATATTCTGATTCAAAATAAGAATTCTCTGACTTAGGTGTGACAAGGTTGAAAATTTGTTCTTTAAGCATAAATCTCGACTAAAATTAAACTTTGCTGAAAGTAAGCCTTTAAGCGCAAATATTGACTTAATTTAAGAAATTAAGCTGAAATTAAGCCTTTTACAGTTCTTAATTTTGAGATGTAACAATTTTAAGACTTTTCTGTGTAAACGTAAAATAAGATCATAAGACATGTTTTTATGCAGGCATAAAATATTGTTACTGTTTTAATTCTTGTAATTTTATTTAGTTGTCTAAAATGTGTCTATTATATTAATATATTAACCCTTTGAGTCCCAGAGGCCAGTAACCATAGTGGAATCATTTTCAGCCTTCTTATTTTGATCATATTTGCCTATTTATAATTAATATTCCTTTTCTTGGAATTTTTAATGTGATAACGGTTTTTATTTGGTATAAACAAATTGAAGTTTAAAAACGTCACTTTTTTGTGATTAATTCAATTTCAGAGAAAAGTAGCAATTAACACGTACTTTTAATTATTGTTACTTATGTTTTCGAGGTCCCTTATTCCGAATCCCATATTAATTTTTCGAAATTCAAAATGACAGATCCAGTATGGTTGATAATTTTTTGAAAATTTAAGTAAAAGTCATGAAAATCAGTATCCGGTATTTTTCAGGATCGTTGATTACGAATCCGATGTCAGATTTTCGAATTTCAAATCCTAGTAGAAAATGAGTCCAGATTTTGGCCAGTTTCGTCATTTCCCGTATTAAAGGTATCGGAATACTGGGCAATGTAACAAAAAAACTGGACAGATTTCTACCATTTAAATGGTGGATCCAATAAGGGAGACAACATTTCAGAAAAGTTTGAGAAAATCTATACTCCGTGGTTTTCGGGGTCGCTGATTACGAATCTTTTGTTGTTGTTTTTTTACGGTCAAAGTGGTAGATCCAATGCGGTAGACAAATTTTTTAAAAATTAAGCAACCTGCATTCGAATAGTCCTACATAGTACACAACATTTTTCGCGATTTTGCTCAAATTTTAGAAATTTAGTCCGCTATATTCTTCTGTTATTTTTAATTTCTAAAAACTGACATCGGACACGTAACTACAACCCTCAAAACTATGTGTACCTTATACTTTGAAATAATTAATATAACGCCTGAAATGGGGTTAATAGTCTATGCAAAACATATTGCGCCTTGACGTAACCTCATAGCTATAAAATTGTAAAATACATGTTGTTATTGATGATGCTGCCTCTGCTACTTTTCTTGTTGCAGTCACCGAAGTCGTCGTTGTTGCTTTGTAGTCGGCATCTTTGTGTTGTAGTTATCGGCGATATCGTTTTATCAATCAATTATAATTACAATTGTTGTTGTGGCCATTTTTACGCCGTGATTGATTGTCACTATCATTGCCTTCCGAATTATCAATGATGTTGATCTTGTCGTCGACGTTGATGTAACATTGGTTGTTGTTGCATTTGTTGTTGCTACCGATTTTATTCTTATTGGGTTGTCTTCGGAATTTTTGTATTCAATATCACTACATTTCTTGTTGTCGTCGTGTACATAGAAAACAATAAAACCCGATGCTGACATTAATGACAACTAAACTAATATATCAGACGAAACGACTATAGTAATTGATGTTGCAGTTGTTATTGTTGTTGAGCTTCTGCTAGCTTTCTTGTCATTGTCGTAATTGGTTCTTCTAGTTTAGAATATAAAAGACGAAAAACATAGAAATAAGAACTATCTATTTTAGAGAGAATGTCTTATATCTTACAAATTTTACTGTAAAAACAATATACTGGAATTTACACGTAAAAAACGTGTATTCAAAGTGTGGCGTCTTCAATTTAGTATCATAAAACACATCCCTAATTCGATTCCTGCGACTTTTGTTTAAATTAAAACTCATTTGTTGATATCCTAAAGCTTTAGACAACAAAATGAATACAAATTTGAACTGTAATTAAGCTCTACATGACGGCGCCGGCGTCATTGAAACGAATCAATATTTTGCATACATTAATGAGAAGGAGGCATTGACCAATTTCTTGATTTTGATTCGAATGAGTAGATACAGTTTTTACAAGATTATTGTAAAACTATGAATCCCGAAACAAAATTCAATACGTCACTTTTTCAAGGTGCCACTTTAATAATTCTGTTCTATCGCCACGTTCGGTATCTATCGCATCAAACGTTAATTTTAGTATAAATTATACTCGCATTGGGAATAAACTTTGTCTAGTAACAGACATTACTCCAGATTCGTCTTTCAGTAAAAGTAAACTTGTTAAACGTTTTAATAAATGCAATTTACTGCAACAAGACTATTTCGCTTTTGATGACTATAATGAGCCAATTAAAGTATACAAAAATCTATATTACAAAAACCACTCTAAAAAAAAAATTTTAAATTAAGACCGAATATAGGATTAATTTAAGATGTAACAAAAACAACACTAATTAGAAAAGGACATACTTATGCCTAAACATTTACTTATTTTAAGATTATTTAAAATGTAATAATTTTAAGACTTTATTTTGAACAGTGCATGCTTTTCAACGAATATAACCGAATGTAATATACTTCAACCAAATATTGTGGTCACTCTTGTAAGAGATGAAAAATTGGTTTTATAAATTATATGCATGTTTAAGACATTCGTAGACCTGTCATTCTGAAAGCTGCATTTATTATTCGAATGCTCATTTTAAATTGGAGTCGCCGTCGACATGTATGTATTCAGAGCAATCGACGGTAAATGGTACTTGCATAATGGCAATGAATGATCCCGAATGGAAAAGAGTACATAATCATGTCAGTAAAAATCCATAAATCGATGTGTATCCCCTTACCTTAAACGATTACCACAAAATTCAACCCACTTAATGGCGGACGATGCCTTTAAAATCAAATTCGGCGAAAACAACAAAATGATATCCTTTCACTGGCGTTCGTACTTACGAGTGTCAATACTAAATGCTCACCCTCGAATTTGGAATTTTCACCTTTTATTTTGTTCCTGTTTTCATTTTAAGTGTCAGCATTAAAGCACCTGCGGTGGCGGAGACGTCGTAAACAAATTACAGGCGACAGCGAGCTAGTCTCAAAGTTCGTTTTCTCAGGCCCAAATCGAAGGGCCTTCGGGGCCGGACTCGAACTTAATTTATCGAAGCTGGCCGCACGCGTGACGCTCGAACGAAAATCGATTCACTTCAGTGTAACTCTCACACGCCAAAATACGTATACATAAATTGCGCGCGCGACCGGGATCTTATCAGTTTTCGGTTTCTCTCGTGTTCGATTGGTCGCCCCAGGACAGTCGTAAAACGCGCGCACATCGCAACTCGATTCTTGCGTACAAGCGCGGTCTCGTGCAAAACTGCTGACTGACAGCTTACCAATTTCGTGTTATTATCGGTTGAGCAAATAATGCCGAAAACGGTCAACCGCAATTGCGCGTGCGAGGCGCTTCGGTGCAATGAAAAAAATAGGTGTACTCAAAATTACGGTACTTGGCACGATATTCTGGGTGCTCTTTTGCGTCTCTTCAAGTCTGCAGGGTGGGCCTAATTAAAATTGCGATGAGGAAACATGCTATTGTCCTATTGCGGTACAATACTTGCTACGTACTCGTAGAGATAATCACAATTACTTAATTAAGTAGTTTTATTATTATATTTAGTGGGGAATCATATACCAAAAAAGACATCTTTAAGGTGGTTCGAGCGAAAATCGAAAAACAACAGAATTGCGTAATTTTTTTAGGTTATAGTTAATAACTTCACTCATCATTCTGTGAAATTTTAGACCAGGTCACCGAAGAAAAATGCAAAAAAAAAGTTGAAATATCGATACAGTAGAACCCCGCTGGATTGTCACGGTCGGTTCCGAGTCTTCCCCGCAAACCCCGCTGGACTGTCGCCAATAGGGGAAGCATCGCTTACACCTCTACGTCGTAATCACGTGACGTTCATGACCAATCACAGACAATCTCTCTGCTTCCTGTTGTAACTCCAAACCGATGCGTATGTCTAACTAGACACGCCCCTGAGGCGACGAGCGGCGTGGTGGCGGTAAAGGGATTCCGAGAAATGCCAATGCAGCGGGGATAAATTCCGACAATCCAGCGGGGTGACAATCCAGCGCGGTGCCAATCCAGCGGGGTTCTACTGTATTTAACGTAGGTGTATAAGGTTATGCACCGCAAAATAATCTTTTCATAAATAAAATAATACTTTCAGATGGCAGATCTCAACCAAAAACACGTACATATCATACATTTAATAAGGATTTCATTCCAGTTTTAAAAATATACCTTCACCGAATAATTAGAAAAGGTATTCGTCAATAAATACTTAAAATATGCGGTTTGGTACGGACTCCGACTAATCAGTAGTTAGGCACGCGTTGTTTTTTTAACAGACAAAACTTGTTTTATTTAATATTTGCGTAACTTAATGAGAATCTAGCAAATAAACACAGCAATGATGGAAAAATGTTAAAAGAAATGCTCATATAACGGGGGCCCTTTTAACGTTTCTCACAAATTTTAAGATGTTTTAAATACTGATCAGAATGAGCTTTTAGGTGATCTACACTGAGAAAAGTGTCTTTTACAGGGTATTGGAATTCCAGTACCCCATAAAAGACAGTCTTTTACATACAGGGAGAAAAATATTTCCTTTATAGGCTAAAATACGAAGATTATTAAAACATCTCCCGGTCGTTATAAATATATCTTTTAACAATTAAAAGACACGTATTTTTACCATATAAAAGCAGTAATTTTTGGATATAAGAAAAATTATTACCGTCTATAATTCTGTTAATGAACTATTTTAGACAATAGAACTCGTTCCTAAGCTATGAACACTAGATTCATAATTTCATTCAACAACTGGTAACTTTTCGTAATTGTTTTAAAATTATTGAAATTATTTCGGTGGAAGCGGTGTACATTCATTTTCTGAACTTAAATTTGAATTAAACTTCCCAAAATTTTTAATTTGCACTTTTTGTTTCATATGCTGGTAAATAAAGAATAACGTGATTTTCGAATATTCTGATCGGCTTGTTGATGTATCAAGAGGAGACATCAATGTAACGGTGAATTTTTTGTATATAACAGTTAGTATTGATTCCCATCTTTATTTGTTACATAATCCTCTATACATTTGCAAGATTTTTTATATCTTTGAAATAACACAGGTTAGAAAATCAAGCATTACGACCCGCTCTCTAAATTTCTTGGATTGAGAATTCACGTTTTGGTTACTGAAAACCGAACAACTCTCGTGAAAGAGTCAATATTTAACTATTTAATAGTGAAATGTCAATCTAACAAGAGTGAAACTTCATTCTTTCCCTCCGAGTCTATGAGTTGACAATTCTGGAGGAAAGCGTGAATTTCCACTCTTAAAGAGTTAATATTAAATATTCACTCTTTCGCGAGAGTTGCTCGGTTTTCACTAATTAAAGAGTGAGTTCACACTCCAAGAAATTTAGTGAGCGGGTGATATTCATGTTAGAGATTTTTAAGCATAGACTAACCTGCTGAAAACATGAGCTTGATACTTCCTCGCAAGTGCTGGGTCCGAGTGTTTTTTGTTACCTGTCCATCCTTTGACAATTGAAGGTGTTAAACATGAGATATTGGGCAACGAGCATAACAGAGTCTTAAAGGACGGTATTTTTTACGTAGTGTAATACAGACCATAACCTACAAGAAGAATTAAACATTCTTTTTTTATTCGGATTTCATGATAAATATTTGTATTACTTGGAAGAATATTGGCAATTATTCTAATTCAATTCAATTATTTTATATACTAATTGAAGATAAAAATCTCCACTTAATCTCTAAAATAGTAAACTTATTTACAGGTTGAAATAATAAAATATATTTACTGACCAAGCGGCGAAATCATTATATTATTTGTAATTAGTAAGTCCGGTACAAGTGACTTTTACTCGTTCTGTATAAACGTGATATTTCTTGCTAACAAAGTACTGAAATCAAATTCATAAAAACAATATATCATATAAGGGTGATAATTATATTATTCTTATATTAGTAGAAAATTAGATAATTTTTTGCCCAGTTTCTCTTCCCCTTAAACTGAAATAGCCAATCATTACTCTTTTAAATTGCCTTCGTTTTAACAAAAAGCGGGAAATTTAAACTTTAATGACTTTCCTATATTATTTAAATCACGTCAAATTTTTAAACTGAAACGGAGATTGAGTTTTCCTGTATTTCTTAACATAATTAGTGGACTAAAATTTCAAGTAAACTTTACCTAGTTGGTAAATAACATTTAACAAACCTGGTTTTCAGCATATTTTATTAGAAATTGTTCATAAATAATATTTTAAACTGCAATAATACCTTTTGAAAAATAAATTCACTGGAAATTTCTACAATAGTTGTATTATAAAATTATAGTACATTTACCACATAATTAAGTTACATAAGTAAGTAAGTTACATGAATCAATTTGAGCTAATCAAAAACATAACTAAAATATATAACATATATGTTAACTTTTATACAATATTATACTATAACTATATTAATTAGTTATAACATTGTCACTTTGGAATGTTTGAAAATTTTTCCGATTATTATCGAAGTCTACTTTTCTAGCAACGGTTTGTTTATCGTGTTTTATTGTATTTTTAAAATAATTAGTTAAATTCACGTTTTCTATTCATCATTATTTACTACAATTTGTTTCACTTTACACGTCTGTCACTTTTACTAAGATATTCCAGACTTTTAAATAAGTCCTTTACCAAATTTCAGTATTTTTTTTGTCATGAAAATCGTAAAAGAAACGTTTTTTTTTCATTTAGACATTACAGAGCAATATGAATTGCATAAATAAGCCTTCACATATGTATTTATTTATTTGTATCCCTATAGATTTATTTTGAAAAAACAACAATCGCTAAATAGAAAAATATCATTCCGTGATTAAAAATATAGTCGCAATAAGACACATATTTTTACCGAGAAATTCAATAAGGTAATAGAAGTTATTAAATCTTTTTCATGTATTTCAGATTGTTATACGATTGATACATGATCCATACTGAGAAACCATTAAATCTATATTCAAGCATGTGAACGTTATTGAACTTATCACGTAATCGAATTCACAAAGAAAAGTATCTCCACTTTTAAACTATTTATTTGATTACGATGTTATAGGATTCTACAGAGTTCCCGTATGCGCCACAGGCATTTCTTGACAATCCGTACACTTTGTTACACATTAGATAATAATGAATCTCTTTATGTTCTCAAATTATGTATTTTTATTATGCTCTAAATAGACATTTTTTAAATCACTAAAAAAAATAAACCGATTCTAATACAAACGAATAAAAAAAGGATATTTTTTATTATGACACGGAATTTCCTCTGTAATATTCTCAGACATATAAATAATCAATTTTACATGCTTCTTGCCAAATATTCTGAGGTGAAAACCAAGAAACTATTTAATAATGGAAGAAAATTTCCTTTCTGTAAAGGGAGCTTCGATTCTTGTTAGAGTGAAAGTCAGTTTTCAAAAGAGTGGCATTTTTATTTTTTGTTAA
This sequence comes from Trichopria drosophilae, assembly GCA_030407085.1. Taxonomy (NCBI): domain Eukaryota; kingdom Metazoa; phylum Arthropoda; class Insecta; order Hymenoptera; family Diapriidae; genus Trichopria; species Trichopria drosophilae. The sequence continues at coordinate 65,016,552 of CM059583.1, read as the reverse complement.
AGAGTTGCAGTTTTCACTTCAGAAAATTTAGAGAGTTGGTTAAATGAAAGAGGTTAAACAAAAAATGTATTTCTGTTGTTGTATTTGGAGCCATTCATCTTCCCTCTATACATTACAGTCATTCGAAGCAACAGCATGAGAATAATTTGAATTCCATAATATTCTGATTGGCCTGGATTCTGGAATAGAAAAAGGTGTAAATGTTCATATAATCTGTAAAATTATAACGAAGTATAAATATGCATACGTTTAGTTCTAAAGTTTTCCGTCGCAATTTTAATTAATTGATATAAACACGCAATTAAAAATGGTTTACGCTACTGTACTACCTATAGCTTCAGTTTTTTCTCTTTTTTTTCGATACTGTACTTTTCATTTATTAGAGAATATTTATTACTTTAATATGAAAAATAACATATTTCGTGTAAGTAATAGTGTATTCAACTGTTTTGTGAATAATTCCAAATAAATTTATTTATATCCAACTTATTACACATCAAAGTTCAGAGAGCGATATAGCATTGCTATTAAGGCCATTTCTTTTTGCAAATTGATAGTCAATCGTTAGCATAGCTAAACAGTAATTAAATTAGGTCAGGTTGCAAAACAGTATCAGCTGTAACTAGCCTCTTGACAAATGTATTTGTAGCTACAAGTATTTATTATTGTAGAGATCATTAGTTTTATATTTGCCAATACAGACGTCAATAACAATAATAATATATTATATTAAATTGTTTATTACAAATTAATAACTTTTCTTATAAATAAATGTGTTGGCGTATAATAGAAATATACTTTGAAGTTTACTCTCGAAATTGTTATAATCATGATGAATATTTTAAATATTTAATATAAATCTCTTGTTACGATGAGAAGAAAATAAAATAAATTATGAATAGTGTTATTTTAAAATTTTATACGGGATTATATTCTTTGAATAATCCCGTATTAATTTTCTATCAGTTCAAAATTTAATTAAATTTCAGGTTCTTATATATGTATTTTTTATAGAATGAACGATTATTTCTCCTAATAAAGTTTAAGCTCTATTTTCGTAGTGGTACTTGTGGAAAATTTTATTTGTATGGAACAGATCAAGTAAATTCCATACAATAAGTGTATATGCAAAAAAGTTCCTACTATTTAATCCTATCTAGGAAACGCCAAAGACTTCTTCTGCCAAAAGGAATGCTTTGACTTTTAAACCCTTTCACAACCCTTTACCTGCTAGAAATCGGAAAAAATGCATTTATGCACACATTATTGGAATTTTGGAACACGAGCGCAGAAGTCGACTATATGTTACAATGTCGAATTCAAGAGGACAGGGTTCGAAGGGTTGGGTATTGTATGATTTTATTAGTGTTCGTGAAAGGATTGACCTGTCAAGTAAGTAACTCTTTAACAAAGTGACGAGACTGTTATTTAGGTGAATGGTAGGTGAATTTTTGGCTCAATATCAAATGCCTTTACCAGCAGGTGTGTATACAATATCAACACAACTGAGGGCATGCATTATTTCTGCTTATCTGGGTAACTGGAACACAATAACATTTTTCTTTTTTCAAGGCCTGCGAATTATTTTTAAACGTTTATAGAATATTTTCTCTTTGAGTAAAAATTGGGCTTTCATTCGCCTATAAACATTCATTATTTGCATCATTATTATATATTCTTTTATACTGGTTAATTTCTAAAGTACATTTATGCAATATATCAACGGTTCCTGATAATATTGCCTTCGCAAATAAAAAATTTAGAGACGTCTATTTACTAATTTTCTTACATATTATACTTTGCAAGCAATTAATAAACGTTTATAATGAAGATTGACAATTTTGATATTCATAGCCGGTGATTTCTTCCTTAACTCAATTGAAATTTTCAATTCCAATCAAATCGATTTTAATTCCTAGAAAAACGTTTGTATTATTCTTTATTTTGATTTTTATACTGTATACATTCAAAAAAACATGGCCATTTAATAAGAATGATACATACATTTTTCTTTTACTTTTGTTTAAAGTAATTTCTTGAATAGCCCCTACTTAATAATTTCTAACTAATAAACCTAAATTGTTCTAGACCATTTGTTCTCATTTTATATCTTTTTAATAACAATAATTATATTCTAGTATGCAATTCAAATTATTATAATTTAATAATTTTGTTCCAAGTCGAACTTTGTTTATAGTAAAACATAAATATCTGTCCTCAATATTGAACAATTTAATAACATTTAATTGTTTAAATACAGATTATTATGAATAAATTGCTGCATTAACGGATTTGAGGCTTTCTTTCACTCCTTTTTGAATTTTTTTCGAATATCATAATTCGTCTGAATTGTAAAACTTTAAAATTTTTAGACATCAATCAAAGACTGTGGTTTATGATTTACTTAACTCGAACAAAATATTTTCTTACTGAAGCCACAATTTATTGAAAATACTTCCTTATTAAGAAAATGCAATAAAATACAGGTAGGGTTGACCTGCTCGTTTCTTTTGTAAGTGATAGGGTTACCCGAAAGGATTTACTACGACCGTAGTAGCAGGCCCCCCATGAGGATTTAAAAAAATTCTGAGATTATATGAATTGCACCCTGAGTTTAGACCTAAAGGATTGTGGTTGTTGGCTACAGCTCCGACCAAGACAATTGAGCTGGACAATAGACCTTCCACAACCCTTTGGTCAGCAGTGCCTTTTTCAACACCCCATTCATTATTTTTCGGCTAGAAAGGGTCGTAGGTATCATTACTGACCCACAATCCACAATAAACAATGTGAATACAAGCAGTATTTTATTTTAGATTGGACATTTATAACCCTTTTTTTATTACCTATTTTTCCTTATTTATTTTCTATTTTCGCAAATTGTAAAATAATTCATCAAAGACAGAAATAATTATCGTATTTTTAATAGAAATAAATAGTTTTCATACGGTTTATAAATATTTTACTATTGTAAATAAAATTAAATAAGTTAATAAATATTAGTAGGGAATTCTAGTATTGATATAAAATTAGAAAAATATCAATATTTAATAAAAAAAAAGCATTCCAAATTTTTGTTCAAAAAATATTTTTTTATTTTAATTTACAGAATGTGTTTTTCGTGAATGCAAATCGTATTTGTGTCAACGGCAGAACTCTCCTAAACGTTGGGGCATGTCGAAAACTGTTATTCCTGGTTGGACGCCGGCGGCACTAGAGGAAGGGACCAAAGACTTCTACCTCTTTAATTAGGGTTAAATCGTAAAAGTCCGAGTTTCGACCTTCACAACTTTCCTAAGCCTTTGCGAAAGGAGAGAATTTGCAAACGGCTGTCGTAAATGTGATTGATTAGGGTTGGCCCCTTGCCGAGCCTTGACCATTTCCATTATAGCTGGGATTGAAGATCGACATCGAATTGTCCACTATTGTTGCGGCGTGCTTGTTGCGTTACGACCTCAGCCTTTCCTCCGAAGCCTAGAAGCCCCTTTGCCGAGTTTCCAAATTCCACTGGCGTTTCTTCAGGAATTGTTTCCTGAAAGTGTTATATAATCTCTGCAATGGTAACAGGAAACGGGTGATGAACACTGTTGTAAAACGCAACCGGTGACGTCATAAAAACCACTTTATCCGGCCAGTTGACGCAATATATCAAAAAGACAAACTCTTCTACGTAACTTACAATAAATTATGACAGAAATGGGCCACTCGTTACGTCGTAAGCTTTTGTGTTACAAAATCAAAATAAGTCATAAATGTTAGAAATGTTGCCAAGTTAACGAACTACAAAAGGACGAGAGAAGAAATATTTGCATTTGAAATAAATCAACATAACATCGAAAATTAATATATACGCAATATGTTTTTGTCCAATCCCGGAATTTTTTCCCGGCTTTTCGTTTCATAAATATTCATTTTGAACGCTTATTTACACGAGAATCCCAATACTTTTTTTACAAGGACTGGTACCAAAAGCAATTGCAAAATATCAAATAAAACTTTATGTCGTTTTGGAATATAAAAATAGCATCCGTGATAATTGAAAATATTTTAACCAACCGGACAAGCGACGTGTCCAACGAACAAGGTATTTTCCGAAAAAGCCATATTTTTTACGAACTTCGGCAATCTCGTCGAAACTCCTTTGATTTTCTTCCGGGTGCTTCGCTTCAAGGGGTTGCTGCCTAGGTAAGGCCGTAAAAAAATACAGCCATCGAAGAAGGGTCAAGTCCGCGTCGATCGTAAAAGGGTAGAAGCAAGGATACTTTCGAGCCATCTGCAAACACGAAAAGCAGGAAGGAAATATTTTTTTATTCCCGTGGACAAACTCGCCTTTGTCCGGCGAAGATGAAATTCTCGTAGGGTTGCTTGCCTTTTCCGCTTTACCACTTTCGCGGCAGTAAAATAGTCGTAAAGTACGACGCCGCGTTTAAACTTTCATCTCCGTCGACAACTTTCACTTCCTCGCGCCGAAATTTCCAAAAATTCGTTGAAATAATGACGGATAATAAAGGGTTGCAACTACTTCTTTTCAACCCTTCCCATTCATCGCTGATGAGTCTCGAGTTCTGTGGGCGGGCTCAAAAAGGATTAGAGGTTGAAATCTCGACTGGAGGTAAACCCTTTTATTGGTGATCACCGATCCTTTCTCGCCAACCCATTCGGATATTGCACCCTTTTACTGTTGAGTCGTATTTTTCTACGAAAGGGTTTTGCTTAAGGAAATACCGCAGAATTGGGCACGCGTAGGACGCGTGACACTGTTTCTCATTTTTGACTACCGATATATTTGGGTTTCTGTCTTTATTGTGGTATTTTTCAAATTGGTACAATAAAACGTATCGATTATCGAATAATTTACAACTTTCATACTAGCGTTTCGATTTAAAGACTTCTGGAGCAGATACCCAATATTTGTTTATGATATCTGTGATATTTTATTCAGTCGAGTCAAATCAGTGAGCTTTGAGATATACTTCCTCTCCTTAAGTGTCCTCAAAATATTTTTAGATTTTATACGTGGAATTTTAATATTGTGATTTCAATCATGATATGGTTTTATGTTTTTTTGTTTTGATTATAATTTTTGTTTACTTATTTTGCATGCGTTTATTTCAAACGTCCACTTTCCTTGTAAAATCTAAATTTATATTTCTGATTGTTGAAACGTTTCGGAAAAGTAATAGCTAAGAATTTTTTCCCAATATTATAGATTTTCTAATTTTTAATAACAGAACACTACTAGAAATATCTTAATGATAACAAAAATGTGGAGATATAATAATGTTCAAATTAATTATATATTTATTTTAGAATGACGAGAGAATGTTTATAAATTAATTAATACCGGAAAAGTAGCTTTACCTTAATTGAAATTTCTTTTTGCTTTTCATCATTACAAAATGTTCATTATTGTTTTCATCTCGAAATTAAACAAATTATTTAAAATTAATTCCATGTTTAGGAAGCAAGTTTCATTTCCACACAGAAAAAGATATTTTTAAACGATATTTTTTAATTCAAATAGTTTTCAGTAATACTGGAAAATATGGCACTAAAATTGTAAACAGAAATTGATTTTGAATATATTGTTCCTTGAATGTTCATTTATTTCAATATTCATTTTTTAATTTCCTGAAACTTGCCATTTTACTGCTTCGCCTTGAAACGGCAATGCATATAATAAGTTTTAATATTTCAAAATTTCTTAAAACGTGTCTTATTTTTTTGTGCTTATTCGTGCTTTTTAGCCATTAAAATTTACCGTCAGTTTTTGCTTTCATGTATTTTATTATCGTAATTTTTTTTATTAATAATACACTAGTAGTGGAGGATATTTACAGAAATACAAATTAACGAGCTGCACATATTTTAGAAACCTCCTTTAAATTGAACGATTAAATTTATTTCGGAACAAAATCCTGTTTGAAAGTTTATTGAAGATAAAACCTGAGAAATCTGTTCAGGCTGTCTGAAAACTGATCAGGTGAGTTTCACTCGTTAAAAAATAGAATTTCCACTCCGTAAAGAGTTATTTCTCACTTTACGCAATTTAGAGGAATCATAAGGATAATATTATATTTAAGTTTCCATTAGTTCTTTTCTTCCCAAAAATCCGGAATTCAGACAGAATTTTCAACGCTGTAATTTTTGTTCCAAACGTACGTCTTTAGAAAACATTAAAATAAGTAAAAATCGATAGATTTGGTCCTCAATTCAAATACCGTGGTCAGAATCAGCCGGCAATTTCAAAGAAAAAAATCCTGATTTTTGTTGACGTTTCTTCGCAAGAATCGCGATTTTTTACATTGAAAACTGCAATGCTGACATTTCAAAAGATTTGTTAATCGCGTCTTTACTCAGCTCTTTCTTCTTTCGTCGGATCTTTTTCAAAAAACAAAATGTTAATAAGTTATGATTTCGCATTTTCTCGTATAATTATCGATTGTTTGATCATGTAACGGTTGAAATCATGGAGAATTAGGATGAAAAAGTAATTATTATCATTTGTGAATACCTAATCTCGTTATTTTCATTCATAACCTCAAATTAGTTATATACAATGTACTTTCACCTTTTTTCTAATTTTCACTCAATTATCGACGTTTCCATATTATTGATACGGAAAAGTAAAAAATTGATAAAAACCCATTGTATGTAATAATTTGAGGTTATGAATGAATCGTGAAGAGATTAGGTATTCATGATAATAATTACTTTGGCATCCCAATTCTCCATGATTTCAACCGTTACACGGTCAAATACTGGATATTTGTGCCACAAAATGCAAAATGACAACTTGCAGACGCCATCTTGACGCCGCCATTTTGTTTTTTGAAAAAAATCAGACGAGTCAAGGAAGGGGTGAGCAAAAAGACGTGAGTAGTGCGTTTTGCAATGATCAGTATTGCCGTTTCCAACGCCAAAAAACTATTCTTGCAAAGAAACAGAAAAAATCAGTATTTTTTTCAACAAAATGATCATAACATTTCTCTTTGAAGTCGCCGGCAGACTCTGACTATGTGGCATTTGTAAGAGGAGGTCCAAATCTATCGACTTTGGCTAATTTAAATTTTTTCTAACAAAAGATACAGCGTTGAAAGTTGTGTCCAAATTCCAGACTTTCGGGACGAAAAGGGTTAATGTAGACAGTGAAAACACAATGCTTTCGGATAATATTCCCTACTTTATTAATAAATGATTTACACGTTTCGAACAAAACCGTAGATTTTTTAGGTTCAAATACAAAATATGAAATATATGTTCCTAATAAAACGTTATTTAATTATTATTATTATTTCTACGACTCTCATTTTTTTTGTCTTTAAGTTTCGTAGCAAAAAAAAAGTTACAAGTACAAAAAAACAATTAACAATATAAGTACAAGACATGTATAGAGCTACGTTAAAATTTGAAACTAACAAACGTTTTCATCTTTTCTTTTTATTGTTTTCGTACTTATTATAATGTATTGTTTCATGTATTTAACAATGGAAAAATGTTCATGGGACCATCAAATTTGAATTTTACCGTAGTGAATTTTTCGTAATGTAAACCCCTCATGGTACCTGCCTCCAATGAATTTTTAACTTTCAGTGCAAACCCTTAGTCTTCGACGATATCGGAAACCATTGAAAATGGTGCCAATGCATTTCTGGCACAATCGGGGTTCGATGATCGATTTCGATGATCATCGGCTGGAGAGCGTATGACATTCGGTGCCACGGCGGCTTTAATTTCAGATCGTCGCAGCATAGTTCCCCGTGTCGCAATCCACAGTGCCGCAACCGTATCGAGTTGCAATTCACGTCCGAATGGGTTGGGTGTTTGTTGGCCTGTGCTGCTCATCCGAAAGATAATTTTTTTCCTTACCACGATCGAGAGTCCAGTTCAATTTGCACTTCATTTCTTTCGTATCGGGTTGCCTTCTTTAATGGCACGTGGAACAAACAAGGTATCCCTTGCTCAGGAGGGTACAAATGAAAGTAACGGATGCCATACAGAATCTTGTGATTTTTAAGAAAAGCAAGTTATATACATTTTGTAAATACTTTAATATTGGGAAAGAAACAAAAATGTAATTCCCACGTAATTTGTTCAAAAAGTTAAATACGAAATTTCGTATAAAAACTGTTATAATTTTTATTCAATTGTCTGCTAAAAGAAAATCTTAAATCATTTGTTTAAGTATTATTTACTTAGTATGTACGAAAGCTAGAAATGTTTTTCCATTATAAATTTTACTTGTTCGTGCATTCATCCTACATCTAATATTATTTAGTACAATTATAACTTATTATTCATTTAAAATCGTGAAATGCTCTGGAACAATATTTCGATTCAAAATTAGTTCTTAAAGTCATATTTTTCCAACGAAGAGAATTTATCAATATATTTTTCCAGATAAAAGGAATTTTTAAAAGTTTCTACGAAAAATATATAAAATTAATGTATTGTAATAATGAAGCTTACTTGCTTGACAAAAAATAAAACGTTTTCATGATTTATGCAAATCATTAAGAAATTTACTTGGAAGGTTTTGATGTAAAATTTTGGATCTGGCTAATTGTATACATATAATAAAAATAATAAACGTCCTTTGAACGGGGCACTTTTTGAAGTACATTTCTCTGCAAATAATTTTATACAAAAAACAGTGTAGATGAAATGTGGTTTATAGAAAGCGATCTTTAAGACGCGGAGTGAACTCACTCTAGTGAAAGAGTGAATTCTCATTTTTTACGAGTGATTGATTTGTCAACAATACTACAATAACTTATAGATATTATTATATAGTTTCTAAATTTTTTGGAAAGCTTCCAAATTCAATAATTTAAAATAATGGTTGTTCACTGTTATGGAGCGAATTCTTTCTCTTTACAAAGAATACCCAATCTATTCGGAGTAAAAATTCACTTTTAAAGAATTACACATCTTTTGTTTACTAGAAGGGCATATGTTTTCATCTCTTAAAAAGTGAATTTTGACTACAATATAATTAAACAATTCGAAAATTAATTTTTCTAATTATGTATTAAAGATTTATGTCAGTAATATATTGGTATGTATTTTTTATAATTAAATAATGATTTGATAAATTTAAAGGCATGGCAGGTTTTGAAATCATAAGTTTTTAAACTAGGCCACTTGATTTCTGACACAAATTAACCCCTTCGTTAAAAGAAGTTAAAATGCTCTTATCAATAGAAAAATGGCAAATTTGTCGCGACTAAAATATCAAATTTAGTGTAAGGTTGTTTCAGAGATATTTCAAGTTAAGATGAATATATTGTTTGGAATAATTTAACTCACAGCGGCTATTTATAATAGTGAAATTTTCGCATCTACTTTCAATTAATTGTTGAAAAACCTTAGCTTTGCAGCTAAATAATCTCTTCAAAGATTGACAAAGCTTGAATAAATAATAATAAATGTTTATGATAATAAATGTTTATTATTACAGCATAATAAATGTTTATGCTGTAAAATATATCGCGACATTTCTTGATTGAAACTTCCTTCTAAAAAGAAAGTTAGTGCATCAAAACGGTTTAAAATATCTGCCTTCTTAGTTGATACTTTAAGCAAAATATGCAATTGCTGCATTACTCATGTGATTCAGTTATTTGAATATAATATATACTTCAAATTCAGTCTTTGATTCTGCAATTTTTCCGTGCGAAATTTGAAGCATTTATTCCATCGCTGGGCTTTTAGTTAAATTTGTCGAAATAAATTGAGTAACCGAAATTTTATCAAATTTACATTTAGTTACGCCAGCAAAATTGTTTAATGAAATCAGCAAACTTTACTCAGTTGTACGTTATTAATTGAAATGAACTGTAAATATTGCTGAATGTTAGGCTCGACAGATTCAGCTTCGGTAAACTCAAAATGTACTATACAGATTCTGTAAGGTAAGAATGAAAATTACTAAATTTGATTTGGAACAAGTTGATTAATCGATTGCTAATAATATATACCAATGTAATTAATGAATAGTATTATTCAATGAGATGTTTTTATATTTAAGAAAGAATAGATGAAGACATTTACGAGACCGTATTGTCGTTATTTGATTACGTGGCCACCTTTTGATTATCTAAATAATCATCAGTTAATATTGGGGTAAGATTAGTATATTAAATTTTTATCTATGTAGTTATCCATTTAATTTCTTTCAACAAAATATTTTCAAAATGCACAGCACAATATGGAAATAATATAAACATGTAATTCAACAAAGGCGTGAAATAATAAACTAAATTTGATTGGTAAACAAATGTAATCGTCTTAAAATGTACTGGACATCTGCTTCATTAATATCCTTTGCAAATAGAAGAAACATGAAACAAAAACATTTCTACTTTCTCACATTCGCCTGACACCTGGAAAATTTAAAATCAGATCAGGAACCACACAGATTCTTGTACAATTATTGATATAGGCTTTTCTTATATCTTCGAATTATCTTCTAGTCACTAGAACTTATTTTTACAGATAACCTACTATCAAAAATAAACATTTATTTTTACAAATGCAGCTTAGTCTAGACGTTGTTTATCTGCAGCGCGACATTTTTTAGGCACTTCTCAGTTTGTTTTAGTATAGTACGGAAAAGCAATATCATACAAAAGATTTAACCGTCTTGCAAAATTGATGTCCAGCAAGTGAAAATGAAATACATTTTTCATATTTTTCATAACATTTATTATCGTTTCTTTGATACAAAAAAGTGTGTAACTGGTTTGTGATTTACGTTAAAAAAATGAAAAATAGGTCTAAAAATTGGCTATAAATAATTAGTTAAAAAATTGGATTTGTGAAATGAAAATCAATTGTATGAACAAATTATAACGAAGATCTGGTATTATTTCTGAATTGTAATCTTTTTTGAAAATACGAATATAATTTCAAATTGTTTGAGTTTTTTCTTTCGTAACATTTCCCATTTTATTTATAAGATTATATATTCTTAAAAATTGCACAATAATCTTAATTTCATCCATTCAATAAATAGAATAAAATATTTATGAAAATGTTCAAGGGCATTTGTACATTTTTTCAAATAATTATTCTAAACTGACTATCAGTCTTTTCTATGTTATTTGTTGTAAATTTATAGTATTTGACTTTTTATATTAACATCAAAACAATATCAAATAATATTTTAGATTTACATTCTTTTTCACGAGACATTTAACAAAATTATGTGAATGCAAATTTTTCCTATTCCATTAACGTGGGAAATGAGTAAAATGGATAAAAATGGTACAAAATTAGGCTAATTTTCTACTGAGTTGTAAGTAGTTTTGTAAAAATATATTACATATTTATGCGATTAAAACCCAATTCCATCACATCGTTTGATGTTTCTTCTTGTTACTATTATTCTGTTTTGTTCTAAGCATGTTCAAAATTCGATTGACATATCACATTCGAATTTGCCTATATTCCTTCATTACCAACCAAGCAGAAGGTTGTTAAACTTATTTAACTTCGCTTATTTAGATGATTAATCATATATACGTTTGCAGTCGGACAAAGTGGTTAGACTCAGAATATAAGAAGATGTTTGGAATTAACTAATCATATTTAATAATAATAATATAATTCTTTTTTTCCTTGAATTATTTCTGCATCTCTATTTCGGCGTGCCTGAAACTGAAATGGTGTAAGGTTGTAAAAGCACGTAAAAAATTGAAAACAACAAACTATCAAGAAATACAACACTTTTTTCCGGTTGTCAGCGTTTACTGTATAACATCGGATTCTGTAGTCAAATATATTCATTAGTCTCGTGAAATAACCTTTACAGAATATTTTTTTGTAACAATTGTCCATTGTTTTTCTAAAAAACTATTTGAAGTAAATAAGCTGCGACGCAATGTTGCCAAATGGCAAACGGAGGAATTGTAAAATAGCCACCCTAAAAAGTTGCAAAAATTGTCCTGTTTTTTGGACCTGAGATTTGGAGTAAAAATGTATAGGATATAAAAGTTTGTGATTTTAGGTTACTCGCGTCAAATATTCAAATTGGGCATGCATCTTAACCTCGAGATAAGAGGGTTCAAAGAAGGGATATTACCTTAAAAATTGCATTTTTGTAAAATTTAATATTTTTATCTCCGAAAATATACATTTCACGAACATTTTACAAGAGATATTTTTTGTTCAGAATTCTTAAAAGAATCTAATAAAAAATTCACAATATAAAAAAATCAACTTTTTAAATTGTTAACAAAATCATGCACTTTGTTTTGAAAATGTTAAAAAATTGATGTTTTTCGGTCCGGTCAAAATTTATTTAAATTCTTTCGACAATTCTACATAAAAAATATTTCTTGTGAATTTGACATGAAATTTATATTTTTGGCGATAAAAAAAATTTTCAATTTTCTAAAAATGCAATTTTTGAGGCAAATTCCCTTTGAACCACCATATCTCAAGATTACGATATATGCTCAATCTGAAATTTTTACACCAGTAAGCTATCATCAGGAGCTTTCATTTGTCATGCATTTCGATCCCAAATTTTAAGTTCAGAAAACATGCAGTATTTTGAGTGGCTCTATAATTACATTACATTACATAAAAATAAATAAATAATGTTTACCGTTTTTCGAAATAGCTCTGCCATACAATTAAGGATAAAATGCTCGTTTCCTATAGAATTTATGTTCTAACAGCAGCGTACTACTACAGAAATATCAGTGAAAACCCAAACATTATTTTCACGACAAAATTTCCTCGCAACACTCAAAGTACAGAACTATCATAAGAAGCGCATTACTCGTGTATTTTATTAATTTTTTTTAAGTGATATAGCATATTTTTTATTCTGACAAGAAGATTATGAAATGCATTAATAACTCTATCTACATTCCAGTGTGCACTCAAGATATACTTTCATGGAAAATGCCGAAATAAACATTAATCCAGAAGAGATTATTTATTTTATTGCCTCAAAATAATTTGAACTGTAAAATGTAATTTAAAAAATTAGGTAATGTAATTGCTTATGTTTACGTTTTTACTCTTTTTATCATTCGAATATTTCACATATAGAGCCAAACAAATTGCGACACAATTATATAAAAATTCTGTCGCGATCTTCAAAAAAAGAAGAAAAAAAATTGTCTCGAAGATTGCGGATTGTGCAAAACATACTTAACTACTCTCAGCTATCGGAGAATGGAACATTTAGATAGCAGCTGCACGTAGAGACTACGGTGGAATGACCATCCGTGACTGTGTCATCATCTGTAATTCACGCCTACGCTTCGCAATCGGCGATTAATTTTGTAGTCTCTGGCACGCGATACGCGTGTGGTTCTCCTAAACGCGTTTAGCTTCATCTGCCCCCCGCCGAGGGAATTTCCATACCACATCGTGATTTCGAGACACGCTTTCATGGGAATGGCTCGTCTGACCTCGCGAGTTCTGATCTATACGAAAAGACACGTCTGGAAGAGATGAAAGGCACGGGATCAATGCTATTAAAAAAAAAGATGACAACCTAAAAAGCGTAGCGCCGAAATGAAATACGGCTCAATTAAATGTATTACTTTCTTTCTACTTTAGTGGGTAATTAATTGCACGACGTTACTCATAAACATATTAAAAAATATAGCATACGCTCACTTGAATATGTGCACAAAGTTCACTATGTTCTTCTTGATAGTATATGTATCGCAGACGATGACATCAAATATTGTTAATTTCTCACAAATCTTCTTTGTTTAGTCGAACTTTTGAGACGTCAATGATAAAATATGTACACACTTCCCAAACGGAAAATAAATATATGCGACATATATGCTAAACAAATGCACACAAAAATAATTTTTTCTTTTTTAAAAGTAACATGTCCAAATTTTTAAGCTAATTTTCTGAGGTGATTTTTATCGAATTAATGTTAGTATATATTTCATCATTACATAATATTAATTTGATCGTCTCAATTATTGGAATAAATACTCTGTTGTTGCGAATATTGAATTTTTATACTGAACTTTTGATCGTTTCGGTAATCAAGTTGTATTTCAATGGAATGAATATAATTAAATTTATCTAATAAATTAGTAATTTCCAATTAACTCATACGCATCTTAACGTCAGGATCTTCTAAATTAATATTCTTTTTTTATGATATTTAAAACTTGTTATACCAAGTATTGAGATATATTTGAAGTTAAAGGATATGATGCACTTTTTATAACTCTGCTTATAGCTGCCATTGTAAGCGCAGTGACAAAATTTCACTCTTTTTGGAGTGAATTTTAACTCCACGCAGAGTTAATGTTCACTTCACGCAAAGAGTGAATCTTCACCACAATATTTGAAGTGAATTTCTTCACTTTTTCATTTTGAGTGTTCTTGTGCCCTTTTTAACTTGAACACCATGTCACTCCAGGTTTGGATTGAACATTTCACTCCAAGAAATCTAAAGAGTATATATAACTCTAACCGAACGTTATAGTTATATGACAATATTGATTTTTATCTTAATTGTTGTTGAATAATAAACGAAGAACTATTGATAAGATTAATATTAAAAAATAAAGATATGAACAGCGTATTTACATTTCCAAATGAAAATGAAGAGAAATTATTGTATTATATTATAACGTTGAAATCACTTTAGGAATGAATTAATTATATAATTTTATTACAACAAAATGTGTATTTATTTAGTGTTAACGTTAAAACTTCAATTATTTATGAACCCGAACCTGATCATAATGTAGCCACATATTTTAACAGTTTTTTTTTCAATTATATGAGACAATATCCTAGAAATAAAAGTTAAAACTGGATTATAGAATCCAAATAAAGTAAGAGAAACAAAATAGTTTAACGAAAGCAAACAAATGGGCAGGAATGGAAATACAGAGAGTTGGCAATAACATTAAGAAAGAAAGGTTAAATAATATATAAAACGACAAGTGCAAGTGAGTACGTTAAATTTTTTCTTTATTCTTTGTATAACCAACAACGTACCTTATGGAATAATTAACACGCAGAAATAATAGCTTTCAAAATCTGATATAACAAAAATTGTACTACCTCTTGACAAATACTTTACACGCAGTTAAATAATTACATAGGATCTAAAAAGGGCATAGTATAATTTAATGTATTTGGCACATAACAAAATTAAGATCTCAAAATCTTCTCACTCCATTTACTTTTTTCTTTTAGACTTACGTGGCACGCGCAGGTATTTTAAATATTATTGAACCTCTAGGGGATTATGACAGTTTTCACAAATTGCTCCTTTTAAATTTCTCGTCTAATAATTGCGTCCAATAAAACTAGTGAACATCATAATTTTGAAATGGTTTTAGTTAGGAACAGATGTCTATGGTTAATGTCATACAATAAACTCATTTATCTGCCTTTCTGTTCCGTCTTACCATCTATATTGCATAATTCGATTAATTGAAGTGAGGATTCATATATAGGAATGCAGACAATATGCATATTTATATGTAAAGTCTACGTACAATTTCTAAACATTTCTGATCCATAATTTACATGCACGGGTTTAAATAAAGAAATGTAAATTAAAATCTTCATACAGAAACATGAAACACCTTAGTAACCTTAATATTATTATTAGATTGTTAAACCTCGAAGTATTAGTTCAGATTTTACAATCGGATGTGTGACTACAGCGCTCCTTTTTAAACTTTAAAGTTCTATATCTATTTTCTTAGAAAAAATGGTTTATCACGGGGGATTAGCGAATACTTAAAAGATTTGTAAAAAAACAGTTGGGGGAACTTTAAGGACACCTTTGAGTACCGCTAATGCCTTGAAACGCGTAATTTTTAGCTTAACTTGTTTTTCATACAACATGAAAATGTTAATATTGATCATTGTCTAAAGATTAAAGTGCACATTTTTTAAACTAATATTATGTTCGATTTGCACTACGGATATGTGTAGAGTAAATGCTGGTGCTGAAAACTTTTAATTGAATGATCGCATTTATGAATGAATTTATTGCCGAATATAAATATGTAATAGGTTCACATCCTTAGGGATTTCAAGGACCTTGTACTTAGTCTTCACAGGGCATATTTTGACAAGATGATAATTGTTCTTTCAATATTCCGTCAGAAGTCGGCGGCAAAGAGCATCTGTCATAAAAGAGAATAGCAACGACTATAATAAAAATACATGGAACAATCTAATGTTTACAGATATAATTTTACTACCCAAAAGTCCTGCGAGAAGCGTCGGTAAACATAAGAGGATTACCGGCAACGCGCCTACACGTGGTGGTGCTTAGCATCAGGTAGAAAATAGAAGGTTACTTGCGTGCTTTTATTTATTGCTGCTGTTTTTCGGTATCTCTTACATATCCAGATTGATTTTCAAAGATTCGAATAATCCAGAATGTTAGCGTATGTTAAATGAACTTTGTACTCATATTTTAATTTTCTTAAATTCTCTTCTCCAGACTAATTCTCTTAAAATCAAAACACCGTAACTTGCGCTCGTTGAAAATATCCACCCTTTATGAAAATCGAGTAACAATTTTTACCGAAATATACCGTGACGTCATGCGAAAGTGGAATATTTTTTTTATAAAAATGATAAAGTAAATATCACGTCCGTCAAAGCGAGGAATTTATTCGATCATACTACCAAATGCGAAATTTTACGGTACTTTTTATCACTGTGAAGTAGAAAAATTAATAAATGGAATGAAATATTAAATATGAATTCAAAGTGCATAACGAATACGAATTTTGCAAAGAAGATGACAAAATTATTGAAAAATCGAAACATTGGTTTCACAAAAGCTGTATAGGAGTTTGCTAACGCAATTTGAAAAATTTGTCTCAAATTTCTCGGATATCTTGAATTTTCTAATAAATGTAAAAATTTAATTAAACACAATTAATGCCGTGAAACTCAAAGTTATTTGTATTTTATGTATTTGTATATTATTTTTAATATTTCAATACTTTGGTCTTTCATCACATTTTTGCTTTTCTTCTGTACATTCAATTTTTATAAATATCTCATCTGTTGAAATATTTTCCAAAAAGTACATAATTCTCTTTCAAATTAACATATATTAAATATTTCTTGCGCAAAATTTAACTTGTTAAGTTATGTTGTCTGTGTCAATTTAATTAAAAATAGATGCCACTTAAATGATTATGGTTATTATAACTCATCATGTGAGTTAAAATGCTTGAAGATTAAATGGTAATTATTATCAAATATTTGGTATGGTTTTAATAGATTATGATTTTAAATAAAGTACAGTTTATATATATAATTAACAATTCATTTTTTGGTACATTTGACATAATGATTTACGCTGGCGTGAGTCTTTTGCTAAATGTTTATTATTTAATAAATGATTCAATAAATTTAAGTAAAAATATTAACTGTACATCAGTTATCATATAAAAACGGAAATATTTTTCTTTTATTTACTATTTTTCACAGATGCAAAATAAAACGTTGTCTTTTGTAGAAACACCTGCGATAATGCAATTCAGTGTGATACATTTTTTAATTTTTCGGAAACGATAAAATTATAATAAGTGAGTAATGAGAATGCATGGATTGAAAATTAAAATAATAAATCTGACATATTCTTATTCAGTTATTTCGCTTTTTCTAAATTGTAATATGTAACAAAGAAAAAAAAGGGATGCGATGGATTCGTCGTTGAACATTTTATTTTAAAAACTGAAATTTACAAATAATATACACTCAACATATAGTAAAGTGAAATGTTTCAAATATAATAACATAAACTTTAATTACTAGTCGTGGATAGAATTTATGGAATAAAAATAAAATATCTGTTTATATATATGAAAACGTACTTTTGTATAAATAAATGAAATGCTCTGTATTAAAAAAATGGCAAAACTACTATCTTTACTAATTTTACATTTTTACATTTTTAAATCGCATCTTGATGATAAAATGTATGAAACAGAAGTAAAAAAATTCGACATTTTTGCATAGTTCCAAAGAATAACAATTACGAAACGCCAATATCTATAAATCGAAACTTGCTAAATGATGCAATGAACAGGAAATATACACATGTTATCACAAGGGAAACAACGTATATTCATAACCACTTTGCAGTTTCTAACTGCAGTTCTAAAACTACGGTGGATTGGTCATCGGAACTTTAACGGGGCTCTAAGTAAATAGACAATGAAATAATAATCTGCGCAAAAATGTCGTATTAAAGCATCTGAATCGTTGTATCAAAATTCAGCAGCGGCACCAGTAATTTTAATCACTATATGTATAAGATCTCATTAGAAATATTAGAAAAAAAAATTCGGAATTTCACGATTCATTGATTTTCTATTTTCAGATCTTAGTGATAATTCCTGCCTTATCGAACGAGCACTTTAGAGCCCCCTTGAAGATATAGAGGAAATGGATAGTGTAACAAAAAAGTGGACAAATTTCTACCAGGGTACTTACTTAACTCATACAACTGTCAAATTGCATAAAAATCCACTACAAATTCGTTAATATCTGCGCTTACAAATTATTTTTCTGTTCGGAAATTTAACAATAAATAGTAAAACGCTAGTATGTGTGGAATAATAAATTAACGCAGAAACTCTTGCGCATTAATAGCGTTGATACCTATTGTAGCCCAGAGATTTGCTGGCTGCCACCCCTTAATATTTTTGTTCTTAGATTATTATAAAAACAGCAGATTAGTAGAGTAAATATACCGGTATTGGAATGATGGCCTGCAAAGTCATAACACCGAACAAACATCTAAAATCCGGAACAAATTGTATTTCAGTCCAAATTTTCAAAAGTATAGCTGAAACAGACCTTCTAACATTCTTTTGTATTTAACTGCTGAATATATAAATAATTAAAATAAAAACTCATAATCTCTGAGTTTTTAAGTCGTTTCTAATAAGTACGTTATATTCCAAAAATTAAAAATACCATTTCCGTATCGTATACAAACTGTTTAGACGTCATAGTTTTCATGGTGATTTATTTTCTTATCCAGTAAATAATACTACATAGCAATAAGTACGATCGACTTTTATCTGATAACAGTTCCAAATTTTAAAGAATCACGAAAGCCGATATACTAATTTCTTGATGCAAACTTGAATGTTTGGCATATTTTGATATATTTTTCAAAAATATGAACAAATTTGCAATTATTGTGGTGGAAAATTGTTTGGATTACAAACATTGAATGAGAAGACAACAAAAATAAGACCTATCATGAATGATCGATTACCCGTTTTAAAGTTGTGGATGCAGAGACAAGTCAAAATCTTAATATATTTGACTTTTTTATGAAGAAATGCTCACATCTCATTTACGGAACAATATATGGTGGCGGCAATCGGCTCTGAATTGCAAATAGTAGGAACTAGTGCTTTACGATATTGATACTGTTCGGGATCATGGTTTGATATTGTCAGAAATTTCAGAAACATGTGGGTGGCAACTTGCAAGTCTTCCCATACTTATGCGCGTGTACAACAGCGTACTCTGTTTTTTCTGATCTTTATTTGACTCAAATAAATTTGTTAACATTAAATAAACCGTATATACATTAAAAAAAAACTATTTCTCAGTGTAATATCTCATATTAACGTACGGTAGCACAAGTTTGCGTATTAACTACAAACGCACAGCAAACGAAGAAACCGAAAAAAGACAATTATAACAGAATTAATATGGTTTACATGTGTTATTAAAAGATAAATAATAAATAAAAAAATAAGATTACACTCCAAGTATTTCAGAAGGTGGCCACACATTCATAAATCGGTATCCTCAAGGCTGGTAATATCTTCATCAATGGCAGATACCTTATCGCTCTCGGGTGTAATGAAGTTCATTAAAATTATGCGATCTCTTCAGAGCGGTGGCTGTGTAATTTAGCCAATGAGCACCAACCTTGAAGCTCGCCGCAAAATATTTGCAAAATATAAGCCAAGATGGATGTCGCCTATTATTGTGCAGGTTGTTGTTATTACTCTTGTCATTTCTGGAGTATTAATTTTGACAGCAATCGAAACCACGAGGCCTTATTAAATATTCTCTTTCATATTCCTTAATCATCAATTTTTCAAGCGCAAAGAGCACCGATGGCACCGTGTTCTGCCAAGTCGTTTTTCTCGCTCCTCGATCGTTTTCACGGTCGCGCGCGCCTGGCTTCTAATGAAACTTACATGCAGAAACAAGTTCCATCCGAGACCCGAAAGGGTCCTTTCTGGGATTCCGTCTTCGCTGGATTAATGCTCGCAGCCGTTTAATCCGACAATATTAATGATCCTCGATTCCGTTTTTCGGATCGCGAGGATACGAGGATTCTTCAGGATCAGTTTATGGACGAGGGGGGGGGGGGGCGAAAGTTCCAGGAGGGAAAAGTGCCTCAGAAGGTTTCGTACATTTTAAGCCTATTCAAGGCGAAGCTTATGCGGCACCTCGCCGACTACCGAAGCTCCAAATTAATCGAGGTCTTATGGCGATAATAATTTTATTTATCCCATTGAATAAACGACTGCCCAAAGGGAAACGTGTCTGGAGAAAGGGAAGGTGTCGTTCTACCAGAATTACGCTGCTGGGATTAACGCGAAGGAGCTCCTGCAGTAATGTCTTTTTTTACCGATTCGAATGTACGAATATATATAGTGCTCATGAGTGCCGCGTCGCTGATTACCGATTATTCATTGTGGGGGATCAAAAGATGCTTTTGTTTGCCTCCACTTTTTGTTCTTTCACCATCTTCAGACGCACGTATGAATAACAAATCCAGCACACGTGTTAACTGATTTCATTGAGAGTATCTGCGATTGATGAAGGCTATTATATTTATTTGCAAAGAATCTTTTTTCGAAAATATATTCGTAACTAGCAAGTTTCTCACGTAGGTGTTCCATGGAACTAGATTACATCTATCTTAATAAGATTTGTCGGGAATGCAATTAATTTAACATTAAAACTAGACTTCCTTACGTTTGCGTAAAAGGAATAAATTTTACAGTATTAATCACTGACTCGTTTGATGTCTGGGAGCATTTTAAAATGGGTTTCTTTATGTAATCGACTGAATCCATGTTGAGTTCTTTTAATAGTAGTAATTTACAGAAAGTTTTATGCAACACGTTTATTGAAAATTTGGAAATCATACTTCAGATTCCTTAGATGTGATTAACAGTTAGCAATATACTGAATAGTTTTCAGTACAAAGATTATTATTGCAAGTAAATATATGTACTTGAAACTTTGTGAGCGATTTTATTTTGGCGAGTTTGACAAACTTTTGCTCTTCGAAAATGATTCGAGGTTTTCGAGCACACATGCGCGAAATATGACAAATTCATTATTTCTTCTTCCGCGGCAAAATATTTGTCGGACAATGCGAGCAGTTGCTTAATAATTGTATATATAAAAGCGACTGGTCACATCGCCCGACACACCTTTTGCTGCGTGCTGTTAGTCTGAAAGGGTGAACATGATGTGTTTACGAGTTTATGTTTTGTGATGAATTCATAATATATAATAGAATATGTCATGTTTACACAGTTCTTTAATAATTACTTATAAAATCAGCTGGGCACATTGCCCGTCAAATTTTTTACCGCAGAAGAAGACATTATGGTTCGCCATATTTCGCGCATGTGTGCTGGAAAATGCTGCACTTTCGAATGTTTTTGCACAGGAAAAGTTTGTCAGACTCGCCAAAATGAAATTACTCACAAAGTTTCAAGCATGTAGTAATCACTATTACAACAATATGCTGGGTACCATGAGCTAAAAAATATACGTAGCCACCACATCCAATGAAAATTACTTTTAAAAAAGAAAATGTTTCTCACACGGTGACAACTCTTAACCTGCGGTGTCATCTGTGGTTCTACTTCGAAACTCTCTTAAGATCAAATATTTGATGCACGTAAAATTGTAAATGCATAACATAATCAACATCTTCTAAATGTCAAATGTGAAATAATACATGATAGATGTTTTTAGACAACTCTGGAGGTATTGAAAAGGAAGCGTTTCTATTTCCAGTCTATAAACTTTTAACATAAATTGGTTTAAACGAAACATTTTAGAAATATTTAATTCGTAACGTTATATGAGTTAAGAAATAAACACCTTGTTTATGTAAACGATGGAATATCAATTTATCACCACCCAACAAACAAAGTGATTCTGGACAGCATTCCGGAAAGACTTGCAGCGATATATACTATACGTTACCGTAATCAATTTACCATAAACCCTTACCTTCCAACCCCTACAGCAGAAAGTTATCTGCACTAACCGTAATTTATAATGGTTGTCATGAATTCCTATAGAATCGCCCACTTCATATTTCCACAACAGAATAACTTTTAAATTTTTTTAAAAATTATATTCCGATTAGAATGAATAAGTTAAACTATTTCCTTGTGTATGAAATAATTCGTATGTGCAATGATTGAGTTCACATAATTTTCGAAACATTTATGTATTATAACTGATTCAGAACATATTATCTGTCAGTAGAATATTCCACAACCTAAGCATAATGTTCCCAGTAAATTTCAATATTGTACACATTATTTTCCGGACAAAGAGCATCAGGGGCTCTTTCAAAAGCTAAACTTCAAAATCATTTAATATTTTTTATAGACATGGATAGAATATCAAATCAATTTTTAGAGCAATAATTAAACAAAAAAGCCTTGAATGATGTTGGAAACAATGAGGGCTGTCCCGATTTTGAGATATTTGAGGTTATGTAACTTTACATAAAGTTTTGACATCTTCGCCATATTGGGTTTAATACTTTTTAAACTTAAAAGCTTTCGTATAAGATCAAGAAGATAACGTAGTCGAGAAGGAATTAAATATTTAGCATATCTTTAGAATCGTTATATAATTTTAAAAAGTCTAAGTGGCTCCA
Organism: Trichopria drosophilae; assembly: GCA_030407085.1. NCBI lineage: Eukaryota > Metazoa > Arthropoda > Insecta > Hymenoptera > Diapriidae > Trichopria > Trichopria drosophilae. The sequence goes on along the minus strand of CM059583.1, from coordinate 64,993,610 downwards.
AAATTTCAACCCCCTGAATGATCATTCTTCACTTTACACAAAACAATTATGTAAGCACAACTTCTTAAGTTTGCGTAAAATGAGAAATATTTCATACCTCAGAAAAGCGGTTATTAATAGCGGTATAAACCGAAAAACTCTGAAATTGATTTACTTTTGTTGATTCAGGTGGGAACGCCCTGCAATACAAATTAAAAAAAAGTGCGGACGGGATTTTCATCCATTTTTTTCGCACAGCAACTCATGGAATATATGACGCTCCACGTTGTTTGTTTACGTTTAGAATATTCTGCGTTCAGATATAAATTCACTTGATGTACTTGATAGGACTCTTTTGTAGTTTCATACATAGTTAACAAATGTAGGAGCACATATGCCAGAAACATGTATTAATACAACTCATACACGTAAATATTATGGGCGATTCCAGCAGAAAGAGGATTAACATAAAACAAAAAAATAACGATCATTATTGTCTTACTAGACACTCAGTTGAAGCTATTCTCATTAAAATTTTGAAAGTGTACGGTAGATTGGAACTGGGTGTGAAATACCTTGAACTTAATTCCGCAGACGTGTGGTACTGTATTAGTGAATTATGGTAATTTCGATCCATTTATAAGCTGTCCGTAACGCAGGAATATATCTTCCTCGGAGAAGTAGCGGTTTTAGTAGTAGTAGTACATTTAAAGTTTACAGCGGCAGTATGAGATTTAGAAAACGTACATCTTAGCTTGAGACTACAAGCATTTCGCGTGCTTCATGGCCTTCTTCCTTCAGAATATCGAATGGGAATCGACCGTTTATGCTAAATGCCCGAACCATGGGAAAACCAGAAACTGCAATACGAGGTTCGCATTCATGAAATATTACGATTGACGTTGATGTTTATTCAATAACTGGAATTTTATATATTGAATGGTTTGACGAAATCGTTCAAACGTAAACGATTTGGAATCGTTTTATATTAAAAGAAACCGACGAAAGCAAACTTAAAAAAAGAATATTCGTTTCCAATCTTTATGTTTGACCACACGAAATCCTTAAACTTTATTTAAATCGTTTATAAAGAATTAAAAATGAATTAACTCGAACGTTATTAATTTTATTTTTAGCACATTTTCTGGGCATGGAATTTGAAGTCAATTTAATTAAGTCCGAAAAATAACAAACTACGAGTTTCAATTAGATCGTAATTCAGCAATTTAATTTTTGTCCCTTCCTTATTGTCCGATAACAAAACTATAATTGGAGCTGTAATCAAAGTGTGAAACTCGATCCTTTCAGAGACTAATTCGGTCCGCCGAAAGTGATGCGGATAAAATATCAGTATTTGGTACGCTTGTTATCCGTCACATGAAATTCGTAAAAAATCGTTCAAAGGATAAAAAAGTTTTAACAATGAAGTTAATTAATTAAGAAAGAACGTTATTTTGCACGTTCCCTTTATCGCCGTTGCGTAGTCTCTGAGGCTCTCCAACAATAAAATATTGAAAAATTGAACAAGAAGTGTATGGATGTATTTATTTATTATTTATTTCCTATTTGTTTTGTTGGATTTTTATTACAATTTGTACATGCGACTTCATACTATTTGAAATCACAAACCTGTGTACTAGAAATTGACCGGAAGAGAGCAGTAATTAAAGCTGACATTTCGTATGGAATTCCGCATGGAAAAAGCGAATCATTCAAAATGGAAACTCGACATTTTGTGTTATTGAACTGCATTCTGCATGAATGCATGGTCTACCTCTTCGAATTCAACTAGTTTGCGTTGAATGGCTGACTTTTTGCTACTTCCCATTATATTTACGGCTCAACGACACACACTGTCAATTTTAACATTAAAAATATTGATTCTGTATTCGCAAAAAAAACCTGTGCTAAGAAGTAATACTAAATAGGGCTGTTATTTACGAAAATTTTAAAAAGAATAATACATTTTTATTCCACATAAAGCTGTTATATTGCAACATAACAAATCTTCTCTACTGCCAGAAGATTAATATAGTTCTAAGTTTAAAATTGATATATTTTTAAAGCCGTAGCCATGTAACACTAGTTTCAATATAGAAATTCGGGGCTCCTCTTAGGACATGTCCTCAAAAAGTACGATCTTAAAACATCAAAATCCGGCGTAGCAGTAATTAGTTTTGTTGGCAAAGGTAGGTGGCTTTACAACCCGACCAACTTAGTCTGAAATTTATGCAGAGTGTTAAACAAACTAGATGAGATTGCGTGTCTATAGTGCGATAATCGTTGATCGAATGTACAGATCATTTAACAAATTTCTTTATGAACTTTCTGAAACATTTAACCGAAAGTTTTTATGATTAATAATGTAATAAATTTTGTGTAATTTTTAGTTACAGAAACAGAAGAATGTAAGACGAATAAAAAATTTAATTCATTCATTAAATTTGTCAATATTTTTTTAGTATGGATATACAGCTATCTTTAGTGTTTTAGGTTTATTTAGTAATCACTTAAACAAGTTATGAAAAACATACTATGAAAAATTCTGAAATTGAAAACTCCCAAATCTCACTGTATAAAACTGCCGATTGGACCAGTGTTAGTTAAAGTGGTCAAATCGGCACATTTATAAAGTGAAATTTCACTGTTATTCAGTGAAGATTTTATAGTGTAGGAATCAACACTGCCACATACATTTTCAGCAAATTAAGAAATATTATTCATATATTGTTATTGTACTCGTGAGTATGAACTTCATAATGATTTTTATTACTATTCTGATGACGGGGTGCTAGCATAGCGACTACGGCTGGAGGCAGCAATTTACACTAACATAGTTCCCCTTGTCACGCTAATTCATATTCAAATTCTTTCGTAATTTTTTCATACTGTGGCATAATTTTTCCGCCTGTTAGAGGATCTAATAAAATTTCGTTTACTCCGGTAAATTATCAGAATTGTCCAAACTTTTCTAATAGTGGAGTCGGACAGCATTGTGTGGTTATCGTAAACGCAATATACGATCTAACAAACTAATTCTGTTATGGGACTGACCAAGTTATGAAGAAACCACCATATAATTAAATTAAAAAATGTGTTTAAAAAACCTTAACATGAGGTCTTTTGTAAAATCTTATTATTATTAATCTGTTCTCTCGGGTTGTTGTATTTTTGTCACATTTTTGTTCACTCATGACTTCAACAATTTTGCGATCTGAATTTTCGTTTGGGTTACGGCCCAAATTTTGGTATATGAAGTATGGTCCAAACCTTTGGAATAAGCAGGAATCTTTTTATTTACCGTTTTTTTTGTATTTAAAAATGTTGCTCTAAGGTAATTTAATTACTATATTTTTTACCGGAAATGGATTGCGAAATATTACAAACGCATATTATTTCAAGTATTATAAGGTACAATATACAGTAGGGTCCTGATATATTTGTTGGCTCGGTTCCCCGCCTTTCTCTCCCGTCTCTTTGTATATGTCGAAAGAAGGGAAACGCCGCTTCTCCCACTCTCCTCAATCACGCTATGCTCGTGACGTCACAGCAGGCCCTTCCTGAGGCCGCAGCCCGCATAATGGGGGAAAATAGAGAGGTGACAGACAATATAACGGGGCGGAAGCGGACAAATATAGCGAGATGCAATTATACCGGGATTCTACTATAACAAGTTCATATAAACAACTTACTAATTATGGTATAAGGAATTAAATTTGTTCTTTAATTTGCCTGCAGTAAATAATATTCAGGAACTAAATTAGTAACTTCTGGATATGTTATTTATGTTACGTTTATAATCTCGTATAAAAACGAACTATTCCCTAAGAAATGTTGCTAATAATGAAAATATGACGCTTATATTATCAAACTATAAGAAACCTGTAATATGCTTTTATAATGCACATTGACTCGCCTCTTATGACATAAAATTTCCTGAAGTATATCTGATTGTATTAAAACGGACAATTGAAGTACATATTTGTACATTTCAATCGATTGCTGAAACATTATTTTCATTACGATATAACAGAAATCCCTCCCCAGTAACTTTGAGTCTGCAAAAAATATAAAATTGTGAAATGAAATTTCAAACAGCCTATCATTTTAAGTAATATTTTTATAATATAAGTGTACGTGACCGAAAGTAGTAGGTGATCGTAAAACTTCATCAATCAAGAGTATTACATTAACTTTAGGAAAGTGCTGCGTTAAACTTCAGAAACGTGCAACTAAACTTAGTAATATACGGAGTAGTTGGACAATTTTAAGAAAATAATAAATGCAAATCCTATTACTAATTACTAAAAAAAAAATTAACATAGATAAAATTGAGATTATTACACTCGTACAATCCCTGGAAGTTCCATATTCTTTGTTTTTTTTTGCCTAATCACGATTGTCGCCCAAGTTACAAAAATAAAAGAAATGAATGAACAAGTGCCTTCCTAGGAGTAAAAAGTGGAGCCACTTTGTTAAATCCTCGGGGAATATAACTCAGGTCCGATGGCATTTTTTCCAGATCCCGATTCTTCTCGTCTTTCCAAGAAGAGAACTGGTTTTCTAAGGAAAAAAGGGGTCGTCACACTAGACTAAGGGTCATAGTTTCGCTTCGTTAATTTCGTGGTAGAACCGCGTTAATTGTGGGTAGCGAACTGCCTAATAGAAATAATATGATAATTGGCAAAAGGGACGCCCTCATCTTTTCTCATAATTCACGTGCCATTGCCTTCGTAAATGATGCATACCGATCCTAGTAAACGAGATGAGCGAAGTTTCTTCCAAGTAAGCAAATAAGTCAATATTAGCAAGAATGAGGAAGATAGGTATAGGAACAAAGAAACGTAAATGATCCCAAGAATATACTACTATACGCAGGTTGCTTGTATATAAATAGTCATTTCTTTTTTATACAAGTTGAAGTTTATATAAAAATCTCATTTTTCTCTACTATTATACCTATTTGAGACTATATTGGTATTTTCAACCAGTTTCATCGATATATTTTTCATTTACATTTAGTATTTTGATTATATTATAGGTAGCATCGTTTGCTAGCGGAGTTACAGCAGCTGCGGCCTGATTGTGAAGATTGCGAGAAACTCGTAACCATAATCGTAGCTCGGATGTGAAACTATGGCGTTTCAAATTCAATATAAAATAATCAGCTACTGTGTGCTCATCCGTCGGCCGATTCTCCCGTATAGCAGATGTATAGCATCCAGTAGCCTCAATTACCATCACCATCGGTATAAAGATTACTCGCGGCAGTGGGCCTCAATCGACCAAATTGGGATCTATTCGGCCTAATTGGATATTGTCCCTCGCGTATTGAATTATTGGGACAATCATGCATCTCCTATCTGCCCATTCTCTTCTAACCCGCGACGATGTTATAACAACAAAGTACATAGTTGGACTGTCTGATTCGTAGCAGGGAAGAAATGACAGGAGCGCTGCAAAATCGCTGAAATCGAGCAATCTGTCGATCGATCGAACGAAACACCAATTCTGCCGCGCGGCGGGTTTATGATTGCAAAGGTAATCGGAAAAGTGTAATAATTTCAAATTTTCTTCTTTCTTTCTCCATTCTCTTTCAATCGTCTCGCCTTTTAAATTCTACTACCGAACACAATAATCAATTTAATTTCTACATTCTGCTCCACCTTTATAATGTCTTCTTGGTCACCGTTATGGAAAAATTGTTTTCCGTAATTTCTGCGTTTTTTGTTTTAATTCAATTGCTTATCGAACTGTCATGTACAGCAAATTGTATATAGTATTCGATTTCATTTCATATTACATAATGACAATATTGCAGTTAATAAATACAATTTTCTCTGCAATTTATAAAATTTCTTCGTTAATTCTTTTTATCTCATATTAAATTGTATACATTGCTTTCAAAACTTCATAGATATAACAGATTTTTTTTAATTCAGAATGACAAATGGTTTAAATTTCAATTATTTTAATAAAACTACATGATACAAAGTATATTTCACGCAAAGAGATTGTAAAATTTTACCCTCCGTATGTAAGTTGGGTTTCAAATATTGAATTCATAGCTGCGGAATATAAATAAATTTCAAAATCCTACAAAAATTAAAATGACACTTTGGATGTTACATTTTAACAATGTTACAACAATTACAATTTTTAAATTGCATACATATTAAACAAACACAACTACTTTATAACACGTAACTAATTATCGTCGTTAATCATTATATTATTTACGTAATAATTAAAAATTTTCCTTACATACCAAAACTATCGTAATAAACATGTTTAAACACTCAACAGTTTTGCAGGGAATACCATGTTAACGAAGTTAATTTTCACTCCAAGTAATTGTGAGAATTAAGCAAAGCCTATTAGGAGTGGGATTATACTTTAATATAAAATGAAGAAGTCGGTGGATGCAGATGCTATCATTGTACTGGTCAAGTACTCTTCCTTTTCATAAGTGAACAGTTTGGTTTTTTATAGAGGGTTATTTTTTCTTCGCTATACGTGTTGAAACACGTTTTATATTCTAAATTTTAATCTACGGCTAATATACACTATTTGCAACTGATATCTGCTATAACATTAAATGTATGGTTTTGTCAATAAATTTTATTTTTTTCCGTTCCTGGAATTTTTGCCATTTAAACGTTGAAAAAATTAATCGTTCTTATCTCAGAAATCAACGACAATGTATAGTGGAATTTCTATAGTCCAGAATTTAATTAACATTTATATAAAGTTGGACTTTTTACAATATAGTAGAGAAAGCAATTTTCTTGGAATAAAATTTAATTGCTAACTTTTAGATGGGAGTATCGGAATAAATTGATTCAAAATCAGATGAAATTAATATTTCAAAGTAAAATAATTGGAGCCTATAATATACTTGGAACTAGATATTGTATCTACTGAAAAACAGTATTTGATTAAATATTACAAATCCATAATGTAAGTCAGCAGATTATAAAGTAAAGTAGACTCGTGATTCCACATTATTACTTCGACCCAGACCTTAAGTCTGGACGAAGTATTGAATTTGGTCACCTCGGGCAAAAAAATTACCCTATAGTTTTTCATCAAATGTCCACGTTTCAGACCCTAAGGAAGCCAAAAAACGAAAAAAAAATTTGTGTCCGTGATCTTGTACGTACGTACGTCCGTACGTCCGTACGTCCGTACGTACGTCCCGTTTTTATGTCTCGCGATAACTCGCGAACGGATAACCGTATTGATATAAATTTTTTTTTAAAATACGCGTCTTGGCATAACTTAGATCTGATTAGATTTTGGGGCAGATCCACCCGTCCGTTACTAAAAAAAATTAGCCCCAATTAAGTTTCTTTGTAGTTGTTTGCATTTATTTTAAAAAATACAAATTTTATTAAAAAATGTTTCAAACAAAAAAGGTAGAGCATGAAATTCTCTATAAAAAAGGTTGTATGCATTTTCTTCCTAAAGTCAACGATAATGCCATAAAAACTGGTATAAAATGTTTATGACTATTATCTGAAAAAGTATTGAATTTGGTCATCGCGGCAAAAAAATTACCCTATTGTTTTTCATCAAATTTCGACGTTTCGACCCCCTACCCCCCAGGGGTAGTCTTTGCCAGCCCCTCGGGCGCGGTGACCACCTACGGGCGCATAAGTCCTTTTACGCCCTTGATACGAAAATAACTATTTCGATATATCTAAAAGATGTCTTATAGATATCTATAAGATATCCGTCATAGATCTTTTCGACACTTTCAAGATATCTTTGACGAATTATATGTATATATATTGTATATATAATATCATAATAATACAGACAGTAATTAGTAAAACACAGTAAACATGTAATATGCATCGAATAGTCTATTAGAATACAAGTGCATGAAGTAAGTGTTTTGCAACGTTTATTTATCAATACTTCGGCTGGCCTGTTGTCGGGGTCGAAGTTTTGAAAATGCTCATTTTCAATTTTCATAAATATAAGAAACACTATATTGTTGTAACATATCTATCGAAGCCACTTGGACCTAAATATGATTGGACCCCCAAATATCAATATAATTTTATAATATAATTGAAAGCTGTTAGTAAACAAACTAGTCTTAAGGAATAGCCGACTCTCCACTGGGTAGAAGTTTCTGAGCGAGCGAAGCGAGCGAGGCACCACGCCAACGCTAGTTTCCAGTTGATATAGTCGTAAAATTCGTCAATATTCCTTGCATATATTAAATTATATAGTCTTTTATTTTTTCTAAGATATAAGTAAATCAAAAAACCGAGTACGCTGCAAACAACGTCTTGTTTGCCATACTAATTAATTTTCATCGCATTGTGATTAATATAATAATAGAGGATTTGGATGACGGCATTAAGTGTATTAAGGTTGCTCGAATTCAGAATGAATGGTCCCTTGCTACGTGCACTATCTATCCTCCTCATTAGAGGCCTTGCAACGTGCAAAAGCTCATGAATTAGATCCCGCTTAACAAACGATTATGTAGATTCCATGACTATCCGGGTAGCTGCACAGCTAGATTGCAGTTGATTGTGCACGCAGAAGACAATGACGGAGCAATTTTAACGTCCAATTCTAATGTTTCACAGTTTAAGATAGTTTAACAGTAAATAATGTTGTGCTTATGTTGTTCGCATCTTTTTAGTATTTCGTCACGTCTGCGATACTACCAGGCTTCAGCAACTGCCGTAACGATATACCCGCATCTTCATAATGGCCCGCTTTCACGTTCCAACCCTTCATTAGGTGGTCGACAATCACTTTTTGCACAGTCAAGAATCATGTGAGTATAGGAAGATTTCATCTTCAAGTGGATGGAATTTAATTATAATTGTGTGTATTCACACGGGTTCCTAGAATTTTTTGGACATTTCTGTGGAAAAGTTCAGTAGCTCTTAATTAAAACGAATGGTAACTAAATTAGGTACAGCGAATGTACAGAAATTAGAAACATACCAATAATCGTTTTAAATTCATGTCGTTTAATATTAATACATGTATAGTTTTATTTGTCGTTTATATCACTTCCTATTCATTGAAACATAAAAGTACATTAAGTATAAAATGTTAAATCGTGCAGATAATATATCAACAACATGTATACTTTAATTATTGTCAGTAGAAATTACATAAATATATAATAAGAGATCGACATGTTTACGCCTACGGCACATGAAAAGAATTGTTGTTTTTACTTGTTAGATTATGGTTAGGATAGTGCTATCTAATGTGTAAGACTAACTGCAGAAATCATTAGTTAGAAATCGGTATGTTTACTGTTTTTCTACTCAGCAAAAAATGGTTAGTTGTATTTATTAAGTTACAGGTTATTGGAATGGTATTAATTAGTAGGATTAACGAATGATGACTTGTTACCCAAGCAGCAATGAAATTGTAACATTCACTACCCAAGGTACTACATTCTAAATTGTAGTTGATGAAAAGCACTAAGAATCAGTGCTTATGCATTGGTCCCTATGGTTCTTCTTAAGCAGTGTCCAAAATGATATCCAGAATGAGAGCCAAAGAATGCCAATTTTGGATGTTGAAAGACTATTTAACCGCGAGTCATCAAGAGAACCTCATAGATCAGATGAATTTTTGTAGTTAGAAAGCAAAAGTAGTTTTTGATTTTTGAAATTTCCATCTCAATTTGCTTCTAACAAGGCATTTCCTTCGTTATCATTAATATACATATCTTTGGATTGTTGTACCGTACATGCTCCGACCGACAATTGTTTTTCTTAGATAAATGGATTTTCGTTTTCGAGCATTCCAATCCACAAAATAATAACTATATATCCAATAAACGCGGTGACTCTACACGACTCTACTCACCTCTCAAGATTTTTTGGTTTTCAATATTTATCATTCTTAATTCAGTCTAATCATATGAGGTTAAATATAGAATTGACACATAATATATACAAATTGTTTACAATTTTCATACACATGGCTGGATATAATGTTACGCTTACAAATAAGTTGAGTATGGGCAAATATCCTAAACCACGGAAAGCATTACGTTATTTAATTCCTCCAGTTTCAAAATCCGCTGCACGTCTTCGCCGCATCTATTGTTTTTGGCAGGAGCACTGCACCAGTCACTCTCTGAGCATTTACGTGCATTTTCTTATTTTTCGTTCCACGGCATCTCCGCGATTCCCGACCAATAATGAGGTGTCAGGGCCACGTCTCAACTCTTCACAGAATCCATTAGCCGTTTTCTGTTTCCTCTCGATTGAAGGTGACGCTGTGGCGTCTTTGCCGGCTTTCATATGCCCAAATGCAATAAGCAGCTTCGCGTCGTTTTCGTCTTCCGACAACGAGAAGCACGCAACATTCGCACACTTCCCCGAGCGCAAAAAATCGACGCACTTGTTTCATCTCGTCTCCCGCAACGGGTTACTCGGGTCACCGAGTGTGGGAACTGTACGCAACGATGACGCCACCCTAAATGACGTCACTGATATATGGGCAAATTGAAAGGCTGGCGATGAGTCACTGCACTTCATCCGTACTGACATAGTACTAAAAGTACGTATCAGGGTGTCAAGTACATCGAGAATGAATGAAACGTTACGGAACGATTAACATATACCTTCGCGATAAGTGATGATACTTGGTACTGCCTCGTACATTACATTAATGACTAAAAGTGACCATTCAAGCTCGCATCGTGTCTAGTCTATTCATCGTGTTTTCTTTTCTGAAATCATTTACTAAAATTATTACTTTAATTTACTTCGTAATATCCTAACATAACTAAGGAACTCAAATTACTTTCTAGAATTTGCAGCCTCAGCACGGAGAATGGAATTTGTTATGGATTCTAATTATTTATTCTTCTAACAATGTAGGTTGTTAATGTACAACCAACAGTTTTCAAAGTATTGCTGGGAGTACTATCTTGATTTGTTAGAATTACCAAAAGTGTTATATAGGAGCGAAGTTGGTAAAGAATCCCGATTTTTTATAAATTGTTGTAATCTTGTAAAATCATGTTTTCTTTCGCATTTCTAATTCCCTCCTTCTTCATAGTTTTGTCAGCTCGGAAAACACTATTTTAGAGAAGATTAAAATCTTTGTAATTTAGATTTAGATCATAATTAATTTCAACAAACCTTGAAATATTAGCCTCAGATTTCTTAACATGATAGAACCTTATTTTCTCCATAAATTATTCAAAATATTTTATTCAAAAAAAGTTTCCGAACAATAAAAATAGAACGTACAGTAGCCCTCCTCTTAACCCATTAAGGCCTAAACGGACACATTTTGAGCACCAGTTTAAACGTCGATAATTTGCATATAAAAGCATTTGGAAAAAGTTTACTCCCACTATTTCTGACGTAAAATTATATGCCCTTTCAATAAAATTTCGATAAAATTAAAAGCAAAAAAGTTATGCACGTTTTTTTGTTAAAAAACATGGTTTTTAAACATTTATTTTTTATTCTAACATCACTTTTACCTCGAAATTGGTTTGGAAAACACGTCTAAGGTGAAAATATCGCGTCCATGGATCCTTAGGATTAAAACGTACCATGTTCTAATTTGAATTTCAAGATGTCGACTCCCAAAATGGCGCCTAGATGCTCAAAAATTTTGTTAAAACTTAACAAATTTTGTTCTTAAAAACTGTATAGTTTAGAGAAAATTTCCTAAGAACAAAAATGTCTTAGAATTGGTTAAAGAACCTTCTCAAATTTTATCACAATGTATTGATACACTTTTTGGTTTTTCGAAAATTAAAAAAATCGAAAGTTGAAAAAAAAAATTCATTTAAAAAATCTGAAAAAAATTTCATAAGCTTGTTTAACCAATTCTAAGATATTTTTATTCTTATCAGATTTTCTCTAAAGTCCATATTTTTCAAGGAAAAAAATTATTAAATTTTTTTAGACTTTAAGATTCATAAGTTTATTTCCTTGAAAAATATGGACTTTAAAGGAAATCTGCTAAGAATAAAAACGTCTTAGAATTGGTTAAAGAAGCTTCTCAAATTTTTTCAGATTTTTTAAATGATTTTTTAAAAATTTCGATTTTTTTAATTTTCAAAAACCAAACAGTGTATCAATATTGTGATAGAATTTGAGAAGGTTTTTTAACCAATTCTAAGACATTTTTGTTCTTAGCAAATTTTCTCTAAAGTCTATAATTTTCAAGAAAATAATTTGTTAAGTTTTACAAAGATTTTTGAGCTTCTAGGCGCCATTTTGGAAGTTGCCATCTTGAAATTCAAATTAGAATACGGTACGTTTTAATCCTAAGGGTGCATGGACGTGATATTTTCACCTTAGACGTGTTTTCTAAACCAATTTCGAGGTGAAAGTGATGTTAGTATGAAAAAAAAAAGTTTAAAAAACATGTTTTTTTACAAACAAACGTGTATAACTTTTTTGCTTTTCATTTTATCGAAATTTCATTGAAAGAGCATATCATTTTACGTCAGAAATAGTGGGAGTAAAATTTTTCCAAATGCTTTTATATGCAAATTATCGACGTTTAAACTGATGCTCAAAATGTGTCCATTTGGGCCTTAATGGGTTAAGTCATATGCTTGATACAAACAAGATGGCGGCGCCTTCCCTTAAGTCATATTTCCCCTCACCTTCCATCACTTGAATTTCCACTTGCCGCATTCGCACACACGCATACAATGGATACAATGGTACAGCGCTAGCCTTTCAACCAGCGAATGGTGGGAGAATCTGTCAGAGGAAAAATATGACTTATAGGAAGGGAAGCTATTGTACTTTATTAATCCATAAATTTTACTCTTGATTGGTCCTACATTGTATGATGTACAAAAAAGTCAAAGTATTTTCATGGAAATTACTCACTCAAAATTGTGAACAGTTTCTTCAATTGAAAATCCATAGTCATTTTCCTTTAGACATATGGTAAATATATCATAACCAGTGAAAATATTCGCTTATTCCATAACCATGTTTATCACAATTTACAAAGCATATGTGTCTTGTTAAGTGATATGTGACCAACTCATAATATCCATAACAATAGTTGATGTTTCTTTGTGAACCCGGCAATTTCATCCATATCAACACAAATCTTTTTAGGCATCGACCTCCAACTTTATGTGCAGCCAATAAAATTTATTTCTCTTTTTTTTTGGTTATCACTATCGAAATAGTTTATTACATATTAGCCTGTTATACTGATTGAATTGAAACGTTTAAACCGTTATATTCACTGTAGGGGAATATAGGAGTTTGTCATTTTAAGGTCACCAACTCAGCATTGCTAATACAAGGTATGCTTGTATCGTAGAAAGAGGCCCGTTGGGTACCAATAAGCAGCTGTTTCGAATTATGATGAAACGTAAGATATATCATGTCAACATTTTGTTGATATTTGAATATTGAGGTGAAATGGAAAACGTAGAACACCAAGTCAGCCAATTTTACGATAAAAAGGATTTGCCTCCAGTACTTTGTTATTTTCATAGAAATTATTTTCATGATTTAGTGTACAAAGCCGAAAAAGTTTTAATCTAACAAACTGGCTCAGTAAAGGAAAGCAACGAATTGTTTAGGACTCTACTGAAACCGCTTTGCTATTCAATCCTATTAGAAAAAGCCTATTGTGGGCCAAATATTTTTTTTCATAAATTATGTGAAAAGGGTTAAAAAATTTAAAGTCAGCTCCAAAATAGTTAATCTATTTTATATTATCTATAAATATATTAGAGCATCTAACTTTGGTCTCCAAACATCTAAACGGTAGAATATATTGTAATTAGAATGTTTACTTCAGTAATTGCTTAATCTAATTATTTACTGACTAGCACCACTAAAAATAATATGAACGAATTAACGCATAGGTATTAATTGTATTTTCAATTTGTAATTGAAGGAAATGTTATCGTCATAAATAATAATTAAAAGACAATCAACATCCAGATGAATTATCAGGATGGTTGCAATATGTGTACTTTTACAAAAGAGCGCACCTTACAAGTTAATAATTACGTAGCGATTAATTCTGTTTTTTTGGGGTGCGTCTTAGGCCGCGTTAAGGGGACTTTCCTCGATTAAGAGCGGTGAAGAAGAAGGTTCGCAGATAAGGATCGACCGTAGAAAGAGGCAGTGACTGGTTCCGCTGTGTGCCCGGAGCTTTTTTGTTAATTGCTCCGAGCTGAAAATAAACTCGGCAGGCTGCTCGCACGCTTTTAATTGCTTGCTCAGACGATTCAACGTCTCTCGAGATGGGTCGATAGGTCAAGGGGCGGCAGACGGCTATAAGAACGAAGGCCTCGCATGTGCGAACCCTCTGTCTTACAAATCGACGCGAATCGTCCAAAGAACTCGATCCTCTCAGTACTCGCTCCCACCTTCCCCCGCTCATGGGAGAAATGCGTGAAATCATCCCAGAGAAATCGTGGCGAAATTATGTTTATTCTTGGTATACACTGATTATCGCTGCTCAATAGCTGAATAACGGTGGTCAGAGAATTTGACCCCTCCGTCTATACTTGGAGGACCTCCAACCTTATTTATGCTCACGTACTTAGGCGTGGTAAAACTTCGTGCATGATACCTAATCGATTTTGCACTTGTATTATTTTTTAACATCTACTTCTGATATACGTAGCCATTATTAGCAGTAGAACGCGCAAAATTATTAATATTAAAACTTCAAATTTATTTAATCATCTTTATAATAGGTACTCTTAATTAAAAAAACGTATTATTCACGTAGTGTCATGCTTGAAAAAGCAGCACAAAGAAATAGTGTAATTTAATTGTTTGTCTCACCATTACATTATAGATTAGTACAACTGTTTAATCAGCAACAGATTGATCTATCAATCGCTGATTAGTCACAACTGTAGGTAGGGTATGGCCAGCTAATCAGTGGAAATACATTGAGCCAATTAGAAATGGGCTGAGTAAAACCCCGGCAAAATGCTAACTTAGTATTGGGCACCAAAAGGGATTAACGAAAATGAATCAGTATTGACAATAATCCGGCGAAGTGATGATCTAGTACTGGTACCCAGCACAGTTTACGATAATGAATGTCTACTGCTAATTATACCGCCATATTACTGACCTAGTACAGATAGACAGTTCTTTATAGACGCTATTAAACATGTACTGACTGATGTGCATATCAGTATTGGAACAATGCTGGCAGTTAGTACTGACATCAAAAAGAAATAACGTCTGACTGCTGGTGTACGTTAGTTCAGTCTCAATACTGATTACCTATATTATATATAGTACATATTGCTAGTGCTATATATGGTATTAAATAATTATAGCACCTATAATACTAACTTAGTACCAATTATCAATTCTCATTTTCAACATTGAATGACAGAACGCGCGCCTCAGCAGCCATTTAGTACCCGGCGTACAAATTTTAATTCCGTGACAGAATCGTGATGGATCTGCAGTGGATCACTTCCTTCGAAAGTCTGATTTTTTAGACGATCCAGCACTATTTGTGGATTTATAACGCAACTAATTTTTGCATGCTCAGTTTGAAATTGATGGAGTAGTTGGGCAGTTATTGAGCGTATAAAGTTTTAATTTTTTCACTTTATTATTTCATTGAATTCTTCAGTTAGTTTCAATCCTTACATCGAATAGAGGAAACATTTTTTTAAACAAGTTTTTGTGTATCATACCAAGGTATTATAGAAGGTTGCAGACAATAAATATTGAGAATCAAATGTATTTGAATAATACTAGCAGTCCCTTTATTTTACATAATATATTGTTATAATATTAGACATAAATAAACCATGCAATTATATCCCTATTATGGGCAGGATCGATGTTTTGGCAACTACGGTATCTGTCGTAGATTTTTACACCTAGCGGAAAAACAGGTAACTTCATAGTGAAGAACTGTCGGTATGGCAGCGGCTGAGTTTATACGCCATCCTTACTACATGTGCATGCTTCCGAAGAAACCGAAAATGTTCGATGTCTTACCGATCTGTTCGGAACGCTTCAGGTAATGTTTAACAGAGACTCAATGGTCCGGTTACCAACATTTAATATGCTTGACTAACGATCCAGTACGTCTTTGACGGAATGTTTTAAAATTTTTTTAATTACGTTTTGAAATGGAACGATGGAGGATCAGTTTAAAGAGTCGAAAAAAAATGGTAAGCATGACCGTTTGTCATTTTAAATAAAAGTTCGGTAAAGAGTAAAAAATTCCTTTTCTGACGTAACGATCAAACAAATTTTATATACAAATAAATATACAATAGTTTAGTACAATTTCATATTGTACAGATTGTGTAAAATAGGAATTCGCTATTTCGAAACAGATTACTACGTTATCAATATTCTGTAGACTTGTCCTCACCCCGTTAATAAACACGTAGAAAATATTGCTGGTAAAATCCCACAAATAATATCTCAAGTGCAACCTGATATGTCGTCATACCTATTGGTTCGAACGTAAAACTTAATAGGGAATAAATTAACAAATTTGACTTATTATTTATCAGTTGCATCAGTCCACATATATTTTTCCAATTCGCGAACATGTAAGATCCGTGAAGATACTTCTTTCAGTTGAATTATTTCCGTGTAAAAGCATTATTACGTATTGATTACATTATTTACATAACCTGAATCACGTTAGCACATTTGAAATATTACTTGCGTAAACACAGATGTCAGTATATCGGGTCTAAAAAAGAGAAGAACATAAAACGCACAACCACTCAGAAATACGAAGTTATATTTCGTTTAATTGCTTGTAACTCATTAAACAGCCGAATAGAGGGTTTTTCAAAAATGAGAATACTAGTTTTATGGCGACAATAAAATTATTAATGTTATCGTTTGGGAATCTACGAAAAAACCTCGATACGGCTGTACCTGAGTTTTATACGTGCATAAAAATACATTACTCACGGCTCCCAGTAAAACTTTCGTGTATTCGTTTTGTCCCGCATACTACTTAAATGCACGAAAAGCAGTGATTACTAATTCGATAATCCACCGGTCAAAGGACAGGAATAACGTCATGGTTTCTTCGACTCATGACGCTCGAACAATTTCGTCGGAAAGAGGCAACAATATCGAATATCTCTATTCGCGTCAGAATCCATGGGACAAGTTGCTGGCACGAGTCTCGCTAATGCTTGCGTATCTTGCTTCCGTCATCGTGCTAAACAGGCTCTACGTGCAACTAATTATTTTTAGAACCACGAGGTCATCGCCGTAGATTCGCTGACCTGATCGCGCCGCATTCATTCTATAGAATCAATCTGCGCGCTGAGAGAAAGCTAGTGAAGTTGAGAAAGCAAACTTCAATGCGTTTTTATCCTGCTCTTTTATCACAAATGAATCGCAAATAAAATTGAACAAAAATAAGGGACAACGTTTGAAATTTGAACGCCTTACGGTAATGTATTCACAACCGGGCTCTTGAAGTCAACATTTAGTAATTCCAAATACACCGGATAAATAAACAAATTGCTGATCATTATTCGTCAACGACGAGTTAATCGTGTTATCAGGGTCATCGAGTGCCGGAATACAAGTCTCTTTGTATGGATAGTTTACCTTCTCACCGCAACAAAGAGGTATTGCCGACCCGTGTAATTCTTTATGAACGGGAGAGTGTCGCGAATCGGTATTAACTTAACGAGCGACGGCCCACGCGACGTATCACAAGGTCGGAGGTTAACTAGACGTGAGAATTTTCAACGCCTGACTGAGTCGAGGTTGCTGATTCTGGAATCATTGTTTTCTGCGAAAGTTCCTATAACCATTTAATTTGTCATCGTCTGATTTTAGCGATTTATTCCAGAAAATGCTTTTTAACTATATTGTAGTATTTGTTATTATATGTTTATGGTAAACTTATTTTTTTATAACATTTTACAAGCATTTCAAATGCAAACTGTATTTGCTGTACTTTTACAAGTTAGTGTATTGAGTTTTGTTTTTATTTCTCATGAGTGACACATGGATTATGATAGTTGAAGATACCCTTTCAGATGGCTCAATACCCAGTTTCTACACTCTAGGGTATTATTACACTAATTATTGAAGTATATTTATTAACTGATCAAATTTCAGGGTACACTCTTAGATGTGCTATATAAATATTATATATACAGTTTTATACCAATAAATATATTAATATCGGTTGTAACATAATTACAGTAGCGTCCCGGTATATTTGCCCGCTCGGTTCCTCGCCTTGCTCTCCCCTCACTATATTTGTCAAAAGAAGGGGAGTACCACTTCTTCCATTCTCCTCAGTCGCGTTACGTTCGTGACGTGCTAGCAGGCCCTTCATTAGGTCCCTGCTTGCAAGGAGGGTGAAAAAGAGAGCGGCGACAGACAAATATAACTGAGCAAATATACTGGGACGTAAATATAGTGAGACGGAAATATACCGGGACTCTACTGTATTCAAATTCTACAAAGGCTATATATAAGTAACCAGCATGAATACTGAGATATTTTGTGCTGGATCGAGGGCACTAATTGTGATCTTAAGTTTGGATTCGTCGCTTAAATTCCTTAGAGATGCGAGATTGTAGGTTATGTTAGGCGTTTCTGACGCTGTTATTTAGCCTTTCCACTGTTATATATACAATGAAATGTATTATTCTTTAATATCGTGCATTTTAAAAAACTTCTCCTATTGTTCAGGAAACTTAACTATGTATCTTGTGATTTTAAAGCGGCGATGTCCAATGTGGCGATTTAAGTATAACTTATTGTCTTCCAAAAATCAGTTGGACTAATCAACTTTGTAAACACCCAATGTTAACGCAAATAGGTTTCTGTGTACTTAGGGGATTGCTGAAAATTAATATGAAGTCAGAATTCCAAAATGCCAAAGAATTCCATGTCCATTTTGACATTGTTAATCTGAAAATCATAAAAACCAACGTATGTATTTTGAGGTATGATGAGCATCAGTACCCTCACCTCTAACAAACGAATTTTCATTACATTGACCAAAATGATTTTATCAGTATTAAATAGCCATCGGACCTTCTTGTGACAAAAAATTGCGAAATAAATGAGTAAGTAGATTTAAGTCAATTATCTTAATCGAAGTATTAACGGAAAAATCTTTCTCAATGTTAGAGTCCTTTTCAGCGATTTCAACAAATTATATATTATCGATTTTAATGAAATTGCGATGAATGAAATGTAAGACTTCTAGAGTTGTGTTGTGGTCAGACCATGATCAGGACCATAATAAATTGCTTGGAAGTATTCGTTTATTATTACGAAAATTTTAATGGTGCCTATAATGATCGTACTCAATCATACATTCGACGCTTGATACCAAATACTTAGAGTGACATAATATTTATATTCGAAAAATATTACTATGTAAATTGTTCTGATCATCCAATCCATCGCACTTATTTTCTCCTTGTATAAAAATATATTATACCCATATTCTATATTTGAATGAATATTGTAACAAATCTATACATGGCAAAAATGGTTCTTATTGTGGCTGAGAAATCTATATCTAGGTCGAAAGGATTCCATTTTTGAACAAATATAAATGTGAAAAGTGAAACGTGTTATCATAATTGAACCATTTCATCGACGTTTCACAGAAGTATTATTTAATATATTAATTACATATGAATTGATATTAATTTTATTAATTTCGAATCTATCATTACATTGATTAAATGTGAGTTGCTTAGTGATAAAGTTATGCACTATGAGGAGAACGACCAGGTTATACTTTATAAGGCACATATAAATTCTGCACGAACAACTTCATACATATGTAGTAATTAGACATTATAAATTGAAGCTCACACGGAAATATTTTTCGAAATATTAATTGCTCTCAATAATTGGATTCAGCTCGTTCTTTGTAGGTGCAATAAAATTAATTCCAGATCAGCGTCTCGGTTCTTATTAATAAGACGCATGTTTGTAAGGGCAGAAAATCGACGGGAGTAAAAAAGCGCAGCGATGTGCATTGCCAGGAAGAAAGCTCGACGTAAAAACATTCTACTTATATAAAAGTAATTACCGCTGCAATAAAAACCAGTACGTGTATAAATTTCCTAGCGCGTTAAGGCTCGCGTCTTTAGGCTCGCGCGCGCAGGCGAGGGCTGAGAGTTGGTAAGTGCGCTCGCGTAAAATTAATTTCGAACATAAATTACACGCCATCGCAACGTAGGGGCCATGGCAAGGATTACAGCACGACGCGTATCGTTGTGTTACGTTACTCAAGCCCGCAGCAAATTAACGCGCAATTCGTAAGTACTGGATTGTCCGCAATCGTAAAAACCGGAATCACGTTGTTGGTACACTCACGGTAGGAACATCTGGATTCGAGATCTGACGACGAAACGAGACTTTCCAAAAGCAATCGTTTTATTATTCTCCTGCAGGATTCGGGGATCGTCCGAATATAATATATGTATAGATGCTGTTTCTCATCCGGGCTACGTGTGCGGTCTCCGAAATCTGCGCTTTTATGCACGAATTACGCATTTTCGGACACAATTGACTGCTGCGACGGCCTGCAACTTGAATACGAGAATAAGCAAAAAACGGATCGTTTTTTAATACGATTACTTGAGGGTGTTCGGGTATATAGAGAGAGATTTTTATTATTCATTTTTAATTTCGTTGGAATTTTATTACGCTTTAAGTGAATATACACAACGCATTTATTACGTCGAATGTGACGACAGAATTGAAATATGAATTTTTAATTAAATCTTAAAGCTAAATTCAACAAAATTTGATTGCAGTTAGTTCAGCTTAATCAAGAAAAAGATTGGTAATTAGTTCATTGCGATGTGCAAATGTGCACAAAGTGCATGTTTTGTTAGCAGAAATCTAATAGTTTGGTAAATGATCCTTGTGGAAAATGAGTCCAGTTTTTGGCTAGTTTCTGCCCAGTCTTCTTATTTTCCCATGATATAGGTATAGTGATAGTGGGCAGTGTAACGTAAAATAAGGCAGATGTCTACCCGAGGAGATACAAACGCAGTGAAGAAATAACAATAAGTAAAATACGGATTTCCCAAAAAGTTATTACATGTTAAACGTACTTAGATTCTGTTGTGCTATGTATATATGTATTCTACCATTATGTTATTTATTTTGCTCTTACCAAATAATGCATAATTAAAACTATATTTTTTTAATGGTTCATGAGTGTAAGACAGGATGGTTTGTCATCGCCTTACTGAGGAGTCTACACAAGCTACACAGAGAGAAAAAAAAGTGTTAATGGAACCACAAAACAATAGTAGAATCGATTTTAACCTCTTCAGTAGTAGAATTAACTATATGTAAGGTTAGAGTTGATATTTGAGATTATGTATGAACGATTTAACAATCGGAAAATAGTAAATGGAACAATTTTATTGTACCGTTTTCCATGAAAAAAGTAATGCAACAACTTTTTGGATTTATGCGTTTTATTATTACAAAAAGGTTCCGTTAATTATTTCCTTTCTCTCTGTTTATATCCGGGATAAAACGTATGTTTTTTAATAGATCCTGCATAATACTTACGTTCTTAGCTAAAGGGGCATTCATCTTGTAACACTTTTTTAAAAATGTTGTTTCGTTTTGAATATTTACTTTCCCGTTGTTATAAAACTGCAGTACAATTATTACATTTACAGTGTTGATATTTTAGTCAACATTTTTTAAAAGTTAATCACTATAATTTGATTATTTTAACTAAATCGCGCTTTTAAATTTGTTTGTTTATATTTACTAGTATTGTAGCCGTATTAACCGTGAAATACATTCTATATGTATATATATATATATATATATACTTATAATTATACTTATAATTATAAGTATTACACAAAAGCTAAAAATTCCGTAGTTTGCCCATATATAGCAGCGTAGACTAAGTAAGGAATAGCGATAGTTGTTTACATATAGCGAGTGTACTTATGAAATAGAGGCGACTATAATAGAATATCCACAATCTTTGGTTGATTTTTGGATAAATACAAGGAATCAGGGCTTTGATACACGTGATCCGTATCATCGGATTCCCAGATCCATAGCTCATAAACACTCCGATGTCAGTATTTACTAACTTCAGATAACACCTCATCCCACAGTTTACATGTACAATTCGAATTGGTTAAAGCATAGAGACCATATGCCATTATCTTATATTTGACAATATTTAAGTCTTGTCCCTTTTGCCCCAACAATATAAACCTATAGTATCAAGATATTTTTGACGCCTGGAAGCAACATTTGTCATAACCAACTATTTTTTTCCGTGTCTGAAACGATTTCCTATTATAGGAAAATAAAACTAAAAATTAAATTAAAAATGTAGAAAATATAATATTACTGCCAATATCATAAACAGTATCAGATATTACAATAGTTATGAAGAATGTTAAGATTAATTTATCACAGTAATTGGGATTAGAATCCAGGCTCAGTAACTATAAATTTTACTGACATATGACGCAATATAGACATTTACAAAACTTTAAGATTTTATGATAGAATCAAGTCTGATATAAGAATCTACATTTCGATCTATTTGTTTTTTTTTTTAAGTACGAACCATCAGCTGTTGAGCCTACATATTACGTTTACAATCGATCTCTTGATAAACACACGGTAGATAGACCACTAAACAGATTTGTAAAGATACATTAAAGTGGTATTATATATATGAATATTAAATTATATATTATATGTCTTACGTCTTAGGAGATCCGTCCGTATGACACCTCATGAACTTTGCTAGATATTAGCCAACACAGATTTATTGTAATTCAAAACTGCTTTTTTAAAATTTATTATATATAAAAAATCTTTATGTTTATTGATATCGTAGGGAGTTTTACAAACCTACAGTAGAAAAGATTCTTTGTTGCACGAAATTCAAGAGAGATCTACCCACAACTATTTGTAGAATTGCTCGCGGGAAACGGCCCAATTACCGCTGTGTGGGAATGTGTGTTGTAAAAATGTCCAATAATATTTACAGCGTGTTATTTGTACTTTAACTTTTCCAAGTCAATGGCAGGTAAAAATGAATTCATCTTGTGTGATGTGAATATCGACATATCCATCTTCCTCTCCATTATATAAATGTGTGTATCTATAAGACATATTTTGTACTATTTTATTTAAAAGTGCGAGATATGTTTTGTATCTTCTTAGTTCTTTTAATACTTGTTCTGAGGTCAGTTTAATAAAAATAAAATTACTGAAACTATTAAAAAGAAAAACGAATAAAAACCGACGTAAATGCTTTTTTTTTCTTTGAAATTTAAGGAGCATATTGTAATTTCTCCGAATAAGAGTTATCAAGATTCTTTTATTGAAAATTATATCCTTTCTAAAGTTACACAGATTGTATTGTTATACAAAAATTTAATAAAAGGAGTCATTACTCTAAAAGTTTATTGCCCGTCTAATTATATCAAACTTATATTGTGTATAGCTTAGAAACTGACGTTATTAGTCGAAAACAAGATTGTTTATTTTTTAATTTGAACACATATACTGAAAAACATTTTTATAAATTAAAATACAAAATATAATCAGCCAAAAATGTAAATGTATATAAACTGTCATTTCATTCATGAAATAACTTTGATATTCATTTAGTCTTCGTGGTAACTAAGGTCTAGTAATTGAAGTAAACATATGGATTAAGTAAGTTATGAGAATAACTTCTTGAATATTGACTATCTCGATATAGTAAATATTACAACTTCCTTCTCTCACAATCAGAATAAGAAATTTACTAAAATCAGTCGTTCATCGTGTCTGTTAATCGTTCACCTTACATGTTACTATAATAAATTCACTTATTGTACATATAATACAATTTATTTACGATTCATGTAATACAGTATATTAATAAAGCCTTTTGGAATGAGAATAAATTAATGAAAGTGGGAAAAAGAGAGATAGATATGAAACGATTGAAAAAAAATGTATAAGGTCATCATTTTATATTTGGCGTAATAAAAAAAATATTATTGTAGTAATAAATAAACAGAAAGTAATTTTGCCCAAATATACATGAAGAATGTTGAAAATGTAAGTAAACATTTCTTAAAAAAACGTATGTAAATATAAACGGATAATTTCATGCAGAATAATAAATCAAACTGTAAATAGTCACTTTTTAGTTTTGTGGCTCATCGATCACTAACAATTGGTGGATTGGCCCTTAAAAAGTCCAAGAAAATCGTAAAAAATGCTCTAGTTTAAAGAAGCGTTTTTTAGGAGCATTTTCCTAGGGCAATTACCTAAACTACATGGTACTACCAGAAAGAAATTTCCAGGATTACAACAGGACTTGGGGCAAATTCGACGCGTTCTAAAAAACGTTCTCGTAAAAATTCCACAGAAATATATTCAATAGAGAAACTTTTGGAATGACATAATGTTTTTCGAAAAATAAGATTGAGATAATAATATAATACATCTACTTAAATTCCATGTCAGAATTTATAATTTAACTCGAATAGATTTCATCCTTCGAACTTAAGTTAATTTAATATCTGACTTAATAATGGCGATAAAACTTATATGAATAGAAAAAGTATAAGATAAGTTATTTACAATTTTTTTATCATTTTAAAATTTTGTATAATTAGGAAGTATATTCGGGCATATGAGCATATTGCAGGGCAATACACGAAACTTCTGCCGCATATTAATGTACAATATTAAAGGTAAAATAAACGAAAGCTGAATAATAATGTTCGGAGCAACAAATATAAATAATGTAGAAATTGTTATTTATAATTGTGTTATTCTTTGCGTAAAAAGGTAATGTAATTGTATTTTGACATTTCTATGGCAATTTTAATAACAATTGCACGTAAATGGTCGTTGTTACGGTTTAGCTCTTTACGCGAAATGATCAAAGTTTTAAGACTTTTCCGTAGCGAGTGGCGACTTATACGAAAGTTTGTCCCCATCAATTACATTACTTTGGAGGCCCAACAACTTGTTAACCGGGAAGTTAGCTCTTATAAAGTACGTTAAAAATTGTTGGCCAACTAAACAAAACCTAAAAGAAATAACTCATTTGCCGAGCATGTTCTTAAAACCTCATTTCTTTAAAAAATGTATGCAACTTCTCAAGTAAGTTTATGAATTACGTAGTTTTTTATAACCCTGATAAACCATTTAGTATTTAGTATGATAATTTCATGAATACTAATATAACATTTTAAATACTGAACTGAATTAACAAAATATATTGCTAATTTTTTTAAACTATATAATTATTATCAAATTAGGAAGTTCAATGTGTAATTATTCTTCGTTAAATATTCCAGAGCATATCATACAAAATTTTGAAATAAGCATAATATTTGAAGAGCAATATTTCCTTAAGATGTTATACTCCTTTACATCGAAAATGAACAAAAAAAAAATTTCACTGATTCTCTGGAAGTCCGGTTTGGACCATACTTTTCTAAGCACTCAGAGTTAACTCGGTTAGATACGTCAAGCGACAAAAAAGACCCGTTGGACAATCTTAATGTAGACTAGGCTACCAAGTCTATCGAAAAAAAGTTGCAAAAAATTGACCTACCGTTCAATTTTTTTAAAAAATATAGTTTTTTGGGTTAAACTACGGTAATTTTTTTCCGTACAAATTTTTTCCTAATAAGAACGACTGTTAACATGCAGAAGGTAAAAATAAAGATTTACAAGTCGGATTCTGTCGCAGTGTGACGACTAAGCAGAATTTGACAATTTCCCTGGATTCTTCTACGAAAAAGGGGTAAGTGCACGGAGACTGCGACATAAAATTTAAAATATAAAGCTCGCCGCTTTACGACCGCGCCTTCCACGAGATTTAACCCTTGCAAGTATATCGATGGCGAGAATATCTAGAAAAGTTGCAGGTTCGACTTAAGTCAAAATATTGTTTTATTGTGGGTCTGTCGTGCGAGAACGAAAGGGTTTTTTTTTTTACACGTGAAGGGGTTGACTTCACAATCGGTAGCGAAATAAAATCCAACCTCTCCTGCATTCTTACGGTACAGGATTAACTTTTCCCGTTTTGTTCCTGACTTTACTGTTTTACAACTGTTCAATTTTCCAGATGCGGAAAGGGTTGCCGACGGAAGAGTCGCGCATTTTTTATAAGTGCGAGAAAGTTGACCCCGGTAAAGGCTTATAGTTGTAAACTTTTCAATTCGGAAAATGCATCGTTTATTTCCCGAGCCTTATAGGACGGACAGTTTTCGGAATTGAACGGCGACGTTACTTCATGAGAAAAAAAAGCGTACGTTGCTAACCATCAGCTGCCATCAGAAAAAATATTAAAAAAAAATCTTGTCTCAACTGTAAAAACTAAAACCGTTTTTCTGTTTGTTTTTATTTGTTTACCGTTTTTCTAAGAACATTTCAACGAAAAGGTAACTTTTTTCTTGCAAATATGTAAAAAATATGGCAAAAACATTTGTTTCTTCAGAAGTCAGTAAGTGTTTTTAATGTTATTAAAAAAAGAGAAATCTTGCGGATATATAAATTTGACTTTTGTTAGTTTATTTTTAAAAATCGCATTTTGTAGTCTTTTTGAAAAGACGTCCATTTTTTTGAAATAATTTTATATTCTCGTAAATATTTATAATATTATTATTATTAAATTAGGTAGGGATATATTTTTAAATCATATTTTTTTTCGTGCTATTAGTCTGAACCATTTCGTATGGAGTGTGCTAAATGGGTATTAGTAACAGTGTTTGGAAGACAATTTTATGTTGTCTATTCATCATTATATTAATAAAAGTCATAATTAATGATAAAACTATATCTTATATGAATGATAAAACTCCCATCGAAAAGAGGAATTAGCTGACTTAAATTCTTATATCGTTGATATAACTTCCATCGAAAAAGGAATTGGATCTAAATTCTTATATCGTTGATTATTGTAATGGAATAAAGTCAAGATGTAGTTTTTAAATTATTTATTTGTTACTTTTGTACATCTAAAAGTTTTGGAGGCATAGACGTAGAAAATTAATTATATATCGTTCAAAAATGAAGACAGGAAATTTTGGGTAGATATATGTTAAGCATATACACATGATAATATAGAATACTACATTGAGAATTCTTCAAACTTTATTAAATCATAATATTTTTGAAGGCGACATTATGATATAAGCAATTATAATGCCAAATGTTGACTGTTCAGTGATTTTGAAAAGTTCTTTCCAATCAAATGTGACAATTGATAATGAACAATCAATTTTTCAACAATATACTATTAATTTTCTAATTCTGTGCTTTCGAGACATTTACATATACAGAAATGACCAATAAATGATTAAAAAACTACATTTGACTTTATCCCATTATAATAATAAACGATGTAAGAATTTAAATCTAAACCCTTCTTTCGATGGAGTTATATCAACGATATAAGAATTTAGTTGATGGGAGTTATTTCATCGATATAAGAATTCAAACCTAATTCCTTCTTTCTAAGGGAGTTATTTCAACAGTACATCAATTTGAATCTAAACCCTTCTTTCAATGGGAGTTATATCAACTATGTAAGAATTTAAATCTGATTCCTTCTATCGATGGGAGTTACATCAAGGATATACGAATTTAGGTCAGTATATAACTCCCATCGAAAGAAGGTATTAGGTCTAAATTCTTATATCAATGATACAACTCCCATCGAAAAGAGAAATTAGACCTAAATTCTTATATCGTTGAAATAAGTCCCACCGAAAGAAGGAATTAGACCTGAAGTCTCATATTGTTAATATAACTCAATTCGAAAGAAGGAATTACATTTAAATTCTTGTATCTTTAAAATACCTCCCATGCGACCTGATCAGCTGATATAACTTTTGTAGGTTATGACGCTCTGATGGAACTGTTCGCAATGGGACAAGAGAAAGAGAGTGAGAGGGGAAAATAGCGCGCATGTGTGCACGAGAAAGAAACATGCAGATAGTATTTGCAACTGTCAAACACGTGGATGTAAACATTTCAAAAGTGTCTGGCGGTACTATCTAGTTAGTAAAAACCGTGCATCTCAGAAGCTTACTATCTAAAGATAGTAAATGCTACCAACTGGAGATGACTATGTCAAATTTTACTGTCTAATTAGTAAATTTTACTACTTTAGTGACTGTGCCAGCCAACTATTTTTTTCCGTGTTTAATTTATCGAATTTTATTATCGGTAATGGTATAGACATTCCTATAAATGTCAAAAATGTCCTGTCCAAAATGAATTTGCTATCAGATAGGCGTGTTTCGGAGAGTAAAAATTCAAAATGACGGACACAAAATGGCTATAAGTCTATTTTTATTCTTAATATCCTCGCCATACCTATGTTGTTAAAAATCGCAGAACTCAATGTGGTTTTATGAATCTGGTATTGAATGCTTTAGTTAAATTGGTATTGAGATAGCTGATCTCGAATCTGGATCAGTTTTTAAATGTTCAAAACAATGGATTCAATGTTGTTATCAGCGACCCCAAAAATGTTTATATGATAATTTCCAAGTGAATCCCAGCAACTTTCGATGTTTTGGTTCAGATACGTAATTAGCTACGTTAAGAACGCTTGGCTACCAAAGTTTATAAAAATTCATTGAATTTAACGAGTTTGAACATGTGTTTTGGATATTACGAAAACGAATTTTCTTTTATCTACGTTTTGTATCCGCCATTTTTAATCTTTGCTTTCCGAAATATGTCTGTTACTACAAACTAAATTTTGACACGATATTTGTGACTTTTAGAGATAATAAATTTGAATTAAACCTAATAAAATTCGATAAATTAAAAATAAAACCAAAAACGTTGATCCTTTCTTAATTTAGACACGTATAACTTTTGACATGCACCATTGGAAAGCGCGGTTCTTGACCATTAAGAAATTACTAGTGAACATTTTATCTCGCAGAGTTTAGTATTAAATTTTAGACTTATTCCAGCATGAAATTCAAATTCAATTTTCAGGTGCTGGAATAGAATATAAAACATTTTAGTTTATTTGGAGGAAGTGTGAGGGGGGGGGGGGGAGTCGGCATATACATACTATAGCACTACATTTAAAAAAAATACCCTAGCAAATTCTTTTCAAATCTTTTCAATGGCATTCTAATGATATTTCGATATATTGTAAAATAACGTATTTTCTCATTTTCTCAAGTATAAACTACGATTAGTATTAAACTACATTAAAATTATAGAACTCGACGATCGACACATTATTTCTATTACCGCGTATAAATAACACTGATAGCCCATTTTTAACACGGATCATCAGATAAATTACACGTATAATACAACAAATAATTATGTCAATTTCAATAATAATAAACACACCATAATGCATTTGTATAATGCCTAAATTTACATGATAAACGGTAACAGTTAACGGAAAGGAAAACTTTCGTAAAAAACCTATGCAAATATAAACGGTGCAATACCATAATACGCAATAATAAATCAAACTGTAAATAGAAAACTTTTTAGTTTTGTGGCTCATCGATCACTAACGATTGGAGGATCGTCCTTAAAAAGAAAATCCTAAAAAATGCTCTACTTTAAAACGGTATTTTTTAGGAGCATTTTTTTAGGGCAATTGTGTGAAATTCATGACACTACTATAAAGAAATTTACAATGAACCGTAGCAGGATTTTTTTAGAAATGCGATAGATTATAAACTCTGGGGAACAATTGAAACACATTTCCGCTGAAATAAACTGTTTATGTTTGACAATCAACAAAACTTGTTTGTGGGCAACATTCGCGAATAGAGATATCCAAAATATTGATTGCAAAAACAGAAATGAATTGATTACAAAATTAGCAGCTCAACAGACAAACGTTTAAAACGGGGCATTGAAATATATATACTTTTGGGATTCACAGGTTAATTGCAAATATAAACTAGAAATATTTAAATATTTTGCGGTTATTGTTCTCAGACAGGATACAATGTTACAAATAACTAAGATTATGCTTTATTTCCGTTGATATTATGAAAAAATGCCTAGAATCTTCTTTATAGAGAATTTCATGATCTACAAAGTTTGTCGGAAACACTTTTTCATCAGATTTGTATTTCTAAAAATAAATGCAAGAAAAGGCAAAAATAATGCATTTTTATGTGTTTTGACCTTGACTGTGACCTTAGCGCCAATATTTACTACGATATTCGTGTTCAGCGCACCAAATTATGTCGATGAAAGGTGTTTCAAAGAGATTGAAGGTATGGATTTTTCGCAAATACAATCAGAAATTTCATCAAAAGTACAACAAATTTCTTCTTTCATAAATTTCAATAATTTTCGATGGCTCTTTTTTAATTTTGTTTCTCAAACCCTTCGGAAGAAATAGAGATATGAATTTTGCGACATTTTGATTTTGTAAAAAATTACACTGTCAAAAATGCTTAAAAAAAATATTACGAATTTTTTAAATTATAACTTGACATAGCTAAAAATTTGGGTATGGCTTAACAAAATGCAGGTCTTAACCCTGCAAACACGGAAAGTAACAGTTATGTAATATTTAGGTAATTGTTACATTGTTACATAAATGTTACATAGTTGTTTCATCAATGTTACTTTTGTGTTTACAGGGAAGCAAACATGCCCAAATTACATAAAATATTTTACTCTTAGAGAATAGAAATATTTAAAACACAATTTGGTACAAATGAAAAATTTACATTAAATGTACACATTGTATACTACACAAGAAAAAAAAACAGGCATATTTTTTTACGTGCTGAAAATATCAAGCTGAATTACCAATTTGTTTGATGCAGTGTACTTAAAGTGTGACTTTACTCATTTTTGACATTTTTTAAGAGCCCTTTTTTTGCATACTGACAAAAATATTGTTCGACGCATTTACGAAAATTTTTTTTATACTAACGGGATCGGCTTCGACTCGGCCCGCAACCCTCACATTTGCAGGAAAAACTGTCACGCACTTACAAAAATTTTTACTAAATTTAAAATATTAGCCTCAGAGTACAAAATATAAATTAAAAAAAAACATATAATTTTCACTCTGTAAAATGAGCACAAAATTAAGTATTTATACAGGTTAAGAAAATAATTCATAAATCAAAATGGCCACAATATTGTTTGTAAAAATAATTATTCAATAAAAATGTTGTTGGGTTTTTGGAAAAAAATCATTTAAAGTATAATTGAAAAAATTACAAATAAATTGCAGATATGTTGGAGTAATAAAGCTGTTTTTTTTTAGAAATTTAAAATGTCAGTATAATGTGCGGAAGTATGTGAGAAGTATTACGATATAATTTAAAAATAGTACAATTATTAATATTCGCCATTCTTGATTGTTTGCTATATTTTTAGGATACTAAAGTATATTTTAATATCACCAAATTTTTTGGTAATAAATAAATTGGGCGAAGGATAATTGTAGGAACAAATACAACCATAAAGGAAGCTTTATGAAAAGAAAATAGTATTTTATTGCTTCCAAATACCATAAGTAAAATATAACAATGTTTTGTTAAAATTTGAAAAATTCTATTATAGGTTTACGCCTTCATTCAAATGTTATTAGAACAAAGTGAGTCGTAGTCGATTATATATTATAGCTGAAATCAAAGGTAAGCACTTTCCAATTATTTCATATGTAATAAAAAAAAATAAACGTTATGTCGTTAAAAAAATCACCTAATGTGATTCTCTCCTTAAAAGTCAGTAAAAAAGCAATCTCTGCCAAATGCCTTTAAGATTTTAACATTCTGTGAACCCCGGTATTCGGAGGAGATCAAAGTTCGGATGGAAGAATTCCAGACACGTGTTTACTATGGAATCATTAATTTTTAATTCGACGTTGGCTAATTGCTGCAAAAAATGAGTGCCTGACGAGTACCGAAAACAGGTGCGTTTTATACCTCAATACTATTTGCGCGTTTCACGACGCTGCGATGGAAACGCCCAGCGTACAAATTACGAGTAACTCTTCTCTATACGCGTCCTGATCGAGCAGGCGAAGAAGTACGGAGTCGCAACCGAGCGAAGAGCGATTTGACGGCGTATTATAACTTTCAGTTAGTCGGGAACATAAAAATATCGTAATTTTAATCGTAAACTCGCCGTTTCGTACAGCCTCCGCTTTTAACATTGACGCGAATAAATTTCTGTCCTCGGACCACCAAAGATGCCGCTGCGTTGTTATACACGTCGAGGTTTTATGCCGCGTGTACGATATGATTACACACATATATATACCTCTATAATCCACACCAAAATTAAGGTAGCCATTCTTTTTGTACTAAGAGACTATGATTTTTTCATAAATATAAATTGAAAGTGACCGCATAACATAATAATAATTGAATTTAATAACGCCCATCAAAATTCGATTTATTAAAAGCATATAATAAGCACCTTTTAACTAAAAAACATGATAAATTTATTGTTAGAGGATGTTTTATTTGAGAACGCATAATATCAGACGTATGTTTTCTGATTGAATCGCATTATAATACTATAGCTACTCCATACATTGGAATCAGTGGAAGTCAATGGGAATCAGTGCCGGTACCGTTATGTTGCCCGTTTCTGCTAAAACTACCCTGTAAGAAAATTAAAGAGTTATTGGCCAGAATAATTTCTGGTCGGTGGGCAGATTCTGCCCTAGATACTGGCCAGAATCTCCTCACAGGGGCCTCACAGGGGCGACGGTTTCTGGCCAGAATCTGGTATAGTTTGACAGAATTTGGTGAACAATCGTTTAAAAAAATGTACACATTATCTAGATATGCTTACAGGCATAACCCGAGTAAAACAAATAGATTATTATGAGTAAAAGCATTGATAAAGTGTACATATTTATTCCAAATCAAGCCGGATGAACATTGGTTTGACAAAATAACGCCAACAGAACTAATATGAGGTTATGTTATACGCATTCCGGACTGCTAAAACATATTATTGAGTTGTCGCAGAACATGAACATTTACACCTGACTTTCAATGAAACTTTTGATGTCTTATTTGCAATGACAATTCTTAAATCAAAATTGTACAGAAAGGTTAGGACACAGAAATATAAACAAGCATGCATATATCTTTGCATCTTTATATGCTGAAACTTATTAAATTTTGTTAATTCCGTGATTCAGACAAAATAGTATTTTTCAGTCCTAGGCCGTAAAGTTCAATTTTACGGACCGAGTGGAGATTGTGCGTCCGAGGATCGCACAATCTCCAAACCGAGGTCGTAAAATTTTACGGCCGAGGAACGAACACTATTTTTTGATACGCAGTTCGCAAAAGTAGGCACTTTACCGACTGTTTTTAGTCCGTAAAGTGCAGAGATCTGTCCGTAAAATGACACTTTACGGACTAAAAGGAGTCCGTAAAGTGCCTACTTTACGGACACGTGTATCAAAAATAAAATTTCGGCTAGTAATTGTGATATAGATATGTTATTAATGATATTTTGCCCTCCTAAAACTAACATGATTAGTTTGATAATCATCGGTTGCTTCTTTTCAAGAAAAAATGCATTTTTTTTTTCGTCGAAAGTCCACTCGGAGCACAATTTCACCAGTTTTTTGTGTTAACTTTTTCACTACCTTATAAGCAATTGATTGATATCAAACTTATTATTATAGATACACGTATTATTTGTAAATAAATAAATTATCAGAATTATGTAAACATGTTTAAAATATCAAAATGAAAAAGATCTAATCTACTATATGTGAAAAATTATATATATTTATAGAAAACAAAATAGAAGGATGTTACAATAAAGCACAATATTTCGTAAGAGAAAAATTGTTATCTAATTAAGTAAAAATAAACGCAATAAACATATAATGCTAGGAATAAGTATCAATAAAATGTTAATTACACATGGTCAATATAAGCTTATAAACAATATTAAAAAATACGGGAAATATTACTAAATGAACGAAACGGTTCAAATTATAATCGCGAAACTATATACCTTTTGATTTCTTCTCTTTCTGAAAAATTTCCACGTACCTATATTCGCGTAACTAAAATAGGAAGTCAGTAAAAAATCGAAGCATTATGTAAACATAAACACGTAGTGTGATTCGATAAACAGCAATAAATCACATCGGAAACAATTTATTTCCGTTAACCTAAAATGTAGTCCATATTTTTTTGTGACTAATAGCTCATCAGTAATTGGAAGATCCATACTAAAAACGAAATAAAATCAATGCCCCAGATTAAACTAGAATATTTCGAGCATTTTTTAGGGCGCATTTCCGCAAACTATACAAAAGAATGGACGAAATACGAGGGCTATTGCGCCAATGTCGAGCAAAGCGGTCATCTTTTTAAGACACATTTTTATGCTGGTATTTAACTTTCTGAGGACGGAACGCCCCCAATAGGTCTCGGAATAATTATGCTCGACTAAACTGTACCAGCGTTTTCCGTGGGCACGTAAAAATCGTCCGTTTTACGCGACGGATCGTAAATTATGCAAAACGGTTCCGACCGTTTTAAAAAACGGTCGATTCAAACTGTAACAGTTATGGCAAACGGAACCTCAGTCGACCGGTGTTACGGTTTTGCGTAATAAATTATGTTTCGTTAAAAACTGAGCATAATAGATAAAAAAGGAAGAAGATATAAAGAACATTCAAGGACGTTGGTCCATTTTCCATAACAGTACTCGTGGACGAAAAAAAAACGGGTTGAAAGAACCGTAAACCAATTCCGCCGAAAATTTATAACTAGAGCATAGAAAAGCTCGCGCGTTGCAGGGGTCGACAAGTTTTGCGAAAGAGCGGTAAAAATGGTCAGTCACATTTCCATTACAAACACTTTTTTAACGCTAGAGATCATTTACCGTTTTTTCATTCATTGAATGACGACTCACTGTTCCTGAAATTGGGGACAACAAACATAGACTAAATTTCCCTATTGGCACATACCACAACTCTGGTAAACAAAAGCATCTATTTATTTTTTTAAATGTATTACAAACAAATTAATTGTGAAATAATTGTTGTTTCGATATTTTCAATTTTACAAGTTCTTGATATTCTACCTTAATATTGGCATGTTTCAGGAATTTTATTGCGAATTGTTGGATGGAACAACGTCATCGCAGAGGACGATCAGATTTAAATAAAAGATTTTCCTAGTTGAAGCAGAAACCAAGCGCGCTTTTATTTCCACCTTCGGGAAAATATTTCCGCCTCGATTTGATGCTTTCCCAAGCTTCCACTCAGAAATCAAAACTCGAAGACCCGAGAAAATAGAGAAAACTCGGTGCAGCAGAGAGCATTCAAGCCCGAGACGTGTTTTCCAACCCGTCGGCTTTCCGGAACCATTCGGCTCGCGCGTTAGCGCAATCCCTTATGGTATTTCCGTCAAATTTATTACGAATAACTGGAGCAGGTACGGTCGCATGAAAAAGTCCCGATCGCTCTTCCTCATTCGAAGAGACCCCGTTCTCCGGACTGGAAATAAATTGTAAACTAAGAGGCACTAACCTGTCCGTCTGTCGCCAATAGAGAGGATTTTATTATTTTATGAAACTGGAGCATGCCGGATTACGGTGTCGTGATTTTCACTTTACGACGTAATTGTACGTTAGGGTTAAAAATATGTAGCACCCTTTTGCGTAAGATATATGGACGATGTGCGACGACGACGTGCAAGGAGACGCGGGTTTCCATTTTATAGTCAGGGAGCTAGAGCTTCGTAAATAGTGCTCGCAGAGTTGTATGATGGCTGCACGCAATTTCCACGTTATGCTCCAGTTGTAAATAACCTCGCAATGTTAAGGGTTGATTTTTCAAGGCAACTTCCGGGAAGAAAGGGGAGAAATCCTTCGTTTGAACGACCTTTGGGCGGCGCGTCTGTACGCAATACCAGGGCGATATTGGGTAATACCATAAATAATATCTTGACCCCTTCCGGATGGCGGTGCGCTTTTCAGATTAAGATCTTTTCGATTCGATGCCTTTCGGCACGTGATATTTGGAACGGATACTACTCGTCATTTATTTATCTTATATTGGTCATTTTTACTCGAGCGTAAACCCCTCTCATACCGACCTTGTTTTCCAGAACTAGCAGTCATTATTCAAGACTTTGGAATGTAAAAAGTGATATATCTGTTGAGTTCGTCTTTTTCCAAAATTATAAAAAATAACGATTTTGTACTATTTTTTAAAATGTTATGTGACGTACTTAAAACACGATTGATGTGAACGAAAATTGAGCCATTCAAAACTTAAAAGACATCATTTTATATTTATATAAATCATTTAAATTACAACAAATCTTAAAAACTTTTGGAAAATTATATTTCTCAGTTCGTGGGTCGGAAAAGTTCTTTCATACCTGACGTGACTAATCTTTAACGACAGCGGATCATGACCTTCGGTACCAATACGTAATCTCGACCGACCCACCAATAAACCAATAATGAAGACTATTCGATACAAATATGCCGAATGTAATTCAGAGCTTTAAGTAACACCAAGTGGCCTGCGATACATAGCCGCCTAAAAAATACGTGACGATCGGTTTTTACGATTTTTGCGAGCATTCCGTCGGTCTTGTTATATATTTACTATAGACCCCGGACCAGTGCTCATAAACATTTTTTAAACAGGAAATCTGATTTTTTGGCGCGACCATATACCAGTATTACGCGTAGCTGGGGCTGATGGCTTTAAAAAAGCCGCACCAGTATTTTAGGGCCTATTTTTTCGGTACAGTTTTCGCGTTATTACGGTCAGCCAAATAAAATAGACGCTCTCGGACTATTTTTAGGTAATCGCAGCCTCCTAACGTTATATTACAGCGATGCGGAAGTTAGGTGAAATAGGCCTAAAAAATATGGAAAGCGCATTTTACAACGGTACTCGTAAAAAACGAGCGACCTTTCAGGAAATAGTTCGACAACAGGTTTAGTTTTTTATGAGTCAACAGACTGTGAGTGGTATGCGAAAGTAGCCACCACGGTCGCTTTTTCAACGTATTCTGAACCAATAATGGCTTCTTTTATATTCTAAAAAGCTGTCAATGAAGTTCGGTTTTTAGTCCACTTTTAGCATTATTAGAGCAGTTTTTTGGAGCACCGCAGGCAAAGAGGCTGTTGATTTGTGTGTGGCACGCTCCAGGGCCGTTTATTGGGGACGTGCGTCACACGACTCGTGCGAATCGGGAGTAAAA
The DNA here is from genome assembly GCA_030407085.1 of Trichopria drosophilae. NCBI lineage: Eukaryota > Metazoa > Arthropoda > Insecta > Hymenoptera > Diapriidae > Trichopria > Trichopria drosophilae. Next base: position 64,956,418 of record CM059583.1, on the reverse strand, counting down.
GACGCGTTCTGAGATTTCAAAAGTCGAGGTCCTCGAGAACGTTTTAAGTGGATGAGGTGGAGGAGGTGGATAAGGGAATAGGCGAGAAATTAAGTCACGAGCAGTAATATATCGGTCTAGTACGTTTTTACACTGGCACCTCGGGTTTAAATGCGAGCGAGGATAAGAGACGCGAAGCGAGTAAGACGCGACACGCCTTTGAATCATGCAGTTGCGTTTTCTTTCTATTTTCACCCTTTACTTTTGCGAGTCACTTCCTCTCTTTCGCATTTTCCACTCTTGTGGAGTTGAAGTGCATATATTGAAGCTCGTCTGAGAAAGGGTCACGTGTCACGAACAAATTACGTTCCACGGGATGTGCTGGATATTGCGCTTAAAAAGGCGCAACTCTTCCTTATTGCCGATTACTGTAATTTGTCGTGAAATACTCGTGATTGAAGCTCAAGATTAATTTATATCTCGAAAGGTAAAATCGATTCCGACTGACGCAAGGTATAATTATACTGGTAGATATGTAATGGAAAATTTTCAAATATACTATGGACCAAATCAAACATGGTTTTAACTTGAATGTAATTACGAATGTTTGAGAATGAGCAGTGTATGCTCTTGAAATTGTAGTAACAAGCTTCAGATTGGCAAGGTGGTTGTATTAATATGTGTTATTAACGCTCGATGATATATTACTCGAATCATTCGTTTCATATGATTTTACGACACCTGACGTTGGCGTTAATAGTAACATTGCAATGCATGAAGTGGTCGAAGTTCCAATTTCAATCATATAATGTTGTACTGTCGGCTACTGGAATGAATGAAACTGATGAATAATACATTTTTAACAAATTTATAACATAGTGTATTCATTTTTTTACGATATTATGCATATTTTCTTCGTACTAATTAGAAGCAATCTTACAAATAATTTACTGAAATACAATAATTAAGAAATTATAACAATTTTGGTTTCCCATGTAGTAAAATGAATCAGAATGACTCTGTTTCTAAAAAATGCTGAAACAGTTTCTAAGTCTGTTTTAAACTAAGGCAGTTTATTTTGAAAAAGTTTTTATTTTCTCCCAAAGTAGAATTTTACAAAACAAAAAAAGAATCAGCCTTAAATATTTGTAATTGGATTCAGATGAAAGCTAAGTTTCATATGGTCCATATCATTTATTATCAATTCTATCATATTAATTTATAAAATATGTCGAAATTTCTTTTATTATATACCCTGAGAGATGTATACTAGTCGCAATATTTGGTTTATTAAAATGGTTTCTTATAGCTCTTCAAATAAATATTTAAACTATTAACATTCATACTTATTATTGAATCAAATTATCATATTTTTATAAAAGTCTATTTATTAAAGCTTAAAAGAAATTATATTAAATCTGACATATGTCCTTGGTAGGTTCATTTATTTTGTAGCTTGGTTAGGACATCGAGCAACTTAATAGAATCTTATAAATCCTAACCCAAATATGTGAACGCCCAGTGACAATTTTTAACAGTCCAAACATATTTTTGTTCAAAAGTTTGTATACATCTGTATAATATCAATATGCTAAGATATATTTTTAAATGGTGGTTATTAAAATTTCTAACATTTATACAATTTTTTAACCGCTAAAAGAAATATTGCTGTTTCTATAATGTAGAATAGAATATCTTTTAATGGGTATAAATATTAAGAATTCTTATATCAAAATGTATCAAAATATTACATTTCCTTATAGAAAAAAGTTTATTTTTGTTAGGGAATGCTGCAATACTTCTTAATAAAATATCACTTTAACCTAATTTTTGACTTTTTCGACGTATTTAGTAACATCTTAATTATATTTATTAATAAAATACAAATTATTTAATAAACTGCATATAATCAAAGTTATACTTGGTTGTGCGACTACACAGATTGAACGAAAGAGGTTTATGGAACCATTTTAGAAAAGTAAAATACTTGATTATTAAGAATATGGTTAAATTAATTATTTCCATACTAAAACAAAACAAAAACATTGTTCCATTTACTATTTCTCGATACTTAAATATGCAGCATAGCACATAACCTCAAATGTACCGCAGCTTTACAGTGAAATAGTCACTCTAAATATTCTTGACTAGAAGAATAGATTTAGTAAAGTGATTAAACGAAAATAACTTATCATCATTTAAAGTAATTATAGTATATTGTATTTTACAATATTATGAATTATAAAAATAAGATACTGTCAACTACAACTTTTCACGATGTTAATTGTACTATTATGAAATATTATAATCATTTCTACCTTTTCTTCGCGGTTCCATTTACCTTTTTTTCTCTCTGTGTAGTTATTTTAAAGGTTGTGCCCCTGTATAAAAATTAAGCGTTACGTTATATAATTATGATAGAGTCAACAAATTTAATACTACCGAGTCATGTTTTCATTTATCTAAGGTGGATCTTATTGTATGCGAAAACGGCATAAAATTGCTTTAAGTTATAGAGTATACTCTTTTAGGAAAAGTTTTATACATTTTGAAGTTTAAATTGCATGCACTTCTCGATGTAAAAATTTGCCTATAAGTTATGTTCATTATGGTAATTATTTCAAATGCTTTCAGAGCACCTACTGATTATTATGTGAACGATTTCTTCCATACAAATTTTCATATTCAAGATTTTACCTCATGCTATTGATTTAAAAAAAGTTCAATATTATTCAAAAGTTAAGAAAGATACTATAAAGGATCTTAGGCGTTCTACGCGTCATTAAATCACCAACGATGTTTCATCATTTTGCTTTGTAATTTTATTAACATTTCAACTACTTACCTGACTAATTTTTATTATTTCTGAGAAAAAAATGCCTTTAGAAATTGAAATATCGTTTATTATATCCCAGAATCTTAATAATGACCCGTTCATTATTCTGCCTTTAGTACTAATATTTATACCATAATTTCATTGAAATATAAAGTTGCATATAGTCTACAGGTTTTTAATTAGTTAACGCTTGAATGTTGAAAGAAATTTGCATTTTTATATTATATTGCATGTTAAGGTTCGTATATTTTTCAAGTTCCTTCATTATTTTGTCTCCGCGCTCATGTTAATTAGGGTTTCAAAAACGTCAAACTTACCCTAACATTAATATAATAAATATAACCAAATCATAAATGTAATTCTTAACAATATATATCATGTTAAAGGTATTAAGGTTGTATTGCGCGCTCCAAAATGTTTTATTTTTCTTAAAGTAAAATCTTCCGGAAAAATATTGAGGAAAAAAATAATGAAAATTTGTAACGAAACAAAAATCGAATAAAGAAATCGATGCATCTGATGAAACAGATGCGATGTAGGAATAAGTATAAAATCACTCAATATTTTTATTTTAATTATTTTTCAAATGAAAAACAACATAAAATCCTTCAATATTAAACAACTTATGCATGTGGTTATATATTAGGTAGTATGTTTATGAGAAAATATGCAAATATACGGTTTATTTGAGTACGTTACTCAAGAAAAAATATTGATCCGACATATGGGTAGGATAATAAAACAAACATAATACTTAAACGTAAGCATGGGTATGTAAATAATCATCAATGAATCTTAGGCACAGTTACGGTCGCGGCATCACAGACGAATTTAACGAAACACATGCATAAATAAAGGAAATCCTCAATAAAATATAAGGAACGCCATTAATATGGTCGGTTTTAATATTTAGATAAGTATCATGTTTTCGGTAGCCTTGTTTCTATGATCCGGGATTAACCTCAGTCATTAATGGAAAACAGATGCGGTTATATGCTGCAACAAAATGACACTTTCGTATACGTTATGTCCGCAGACGGACTCTTTTGAGGCCGCAAAGAGCTCGTAACTTTTGAAATCTGGGTACCGCTTTCCTCGAAGCTCAATCGTTTTCAAACTTTATTTACTCACGAGAGGAATGCGCGGGTATGCATGAAAAAAAAACGAGATGAATACTATACGACGTACTTAGTTCTTTTCACGAAGGTGTCGACTTTCTCGGTTCCCCACTACGGTTTCCCAAATCCATTCAGATTTTCGTTTCAACGCACCGCTCCTCTTTCTTCCGGATGGTGAATAAACTAAAAGTTAAATTTACATGAAACATATGTGCTTATTTATCCGTTTTCCGTATAATTTTATACGCCGTAAAAAAGCGAATCCAGAAACGGAAACTGCCCTTTCCAGGGGTCATATGAATTGCACGTGCCTTCCTCTTATTTTCTCTTTATCTTCCCCATTTGTATTATGTACACACGATTTTAAATTGTAAATTCGGAAATGAAAAATAAACACCCGAGTAAAACGGAAGCAGTGCTCTTGATATACGAGTAGTAGATTCTCGTATTAATATCGGCTTTGTGACAAAAACAAAGTTCATTAATTTCTTTATTACATTATACCGTACCCACAACTGTTTCAGTGAGTAATTACAAAGAGGAAGACAATAATTATAATTATTGGACAAACATCAAATAACGAAATTTGTCATTTAATTTTACGTTATATAATTTTATATAACCAATAAGATATACGTAATTTTATAGAAATTATTTTTTTAATACTTTGGGAGTAGAACTCGATCTTGCGCCCAGAAGTGAAAGAGCCACCCAAAATTTCGCCTGTTTTTTGTACTTGAAATTTGGAATCGAAATAGATGACAAATGATGCTTTATGATGATAGCTTCCTGATGTAAAAATTTCAGATTGAGTAAATATCTTAATCTTGAGATATTGTGGTTCAAAGGCTGCAAAAATTGCATTTTTAGAAAATGTGACATTTTTATCTCCGAAAATATAAATTTTATTTCAAATTTACAAGAGATATTTTTTATTTGGAATTGTCAAAAGAATTTAAAATAATTTTGTCCGGACCGAAAAACATTAAATTTTTCACATTTTTAAAACAAAGGCACAATTTGTTTAACAATTTGAAAATTTAATTTTTTTAATACTGAGAAAATTTGATTAGATCCCTTCCTTCTTTCGACAATTATGAACAAAAAACATCTCTGTTTTGAAAAATCATCAAAAACATCAATTTTTTGTAAAATTTATACTTTCGGTGACGAAACTTATATACATAAATACTCAAATTACTATTTTTTATTATCATTTTTACTGACTGAATAGTAAAGATGCTAGGAACTTATAGTCATGAAAGTAGACAAATTGCCAAAAAATGACACTTTTTCTCATTCTGCATGTCTATTCCAAAATTACCGTTTAAAATGATGAAATTTATAACAAAAATTTTCTCGGCGTATTATTTTCTTATTTTTAAATAGACCTGATTAGTAGAAATTAAAACTAATAATAATAGTATTATAAAAAAATGAAACTGAGATTTCGAAATATTTTCCCAGATCTCGGTGGTCAGAAGCTTAGATGTCCTCGACAATTTTATGGACGGTACTTCCCTTTACCTGCAGGTAACCAACAATGGAATACAACCAGAGATTTACAAATATTTGTAAATTTAATTATGCCCCTGCAATGCCTGTAATTTAGAAGGGTAGGTCATGCTGCACAGGTATAAACTGAAATGTATAAGTGTGACTTTTTTCCCTAATACTGATAATGAATATTTAGAATTTTAAATATCAATGCAGTTGTAAAAAAATATAAATATAAAATAATATGTATTTAAATTCAGTCATTTAGGCGACATTGTTTATATCGCTGTTATTTAATGACAATCATTAAATGAAGTAACGAAATTATTAAAATTATCTGAATGTTTATATGGGTTTGAAATAACAATAATAATGTTAGAACATGAATGACAATATATAAAACGAAATAAAAACACGCAGCTATAAGTACAAATAAATGAGTTTTTTTGTGAAAACTTCGTTACGGCTTTTGCTCATTAAAGCAATTATTTTTCTTTTTTTCGATTGGCGCAAAGTGGATCGTTATACGTATCATGACGTCGTTTAATGATTAAAATTACTTTGATATGGATCCTGCAAATTTATTGTCAAGAAAAAAAAATTACAAATATTGAAACACGCAAATGTTATTTTTTATTTAAAATGTGCCATATTGGTTTTAGCGAATCAAATGCCATTATGACTACGCCAATCGGAAGATCATTCTTAAAAATGAGTGGAAACGGTGTGCTTGACATTGTTATTTTAAATTTTTAATGCAGAAGATTTTCCAACATCAATTGAGAATTACTATGTATTTTCTGGACTTGCAGGGTTAAAATGAAATGATTCCGAGAATGTAATATGTGAACTGGCACTTGGCACAAAATGAACATAAATACTTAATAAAATCTGTTCTTCTGAAAGGAATTCGCTAAATAGGAGAGGAATTGGCATTGGTGGGAATTCAAGACAAAGGCCACGTTAGAGTATACTGATCGTTGGTTCTAAAAATTACATTCTAATAAGTACACTGGTTCAAACTGCATATGTATGATGCATTAAATATATTTGTTGATTTATTTATGTATTTTAATTGATCTAAATGGGCCTCCCTAGTGGGTCTTAGCTAATAACTGGGCTAAACTTGGAGAATTCTTCTCGGAATGTGTTGTGTTTCTAATTCATTTACTTGTTATTAAATGTTGTTTTGCGTAATTTCTGAACTACTACAAGGCGCAAACAACTATAACAGAGCAAAATGCAGTATATAAGTTGACATTTCATCTTCAAAATAGCTGGAAACCAGAACAGTTTTTCTGCGCCATGTTTATCAATTAATGGTCCAATGTTAGAATATTGTTAGACCGTTTAACTAAATTGTGTGAATCATTATAAGAGAATTTGTTCAATATTCCAATATTTACTATTCATATCTTACCTGAATTAACCCATCCTTCAACAAGCCTTCGTACAAGTTTACACTCTCCTCGTACTGGGATGTATATTGGGTAAAATTTGAAAATAAGATAGAATATGTGATATCTCGAAGCTCCATATTGCCGAAATCCATAATATTACGTAAATTTTTATTTATACGTAGTTAAATTATTAGTTAAATATAATTGAACAGAAATGGTGTAAAGGGAGTAGATCTTCTTAATTTAAGTGGAAACATTTTTCTTAAAATTTATTAAATCTAAGACATGCTACTAAATTTCTTTTTTTAATTAAGGTACACTTTCTTTAAATCAATGAAATAGTTCATTGGACGATCCTCCTCCACTATAAGACTTTAATAATCGTTAAATTAATAACATGGTTTTAATAGAGGTATATGTCTGGTACAACTTGATATAAATATCTTTTGGACACATTTGTGAAATATACTTCGTAAATGTCTATTAAATTTAGCGAACGTTTTTTAGTATATTCTATATAATTTTAGTTGCTTGCCTTGTTTATTAGAAAGGAATTAAATTACGAATAAATTACTTGATTTATTTACAGAACCATTTTGGACTTTATAGACATTTAATTATGTTTTGCTAAGTTTAACAAATGTAATCTAATTTAACAAAAAAAGTTAATAGATACCCTTACTTTAATTCGAGTTCTGTAATTTGTATGTTGTACACCCAATAATTGATCTTAATTTTTGTTTGTGATTGATTGTTAAATGAAATTAAAACTTATTTTAATTGAGTCCAACGGTTGTCCCGAGGAATGTTGACAACAACTAATAATGTGTCACATTTTATTCCCTTTCTTAGTGTATGTTCTAACAAAAACTGTTAATTTGCACCATGACTGTCCAACATTTTTTCTTGAACCAGTTAATGAACATTTAATTAACGTGTGTAATATTGTAACAAAAAATACCATAATATACAACAATGCAGTATAAACAAGTTAGATTGTAATTTTATCGAATAAATCAATATGAAATTTTAAAACGCCATGAAAACCGCAACACTTTCACTATCACAAAAAATCACGTACAGCATAGATTGTGTGATTATTTAAAAATTCGTTCCAAAAAAATGTTTTCTATTCGCCCCATATATAACAACGTCTGCACATTTTTCTTCGTCTTAGCGGAGTCCGTTCCGTCGAAAGAATCGTATATACGTGACTCGTTAAAAAAGTTTGTGGTGGTGATTGTCAACATTTTGACATGCACAATACTTTTTTGGGAAAGCTCGAATTATTATCGATCGTACAATCTCGGACTGCACTAAAAAGTCTTCCATGAAAATCGCAGAGTTCTTTTCTCTTGTCAGGTTCTCCGATTCTTGGAGTATTCAGAGCACACAGGAACCTCTACGACGGGAGTCACGTTGAGGGCGACAGCAAAGAGCGGTGACTTAAAAGACAGTTTTCCATGAAAGGAGTGGTTCTTCCGCGACTACCTTGGCTGGAATCTTTGTCGGCACGAACCACGACACAACAACGGAAACTTCTGAAAGGGTCCAGATTTAGTCATGATGCATATATGACGATCAAATTTAGCGTTAATTCTTATTCTTTTACGAAACTAATGTGTGAATACATGCAATATATTTTGACTTCAGTTTATGGTTACATCACTCACACTGATTTCATGGTGACAATACTCCTAAGTAATTCGTTACGTGCATCATCACGGAATGTTTGGATTTGGTTCTCTCTACCGTGACATTGATTCGTGTTATAATTTATGAAAACATCAACAAATCGATTGTACGTAAAGTTTTTTATGAACATTTACGAGAAAAAAGGTTTTACGGTTTCAGAGGGTAATTACAATTTGGAATTAAATATGGAGATTTAATAAGATAACTACGTTACTGAAGATCTATTTAATTATTCACTTATTTGTATGGTGTATACTTTTGATGTTTAATCAGGTTTCTATTTGTGAATTTAAAAATTATTTACTTCTTTTGTGATTAATTGCAATACTAAATGTGAGAAATTTAAAATTGTAGCTTATAAAAATATTTATTTTTGAAATGGGAAGTAGGAGTTTTTTACATGTCAAACAAAATATAACAAACCGTTAACCACTTTGGTAGTAAGCGTTTTAAAAACAATAATACAGAACTGGAGAGGAGAAGAAATTTAAAACCAAAATAAACTACACCAAAAAAGCAATCAAAAGTACAACAATTTATAGTTTACAATACTTCCACAGTATTACCGACGGCGCACTATGAGGGGCATATTTATTAGAAAGGGTGGAGCAAACTTGAAATTAAAAACTAGTCGCCATTTTGGATTGTCCATTTTTAATTTCACATTACGAACATAATCAACGGCTGAAAATCGGCAAGTTAACCGATCATACATGTATATCATGGTATTTAATATTATGTAAATAGATGTGGCAAATTTACTGTTGTAACAAGGGTTCCGGTATTTTGTATTTTATCACATTATTGACATCAAATTCAGATTCAACAATCCAGAAAACCTTAAGATAAGAAGGTTCGTGAAATTCCATACAAAATTATAGAAGTTATTGCGAAACGTACAGGTCTTTCGTCCAAGGCGCTGTTAAAAATATCACAAAATTTATTGCACATTTTAAAGCACATTAACTTTTCTAATGATGTACATCTATACATTAGGTATCTATATATACATTGTGAATGATTAATGTACACGAGCTGGAAGTTTTTTGGCAACATTTTTACAGTGGGTTTGATCATGAACTCGCCAGTAAACAGACCTTGCCCTATTAAAATTCACCATTCTAGTCTAAATATCCGTTTGGCAAATTTTATGTTGAAAAGTGTACATTTTACTTTGATATAGGTTATTCGTGGTTGACTCACGTCAATTTGACTGAAATCGCTTGTTTTTATTATGTTGGAATGTGTGCGATATGGAATTCCATCCTTGTATGTATTTTAATATATGCCTATAGGCACGATAATTATTGACAATTAATTAATGCGAGTTTTGATAAAAACATATTGAATAGGGATACATATATATGTTGTACAAAATTGCGAAAGGATGAGGTCGACAATAAATGTGACCCATGAACCTGGAAGGCTTACGGAAGGCCAGACATCATCTTCGTTATACTAGCGTAAGACGAACTTTACGACTTCGACTATTATCATGCATTCGGTTCCCTCTAACTCTTGGTATAACGACCCAAGTATAAGTTTCGGTTTCGTGTCGGTATTTCACACGTTTATCTCGCGTTTTACGAGTGCCCGGAAATAGAAACTCGATATTACGATCGTACTGGAAATGCAACATGAATTACTTCTGTAGGTGGTTCGTGTGGGAACACCGTATCGTGTTTTAGGGGGATTTAAAATGATCGATGGGAAGATGAAGTTAATGGGATTTTGGACATTTATGTCACATACGCACCAGGAACAAGTGACTGACGTCTACGAAATCCTACTTGTGGATGTAAATGTCAACGTAAAAAATTGGAAAGTTTTCAGTGTTGGGATTATACCTGATATGTTTTATGTTTTTGACTACTTCCAGCGGATTTTGACTACATCTTTCCATCATTTTGATTTCCAAGTAACTAATAGATTTATTGTAAAGACATAAATACAAATTTATAACTACGTGCTTACTAGTTGACAAAATCTCCTATCGCCTCTTATATCTCGAATACTTTTTTTTTTCTTTTAGAATCTGAATTAATATTCTGGACTTTATGGCATGTACAGAATATACAAACAGTAATATTTATATTTATTGAATGCAGACTAAGGGAGCTTCTATGGTCATTCGCGATTAACGAGTTACTTTTAATGATTTCTTCGTCGTTGATAAGAAATAATTAACTACTAATGAATGTAACTATTTTATTACTTGCATCTAAAGTTATTATGCATAAAAATCGTGTATTAATTCTGTAATTAAATTATTAGTTATTCCAATCTCTTGTTATACAAATTACAATTTTTTTAACTGTACAATAGTAGTTTTTATGTAGTGCTCGTAAAGTGCAACAACGCATTTTTTACATTTTTCAATTCCACTTTACGCACATTTGTAAAATAATTTTCGACGCAAATACAAAAATATTTTCTGTTCGTATATGCATTCACACCTCGTCTGCGAATCGGTCTTTAACCGTCACCTTCATAAAATAAAACTCACACACACTTGTATTCAAAACTACTATTTCGAGACCAGTAAAAAAATAAAAAATTAGGCGAAAATAAAAAAAGGGTAGAGTCGTATTTTACGCAAACAGTAACCAAATATTATTTATTATAGTCGCAATCATTATAAATCTATTATGAAATTAAATATTATTTTAAATAACATACATTCTAAAAACTAGGGCGTAAAAATCCAGCCCTCCTATTACTCAAGAAAGAAATTACCAAATTTACTCAACTCCACCCCCAAACCCAAAATCAACAATGAAGCGGTATTCATTCATCACCGACATAAGAGCTGCAGTTCTTGCATAGAATATCGTGGTCGTTTCTTAGTGTTTCTTACACTAAGTGTTCCTTAGATATATTTCAAAAATCTAGAAAGAAATCCTGCACGCTTTAGGTACAGTTACGATGTTGGAAGGGGAAGAAAACAGGGAGCATATACAAAAGAGCTGGGTCATCCGCAGTGCACGTGACAAACAAGTCAGTTTTAAATACTCAAATAGGCACAGTTACTATTTATCTAAACGGAAAATCCCATAAATTTGATACCACAATTTCTCAGTCTTTTATGACAGCGGTTTTAGAAAACCGTGCACGTGCTGTTGCGTAAATTTACATAAATAAAAAAATTTTAATGTTTACTTTGGGCTATCTCAAAAAAATATTACATGGATTCGTGATCAACAAATTCTATCATTTCTATAATTAATATTTTATTGTGAATTTTATTTAAGATTGACGTATGAAACAATTTTCCTGTATTTTTTCTTTTTTAATGTACCAATAAGACTTAAAGCAGATTGACAATGGTCTATTTTGCATTAATTTTCTGTATCTACTTTGATACAGCAATACTCCGTGCGGTTTACATATATATTGTTTGTTTCCTAGAAAGAAAATAAGCCAGTCTTATAAACTGTAGAACTTAATGGCTTGTATTATTTTTATAAATTTATTATATTTACATTCAACATCCTTGATAAAAATGATATGAGGAAAACATATCGGGTAAACCAAGGGCTCCTCTTGATTTTTTGTACAAGGCCATGCCAGAAATAATTTGTTTTCATTACCAAGTTTTACCCGGAAATGTGATTTACATTTTATAGGATTTTTGAAGTCAGAAAATTTAAAAAGTAACGAACTTTTTAGTGGAAAACATTGATTCAGCTAAAAAAGTATGTACATTTTTTATGACTTTTTGTAACTTTTTAGAACTTTATATACAATAAAATTTGTCATTTAATTACAAAAAGTATGAAATTTACGGGTAACGATTAATTTAACCAATAAAAAAACTACTGTATTTTACATGTTTTATAAGAACAGAGTGAATGTTATTGAAATATTTTCTTAATATCCTGAAAACACGTCTTTAGAACCGCATTCCAAGAACAAGTCCGATATGTGCAAATTATGGACTACTAACTGTATATGTTTGATGTCATCGCAAAAGGGTGGTGACTAGTTGACAACATAAATACGGAATGGATGGCCGGGTATAAAAAATGCAATCACGTACTTTAAGCCGAAGAATACGGAAAGACTTTTGTTAAAAATAATACTTTTCTATTTATGAATTTGAGGACGAAAATTTTATTATGGTTAAATACACATTTCGTTAAAGTTAAAATTACTACAGATATTTTTCATTTTTACGATTATGATTGCAATAATTCTGAAAATAATTGTAAAAATTGCTAAACTTACGACGTTTCAAAGAAATATGTATTATCCTATAACCAACGTTATTTTCAGCGATATCTTTTTCCGTATATTTGGGTAGTATGTTAGAAAATAAAAGGGTGGATAGAACTTTCATTGACGTGCCGGAAATTCAAATGAGACCAAAAAAGGTTATCCATTAGTAAAAAAATAATAGTTTGAAGATCAACAATGGAATAATGCAGTCATTATCTGTTAATTTTTCATATATATTCTATATATATATATATATATCAATATCTAGTCAATATTTCAATATCTACTTGAAATGAATGTATACCGATTTTCGACTTTTTTCCATTTTACATTGATCTCTTACTGGCATAAATGTGAGTGTTTAAATGTAAATGTCGTCTTTTTCAACTACACTGAAAAAAAATAAGTCTTAATTTAAGACCATTAATGGGCTATATTTAAAATGTAACAAAAACTAGCCTGATTAGGAAAGGACAAACTACATGGACTAATTTTATGCCACTTTAATTTGTAATAATTTTAAGACTTATTTATTTCTGTGTAGTATATGTTGATTCCCATATGATAATTGTTATATTCGTATAAAGCAAAGTTGAAATATTTTTATACATTTAAGGTGCAGTGCTTGTCAAGCAGGCGATATAAGGACTTTTCATTTAGGTAAGGCTTTGTCAGGTGTTGTAGCCCATATAAACGAAAATTAACAACAACAAAAATCAAATGAAAAACATTTATTTTGTGCAAATTTTGTATGAATTCAATTTTATATGAATTAACTAGCAACTCATGGCCCAGGAACGAATAAATTACCATAACATCGAGACTGATGGGTCTGAAAGGAAGTAGCCCATTCATCAGTTGCCGAAAACAACCAGGTATTGTAAAATTATCTCCGGACCGGTGCCAAAAGGAGGCAGAAGGTGTTTTCCGTACTTTGATTCAAACTAAGGAATAATCGAGGAGTCTTAGTAGTATAGCAGGTGATTCTTCCCGGTTCTTCATTTCATTGCGACGTTACTCCTGGCCCAGCCTTTACTTCTATGACTTCAAAGTCGTGTCCTTCGATAACAATGATCGTCCGGTTTTCTGGGTGGAGCGGCACCTTTTTGAAGGCCTCGGGCCCGTTGACGAATACGTAGCAGCTAGCGCGAAAAACTAATTGAAGCTAACTTTCCATAGAATGTCGGACAATAGTCGATTGTCCGCTCGGTGCTCGTCGGTGACTTTAGCGATGGGGTGTTTTATTATTGTAGGGGCTGGAAAGGGGCAGGCAAGGCTCGAGGAGGCGATCACGGCCGTGACGACGCACGGCACGAGGAACCGCGCCATAATGCTAAATGCCCCATGAAATCGGCAATGCGCTGAAAATTATTTTCAAGTATCGACATAAAAGTGTTGGAAAATCGGTTCGATATACTCTAATCGAACATTTCAATGTGCGCCTCAATTTCGAAGGCGAATTGGTTGTCATACGGCGATTGGATGCGCGTCCACGATATAAGAGCCATCGAGGTCAATGAAAAAACGCGAGTTATTTCACGTTCAATTGAGCTAAAATTGAAACTGAAAGAGGCTGTTCCATAACATTGCGAAAAGAGATTTACAGTGATAAAAGGACCGATTAAAGAAGCATTTATTCAGTATAAAGTACATATCTTCTATTTTATTTTTTAATTCATTTGCACTAAAATTGATTATTTTTTTTAAATACTAGAGCATGAAAGCAAGCTTTGCGAGCTACTTTACTTTAGGCTTTTAAGGAATGTTGCTATTAACCTATTGAGTGGTAAAGAATCATATATGTACAAACAAAAAATTGACAAACATGGTAATAGATCATATGTGTGCATTGTGCAACAAGTTTCACAATTAATAATGATTTTGCATGCAATTTGCTACACCAATGTTTTTTAGGTCGCTGAATTTTGAATCTGACGTCAAAATGGTAAAATTCGAAATGGCACATCTACTATGCCTTATGGTTGTATATTTGCTAAGTTTCATAAAATTATACCAGATCCTATTAAAGATGTGTGCGATTAGTAACGACATTTTTTCGGTCGATAATTATGAATTTAATATAAATATTATAAAGATCCAAATAATGGATCCAATATGGTGGATGTAAGTTTGCTAAATTTATTAAAATCATACTTAATATCATTAAATAAATACACGTATTTGGATTATTAAGGTTTTTTATGTCGACGAATTTGCAATTCATGTAAAAACTGCAGAATTAAAAATGACTGATCATGCAAAATAAAATTTTATTTATCATTTCTTTTTTTCTATAAGATAATACTTATGTATTAAAGGTAATGCCATATCTATATCTTAACTAATAAATGAATAATACATATAGTTCAATATGCAAGCTCCGTGATACTAATTCGTAGTGTAGCTCAGAGTTCAGTTCTAAACTCTTTTCCAGAGGTGCTAGATGACGTTTGCTTTGTTAAATTATATATTTTATGAAAAAATGGAACTTGTGTGTTTCAACATTTTTCGATATCTCGCAATATGACTAATATGCTATTTACAATACATTATTCTGGTTATCCATGATATCTGAAGTTCATTAAGGTGATGAGGTTCTTAAATATCGTTAGTAAAGCGAAATATATATTTAAGAATAATTTGTACTTACAAAGTAATATTCAGCATATGATTAATTTATTGAAATAAGTGCAGTATTACTTGACTTCATAAAAACCGATATTCAAAGAATTACTCATGTAGTTTGCAGTATTTCGTAATTATTAATAAATATCCATACATAAAATCAAGTATGAAATCTTCTTTGTAACTGCGGTCCATAAAATAAATACAAAAAAGTTTTTATATATGAGATTACGTCTCGGCAATCGATTGTTGCCCTCGTAATTTACGAGTAGTTTGATTAGCTACACTAATTAAATTCACCAATTATCAGTTTGAACAAGTTATTAATTATAAATACCTGATTCAGTTATTCTTTCAACTATTATGATCAAGAGATCATAACATCAATTTATTTAAATTTTTGCAACAATCAAATTCTAGTAACGAGGGCAACAGTGGATTACCGAGGCGTAATCTCATATATGCAAACTTTTTGTTTTTATTTTATTGACCGGAGTTACGAAAAAGATTTCATACTTGATTTTATTCTTATTGACGATGAACTAATTTTATATTGAAATATCCACACAATCACTTTTTTACCGAAATTCAATATATGACAGGACAAAATCATTTACTAAATTAAGTTATAAAAAGAGAAATTTATTAAACGAAATATTTAGTTAATAATAGTGTTTATTACTTAAATTATAGTGACGTAATTTTGTAGAGACTGATGCTCAAGAATATCTGTTATTAGAATTTGATTGTTGCAAAAATTTAAATAAATTGATGTTATGATCGCTTGAACATAATAGTTGAAAGAATAACCAAATCAGGTATTTATAATTAGTATACGCAAACTTGTTCAACCTGAGTATTTGATGAATTTAATTAATGTAGTTAATCAAACTACCCGTGTACTTTGATTACTTATACAGGAAACACAGTTCTCCGAGGTAGTTCAAAATGTGGTCGTATTTATGGAAGCAGATCCAATAATATCAAGTGTTACGAGTAATATCACGTAGAAAATAGAGCCAGTCATTAAACTATTAAACACGTAATATGTACAAGTATCTCCACATTTGGAAATATGTCTTTTATATGAAATTTTGAGGTACGGTTACCCTGGTAGAAGTTGATAAGGAAAACATTGCATTGTCTACTGTAACATACTGTGTACTACTTAGAAGTGGTTACTGTTCTAAGCAAATCTATAGTATACAATTGGGATTTTTCCATCGTTCTTAATTTTAGAACGTGAATTGATTATGCTATGTCCATAGACGTAAAACGAAAATAGAGTAAATAACATTTAAATTCAAAGCAATTAAAAATTCTATGAAATATTCATAATCAGATAAATTGCTTTCAAGAGCAATATTTCGAAATCAGCTAAGTTTCGAAAAATAAAGAATTCACTCTTCATGAATTCATCACATGTTTCAGATTTTAAATATTAGTTTCAATAGTATTACTCAATATCGAAAAAAATATTAGGACTAAAAACTCAAGATGATGTATAACCATATGAACATCTACAATGGCAAAAGGGACAGTTTGGAAAATAAAATATCTATTACAAAAGTGCATTTTTTATTTTGTTATTATATTATGGGGTCATTAAACTTATACAAAAAATGACTTATTATTTTATAGAAATAAAAAATTAACAAGAATTATAGGTAATACACTTGGTTATGGTAGAGTTTTGAAATCACAACCTCATAAAAAATGTGACATATTGAGTAAAAGTTACTGCAACATGGTGGTCGTAATAAATTATTATTTGCAGGAAAAAAGTGGAAACGTCGATATGTCTAGCCTATGGTATATTCTATTAATAACCTGCGGCCTTCACTGTGGTGACCCTCTTAGGGGAGTAGTATCATCTAGTTATCCCAAAAAAAATGACATATTTTCAAATTCGTTTCGTGATTGGGAAAATAAATATGGTATCCGACTTCCTATACTAAAAATTATAATATTAACTGAAGATTTTAAACGTTTTAAGGAATTACTTGAATGTGGATACAAGGTAACACCATGATAAAAGAATTTAAAAATTTAACAAAAATAAATGCATGGACTGTTTGTATCAATAAACTGTGCAAAGACTAAAACAAACATAATGTATTTTAAGAATAATTTATTTACTTTCTGTTTACAAAATAAACATACAAATATAGGTCGAAAAATTTCTATTTTTTTTTACTTTTCATATTTATTGCAACAACTTCTTTTCTTATTAATACTCAAATTTATAATGGTATTACGAATTAATCATGAAACTCACCACAAATATTTTTCTACAGTTGGCGGCTAGTAGAGCAAAAATAATGTTAAAATTCCTCGAGCCTTTCTTAATAGCTTTATTCTCTGAAACATATATAAAGAACAGTTTATTCTTTTGGAGTAATTTCAATAATTAAATTGCATTTCATTCACTCAAATCTTATGATTTGTTAAACTTATTTAATGCACTTTGATTGCAAAAAAGTTATTTCAAAGTTTTAAAATATTTCACATGAATTCTTCGATTATTTTAAATTGTACATTCAATGTGTAATGTTTATTATCGTTTTTACAATATTATCGAAATTACAATATTTTGTAATTTGAAGTGATGGTGATTTTATAACGAATCCTTAACTCTTTTTCACCATTAGCCTACATTAACCCGAGGTAGTTCATTATTTAGGTCATAATTGGATTCCGATACTTCCCTTAATAAATCCGTCAGAGGGTTAATGCATCTTACGTGTTCATCGAAAAGTACTAAATAGCTTATAATTGAACGGTACTTATCGAAATTTCACACACGTTCTCCGGTACTTTAATTCCACAGTGAACATGATTTCTCCGGAAAAATGCCAATGAATCGCCACTTTTCAGAATCCTATCGTAAAAACGGCTCTATGAAATTCGTAATCTACCGTAAAACCGTGGCATCGGATGTGAAATGGACCCGCACACGTGTTTTCGATACCGTGTGACTCGAAGAAAATCGGCTACCGTGTATCATATGTAGACGCACACGTACATTGAGTATGTAGGTGTTAGTAGGATATTGAAGAACACAACAATACCCGATCCGCGACCAAAACTGTCTGCGGTGCAGGCGAGTCAAATCGCTGGGTGGCTCAAAGTATCGTTAAAGTTTGGTCGGGTTCGGGTACCCCCCAAAATCATCGAGAACCTCGTCAATAGATTTTCGGCTACTTAAAGTATATCCTTAGGCCCGAATGGTCGCGCGACCGGGGTCCCTGCATAGAACGTCGTCTCCGGGACGAATCGCCGATTTCACGGAGACCGATGCGGCTTTTGCAGACTTCTCCGCCCACGAAGGCGACGACGAGCTCTTTGCTGAACGTGAACCATACAATGTGGCTTCGTTAAGTCTTCGAAGGCAGCTGCTTCCTTGCTCTTTAAATGGACTTTTTTTATTCGACGTTTTTACATTTGCGACTAAGAGTGTTGAAAAGGAAGCGAAAAACAATTTTTTGTTTAATTTATTTCCTCTTGGTTTTCAAAGTTTGCGCATATAACAGTCACTTTTTATTCATATTTGCTTATTTCGCAATCGCGTGAAGTATTTGCAAAAAATTACCACTTTTAAAGTCGAGACTGGTGTTTCTGCGAATCGGTAGCGTTTTCTATAGTTAATGTAATTTATATACCGGTATTTTAAAAGTTCGCATTGTTAATTAACACTTTCCTCAATAACTGAAGTGGATCGATGTGGTCCTAGCAAAATTAATATCAATTTTCATTTTAGATGAAAATGTGTTTTGTCGTGGTACCATTCTTTTATGAATTTTTAAACTCAACAAATTGCTAATACATGGAAATTAAAAATATCTATTTTTGAGAGTTTCGATTGTTCTCCGGAAACAGTGGAGCTTAACCGAGCCTCCATGTGATGTCAGACATTCAACAGCGATATATTTTCATTGATAATTTCATAAATTGCCCATTTTGTGTGAAAAATTAGCACAAACAAAATTATCCTACAGTTCTGCATCAACCTGGATACATCGCAAAGTTTACATATCCTAATAATAAAATAAAAAAACAGCACATCCTATTTAAACTTAAACGTTGTCTTATTACATATAATCAAAATCCCCCTGGTAGAAATCTGTCCAGTATCTTGTTACCCTGCCCAGTTTCCCTATACCTTAAACATAGGAAAAATGAAAACTGGATTCATTTTCTACCAGAGCCAATCAATTGTCAGGTGTTTTTACTGCTTTCGACGGGTAACTGGATTGCCCCAAGAATAATGTAAATTGTCAATAATTATTTATACCTTCGACATTTATCACATTAAACCTCTATCATTCATTTTGGAGATATATGAATAATAGTTAGCAGCTATCATTCGCATTTCTTACGAATAATAGTGCCCCAGTAGAAAAATGAGGCAAGTTTTTGGATAGTTTCAGTTCAGTTTCGTTATTTTCCATGCTGAAGCTATAGGGGAAATGGACCGAGTAACAAAAAATGGGTAGATTTCTACCAGACTTTAATCTCATTGTAGGAGATAGTATTATACGGAATGGGCCTTCAGTATCACACTACATGATCAAATGGGTTTAGTCTACATGATTTTTATAAGAACAAGTATTCGGATAAAAATGTAAATACGACTTCTGCTAAAGTGTTTTCAGAATTTTTCCAAAATGTCCAGAATATTATCGCGTTAAATAAGCACTGATATGCAACAAATGAAGAATCGGTATTTATTAAAGATTTCTCTGGATTATTATAAAGTCCTTGCAATTAGTATATTACGAACCTAGGATATAAAATGATATTTCGGACACTCGTGGAATCTCCATGCGTGTGCATAATCATGCTTTTCACCGCAGTTGCATGCGTCATTTATTCGTAATGAGTTATTTAGAATTCGGCATTGCTAACTATTACATAATAAAAATATGTATAAATGAGAATTTTAAAATGGGTATCATAATACAGTTGAGTCCCGGTATATTTGCGACTAGCTATACATCTCAGCATATTTGACCGGTTCCGTCTCATTATATTTTCCCGGTTCCGTATCGTTATATTTGCCTGTTGTCGCTGTCTTCTTCCCCCACATTGCGGGTTGCAACCCAATGGGGCCTCAGGAAGGGCCTGCTGTGACGTCACGAACGTAACGCGACTGAGGAAAGTGAGAGAGGTGGCGCTCCCCCTCTTTTGGTAAAGAGAGAGGAACCGACTGGGTAAATATACCGAGACCCTACTGTAGTCGAATTTAGGAAAGGCGTATATACGTGAAATAGAACAGAATTTACTATAATGAGGCATTATACGCACATAATTGCAAAACATTCTTTATGGGCTATGCCCAAATAATACGTTGCTATAGTAGATGTCGTCTCCATCTATTGATACTTTGGAAAAAACATTTTAAATTAGTATTTCATATGAGCTTTTAAGATGCTTACATTTAAGATGTCACAAATATGGTTATCAATAAATGTACATTGAAAATTTCGCGATATTTTTTTCTTCTATAGAGTTATTGCGTGGTGCTGAAAATCAAATTGAGAGTCAAGTGGTACTTGGATTACCGAACTCTCGGACGGTAAATGAGCATAATGAATAATTAATATTTAATAACTACTCAAGGCACTCTTACAGGTCGTATATTATAGAACTTCTCTCAATAATACTTTCAATTAAAAAAAAAGAGCACTTGACAGACGCCACTTTTTCACCTGTCGATACTGAGTTTGCTGACAGGATGACTGATTATTTTGGATTAGGTACTTACATGTCGAGGGAAGTATTTATATTGAAAATTATGTAATCATATGTACATCTTACTCTGTCTATATATAATTTATGTAAGAATTTGTTGACGTATGTTATACAACCAAAATTATATGAGTAATCCTGTTGCTGTTCTATAATCCGTGAAGTTCAATTTCATGCGTTCAAGGATTTGTTTAGTTGGTCAACATCACCGTGACATTGATGATATTCGATTGTAGTCATCTTCGCGTATTATATTATTGCAAAATTAAAGAATTATCGTTTCAAAACTATTAAATAATATTATTTTTATATATAAACAATTGACACTGAAATTTTCAATGCACTTAGCACCCCACACATTTTTAGAAAGATAGTAAAATTTATTGTCATTTTCAGAAGTTAGCGCAGCAAAGATTTACACAAAGTACGAGTTTTCTAGCACGTGTCATATGCTGTTCGCATTCGAAAACGTAAATGGCTTCTTCAGTAAACCAACGTGGAATTTATCACCGCAGCCTTTTCTTAGGTGTGCGATTGTTCGTTTTCTGTAAGTAAAGTGCATTTCAACCACAGCTCAGCGGATTCTTCGCGTTGGGGAGAATTTTTGGTGAATATTCTTGTAAGAAATCTCAGTCTTCGGGTAGCGTGCATTGAAAAAGGCAGATGACGACCGAGTCGATTTGATTCGGTTGCCGCGCCATGAATGGAAATAACGAAGCTCCGGGACCGTCACGAATTTCGTATCTGCATTCACCCGATTTCCGCGCTGGTTTTCGGCGATGATTTCACGGCGTTGTAAACACTGCCTTATACCACCAATAATATTTCACATAATAACCTTATACCTACATATGTAGACGGTTTTCTTTCTTTCCAATTTTTCCCGTGGCAGTGTCACCTTTGAAATCCCTTAGATGCTCCTTAGCAGATGCGATTCGCTCGTGATCCGGCTCAGTTAAAAATTATTCATGGTCTCTCTCGTTGATTCGTTCTGTACCATTTTCAATTGGTACCCGCGAACAATAATTTGGTGTAATGACGATTTTTCAAAGCTCAAAATCCTATGTTCCTTAAGAGCCAACTAGAATACGACTATCGGCTATTCAATGATGGATTAACTTTCCTAAAAGTTTTGAGATTTACGTTTGACAAAATTTATAAGTCTAGTTTATGGGGGTGTCTATATACGGGGATATTTTTGAAACTTCTGGGGATGATATAATGTATGGAATATAACACACGTTTAATCAGTGTATGTTACATGCGCTGAACTAAATCAGAATCTGTTAATAATAAAACACCTCGACTTTCGTATGTTTTAACATGACAAATTATCTGAATAATCCCTTACTGTGCATAACAAAAACTTATTATTCGTGTTCAATAAAGATCATCGTTATGTGACAAATCAACAAGACTTTCGATATACTAACCTGCATAAAAAAGAAGTGAGCGCTAAAAAATATATTTAGATTTTAAATACCACATTGACCTCGTATAGCACGATCATATATGTAATTCTGTTTACAAAATGAAGATTTGATTATTTTGTGTTTCCAGTTACCATCAGTGATACGAGAAGATGCCGCAGTTGGTAGCATCGACCAACAGTAGAAAGCTTCAATTCCTGGCGTACCGAACGTCTCCAGGTTGGTCTTCGTTTTTTATTTACGCATATCATAAACAAAAAAATTACTTTAAGAAATCGTAAAAAGCATTTCTCTCATTAGCACGATTGTAACAATCCAATCTCTTTCCAAACAATTCAAACATCTTTGTAAATAATTCTAAAAGTTCCTATATATCCATCCTGATATCAAGGATGAGTTTAGAAAATTTCATTGCTAATGTTTTCTTGCGATGGGTGTCTCGGCGCATTGAGCGAAGTGTGAACAATAGTTGCAAAAATCTGATTAGAGGTAATTTGTAGAATATTTTTTCAATTTATAAAATAGTTACACTTGATTGATTGAACATAAACAATTCGTAAAAATTGTCCGTTATATAGCAAAGATCATTGATTGGCAAAACAAATGAGTAATGATCAACTTCAATGTAAATATTCATCCTTTCCAGCATAAAACATGGATATATAAGTGTTGTTATTTTATAAATAAGATGGTTAAACATAAAAGGAATATAAATAAATTATTTTTATTTTAGATTTAAAAGTTTTGATATTAGGGGTGTTATGAGAGGAACAGAAACGCGCAATTTAAATGGGATACAGTGAAAAATCATATTGTACCTTAAACATATTTTTAATATTGATTATTAATGGGATGGATTTCGAGGCGAAAAATCACAATTAAGGAATAGGTCCGTTACTTATTTCTGAAGATTACTTAATGTTAATTTTTCAACATATTGGGAGGCATACTTCTTAAAAATATTTATTGATTATAGGTATATATGAAATATGCATATGCTACCTTCATAACGTTACTTTGAAACGATGGAATTGCAATTAAATGCTCAACTATATTAATTAGAAAATCCGATCACCTGTTGCGTTTTCAACGACTGTGTATACCTTTTAGAGTCAATATTACATCACTAATAACACTTCCAAAATTTTAGTTCATTTTGAACCAAATAAAATCTAGTGAGCTAATGGTTGGGAACTGAGAAAAATATTTCAAAGGCAACTTCATTAAAAAAAATTTATGTTCTAGAATACCGTGCTATATAGTTCAACAAAAAATGTTCCTTTATTTTTTTTAAATCTGTTACCAATTTTCATAAAGTAAAATTAAATTTCGACGCGATCAGAGTCGCCGGCATGTGCAAAGAAACTTTTAATGTTTCCTGGTCAATAAAATGTCCTCCTTCGACAAATATTAGTACAATGCATCAAGGATGAGCGTTTCGAGAAGTAATCCGCGCTCCATTCGACGCCCTTCGCGACTAATGACGTGCGGTATAAAATCCAAGCCGCCTTAGTTACGACAAGGCCGAGTCGCATTTACGACGTCGAAAAATGATTTTACAGTTGCAACTATAAAACCTCCGGGGTAGGTAAGCATTCCTCGTAAGGCGCGGTGCAATTCAAACTACGAACG
Source organism: Trichopria drosophilae (assembly GCA_030407085.1). Taxonomy (NCBI): domain Eukaryota; kingdom Metazoa; phylum Arthropoda; class Insecta; order Hymenoptera; family Diapriidae; genus Trichopria; species Trichopria drosophilae. The sequence goes on along the minus strand of CM059583.1, from coordinate 64,932,237 downwards.
CATTATTACGCATTGTCCAATGCAAGCAGGGTGACAATTGAAACACGTTTCGGTCCATATATCTTGTTGAGGGTTTACGCGATTTTATTGCGGTTTCGAGCGCGGATGAATCGCGAGAAAATAATAACTCTTCGGGCTCGCCGCATCTTGTGGCTAGGTATAAGGTGGACCCAGAGCATTTTTCTTTCTTTTTAGCCACTCGTATTTTACTCGACAGAAAAATATTGCGATGAACGAATAAAGAACGAATAGCGTTGAACATTCATGGTTCTACACTGCCATTCTCAATCAAATTTTCATCGATACCTGTCATAAAACAGTAATAGTGTTTTTGAACTCGTTGTTGCAGTCTGTTTATACTAAAATTACAACTCCAGAAAGCTTATTGTATATAGTTCTTTTCAAGTTACACTTCACTTCTTTGAAGTGAATTTCTTTAAATTGACTTACTTTTCTGAAAACGTAAATCCTGTATTTCTAGTTCTTTTATTACTTATTTTGTTGATTATTTTCGTACACTTGTGACAACTTCACGTCGAGTGTTGCTTTGATTATTTCTAAGAAATTATGAAAGCCTTCTACACTGAGAAAAAGGATTGTTTGTTATAAAGAAATATCATTCAATTGAAAAGTTAAAATCGTTTTTTTAATATAAAAATGGTATTGTAACATTAAAGGCGATTCATGTAATATTAGCATTTTATTTCTTTCATCAGAATTGACTATTTATTAATAGTTAAGAAATGTATGCTTTGAACTCGGCAGCTGCGGAAATTCACAGATAAGACATGGCACATATCTCTTATACGATGTATTTGTTTATAAAACGCGCATATTTAAGATAAAGAATAAATAATATCTTTAATTTATTTATTTTCACAATAACAATCACCGAATTACAATGTCAGTCAATCATTCTTAAAAACCCAAACAAAACATCCCTGTTGTCATTTGAGATTATGTTACGATGTGTTGCGACTCCCACCATTATATTCTGTAACTATTGAGAAATCATTACTTTATAGCTACAAACGTATAGTATACAAACGGTTTCTTAACTATTAAGAAATGTTTGGTTGCATTTAATAGATATTTCTTACGATAGAAAATGCCTTGTTTGCACTAAAGAAATGTTAGCTTTATATGAAATGAATCATTATTTCATACTTAAACAATTATTCGATTCGCCGTATTTAAATATACGATTTCTTAACTATTAAGAAGCCTTCTTTATAGTAAACAATACTTTCCCTCAGTGCAGCCGGCGAATTATTTTTCATCTGTTTGATAGAAATGTTTAAAAAGGCAACACGGAGAAAAATATCTTGAAACATTTAACATTTCAAATGATAATTATCCGATAGACTTGCAGAATGTGAAAAAGTTTTTTTTTCTTATAAAAATATGTACAAGTTAATAGAATTTTTACTAATTAGGCAGTAAAAACTACGATGCAATCTAATCACTTTTACAAAAAAATGGCAATTTTCCACATTCGACAAGTCTGACCCAAAATTACCTGAACAAGAAAAATTTTTAGAAAAATAATTCTCCGAATACCCCTCAATCTTTGACATTAATGCGATATTTCCCCCAAGTTTCCCAGCTCATCAACGGTCGGGATATATTCGGTAACTTCGAAGCTGCGGCCTTACACCTGATTATGTCATGAAATTTCGTATAAACGATTAAAGTATTACAATGTACCTTATACCTTCTCCCAACGGATTTCATACTGTATGGGTAAAGATGTATAATTTTAAGGTTAATATTCACCGTTCTCGTACGGTGAGCTTTTAAAAAATGTTTTCTCAGTACAGGTACTGTCGTAATTACGGCTGTATATATATTCTTGGAGATATAAATATTTTCTAAATTATGCGGCATCAAAATGAATAAATTACAATAGGTCAGTATCCACAAAAGTAACACAAATTTAGTCCTTTATTTCTAAGCGACCATTTTTCATCTTAAATCATACATTAATATATTAAAAAAGTTTACTGGTAATATAATAAATCGTCTGCATTGAAAACATAAAAACGTGTCCGATTCTTTTATAAATTTGAGAAGTTGTTGAAAATACTCAGTATAAAGAAGTCTTGCAAGTAGTTACACTACAACTAGTTACACACAATATGAAAAAAATACTTTTTTAGGAAGTTATGAGCATGTGCAATTATAAAATCAAAAGAACGTTTCCCAAAAAAATTAAAACTATTTTTCATAAGGGAACCATTTCATCAAAGATAAATATTTTTTACGGTTTTTCTTGTCTTAAGTAGGTAGGAAATTTGATGATCTTTTGTATCCCGTTTAAATGTTTAAAAATGTTGCAAATTTACAAAATGGCGGGCATTTATTTAAAAATTAAAAGACTCAATGTTTTAAATAGAAAATATCTATTTTTACTGTCATGGCAGCCCTTTGAAAAAAAGTTGTGCTTGTTTTTTTTATTTTTGTGAAAATTATATTTTGATATCAGGATCTACATGCCCATAACTTCCCAAAAAAAAACGTCCAAGTACAGTCCTGGTATATTTGCATATCGCTATATTTACCTCCCAGCATATTTACTCTGTGACGTCACGAACGTATCGCGACTGAGGAGGGTGGGAGAAGCGGCGCTCCCCTTCTTTTGACAAATATAAGAAGAGGGGGGGGGGGGGGACCGAGCGGGCAAATATACCGGGACTATACTGTATTCCCATCAACTTCTCAAATTTAAAAAAAAAATCGGATACCGTACGTGCAAATTTTTTAAAATTTGTGTTGGATTTGGCAAATGGACTTACGAAAGATCGGGAATTCGATCCCTATTTACTCTTTTCCAATCTTTCATGGGATTTTTATACAGCCGATTGTATTATTTCCTTTGCTTTTTTTTAAATCAGGTATTTTATGCGCAAAAGTACGTGCGTAAAGTGGCATTAACTGGTCCGTTGGGTCTTTAGCAACTGAATGAGGTCAGTTATTCCATTTCCTACCTAGGTGGCGTATTTAATCTCTCGGTATATGCGCAAATAGTTGAAGCAGAATTTGTTTCATACAAAAGAATAAAGTATTTTAAAACAAGCTTGAACAAATGATGTTGTGAGTATACAGAATTTGCGTAGAAGATTTAGAAGATTGCATAAACAGTCCACTAGAATTTTTTCCTTACAAAAGTCATATTTGTAACTAAACAGGGACATTTGATAAAAATGGCATACAACAAGCTGATTCTAAATGAACGTAATTGTTATTTGTATTGTTTTTGGTGTATTTTCATGCATGTATGATTGTTTTGGACTTAAATAAAATGGAAGAAATCAATATAGAATATTATTTTTAGATAATCCTCCACTTTTCGTGATTGAAATCTGTCGTCGCGTATACACTTCGGTTGGTTTCACCGCGTCTCGAGACATCCGTTCTCAAGTCAACACCAAGCCAGTTCACGTTTCTTATATCTTCTTCGTCCGTTATTCTTTCCGACATTCTACCCACCTACCACTTCTTATCCATTCTCTAATGGATCCGAATTTTGCTAGGATGTTTGAGGACAGTAATCCTTGCTGAAGAGAATTTTTCTGGTACGGTGATACTGTAAATATTAACACTCTTTCTTTAACATTTCTTTCATGCCTGTATGTTCCTGATAAAATAGTCACCGAAAGAGCAAATTCATGTATGAATTTTTACTTTCATATATAATAAATTTAAAAAAAAATAGATCGAACAATGAATTACCTCAGTTTTGGGATCGAAAATGCTCAATCTTAACATATTGAGTATAATATGAGATTTTTGTTTAGTGGGGTCCTGGTAGCAATCTCTTCAGTTTTGTGTTACACTGCCCTCCTTCGGTATACCTATAACATGAGAAATAACGAAACTGGATAAAAATTAGCCAAAAACTGGACTCATTTTCTACTAGCGGATTCATGCATCATTAAAAATTATGAAGTTATATGATAAGGGTTTATGGACATTTTGTATCCACTTTAAGCCTTGCATAGGCGGAAATTATACGCAAAATTTTCCCATCCCCTTCAATATCTTTTGTTTAAAATATATATATTCGTTTTATTTATTACTTATTATTTCTAGAACTATTTATTGCAATTATTACAATGTTTATAATATTATATATTTTAAGTAAGACAGTTTACACTTTACTGGGAAAAAGTAGGAAAACTTTCACTTCTACATATATTGATTTGTTACTTGCTCTTAACAACTTCTTTGATTTAGACATTTATGAATTAAAAATAATCAACTATGAAATCATTATATCGTCTAAAACTCCCTCGTAATGTCTGTACGTTTTGCGTTTAACGAATTCAAATGCAGGTACTGAAATGAATTTCCGAATTAATATTTACGATCAAAAATAAAATGCAAAATAAATATATTAAAAAATCAAGAACCTAACTATAATTATTGAAAAAATAATGTGGACTACGTAAAAAGTTTTAATTAAAGAATTATTCCATTGATTATATTCTCGTTTTGCTTACGTCCAATTACTGTTCTCTGCATATTTATTAATGCATGTTTACAAATGAAGCAAGAGTTGTGCGTATATGATTCCATGCGATATTTTCATTCGGTCGTAATAAAATGCCTCTAGAGAGACGAAGGAAATGGATTGAAACAAAATGTTTTTGTGTCATTTCACTTGAAGAATCCCGAGTATAAAACTGCTGCGATTAGTCTTTATTAATTTTGAAAAGTCATTTTACGTATTATAAAAATGATTAAATTATATTAACAAATTGCGTGATATAATTCGAAATATTCGTTTATGGCTTAAAACAATAATTGAAAAGCATGAAAATATATTGGAAATATTAACCTATTTATTCCTGACGAAATATAGCATTGCTTTTGCACAAGGTATTTTTAAATCAATTAATAAGTTTTAAAAGAATATATAATGCTTCACGTGCTTTATATGATTATAATGTATGTGACTTGAGATACAACGAGGATTTACCATTGCGGGAAACTACCTGCATGTGGGTTTATGTATGCGAGTACGATGAAACTTGAAGAATGAGCTAAGCCCACAGCATGTCACTATCGTAGCAGTTTCCTGACAACCGCCCCTATAAACAACTGCATAAGCGTGCGAATTCTGCTTAGTAAGATAAAGTTCTTATCTCGTTATAAGCGCGTGCTTTTGATTTAAATTTAACTCACATGTCAATCACGCGTATGTTTTAATTACATGTTAGGAGGTGAAACTTGAATAATGATATGATTGCTATGTTATTACAGTAATTTTCATGCGTTGAAAAATAAAGTATGGTGCTTGCGATATGAATGTTTCAATTTCAATCAAATGTTTATTAAATGGTAAAAAATCATTAAAAAGACATTTATGAGTTTGTGATTCATGTGCGCAAAATTAGTAGGAAAAGTATCCATAGGTAAAATTAATATGTTCCCGGTCTATTTTTTTGACGTTGAAAATTTAATACATCAGAATGCACCAAAGAATCCCGAAAAACTCAACATTTTTATCACAAAAGGACCAAAGATGCTTCATTAAAATAATTCCTTATTTTCTTCTCATGTTTTTAGTGAATAAGAAATTTTGCACGTCAACATTATTCTTTAACCAAAATGGGTGGAAATTATCTGTTACAAAAATAACAGGTGTGGATAAAAAAATAGTGATATAAAAAAAGTTAAGAAAAGACAATTTGTTATTTTATAGGATTAAAATGGTGGAAGCAACGATGTTAAAAGGAAAATGTCAATCGAAATAAAAAGTTTTTTAACCAACAACTCAATCCATATACAGGTAAAGTTTTTCATACAAATTTATTTATTCATTTAATGAATGGAACATAATTATTTATTAAATACGTTATTGGTAAACATATGCATATAATAATATTAATATATTTTTGGCGATACATTTGTGTATTATTTTCTTATTCAGTAAAAAAAAACCTAAAAAAATTTGTTTTTCCTACAATGGAGTTGTAAAAAATGTATGAAAATCGCGTTTTTTAATATATATACTATGGCTGCATTTGTTATATGGCTATATACATGCTACACATGTATTTGCATTCATGCGTTATTTCAATTTATGCTCAATTTTACTTCAAATATTTTCTGTTTTAACCCAAGTTCACCATAAATTAAGAAATTCGATTTTCATGAGGCTGTGGTGTAAAATTTCCAGCTTTTTTAACACTTAATTACAACTTATATGTTAACTTTTATTTGTGGTGGATATAACTTCCTTTTCTACTCTTATTAGATAAAATATTGCAAGCACCGCGGGGGTCGGAGAGAGGAGGGTCGTCTTCAACTTATGTTCGAATATTGTACTCATAAATCAGAAATATCTTCCTACACTCTTTTGGTGCATTATTTACCATCACACCTACAATGTTTAAGTTTAGTCATTCATTATATTTACAACGATTTATGCAGTTTGTTCATGTTTGTGTAAAACAGATATCTGACCTCCTTACTCTCAACTTGACATAATGCTTCGTCTAGTGATGTTTGAATACATGGCAAATTAAAACCAAAAATATCTCGGAGACCTTTAAGAAAAACACATGTTGAACTTCTAATCATTTACTATACAAATCTTAATGTGCTCTTAATTGGAGGTAAAAATTTTATAGCCTATTCTTCGTTGACTTCGAGTTTATTTGTGAAGGTTCATAATGTAAATAACAGTTTTGTCTAAAATAAAATTAAATAATTTGTAAATAATAAATACAAGTTTTTGTTGTCATAAAAGTAATTAACACTTTTACCCGTGCACAGTAGTAAATAAGAAAAGGAAAATTAAGAAAAGAGATTTAAAAGTACCTAAATTATTTATTTACATCTTACAAATTTATTTCCCCGGTTAATTTCAGTTACTGGTTCAGCCCCAATTTACTATATGTGTGCTAGTGGTACTTTTATCCCTTTTATAGCATTAGTTATTACATATGTTTGCAATAAATTTCTTAATTATCATAGTATTTGATTATGGTAATTTTCATAAAAGATGAACATGGAGGTTCGAATAAAAGTTGACCTACGTTATATGAAAGGCTATTTGAGATTGCGAGGCCTTAATAATAGCCATGTAGGTAGTTATTATCAATTATCTCAAAGCGTTTTCGTAAAGGTTACTTAATATCATTTAAGTTTCATATTGCGTGTATATCACCAGTCAAAATCTTTATTATTTTAATTTACAAATTTACGAACTTGTCGGTGTTTTGACTACATAGTACACTATAGTATTAATAATATGGTATATTTTTTAATACAAAGATCTATAAAATAAATATATTATACACCCAAAAAGCCAATGATATCCATCGTATATCCGGAATGAATACGAAATCTTTTGATTATACGAGATATGCTATTTTATAACCGTCGGATGTTAATGGTGCTACTTGGAACATTGCAGTTGTTAACATGCATACATTCTAGGGAAAAGAGTTTCAAGCAATCAGAAATATTATAATAGACTTTAAAATTATATTGGACTATTAAATTTATATGCACTTAAAATATACTGACGTGGACTATAATGCACACAGAGAACAATATATATGTTCTTGCTATACATCTATAAAATCATTATTTGAGTTTTAACGAATGATTTTATTCATGTATTTCCATCAGATATCTGTAAAACACGTAGAAGCCTTTATAAGCGTAAAACTAATAATGATGTAAACATGCCACTTTCTTTTAGGATCAAATATTCTTAAAATGATGTGGTCATTCAGATCACATATAGTAGATAATTAGCGCAGCAAAATGGCTTTAATCAACCGTGAGTTACCGTATTACTTCTGATTTTTGTTAGGTTTCTTCCTATAACTAACTGACGTAAAAGACCATATATTTCTCACTTTACCAAAAATGTGGTCATCCGTCAATTTGCTTCGGTACGTTATTTATGAGCTGTAAAATTCATTGTGGTAAGTTTTGTGAAAATATCGTATATTTATAGGCTTTGCCAGGCGTAACGCAATGCACGTAATAAGTAGAATTCCAACTCATCGTATATTATATAGATAAAGGCATTAAAACGATATAGCAAAAAACGAAGCGAGGAGAAATCTTGAGACAGAGCCAAACAGGCGAGTACTGTGGTGTGTTTGTGGACCTCCTAAAGTTTCTTAGCCATATTTTCGGTCGTAAAAACAGAGAACAGTGGCCAAAATATGACAAGCGCCCTGTGGAGATGGTGCACTTGTGAGTTGCGTCGCGACAAGAAGAGCAACCCTCGAGAGTGGTCTCGCATTGGATTCTCATTGTTGAATGCACCTCTGGACCCCGGAAGCGATAGGTCGTCGTCACGGATGTTTCCAATGCTACGCTGGTTCATCGATGACGAGTTTCCTAGACATTTACTCGAAGATTCATGTGGCTTCAAAGGGACAAGGAGTGTACTCGTCATGTCAAGACATGGAAGCGAGCTAAGACGACATTAGAAAGTGTTTCGGCGGATCTTAGAAAGTCTCGTTGTTGTTCGCTTACGCCTTTCCGAGAAGATGATTTCGATACGACCCCTGCAACAAATACATTATTTCAAAACCACGTTTCAAAAATTTAATACGCTTTCGAGCATCCTTCCAAATTAGAACAGTTTCAAGGAATTGATCTGGTCAACATCAAATCAATCGTGGTTATTGTAGTGGAAAAGTACGTGATCCCTTACAGTTTTTGAAATTTTGAAAACTTAATTCGATTAGAATGTCTATATAAATGTTTACTATTTACTCCAATTTCACTTTATGAACATATATACATATATGATATGTATATGATATATATATGACAGGTATATATATACATATATATATATACCGAGTCCAGGATATGCACAATATTTTTCTTTTTCATTTTCTATAAGAAATCCCTATTTTTGTAATGTAATCGGTGCTAATTTAATAAAATTTGTTTTTTTTTCCCTCCGTATGGAAGTTGTGCATTCAGAGACTTGCATAATATTTTTAACGTATCTACATTTTGCATTTTTGCTAATCCAGAGCCACTTGGCAATTTTTCCCTTAAATTTTCGATCAAATAAAGAATGCAAACCTTCGTGTATCGAAAATATAACCTTTGTATTTCTAAATTCAAAATGATCGGTCCGAAACGGTGTACAGATATTACTGTCTTTGATGCAGGCCATCTTTTTGTACTTGGAGTGTTAGAAGAATGCTTATTGCAAAGTTGAGTCAGAGAGTCATAGATACAAATTTCCAGCATTATAGATCAATTACAATTTTATTTGTTTAAAAAAAAAAATACTAAAAATTGAAAACGTTACTGATCTGTATTTGTCAACAAATCGTGTTGGTAATAGAAAGTATATTTGCACAATCACCCTTATATTTCTATCTAACAAAAACACTAATTTTAATTCTTCTTTTGCATTCCGATTGCCTTTTTGAATTTACTTATTTTAGTGTAAGCATAAAAGAAGGTCAATCCTTCTAAATGCCTTCCAACGATCAGCAAATTAGTCAAATTTCTTCAGAATATTCCGAGACTTTTTTCGAACAGTATTAAAGAAAGATGAAATATCGTTGTCAAAAATTGAAATTTGAATTCATAAACGATATAAAATTAGACATGTAATGAACATCGGATACTAATTACATAAGAAGCAACTGTTATTTTTGAAACATCTTGAGCCCATTTTCTGTTAATAGCAAGCCGACTGCTCGAGTTACGCGTAAAGATTCTTCTCAAGTAACTTCACAACATAGCTCTACTGAATTGTACTCAATTTCAGGAAGAAGAAATGAGTTCCTTTCAAATACAGCCGCGAATGGGCAAAATAAAAAATATACATTCAGCGTTTCACTTTACGCTTTTCAGAATCCCCGGAGCTGTTGAATATTAAAAAGAGTATTATACTCGGTGCACATTCTGGCGTTTTCATGCGGCGGTCGGCGGTCGGTATTATCTTCGGCGGAAACTTAAATTTATCGCATCTCGCGGGAAAAGACGTAGTTAACGGATATTTAATTATACGGAGTTTATATTGTTAGTAACTGAGCCACAATCCCCTTTTTACGAAAGTTAAATATTTTCAAAGTTTTCACGCGAACACCATCATGTTCATGATATTCAGCTTTATCACAGGCGTGTACTAATATTATGATGGAAAGTGGTACGTAAAATTCGGGAACTTTTGCATGTGGCCGAATATAATATAACATGGGGGACGAACGAGGATAATGATACCCGTAGGCAAAGCGATTCTCTTCGGTTAATTCGAATCGATTGTCAAATTCTGCTGGCGCCATCTTACATGTGGAGTGGGAGGTACCCGTAAATTCCATCCAAAGGCATGCATATATTTATTTCTGAATTGCGGGTATAATTTTTCGAAGTTATTATCGTATGTGATTTCGAGTGATCCTCTATCTTATTGTGTCTTGTAGTTTCTCTTCCACTTAACCATTCTCCTTCGATTTCTCCCTTTGCCTCAAATATTTTCGGATGTTTGTTACAATTTACATTTAAATGTATGCGATTTTATTATAATATTAAAAAAAGTTATTCATTTATAGTGAATTCCTTGTTTTCAGAACTCCTTTGAAGTAGTTACCACATAGCATCTTTTTAAATGAAAATAGTCGGAAAATTACTTTAACTAATGTTAACAACATATTTAATTATAGTAATATTAACGTTTCTGTATAATTAAAGTATGGTATTAGTATAACCCATAATGTCATTTACGATATCATTATGTATATCCTGTAAGTTCTCTTACGAGAAGAATATTTTGAAAGAAATCAACAAAGGTATAAAACTTCGGAAGTTACACTTGTTCTTAATAAAATATATTATATACAATACATAAAAATCAGGAACAAAGTAGTATGATTGAGCTGAGGAGGGATGGGATGGTGACGGGGAGGGGGTGGAACCCCCTGATGTAATAATAATCGTGATTTTAAAGAAACGAAAAAATATAGTAAATTATATATTTGCCAAATTGGATAAGAGAGTTTTTGTTAATTTTATAACTATAATGTACAGTACCGCTCAAAAGTATGAGCTCACCCTTGCGGAATTTTGGCTATTAAAATGTTGATATCTCATCGCCAAATTAACGTACGGGGAAAATAAGAAAAGGCAATTAAAGAGGAGACTTTCAGCTTCTCAATCGCGGTGGTTTCATTTCTATATATACATTACTGTACGAACTATGCTCGATATACTAACGTCATTTTTTCGTATTACTTTTTTCTTTTTCAATCCGCTCCCATTTTTTTTCAAATGATTGCAACAGAAATGTACAACGTGTAATCGAAAGGTAATCCCAATAGCTTTAATTTGCCTCTTCGGGATTTTGCCCAATATTTCTTAATTCGTGTACATGTATTTATAAATGAACAATGAACTTTATTTTAACATACATAAAAAATATCAACAATTGTATTCATGTATATATGTACATATTTATTAAATTTTGCTTTCTCCAAAAAAAAACCGCCACGCGCTTTGCGTGAAACATCCTAATAGTAAAGACAAACATAATCTTAAACTTAATCATAATTTAAATGCAACTTTGCATCCGAAAATTATTGTTACATAAAAAATGTTAAAGTCGACAAAATACGACAAAAAAAAATTTACTTATAAAAATTTAAAAAAATTTCAGCCGTTAGATAATTAAAAAATGAAACTTTTTGTGGCTTAAATATTTTTTATATCACGTCAATTTTCCGAGATATAGCAGATTGACAAAAAATCACATTATTTTGTTCAAAATTGAATGAGTATTTGTAAAGAAATATTCGACAAAATCCCGAAGAGGCAAATTGAAGCTGTAGGGATTACCTTTCGATTACACGTTGTACATTTCTGTTGCAAACAGTTTTAAAAAAATGGGAGCGGATTGAAAAAGAAAAAAATAATACGAAAAAATGACTTTAGTGTATCGAGCATAGTTCGTACAGAAATGTATATATAGAAATGAAGCCACCACGACTGAGAAGCTGATAGTCTCCTCTTTAATTCCCTTTTTTTATTTTTCCCGTACGTTAACTTGGCGATGAGATATCAACATTTTAATTTAGCCAAAATTCCGCAAGGGTGAGCTCATACTTTTGAGCGGTACTGTACGTGTAAAATTATTTGTAGAATCAAGTCAAGATGAATCACATTCATTTTTACAGAAAAAACATGAATAGTGGTATCCATGACAGACACTGAACTTACATACTGCTAATATTGATACCATTAAAATAAGAAACTGACAGAGACAGTGAAAAAAAGCCACGAGAGGTCGTTTAAGTTATTGTTTTGAACACAAATGACTAATCTACTGTAAGCTTGTTGACATCGAAATTCATATTCAAATATTGGAAGGGAGCAATTTATAAACACGAATTTATAAACACTTATGGATATTTCATTCTTTCAACATGTATATATATTTCGCAGTCTCGGCCTTATATTTAGTATTTCCTGCCCTCTGTACGGGACACGAAAATTCATTTTTCGGCCTGAGGACAAGAAAATATTTTCCTACAAATTTTATAAACATTTGTGTAAAACTGAATTCATTCTTCGCCAAAATATTACTCACAGTGAGAAAGTCTCTTGAACTTTTAATATTCAAAGAGCAGATGAGGCGTTGGGGTGCAAAACATGCCAAGTCCAAAAAATTAAAAAACTGAGATAATCATATAAACATACATTTCATATAGTTGTTTGAATGTTTAAAGATTGTGTATATGCAAAAAAAATGTTTATCTTTTAAAATTGAGTTGTACACTTATGAATCTGCTATCTTTCCAATGTTAGCGGCAAATAGTTTTCCGCGTTTTTCTCAAAACTGCATAAAACGGACTTAGCAGGTTTTGCACCCCAACGCCTCAGATAATTGCGAATGAATATATTTTGGAACTTGATAACTGTGGTATTGATGTACATATACCAAGTTTTATTACTCAAAGCATCGTTGTTTTATTTAAAATTTATTTTAAGTTCATGTATTTCTCTAGGAACTTCCTAAAAATTTATTTTTTTCTTTTAAAAAATGCAAAATAGAAGCATGTATCTACTATAGAAGTGGATGTACAAAATCAGACTCCGGTGCAACTTAGTTTTTTCAAAATGTGTATTTCATTTACTAATTCATCATAGCAAAACAAATCTGTCAACAATTTGTTAATTATCTGTCGTACGGAAATATGTTTCGAAAAAAATTATGTGTTATGTAATACGAATTATGGTTGTCTATTTTAACAAAAGTAATGAAAAAGCATTCCATGTTTGAAGTCGAAATTATTAAAATTTTGGATATTTATAGCATAAAGTTTTATGGACCGAAGGTTCTGGATAATCTTGTTTTATAGCACAAAAAAATGTTGCGGAATTACCAATTTTTCATCACTCATGCGAAATTCCAAGAAACAGTTCTCTTTGCGTCAAATACTGTGACCATTTCTTTACAATATTTATTATTTTTCTTAGGTAATGAATTTTCTAATTAAAAAGCACTATCTCTGAGCTACTTTTCAGTTAAAATTTTCGAATGTTAAGAGAAGTACATAGAACAATTGAAATTATTAATGTATTACGAAATACATGTTATTGATAAAATTATATCCAATTACCATATCAAACATTCATAGTGTAAATACACCGAGCTCAAAGCCGCGAGCATTCAGTTTCAATTCAAGTTACCATATTGTGTGTGTTCTATTTGTTTCATGTCTGCATCGGAGCACTTGTGTATCAATCAATGCATAATTTCTCAGTCGTCAATTTACACGCTCCTCTAAACCAGCATCATTCATTTGATATTCATTAGCTAATGTACATGCCCTTTTGCGTCTGACCCATATGTAACTTACCTTGTTGGTTTAGAAACGTATCCAAATTCTTATAGAGCTTTTAAGATTAAATAAAAGTTGTAATACTTATTAGAGGCATGACTTTCAAACTTTCACTTATTAAATATAAGCATATCTTAAGGCACCGTGAATTTGAACCTGTAAACATATATTTCCCGCAAATTATGTACGAAAGTGGCATTTTTTCCATTCTTCGAATACAACAATCATTACCGACGTACCACCAACAGATACCTTCCGACATTACCGAGTTTCACGCACTAATCGCATTTTATTTTTCTAAAGCTAAGACTATTCATTTCTGAGGATCCTTCTGGGTCACCACACTTAGTCTTTAGCTGCTGGTTATTGTCAGTGGCGTTTAATTTTAATCTTGTTCCTTTCCAACTGTGACTTTGAGGTTTCCCGTAAACCAAGCAGCTTGGAATGAACGTGGTTGTATTTCGAGAAACTTAGGAATACTTTTCAAACGGTATGGTTGCGGCACGCGATGGGTTCGAGAGATTGGATTTGCAAATGGTTAAAGAAGCCAATAGACGAGAGGCAGGGAATGGGTTGCTTGGGGAGAGGACTTTCAATTGTTTTGCTCGGGACGAACTGTCTTACCAAGAAGCTAGCGGTATTTTGGCGACTGCCGCAGGGTTAATCCGAAGACCGCGAGCTCGACCGCAAACATCATAAATCAATATATAAGCTCGGTTTTGATGGGATACTGAATGAGTACCGCACGAGCCAAGCGTGGCTCGCCTTTATGGAAAGGGTTTCAGGGATGCCTCGTACAGCGGGAGCTTCGCCAATGCGCCTGGTGATTAAAATCTTAATTCTCTTTTACGGGCTATGAAACGTAAGTTGTTTAGAGAGTCAACATCTGCAATCCTTTCTCGGTAAACGGAATACGAAGAGTTGCTAACAAATGAAAAATTACCAAACTAATAACGCAACTATAAGTAGTACAGATCATCTTCATTTAATCCAACCGATGAGCGTTTCCTGACATTAAGTAAAACTGGAAACAGATTATTCATAAGAAGGGTATCGTAAATATCGCAAGATTAAAAATAGCTTCCTTGACATCTGCTATATCGGTCGAACTCTTTTGGTAGCGAAAAAGTCCCGAAGGACCTAAACCGTATAGAAAATAGTGTCGGCAGGAAGCCTTGTTTCCAAGTAACGAGTGCGAAATTAGCAGGAGGTCTCCTGAAATCGTGGTCGTAAAGCACACTTTTTGGTTTTCACTTCTTCGAAGGATTTTGTTCGAAACCAAGAATCAATTGTTCGAAATTTTCTGAGGAAGATGTCCAATTTCTCTTTTCTTTTCTAGACAACTTCATTTTCACTAAAACCTCGAGTTTTCTTATTTTCTTTTACTCCCTTATCAGGCAGAAGCTTAATCACAATCGTTAATTCGTATCGGTGACGTGAAGAATAATCGATATGAAGGTACTTCCTTTGTTATTCGAAGCCTATGAAAATCGAAGAGTAAGAAAGAAATTACCTGATGCATTCAATAAAGGTCGTCTTGGAGAGCACGCCATTCTGGTTTACCTTTAATGAATTTCAAAATTTCAATCACGAACGTCGCGCTATCGCCTCGGGCGTGCGCGCATATAATACGCCCAGTCGTATCTCGGGTGTCAGGCACTTTCAAAAGATCGTATACGTTGGCGAAGCGGAAGACTCTCGAGGGATCGGCGTGCAACAACAGCCGGTGCATTCAATTACCTCGCGGGTTCTTTCGCGCGATTGACGTCCAAAGTCGGAGAAGGGGGGAGACTCGAGAGTGGCGAAGAAATCCCGCCAAAAAGTAGTACGTACCGTGTACAATACACCACCGAGACAATTATACGGCGAATTAACCTTAATTGACACGCTAATTATCGATTCGACGAGCTTTTCGAAATAACCCACGCTTATACCCGTATCGTAATCAATTTTCTTAGTCTCGCACGCCCAAGCTCGACGGTACTGGAAATTGGCTTTTTTGTCGCGTGTCTCCCTTGCCAGCTGCAATAAGCTTTACGTCTCTATTATGAGAGCTCGAATTTTACGCGACGTACCAGGGCATGCATATGCATACGCGCACGGAACTTTTGCGAGTGTGGTTACACGAGTGCTGAAAGTGTAACTCGGCTGCTGTACCACGGACTAATCTGCTTAATGAGTTCCGTGCACGATAGTATTAGTTTTGCACGCGAGGCGCGGTTTGTGGATTTATTCGAGATTACCTAAGGGAACCGAGAGTGAGCGGTAGCACTTTTTGCTCCGCTGCCAGCAACTTGATATTTTGTTGTCACTAATTAACCATGAATAGTTTACGATCGAGAATTTTAAATTATGTCGCATTTCACGAAATATAAGGAGAATGTTCCACTTACCCACGATAATTTAATGCGATTTTACCAGAGATGACAGTGGAAAATCAAGGATCTTTGCAAGAGATACAAAACTGGTAATTTTTTATCATTTTTAGTGCATTATTATTGGTGTCTAAGTTCGTGGAATAGAAGGAATAGTTAATTCTAGTTATATGCATTAACTATAAAGTTTATTTAATCGGTAATTTAGTTGCCGTAGAAATTTTGTAATCAGACTGAATATTTTTAGGTGGTTTATATTATATTATTAAATATAATATAATATAAATTAATATATTATAATATTAAAGGACATCTTGCATTTATTGAATTGATTACATTTTTTATGACATAATATAAAAGGTGTAAAGTATAACATTAGATGACTAGGGAGCAAAATTCGAAAATAAAGTTACAGCTTTCTCAGATTATTTTTGTAACGTTATATATTCCTAAAAACGTATTAAATAGGATTGTAAGTAAAGAGAACGTGAGAAATGTCCACTATAACATTTTTAAACTGAAGCCTCCGCAATTTCGCTGGATAAGAAATTCCTCATTATAATACGCGACACGGAAGTTTAATCAACATTGGTCTAGATGGCACTTTTATGTAATAATATTTAACCGTTGTCACTTGATGAATTTTTTGGAGTCCGTTATGCGTAAAATAATATTTTGGCTGATTCAGCAAAAGCGAATTTGTCACTCCATAAAATTTTCGAAATGAGAATTCACTTTGTTAGAGTAAAAATTGCTCCACTCTCGTGAAAGAGTAGTAATTTCACATTGGTAATTACTAAAAATTCACTTTTTATACAACGAAAACTCAATCTGCCTGTAAAATAAAAATTAATTCTTATAGATACGTGTTATAGAGTAAAAACTGCAGCGACTTTAGTAACACTTAATCCAAAAAGGCTTGAATGAAATTCGCTATTTTATCAGATTTATTTGACATTATAAGGAGATATTTCGCAGAACTATTTTGCTAATTTAACCAAATATTAGATGAAAATGGATATTGTAATTTCCTGTAAAGCTTAGGATTGGCGATATCTTTACGAATACTTGTCTGGAATAAAGTGATGTCTTTTTCTTTATACGTGTTAAAGTGATGATTTTTCTTTATACGGTAAACAGCTGAAAATTGTTCCTCGAAGGTTTTCGGGGCCGCTGAATACGAATCTGAAGTCAGATTTTGAAAATTCAAAATGACGGATCCAACATGGCCGACCAAAATGCTAAAAATCACCCAAACTTGATGAAACTGAGTTCTCGGGGAATTTCGGGGTCGCTGATTACGAATATGAAGTCAGATTTTAAAAAGTCGAAACTGCGGATCCAAGATGGACGACGGAAATGTAAAAACTTGATCGAGATAAAAGTGGGTACTCTATGTACTCGGAATTTTAAATATATAAGTCTGAGATCATATTCGTTATCAGCGACCCCGAAAACCCCCTAGTACCCAGTTTCATCAAGATCGGGAAATTTTTCATTGTTTTGTGAACTATCTTGGATCCACCATTTTGAATTTTCAAAATCCAATGTCAGATTCGTAATCAGCGACCCCACAAACCCCCGAGAACCCTGTTTCATCAAGACCGGAAATTTTGTTTGTTAATTATTTAAAAAATGACAATAATTTTATAGATTATAAGCATGTATTTTCATATTTTAACATCACACGAACATGTAATAACAATAAAAGCGCATAAATCGAATAAAAACTACTTCAAATTCATAAAAAATTGTTTGCACAAATGTGGTTTGGACAATTGGGATCAAATCTATGCCGCAAAGAGTTAATTGTCAATATAGAGAATGGTTTTCTTTATTTTCAGTAAACTTCAATTTCACTCTTACCCGGTAATGTACCACAACGGCAAGTTAAAATTATCTATAACAGGGTATTCATATACATGTTAAATTGTTCATTCTAATTTCCATTGAATACTTATCTCCCGAGAGGATTGGAAATCGCTTCCGGAGTGTTTACGAACGTGTTGTTTATTCGGACGTCCCACAATATTGTACGAAGAGGCATGCTAAATTTAACTAATTGCCGTGGAGGCGTTCAGTTGAGACACTTATTTCGACGAAAAGGACCACCAAATGTGCATTTAGGCATCCATTCGCAAAACTTACCAAAATAACTAATTAACTCAAGTAAATAAAACATGTTAAAAATACTTTCGTTGCATGTATGAAATATTCCTAAAGAACACACAATTTTAGGTGTATTAATGAGAATAGATTAATGCTTCACGGTAAACAATACTACCGTCAATATACTTCACGTCATCGAGGATCGCTGACAGGCGCTCAATTTGGGTCCCACGCGGGTCAGCGTTGCTCGTAACACGTGGACCAATACAAACCTAAACAATCCTCTAATGAATACACCCGCATGTGAAGGGCCTGTTATGGAAACTGGGGTGAACACAACGCCCACATAACACTCGACTGAGGACGCGTGCACCTGGTTTCGCGGCCTCACGGTTTCTCCCTTCACCCTTTTAAAACTCCTGAGATAAATTGAATCCTCTCATCAACACTTAAATTAAAAGGGTTATAAACTTTAATCACAGTTATGTTACTATATAACGTTCTCTGATTTATTATAGTAGCGAATGTAAATAATTGTTTTGGTCTCAGAAGATTTTATGAAATTAATTGTAATGTTTTTTCCCATAAAAAAACACTAAATAACACACTGATTTTTTCAATTTATTTCACTTCATTGATTCATGAATAATTCTCAATTAAAAACCAAATAAATTTTATTCGCTTATATTAAGCGTAAGCATATTTTTGATGTCTTGAGACTAGAGGAATTCTGCGAACTAGGAAAACACAGTAACCTCCAGCTAAAGCCAAATCCAATTTTCCTAAAGTATTCAAATTGTTTTAATCTATGCAATAAGTAAATAAATAACAAAAATGGTATATTCCAAAAATATTTCATTTTCAGATAAGGAATTGAATAAATAGCATTAACCTTTAATACATTATGTAATTTTCGTACATGCAGCATCAATTTTTAGAAATGTTTCTGTTTTTTTTTCATATAAAAATAACAATTTTGATAGAAGGATTGCAGACATTGTTGCTTTTTTTAAAAAATTCAATTTTGTTGCATTTGTCTACGGTAGCCTATTATCCTATTGCGGCAACTATATATATACTATAGTATTGCATTTTTCGTAAAAAAAATAACTTTAAAACTTTTGTCGCCACGAGTGAAATCATTTTTTTTTATATAATACTTTTGTTACTTTATATATCAGTTATCTTAACATCCTGCGAAAATGTAACAATCAAATTCGTAACAATTTATTACGAAACTAAATTAAATTTCCACATATTTGTTCTTTTACATTTGTCTTTTATATCCCAATATTTACTGAAACTTTATTGGTACCCTCTGAATACAACATTGTTATTTAACTTTTACCCCGGATGAATTCAGAACAACGTAAAAAAATAGGGGTTTAAATTTACTTGTTTACATGCTTGAAATTGTCATAGCGTTTAAAAGAATTTCCGTTCCACGCCCATATTTTAAAGTAGAAATACAGGATCTTACATCAAGTGCATATTACTTCTTAAACAATATGCTACTTTTGAATTGTAACGCTACATAGTCTATGATGCTCGCAAATGTAGTCACAAACTTTACCATGCAAGAAATATTTTCCTTACCAAAACAGATGGATTAAACCGAAACGTGTTTTCGCAATAAGTTTTTATAAACGAATCGGACCTAAGAGTAAATTCCTTTCAACAATGACATTAAGCTCAGCAATAAGGGAAGCAAACATTTCAGAGAAAATATTCTCCTTCGGAGAAATTTCTTCCAAGTAGCAGGTTACTGCAGTCGTATTTTGTCGAGGGTTTTTGCAGCAAAAAGGGGTGGAGTGCAGGGGGCGGGGTGAGAAAGGCGGGGTTCATTTCATTGAGAGGGCGCCATCCACTTCCTAAACGAAACAAAAGTATACCTTTGAATAACAAATCAATACGGCAGACGCCAGGCCAGATATTGGAAAAAATCAATAAATTGAAGAATTCGTATTTATGTTGGATGAGGTGTAATGTTTAGAAAAAATATTTACTGTTATGAAAGAACCTTGATAGATTGCCTTCATATACTGGTACTCTAATCTTAAATAACTTTGATTAATAGTAATATGACGGTCTTCTGGTTCTGCATGTAACCAGAAGAGGCTTTATCAATTCCATGTACACACTGTCAGTAGTACAACTAAATATGCTGATCCACGATAACGGGCTTAATAACGAGTTGAAATTACTCAGGCAAAGACGTAAAGTAACTTAATTAAAAACTGAACTCTTCTGAGATGCTGCTAAGGATGCCCTTTGGATGTGACATGAACTTGATGTTATTAGACCTAATGCAATCAAATGAGATCTTGATGGGATCATTTTTTTTCACCCGAACCAGTAATTAGTTTAAAAACTGACGATAACAATATTATAATTTAAGTATAAAATTATTGGCAATAAGCATGAAGCGTTTTCGAAGGTCTACGAAAACACCATTGCAGGTCCCCGGTGTTGTTTTTTGCCTACCTATGTTAAAACAGGCTGACGAAGAAGTTCTATGCAAACAAAACGTATTAGCATCGTAGTATTTTATTTTTCATCCCTTTCGTACTTTTGTCCGAATCCACTCGGCGGTACATTATTTCATGCCTGCCGTATAACTCTTTTAAAGGGATTCGCAGAATGGAGACATTCGAGATATCCACGTCTTCAAAACTTTCTCGTGCCTGTATACTACGTATCGACATTGGCTGCCCTCCGACAGTGAAAAATGAAAGCAGAGTTCAGGATCGTGGTTATCACGGCAAAAGTAGAACGCGCGCCGATTCGACGGCCATTATTTTAAACTTCGAAGAATGAACGGTGCTTGTTTCGCAGACAAAAGCCCTAGTTCCTAAAAAGACAGATTATTCAGCCGGTACCGACCCAAAAACAAGGATTTGATGCGCTTCGCTTCCTGGTATTAATGAACAACAATTAGTATCACTATTTAGAAAAGGGAAATATTATTTTTCATGGTAATGAATATGCATTTTTTAAACTTGAAGAAATTCTATACTTGAATTAACGATAATAAGAGGTGATGTTGAACTTCATGAAGTCACGTTTTGTATAAAAGATGCAATGATCTGATATCGTGTTATTCACGATGGGAAAATTTCATGTCAGGTGTCTAAAGAAGGTCAAACAACAAAGCGAAATTTTTCCCACCCGCGTATATTGAGACTGAAAAGGGCTGACGTCGGCTGTTCTTATGGATCAATTCCACTCGATCGCGAGCCAGGCTTTTAGTCGATGTCAATAAACTTCATACAAATGCACTTAATCACGCGTGTACTTCCAAAGGATATTGCAGCCCTATACGTGACCTCGCGTTCGGCAACAAATCAGTGAAGGATGGGGGAATAGTGGTACAGACAGGTCGTGTAATCGCTTTATGGAAATATTAATTACGTGCTTCGCACGAAAATGTTCCTGGAATTTAAGATATTTGAATAATATAATGTTTATTTTTTCAATAGACTTAAGTAAACATTCAATTTTAACGAAAGAAGAAAATTTAATAGAAGGAATTTTAGATATAAATTTTGAAGACATGCTTAAAACTTTTAGAGAAGTATGCATAAACATTACAGGTTGCTCTTGTTCATACACTATGATCTTTACTCACTAATAACGAACAGAATAACTGTCTAGTATAGTATTAATTATTACCTATTTTCAGCCAATGATCTTATCTGTTTCGAAGTTTCAAAAACTGGTATATATCTCTGATAATCAATTAAAAATACAAAATCATTTAAGTTGCAATAAAGCTCGTTTATATATGTCTACTGTTTTATTAATACATTTGCTGAATCTGATAACGTAAGTATCTAAAGCAGCACAATTATATATGTATGTTTATTAGGACAATATTTTTACAAATCTAAAAATATTATTTCAAAGAGAAAAACATCCTAAATTACCAAAAGAAAGGAATAGTCGTCTCAGAAATGGCTCATCATATTCAAGAAAAGCTCGTTTCTTCGAAAATAATTTACTCGCACTGTTCGTATGCCTCGCAGCTGCGGCGAGTTAAGTTGAAATACTTGCTAAGAAGGTATGAAAATGAAAGATTCGCGACTTTTGCGACCGACTCTTGACGGTTGGCTAGATTTTTTTAATAATTATCAATGGAGAAAAATCATTGTGCGCCATATGCTGCTCGAAGACGGACACTTGTGAGTGCACATGAAGGAGGTTTCGCCGCAAAGTAGCTCTCAGTACTTTGAAGCGCATTAAGCCCTCCTTTCACACTATCACGGCCAACAGCTGCTATGCGGTTGCACTATCAACGCATCTGGGTTCTTCGCTGGAGTCATCCTTGCTTTGTGCCTTACTTTCCCTTGATTGTTTCGGATCTCATTGATGTCAGATTTTTACAAAACTTCTTAAATTTCAAGGTATTTAATACTGCGAAATTGATATCTTTAGTAAGATGTTAGATGTAGCTAGAGAAACTGTGTAAGTTTTCTTTGAGATGACACTAATTTTTATTGAAATAGATGATTCTACGTTAATAATCCTGAAACTTCCAATATCTATTCTATTATTATTTAACGGCCTGTAAGTTTTTCAATTACTTAAAAATTACTGAAAAGAACTCGTGGAGGGTCTAAATATCGTTGAAGCACATTGAACAACACTTCCAGGACGAAAGCCGCAAATGAAATAAGTACAATTGATTAGTCCCGAAATTTTAATTAATCAGAAACGACTATGGAGGAATGAAAAGTCGGGGACTAGTTCATTAGTAATGATTTTTACCAATAAAGTGTAAAAAACTAATTCTTTAGGAAAGTTCTACTAATTTCATATTACCTACTGTATATTTTAATATCTAGTTAATACTGAAATTAACTAGTTATATTTCATTAATGAATCATATTCCCGTTTTGGTATTAGTAAAAATGAGTACTAATTCAAATTTAGAGAGTAAAGAATATTTTTGGCAAAACTTTTCGAAGTCATAGGTATGTTATCATATTAGTAACAATGGTCTCATAGTTATAATGAGCACATTAAATATGCAAATATTCTATACCTAGGCACTGCACATGTGAAATAGGAAGGTCGCAATAAATGTGCAATGATATTCTATTAATAACCAAAATTAATAATAATAATAATAACGTCTTTTTTATTTTAATAATGTCGTTATTACCCTAATAATGCCCAAAGGGCGAGGCACAGCATGGAGCTATTGTACCACCTGACCCCGATTATATCCAATTATATCGGAATATTCCTATTATAACATGGTTTTTCTGAATACACAATTTTTTTTTTAAATAAATAAGTTGCAATTTTTAGAAGTAAACAACTAATATAGGATTATGATTGGAAAAATCGTCATAACAATTTATTGCTACAGAAAGCTATGGATGTCTCTCAGACATCAGAAGTGGTAGCTGCAACAATATTCCAATGGAATATTTTAGGAATATTGATGGAATATTGGGTGATATTTGGGATACGGCTATTTAAACATATTTTAATGCAACAGAAAATAAATCTTTAAATACATTATAAAATATGAATATTGGTTCGTACCGTTTTTCTCGTCGGTTCTACATGACTTTGATATAATTACATGAAAAATATATAAAGAATACAAGAATTCTGTTAAAAATGAAAAATAAACCAAAATCGATAATAATCATATAATCGTATTATATCGTTAAAATAGTACAACTACATTGCATAATTATTAAAGAACTACCTATGAGACTGAAAATCGGTAAGAATAAGCGCGTCATCTCTGTATCACTTTGTGGAAACCTTAAGGGTCCTTTATTGACGCCACCTTTCTGGAAGCAGATACTCTGTCGGTAAAAGCGATACACACGATAATCCAAATTCGAAGCTGAAAATGTATAACTGTATGAAGCTATTGTAAAGTCTGAAACAATAAGTACATTCTTGATAAGTAGAGTAAGGAAACTAATTTTACAAAATATTTCTATTATATTTGAGCCGCTCCGCGTGAAGCGGATTAGACATATTCCAAATTTTACATATTAGCAGTTTCTGATAAGGTAAATTGTTATACTACCTTTTACAGTAGGACCTCTCTTATTCTAATTAGTAAAGTTTTTCAAGATGGCGCCAACCTCTCTTAGTCTAATTTTCCCCTTACCCCCACTTACTTTGCTTGCGAGCTTGTGATTCGTGGACAATATTTTTCGTTGAGTTTTCGTGTGATAGTGGGAGAAGACTTGTGGGGGAACGATTAGAATAAGAGAGGCTGGACAATTAGAATAAGAAAGGCAATTAGAATAAGAGAGGTTCGAATAAGAGAAGTCCTACTGTATATCAAAAATTTGTAGCTGTTTCGTGCTGCAGTTTCAACCCTCCTGAGCACGAGTTTTTCTTTTCCCATACGGAAACAACGTAATTTGGACGTCCTTGTGCAAAAGGGTTAAGGAAAGTTAATACACGGAATAATCGTTGATAATAAATGGAAGTTGTGATTAAATGCCTCTATTTTGTTATGAAATTATATTCTATACGATAAATATTGTTTATCTATTGTTTATTTAAGAATTTATTTTAAAATAATTTTGTAACTATATGAGCAACATGATCAAAGCATCTAAAAAAGGTATTTTCATAAACTTTCAACCATACTATATGCTACAAAAAAAAACAGAGTAGTATTTTACTTCGTTTTCCAGAAAACGATTGTTAAATAAATTTTGGCAGCTTCACAGAAGATCAAATGCTATAGACTAACCGAATTTCCTAGTGAACTATTTGACAGATTTCATTCTTTTTAAACTAAAGCTTATTAAATGTCCTCAAGAGATACGACGGTCTATTTAAAAGTTTGTTTCTGATAATTCTTAGAAACAAACAATTCCAACAAGTTACACTTATGTTTACTTTTAACTCTTCGAAGCAGACATATTTCTTTACATGAAAGACCAATGAAATTTTTTACTTGGTGGTTTCCTGGGTCGCAAACTACGAATCTGTAATTAAATGTTCAAAATTAAAAATGGCAGATTCAATATGGCCGACTAATCTGGGTCATAGGTCATTTTCATAGATATGGAATCTGACCACTGATTGTAACAATTCAAATTGGATGATACAAGACGGGCCATCTATAATGTACTGCATAGTAGTAAAACTGGGAGGTCCTTAAAGCTGTAAAGCTTTCAAAACTGAACCAAACAAGAATGGAAAGTTATTGCTTTGATGTTCCTATACTGCTTAGTTCTTGTTGGTTTATTATTAATAAGAAAAAACTTGCCAGAGTTTGACAGCTTCAGATAAAGCTACCAAGCCCTGAATCAAAAAAATTCTACAGATGCATCAGAACAAATAAGAGCCAAAACAGGAAGTAAATTAATTTCACTCATATAAATAAGCACGCATTTTTCTTATTCCAATTTCGTTTCACACAGTTTCTTATTCAAACGTTAGTATTAAGAAGTTGCATTTTTTGTATCATACATTATATTTGGAATTATTAAACAAACAGGTTTCATATTTATAAATAATATAAATATAAATATAAATTTATAAATAATAATTTTAAATGATAATTTAATCCGCTATTTTCAATTTTTAATATCTAATAACAGATTCGTAATGTGCTACCACGAAAACCCGATTTATAAATAATAAATACAAATAATCTGTACGAAAGTTTTAAATAAGCATAACTGTAAAATGTATACAGAATAGCTCCATAGAATTTAAATGTAATTTTGTCCTAAATCAATTCACTACTGCTTTATATAAATATCCCTTATAATATTTAAAAAAAATGTTAGTTGTAAAGTATTGTTATCCCTTGCATACTCTAACTATGTAAATTTGGAATACGAAATTTCGAATATAACATATCTCGACCATTTATAGTAATTAGTTGTTATGAGTTTGGATTTATGTTAGGAATGCTAAGACGTTAGGGAGTTGAAACTAAAGCACGTAATGTAATTCTCTACTTATCAAAATGGCTACGAATGTTGAGCTTGAGATTCCTTCATTTTATAATAATAAAATTGTAATCCTGATAAAAATATAAGAAACATTACATTTACAATGTTAGTCTTATTAACATGAAATAAATAAAAATTTTTTCAAAATTTTGAATGTTTTCTTTTCATTTTTAGTTTCAAACAATTATATAGTTCTGTACGTTGTTGTAACGGTTGCGCAAATATTAACTGGCCAGCAGTGACACGAGTCACGCCGGGTCAATACCTGCCAAGCCTTGGAACGATATTGCCAATAATACTGACGCCTGTAACTTCGTGTTATTTTAGAAACAGTTGACATTCTCAATACTATCCTCGTATTATTAATTATATCGAACTGTATCATATAAAAAAAAAAGACGTTTTACGAGTTCCCACCAATATAATTATATATTTTCATTTGAATAAAAAATGCAGATTTAGCGAAGACATTTGAGACGCCATCAACCCTGTTTATATGTCCTCCATTCAATGATTTAATGCATTATATCAGTCATTTCGAACCGTCAACACCGTATCAAATTTACCCTATCCGTCAAAACACCCTTAACAGAAATCTGATATCGAACCCTTCTAATCACTAGGGGATACACGTAAGGTTTGTTTCTTTTCGAAATAGATATCGGCCGCGCTACGCGTGATGACCTGGTCCATTAGGTACCTAAATCACGATGGATGTTGGTGAGCACATCAGTGGCTATCACAAGCATCCATCTTATTAACGGATGTTAATCATGTCTTCAGCGGCGCGTCGTTCTGGCATTACTTTCGCGACCACCTTGGTGCGAGCATTGTTCGGGCTGGCCTAACCGATCCAAAGAAGAATCCACCCCTACACACTTTACTCTCCTGTAATAAGATACTTGCCATCTTCGTATGTAAATGCTAGCCATTCTTTACAGACCAAACTGGCTCTGAATGATTGGAACCTTCGCGGGAATCCTTTCACGATCCGAAAGGTGGATCAGTACTCCGAACCTCGCTTTTGATTATAGCGTGTGAATTTTTCGATGGCCGAATTTGATTTACCCCAGAGAATATGTAATAGATATCTGCAGTTTTTATTTATTTTTTTAGTTAATATTTTTTGTGGCAGAAGAGATGCATGGATCGCTTAGTGAGTGCATGCCTATGATATTGGAGATTTTAATTTCTTAGTGATATTCATCAACCAGGGATTAGATCACTTCACCTTTGACATATGGAGATTAACAAGGCCACGACCGACACCGTCCACAGTTTACTTGATGGTCTAACAGAATCAGAATCCTAATTGATCGTAGGATCACGAATGAAGCGATGTTCGAAACCAAGCTCATAGGACAAAGATTGTTTGGAGATCTGGATACTTGACGTTGAATAGCAATACATTAGTATATTATGAATTTGGTGTTTAAAGTTGATATAATTTATTCAATGAAGAGCAGCACGGGGTAACGAGTCTCTGGCGAAGCCAGGATTCAATTCACATTTTCAGTTTTTGCTTCTTTGTTGTATAAATTTCGTACACGTTTCGACAGAGATATGTGGCACCTTCAGAACTACAAAAATGCACTTCGTATTAAAAAAAAACAATAAATAAAGTGAGATTAATATCGCACCTAGTTTTATCATATTAACTAAATGATACTTATTATTGATATAAATTATATTATATAAATAATATTATAAATGAATTTGTCCGTTCGGAATAACAGAAAAAACCGAAATTTGCAACCTTAAAATATCAACTTCACGAGAATTGAAGAGTCTGGAATTGCCTATTTGAGAGTATATCATATTCATTTTGCATCGTATAAAATATTAATAAAATGATTGTTAAAGAGTCTACATCATAGAATAAATGATGCGACCCTCTGAGAGGGTGCTAAAAATAAAAAAAATCGCATTCTCCATTTTCGTTCAGCAAAGACATTAATATTAATTAATAAAATGATTGTTCTGACTGTTTGGTGTAGTTATAATAGGAATTTTACACAGGATACAAGATAAACGATTGTTAATATTACGAGTTTTTGGCATTATAAGGAATTACAAAGATAGCAATAGCTTCGAATTTCTATCGCGTAATTTTCAGTTACAAATTGCATATTGTTCTTAAATAACTTTTTACTAATAAAAAAAATGTTTCGAATTAGGATTATTTTCATTTTTTTCTTAGCAATTATATCTTTTATTCCTGCAATAATCGTATTTTCTACATTTTTTATACATGTGGCGTCAAAGTTTATCCACTAACTTATGCAATGAATTACATTTTCAGTTTGTATATGCTT
Organism: Trichopria drosophilae; assembly: GCA_030407085.1. Lineage (NCBI taxonomy): Eukaryota > Metazoa > Arthropoda > Insecta > Hymenoptera > Diapriidae > Trichopria > Trichopria drosophilae. The sequence goes on along the minus strand of CM059583.1, from coordinate 64,903,645 downwards.
TGTACCTTTTTTTTGGTTAATTATTATCTATTTTTTTTATGGTATAATATTTTTATGAAACATTTTTAAATCATAATTTCACATTGTATGTATTTTATATATATAATACCGTGATATAGAATACATTTCATATTCAACGATCAGGTAATCTGTAAGGATATTCTGAAGATACTTCAAATTTTATTTGTTCAATGCAGCTGCACGTCTTACCGACGCCCCCGCATCTTAATATTCAAATTAGCAATCCGTAAAACACTCAAGAGCATTTGCGTATAAAATCTTTCACTTATTTCATTTTCTCCACCTTGTTTCTCCATTATATTCTCTTCTGATTATATCAAGATCAAACTTTATAACGCTTTTGGCAAAGCTACCAGAATCCTTGTTTAATACGAAATAAATAACAGCAGAAATTGAAAATGTTATTTGGTATTACGGTTTATGACAGGAGTAATGATTTTCATTCTGTTCTAATTTTCAAATTAATGTTATTTCCGATGTGAAATTTTTAAATTGGATGAATTTAGCTGTTTTAATTTTCACAGAGTAGGATCTATTATAATTTTAGATTCCTTTGAACCATTCGCTTTAATTTTTCGTCGTATTGCGCTATTCTATGCTGTACAAATTAGTACCGAGCTGTTTCGTAATAAATATGTATACTATGCGAATTAATGAAATTACGTTTCATAAATTTTCCAAAATGGAGGAGTGAAAAAAAATTATAAAAAGATGGGTAGAAAATGAAAAAAAAAAATACAATATGTTTCCAGTTTTTGAAATGAATTATGTTGAAACTGGAATTAATAGCATATTTCAAGTCAGAATTTGTCGTACAACGACCAACTTGAAGAAAAATGGGCAAAACGTAATTTTTCATTTTGTTTGTATTTATTTTGAAACTGGAACGTCAAAATATTTTAAACGAAGATATGGGGAACTAAATTTTGTATTGTTAAGCAGATTTATTTTGCGAAGTCACAGGTAAAAGTCCGTACTTCGATAATAGCAAATCGGGTGACACGTTTCGTTTTAACCTGTGACGAAATAATAGAGTTTCAATACTATGTTTGAATTGCTTGCATTTGTGGAACGCAAAGTGCAACTATAAAAGAAGAATGGAAATTCATTCATTTATGTACACAAAAATGATTGAATTCATTTTGTCGACATTTCTCTTTGCATTTTTTATTGGAATACAGTTGTATCTCGATATAAGAACCATTGCCGTTTCGAGCTTCCCCGTCGACCATCGATATAAGAACCTTAGGAGGGGAAACGTTATTTCCCTGGCATGAACGTTTTGGACGGACCGTTACGTTTCGTGCCTTTCGTGCATCCCATGTAGGGCGAAAGGTGTGTGGAGGGGATATATCTTTTTCGTTCATAGTCACTATAATGATAAAAAAATACATCAATTTTTCTGTTTCTTTAACTGGCTAATATATGCGAGAATTTTTCACATCGTAGAAAAAATATTGTCTCTAAAATCAAATAAATATATTTTTATGCTGATAATTATTAAATAATAAATACTTAATGGATGTCTTAGATGAGCATATCACAATGTTTATCATGCATACTTTTAATTTTTGTAACTACTTTTTTCGGATATCAGAAACTCGTCTGCTCTATCTGAATAATTATTCTCAATTCTCACCTTCTTTCATGCGTATCGTAGCAAGTGATACATATTAAAAATGTGTCGAATTGTCTATGAATATAATTACAAGTTTCAAATAGTTATTGTTTATTGTTGTTACTTGTACAGATTTGTGATCTATGAATATTAATTTAATAATTTTAAAACAAACAAAAAAGAACAAAAACAAACATTACATACGGATAGTTCCTCGTTAACTTTTATACAGAACTCCGAATAACGTAATGTTATTTGTTATTAATAACAATATTGTCTAACCTTTATTACTTGTTAATATGGTAACAGAATGTTATTTTAAAAAACTTTTGTACCGCGTGGCTGAAACGAGCGTTATTCGACAATGGTAACTAATATTTCAGGATATACGTTTACGTAATTCAATTGGCAGAAAGAAACAGAACGATGAGTACAAAGGGAGGTATAAAAATATTCAGTCAAGTTCAAAAGGCTGTGCAAATAGATTTAAAAGAATATTAAAGGCACAGAAGAAAGAGAGAAGTGCCCTGAGCGCTCTGCACACTCGCGTCTGTTCATAAGCAAATTATAAGAGATCATCATTCCCGATAGGCAGTGATATGTAACGTCGACCTTGATCATTCGAATTAATCAGCTTTTTGCCATCAAAATCGTTCAATCATCACGATGCCATCGACTAATTCGTTTTAAATGACCAAACGAAGAATTGTTGAAAAAAATTAAATTTTTCTTTTTATTATTGACATGCATTTTATTTTTATTCTTTTCGCAATGAAAATTTGACTTCTTTGATATCATAAATGCTGAATTTCCAATATACACTGCAATGAAAATTCCTCTTAGTTCACTTGCAACTATACTTTTAGTACTTTATGAATCATTGTAGTTATGATATCTTCACAAAAAAAAATAGGTAGTTGGGCAGACACTACTTTAGTAGTAAAATACGGACATCTTTCGTAGTTGTTCTTACTATTTAGATTGTATGGCCAGCCATTTAAGGGCTACTATTTTCGTGCTCGATTTAAATAAATTTTCAATATCTTAAACCTTTTTATTGCGTGGATTTTTCAATACTTTTTTCTGATTACCAAATATCAATGGGAAAGTAACGAATAAATGGGATAATGAAAATACACATGAATGAAAAAATTCTGTACAAATGTATCCAGGTGTGGAAGGTATACAAATTTATTGTAAGAGCTAAAATTGCCTTGTACAAACGTCTCATATACAAAGTGAATTGAGAGTTTACGAATCTGTCATAAAAAATTGCGTTGTGATGAATGAACGACCATTTCGTTACTTTTCTTAATATGCTTGAAAGTCATCTTGTTTTATTTATGAATTACCATGAGAACTCCCATATCTTTACTTCTTCCAATTTCTAAATAAAATAAGCGGTCGGTTATGGAGCATGGAGAGGTTAATTTTGAACCACCTTTTTAGAAACTGGCGAAAACTGGAATTAATTCTTTTATTTCTGAACGTCCGACAATAACGCACATCCGATCAACCGAAGACTATACAGAAGTGATTTTTGTGTACTACATCTCTTTAAACTCGGTTAAGAAGGTTGATTGTTAGCAGCCATTATCGTTCAGGCGGTAGATATAGGGCCACTCTCCCCTACGACGTTTAGAAAACTTTTTAGAACGTTTCATATCAAACATGTAGAAGAATACTACACTTCTTTTAAAAATCGCCTCAAATTCTGAGTTCGTATATGTTGAACATTCACCCGCGTTTTCTAGTTGCTCTTCAAATATATTTTCGATATTAAGTTCAGCCTAAAGATATTAAGAAAGCACTGGTTCTTCCCTTCACACACATCACATTCGTCAAAGTATCCTTCTGCTAAATGCAATGTATGTGGATGTAACTTCATGCTAATATTAAAGCTAGGTGTTTAAGCATACTCGAAACGAACATAATAACATCTATCTCTATTGAACTGTGAAATGAGAATATATTTTCAATCGTCAATCATATCAAGCAAATCTCACTCTCTAATGTTAACATTTTTTCCAATCTTGTCCACAGTAGACATTTATTAAGGCCCTGTTAGCCGCATAACGATGCGTGGTCATGCCCTGAACAGGCGCATAGCAAATTCTTACTCGGGTTGTATAGTACTCAGATTCAGAGAACCTTTAATATGGAAAATAAATAAACTAAATCAAAATTATCTACGAACTGTACTCATTTCATGCCATGGTTATGCGACTGACTACACTCTTTAAAACGTATATTACTTAACGTATAAAACCCTAATGGTACCGAATTGTGCCGCAAGAGTACGATACACACTGATTTACCTTCGAATAGATTTGAGGGTGAACAAGCGTAGAATGACATAATCCCATCTATACACAACTGGTATTGTTTTCCATGAATGCATGTTTGGAATCTTCAATTAAATTAGTTCCCGTAAACCGAACGCAAATGTTAATTGCAACGGAACCATTTCTGGAGAAATGTAACCTCGTTTTGAATAATTACTAAGCAACTATATAATTAGAAGATATTACTACCTACAGTTGTTTGAAATTGGACAGGACGAACCTCTGATAGTTAATGTAAATAAATTGTGTAATGAATCTTTTAGTACGCAATCTTAATCGCTGTCTAGAAGACTATTGATATACTTAGGTATATAAACTTATAGTCATATATCAACAGTTGAACAATCGACAGTTGAACTGTTTTATCACGTGAAACAAACTAGGTGGTAACTATATCTAATGCAGTTTGATTCCATTATACTTATTTCTTAGATTATACAACTTTAACAGAGATAAAGAATTTGATTAATTTTCTATACTGCTGTTATAAGTAATAACACATATATTTGTGATGATTTTATATTTCTATGTATCATTATTGTAAGCGACATATATATGTATGGAAAGAACATAATGAAAAGTATAATCTTCGAAATGCCAGTTCGGAATCAGAAGTGAATTTTTGGTAGAGGCGTTTAATACAATCCTGCAAAAAATGTCATCGGATTTGATCACGAAATGTGAAGTTGCTCCGTATGCTTAACATTTTTTTTATGAATTCTAAATCATTTTACATCTTCTCAAACATTTTTCATTGCTGTTGGAATTATCTGGAATCCTCGACCAGTATTAATTCAATAAAAATGTCTTTTTTGGCATTCCTTAGTACAAATCCTCTAAAATCCTTCAACTTTACGATTTCCTATTCAAACGAATTCGCAAGATAACGAGCGTTATAAACGTAGATTATCGTTTCTCCGAGTGTGCAGCTGGGATCCGTCTCGTCTCTTGGGGAAGCTTAGCTTGTAGCCAAGAAGCGAAAAAGTACATCGCGAGGATGGACGCTGGTCGGTCGCTCGCAAAGCGCGTGACCGGTGTCAGGTCGAAGAAACGAACGAAAGGGTGTTAGTATTGCTTGGGTGGTCCTGCGAATCCTGAAGGATTAATCGGTCGCGTCCTCGAGAACGCGATGTAAATTGGACCGTTCGAATCCGTGGCTTCGACTCGGATCGAACGATCCTATGTCGCCCGATGTCGCTTCGTCCTCTCGACTTACGCGGGATTACAAATGCCTGCTCTCTCGGTCCTTAGCGTCATTGTAGATAGGTATCTGCAGCCTCCCTCTCGTTCTCGCTTCGGATTCGCTCCTGGTCTCTGGCGGACTTTGATCGAGCTGCTGCTGAACGAGGCAGACACGTAAGTCTGGAAGCTATGGGACGGTAGCGGATGGAACGTATTGGTACTGGTATAAGTTGATCCGAATTTTATTCCCAAGATATCGATTTTGGATTAACCCAATGCGAAAGATAAAACAGTTCTATTTTCGAAATTCAAGCGAGAAGGCAACATATACCATCAGTTTCAAAAAGATGCTTGTATTATCATTTGTTTCTGCATGTCTGAAATGTCTGGTTTCCTTTTGCAAAGTTTGTCTTTTGTTCTGTTGTGCAGAATTGTGAATTGTGGACGGTAACTAAAAGATAAAATCGCCATTCATAAGTCGTAAAGCGCTTTATAATTAAACTCACATGGTACAACATACAATTTATCACGATCCAAAAGGGAGGTCAGACTAGACATCTGTGTTATGAAAACGATTCTTACTATTCGTAAGAATTTCTATTATATGATAATGCAATATTTCGCGCCATGTCCTCAGTTCAAAAGAACAACCCCAGCGCCATGCAAAATTGGCACAGTTACTAATGCTGCAGGGGCATAGAGGCGCGACATGACACGGGAACAACCCAAAGGAGCATACAATTCTATACACGTGGTTCGCGCAATGCAGCTTAGGCTCGTGGTGTCCGACAAATGATGAACCCATCGTGTGTGGCCTCACGTGTCTGCGTGGGTGCCTCATTCTGCCAAGTCAAGGTGGAGTGAATGAAAGAAAAAACGGAACAGAACCGAACTCGAGAGGGAGAATGCACATCTTCCTATCTGTCTGATGGGCTTATCTGCCTTTGAAGCAAGAAACTAGCAGCGGTTTGTTCTTGCCTTGATGCTCGGTCGAGACTTCCGGAGTGCGCGATCCCGAGATCGTTCCCGATAATGTCGAAAATAGAAGGTAAAACAATGGCCAGGAAATGTTTATATGGTAAACTGCGTCGGCGATAGGTCGCGCATTTTAATGCGCTATATAGATGATTGTCCATCGATTTTATTATCTGTCCCATAAAGAAAATGGCAGGATGTAAATTTATGAATCTAATATAGACAAAGATCAGCTTACATTCTTATACTAGTTCGGTTAATCAAACTAAACAGGTTATTAGATGGGGACCAGCAACATTGTTTGTACGCGTGTATGGTCCTAAGGTTCTCTTCATTTTTCCGGAAAGGGACTTTTTAAAATTGTTTTAAGTGGTGGTTAGGACCTCAGAAAGGACATGCCAAAACACTTTAGCCATGAAAAATTCATTATGAAAAGTCACTCGGTAGCTGTTGCGGCGAACCGAAATATGCTACTCGGTTAAAACCTCCCACTTAAATGTAATAAAATTCTTTGGACTGTGTAAGGTATTTCTGTCAAGCCATACAAAAAACGACTAAGGCACACAAGAAAGAGAGCACACGTGATCTTTTAAAAGCGATTGGACAGTAAAGTGAATAGGTTGTTGTTGATAAGGTTCTTATTACATGTAATTTAGGTGAAAATATCAAAAGCAATATATACCCTACTATGGAATCAAAATGATCTATTGACCCAAATACCCAGCTCGAATATCTCATTGGAGAGAATTAACAGTGCCCATGGCAAGCGCTAAAGCTATATCTAATTTATATTTTACTGAATGCAAATTCATGTGTGTAATGGTATCGGCGATAGTCTAACATAGATGCCATTGGATACAATCTATTTCTAATGGTGAATCTATTGTAGCCGCACGTATGTTCACGTCCGCGTATAATGGCAAGTCTTCTTGAATATTACATATAATAGAAGCATTCGACTTGGCGATCAGCAACTAACGCATAAGGCCATGGCCAGTTCAGGGAACATTTGTGTAACGGTGTTGTAACCTTTTTATACATATATGAATGTGTAAAATATTCATCTTTGATTTTGACATTAAATATAGAAAAATAGCAATATGCTAATATTGAATGCAAATTACGTGAACCAAGAGTATTTTATGATAAGTTGGTACAATCTACAATTCAAACGATTTTTCATATGCTTTACTAGAAATGCTAAGTATATATTTGAATAGATGTTGTGTTCAAAACAAAATATGCCATTTTCTGAATGTGTTAATAAACATGTTTAACAACACGTTTTATTTTTCAACAAATCAATACATCCCGAGAAATCCACCAAACTTTTTATCTGTTTCGATGTATAGTAATCAAAATGTACAATACGAACCATTTTCTAAAAATAACATGCTATAATATATGCAAACAAAATGTTCCATGGCAGTGTCGAGATATTTCTAGGTGATAAAAAAATGGTGGTCGAATAATGTAGCAAATATCTACATGTGACGAGCATATCACTCAAGCCAGACAGTATTAAAAACTAATTATTATAATTCGAAATCATCAGAAGCTGTCCAATCGGTCATGGACCCTTCAAAACTCATTTATACAAAAATTGTTATTTATGACAATACGTCTAAAAAATTTCAGACAGTCATGTACGAGTTCTTAGAGCATGTAATGTATGCTTTAAAAGTGAAAAAAGTGATGGACAATTTAATTTGCAGAGAAACACATTTCTAAGAAGGTAAATATGGTTGACGGGCCCAAATTTGCATTTTATCCTTGGCGTTGTAATAATGTGACATTTAAATGTCAAATTCAGAAAATAACTAAAAAACCAGAAGAGAGCAGATGTCACCCATATATTTTCGGCTCTATATGCATAATCAATAAACTAACAATCTAAAGATATGACATCTTACTATTCCAGTGCATTTGGACGAATGTTTTTCTAAAAAAATTTCTTATCAGCGGTCCGAGCATCCGCACACAAGAGTGATCGATCGTTTCTCTTAAATGCAGATCCGGTTAAAAAAATCTTGCTGAATGCTCAGCAGAAAGAAAAACACTCTAACGAATTGGCTTCTCTTGGGTATGTCGTGCGAATCTCGTTCTGTCTTGTCCGACGGCGAAGTGCTTTAGTTCGGGCTGCCAGGGTGTTGGAATAAGAATTTCATATACGCTCGTGTGACTTCAACCCGAACCCGCCTTTTCGTGACAACTCAGGCTTGTCTCTCATTTGAAGTATCTACAGGCATGATAAAGTGGATGGAATCGGGCCGGAATGTGTTTACAGCCGTAGACGGGGAGAGATTTCGCTGGGAGATACACAAATCCCGAAGAAGATCCCATTCATACATAACCGAGGTGTTGGCTTGTTGGTTTAAGGTTACTTTATGCCCAGGATTTGGAAAACAGACAAACAATGAATGCAGGAAGTTTTACTAGCTGACACGAGTGAAGTATACGAACAAACATTAGACGTACCGGAAGAGGTTGTCGAAAAATCAACAGAGCTAGGCATCGGTGATGTCATCATGTTCGAATTTCAAAACTCGTTTTATCCGTTTCAAGGTCAGATAAAACCCATAGATCTGGACAAGTGAAAATTTGGGGCTATAAGATTGATCATAACCCGTGATTATATGTAGGAACTTTTATTTGAAACCCGTATATTTGTAATATTGTAGTGTTAGTCATCATTGAAACTCAAATAACGTATTTCGGAATTACCTCAAGGTTTAAATTTTATAAACTGTACGTCAAATGTAAAGTGAAATAATGATCGTTATAATCATCCGGCCATTTTTAATGGGTAATATTTCTCCGCATTGCTACAAGAAGAGTTGATTTATTTTATACGTTATGAACAGGCTAAAACATAAGCAAATAAAAGTAATGAAAGATTCTGATTTATTGTTCTTTTTTATTTCATATCATAATCTGTGTGGACATATACTATAGAAACAGCAATGGGCGTCAAAAACAAGTCCTTTTATCGTGCACGTTATAAAGATTTTGTATGGTCACAGATTGAATAGATGATATGTAATAGATATGTCATAATCTGGTCCACAAAATGTTACTGATAAATTTCATACCGTATTTATTATTAGACGAATCGCATTGCGCTTGCCTGCTCATTTTACGCTTTTTTTGTTAGTTTTTTTGAGCGATTGTACTTTCTGTATCCTAACCTTTACTTGAGGAACTTTGGCAGAAATTGCCAGAGACACCTATGGAATCAATGTAACTTTTTTTCGCATTACATACTGTTCTAAACTAAAAACTTTCAACCCTTATATACGTGGCAGCACGATATTTGATACAATTTAATCAAATTTGGCCTCTTACCATTTTGAGATATATTGAGTATTAACATGTGTAAAAAAATCTAGTTTTTATGAAAGTATATATATACATATATATGATAAATACATTTTAACTTACTACACTAATTTTCTAAAATGATTTAGTTTCTCATGAAATGCAAGGGTTTCTTATCAGACGCTGGTCATTGGTATGCCGGTTTATTGTTCCCAGTTTATTTAAATCTTATTTTCAATCCAAATTCAGCTTCATACACGTCGACAGAATGTACGAATGAAATAATGACTTAACTATAAATCAATAAAGCCCAAAGATAAAATATTTAGAATCACTATCTTTTTTGAACGCAGCACTTGAAAATTTTCTTGTTGCGATAGATAGCGGGTTCGAGAAAGACGCTTTTTGAAGATTCAAGTGGGAAATAAGCACGTGACATATCTCTCGAAGTATTTTCGTGTGCACAGAATCTGGAGATATATTAGAAACCTTCCGAATCTCAAAAGGGTCCGTAAAGTCATTATCTAGTCCTGGATTTCCGGTTAGTGAGTAAAGCATTAACGATCATTCACGATTGACGTTCTTTGAAGTCAGGTTTCTGTTTGCCTTCAGCAGCAAAGTTTCTTTTTCAAACTGGATTCTTATCTACCGTTTTCACAAGATCTCATGCACTCATGTAAATACATAGTATCTATTACCTTAGAGCTTCATAGATCGTGAAGAAGTGTTCTTATATAACAAACGTGACGAGTTCCTAGCTGAAAATTGACACCAGGTCCGATAACACTCAAAAACGATCTCTGTTATTAGAATATGAAACGTCTTTTGTTTCAAATTCGAAGAAGGACTTGGCATATTTGTATAACTCCTTAAACTGTAAGAAAAGTTCAGGTCAATATGTCCGATCTATAATAGAGGATATGATATTAAAATAATAGACAATAAATATTCAAGGATTAGACTTGCCGATCACATTATGATGGCAAATGGCTCTGACCTTAGTCGTTAGTAGCGGTATTATATGTCAGTTTTACCATTTTAAAGTTTTAAAGAGCTTTTGAAACCTATTTGTATCAATATGCTGGTCACTGTGAACATAAGGATTTTATAATACTAGCGCTTGCATTAGGTCGTTTGTGAAATACCCTACCGAAGTGCGATCTGATAACAGGTCAGAATGAGATTCGATCAACGATGTACTCAAGAACTTCACTACCCATGCAATCGAATGTGTTTTATGTAACGGTACAGACGTGTAATATACCCCCAGGAAACCCACAAAAGTCTTAGGTATTAAACACTTAAGAAATTTGCAGTTATAATATGCTCTTTAACGCCGGGTTTGTAAAAAATAATATTTCCATGGATTTTATTCGAATAGATTGTTCAATTTCAATTTTAATTTACAAATGCTCAATTTTCAATATTATTATCATCAAATAATCAAATAATTATTGCACATATTTGATATAAAGTACATGACATAAACTATAATGCTGCGATAGGCGGTTTGAAGTATACTTATATGATACATTTTTTGTTGGAGGTGAATTAAAGCATTAATATCCAGTCTACCACTTATTGAATATCTGCATAATAAATTGCAATTTGCAAAGTTTGCATGAAAAAAATCTCGATAATGGTCCACTTCACTGGTAACCGTAATCACCGTCGTACATATGGGGTAACCGTATTCATCAGCCAACCGGTTGATCGCCTTCTGATTGTGAACTAAACAGAAAATGCATGGATTGCCTATTACATCCATAGTTATATCCTACACATCATTATGTAAATATATTTATTATATTTAGTACAAAACTGTGTGTCTGGCAACAATATTTTGCTATTTACGAGTTGTAGGCGCAGATTCTGGAATTAGAAGTACATATTTGCTATTTCACTGAAAGAAATGACCATGATGCTTCACAGTTATTTTCATCTTAATGCCAAAAATATATTTTTAGTTACCGAACTCATAATGAACATATTTGATATAAAGTATATGACATAAAGTATAATGCTGCGGTAGGCGATTTGAAGTATACTTCAAATGAACTTCATCGGAATTCACAAGTTGATGGGTTTACAAAAATTTGTATAGTTCCATGTAATAAAATTATAGTAGAGTTTTATTTTTCTAAAATATGAGTTTTAAATATTATTCGATGTGGTGAGATCAATGATGAACTCGCTAAACATGAATCTAAAATCCAGAAGAAAAGTCATAAACTCTATATTTACTTAAACTCTAGCACTATACCGTATAACCTGCTTGCTCAATAAAGATGTGAAATTGAAATACCTAGAAAAAATTGCGCTGAATATTGAATGTTTTTCAGTGACAAAGATGGTAACCAGGGTTAGTGAAATATGCAATGTGATGCATAATTGAATTATCCTAACCCAATTACGTCTAAGACTTGAAACAAGGCGTGCTCGTGAGCATCGGCCAATCAGCTGACTGGAAAACAGCGACATCTGGTCATCAAGCTAAGGAATACGTTGCGATCTGCCGTTCACTGCCAAAAATTAATTTCCATGATAGATACATGTACACTTATCCAGCAGTGTCACCGACTTAAGTTGTATGGTACCGCAAGCTGCAGAGTGTACAGGTGAGGAAATGCTAAACAATATATATACACTGATAAAAATAATTTCGCTGACACATATCTAGCAACAAAATTCGCTAGGATAGACAAGTTTTTGGCTGATATAGCGATATTTTCGCAGTGGCAGCTAATTCGACTGGCTGCATTACCGAAAATATTCTCTGAACCAAATCTAGCAATAAAATTCGATGTGTTAGCGATTTTTTTCGCTAGAACAGCCAACTTCTATCAGTGTAGATACCGACAAACAGGATAAACGTATCATTGTATTGCTTCACTGACTATGACTGTGTGTAGATATTGGAATTGCATTTCAATTTACGAAACCCTTGAGGAACGGAGGAAAAATAACTACATACATGGACATGGCAATCATAAAATATGATCGTGTTAACGAGTTTTCCATCAGCGGAAGTTACCCGGGTAGAATTTTAGACCGTGATTTACCCGGAATCCAATAGGGTTAGCCTACTTATATTCGGGATCCGGCAGGGCTGTCGTTTCAAAATCCGATGGGTCTTCCCTTCCCAGATTGGGTTCCAACCAGAGTTGCCGTCTAGAATCTAACCAGACATAATTAAATCTAATTAATCATTTATTGTAATTATTACTGCAAGGGAATTATAGAAAACTGTTTTGACATTAACTTGTATAAAGAATAAAGGTAAGAAGAAACAAATTTTTTATTTAGTTTCTAAGGTTGCAGATTAATCGCAATAAATTATACAGATTTTATATCCCATTTCTGGGAAAAACTGCAATTTGCGAAAAGTGATATACCGAAAGGTAACAGTAACACTCCTTATGTACCAAATAAGAACTCATTTTTCTAATGAGAAGGGTACAGTGTCACATGCACCCCTAAGGACAATAAAGGCAACTGGTCCAAGCTTTTTGGAAGGTCCACTTGCATTCGGGATTTATCAGCGCCCTCTAACTGGGTGCTAAGATGGCGCCCAGTTTGAATTACAGTCCCTGAGATATTTATGTTCGGATCACTAATAGGGACGAAATTGGGATTAAACCAAGTTATCTTGGCTACATTCAGGGTCTAAACGGCCTATCTGATAGGATCCCGACCGGCCTCAACCTACTGTACAGCCAGAGCACGGGTTTCTATTCGGTCCAAATGTGGTTGATTTTTAATCCGACTAACCCAGCTGGATACATCCTGTAACCCCGTTTTAATTCGAGGCAAATCGAGATGATTCTACCCGGATGTAACATTGAAGAAACGTCATCATGAACATTGTACTCCTATGATTTCACGAAGGAAATCAGTATCCTATATCTAAGTAAGTTAAAATTATCCACTCGGAAATTTAATTCAACAGCTGAACCTTGTGTCGCAAATTCCGATATAAATTATATTAAAAATATATTAAGCTTGACTGAACTACAGACGTTCATAAAATACTTCCATAAAATAAAATAAAATTGTAAAAAAATTTAACATTAAACACGCGAAGAATTTCATGTGAACATTTCTTATTTTTAGCTAGCACGTTAGGGCCGTACTTAAATTACGGACACTAATTTTGAACAATATATACCCCCCCCCCTCCCCTCCACTATCTAACGTTAATAAAAACTTAGCGCACTATTGGAATAACCCCCCTCGAACGTTACGTAAGCTAGGTACGGCCCCTTAACATATTTACTGAAGGCAAACTTTTCTCTTGCAATTGATCATAATTTTTCAAATGCACTAAAATGTTCAGTTTAGAATTTATATCAAGCATTATATTAGATTTTAAAGAGCGAAAGCTAATCCTTGCACACCTGCTCGTGTACAAAAGTAACAGTCCCACCCTAACGGCACCATCTTTTGCAGATCTAACGAGCACCTAAGTGCTAGTCCTTCTAGTCTATTTGCTCAGTTCAAGTGTCCCTTATGGCCATTAATATACCTGGCCGTGGAAGTGTACACGAAATCGGGAGCCCGGAAAATCGCGCAATCTTCTTTGCACACGCCGCTTCAATGCCCACACTATTACAGAGAGGTAATAATAAGTTTAAATAGAAGGTACACGCGTGTACGGATACATATGGACCTACTCTATTCTAAAGCGACTACAGCCTAATGTCGTGTATACGCGAGGTTAAAGTCTTGTTGCAGCATGTTTTACGCCTTGCGGTAAAGCCTTTCGCGTCGCTGACGAATCGGTTGTTTATGGGTGCAATCGATCGTAAACCAATTTCTTCCAGGCAAGCGACACCGTCGTATTGTGTTAGAAACAGGCAATAAGAAACTGAGTTTCATGTTAGCAGTTGAACCTTAAAAAAGTTTTCACGAGTGTTGTCTGAATTATGTGGAATATTTTTGAAAAAATATGTTTTATCGATATTGACATGATTTTAGCGTTTATAAAATGTTGCAAAATCAAACGTATAAAATACAGACATATTTGATGGAAATTGCCTAACACAACAAAATATATTTAACATGAATACGAATTCCATCTTTATTGAAATCTTTAATTTTTATTGTGAAATTAATTTTTTTTACCACAAAGCTGATAGTGATTTTTAAATTGTACCATAGTTGACCTTATTATATTCAGTTTACCCTACAGATTAAAACCCTTAAATTAAAAAAATTGATTTAGTGGACCGTAACAACGCTTAATGCATTCGTTGCATTAAAAAATCCATTCTAATTCATTAGTCAAAATTATACATATTATATGTATTTTTTCTTAAATATTAATTGAAAATTTTCCTGTGAGTCAATTAGAGTTAAACGTAATATTTATTCTTTATGTATAATTTTAACTAAAACTAAACAATACGCATTGTGGACTAAATTCAAATAGTAAAAAACTATTAATAGATTAGGCAAAATGAACTCATTCGTTTTAATAATATGGGTTTAAATAATACAATAACTCATTAATAATTATTAGAACTTGACGAAGAGCTAGTAGATTTTTGTTATTTATTAGTAAATATCAATACTAATTCAATTAGTCACTGACTTTTCTTCCTTAATTAGTAGTTTTGTACTAATTCCAAATTACAGAACACATGTCTCGTTAGAGGTGTATTTTGCAATGGCTTTCATTAACCTCATAGTAGGAGTTGAATATACCACAACCGCCAATCGGCTCGACTCGTGGCCACCTTTTCAAGTTAATCTCTGAAATCTGGAAACAACAGCCGGATTTCAATTTCTATAAAGGTACAACTTTGCTTTGGGGCAAAACAGAAATGTAGCTTCACATTTAATTGCGATCTTGTCGGATTACCTTCATGCATTGAAAGTGCTTAAAAATACTTACAAAGTACTTTCTAGAAGAATATGCGTGACTTGGGTGTTTTTATGTGATGTTTTAAAACAACAACAAAAATACTAAATAAAGTAAATCGAATGAATGTGTTTTTATGCTCGTAATTATGAACGGTTAAATACACATTTTTATTTTTGAACCTCATTTACAAGAAAAGGCAGGCAAATTTTAATAAATGATAGAAATTATTTTAATCATTAGATTGATTGTATTTATATAATAATTAATCGTAAGCTATTTCAAATATTTGCCACACAGGAAATGATTTTATTTGCTGAATCGAAGAAAAGGTATTTCATTTTTTAAATAAATATCTTCAAGGATGCAAACAGTTAATTGTGCAGGGATAAACGGTAACATTTTCCTGTGTCGCCTTATTCATTAAGGCACTCAGGGACTATACGCTAAAAGCTAGTTTTCAATGCTAAAATGATTCAGTTATTTTCAATTTTGATTAGCGTCGGTTTATTAAGCCGTAGTGTATAATCACTTCAGAAAATCAGAATAAAATATTTCAGAAAAAGATTCTCACGTGAAATTTGTGAATAACATTATTTTTCGTATTATTTAGAATTAAAAGATTTTGTGAAGGGGATTATGTATATCTTTATGCTGCTATCCATCTCTATTCAAATTTTGGTAAGTAGTGTATTTTTAGAATATAATACATTCCGTACCACTTATGATAATTTAGCCTATTAAAGACGCCATGGGGTATGAGTGAGGAGAGATCTATGAATATAATATTATTATAATAAAGGTGTAAAATTCAGAGAGAGAAATTTAAATTCCGACGCTGGTTTAACAACCGTAGATCCGCAAACTTTATCTTGGTTGTAGAACGTTGTTATCATGTCCGCTTCGGTGAGACGTGTATAATTTGTATTGGCAACAGAAAGGGAACCACGAGGGCAACCAAGCGTATTCCACGTTGGCTAGCCAGTCCCCATACTCCTGCACGGTTTAGCAATCTCTCTGTCAGGGGACAGAGTTGGCTTACCGACATTACCCAAATCGTGGTGATAAAGAGCCACTCAACTCACCGTTGAGCATTAACAGTGCTTTGATCGCCAAGTGTTTTAGTGAAAGGTATCTTTATAGGTTAAATCCGTATATGTTACAATGTCTGATCGCTTTCGAAAAGAACATTTACATACAATTTTTCATACGAGTGTTTATTTTTTAACAATTTATATTTTAAAATATTCTAGACACTCTTTATCAGAATAATAAGAAGAGAACGAGTTTTATTGTAATATAATTCGTTTTACTTGAAAACAGCATACTTTCTTCGTAATTTGAAATCCTGAGCTTTGTCTACTATAACATTTTTTAATGATATACCAAAAGCTGTGCTAAAATATTCCTGAATAAATAAAGGAAAATGATCACAGCAAGGTTCGTAATAATTTGAGACATCGAAATTAACTTATGTTTTTCTATTTTGAAATTCATTCAGGCCTCGAAAGGCTTTACTTTAACTTAATCATAAAGTCATCTGAAAATTCATTGACCATGAAAAAAGAGACAGTTTTGAATCGCCCTAGAAATACTTGACCTTGCAATTTTCCACGAGATAATTATTTTCTTCCTACATGCACAGAAAGTGGCATATTCGAACCTCGCTACGCTCGGTTAAAATGCTCACTTTCAGTACAAATCGTATTCGAACCTCAGGAGGAAAATAGACAAGCATTCCCTACGTGCTTGTCACCCTCGCCTTCGGCTATGTTGGACGTATTTTTTAATTTTTATATTTATCTTATATTATTATTCGGTTATGAAAATGTTAACTTTTCGTCCTGACAAAAAATTTTGATTCCTAAATTTTTGTTAATACTGGGAGTCAGAAATCTATTTAAATATAAATTTTGTATATTTTTCACGGGCTTTCACGTGGAAAAATTTATTTTTAATTATACGTTGATTATCTTGGTGAAAAATCGTTCTAAAATTTTTATTTAGCTATTTATTTTAAGACTTTTGGCAAGTCAATTGGAAGGGCAAAAAATCACAGAAAGTTATTATAAGTTATGGAGAAAGCAGTGATATTGCAAAAATACGGGATGAAAAGGTTTTATCAAAGGTATAAGTGGCTTTAAAAAGAGAAGAAGGCCCTTAATATCACACAAACACGTATAATCCAGGGCCTTTAAATGTTTCCAAACCTAAAAATCTAAATACAACTAAGTGTGTACTTTTATGTTAAAGAGTACGGAATTCTGTTCACAATGAAAAAAAATGTTCGTTCACCTGCGATAAAAATTGGCGAAGTTGTGTTCTAATACACTTTGCACATAGAAGACATTAGGTCTGGACGAAGTATTTTAATACATGAAACCGACTTAGCCCGTGTTTCTTTCAATATCACCACTTTTTCCATAACTTGTATTAATTTTCTGTAATTTTTTGAACTTACAGTTGACTTACTAGAAGCGTTAATATAAAAATTAAAATTTTAAAACTATTTTTCACCAAGATAATCAAGGTACAATTAAAAATAAATATTTACTAAATATCATGCTAAATATTTACCAGACAAAGACAAAATTTATATTTAAACAAATTTTTTTCTTAACGAAAAATTAACCAAAAAAGGCAATATTGAAAATTAAAAAATGGAAACATATTCTAAAAATGTTGTATGGAACAGAACAAATGTTCTGTATGAGGTAAAAGTCAACAATTACATACTCCAATGACAGTATGTGATGCATATAATAAAAATTAAAAAATACCTTCAAAATAGTGGCTCTTCTTACATGGACTGGCCCATATTGAGGAATGCACGTTTATGGCCTTAAAGACTGAAATAACTTACCACCTTACCAAATAAAAAATTGTCAAAGCGATAAAACAAAATTTTAGAGTTTTGAAAGTTTTTTTTTTATTAATCAATATTCGCCCTCAATGGCTAGTATTAGAGTTTGATTTCATTTCAATTTCTTCAGCATAATTACTTTTATCAAGCACTTTCAAAAAATAAAGTAAACATCTCTATTTTAACGGTAGTTTGTTTTTATGCTTTACGACTTTACTGAAACGCAACATTATTAATAAGACGCTAATTTAAAAACTGTTCCTGGTAGCCGTACATAAATATAAAAGCATGTAATGAAACGAGGCAAATTTATTTAATTATTAATTCCTTCAATGATTGTTCGCAGAAGACACGTTTGAGACTTAGAAGAGAATATACACCTAGTCTGATATCTTATTGTTAACGAGTGCACTGAGTAAACATAGGGCGCTAAATAAGCATTTAGTTACTATTTTTTTTACTCCGTGAGAGAAATTTTTCGCGCACGGAGCTAAAAAAAATAATTTTCAGACTTCATCCGCACAGAACTGAACAATCTTAATAAAGTAACACAATGACAGGCACAAGACAGGAAATATTGTCTGCTATATATGTATCTTTCTTTAATTATGAAGCATTTCATGAAACAACTGTACAGTAAGCATTACAATCCAGAGCTCCAAGTAAAATATTGTTTTTTAACTAGTGAATGCTTTTGCCCAAAAAAGTTGATTATTGTCATCTATAGCATCATCTATCATCAGCAAAAATATGCATCCCTCACCATATATGTTTTTACACTAGAATGTCCTCCATATGCAAATAATATTGTATGTTTGAACTTTTCTCGTATGTTTCAATTCTTTTCAGATGAAATTAAGAACGAGAATTTTATTACGATTATCTATTACTGAGCAATCATTTAACAGGAAAATTACAGTTGTTTCTCTAGAGTTGCAACTTGATAAATGCATCAACATATACGTTAACGGTTAATAACAAATTTCTTTCAAAGTGAATCAAGTGTCGACGTCAAGCATAGACGTTATTGTTATCGTATATACATTTTTTAAGTTCTTGTAATAACTCGATGTATTTTATTTCGCACATTCCATAACATTAGTAGATAAATGTGTACATGAGTCTGATTGAAATGCGTTTTCGAATACCTAGTCTAGTTTACAATTTACGTATGCTTTGCTGTCTCGGATATCTAATCCTACCAATCTGAACTTTGATGCAAATACGCACTTGGCTTTATCTCCTTTACGTTTCCAGTAAGCACCTAGAATATACACAGACACAACGCATGTGAACTCGAGCCACCTACCACCCATGCTGCATCCAACTAAAAGCCAAGATTAGAGAATATTTTACTGCTATGGTATATCGGGGAACGATCGTAATTTCGTCGTTCACAACTCGATGTCGTCGAATTTCAACTAAGAGAGAGGGAAAGAGAGGAAGGCATAAAGAGAGATATTCTTGAGTGGCATTTTCAAAAACCCTGTTACTGCAGTAGCGGATTAGAGTTCCATACTAGGACTAATCATCGATTCAGGGATTGGAGATAAGCGGGTGCAGAGATTTTACAAAAATGCGTAGATCTGTAAGAATTAATGTATGATTCCTTCTATGAAGCTGAAACCACTGAAGTATATAAAGTTAGTATCCCAACAAGATGGTAAGATAACTTTCGGTATTTTATATCTTAAGAGATTAGGCTGGAAACCTTCTTTTTAATCAATTTAGAAAAAGTCGTTAAATTAACTATTTCTGTTGAAAACAAGAATAATGTTTCGTTTACTAATGATTAAATATCCACCACCTTACATGAAATATGTAGTTACTTTAAAAATTCCTGAGCTGTAAAATAGATGTAATAATAGTGATTAAACGATAACAACCTTTTGTCGTTATTGTATGATATAAAATATAATATTCGGAATTGAAAATGTAA
This sequence comes from Trichopria drosophilae, assembly GCA_030407085.1. NCBI lineage: Eukaryota > Metazoa > Arthropoda > Insecta > Hymenoptera > Diapriidae > Trichopria > Trichopria drosophilae. Next base: position 64,883,521 of record CM059583.1, on the reverse strand, counting down.
CACGCAGTCAACGGTTGTTAATTCCGCTATTATTATGTGGTACAACTTATACTTCTACCTTTTTTCGAGGTTCCATTTTATTATTAATTGGACAATGTCAAAGTATTACTGATATTTTGGAAAAAATTACTTCCTATTTTGAATGTTATAAATGTAATGGAATTTTACAAACAAATATTGAATATATGTGGACAGTTTTATAAAACTACAGATATACTGATTTCATGATAATAATAAAGATTGATAATATTCTATATTATAATGTCATCATTTCTGGCTTTTACAAAGATCCTTTCGGTATTTGTGATAATATTCTTTGTGAATATTATCAACCAATAGAATTTAAACTCCAATTTACCAAAGTATAAAGAGAATATAAATATATTATAAAGAGAATATATTCAAAAAGAGTACTTAGCATGGGAGGTATATATTTTGGAAATGCAATTTTCTTAAAGGTTGGTGTTGTATTAGTTACCACAGCAATGTTATGGTGCATGGCTGTATAATTTTTTGCATTTATTTTTCAATAAATATTCTGTAAATAGAATGATGTTATCTTCTCATTTCAAGACAATTAGACATCAGATTGTCTCATTTCAAGATTTTTATTGTTAAAACGAGACACTTTAAGACAATTTGGTTTACATTGAAATAAATTGTGAGTTATATTTCGTAATGTTTATTACATTGTGGAAGGAGTATTACAAGAAAGATTAGTAATTTTAGGGACAATTTTCGTAATATTGTTTTCCGTAACATTATTTGTCAAATTCTCTCACAGTAATAAGGTAATAGTGTAGGAATTTTCCGAATATTTTTAGTGTATCGAATTAAAGAGACGAGAAGAATTAAGTTAAATAAAAATTTTTTATATTATTAAACTTATTTGAATTAAGCATCCTTGATTCCACCAGAAAAGTCCTAACACCTAAAAAAATACATTGTTTCTCGCAACCTGATCAAAATTAACCAACGAACTATCAATGTTTCTTATATAATTAATAATAAGATGGTACATTATTTTATAATTATGTGATTATAAACTCCCAATATTATTTGCATATATTTCTATGTCCAAAATATATTTGAAATAGTTGCAATTTGGCTGCAGATTCATAATTAACAATCCCAAAATCTATACGCATGATAACTTAAAAACATAGTTTTATTTTTTCTCCGCCATATTGGTTTGTCCTTTTATTTTGTGATATATAGGGACCGCCGAATAATTAAACTTTGGCAATATGGAATAAAATTAAGTAATTGATAAATTATTTGAAACAACTGTTATATGTTGACTTATGTTTCTTAGTTTTGGTTTTAAATCAACAGAAATCAAGACAATGAAGGATTGAGTATTACCAAAAAATTAAGAATATTAGTGAATTTACGGATCATACGGAAGTGTGGCATGTTGGTATCTTAAAAGCTTGATGCAGAAGCATCCAGTAAAATTTCGCGACCGCATATATTCGGTTTTCGATAGAAAACACGTGCAATGGAAACAAACTTGTATATACGTATAGCAGGGATTTGTATGATTACGCAACAGAATTTTGATTTTGACGGACTGTTTATATATTTTGTTTTAAAGTTGACTATTAATGGATTCTGTGTCCCTCTAGCGACAATCAGGGTTACTAACGCCGGGTGTAGGTCGAAAAACCGACAAATAAAAAAGCCGACAGGTCAAAAAACCGACAGTCAAAATCCCGACAATCGAAAAGCCGACAGTCAAAGAACCGACACTTCAAAAAATGACTGTCCGCTTGTCGATGTGTCTAATTTTTATGCGTCGGTTTTCGATTGTCGGGTTTTCTGTCTGTCTGTTTTTTGACCCATCGGCTTTTTTATTTGTCGGTTTTTCAACCAGCACCCACTAATGCCTATTTTAAAAAAAGTTTTGTACTTTTACTCTTCAGTAAAAGCTACCACTAGAATCTTTAGACTTCTATGTTTTGTTTAATTTTAAATTGAAATAAAACTAACAGAGGAGGAAGTGTTAGAATTATTGCATAATTATCCATAAGTATTTAAAATGGTAACGGGATGTTGGTATCTGCATGCAAAATGAAAACCTGCGTCGAATTCAAGCTGCTTAGCACGGAGATCAAGTTCCGAATAAAAGCAGACATCAGAGGCAATGCGCGAACTGTACAAAGTATCAAATACTTCATGAAATCATACACTACCCTCTTGGAATGAAGGAATCTGAATAACCCCCTATCGTTACGAGTTTTCGTAATTACGGAATTGCCCCTTAATGCCCAAGCTAGATTTAATCTAATTACTGGAGCATTCCTTAATTTGAAGTTTTACTGCTCTTGAGAAGCGTAAACGTCTGTAAATTTAATGCCCCGGTAAATTTATCAAGCATTACCTTTAATAAGTTTTTTTTTTAGTGACGCCGAGTAACGCGATTTAATTCTGCTCAAAGCGAGTGGACAATTAGTGCCTTCGACGTGGAACAAGGGCGTGTTTTTTCGCAGAATTCTCCTTTCTGAGCCCGACGACTGCTGCGGTGCGACGGGAGGTTTCGAGTTCATTCCGCGACGGTCGGGCCCGATGAGCGCGAGTCGCAGGAATTCTTGTAATTTCACGAGGCAGTCGCGCCGGCATACAAACACGCCCATTAGGAAAGTGCCATTGGACGTCGTCGTCGTCGTGTACAATTAGTACGTTTGTCAGCGTACCCCTATCCCAACTCTCGGCGGGGTGACCCCTGCTCCCCAAGGAAATGGAAGATGTCTGTTCTCTTACCCACAGCAGATAATCCAGTTTTGCACCTGATTTTGTTTCCAGGCCAGACATGTAGCCTTTTCGCCTTTGAAAAAACGGATACACGTTCGCACGTCCTGTGCCGCCACAGAGTGTCCGTTTTTGATATTGCGGTTAATGTATCTTACCGGTTTTCACTATTTTCAAAGCGAACTCATTTGACGCGTTGAATTCTATCATGTAGGGGATTTGTAAAATAATCAGCATACAACGTCGGCCATTTAATTCAATTAAGTAAACTTTGAATAAAATGGATTCGTAAAATTCTTTTTTTGGACTCCAACATGTAGTTCTCTCATGTTGAAGTGATATAAGATCATGAATTACGTCAATGTAATGAACGTGTATTTAGAGCGTAGATCGTATCAATTTGTAACACTGAATTTTTAGAATTGTTCGCTTTATTTTGTTTAATGTACGTGTCGGGGCTCATTTGTATGTGCCATTCTCGCATATATAGCATATTACGAATAAGACAAAGCCAAAGACAAAGCCTTACCGCACACTATAAGCACATTCTACTCATAAAAGAGACTGATTTAGCAAAAAAAGTATATTGTAAAGTTACTATATTTTTAACACTCCGGGAGTAGTACTCGATTTTGCGCCCTGCAGTGAAATATTCGGGCGCAAATTATAGAACCTCATGACCGTCGTATTAAAAAATATCGTATGGTAAAAGGGCGAAATATCGATCTCCAAACGAGTGTGATTGTCACCCCGCAACAGACTTCGCAATCGTCGAAGATCAATAATTGCACCCTTGTTACATGATATACTATTAGTTACCAAATCCAATAGTAAACGAATTACAAACCACAATTAACTTTTTAGTAAACACTACATTTTTTGTATAAGCAAAGTGGAGTATGTTTGGGGGGGGGGGGGGGGGGTAATAATTGATAGTTCTAGAAGAAACACTGCGCGTATATTTTGGTCTGGTAAATTTTTTAGATATGGTTAATTACCTAGAGTATCATGGCTAGAAAAAAATGTCATAAACTGGTTATATTTTTCAACGAGGATGACAGAAAAAATTAGCTCTAGAAGAATAATCATAGGAATTAAAATGACTGGAAATACGAACTTCCTTCATATTCCATTACATATACGAATTTCCCTCGACTAGTCGATTTTTTGTGTTTAACTTTTTGAGGCATACAATTTTCTTCACAAGGAAAACAGCTGAAAATTGTTACACGGAGGTTTCGGGGTCGTTGATTACGAATCAGAAGTCAAATTTTGAAAATTTAATATAGCGGATCCAAGGTGGCCAGCCACAACACGAAATACGGTGTTTGTCTTGGCACCGCCATTTTGAATTTTCAAAATGTGACCTCAGATTCGTAATTAACATCCTCCAAAACCCGCAGGGTAGCCAGTTTCATCCCGATACAGTGACTTATAAAGTATCCGTCGGCCATCTTGACTACACCGTTTTAAATTTTCAAAATGTGAGATCATATTTGTAATCAGCGACTCCGAAAACCTACGTAGCATCACTTTCATAAAGTTATGTCTAAAAGTTTTTTCAATTATGAAATTTTTATTATAAAAAAGCCTTTTTTAGAAATTGTTTATTGTTTATCAATTGACCATGATTTGAAACATTTTCCCAGGAATTTTCATTTTGTAACATCCAGTAAGCATAAAATTACAAAAAAAGCGGCTAAATCGAATAGAAACTACTTTGAATTCTCCAAAAATTGATTAAAAATAGGTGGCATCATGGGATGCCACTATGCCGCAAAGGGTTAAATAAGAAACAGAATATCCTTGAGGACACACTGATGATACTTTCATTTCACCCGGGAGGTTTGGAAAAAAATTAAATAAAACAGATTTTGAAAAAAAAATGCAGCATACTTCATTTCTAAAACGCCATTTTGAGCGGTACTCTATTTATTAATAGTGTGTTATTATAATTTATTTAATTATAAATTGCTTTTTTGTAGAGAAATCATTTTTTTCATTACTATTATTAAATGGACTGAAAGTTCAATAAGAAAATCACACAAATTTACTTGAATTTTCAGTAAAATAGTTTTTTATTTCACAGAGAAAAGGGATTTCTTATTGTTTTTGTTGTATCAAACAATTATTTCTGATTAAAGGATTATATGTATAGACATACCGGGATTGTCATTGTAACAATTTCATATTGTTATAAACAATATCGTTTTATCGTTTCCACGCAAGAAACCAGTTTAGCACTATACTTATTATGAGAGTCCTAACATCCTTTTTAGATTTCCGACTTATTATACTGGAGAAATTGTAGATTTCATAATTTAGATACAGAAAATATCTAATAATACTGCCTTTAAATAAAAAACAAATGTGCTCTTTTTTGTAACGACTCAATTTAATCTTTGGTATATCAAAGAATGTATAATTGTTACGTCAATAAATATCATGACAAAAGTATTATGTGAACAACAAAGTGTGGTTTAATTTGGTAGCAATAAATATTGTGAATTTCACAAACTTACTGTAACACCCGATTAGTGTTTTGACCCGATTTGACCCCAATAGAAACAAATTACCATCTGGGATCCAGCCTGGTTAACCCGAATCAAAATTTGGGTCTTGGTTCGGTCTGGAAACTAGATAGTCTAATCTGATCAATTAGGATTCCGAATACAGGAAAGTCTGGTCAGTTTCTCAAAACAAGATCAAGACCATAGAATTTGATCACAGAATGGTTTTTAAAATATTTACGGTTTCCAATTTTGGAAGCGTGACAAGTCTGGTCGGGTCGAGATTATTTTTTCGTCTGCCTGCGTTATTATTCAAAGAGGGAATGAAGTATGTTTTTTATTTGAGGCCAGCGTTGAAAATATCCACAAAAAAACGATAAAAGGTAAGTAATGCCATAAAGGTTAGCATTTAAAGCGACCAAACTTTTGCAAGCTTTACGAAATATGTTTTAGGGATAGTATTCGATTCGAAAACTAATTTATATGCTACATTTATAATTCAATGGTCGACATCATTAACTTTTAAAAGTTCCTGTCTTCAAATTAAGTGTACGATAGGGAATTAAAGTAATATTGTTAAAAATTGACTTTTAATTTGTTATTTTAGCATGATAGAAGTAAGGTTCTTGATTAAGTGGTATCATTCCCCAAAACCGGCGTTTAAAAAGCTTTCAAAAGTGGTTAGTAAAATCATATACAACGCGTTCTAAACTTATCTTCCTTTGCCCTATTAATTTACCGGTCAGATATTTGGGTTCACTTGATTTATTTTTTAATCGAACCAAAACTTTCGACCGGGAGTGTATATGAAACACAAAGTTCATTTATTATTGCACAATCGGCCAAAATGAAGATGTAAATGTTTAAATTAATGGTTAGATTAGCTTGCATAACAACAGAATGAAGCTCACAGTAATTAAACTAGAAGCTAATTTAGAAACTTGTTCATTAACATTATTTCTAATTAAAAATTAAATTAACTACTTTCTAGCTGTATATACCAACAGGTTCTTGATACGCATAATATACACGTGTTTCTAAAGATTCTCAAATAAAATAGTAAGGAAATGAGTGAATACATTTAAATAACGTTAAATCCAGGATACAGGTATATGTATTCAAACAATTGCAACGCCAAAGTAAATTTTTGGCTTTATTTATTATTTCCTTCTGCAAAGTGCCTTTCGGAGACGGGCATTGTCTTGGCCCATGTAACTGTCGATAACACAAGGAGCGAATGCAGAATCCGTCGGAGGGATGTTAAAGATGTACATATATACATATATGCATCTCAGCACGTGTCGCACACTCGACGTCCATCTGTCGTTGACAATAGCCGTTTTGCTGACAGTTCTTGAAAACTAACCGGCTGGCTAACCATACATGGTATCCTCACGCTATACTTTCGCATCATGCAAATCATACAGACGGAACGTCGTAAGGGTTGCATACATAAGTTGGTCGTAACTTTAACATCTCGTGAAACACGAAAATACCGCGTTCTTCTTTACCGGTACCGAATTGCACGTTAACATAGGTTTCAAGCCGTTTTAGTTAATAGAACTATGTTGTTATGTAATGAAAGTTATTTTTTCTACACATTTCGAAGCCGCTCCTTATCTCCACTTTATCCGCAAGTACAAGAATACGTAACGTCGCAATAAAGAGCCCTTACGTTTATGTTATGTTACGAACATTACAGGTGTTTTAGATTGCGCAGACAAATATTGCATATAACGTCTGGTGGTTAAGATTCGAAATTGATTTGCAGAAGACCTGGGTTCAATACTCAATTTGGCCGCGTTATTTAAATAATTCCACGGATATTTTAACTCTGTATGCACATTTCGTTTACGCATAAACAGTCAACATTCACTCTGTTTCAACACTTTTAACTAGCTTCCGGAAGCACTTTGAAACTCCTCTGAAACTCTTAATGCCCTCAATAACGTTCTATCCACGCGTCTATTTTAACAATACTGCAGTTACTATATCAACTGTATAATTTTTGGTGCACTTTCATGAAATTCAGCAAATTTATTTAGGGAAAATTTAAAAAAAGAATGTTAAAAACTTGGGTGAAGTAAATGCGCAAAACAGCGACTGAAACAAACCAATTTTGCGAAAGCTGTTACAAATCACATCCACGCATCGTTCAAAAAAAACAACAGAGAAGTAGCTAACGTAATTGTCTATGGACCAGCAAGGCACGCTGTCACTCCCCAAGGGATTGTTGCTAAATGAACAGTGTGTACACTGTACAAAGCGCGTGCTATTGGCAGAGTTTAAAGTATCTCTACTATTGGGTGCATTCTGTAGTTCTGCCAATTGCTTTCCCTGCTGTAGGGTTGAAATGTTTTGATCATCTTTTGTCTAACACTGCATGAAAGAAAGAGAATCATGGCAAATGATTGCATCCAATGCTGCTTGTTCCAATAGGAAAAATCAAAAACTAAAAAGACAATGCACTCTACACAGCCCTTGTACACAGTACACTAAGGTTTGTCACACCCATAATTGATATAGCAAATATTTTGTTAACTTTAAGAAAAACTAAATTGTCGATTAAGCAATTTTGCAAATTTTACTTTTTATTATTCAATTTATATTTTTAATACGAATAACTAGCAACATAGGTTGAATAATTTCCACGATAAACTACCTGTCAAAGGGAATTAAATTTGTAGATATTTTAAAAAGTTTTTTTATATGATCCGAACATTTTTTATTTTCACAATTAGATCCGCTTTTACATTTGACTTACTCCCTTACATTTGCATAAAAATATGGTTCGAAATTATACGTATGAAGAAGTTATATAAAACGATTAGGGATTATACATATACGATATACTGGTGTGACTAGAAAACTGCGCCTGTTTTGCTCTTTTACGTTAGGATATATCAAAATCACGACCTTATAGAAGAATTCCGTGCAAGATGGTCGGTCTTATTTTGTTAGTTGTATTCATACAATTACACACTTACTAGATATATGAAAATCTACTTTGACAAAAACTTGCAATGATGATAAATAGCACGTCAATTTGCTATTTGCAAAATTGCGAACAAAAATTTGTTTACTTCACAAAAACTTACCGAAAATGTTTTAAAAATACTATGTCTTTGCACATTTAGGTTAAAATATTTCAAAATCTTAACGCGGTAGAATAATTCTCTGGCTAAATTTGAATTCGGCGTAATGAAAAGCTTCCGAAAAGTGTAATGCGGTTTCTGGATGAACATTTTGTTGGCAGTAATAATTGGACATTTTATGTGGGATTATAATTAATATTAATTGTTTGTTATATGCTCATTAAAAGTTAAGTCAATGGCATATAGATTAACTGTCTTCAGACCATAAAATTACTTCGTATGTAAACTTTGTTGGGACATATTCTGTACTTTGATAATATTATATTTTTTGAAATTTTGATATTTATTCTTTATAATTACACATTGACTCATGCAAATGTAAACATATAAATATAAATTTAAAGGTTCGGAAGATAGGAATCATATGTGATGGTTAATAGGATGACAGGTTAACCTAAAAATTGAATTTGATTAACCTACCTAAAAACAATAAAACTTACCTACATCAACACTTTATTCTGAATATTTTTTATTTTAGGGTTCTTCATTATTGAATCCATCTCTCTTCATCACTTTTAATTTCAGAAAATACACATTTCTAAAATGGCATACCGCTATAATACAAACAGAGTTACTTTATACCACTTATACCATTGAACCATATTGTACTAAAAGTCAATGCGGGGGAAATGTAGAAATGGGAAATACATAGGTACATTGCGGATATGTGAAGCTCAAATGATATGGATAACTTCATTGAATCAGCTTCTTCATGTATAATCGAAATATACAAATTATTATGCCGTCATTTTTAAGGTAACAATTAACATCCGCTCTTCATAGATACACGAGACACACACACACACACACACACACACACACACACACACACATATAACTTTATATTGAATGTGACAGTACAATTTGATCTCCATATATTTCATATATTATCATTGTACTCAGATGTATCAACATCATAATTCTATTCAGATATGAAAGCTTCATAGCATGCATATATTTTTTTCTTTATGAAGCGAGGCTACTGAACCTCAAATTAAAATCCAACTTCTACAACAGGAACTTCTGTTACAAGTTTCGCAATTTTCTGATAGTGTTGCACAATTTGTCTGTGTGTTACAGGTTTCAGTAACAATCTGTTACTCCGGTAATATGAAAGTAAGCAAATTTTCCACATATTTCAAACACACTGAGAGAACTTTTCAGTTTAAAAGTCCCATACTGTGTAGTTCTAATGAGATATACAGTAGCCCTTCCCTTATTCTAATTTCCCTTACTCTAATGTCTTCCCTTATTCTAATGTTTTCTCTTCTACTATTCTAATATTTCCCCTCACGAGTTCCTCCCACTGCTATGTGTGGAAGTGTGGATTTTCTATAAATACAAATAACGGCGTGTGCGTAACAAAAGAAAAAAAGACAAAAGTCTAAGTAGTGGGGGCGGGGAGAAAATTAGAATAAGGGAAGAAGGCCGCCATTTGCCTGACTGGAGAAATTAGAATAAGGGAAGGATTACTGTACTAGCAAAAGTGCGAAAAAGTGCCATACTGATATCAAAAATACCCGCACTGGCATTGAAAATGTGCCATACTTACACTAGAAAGCCCCATACTGTAAGGTAATTTTCAATAATATTATGGCACTTTTGCGCATATTGCAAATATATCCCGTTAGAACTATACGGTATGGGACGTCTAACCAGAAAAATTTTCTTAGTGCAGTGCAGGTAACTGCTGCTCTATCTTTGTTGTTTCATTGTGGGATTCTTGTTAATATAACATTGAACGCGTATCTATCGGTGAATTTATAAATAGCATAAAGATAAAAGAGTTTGCTGTGGTTACGATATACATGCCTAACATAGGGGAAACTGTTTTTGATCCGACATTATTTTTCCTGAGCGGAATATCCACTTAACGTCTCTTTTATCGCCTTCTCGTATAATTGGCACCGTCATCTCGACCTGTAGCCCGGTTTCGAGTTAATCTCGAATTTTCGCAATCAAAAAGCTCATTTCTCGGCGATAGAGAGGTAACGCACATCCAGCCGCATTGTTGCGGCACAATGTAGGTACATTCGTTATTTCGTCGGTCGGTGTAGGTCGGCCGCTGTGCGACGACCGACGACGGTACAAATCGGCGTCGTACACGCACATACGCTTTCACCCACACGTTGGTCGATGCAAATTGCGAGCGGTCCGAGACAAAAGTATTTGCTCGCACAATTTGCGGTCGACGGTCATCCCGAGGCTGCGAATTTCAATTATGACTCTTCAGGGCCTGACAAACGCGATGCGAACGAAAACGAACGGAGCGAGAGGAGCTTTCGTGGCAGGCAGTAGCTCATTCGAAATTCGGTAGCTCCCAAGAGCGCCTCTCGGTAATGAAACATTCACAGTGCACCGCAAATTGCCCTTCGCGCTCTCGCGTTTATATATTCCCACACCCTCCTACATATATATCAGCTCGGCTGAAGGAGAAACCTAATGTTTTTCGTACCGCCTGCTTATTTATACTTTACTTAGCCTCCCGCGATCTCCTTTTTGCTCGCGACAGATCACGTTCTGCCGCATATTTCGAGGTGCCCTTGCTACATGCACTGAGAAAATATGATACCTGCCTTATTTTTACTTTTGGGTTTATTCTTGTCAAGTTTATCCAAATTATGGAGGCATTTTTATTCGCTGCAGCGTACGAGATAATGATGGGAAATAAAAGGACCAAAAAGTTGTCATATGCCTGTGGTGGTTTATTCATACTTGTGGATGTTTCCTTGCCACTAGAATATGTAAGCAACTTTTTTAAAGTAAGTATTTCAAAATTATGTTTCTTAACACCTTAACTCCTGCTATAATTTCAAAGAAAGTACCCAAAATGCAAAGAAAAAACTGTTTTTTGGATTTTAGTAATACTTGGTATAGGTAGTTTTTTTTTGGGTCGCTGATTTCGAATATGGAGTCAGATTTTGGAAATTCAAAATGGTCGATCCAATATGGCGGGCGAATTTTTAAATATCGAAAAGAATCACTTCAATCTTGCTACAAGGGGATTTTCGGGGCCGCTGATTATTATTAATGTACAGTTAGATGATGAAAATTCCAAAATGGAGATAGTTGAAACAAAAATTCAAAAAAAAAACCCGAGTAACAAGTTTCAAGCAGATTTGTTCTACTTTTCAAAAAATTGTCTGCTCTATTGGATCAACCATTTTGATTTTCCAAAATCTGACTTTAGATTCGTAATCAACAACCCCTAAAACCATTAAGTAACAAGTGTTAGGCCGTGTTAGAAACTTTTTATGCATAAATTTATTGAATACAATGTCATACTTCATGACGAAGATTTTGAAAAAATCGTGAAAACTGCGACTACGAAAATGGACGTCATCGTATTCAGTACAACTTAGACTGTCTAGAAATGGATTTGATTTTAATTCAAATAAATTTCAGAATTTATGAGTCTAATTCATATCATGACGAAGATTTGGGTTTTTCTGGCAGTCTGGGAAAAGATCGAAATGCCGAAGATCTTCGTCATCGGCAGTCAAGGGGTTAAAATTGTATACAATAAAAGTATGTACACAAAACTTTTCAATATATTGTAAATATTTAACCAAAGCATCGTCCAAAATAACATTTTACAGAATTTGTTAATTTGTTGACATGTGTTAACATTTAATGTTCCCACATGTATGTATTGGTCTATTACACGAATATTGAACCGTACAAATACTTGACCAAATGGTCGAAATACTTTAGTAATCTTAGATGTCTTACAAATGTTAGTCTCTTCTTAGCAAAAGAGAAAATGATTTTTTGATAGAAATATTATAGTCACACTCGCGTCTACAACAAAAAATAATGTGTACGCAAACACATACTCTCTAAATTTCTTGGAGTGAGAATTCACTCTTTAATTAGTGAAAACCTAGCAACTCTCGTGAAAGAGCGAATATTCCACTCTTTAAGAGTGGAAATTCACTCTTTCCTCCAGAGTTGTCAACTCCACGACTCGGAGGGAGAGAGTGAATTTTCACTTTTGTTAGATTGAAATTTCACTCTTAAAGAGTTGAATATTCACTTTTTCATAGGAGTTGCTCGGTTTTCACTAACCAATGAGTGAATTCTCGCTCCAAGAAATTTAGAGAGTAATTCAGAAAAATTGCGTTAAAAAGTAGCACAGTAAAGCCCGTAAAAAAAGACCGTACACATTTTTTGGGGGAAATTCTTCTTCAAACAATAGTCGGTGTTATTCCGAAAGACAACATATTTTTGGGATACAAATCAATTGTATCAGTAAAAATTCAGAAATTATTGAAAGTTCTCAATTATCTGGAAAATCCATGAATTTTATTTCGAAGGGCCCTGCTTCCCTTAGCTTCCATATTGATTTTCGAAATATTTCCTGTCAACAATGCATCGCTGCATTTGTGAAAATGTTGTCAGTGTAAACTAATTTTGATAATTGAAGTAAAATTAATTCGACTCATAAAATTACATAATAAAGTTTGTCATTTTCGATATCAAGTTATGATTAATTTGACTAGCAGGAATATGTAATTAGTGTTTGTTTTGGCCACTAGGTGCGTAAAATTAGACTTTCTAATATTAAATATAAATCATTTTTTTTAAATAATGGTTATGATTTAATTACTGTATTCTCGGGTTATTTATTCCTATCGAAAATTTGTTCCACTCGTGATGTTAAGAGTGGCATCGCTGTGTTGGACTAAAATTTACGACGGTTCCAGTGTAGTTAATATTATTTACAACAAGTTTCTTTTCACGTTATATAAACAAGAATCGAGTGACAAAAATAAAATTCAAAGGCATGTCGCATTTAAAATGGATTGTTATGCTTTTCCATATGTGATGTATTCCCCTGCTTCCTAATGAGCCAACTGATAATAATGGTATCATTACACAGATTTTCTTTTTCTTTTTCTTCGAGGTTATTTACATTGCAAGGTGTACATTCGCCAAGAACGTACACCCGACTTTCAATCTCATATACGATTATTGGTTTTCTCTTGCAACGATCGCTGGGTGCTGTGAGAAACCAACTTTGATTATTTTTGACGCGGGGATCAATCGGTCTCCGGATTTTCATCGCTCCACAGCTCGATAATGTATCGCCTGTCCCAAATGAAAACGCGTCTCGAGTCGTTTCTAGTTTAATGCATTACCCGCGCATGTAATCGTATCGGGTTTTTAATCCTAGCCACCTCAATCTCATTTCGTTGCAATCAGGTATTCGGAGTACAGTACGAGCACGAGCGAAACGAAATTTTCCCGCGAGATGAAATTGAAAATACGAGCGCTACGTCAGCAAAAATGGATGCAATTGCCATAAAGTATGAATTTTCATTTGGAGTTACGAGGAAGTATGTACATTCGCGAATGTAAATATTCCGTGGGAAATTAACGTTGAATTGTTGGATATTACGTCGACGATCAGGGGCCACGAATATTTGCAAAGATAATTAATTGCTCTTCGTTAATTCGCAACTTCAGTTTAAATGGATGTGATAATTAACGAAATATCAAATTATAATTACTATTTGAATTTCTGAACTGCTGTTGACATCAATGATAGACACCCATCGAGACTCTGATAAATTATTTCAATCAACCTATTTCAGGTACAATCATTCATTAGTACCAACGTTGTATTTAAAGTTTTGACTTTGAAAGAAGATCCTTGCAGGTGAATGATTACTTCCATTATTTTAATTGCCATAAAATAAATCTACTTTTAACGTAATTAATATACCAAATATACATCAAAGGAATATTTCAGTCTGCATATATGTTATCCGAAGCTAATCGTGATTCAGGTTGCGACTTGGCCCATGGTTTCAATCATGAACCCTCGATATATTTTCATGTCGATTCGTTAAGAAACAATACGGAACCTTATTAATCAAACAATCAATAAAGGGAGTTGTCAATACTCTTATTACGGCATCTCACGGTTCCCGCATCGGTCGATGCGATAATATATAAGCAGCCTGCTCTCGAGCCATGCACGGTTTAAGCACATGATGGGCCGCTGCGAGGGGTCTCGGAGAAATGGAGAAAATAAGCGCAAAAAAGCACTAGCGAAGAAGAGTCGAAGCCCGCAAGTACTGCATCTGCCGCCTACCTCATAAACGTACTTGTAAATCAAGGCTGCACGCGTGCTCCAAGAGAACAAGAAAGGGATAGATGGAGAAAGAAAAAAAGAGGAACGCGGAACGAAAAAATAGTAATAATAAGCAAGATTCCCGGAGAAATGGAGACGAAGAAACGAAAGCGAAGAAAATACGAGATTCGAAATGCTTGGCAGAGACAAAGCGTTGGGCAAGGGTATAAGGCGAGAGAGAATAAGAGGCTGAGAGAAAGTACCGATATGGAAAAGAATAGAAAACGAGAATATTACGAATCCCACATTCGGAAAACAATAAAAAAAATTAGAATGCGAAGACATCGAAAGAAAAGAAAAATGCTCGATTACCGACGACGAATATATAAGCACGGGGGGAGAATAATATGTTTCCCTGCAAAAGAAGTACTCCTTTGATATAGCATCCGAGCTAAAGCAACTTTGAATTATTAATGCACCTTAGTTGTTATTGATAGCACCGAAAGCACTTACCTGATCTTTTCTCGCATAGCTATATAATCAAACCATTCTTTTTCTGTTCAAGTTTTGTTATACGCTTGGTTGTTTTTTTCTTTTTTGATAGCATTGATAAATAAGACCGAGCTGCATAGCAGTGTTTCGTTCTAACTAAGTACATACTGATAACTTGAAAGTTAATTCTTAATATTATATCACAGAGAATGCACATTTTCGTGCGTACATTTCATAATATGTTAGATAATTTCAAGAAATAAAAATTCTCAACGTTTGAACAAAAAAACGTTTATATTTCGTTTTAGTAAATACTTCATTTTAAAGAGAAAATGTGGTTAAATTACCATACTTATAATTAAATCCTTTGTAACAATTAAATCTATAGGGACTAACTTTTGGCTTATCTCATCCTTTAAGAAAGGGATGCATCCATATCGAATTCTGGACTATTCTCACATTGCAACCTCTAAACTATCCGTACATGCACTATAATTTAGTTACAGACGTCAAAAATATCTGGCCAAGAATGCTAATGAAACTTTGGAGTTTTCAATTTCACTGTAACTAAATTATAGTGCATGTACGGATTAATAGTATAGAGGTTACGATGTGAGAATAGACCAGAATTCGATATCGAAAAAAAAAAAAAAAAAAAATTTTTAAAACTCGCATGTTTTAAGATTAAACATTTAACTGAATAATTTGCTCTGATTCGTCGGATTTTATTGAAAATTGTGTTTCTGTGGATATTCTGGATGTCTACTTACGAATAATTCAAATCTTTCTTATTTTCTCGATCGCTTTTTCAAGAAATTTAGAATGATAATTCTTGGAAATTTCTGGTCCTGTATGGTAAATAATTGGGGAGTCAAGATCTCCATATATGTAAAATTTTGGACTCGACTACTATTAAGTTTAATCTTAGAAAGTAAATATCCCTCTAGTGCTCTTAATTAAAACTATTGTGTAAATGCGTTACATACCTTGGATGTAATTTTGTGCTCTGCAGTAGAGCTAATGACATCCATGTCCTTGGGCCCCGTAATTAGTTTTAATTTTTTTTAAAATGTAATATTTTACTTTTTGTATTGCAATAAAGACCGGATGTAGCCTATGAACGTTAAATTTGAACTATTTTTTTATTAATTCAAATCTTTTATTTTCTTAGCCATTTTTCAATAAATTTGTAATTTTCAAGTCTTGTATTATCGGATAGATAACTACACAAATAATATAAGTGATTAAGGAAGAAAACAAACTTAGATGAATATTTTAATTTATTGCACTATGTGTAAACTGAGATCCCAGTTATGTCTGTTTACTTAGTTATTTACTGAAATATTTATTTATTTCACTTTTCTTACCTATCATATCTTACAGGATCAGAAAATTCGAAGAATTGCCATTCTAAACCCTCATTACGAATGCGATAATGGTTTTTCAAAGTGAAAAATATCAAATCCCGAAATAATGTTGAACGGTTAGATTAGTTCTCCTGGTTACTGGTGACTCAGAAATATACAAGACTCTTGATTATGAATCCAAAATATGTGTTCCAAAACAACAAATTACAGAAGCAAAATAGATTGAAAATAAAATTTAGGTAGATTTTCATAAAATTTTGATTCAATCATTTTGAGTCTCTAAGCTCAAATATATTACAGTAGAAAATTAAAAATAGTGGATTCTATTTCAGTTACATCTAGAATACACAATTGTAAACACAATCTCTAAATTTCTTGGAGTTACAATTCACTCTTTAATTAGTGAAAACCAAGCAACTCTCGAGAGTTGTCAACTCCACAACTCGGAGGGAAAGAGTGAATGTTCACTCTTGTTAGATAGAAATTTCACTCTTAAAGAGTTCAATATTCCCTCTTTCACAAGAATTACAAGAAATTTAGAGAGCAATTTAACCACACTTAATGGTGGGCAAACTGTCGTTGTTAATAAATACTTTAGGAATAAAATAATATATTTTACAGTTTATTACATTTTATTCATTTAGGACGCTGGAATTTTCAAAGTTAATTATTCCGACTTCTGAATTTTAATTTCGCATAACTGACTGCAGATTGACCATCAGAGCATCCCAACACCCTTATGGATACCAATTTAAACAAAAAACTTCACTTTTTCATTTCAATTCAAACCTACATCAGGAGATTTGTGCAAATTTTCCGTAAAAAAAATGTTTTACAAGAAAATATGCTCGTTTCAGCCTAAGAAACTAATGTTACACGTGCCACGATATTACCATACATTAAAATCTTACTTGCCTGCACAAGCATAACAGCACTTTTCTAAGTGCGCGCGTGGCTGTGCGTGCATTGCACGCGTATACCCGCATCGCATCGTGTGATTAAGTTTCTAAGCGACAAGCATCATTTTTTCTGTGTCTTGTACACATACATTCCCACATTCACTTACATTCGAGCACGAGAGAAGAAGAAGCGAATCGACGGGTATCAGCTTCCTCTGCAGCATCTCGCGAGAGCGTGATTCGTGTCCCCGATAAGTTATACGCGCGTGCGTGGACATTTTCAACATTACATCCCGAGACATTTGTCGTTCCGGTACATATGCATAACCTGCTGGTGGCTTTATAAACGCTTCTGCATTCCTGCTGCATTTATCTACGAAGCCAATCGAAACGCATGATACGCCAGTAATTTAATGCCTATGCGAAACACCATTGGCAAGCCACAAGAGCGTAAAGGATACGCTCACAGCCCTCGAATTTACCTTAGTTTAATTGGGATTCGAATACGATACGTTATTCGTGATGCACGACGACCTATCGTTGGATGTTCGAGTGTGCGTCTTTGATTTGCAGCGCTGTTTTGTGGGTAATCGCCGATCGCGCGGAACGATAAAGTTATACAGATGTTACCGTAATTTTTGTCATTTGGTGAAACGGCTGAGAAGAATGTTGGCAGTTTCGTCGAAACCTTACCCTCATCTAACCATAATCATTTACGAACCGCTCACAACATCAGTTTAAGAATGGTAGGACCTATTATGATACCCAGCAGGGGTTTATATGGGTTTCGTGCACATGAAGTAATTCCAATCATTTTAATTTTAATAATAAAAAAATTAAATGCCTACTATATTATAATTAACCCAACCACTAATTTACTATAACCAATAGTGTCAAAGTATTGAACTTGGTTCACTTTGACTTCTTCGTTCACCAGCATTCGACGATTGATCTGCTGTATTTTGGTATTTTTAAGCACATTAACTGAATTAGGAGGATAAATGGTAAAAAATCGTAATTATAAATTACAAATAAATTAACCGATAAAAATACTTAAAAATTACTAGTTATAGTTGTCCATCCAACAATAGCATAGTTAACCACTTCAGTGGTAGCTGTTTAAAAAAAAAAAGTGCCAGAAGTGGTGCAGCCCTGTACTTAAGATATCGAAAAACGGTGAAACACGGGTTCCATTTTTTTCTAAAATATATCATTTAACATTTACTTATTCATTTAAAAAATCAAGTAATATTTCACATTTATGTCGGCCATCTTGGATCCACTATTTTGAATTTACAAAATCTGACTTCAAATTCGTAATCAGCGACCCAAAAAATTCCCGAGTACCAACTTTCATCGAAATCAAGTACATTTTTTACATTTATGTCGGCCATCTTGGAACGGACATTTTGAATTTTCAAAATCTGATTTCAGATTTATAATCAGCGGCCCCGAAAACCCCCGAGAACCCAGTTTCATAAAGTTTGGGTAATTTTTCGCATTAGGTCGGCCATATTGGATCCGCCATTTTGAATTTTCAAAATCTAACTTCAGATTCGTAATCAGCGACCCCGAAAACCCCCGAGTAACAATTTTCAGCTGTTTTCCGTATAAAGAAAAATGTGCGCCGCACATTTTAATACATTTAGAAAATTTACAGCCGCCATATTGGATCCGCCATTTTGAATTTTCCCATTTCGACGACAGATTCGGATTTAGCGACCCAAAATATCTTGGTATACGATGTTTCATGCAAATTCATTAAGAATTGTAAAAGTTATTGCAAAATGTACACATATGATCCATTACCACGTTTGTCAATAATTTTTTTTGTACATATATGATCCATTACCATTGAAGTGGTTAAAGAGCATCAGAATCCTTAATCTATATTATCGCAACCTATAATAATAGCATAATAATTTGACATGATTGAGAATATAGTTATCATCAGCATCATCGTCATTATTATCATTTTATGTAATCATCACCATCAGACTAAAATATAAATTTTTGTTAGGTGACGGACATTTTCGATATTTAATTTTCATATCGGACTGACAACGGGGAAAATCAAGGTTCAAACCTATCATTTTTAATTATGGTACGAATTTAGGTGCATCGTCCATGGTAGAAGATTTTAAGGATAGTGTATCATACTTGTAACTGACGAGAAAAGTCGAATGTTGAAACTAGTAAAGAGATGGCGGCTTAAGATCACAAAACCGATACACCCCTAAATCATAATTGTTTTAATTTAGAAATAGTTCTAATAATCTTTCCACAGTTACAGTAGCTTTACTTCTTTCTTATAAAGAATGTATTGTTCTACAATAGTAATGGTTGTACAATAAATTAATCTATAATTAGATATTAAGATATTATTGTACTAAATGCAGTGCGATTCATTTATGAAACAGGAACGGAACTCAGATATCTCGAATCTCAATTACTATGCACAAGAATGTGTTAAGGCATCCCTAGTAGAAAATTAGTCCAATTTTTGTTTTAAAATTGTTTAAAATTTAGTAACTTACAATATTCCCCTGTATATCGAAGGCGATAGATTTTGAGTTACAAATGAAATAACGCGGGCAAAATACACATTCATCAAAACTTAAAAAAGAATGATAATCAGTAAAAAACATTTCATCTCAGTCAATTTTGAACCTAGAAAAATTTAAAACATGAAGTAGTTCTTATTTTGATCTTATTTGCAAAAAACTTATTTTTTGGACCTTATACGTAAGGCGGCTCAGCTAGCACAAACTCTATCGGCGGGGACTTGTAGTATGTTAACCAGACCTCCAAAATCCGTTTCCTGAAAAATCCGTTCTGTCCCAAAACTTTCCGCGTTTTTATTCTAATTTGACTGGGTTATACCTTTTTAATATTACAAATAACGAAACTGGACAGAAACTAGCAAAAAAACTGGATTTATTTTCTACTATAGAGTAATATTTAATTTTATGATAATGACCTTAAAAAGTTGAATAAAAGTGTGTTTGTTTTCACTGCTTGATCTGCATATTTTGTTAGAGAAACTCGTGAGACAAATATACATAAAGAACGCAAAAAAGGACCATTAGAATTCGCGCCTCTTCCTTCTTTGTTATTATTGGCCGGGGCCCAAGTTCCGAAAATCAACACACCGAAAGGCCAAAATTTCGATATTGCATGGCTCCAGCGTGACTGTCTCCACTTTGTCTTTGAAAATTTGTCAAAAAGAAAAAAAATTAAAATACCGTGGACTCACGCAATAGCGAAATTTTAGCCTTTCGGGGCCCGGGGGGAGGGGGGGGGGTTATTGATTTTCGGAAATTTATTCCCCGGCCTTGTTATTAATGTAATAACAATTAAAAATACAGATTGATACACAAAGCGTATTAGGTTATACAATGTTACAATAATATTGTATTATTAGAATATTTTACAATTAATCGCGAGACCCACACATAATTTAAAACGGTTATATATTATAATATACATGTTAATACATAAATGGAGTAAAGTGCTTCAGATAATGGTACACAACACCTGATCGTTACACCTTCAATATTCTGAATATCAAGCGAATGCAGAACGAGAAGAAGTTCGAAAGAAAATAGATACATGTTTTGTTAGGAAAGGAAAAGGAAAACAGATAAAGAGGTATATAGATAAACAGCTAAATAGAAAGAGAGAAGCATTAACTTATATGATATCACATTTGTAGTGGAGTGAGTAAGAGGGAATGGCGTGGCTGAGAGGATGTATGATAAAGAAAAGATGTTAGTGGTGGGAGAATGTAATGGGAGTATCATAAGAGAAGGCGTCGGGTCGGCGCGTGGGCGGCTGCAGGCAGGACGCGCGTCTCGCGGAGAGGATACGACTTTCCTATCTTCGCAAGAGAGAAAAGGATGGGTTTTGATGAGACGAAGAATGGGTACAGTTCGGAAGTGCGTCAAAGAGAGAAGAAAGAATATGGCGAACGAAGACTCGAGGAAGATATCGAACTATTCTCATATAATATACATCAGTATGTAACGTGTATTTTGAATTCATAATGCATGACGTAATACATAACTTATGTTTGGCTTGTCTGTAATATATATAAAATATATATACATATACAATAAAACATGCGGAAGAGGAGAATACAAATATCCGTCTGTTTAAATGTATACTATTTATTAGCGTAAACCTAAAGATAATATATTATTTGTTCAAAATAACTCATTTCCAATACCATTTCAAATAATTCGGGAGTACCAAAAATACGTCACCTCCAATTTTTATTGTAACTATGATTGACCCTGGTTAGTACCCTTTCCCGCCTCAAAATAATCACACATTTAAAGCTAAAAACATGGGAAAACACGCACGCTCCCTCCCACGTCACCAACCGGCAACTTCATTTCTTTAAAGTGTCGCAGTTTTCGAATTTGGGTATCTCTGAGTAATTTAGAGGGGGGTTTAACAAAAAAGGGAGGGATTGATCTTATTTGGAAGAGGCGCTACGTATAATTATAATAGAACTTTACTTAGGTAAGTTCGTTTAATTATACAATTATACTTCGCAGTACGCTGATTAAAAATAGAATGAAAATGGACAAAAAGGTCAATTTCAAGGTCTAAACTACGAAATGCGTTTTTCGTCATATTTTTGCATATATTTTCTGTAATACTAATCGGATGAGAAAAATGTTTGAATCGATAAGAATTGTGGGTCAAATTCTCTACCAAAATCGTTATATACATTTTCTCCTTAGTATCAGCGGGTATGTCGCAAAAGGAGGATAAACATGGAAATAATGGGATTGGTGGGTCCCATTTCAGCCTGCAGCATGGTTCCAAGTTTGGGGACCTGTATGTAAATGGCCATAATTACACGAACCCAAGCATCACGTGGGTTCGAATATAACCCAAACCTGAAAGGTTGGAGGTTATACCGGTATCAAAGAAGGGGGGCTGGAGGACGGCGAACTCCAGGACACGTTCACCAGTTGCCTTAGAACAGAGTGACATATTTGTTTTGCGGCATTGTTGTTGATATAATGTGAATATAATCATTTTCAGAGTATTCGATTCTCTAATCTTCATTTGAAACATTTTTTAGTCAGATTGGTATTTTTTAAGAGACATGCGAAAAGACAAAAAAAATTCTTTTTTTTTAATTTGAACTTTAAAATTACCTTGCCAACAATTTATATTATGTTATTCGTATTAGCGCGTATGATAGTTTTCTTTAAAATCCGAGGTAATATTTTTATGAAAGTATGTCCCGTAATTTATTTAACTCATTCAAGCCGGGAAAACACTTTTTTTTTAATCAGTTTCAGCCTCGATAATTCTTATATATAAACGTATGGGGGACAGATTTTATCACATTCTTTTCTCATCTAAAATGTTATGCTTTCGCAGAATCTTTTGATAACACTTCAATACAATCCATTCCAAAAACATCATTTGTGTGTTTTTGTGTGAAAACGAATCTTTTTTAATTCAGTAATGGGTTAAATGAAGACAGCCAGGACGTAACCATTTTTACAAATAAAAGCGCGTTTTTGTCAAACGTACATTGAAAGCCATTTTTTTCTTGCTTAATTAACTTCTTTGATAGGCTAGTGATAGTAAGTTAGTGTGACTGAAATAATAGTATTAAATAAAGCCCAATTATTATGTCCCGGAGGAATCGCGAACATGCATACAGTAACAATGGACACCGTTTTGATTTATCAAAAAACGCATTCAATAAACTGAAACAAATACCATGACAAGAGGACATAAACCAACCGTCATACAATCGCGTTGCTCTTATAACTATATTTGAGATCGGAATGTTAATTTGTTTAAATAATTAATGCGTAATATGTTAAATAATAATTAATAATATGTATCATTTTTCGTTACCTATTTTATTTAATTTTATGCAGTAGAAAATTTCGCAGCGGGCATTGCTGCTCGTGGTTATTAACGGAATTTCGGCATTACTGCAACTTATCAGCGATACAGAGAAATGCTTTTTCTTTAAAAAAAAAATAAGGTTAAAAATGTAATGTGACACAAATACACGTTACCCAAAATAGATTAAATTTATTTGGTATTAAGAATGAGTGTCGAGTGTGTATTATTTCCTGACAATATTTTTTAATAATAAAGTGAAAATGTTAAATGTTTTAAGTGCAAAGAAATAATGAAAAGAATCGTGAAACAGCAGTTTTTCAATTCGTCATTAACTGCCTGTTACTTATTTAGTTATAGTAAACAAGTTTGTAGTGTTCGAGTAATCGTAGTACTCTTGTTTTGAAGTTTCTCTTGTAAACCCGGAACATGCTCTCAACATCCTAAATGTGTGTTCGTGTCGACTTCGGTAAAAGTTTTTCTTTCTGCAATGATGCGTTTACATTGCTTGAAGAAAGCATTAATTAATTGCATCCAGTAGTAATTATTGATAAGTCAATGTTACCAGTGAAGATGACAAAATAATTTTAATATTTTTATATAAACTTTAAATAAATAACTGTATTGATTTTAAACGGGTATCGTGTTTGAGTACCAAATAAATTTATTTAATGAGGTAAATGAATTATTATTTACATCCGTGTGAGAATTTGTGAAGCGTGACTAGAATCTAAAATATATTTAATACTGGTTGGCATAAATTGCATTTAATTATTGAATAAATATTGTACAGTTTCCTGAATTTTAAGGTAGCGATTTTTTATTTAGGGTTGTACATTAGCGATGTCGTTTCACCACTTTTCGCTCTACGTAGTATATATTCACTATTTCGTCTTTAATCATATAATATATAATTTTATAAAAAATTATAAGGATTGCCCCTACAACGCAGATTTTTTAACTCGAATCAACCCCAGGAAACTAAGAAATCATTCGTTAAAATATATAGAAAACAATTCGTTCCAAGTTATCTCGTAGTGAAATACGTTATAAGTGAAAATAAATGTCTCATGTTTTTTGTTGTGATGTTTAAGTCAACAAATAAAATATTAAAATTAATATTAATTTTTTATTATTACAGCAAATAATATTTGAGAGAGAAAAGCACGGAATCCTTCCTGCAATCCGCTGTATTGGTTTCACTGGAATATTATTTGCTGATATATTTTAGATAATATTTACTCCAATGCGTCAACAAATTTATAATGTTTTAAAGTCTATTTATATGTTGTTATAAAAGGAAGTAAATAAAATGTAAACGTCTAATGTTAGAAATTTGCATGTGAATTATCAGTTGAATATATAATTCCAATATATAATGCAACAGTTAATCACATTTTATGCGAAGAGAAGAGCCATAGTCTATTAGTGATCTAATGAAACTTTTGCAGAGTTGTATTAGAATGGTTGGATCCGAGTCTAAGTGAGTGAGTACTCTTTTTGTTGAAGTGGACTATTTTGTATTTTCTCGAGCTAGTTTTAACCTCAATTCTTCAAAATTAAATCGTATAGGTTCTACAGCTTTTTCTATAAGATTCATCTTGCTTGATGTACTATGTTGTTAGAAAATTGCAATACCACGACGCTAGTAGGTAAAATGCATGAGTTTATGTTTGTGTGAAGCATGATTCATATATTTAATGCGAAACGAAAAACAAATATACAAGCAAATATATCTGCAAATAGGTTACCAGTATACACATCCTGATTATAGAGGGCACACACAATCTGACTAAAATATAGTAATCTTGCACAGAGTGCACGCTCTCATTTGCCGAGTTCTACGATACCAATATTTACATTCTGTTTAAGATATATTTTGCACATAGCTTATGCTGCGAATCGTTTTAAGCATGATTACATTTTTAAAGCAAGAGCGAACATTAAAGTCGTTATTGTCGAGTGTGTGCACTCAGAAGAGGGTCAATCACCGGTAAGTTACCGCTCTGCGTACCGATTATGAGGACAAGGTGGTTCGGCCTGTGGCGACCGGAGTGCACGATCAACAAATTGAAATTATACGTTATTCATTTCTTCCATCGGTCTCGTTATGCCCATAACACTGTATTAACTCGCATATTTCCTAAACTTTCCGAATCGGTGGTATTTAAGAAAGCACTCGAATCGTAAGAGGGCGGGATGCAACAGCAAAGTGCTAAATTATACGATGGATAATTACCATGTCTGAGTCAGTACAAGGGCTACTTTCACCAAACTTTCTTTTTAGTCCTGGAAAGTGGTAACAATTGTTTTTCACGTATTAAAAATAACAATCTGCTGCATTTTTCTTATGTATAGCTTGTAAATATCATATTTATTCCTGAATCGCCTTGAAGAATTAGTCTATTTTTCATCAGTCAATCATTTAATATTATTTTGGTTAACTAAAATATTTAGAAATATTAGGTTTGATTGTAACAAAATAAAAAAGATACAGCTTTTTTAAAAAATAGGTCATTCCAGAACTTTTGGTTGTACTCTTCGTGCTTTGTGGATTCTAAACATTCTAAATAGTATTAAATATTAAATCGGTTGAATATAGAAATAAAAAGAAAAATATGGTAGTAATATCCTATAGTATAATTTTCAAGTTGTATTTAGAAAGATATTTATCTATTTTAGTAAAGCTCTGTCTCCTCTACCTATTTACTTATTTTAGTAAATAAACAACATACTGTAAGCAAACCGATACGTAATCACAGTTTATTTACAGTGCGTCTTAAACTAATGGTAATCATTATAAATTTTTTCATCAGTACACAGTAATTGGGTGTAGATTTAGAAAAACAGTTTTACCGTAATAGGTCATATTTCGAGAGTTGTCCATCTTCCTAAGAACTCTTCATATATATAAAATTCCCATTTGGTAAAAAAAAAATATTTTTATAGTCTTAACACCGCTTGAATATCGGAGACTTACAAATTTTTTTTGTTTGCGTAATTTAAAACATGCCCTTTCAACTGCATATTCTCTTGTTTGTCGAGATGATAACCGACAAGATTGTATTATCCGATAGTAATTACGATTGTTTGATTTTTCAGTTTTTTATCGTTGACGATGATTTTACTGCATTATTAATTAATTTTTCGAAGCAAGTGAGTCATGAACGACAAAAGAAAAGAGCTACATACACGTATTAGTAGCTATATTACTACCGGTTAATGATACACGAAACGTATTAAAAAGTCAAATAATAATGTTTGGTTGCAAGAGCCATTACTTTTTCGGACATTACTTTCTTTGTCTTATTATTATTCTGAGTCTTTTTTTCTTCATTGTCATTGCAATACGTAGTATTGCTACAGGTAAATAAAACAATTTTTAAATTCATATAACTTCATCAATTTTCAACAAATTTACCGAAGGAAAACTCATTTGACGCGGAATGGCATAGATAAAAATCTCTCAGATGTAATAATACCTTAAAGCATTCCAATATATGGTATAAAACTTATCCCGAGTGGATATTTATTAAAGCCCTGAACGAACCTTCACCACAGCGTCACGCTGACCGATCAGGACCTTACTAACTTTTTGCTATAGATGATTTTCATCTTTCCGACTAAAAAAAATTGTTAATGGGACGCAAATAAGTGGAGTCATGTGTGACTATTCTTATAAAACCAAACGTAGTTCTACTATACCAATCTTCTTATAGTTTTACTAGACTTATAATATGTAACACAATAAAATTATTTAAAATTTATCTTGTTTTGGATATTGAGTTATTCAGTAAATCGTTTACCATTATGGCTTTAGAATCAACATGAAACTTTTGAAATCTTCTATGTATTATCTCAGAAAGGAACTCGATAAGTTAATCTTGATGGTTCTAGATACATTTTTGTAACGAATTCACAATCTTCTGATAGTAGAAACTATTCACTTGCGCTGCTTACAAACTACACCATTACGTTACAAAACCTTTAACTTTCTAGGATTGAAAACTTTTCAGAATAGATTGATAAATTAAGTTCTCATGCTCCAAAGTACACTTTGATATCTTAAAAGTCTCTCCTGTCAGGGTGAATTTTAACACTTTGATCAGTTTTAACTTTACTTGTTCATAAGAATGTGAGTAATTTCAATCTATAAAGAGTTAATTCTTATTATTCTTATAAAATAAGTGTATCTATCCCGAAATTACGTGAGGGTATGACATCCGGGTGTATAATTGTCTATTTTTTATTAGTCTATTATTTATTCAAATGTGACGTGCATAAATCATAATATCTAGTATTATCTTCTCTATTTCTAGTGCATTGAAATCATTTAAACAAGTGACTGGACTGGGAAATTAAAAACTATATATACGAAATAATTATTCGCTGCGAGTGTTTTATCATCTGAAAAGAGAACTTGAAATTCTCAAAACTTCTTCAATAATTAACTTCCCAGGCCAGTGGGACTCTGGGATTCTACCCTTTAGCTTGGTATTTTTTATGTTTCTAAGCATCAAAATGGCGGATTGAATCGCGCACCAAAATGTGATAAAGTTGTTTGATCATAACAAAATAGGGCTTTGAGTATTCTCAAGGATTTGAGTCTGTACTCAGATTTTCAAAATTAAAAAGTACAGTTTGAAAATCACATAGACACTGTTCTGTCCTGATTAAATTTTTCAAATTTGGACCGCCAATATTCATCAGCCAATTTGAATTTTGGAAATGTTAAGACTGGTTTAAGTGGAAACAGAATCAAATTTCACAGGTTATCGAATAACGTTTTAACAGGTTGGTCCCCCATTTGGATCCGCCATTTTGAATTCTGAAAATCAATGAGCAGATTTGTAATCAATAACCCCAAAAACCCACCGGTGATAACAAAGAACTTTAAGAAAAATGCTTTGCAGAAACACTAGTATATCTCTGAAAGTTCTGTTTTAATTTGTCAACCCTAAAGTTAGAAAATAATGTTGTACGCCGTTTCATTGCATAAGATTTAGTGCAGAACATAGAATGTACTAAATTGGGTAATATCCATGTAAATTGTGATATTGGTATTATTGCCTGTTTTATTAAGATTAGTTTAAGAACGTCACTGTACTCTGAAAATGAATTTGTTTCCCAAAATTTACATTGAGTAAGATGGAAAAGTAAAACAGCTATTAAGAAATCATTTGCATTAGAATTGCAACAAATTTTTGGATGTCCTACGTTTTCTGAACGCTTGCCAGTCCTTGAAAGGCCACAACCTAATACTTTTCTGCTGCACGGAAAGAAAATTTATAACCGTTACAGCAAAACAACATTTGCTGTCTGGTTGCGACTGATTTGCGCAAGTATCTAGGATGTACACTTGGGTTTTCGTGTTGCGGACGACTTAGCTAAGCGATTGGGTTGAATTGGACATCAATTTTATGAATATGTGAAAAATACCCATCTAAAATAATAGTAAAGGAACTTTTAGTGCAACAGCATAAATTGAGGAGGTATACTGACATTCGTAGAAGAGTTATTGAGCTACGACAGCCACTTGTCTTTTGCTGTATGCAGATCCCAATAGAAAATGTAAAGCTCGTCTGATCATATCCGTCCAGTTTTCCCTATGCCTGACCGGGAAATTACAGGAATTGTGACGCTCTGCCGACCGGATTCCCGCTTCGTCCGACCACGCACTTTCTGCAACATTTGATGAACCTAACCTAACTATACCTCGGTAAATTCAGTCATCTTGTCAGATTCTGATTAGAATCCCTAAGTTGATTAAATGTCGTCAGATTCTGGTCAGAATTATGGAAAATCTGAGAAAATTTCCACACGGGATGTTATACCGCTGAGTACAAACTATGCAGATGAAGAACAAAAAGGTTGATGTCAGTGGTCATGTATTTCTTGCTTCTTTTTAAGTACATTACGCTCCTGTGCATTAAATAACTTGTCAAGTACACTCGCTCTTGTAACATTAGAAACGTGCCTGCAATGGTTCTGGAAAATAGGAAAAGTTGTAAAATGACAGAGTGCCCAGACGATGATTGTGCTGTTCCAACTTGACGCGTGTTTACAAATCTGGAATATATTGTTGAGAAAGTACTTGAGGTAACTGTTCGGTACACTATTGTCTTTCTTGTAACGTCAGTGCCGTCGCCCAAGCGTACGGTATATTTTTTCGCATTTACGACATGTCCGATTCCTCTCACGTCTCGACGTGTAGGTAATTGCCTTTTCCAGAGCGCAACGTACGTTAGCTGTAGTACTTGGCTGCTTACTATTTTCCCGCCCTACCCTGCCTGTAATCTCGAGTTTGAGTCGAAGCACACGGGGAACTTGAATTACCGCGTGATCTCTTCATACCGTTCCCATAGTTGTTTCGCTTCCTCCCTCTCGCTTTGTAATATGTCTTTCGCTCCCGCCTCCTCAGCTTCAAAACGAGCGCTAATCCGTCATTTCTTATCCTGCTCCATTTCTTCGTTGCTGGCTTCGCATGGGACGGGAACTACCTTACTTTATCGCGACCGGTGAACGAACCGAGCATCGTGACCGCAAAACAAATCTCGACGGGATCCTACGGCTCTCGCTATCTCCCAACGCTCAAGACATTGCGCATTACCTGCTTCTCTGCATCCTTCGTCTTCATTTATCCAGTACTTATCGGTCGTATTTTCTGCTGCTGTAAACAGTTGTATCTCGTCCTTTCCCTCTTCATGTCTGCTCTATTGTTTGAAGAGGATAGCTCTGATATATTCGACGTTTATCGTATTACTTGGGGTCTATGTATCTAGACCGAAATCGCTTTATATTATCAATTTTATGTGTATTTGAACGCATTAAATGTTCTACTCGAGAGAATGGTTATTTGAATTGGTAGAGTAATGCTCATCATTGTTCATTATACAATTGCTAACAACAGACATTTATTTTCAACAGAAATTCATTCACATATTTTCATAGATACTATTAAAGAAATTACTCAACAGTTTTTCTTCACTGGTCTGCAGTTAAAGGGAATTTCTATTATTAAGGTGTCAATTTTATATCTGATTTCAAAAATGTTAGCAAATTTTGTTTTTTCTTTCATATACTAATATACTATAATTAAATCAGTCAGTCATTCAACATTTCTACTTTTCTGATAATATTTCTGTCATCCTTAATACTATTATGAATGCATTCTCACATAATAATTATTGCTCGAGTAAATGTAATGCCAAATTGGTGACTTATATAACCGTACTCTGTATATAAATTGTAATGATGAAACCATCAAAATATTTTGGAGCTGCCTTCATTATAATTGTCAGGCAAGATATTTTTAAGATTCTTGATGGCCCACAAATAATTGAAATCTAAATATGAATATTGCAGGTGTTGTCTAAACAGAACAATAAAACTCGTGTCACGTAATTACGATTTTAATAAAAGCAACTAAACTGTGTTGAAGAGAAATCCCATGCACATAAAGTTGCAGAACACCTATAATCTATTGATGTCACTTTATTCCTTCGCTATTGTGCTAAAAGTTGTGGAGGGACTCTAATGTCTATTATCAACCGCCTTTAAATTTAAATAATAGAGAAAATAAAGACTTATTAATAAAAAATGATATGCTATTTAAAAGATTGTTTGGTAATGCAGGACGGCGAAATAATTTTAATAAGCATATTCAAATTGCCAAGTTATTACTCGGAGATTTCTAAAATTGTGAATTATGAGTTAAAATGGCGAAACAAAAAAATGCACGAACTTTGAACGAAATTCATTAAATTCACTTGGAGAGTACAGATTTCTCATAAAGATCTATTAGTGTCTACTGTTCCTGATAAGATTCGCCTCAATACATTACAATCAGGCCATGTTCAGATAGTGTATACGCACTGACACTTGTCCATTTACGAAAATTTCGAAAAGATTTTCAAATTACGGATAACCGGGGTTTTACCATTCAACTTTTGGACCTTTCGGTGTTGTAGTTCGTAAAATGTTCTATGTTCGGCTGTAAATTTTACAAACCTCAATAGCGAAAAGTACAAACGACGGACAAGAAACCCGCGATCATCCTTGAATTGACAATGCTTCTAAAATTTTCGTAAATAAAAGTTTCTGAATATATATAGACATATGCCTATTTATATACACGGAGAAAAATGACTCCGCTGGATTAGCTGATTCATATCAGCTAAAATTTTCGGCTGGAATTGCCGAAAATATCTGCAATTTTAGCTGTTTTGATTCCGCTAATGTAGCTTTAACCCTACTCAATTCGCGCTTAGATCTAAATTTCCGCTACATTAGCAGATTTGTTCCGCTAAATTTGCGGACTCTTTCAGTAAATTTAGCTGAAATTATCGGCTATCCCTAACGGAATTCCAACAGCAATCCGTATAGGATAAAATTGGTAGAATCTGCGGATTTTTCGGCTGATTTAGCCGGTTATTTTTCTCCGTGTACAGATCGAGGTAGAACCAAACATTCGTAAGGTTTACATTAAGGGGTTCCACAGTTTTATTCGAATATATAGTCAAATTTGACTTTAAAAGGGTGGGTCAATTCTCACTCATTTATGGTAAAATTCACTATTAAGATGTTATTTTCACCTTAGTAGATTGAAGAGTAGAATTATTTTTCTTGTCTCAACCCTGCATTCATACATTTGCGCATCAAAACGGTGTTTAGACTCATAACGATGAATGAGATACTCGCGGAATTAAATAAATATATTTTTTCTTTAACTATCTCGTGATCAGCAGCACTTGAGCAACAAGTTTGAACTAGCATGACTTTGATATTACGCCTAACAAATCTAAGAAAAAGTTATCCCTAGAAATACGGCATATTTATTTCTAACAGTGTAAAGCTGCGATTGTGCAAGACGGGGCATGGTTACAATTTCTATAAAATTGCAGTCACCAAACGGTTTTTCGTAATAATAGCATAAAACTGCTATGTTTTGACGACAAAATTTGGAGTGAGTTAAGAACGGCGTCAATTGTTGAATTGGCAAACAAAGGACAGTAATTATAATAAATGTAATGAATAATGTAATTTTATCGTTGTTTAAAATTGTAATAGTGAACATTGCCAAAATTACAGAAAAATCGGCATCAAAATAGTGGAGAAAATTCGGAAATAAATTAGACGAACAAAACTCGGTGCAAGACAAGGTTCATAACCACCTTAATTATAATTTCTAAAAATGTCGAAATCAGGGATAAACTAGGCGTCAGATCATGACTTGATATGATTTACCGAAACAAATTTATCTCAATTTTTTACTCAATAATGAATTTGTTAGTTTGCGTACAACTACAGCAAAAGTCGAACGAAAAATTGTTTCGATATTTCGTTTCATATGAATTTCTATAAAAACATAAAATGTTAACTAAAAAAAATGACATAAAATTGTTACTAAAATACAAATTACGTAATATGAAAGAAAAATACTTGCATCTTTGGAGTAAGGTATTTAGAAGGTACTTAAATTCGAATAGATTGGAAGGTTAGTCAGATCTATGTTTCCGAACATTGAAAAGTGATTTTGAGAAAAACGCTTTTAAAGTTTTAAGCACAGAAGAATCATACTAGAACGGCATTGCTGCAAAATGGAAAATTTCTTTTTGTATATTATTTTTAAGACCTTAATACACCTTTTAACTGAATAAATAATTTTTAATGAAAATGTTATACCGGTTCGATTCGGTTTTTATATAATGTTCGTTTCTGAAATAAAGAAGCTACTTTCACGTACTTATTATATGTTATTATTATTAAATATTATTTAATATTCACTGATATGCATTTATATGGATTTAATTGAAGCACTACTCGCTTTGTTTTATAATATGTGTTTTACGTTGGAGCCCATACTATTCCTTTCTTCCTGACACTCTTCGCTTCATTTCCTTCCTCCTCATTAAATTTCGTGGATGCTCTCAGCTCATTGCTTACCTTTATTCGTTGCTTTCGCGTGGCTCACATTTGGGTATGCTCAAAAGGGGATCTTACTGCAAGATAGCTCTTATAAACTGGAGCATTAGTACGGCGCGGAGCAGCAACGCTAAGAGGGGTATCTCCCGGATCTGTACGTTACACGGGTTACATGGGGGCGCAAAAGGCGTTCCACAATGAAGTCCGGTACATAAACCATATCTGCATCGTCCCTCGTGGCCTCTCAGACTCGCCTCTGCCTCACGCGAAGAACACCAGGATAATTCAGACTACGCCGGCGACCCACCCCAAAGAAAAAAAGAATACACCCACGAAAAAATGCACGTTTTGTCTGACGGACCATTCCAGTTAAGACTGGTAAAAAAATAACGAGGTTCATATCGTCCCGAAACGAGCAAATCATTAGGGGAATCTAAATTATACCGGACAAAATGTGAATCTTTTATTTCAATGATGATATATATTAACAGCAAAAAAACCTTTCTCCAGCCTGCTATTACACAACTGGATGATATTACACGATAAGAATCGTTTTGTATCAAAACTACTTAAATTTCGTATGGCGTCTTGTAAGACTTTTTGCCGGCCGCATTCAACCGGCAGAGTGCAGTGGGCACTTCCCACATTATCGACAGAGCATTGGATTATTATTTACAATATTTGTTTCGTATGTATTGCTAAATCGTTTAATGTGATTCGTACTAATTTTGTCTGATAACCGTATTGAACCCCAATCCATTTTTCCATATACCTGAAATCTTTAAACCTATTACGAAACTCTTATTGCTTCCGAGCATTAGGTATGATAATAACGCTGAGTATTTTTTGTGGTGTATTCATGAATGCACATACAGTTTATTATCCAGTAATTTTTTCAATTCGATGGGCATTATTCTAATTGCACAGGCATATTAAAAAAAGTATTTTTGGGCGAGACACTGCACTAGTATATTCTTATGTATTCTTGCGCCCGAAGTCAAAAACACGAAGTTTTTAACTTAACGGTAGTTTTTTAAAATTATCTGATATAGGGATGTATACTTGTGTATATTATCTCGTCCAAAACACTTTTTTTTTGGCCTGTGTTATTAGTACGGCAGTCAATGGTAAAACAGTTTAGAACATTGCAAACTGTGATTAAAGGTCGATTCTGTAAATTTAAATGAAAAGCACCCTGGTAGAAATAAAAACATTTTTTGTACAATTCTTGTATTTATTCTTATTTATCATGTTAAAGGTATAGGGGAAATGGGCCAGTCTAAGAAAAAATGGACAAATTTTTACCAGAGCATTCGTTCCCTTTATCGTATTCAGATCATAATACATCAGTATTGATCCTAAATAATTGACTATATCCACTTGGTAATGGGTATCCTTTTTCTCAGCATGAATTTGGTAAAAGAATCTCTTTAACTGTAATTATTTATTGAAAGAGTAATTTTCAAATATTTGTTCCATTACTAGTGATATGGGTGTAAACTGTAGTACGCGTGTTATTATTTTGCTAGTATTTATTGCCAATTTCGTTTTTTTAGTGTAAGAAAACAATATCAACATTTCGCTTTCGACAATAGAACATCTATTTTATGTTATAGACCCATGAAAATAAATTCAAGTTCTTATCAATTGCGCAGAATATACGACGGAAACTGACTCCATAAGTTTCTCAAACCAAATGGACAATTCTCGCAAAAGCGTGCAACCGCACAGGGCATCGTAGCTACGCACCATTTGCTCCGCCCTTGAAAAAGGCGTTTTCTTATCGGGATTATCACGCATATTCAAATAATGAGGTCCATAAAAATGCATACGAACGTATGAGCAGCCCGATGCATTAACCCGTAGCAGCGGCAATCGGTGACCGAGATGACGATAAAGCGCTCGGTTTCCAGCATGAGGAATCGAAAGAAGATTTTGCGCGCGAGGCACGGTGCCGGTCGGCGAGGCCGCGAATGATAGGTGCGATAAATGCAATTATTTACGGTCGATTAAGAGCACTTGAAGAAGAGAGTAGATTGCTGGAGGCATCGGACCTGCAGCCTACGTTCGAAGCAGAGACGGGATGAGATAGAGAGAATGGTTTAGTCGAAAAGGGAGCGAGGTAAAGAGGGACAGGTCGAATCGGGTTCGAGGTTCTGCTCGAATTTCACGAAGATTATCAGACCGTTCCCGGCCAAGTGCGGCCCCTTCTTCCCGGCGTACTCTTCTTCGATCTGCCTCCAACGAAATCGGTGCACGCCTTCCGCGGTCGACCTTCAGCGGCGTCGGAACCCCTTCATTAAACTACACATTGCTGGATCTCTCCCTCACTAGGGGACCTAAAAAGGAATATCACTGGCTTCATCGATTGTGCCTCGCTAGCCAGAGGAGAAACCCGTTCTTCTTATACAAAACGCCCGAATTCGGCTGATTTTATAAAGAAAGAGAGCGACATTGAAACACGTCTCGAACGGGGAATTCCTGAGTAGCTATCAATTACGCGTATAAAGAACAGTGATGAAGGCTTCGTAAATGATACATGAATTACCATTAACACTGGACAATTCCAGTGCATTTAAGTAATAAGGGGCACCGTCGTATTGATTACAATTTTTAAATTTAATCCAGAATATTCAAGTATTTTTTGGCCCCCAGAGTCGCTGTTTTTATCCCGAGTCTTTTCTCTTAAGAGCCGATGGACGATAAATTCTGGAAAATTATTGTTTTTCACTTAATTGGTAACCGGCGCAACATCTGAAAGTCTACTTTAATGGAAAAATAACAGTATAACCTGTACGGTATAGTGATGAAGTGCTAATGTTACATCAATCTTACTAAACACTCTAAAGTTGTCGCACCAATAGTCTAACCGGAAATGAAGTCAGAGTCTGGATATTTTATAGGCTCTATATTGTGAATCGAACTCGGCAAAGATGGACAGAACATTGCTTCATTTTTTACTAGGGATTGTGGATCTGTTTTAACCTAATACATGCAGATACATACCGATACTTAAGACAAAAAAGTTGAGTACGATCTCATCGTTCATGGTGACCTTATACATGTAAAATAAGGAGTGATTTATATTAATCAGTGGACGTTAAATGGATGAACTTTAATATATATATAATGATTTATAAAATCTGGGCTACAGGTAGAAAATCCATTTCCGGAAGTATAAAACCGAACTGAAATTCAGTCGACTAGAATATATGATGAATAATAACAGATATTTTTTCAGAAATTCCAATTCTAATATAAACATTGCAATCGCATAGCTGCTGTGGTGTCTTATATGAAAGCTTTACTTGCGGTAGTAATATTTAGCCATATTCTATATTACGTACACTCGAATTCTACCTTTCAATTTTTTCTTTTACCCTTTCTTTACTTCCAAAAAACATAACGACAGTGAACGTCTTACTTCTGAATCTGGTTAAAGCCAACAAGACATTTCCAGAAAGTAGATCGATGGACGAAGTTCCAATAAAATAAGATCTACAATATTGATGCACGTACAGCATCTAAGAATATGAGAGAAGCAGCTTATTTTAAAGGAATCGACCTCACGTATATTATGAACGATAATATTCAATAACTTAGCTATCTGATTCTGAATGACAAAATAACCGCGGCTGACTATAAAGTCGACTACTGCCTGACTACATCTTGACTTCTTCCGGAAGCCGCTTATTTCAAAGAACGAGATTTCATGTGCTCCATTCAAATTTCAATAATAATTTGTAACTTTGTATATTAATTTATTTATTTTTATTATCTGTATACGATTCCAAATTAAAAAATGCAATATATTTAATAGATCCTCTTGATACCAATTTAAGTTATGTATAGAACATGGAGAGTAGATCGAAACTTATATTAATTAATGCGACATAAGAATATCTATTGTGTTAATAAAACATGTGACGATTCGTTTCTAACTTCTGTCTAGTGCTAGCGAGGAATGATATCGATTTCTAATAGGGACTAATTATACTGATCACTTTTATTTTCATTTAAGATTTTAATATTTAATTATTATGCAGGTGGAGTTTTGAATTTATTACTTATTTATGGAATTTGTTGAACAAGGTAATGTAAAGGCAATGGCAATGTCGTGTTTTAACATATCCTAACATTTAACTTATAAGTTAAACGCAAACATAAACATATAAGCGTGGACTCAGACATTTTGAATTGATTATTCATAGCAACATAGCGGAATTTCGCGTCACGACATACATCATATTGGTGCATTATGAAGTCATATGTTATCCAAAAATAATATTCCGGAGATATGGACCTTGCGCTTTTTCGAGATGGTAAGACGGGCGTTACAGTTCAAGAGTTGAGCTACACGACACACCGTCACATTTGTGTCATCCGTGCAAATTATTACGCAATTTTAGTCTGGCCATGATTTTTCTATTTTCTAATTTGATTGAATGATCCATTGATTGAAATGTCCATTTCTTTTTGAGGGTTAGTATATCCTCAATTAAGATTTGTGTTGAACTTACCTATCAAATCGAAACTCATAGTTTGTAATTTCTTTCTCTCAGTCTCATTCCTCGGTAATTATACAAAGAAATAAGCAAATTATTGGGTTTGTTTTTAAGCAAGATATCAAATATAGCCACATGTTTTATAATTGTTGTCATATGTATAAATCCGAAAAGCGCAAAGTTCAATTGTTTAGTTCATGTTTGTAGAATTCCTCGTGAGTCCAGATAAAAATAAACAAATGAGACATTAAGTGACAAATATTGAATAAAAACAATATGTATGTATACGTAACTCGTATGATATATATATAAGCAGAAAATAACGTAGTTATTGCAGAGCTGCTGCTGAAACGTAAGTAATGAAACTATACATCATGAGAATGGAAAAATACGTCCAGAAGATTGTCGCGTAGTCAACTGAAACGTTGAGGAACATTTTATTAACACCATAGTAGGGATTACGCCGGTTTTATATTTTATTATTTTAATTTCTTAGTCACCTACATTATTTTGTAGTTACGTAATGTGAGTTACGTAAGCCGGCTAAAAATGCATAGACTATGTTGCAAGTAATAAGCATATCTATTTTTCTCTGAAGAACATTTAATTAAATAAAGTAATAGGACGAGAGGTATTTTAGAAGTTCTCTATAACACTATAGAAATTATAGTAATTTAATTCTATGTTTGCTAAATAGGTTCATTTCATTTTAACATTAAAATTTGCAATAACGTAAATGTTCAATCTAGCAACATCCACTGATAGGACATTATCGTCATAAAGATCAGAACTATCTTCAGGTTCTTTTCAACCCTGAAAAGTATAACCTTCAGGCTCATAATACAGGGAAAAAATAGGTTGTTGAGCTTACTACTTGATTAGTAAAATATAGACCAGACATGTTTCGTAGCTAGCGTTACGACGTAAATGGCTGGCCTTACTATCTAAATAGTAAGAACTACTACGAAAGATGTTTAGTCCGTATTTTATTACTCAAGGAGTAGCCTAACTACGTCTTTTTGTCAGTGCAGAGCTTTATTGACTTCTGATATTTACAATCTCACAGTTCTATCAGTGTAGTACTCATCTTGAACATCTCTACCCCATTATTTACTCTCATGAGGTGAAGTTAGGCCCAAATATTTGTGGAGTCCAATTTCTATTCCTTCATTTGTCCTCCACCTAACGAATTACATATTGAGTCTCAGTTTATTCCGATTTTGCATTCCGTTCCGGGCGATTCTTGTTTCAATGCTTGCGTATCAGATTCCCATGTCTTTTACGAATATGCAGTCGAATATAGAACTTGTTTGACCTTAATCGTCCAAAATCACTCTCAAGAGAAAGTGGGCTTAATTTTTATTGACCACTTTCGTTATTATTGCTTTGTACCCTTGGGCGATATCCATTTCGAGGTTTACTTTTAATCTTCTATAGCTATCACGTATAAAGAACGCTCACACGTGATCTCATGAAATGTGCGGCGTCGACGTCGACGCGTCTACCTGGGTACATATCCATATATCACGTTCTTCACCAAAAGTCGCCGCAGGCTCAAGTATTCCGCTGCGGCAAGATCATCCGCGCGCACGATGCATAGGGTCGTGGAAACGTGTGGGGTTGATGTATCATCCAGAAGAAAGCGAGTCTTCACCAATAAATCACGCATCCTAGGCAACAGGTGTAACGTTACCACCTGATTTGAGTTCTCGTTTCCACCTACAAGGCGCGTGTATTATACAGAAAACGCCAGGACTTAGCACAGCGTGCGGGCGCATGAGCATCCCGACGAAAAATGATAAGACCTGTATCATCTAAATCATTCCCACGGAACACGTTATTTACGACCCGAAACTGTAAATTACAAATGTGCTTATAATTTCTTTCGTGACGAAATAAGATTCAGATTGATTTTTACCCATTAAACAACACGAATTATGATCGTAATTTATGTTCAAAATGTTTCATCGTTTACCTGCTCATCGATTTACCTGCCGGTATAGAGCTTTAAAAGATATATTTCACCTTGAGAAAATTTAGTATTTTTTGGTCCATAGATATTAATATGAATATTACATGTGCTCCAGTTAATATGAGAAATGCGACATAATTTAACGTTTAGTATTAGCTGATTTTATGGAAATGTATTATTTTCTACATGAACATGCGAAACCGTATGCCACTACGTCTAATTTACGGGAAAAAAATCAATGTTGCACAAAATTGAACATTAATTATCATTACGCGAATTTCGAACAGATGCGGGATTGGGACGTAATCGACTTCGATCTCGTTAAAACGAACGGCAAAAACGTCGACGAGTAGCGAAACGAGATTCGAATGTGCTGACCAAAATCGATGGCTCGTCGAATGTTCCCGCGGGAAGACCGCCGCCGTTCCTCCATAAAACAGAATTAATTGGGACACCGCGCGCACAACTGGGACCGTAGCGTAAATTTATTTATTACGATCTAGGACAGAGAAGAGTCGACGATCCCCGCTGGGATCTTCAAGTGCGTTTTGCAACCTTTTTCGGTTAATTTTTCTCTTTTTACTTATTCTATCCAAAGGCAGTTCGTCTGTTCCCCACTTGATCTGTACCTGGCAGAGCTCTGAGAGAACCACGCTTCCCTCCTCTATCTCCGTCGCCGCAATCTGTTTGATGTTGGAGGTTATTTTATTTCGTACTTTCGTTCTGTATTGTAATACTCACTAATAGAAAGATTTTCTGAAATTTTATTCAGATTTTATAATTGAATAATATTAGTTTATCTGTTTATAGCACACTTCTATTCTCCTCCATATAGTTCCAAACTTTTACATTTTGAAATAGGTTAACTTTATGCATAGAAAGAAACGGTCTTTAGAATGCACAATAGAAGAATAAAGAATGTACACATACCAGTTTGTACCTAACTTCCGTATACTTGTATTTTTGGATACACTTGTAACATTTTTTGATTTTCAAATCGTGTGCAGATTGATAAATTAACGGTTGAAATGTCACATAGGAATATACGATCAGACTGTAAAATATCTTAATGGTGCTGTGTCTCACCTTTTGCTTATACATCATTGGTTAGTAAGTAAGTTCTATGATGTATATATTGCATTCTTGGTATAAGCAATAAAACCGATTATTATTATTATTATTAATATTATTAATATGGGTATATCTCTAGAACTTTTAACACGGCAACATTTATGAAGTTTGCAAATCATATTTGTAACGCCACCATTTGTCCTCTTTTAGGGTATCTTATATGTACCTGACGTTAGTTAAGCCTTGTAATATGGTGAATGAGGGTAATTTGTTAATTCGTTTCTTTTTTCTATTATTTAAGAGTTTAAAATTTCTGGAGACAGGCCATAAATCAACTTTCGCTAGTGTGAAGTTCATTTTTAGGCGAGGAAAAAGACATAACCACAATCGATGAATATCTGTATGTCATCATGCTATATTTTCTAATATCGAGCTACAAGCTGGTGATGCACTGCAATATTCCACCTAGGTCGCGGAATTAAAAAAAGGACCTACTGTGTTGAAAAATGTATTTTTTGTCACACCTGTACAAAAACTAGTCCTTTGCGTGCCGGGTAAGCGCGCGACATAAAACTTATTCAGCGCTTGTGCCTTCTAGTGCTCGGCGGGCGCTTTTCTCGTTTTTGCGCCCGCTTCACCGTACGCTTTTTACATTTTCGCGACCGCTTCTCCTTTTTCACGATTGGGCACCCAACGTGAACTTGCATCCTAGATGTACAATATACTATTATCATGTTCTCTTACAAATATATTCACCACTTCGGCAGCCAGGTGTCAAAATCGGTAAGTGTACAGAAGTAGATGAATGTTTATTAATATTAGGATATGTATTACAGCCACTTTATTCTTGAAAATTGCATCCTAAGAATTGAAAACTGAATCTCCAATGTTTGGTCCAATTGTGACGAAGAATTATCTCGAAAACAGCTATCGGCAATATGAAGGTCTTTATACCATTTGGAACGTAATTTAATTTAAATTATCATTAGTTTCATTTAGTTGCAACATAGAAAAGTAAGAGAGCACCGTTAAACTTCCTTCTGTCATATAGTATAAAAAAACATCAGGTGCATCAGTGAGCCGGTCCTAAATGCATGCAATCTACTCTACTATTGCATCATTTCTGTATTACCTATACACTAAGTATAAAGTGTAAAGAAAAGGTACTGTCTCTCGTTTTACCTATTTACTGGTCGGCTATCAGGTAGATAAGGTCAGAAGAGAGAGAGAGAGAGAGAGAGAGAGAGAGAGAGAGAGAGAGAGAGAGAGAGAGAGAGAGAGAGAGAGAGAAAAGGGTAATGCCACACAGATATAATTCACAACACAGCACAACACATAACAAGAGCACACTTATACCAAGGGCCAGTCGCACATAAATGTACTCCGTAGTGTGACTTGACCCCTTTTGTATTCCATTGCACTTTGGATCAGAGAAAACTGCAGAAAATTGTAACCGATACTGTCAACATATATTATTTTCAATAATGCTTTATTGTTAGATATATGCGCCACCCTTAGCATGAGAGGTATAATTGTACTCAGTCATCCTCCAAGCCGTAACTCCAATTTAGGTTGCTTAACATAAAAGTGCGATACAAACAAGTACCCATAACTGTTGCTCTATAAGGTAAATATGAAATTTAACAATTAAAACTAATGTGTTATTCTGTAAACATACCTAAATGAGCATATTTGTATATTTCTTTTTTCGATTTGTATAGATTTCAGTTATGGGAGTTATAGTCAACCTGCAAAAAACGAAGTATATGCGTCAACGATTCTGTATTCTGCACATTTAAAATAACACTTTCTTAGTCAATATCGATGACAATCATACCGACTTTAAATTTATAATTTCTAACTTTTTAAGTTTCAGTTATTGAATACGATAAAAATGAATTCTTCAGGAATTTGGTAAAACTAATCGTGTTGAAAGAAATTGCCAACTGTAACGTGTTTCCCGGTTGCACGTGTACGGTCATGTTATAATCGAAAAAAAAGTATCATTATCGACTCCATAAGCACATTTTGTCTCATACTCTCAAATAGTGTGTCATAGCAGAAATATATTTGTTTTCTCAACAAAATATATCTCATATGATGAAGTTTTGTAAACAAGAACATTGTTCCATAAGTACTATAGAATCATTAAATATATTTTAAATTTCCTAGCAATTAAATCCCGATCATTAAAACCCAATTTTAGATCATACATTAGTAGTATTAAGGAAATCTATTAATTTCGTTAAAAACGTTTTTTTATTAAGGTTACCTAAAATATATATTCGCTTCAACACTTTTGAATACCGTCTTGTGCAATTAAATGGACATGCGTAACTGTGTTCCATGTCAGCCAACATACATCCCTGAACTTGTAAGAAGTTTATGTTGGGAAGAAAACAAAAATAAATCAACCGAAGAAATCGCTTTTAATCTAGGTATAGGGCCTTATTTGGGGTGTGTAGAATTACAACAGTGCGTGTAACACACTGTGTATAACTATGCATCATCCTATATATGGAGTAAACCTAGTCTTCACCTTTCTATTCATACGCAGGGCCTCCAGCACTCCCACGCCAGGGGTAACTTGATCAGGGTTAATCTGACCCTGACCTGTGCTCAATGGCAGCACCTGCAGGCGACCCGAACCCAATTCCGACTTGGGTCTTCCCACATAGCTTTTAATATCGTGTGTAATAGATAAAAGGATTTATTGTCCCTGCGACTGCGACAGATAAGCTTGAAGTCTGTGTTAAATTCCCGAATTATACACTCGTGTTATGATGCCTGTTCTCACGAGATCGAGGAGCCATTTCTACAAATAAAATCTTACATCTTATAAGAGCTCGACTTATTTTACCGCGTATTCTTTGCGGCGTGTATTTTAACAGAAAGCCTCATATTTCCTAAAAAAGCAAACAATTTGTAACCTTCTTTTTTTAGATGCGGAACAGAATATAAGAGGAAATCATTACTAACTTGAATCAAAATATTATACATATATAACGAAATATTTGTTCCTTGGGTTGTCACATAACTAGAACAAAATCTTCCCTATTCTATCGTATAACTTACTTTTTCGCAAATACATTTGACAACTCACTTATCAAATGTTAAAATGCGCGTTTAAGAAATACTGGATGCTTTAAAGGGCCCTTAAATTTTTATATTTATTTAATTTTTGTTTACTTCGAGATGAATAGTTCAGTTAATTTTTTAGATACGTCAATAGCGCTCAATACAACATTTATTTCTTTTATAGTGAGTACAAAACTGCATACTAAATGCAATATACTGTTGTGTTCCTGTATGGAACTCTCAGTCAGAATTTTCATTAAATACACAGGACATTGTAACTAGGTTTTATGATATGCATTATTAATTGACAGATTTAACTAATATGTTGATCTGCATTAATGAACGGCTTCTGTTAAAATATCATATTTTATATTTAATTTAATCAGAAGGGATTTAACTATTTTTAATTATGTACGTTCAGTTGGGGATGTAGTATTAAATGTATAATACGGTTGTGATTTGGTCCATCCGGAACAGTTCAGCTTTATTTTAATAAAACAACATGCTAATGCATGATTTCTGCAAATACTGCAGTTGATTTTTTACGTCAACTAGTTGTGTGATATCTTAAAATTTGATATTGTACTGTTTTATAACTAGAGTTTTAAATATAGTTCGTAACTCCATATTGCGACATTATTTATAATGCTTTATTATTATTAAATACAAGGACAATATGCTATTGCTTAAGGAAAGGTTCTCATGTAGAGGTTTTATCACACTCTGACGGTCTTGATAATTTTCATGGAAGGAAAATTAACAAGATGCATTTTCTGACAGTTATTTATCCACTCTTAAACTGCAGAAAAGTATTTCTTTAGTCCATAAGTCTTGTGGGGTCTGTTAACACTACATAAAACGTAACGTTGAAAAAAACTTATTTATATACTATCTGAGACAAAAAAAAAACAAGTTATACGACATTTATTGGAGCTTGAACCTAAAATATCTATAAAATGTCGAACATCGCACAAACGTTGGTCATTTTTCGTATTTTTCGCTCATTACATTGATCCAAAAAATGGACAGAAACCAACTGAATTTAGTTTTCGGATCTGATAAATGTGACCCACTTGAAAATAAAAAAGAATTCAAGTCAATCCATGCAATAGTTATTGATATATCGTGAAGACCAGTTTGAAAACCATAATTTT
Source organism: Trichopria drosophilae (assembly GCA_030407085.1). Classification (NCBI taxonomy): domain Eukaryota; kingdom Metazoa; phylum Arthropoda; class Insecta; order Hymenoptera; family Diapriidae; genus Trichopria; species Trichopria drosophilae. The sequence goes on along the minus strand of CM059583.1, from coordinate 64,838,681 downwards.
TCATAAAAACCATAACAGGTTTTAAGATTTGGGTAACAATTTTCTTTACTTTCTGCAATCTGCAATCATTATAGGTCAAACGGTACCGGGAACACATTATAAACATCATAAGCGATCCCAAATTTCTAATAGTAAACACGAATATTTTTGGTCCAGTTTATTGCAAATATGCTCAAAATGTTCATCTAGTACAAAGTGGAAATCATAACTACCCGAGTAGAAATTTGTTCAGGGCCTGCTCGGGGTGTAACACTTCCCGGGTCAGACCCGGGTCAGAGCCCTAATTTTCTACTCGAATATAAACTTGTAGACATATATAAATATATCTCAATATATGGTTCTTCCTCGATGAATTTTATTAAAATGATTAAATCTAATCATATAACTTGGATTTTCATTACTTATATTTATAGACAAAAAGAAATCAAAATTCAGCTGCGATCATGAAAAATATCGGTTATAAATATATACTTTCCTTCAACTTGAAATGTCATCGACCCGCAGTGCTTCAATTTTATTCAAATATTTATGACTATCCGCTGTTTATACAAACAATTTTGTATACTTTAGAAATAAGACATGCAAAATTTGTGTTATTGTTTCGATGAATTATTTGTTATCGATTTACTTGAAGGCATATTCAGCGGTTGAGTACCGTTTCGATGAGGTTAATACTCTCACAGTTCTTTTCAAGACGTTGACTGTCGATATTAATCGCAGTGAATAATACGTCATTCAATTTTATATTGACGTAAAAAAGGGCTTGTGGGAAATGTCCTCTTACGCGACAGGTGCGATTGCTATGTAAGGTTAAAAGGCCATTCGCCCAGGACTCCCTTTCTTTCACGCCCGTTTCTTTTCTTTCTTATATATGCCCCCTCGTTCCTATTTTAAAAATCCCTTTTTGATTTCTTTTCTCCCTTTCATGGTTCTTCATTTCACGGTGACCTCTCACTTTCACTTTTACAATCAATCTTTCTCTTACGTCTCTAATTAATTTTGCTTTTCATCTTGAAAAATTCCCAAGGAATCGTAAGCTACATCAAAAGAACACTATAGATTGACGGATTACGTTAATACCATTAAAATATGATTAAAGTATGTATTCTAAATGGTTATCAGTTTAGTTGGTCCATAGGATTTTCTTTGTTCAAGTGGACTACATAGATTTTATAGCTACCGAGCGGTTTTGATTGCCGTAATGAAGTTTGTTACGAATAGTGTGCTGGAAAGTATAATATATAGGTATTACTCGGCTAGTTAGATTCTAAATCATTGGTATTTAAACACCAAAAATTGGATTTAATTGCAATTGCTTTCTGCTAAGTAATGTTTCCAATTATATTTTTAATCAGAACTTAAGAACAAATATTCAAATACTTGATTTTCTGATAGCCAATCCATGGTAAATTAACCCTTCAAAAGAAATCTTTAAATCCAGATATATAAAGAATAAAAATGAAAAGAAATTTACTTTAAAGTACGAATCTCACGTAGGGTATATTTTTCTTATTAAAGTTTGTAACGATGAAAATAATGCCTTCTGGATTCAGTATAAGAACGCTAGGCTGCATGCAAATAAGCAGTATACAGGATATATACTATCAATACCACACACCCGTTTCTCGTTAAGTCTGAACTCTATGTAGTAAGTTTCAGCAGATCCACTCGAATGTGTAGACGGTGGAATACTCATCTTACGTGCACGAACGTACATCTCTCAATTGGATTGCCCCTTTTGGAGATGCTAGTGCGCCATCCATCGTTATATCCGATCCCATCGTGGTAATTGAGCACTTAAACGCAATCGCGATTTAAATGTGCATTGCCCGATATTGCATAAAATCCTATCCAATTGTAGAATGGTAGCAATATACGTTAATTAAAATAATGCATGAAATAATTAAATTATATTCGTTATATTTTATGTATTTTATTGGCACTTTGCTTAATGAACCGACAATGATTCTAGAGTATTTTAAATTGCAATATATAAATGAACTGCTCAATATTACGATTTTCCGATTCTATGTAATTGTTATTTGCTGGTACCGATACGCTCCACGGCGACCGATCGATAGTCGATTTACGGAAATGGCGAAGGTTCTCGAATATTTTGAGCTTGATGCGATTTACCGTGTTACGTCGAAAATGGAAAAATTTCTTCACAATTGAAGAATGTAAGAATGAAATGTTATTAGAAGTAATTTATTTATAGAACGAAGTATTAAGAGTTAATCAGATGTACTTGCTCATTTCGAAATATTATACGGTAATATCAACAAATTATTTATTAATACGATAATACTTAAATTGATAATATATACATTACATACTGAAATGATTACTGCATTACAAATAGTATAATTGCAAACTTCTTAGTATACAAACGATTTTGTTTGATAAATTCTCCAGTTTATCTTGCTATGCTATTCAATATGACGTATTAAATTATTATGTATTAATTATTATAATCAAATTTATTTTATATGACTGTAGAGTTACAATTTAAAGACCCATTAAAATTTTTAATACAATTTGAGAATTATAGGCAGCGTCAACTTTTTCCACAATATCAACTATATATAAATGATTAGTTTTTTTTTTATTTGATATTTATTTATGTTTTACTATTTTTACCCGCACGGAAAATAAATATATACGACATAATATATGCTCAATAAGTGTACATATATTTTCGGCGAAAATGCAATATGTTAAATATATGCCGGATATAATTTTACACATATATGTGCATACATATATCAACATATATGCTACATATTACATTTTTCGCCGAAAATATATGTACACTTATTGAGCATATATGTCGTATATATTTATTTTCCGTGCGGGTAAAAATAGTAAAACATAAATAAATAATCAATGTAAATAAGTTATCAATAATCATGCCTAACTATATAAAAAATGCATAGACCTTTTATGAAATTCTTAAATAAAAACCTAAGCGAATTAGTAAGCAAGGGACGCTGCGCCCCGGTTTCGGCCGACGTCAACACGCTGTCGCATATATATGACGACTTTCGAAAATTCATATCTTTTTTTGATCGAGAGCACTGAAATATTTTTGCACGATCGATTAGTGTATACTTTAAGGAATATGAAAAAAATTTTTTTTTTTGTTTAACGCAAGGAGAAGTCGGTTTAATAGTCATTTGTTTATTGCAAAATTAATTTGTTAATAATAAATTACATTTTTTTTCCTGCAAACGATACGGTTTTCTATTATACTACTAATTATATGCATGCCATTCAATTTTCATTTATTTTTTATCAATTGGTTGCTGAGAAATTGTCATTTAAAAAAAAATCGCTTAAAATTCAATTGTTGATAACTTTTGAAAAAAAGTAATATTTTTTAAAAATATTTGAGGATATTTCTTATAACATATGGATCTTCAGAAATCGTCAATAAAAAATAAGAAATTCGATGGCTCAATTTTTGGTGGCCCACTTCAGAAAGTTTAACTCATTGTACTTCGAAAGTGCTTTGAATGCATTCAGTTGTTAAAAATGATCAAAACAAAGCCAATACATTTGTCTTAACGTAACTATTCTGTACCTTGTAGTTATCTTGTGAACAAGTGAACAAGTGACTCTACATGAATATAGCAGACGATTGTGCAAATATATTATTCTTGACTAGCTTACCCTAAAAAATACACGAATATATTATAACTACTTTAAAAAAAAGATGTTTTATATTAATACAATATAATAACAAAATAATAATACGTCACAAAATAAGGAACTTGGTCTTGTGTACGTTCAATGAGTGCGGGTCGAAAAACCGACAGTCAAAATACCGACATTCAAAAAGCCGACAGGCAAAAAACCGACACTTCCAAATGCCGACAATAGAAAAACCAAATTGTCATAATACCGACAGTTAAGTAGCCGACACAGCAAAATGCCGAATGTAGATAAACTGAATGTCATAATACCGACCATGAAGAAACCGAAATTCAAAAAACCGACGCGTCAAAAAGCCGATAAAAAAAACTGACACTTTTTTTGACGAAAATTGACTCTTGTTGATGTGTCCATTTTATTGTGTCGCCTTTTTTTATGTGTAGGCTTTTCGGCAGTCGGTTCTTCAAAGTTTCGATTATGTGACTGTCGGTACTATGACAATTCGGTTTTTTTTTTCTGTCGGCTTTTTGACATGTCGGCTGTTTGCATGTCGGCTTTTTGAATATCGGTATTTTGACTGTAGGTTTTTTTGTCATGTCGGCTATTTGATTTGTCGGTTGTTCGACCCACACCTCATTCAATCGCTTTAAAAAATGTACGTCGTCTTCAATAAACCACCAAAATTCGTCCCAACAATACTTTCATATTAAAATCCACAAGTGAGTCATATTGTGATGTCGAGCAAAAAGTGTATCAATCTCTCTGCGGGACATCGCACGCTGGGCAAAAATGTCCAATGCGCGAAAAAACAGCCAGCTGGTACGAAACTGTTCCCTTTTAATTGGAGGGACAATCGTATAGACGATCGAGTGCGGGCGAATCGCGCCGATTTCGACCTGAGGCAGATCATCAAGACCATCGTTCATCCGATCTTCATAATGGCATCGGTAGATTCAACGCATTATATCAAACACCGTGAGTCCATTTTTACACGCTGGATTCAGAAGGGAGCTTATTTAACTCGTTCAATTTTTCGCATCGGAACGATCGTTCAAGATGGAAATATTCCATCTGCTATTCCTGGCTGACTTCGTATTGCGAACAAAATTGGCAAACTTATAAGGTAAGTGGGTTCTTTATCAATGTCATTGATATGCACGTAATTATGCGTAATTAATTGCCGTTTATTGTTAATTGAATTTTATTCCATTCATGGCTCATATCGTTCATTTATTGTGTTCGTATAATTGAAGATAATTTATGATATTTGATCGGCAACGTAGTAATGCGATTTTCAATTTGTTTCGTATTAACTAAAATGCTTTTTTAATTATAAAGAATTTAAGGGAACATAAATCGAACTATTTTTATCGATTTGAAGATATATAATCCTCTGGTTAACCCTTCTCTGATGGATCCGGATTATTATCCTGACTGAAGGGAAAGTATAGGTATTAATCAATTTTTATAACTTCATGTAAAATTGATATAGTTTCTTTGGTAAAAATGTCATTAAAGAAAATTCGGAAAAATATGTACTGACCTTTGTAGAATACAATCTTTAGTATATAATTCTGAATTTATTCGAGTCTAATCTTCAGTACACAGTGGTCAACAAAGAGAATTGTGTTTTATTTATTTATCTACCCAAATTTTGAAATGGCAGCTGAGATATCTGTTTCGTTGCTGTTATAGATTGTAATGCATAATCTGCCAAATTTTTATAAAAACAATTACCATATTGTTATTTCGTAAGAACTAAAAAATAGTCTTTAAAAGTCGTTTTGCAGGATCCATTGTTACGCGCTACTTACTGTTTCTTGAAAACTCTTCATATTAATAACAAAATTCGCTTATACATATTTTTGTTGTTGTTCAAATGACAATGAATGACAATCCCGTACACATCAATGTGTAGCAGTTATTTCATCCACATGAATGAAAATATAAGCGAAGAATTACAACCAATAATTTCCGCGTATCTATAAATTCAACATAAGTTTTTTATGGCTCAGTTTTTGTGTCGCTAATGCTAATTCCGTGCAAGAATAAGCATTTCAGATTAGAACCAATCAGTTTAAAAATTTTAATTTATATCACACTCATAAGGCAAACAATTTCTTCCTTCGCTACATTGATATATAAAATGATGATCGCCAAGTAATTACTGCGGTTCAAAGCTAGGATATAAATAGCTGTATGATAAAAATGGATTCCTTTTCAAGCGGCTTCAATGGACATGTTCGCTGAGAGGCTAAAACCTGGCAAAAAATGCCAGTGGTGCAATTCATGAAAAGCAAAATTTATAATAGATAGGTAGTTTTTCTGCATACAGACCTTTTCGCATATACGCATGTATATTGAAAGATCAATTTTTCTTTTTATACTGAATAAGGATATTGTGTATTATTATTATTCATGACTATAAAAATATTTTTAAATTCATAGAATAGAAAGCGAATATTAATGTTACTCAAACGATAATTAGCATAAGAAAATGGTGGCATGTTTGGAACGTACAATATTTGGTTATAAAATATCGTATTCACGAAACAATATATTCTGAGATAGCTTACTCACTTTTTACGAAACTTCTAATTTTGGGAAAAGCAGGAATGCAAATGTTAATTATTTTAAAAAGTACTTGTATACGCAATATATACAATTCTAACACAAGTTCGAAAAAATTAATTGTGGTAAAATTCTAATTAATATTAATGGAAAACACGCTAGTAAGTTTTAATTAAGTAATGTGTGTCATACTTTAAAATTAAGTTTTCTCAACTCTCTTACGGATTATTGTGTGACAGAATATTTTTATTAAATTTCTTGCATTATTATAATCTAAATAACATTTGTAAATAAAATTTTAAAAGTATATACCAAGTTTCTGTCGAATACGGAGCGTTTTAACACTTTATTATAGAATTTCAATAGTAAAAATGTTTTTTAATCATGTAGCGACCAAAATTTGTAAGATACCAATGTAAATAGACGAGCCAGAAATCTGCAATGCTCCTGAAAGCATTTAAGGATGATTTCTATCCCAAGGTTGCTTTTTTTTTTGTTTAATATGGGTATACACAGTTTTCATAACTTGGGCGCTTATCATTTCCCTAGTATTATGTGGTACTGGAAAATACTAGCAATTGTGAAAACGTTCTTCTTTTAAGAAATGTTCAGAGTCTAAGATGCAATGGGTGTCCTAAGAGACTTACAATGTCTTCCCTAAGAACAAAGTCTCTTAGAAGTTAGAAGTCTTGAAATGAGACATTTCTCAATAACAGCAAACTTTATCTGAAATGTAATGTATACGTTTTCTAATGCGAAATGTTGCTTCTGATTTTGAATTATCGTCAGAAACAAATATTTATAAATAAGAAGTCATTTGTTATTTAATAATAATTGTCCGATGCGATTTCTGTTTTTATTTTTTAAATGTTCGACTACCATGGGTCGACGTCTATTGCAATATTTTTATTTTTGTCCTCTTAGTATACTGATTTCAATATAAATGCACTCATGCAGTTACATAGAGCGCAATGTGTGTTTAGAAACTTGCATATTTGAAGACGTGAAATGTAAGAAGTATTCGCTTCTCTCTATGCAAACTGCCGGGTATCAATAAGGATGCTGGGATGAAATAATAATGCATTATCGGTCGGAACCATTGCGTTTCTCTTAACCGATGTGCAATCATAATTTAATGGTTGGTATGGTACGTGACAATTTCGAATGACGGGGCATACTACGGGTTTGAATGCTCGTCACGGTTTGTCAGTATCTACAAGTGTCATCTCTGGTACGCACACATTCCGCATTTATATGCGCATCATTAGAAACGACGAAGGAGAAAGAGAAGCTTAAAGTTCGATGCGGCCACTTGTGGCTTTACCAGGTTCCCACACCTGCAAACTTCCGCTTCCGGCAGTCACGAATAATTTATTGTCGATGAATCCGGAAAGTACCTACATTTGCAAAAAATGAGGAAGATTAAGGTTGCTTGACAAAGGTATTCTCGATTAAGTTCGCAAAAAAAAATAAGGATGTAAGAATAAATTCCAATAACAGACAACAAATAATGCTATATAATGTAACAGAATATCTACTTTGTAATATATTTGCTCGATCTGGCTGAATTAATAACACAGGTCTACAAAAAAGAGGGTCTTGGATGGTGTTGGGAAGCTATGGGTCATTTCTATCGTAATTGTATGCGCAGAATCCAAACTCGAAGTCAGAGTTGGCCCATCACGTCAGGTTTTTAAGATATTTGAGGTCATGTACTCGAAAAACGCGTTATTTTGCTATGTTTGAGGTTACGTACATGACACAACAATTTTGTTGTCTGTACTATTTGCATCTTTTAGTACTATCTTTACCCTTCAAAGTGAGGTTTTATTCGATCACCTAAGATTTTTTCTTACAAAGTTACGGCTATTTTGAAATTACGAGATATATTCCATTAACGTTATCAAAAAAACAGTCACAATACTGAAACGTGATTTGAGTTATTAGTATCCATATTTTGTACAGTTGTTTATATTTATATAGGTTCCATGACATTGAATTTGACCTTGCGCTTGTTCTCCAAGAGCATTTCAAGGTAAATTAGTTTACATGTACATCGTAATTTCAAATTGGCGTATCTTGGTGAAGAAAAGTCGTAATGGAATTCTGCGTATCCCATATTAAAGAACAAGAGTAGTACCACATGATTCAATCAAAGGGAAAACTCCTAAAAATTTTGTGTCTTCTGTACATGACCTCAAAAAGAGCAAAGAAAAAATTACTCGCGTTTTTCGAGTAAATAACCTCAAATATCTCAAAATCCTGACGTTATGGGCCAATTTTGACTTCGGATTTTGATTCTACGTACAAAATTACGTCGGAAATGCCCCACAGCTTCCCAACAACTAAACCATGTTGACCTGTGTAATGATCATTAAAATAAAATATTAAAATGTTTTCGTATGCTATTTTTTCCTCCATCAATGCTTCAAAATCGATAATGACGAACTGCAAGTAAAATCGGGCTTACAAAACACAAAACTTTATAGCATATGAAATATATTAGATTTATGCCTAGAGGAAATAATCACCTTCGTGTCTATAACTGATTGGTTATGTAATCAAATTTTTGTCGTTTCATAACGTATTAATAACTGGAATGAAATCAATAATTGCGAAACATTACTGAGTAATGATAATAAATGAGTAAGTACACAGATTCTTATATGTTTAGCCTACCATGCTTCAAAAGTCCATTAGCTGCAGATAGGTGAAGATTTAGAGGGTCCACATTTTTCTCCTGCGTAAGTGCTTTTACGCGCCAATTATAAGTAGTTTTACAAGCATCGATGAGGTGATGTTGCAATAGCCACGATGCTACCAGTTCTGTAAAATGTCCGCCTTCCTTCTATATTAAATCAAACAAGATGCGACCACTGTGTCATTAAATTTAAATTGATTTTCATTTTGACATGAGAAATGATTTAATTTGCATTCTTGAAGTACTTGAAGTTTTTTCATTTTACATTTATTTTAGAGACATTTACAAATTATATTCCATATTTTACATTGCAACAATTGAAGTACATTGTATATTCTAATGAGTTTCTGAGTTATCATAACAGCTTGAAAATTTTTGTAATTGTTTAACCTGCTAGGACCAATATTGTTGTTGAATATAATGGGCGTAACTTTGCCAGGCATAAAGTCAAACCGAATGAGTAAAGTAAAATAGGATATGCAACTGGATGGCGTGAGTAAATTATTCGAACTCGGTTCATAATATACTTTTTTTTAATTGAAAAATTACATTTAGAACAAGAAAAAAGATATTTTTATTAATCATTTTTCTATAATTTTATAACTGCTATCATCGAATACAAATTTAAAGATCATTTGCGACACGATTCAGAAACAAGAATTTATCGCAGGCTTCAAGAATATTGACACTCAAAGCCGAAAAGTCATAAAGTTGAACGATAACGTAAAAGAGCCAAATCTCCCTTCCAACACAAATCCCCGCTTATTACGGCTCGTGGGTACTAAAACATACGTGAATCTTAAAATTTACAATCTTTTTATCACTTACCACCATTTTTAATCTAAAAAATATAAAGAGATAAATAAATAAAATATAAATACCTTCGTATTTCCAAATTTTATGAAATCTTCAAGATGTCGTAATGATGCACTCGGGAAAGGCGGTACACGGGTCATCTTGTGTGACCAGAGCATACTTTTCGCACGTCCTTTGCAGCAGCTGCATGGAAACCCGTCCTTTAAAAATACGTTTTAAAGCTTCCAGAATGAAAACAAATGTCAAACATGCATTACCGTTGCGGAAGTAAAGATTTGCACTTAAAATTCGGGGAACTTTCAACGAACGGCAGAAGTTACGTTTCCTGCATAATTACGACCAGTCGGAAGTAACGAGGACCGCAATTTTAATCGAAAACAAATGTTTTCTCATTTGTGAGAGTACAAATACATAATACAGTAAACTCGTTCGATTTCCCATTTCAGTCACGTACATTATTTGTTTAATTTAAAATAAATAAAATCGATAATACTAACGAAAACATGTCGAGCGGTATTTTATTTGTCTTATACCCCAATCACATTTACAAACGAAATATATTTGCAATAATATAAAACGTGCACTTAAGTGGAATGAAATTACAGGAAAAAAGAAAGAACATCGAACGATACCGTGTAACGTTTAATAAAATCCCGAAAAGCTGGCCAGTTTATTTGCGGGGACTCTCGATAAAGGTTTTCAATCAATGAAAGAATTTGCCCTTTATAAAGAAACCTGGTCGTTAAAGGAGATTCGAATCCACGCGTGCAGGCTACGGTGGAGTCGGAAAGACAGCGAAAGCCGTGGTATTGGGTGGTTGGGGGAGGGGGAGGGGGAGGAATGCCCCAGCCACGTCTTTGCAGAAATCGAACGCGCAGATCGACGGGTCGCTAAAAGCTTCCACTTAAATGGATACAGGTGCTTCGCTCAACCATTTTCAATGCAATCCTCGCGATTGCATGACGCGGGGCTGTTAAAACTCCGCTGGATTCATAAATATTTGATGATCGTTTCTCCGCATTTGGCGCCTACTTCCAACGTCGCGAAGCCTCAATGTTACGTATCCTGTGCTGAGTACCGCGCCAAGACTTTATCCGCCTGATATCGAGCTCGGGATCCACAGTTGTATACGTATATACAGTTTTGCCGAGAGAGCAAACACCGCGATGCGAGTACTTAACTCGTCAGCGACTTCATTATTTTGTCAAACTGGCCGCTGCTACGGGTCGAAAAGAAACCGAAGAAAAGTTAAAAACTGAGCGATGAATGGTGATTGATAAGTTCGATGTGTACCGACACTGTAATTCATCTTGTCAATTAATTTAATTGCGATATAAAGGTCCGTGTATTTGAAATTTGCAATACAGATATCCATCATTTGTTCAAGGCGGCAGTCTACCATCCACACTTATTCGTTTATCGTATTGTTTTTAACGACCAGTTCATAGACAATGTATAAAGGAGCGAAATTCTTATTTGTAAGAAAAATTTGATCACCTTAAAAAGGGCAAGACTAACTTCAAAAAAAGGTGAAATGAAGTAGGAATTGTGCAAACAAAAGTTTGTTGTGTTCACAGAAAAAAAAGTCTTAAAATTGTTATATCACAAATTAAGCACTGTAAAAGGTTCAATTTCAGCTTAATTTCAGTTTAAAATTTAACTAATTTTCTTAATCCTTTTTTGCCCAAAATGAGAGAAGCAGGTACGTCAACATCAGCTCAGTTTCTGGGGTAGAAAGATTTTTGTTTAATGTTTGGAAAATACATTTCCCGCTATTTTGAAATGTGCTCTATCGATTGTCAGCGAGAAAATGGTCAAAAAACGACTATTTTTGCAACAATTTTACAAAATAATAAGAAATTGTCAGGTTTTTAGGTCATTTTTTTTATTTTTCACGATTTTCTTCATCGAAACGGATTATAATCAATGAAATTTGTATACAAAAAGTGATCCCGATTGTTGAACATAAATAATATACTAATAGAATATTTTTTAGAAGCAATGGCCGATTCAAAATGGCCACGGAACGAAGCAAATTTTTTCAATTAAAGAAGATATATTCTTTTCAGTAAACGACATAGCCATCATTAATGTTTTAAACTGAAACTAAAGTTCTGTAGTTTTTCGACAAAAATATCTGCTATCTTATCTTGAACAAATGAAACTGTTTGGAGTTCGAGACGTGGCCTGAAGTGAGCTGAATATTAATGATGTGACATTATTATTTCCTTCTAATTCTTCATCTTAGACAATCTCGAAAATTCTTTAGCTGCTATGGCGCGAAATTTTACAGTCGGATCGAGTATTAGGAAGAAATAGTATTTTTCGATATAAGTGCGTATGCATAAAAAACTTTACACTTACACACGTATGCCCAAAAATGTTGTTTTTGTTACAGCGTAAGAAAATGCTATCTTTCACACTTTTGACATTTTTCTTTCGCATTTTACCCACACAGGTAACAAAAAATACATTTCGGCACATGTGCAAAAATGTTTTCTGGTCGATCGTGTTTGCGGAACACATTCGTTCGAAAACACCTTTACCGACTTGTATGGAAAACTACTATTACGTACCGCATTTCCTTGCGTAAAGTATAATCGGGTGGGTAAAGTTTACTTTACGCACCGAAAAGACGTACATAAATATTATTTTAAATGGAAAATTGAATTTAGTACATATAGCAATTGAAATTATTAACCTATTATAGAATTTTCATATTTATTTTTAACTATCTTGCAATACGTGTCTCCATGTTTATAAATATTAGATGGTGGATGGATACAGTCAGTATTGTTATAATATTATTATCAAGATAAATTTTGTATATACCTATTTTGTTTAATATTAGTTTTATGTTTACGCAGAAAAAGATTCGGAAAACTAAAAACATAATTTGTTAATTCAAACATTTGGTTAATCACCTTTTTTTGAATTAAATAATTTTCGCAATATGATTAACAGATAGAATTTGTTGAATTTAACAAAATTATTTATCAATTAAAAAAAAATACTTTTTAAATTTAATATTCTATTTTATCCATTATTAGCTGCCCTCTCTTTCTTATTACTTCATTTCAATGCAATTGACAACTTTTGAAAGAAAAGGTAAGTAATGGTATATTACGTTACAAAACTGATTTTTTTATTTTGAAATTCGATTATTCATTAAATTGTTAGGTTACAGTGAAAAGGAAAATCAGAGTTACATTTTCGTTCATTTCTTTGGCATTAAAATTAAATTGCAATTATGTTCATTTCTAGCACTGTTGAAGCCACTATGAAAGTAAAATAAAATGCGTAATAATTATTTAAATAATTGTTAAACTAGACACTTTGACATCAGAAATATTCGTACGAATGACCTTTACTTTGGCTGATTTCGGATAATTATAAAGCGATTATAATATTTGCAGACACCATCCATTATTGTGTCCTATAATTTCTCATAAGTTGTTATTATTCACTATTATAAAACATATTACGCACAACCCATATCCTCTCGCTATTTAGTCACCGGATTATTATAATATTAAAAAAGAATGTGAAATTAAATCGGATTCGATTCCCGTAGAACCAATTTTTAAGTCGGTTTAATTGTGTATTTTATCATCGAACTACTAGAATACAAAATGTTTGCTTGTGCGAATAGTTTTTATGTCGATATATACTTCTCCGTTAATATTTATAAATTGCGCCACTGCTTGATGCTTTTTGTTATATGACATCTATCTAGGCAAAAAATCCTTTCGGGCATATCCTTTGTAACTTAGAAAGAAGCACAGACTACAAAAAAGTAATACAAAAAACATTTTACCCGGCACATTTAACAAGACAGCAGCGTCCTATTTTTATGTATATAAAGAGAGAAAATAAAAAAAATGTTAATTAAGAAAAGGCCATTAATAATTGCTAAAAATATTATATTTATATTATACCAAAGCCATAGAATAATAATAATAATATCATTATAATTATTTATCACGATGTTTGGCCATTTCGTGGAAATCTAATTTGTACCATCGATTTGCTATATTTGTTGCATCTTTTCTCAGACTCCACTGGAAGGCTTTATTTTTTAAACTTCGCTAAATATAAATGAGAATGCATATTTAATACAAGGTTAATTCACTTCCACTTTTGACTGTCTTGAAAAATGTTCCGAAAAGAGACATTTTTATAGAGGTAGAAACATGTAAATCTTTTAAATGATTACAAATGTAAAAACAAACTTCTGCCTTGCACACATTAAAATAGCTACACTGTCAAAAATGTCATAAAATCGAATGCAGATTTAATCTACAATACATTAATTTTTCTAATGGGATGTATTAGATTTATATATTATCTTCACATAGAAAAACATTGTAAAGAATTAACCCGAGTAGAAATTTATTAGGACCCTGATCAGGGCCTGACCAAAGGCGTTACACCCTGATCAGGGCCTGAAGAAATTTCTGCTCGAGAATATATATTTGCTGGAAATTTGTTGGCACCATTTTTCAGTGTATAGCTGGATAATAAACTACTATACTATGTCAAACATGTGAAACCGACTATGTTCAGGGTTTTCTGATATATGCCAAAAAGAAAAAGAACTAATCACGTTCTTTAGTAGTATTACCGATAACTTTGTTGTATAGGTTCGTCATTAATTTGTATTACAAAACACGGGGACAGGAAACAAAAATGCGAACCAAAAAACGATAAATTTTTAAGAGGACATGTCTTGCCAGAAAATTTGTTAAAGCGTAGTGCAAATTTTGTAGATGCATAAACCTAACTATTTTTTACGATTGTTTTTTCCTGTGTTATGATTTTCATTAAGAGATTTTTTCAAAGCAAAACACTAGAGCAGACAACAGTAAGGTAAATGTACTAACATTTCGATACCTCGATTTCGTTGTTTCCTAATTCGATAATGTGTTATTATTTTTTGTAAAAACATATTTTTTTTTATACGAAATCTTTATAGAGTCATAAACAAAATACGCTTATGAACAATTTCATTTAATAAAAAATAAAATTCTAATAATAAAAATACGACGAGGCTAATATGATCCTAAATAGGTACTGCCTGGAAGTCACGTTCATCTCTGTTCGATGACAGTTGTCCCTATTGTGAAACAGTCATTATTGTCGATTATTATAAAAACTGAATTTTAATTTAACTGAAGGAAGTGCTGTGGATATTCGACAATAAGATCTTCAACACTGTTTATGATCTTCATATACCTTAAAATAATATTAGTATTGACTGGAATCCGTTAATTATTAAAAATGTTAATTACTTTTTAAGAAAATTTAAACAATAAATATTACATGTTAAAAAATGTGTTAATAATTTGCAACTTTTTTCAGGAAAAATAAATTCTTATTTCTGTAATATTATCATCATTAGCAATTTTTTACATTTTAACTAAATAATCCGACAGTTTGTTCATCATATGACTTTGGGGTAGTGATTCTACTTAAACAAAGGCAGCGAAATTATTGAAAAATTGTATTATTTATTAGGTCATTTATATAAAAGTTCTTATAAAAATTTCTTATCATTAATGCTAATAGTTATCAAAGTGGCGCAGCAATTTTTTTAGTTGTATACTATACACTTTTTAATTTCAGATTTCTTAGTTTAATCATGGAAAAAAGTAAAATATTTGTAATCCTATAATAACTTTGTGTAAAACTGTATAGTTTAGGTTAGGTTTTTTCCCATGACAAATATCGAATTGCAACTTACCATTCAACTTGTTAAAATAAAAATTATGTTTCAATAATTTGAATGAATTATTTTTTATACTCTCTCAATTTGAAACTGATTCTGAGTGAATAGTCAGTGATTGTCATAGTGAAAAAGGCGCCACTGAGGACCAGTCAAAATTCACTGATTGAGCCAGTGAAATTGGTTCCCTGCTTTAATCAATGAAACAAATTCACTGTTTGAATCAGTGATATTGTTCACAATGGAATATTCTTCAATTAAGAGATTCTACAGCATATTTGCCGTCTGCTATCCAAGTTTTAGGTTAGTTTACGCGCGTCGTT
Organism: Trichopria drosophilae; assembly: GCA_030407085.1. Lineage (NCBI taxonomy): Eukaryota > Metazoa > Arthropoda > Insecta > Hymenoptera > Diapriidae > Trichopria > Trichopria drosophilae. The sequence continues at coordinate 64,822,891 of CM059583.1, read as the reverse complement.
TTCCTTTCCAAACGAGGGTGTGTTCCGATAGTCTTTTCACTAGAGTGCTCATCAGCATCTCATCTTTGTCTAACACACGGAGTTAGATAATGATGCAATGCTGCTGATCTCTACTGAAACGACTATAGGAAGTTACAAATTAGTTTAATAAAATCTGAGTAGTGTTTTCAGTAAACCAGCAACTTGTTTGCGCAAATCCTTACGATATTTACTGTACGTACCTTCTATGATGCGTATGAATAGAAATGAAAAATTATTAAATGTCCTTGATCGTTTGTCCCTGCAATATAATTGACTGTAAGTCACTGGTAAAGCAGTGAACGCAAATATAACAAGTTTCACTGTTTCCTCAGCGATAAAAAAAGTAGTAATTAGTTCATTTCACTGCTTTTGCAGTGAGGACGTTGTAAACTCTGATTCAGCAATGAATATTCATTCACTGATTCAAATAGTAAACTTTCCACTGTTTTAAATTGAGAAAGTACAAAATTCCTGTCCTGTAGCACATTTCTGTTTTAAATGTATTTATAATTGATTTATACAGATACTATTATAAAATTATTGCAGAAATTAATTCAAAAATATTTTAAGTTAATCCTTAACTTTTTTCAGATTGATTTGAGGTAAAATTTGAATAGTAATATTGTGAAAATGGTTACGATATGGGAACAGTGTTTCGCTATTGGTACTTTTATCTCCGTGCAAAAGATTCACTACATAAATCTGTGCCGTGTAACGTCAAGGCATAATATTTATTGGCATAATGACCTAATTTGATTTTCTGATAATGAAATAGTTTTTATGAAACTTAAGTTAAGAGCTTCTATATTATATTTCCAACCTTGAATAATACTCTGTCTACACGAACGCGAAGTCCTAATGATGATTTCATTCCCCAGAGCAAAATGACGTGAAAGGTTATAAACCTTGAAACCATATTGACATATGTAAATTTTGATGGAACGAATGTTCCGTTTCCACTACACCAAAGTCGGTGCCTTTTAGTTTTCGCAACTTTATGTAGTTCATCGCCTGAAGGGTTCGTCCCCTGCAAAGCTGTGGCCCCGACGATTTCGTCTCGGCTTTCGCGCCTTTGGGGGAGAAGATCGTGATGGATACGCGGTTCGTTTTGAACACGGCAAGGCTTTTAAAATCGCGCAAGCGTTGCGGCATGATCGTTAGGCCTCAGTTCATCCATCGCACCAACAGACAAATTGTACGAAGTCCCGCCAGATAATCAGGAACGCCTTATAATGTGCAAGGCGTTAGGGGCGTGCGAGAATAAAGCATAGCTTGAAATATTTAACGAGAAAGTAATTTGACGAGGTTACGCTCGTACAGGTGCAATCGTATACCAGGGCGCGGGCGTTCAAACGTGGATTTCATATGTGCAGGTATCGTTAAAGTACCTTTGTATGGGAAAAAATGTAGCGAAATTGAGGTACGTGATGCTGCTGTAGTATACGACGTGAACAGGATGTTCCATTAAGTACAAGATCCGTGTAATTGCTGGAGACCCGGTTACAAATTGTAAATTGGGATGAAATTTAGAGGAAAAGTTTTCCTTTAAATTGGACGTACAATGATCTTGGATTTAGTAAGGAAAGAGGATTCATGTATTTAATATTCGAGTCTACCTACGGATATCTTTCAAATTTACAGTTGGGATAATTTTCACAGCCATTAAGAAGAATCCGTTACATGGGGATTTTCAGTGTCGCCATCATTTTTCTGGAGCCGAAGCAATTTTTTATTATATTCAAAGCTGCAATCGCAAGACGTGTATTGGTACAATATATTGACATATATTTCCAAGGTAAAGTGTTAATACATTTCGCAATGAATTTTGAAATATTATGTGGACAGATTAAGGTGGTTGTTCCCCGGGGTATATTGGAAAATGATATTAGATAATCCTTCCAAGAATAAAATTTTCATTGATACTGTTACAAAAAGAAAGCATTATTTTGCTCGAAAAAATTCAGACGTCCAGACATAATTAATTAAACAACTTTTTTTAATGGCTCGAATTCTTTTTAAGGTATCTGGAATGAAAGTTTAAAAATAAATGTTTAAATATAAATAGATTTTAACGCATGATTATTTTTTGGAGAAAAAGATTCTTCATAGCTTCACCGAATGAATCTTTACAAATTATGATAAATCATAAAAATGATCAATTAGAAGGTCTTGCCCTATTACGCCTAAATATAATCATGTCGTGAGCATAGCACCTGTAACAGTAAATGAATTTGAAATTTTGGAAAAGAAGATTATGTATTAGAATGATTACCAGACTATAAGAAGTTAAAATTGCAGACAATTGTCAGAGCGACACAAAATACACGTCGGATATCAGACAAAGTAAATAGCTATATCCGCTGCAATTAAAATTCTACAACATTTAGCAATGAACTGTACAGGTTGCAAAAGTCTTCATTCAATATATTTCTGTCAGATGAGTTAATTTCGCGGGGATTTAAAGGAATATGTTAAATTTATTTAAGTTGTATTTCAGGGTTCGTAAACAAAAATTAGTTTCATGAAATTATTATAGCTATTTTCCTTTTTTATTTATTAAAATATCCAACGTCTTATCAAAAAAATTGGATAGTAGAGCGAAATAGTTAGTGAATGAAATTGATTTCCCTGTTCGATCTATTGAAAGATGTAGTTCCCAATTCTAATGTTTTTCAGTTGATTATTAAACGTAAACTACTTTGTTATTGATAATTTTCCTATATTGTTGAGGTAAAGTTATTACTTACTTATTATATATTACATATTAGTTAAAATAGTTAACCCGTATAGTTTCAAAGACTATACATCCATCTTACACTTGGCATTCGAAATAAATATTTTGAAGGCTGTAATTTTAAATGTAAAGGAGTTTTAATCTCTCGAATGGAAGTAATATTTTTCTACTTCAGACAATATAATTTTATCCCGGCTCATTTTTCATTTCTTATCATGGCCATTTCACAGCCTTAAGATAAGATAAACGAGTTACGGTGGAAGAAATACGGGATGAGAAACATCCTAATATTTTTAAGATGTTATGCTCTATTTTTTCCCTTTTATATTATTACATTAATATGTCAGTTTTTCATAAGATGGGTATAATCGGCTTTCACACAAATGGTCGCCAACTGTTAAGAATGTATTTACGAACGTCAAATATAAAGTAGCAAGTATATTGCAAGTCAACAATACATTGAGTACATTTATATAACTTTGATAAAATAATGATTTTCTCCAGTAAAGTTGATACAGCAAATAAACATATTCTTCGAAAAAGAAAATAAGATTGTCTTTATTTTTAGTTAATATCATTTCCTTTTTAAAGCATACGTTGCATTAATTATGTCTCTCCATGTTCTTGTTATAGATGCTCTATAAGCCACGTATTGCAAAACATTCTAAATGTATTTAATATTGTTCAAACAATATTTTTAAAAAGTGGCTTTTTTTATTATTGAAACAAACGAGTGTCAAAAGATTTTGTATTCAAGTCACGGCACGTGGGATTTGTCAATTTTGCTTCTCATTTACTTTTAAATAACACTTTGAATTGCAATCATTGTCAAATTGAAATTTTGCCTAGAAAATCTTTGCGAATCGTAGCGAATTTTTTAGACGAGTTTCTGGAAAATATTCCAAATATCAGTTGCACATACCGTATTCGTTTATCCTCCTCAACATTGATGTTAGACGTTGTCTTCTTTGTTCCTAATCCTAAGCACTAAATTCTATAATTATGTTAATTTAATAAAAATGATAACCATACCCCATCCCTTTCCCGTGTAATAGAACATAACCCTACTTACTAAGTATATCTCGACCGAATGCAACATTCAACTGCTCCTAAAAGAAGAAAAAGATATTGTTGATGATGTTTGTACTCATTATGACAACAAATTGTTCTGGTATCAGGGCACAGTAGTCCAGAGGTTTTACTATTGCAGCCAAAAGTGTGGAAGTTTTGAAATTTGGCTAAAGCTTGTTACACTGTGGTTTTTGAGATTGCAGAATGACACTCGTACGTAAAGTAAACTTTGCGCGCTCGTTTGTGCTTTACACACTAAGTCGACGGAGTAAATAATATGTCGACATTCGCAAAGTACTTTACGTACCAACATTCGTATCGAAAAGTACTATTTTCCTACAAATTTTTCTTACAATACGTTCTGTTAAGTTATTAAACTAATTGCAGGTTGAAAACAAAATGCTGTCATTTTTAAATTAGTTATAACACAATCCATTTTGCAATTAAAAAAATCACTTGTGATATAACATTATATTTTACCAAAAGCAATTGATACCCAAAGTTACATTAATTTCTAAGACATGATTGACATTTCTCATGTGGAATTTGTCATGTATATATGCACTATATGTAATATAGGACTAGATCTATTCAGGAACGGTAGGGTTACCCCCTTCCCCTTCTCTAACGTTGAGAAATTTGGATACGGCTGCTAATATGGAATGTATATAGTTATCGCAATAATGCTGTCATTTATAGATCTTTTATCTTCAAAAATCTAATTCAACATTATTGTAAATGTGCAAATGTAAAAAATAAAGAAGGCACTGTTAATTTAAAATTTGCTTTTATAGTCGACATCGCTTAAAGTGGATTCCCTAACAGAACCGAACCTTACAACAATATTAAATAAAGTTGTCATAATGTTAATTAGCTTGCTGCAACGATATTTAACCTTGTTGTACAGTTCGGTTCTGTGTGGCTTAAATTTTATTTATTAATTTTCTTCTGATGATTGATGATAAAATAATTATTGCACAAAATAAAGGTGCTACACTTTTTTAATTCAGTAACGGATTTATTCATGATTCTTGATAAGTCCTTGATTAGGCGTAGTTCGACCCGTCGAACGTCACATCCTCGTATGCAGCTGGTAGGTATCGGAAGTAACTTCGAATGACTAATTAGCGAGACAATGATGCGGAACTCGAGACCGGAAAGAACGTACATATATGTCTATCGAAGGGACTCGACTCTTCTACTTGACGCGTCACTGTCGCCTTTTCAGTGGTGTAATAATAGTTTTTGCAAGCGAGGGCGTTTCTTTCCTGGCGGAAGTGCCGTCGATAAACCGAGTGTAGGAATGAATCACGGGCACCATTCATGGAGATATAAATGCTGGAAGAAAATTAACATTTTGAATCTAAAATAGTCTCAATTTTTTAAAATATATAATTAATTGCACGATATTAACCTCCTAAATTTAATCCAATAAAAAGGTAGTAGTTACAAATTGTTGAGTAATCTAAGTAGCTTAATTAGTATTATTTGCTATTAGAAGAATGTTAAAAAATATTAACATTATAAAAAACTGTTTACTAAAGCAAATTAATCTTTGATATACAAATAATCAGATATACAAATAACGAGTAATTGCAATAGCGACCTTATTCTGTGTTCATTAACCCTTTCGCTGTGAAGACCGAAAACTCGAAAGGGGGCTCAAAATGTTACGATGTTTCCGGCCAATTTGCAATTTGTGTAAATATGGATATTTATGTTTTCGAAGACGCTGATTTGGAGTCAATTTTCACTCATTCAAAAATCCAATATGGCCGACATTTTTTTTTAAGTCAAGCGCCCATATTGAATTTTCTGTTTAAAGTTTTAAAAATTTGTTCTCAAATTCAGATTCAGCGATTCGCCACACCCAATAAAACATAATGCTAGTATATATCTGTTTGTTTATTCTCTGTTTATTCAATCTTTTATAACTACCTGTATACACGTATTCCACAGCGAAAGGGTTACGTATTTTTATTAATTTATTATTATCTTTGTCTATTAATCAAGATTTACATTGATCATCTGGCAATTAGTTAAAAATACTACCTTCATTGATCCATAAGAACGTTATTATTATTTACTGTATGTATTACCTCATGAAATAAATTTTAAACTTCCAAACTATTAATTATCACCCCTTCACGTTCAGGTTAGTCTTAACAAAACACTGAATTGCCCGGAAATTATATTTTCCGATATTCGGAGCTGCAATTTCAATTTCATGTAAATAACGTCGTTTGAATATCGACGTTATTATATCTCATTACAAATACGTGACGGGTTATTTAATTGTTTCAGTACTAAACGTTGCTACGCGTTATGATTACACATAAACTTCTACGTAAATCATGGCTTTTCATTAAATTTTAAGTACCTCATAATTTCTAACTGATTATTATTAATCCCATTACATTATGGCTCATATATGATAATTTTGCATGTTAGGTATTTACACAATTAATATAGCAGGTTACTTTAAATACCTTGTATCCTGCAAGAAAGTTTCCAATTTTGTTCTGCCCCGAATAAACACAAATGATCCATTTGGCCGACAGCGTATGAATGGAAAAATTATCAAAATAAGATCAATTTTTGCACAAAAAAGCATAAAAATTAGGTCTTTTGTAGATACATATTAGATCTGTTTTTTATCTGTTTTTATATACACAGAATTGCGAAGGTACTGTTCGGAATCAAATTGAAGCAGATGTCGATCAGAATAGGATCACTTTCTTATCGAAATCGACTTACGTTGTTTCTGACGACAGCGCGTATTGAAACATGATTCGGTTCAAAATGGACCAAAATGTGAAACTAATCGATTGTAAAACGTTCCATAATTTGACTCGTTTAGATCTGAATTATCTCCAAATATATTCTATGCTCAAATGTTTTATTTTCTATTCTTATAGAAGGACATTTTTTAAAATAATTATAATTTGCAAATTCAGAAAGAACAAACTCGATCCCAACAAAGGCATCGACAAAGATATAGGCACACGAAAAAATAGATACGTTGCGGAAATGTAAACGAGTTAACTAGAAATGGAAATTAATTTAAAGCGATTTCTCATAATCGATTTTTTGTCCTGTTTTTATTTACATGAAAGAATCTTTGGATTTCAACGTTATATTTTATGAAAAATTATCTTAATAAGTAAAGTTGAGTGATTAGTATGGAACAGAGTATTTATATATGTGATCTAATTGATTGGTTTATGACGAGGTATTTCGTTTATAAGCGAGGGATAATCGTATTTTTATCTGTCATTTACTAATTTAATATAACAAATAAATTTATTTATTTAATGCTACATATGAATTAAAAAATAAAAATTAGAGTTTATTTAATCTCACACACGTACATTATTTTTTTTTCTTTTAAATTATAGTTTTTATGAAATCCTAAGAGTACAAATTCATTATACATATGATGGTATATAGAGAATTTATAAGGTTGTTTTGACAGGAAACAAAACTACGATATTACACATTTCCTGAAGTTTTAATGTACAATACTAGAATTTACTAAAAAACCATTTTAAATAGTATAACCTACTTTTATCGGAAATCCGAACTAGCTATTGTCACATTTTAGAATTACCTACAAATTACTGGGTGGAATCAACTACCCCTAATTCAATCAGCTGTATGGTATGGGCTGCTAATCAATGTTTTATTTTTTACTTTTACGTGAGCTTCATCTTGACCTGGTCATCTTGGATTTGAATTTAGCGACTCTAAAAACATCTCAGAGTAATAGTACATGACGTTTCTATGATTTTTTTAGGTAGTATAACTTAAGTTGATCTTGATCCTGACCTTATAGGGACAAACTGACCTCGGATTCGGTTTAAGTAACCCCAAAAACATCTTAATGTAGTGTTTCAGGGCGATTCTGTGATTTTTTTCTATTTATGACTTTGACTTGACTTTGATCTTGAGCTGATGGGGACAAACCGAGCACGGATTCGAATTGAGCGACCCTAAAAACATGCAGATATGGTGGTTTCTATTGGGTTATAGACATTTTTCTTCATTGTAGGGCTGTGTTATAAATCCTTTTTTCTTACTAAAGTTCTGACAAATATACTTTTAGTGCAAAAGTTATTGAAATGTTCAAAGCGCATGTAACGGATTCTTTCATTATCATGTTTATTTACAATTCCAGATAATTGTTATGCTTAAAAGCAACTCCAATTGAAATTTCTGTAGCAGAATATAATAATGTAATATAATATAAATTGTATTTCTCCTCGACACGCGATTGCATAAATTGATGAACCTCAGGGATAGTCAAAATTAAACTTAGTATTTCAGAGTTGTTAGATATCTAAAACTTTAGCACATGGATCGAATTTCTAGCAAGGTATATATACCAAGGTCGCTGAAGTACCATTTGTTGAATACTTATTGAAGCTTCCTGTAAAATGTAAGAGGATTTTTGGATTCTTGCAAAGAATAATCTAAATGTTCTGTACGTAAATAAAAAATATTTATTAATCATTACTATTTGTATTAAATAAATTCTTCTACGGATGTCCACTTTGTAATCAAATTTAGTAAATTCTCATCTTATACACAGATAGGTTTTTTTTAATTACTATTTGAAAAAAGTTTCAGTTTAGTCTTAGAAAAATAATTATGTAAGAATCGTAGTAAAATGGCAGATATAACCTTGTAATATTTAACTCAATAATAAATTTATTTGGTTAATGCCCAGCAAAGTTTTGTCCAAAGTATGAGTCGACAACATTTGGGCTTCCCAGGAGTCCTTCTAAACTAAGCAAGTTCCAAGTTTAGACCTGCATAAACCTAGAATAAAACATAACAGTTATTATTTACAGGAGTAACATTATCTGTTTCCAGAAGTAACATTTATCATTCAATTCGACGTGATTGAAAATCATAGAAAATTACAAATTATAGATAAAATATAAAAAATTGAATAATGTACTGAAATTATCACACGTAGTATAACTAATAGAAAAATTATTTTATTTTAAAATAAAAAAATACTAAATGCATTTAATATATACGGTAGTTTACACCTGTTTTGTGAATTATGAACAACAGAGTATTATAGTACAGTTATTTCCAAAACCTTAATATTATTTCGTGACCGATTGTTTCCTGAATAAGTTAAATACGTGTGCCTTTTGAGTAAACCACCAATCTTCGTTGCGAAAAGAACTTTCACAGTGATATAAGCTTTTCGCTTATTCTCAGCTTCCATATAATTACATTAACAGGTAGTGTATACAACTCTTCCGGGTGGTCCCTATTATGGATTACTGCAGTTGGCGACTCTTCCGCTCTCTGCTTTCATTTCAAATATTGTTAAAAGTGACCTAAATAAAGCCACTTGTTTTGTTTCCAGGACAAAAACATCACGTGATTCGAGAATTATTATTGAGCATTTTAAATATTATAATTTATTAATATTTATTTTTTTTGTCAATTTTAATCAAACTATACATAGAGAAATTATTTTTGTAAAGTCAAGTAAATCAGATAATTTGGTAGAACAAACACAAGAGATTATTATCGAATTAAATTATAGAGTTTCGGGAAAAGTTCAGCAATCTGTTTAAAATGATCAGTGATTTTTGTTAAAATTTTGGATCCTCAACGCAAGAACATTCTTTTTCTCGAATTTCTCAAATATCTTTTTTCGATAAAATATTCTTTCGTCTATCAATTCTGTACGTGGAGATGTAATGTATGACCACTACGTTTTATCGAAAAGGAGCTATGAAATAATAGAACAATGAGATACATTTCAATAAACTGATGTGAATTAACCTAGCGAATTTCATTGTTTTAAATTGAAAATGAACATATGAGGAAAATTTTTCTCCTTTGCCACACTGTCTTATATAGGGTGTCCTACGGCTCAGGATACATATTAAAGGGCGTAAAAGTACTCAAAAAAATAAGACGGAAAGTGCAAGCCCCGAGTCGAAATTGGTTTATCTCGAATCGTCCTCGATGCATTTAGTTGAACCTCTTGCGATCCTTCGAAACCCTTCGCATGCTAACTTCATTGTGATCAAATTGACAGATTCGAGCTTCTCATTTGGGCCTCCACTGTGACAGTTATTACCAAATTTGCAGGGTTGGAGGCGCAAAAGAGTTCTCGAAAATGGGAGTCAGTCAGTCCTCACAGAACCTCTCAATTTTCAAGGGCGAGATTCGGCAGAGTAAGAATAAATAAAATTAATACATTAAATTAAAATGTATTTTTTTATTATGTAACAGCAACTTTTACATTTATATTCGTGTAATTTATTATAAAAATTCATTTATTAAACATTTTATAACGTTGAGGTTATATATTCTGTCATATTTTCGAATAATTGGTCATGGAGGCGGTGTCTTTAGTTCCACTCGTTTTTTACACAGATGTCAGACAACAAATGTAATTGAAGTGGTTCCAATCGCAGCGTTACAAAATACTTGTGTATATATAAAAATTGATAATTTAGAATTTGTTGCAATACCTGTAAACGAAAAAGAATTGGAATAAATGTTGTATTCATATATAATTGTGTAAATTGTATTATATGACACCTTTCTTTTTATTCCACCTACACGCAAAGTCCACATTTCCACCCGAGAAAGCGGACGAAAAGTGTCCATTTTCTGTCCCTGTGAAAGGGATAGTCAGAAATATTCTAATTTATTTAACTTACTTTCACCTAATGGCCGAAAAATGCTATTTTCGGCACTAGGACGGAAAAGAAGTGTGCTTTCTCGAGTAAAAAGAGGACTTCAATAATATAGGTATATAACAAAATGTACAGTGTGCATCATAAACGGAAATATCAAACTTCCCCTCGTTCAGGTAACTTATTCACTCGGTGAGAATGGTCAATTTTCAGTCTTTGATATACAATGTACTATTTTGTCAATTAAATAAGTTACGTACGACTTTATCGTGCGTGAAATAAACATTGCTTGCGTGAAGTGACTGAAATAAACTTCACCCACTGTATTTTCCACTTAACGAACAGAAAAATTGCATATAAAATATCATATGCTCGTGCGGTACGTAAATTTATGCCCTTATTGCATAATATATTATTTTTTAAAATAATGTAAGCTTTGTACGTATTGATACACCGCTAAATCTCGCCCTTGAAAATTGAGAGGTTCTACAAGGTCTAAATGAGTCCCATTTGCAAGACCTCTTTTCCGCCTCCATAACCAGTTATTCGAAAACATGACAGAATATATAACCTCAACGTTATAAAATGTATAATAAATTATTTTTATAATGAATTACACGAATATAAATGTAAAAGTTACTGTTGCATAATAAAAAAATATATGTTAATTAAATATATTAATTTTATTTATTTTTACGCTGCTGAATCTTGCCCTTGAAAATTGAGAGGTTCTACGAGGACTAACTGAGTCCCATTTTCGAGAACTCTTTTGCGCCTCCAACCCTGCAAATTTGGTTATAACTGTCACAGTGGAGGCCCAAATGAGAAGCTCGAATCTGTCAATTTGATCGTAATGAAGTTAGCATGCGAAGGGTTTCGAAGGATCGCAAGAGGTTCAACTGAACGCATCGAGGACGATTCGAGATAAACAAATTTAGACTCGGGAGAGCACTCTTCATGAATCTTTAGTTGCTTTCCAGTTATCATTCAGTTATTATGTGTAAACGCGAAAAAAATTGGTTAACGAATAAATTCGATTTATCGAGAAAGTTATAAATTGAAATAACTACTAATTTTTACTGGATAGGTTTGTGATGGTAATAAACGTCGCAATAATGACAAATAAGCAATTTTCGCAGAATAGCAGTGATTTTAATAAATATATGACTTGTTTTACCAGAGAATATATTGTATATGTTCATTATTTCATTTACTCATACTTATGAGTGCATGCACTTTCTTATAAATGCAGTATTATTTAAAAAAGCAGACTAAGCAGAGTTTAAACTTGGAAGAACACAAAACTGGATAACAATGAATAGAGTAAAATGATATGCTGTACACATAATTGTTATTAACTACATTTATTTTGATATGGTTACGACCACTTATTTTAATATCTTTATTATTTTAAAACGTTACAAATTCGTCATAAAAATCGTGGAACTCACGCCTTTGAAAAGTATGTCAGTAGTGCGCTTTTGTTCATAATTGAGGTATTATTTCAGCACTTTCTCCAAAGCTTTCTGCAAACAACGGCCCCTTGCGGTTTTTATGCAACAGCTCACTTTTAAGCCGAACACATTTACGGCGCGACGAACGTGGTAGAAATAACATACTTCCGTTAGTGACATTAGTAACAATGGTACAAAAGCAGAAAGCACGTAAATTTCAGTTGAATACCAGGTTGAATTTAATAAAGCACGAATTGAACATTGTTGTATAATTCAATATTTCCTTTTAAAAGTCATGTATTATTAAATAAACTTGGGCTTCTAATAGCGGTTAAAGTAGTTTGTGAGAATTATAAGCATATCGTCATTTATACTATCTTTAATCTTTTAGCATTTATTTTCTTCGGGAAGGTTTAATAGATATTAATAACTGCCTGTGAAAGCTTATTATAAACAAGAAGTAAATATACAAACGCGATAAGTTTTATAATTCATTATTCCTGCATAGGTATTATACTGCTCAATTAAAAAATAAGGCATTCAGCTAATGCCTTTCGACCAAGAAATCTCTTTTTGCATTTCCGTCGAACATTTTCGTTACATACACAACCATGTAGACGAGTAAATGCAGATGCAGCACGCATCGTCCGTTCAACGCGTATAATCCTTCCTGCCCACTCGTAATGTAGGATGTGGTGTATTAGATTGTTTCTGGATCTTTACAGATTCAAATGAGAAACTTTTTTTCTTCTAAACTCTAAATGCACTTTTGGTATGAGTGTTCCGAATTAAAAAACTGTACGTGCCAGAAGGGAATCAATCCCACCGACCCCGGTATCACTGCACATCACTTGTACCAAGCAATTCGTAGATACGTTAAGATGACATTCCTCGATTCTTAGGTTACATTATTAGCAATATATTTTTGAAGACCTCGTAATATAAGAAAGTGTTCCAAATGTGCCCTTAAAGAACTATGACCTTGTGTACCGTTAATAGCTACTAGTAGCCTGTATCCATATGGACCTGCTCGGGGGGGGGGGGGGGCAGAAATTTCATATGCAGGACACGACTGAGATTCATTGATGTATCGGTACTTTCTCAACACTGTGGTCAGTACTCATTCCTTTTCGATAAGCAGTAGCACGAATCATGATTACGTAGTACCTTTAGTACTTCCCTAATAGAGATTTTGGCAGATCTCTTAGCCATAGCCAGGACCTACTCAAACTAGGTCCTACGCAGCTTCTAACAGGGCTTGGTTAGACCTATCTAGGTCTACCAGGTCAGATACCACGCATCACTATGCTTGAACAAATATAATTTCACGACCTGCCTGCACCACAAGGTTTCCGGTTAGGCAGAAGACAGTTCCGCGGTATAATACTAACTGAACACCAATTGTCCCTACACTAAATGTTTTTCATAATATAACAAGTGTGAGATGTATATTTATACTAATCAATGAATTTCGTCTACGTGGTTCAAATAAATTTGATGGCATCCATTTCTGTATTCCTGGATTTCAAGACATTATTCAGGGTGTATTGACTATGGCATCGGTCCAGATGATGATCCTTGCTTCTTGGGTTGGTATATGCAGTGGGATAATACATTAGCCTTTGAAATCTAACGCTCATATATCTTGCTAATTTCCTTTAACGCAAATGGATATTCCTGTTACTACCAACGAGGGTGGGTACACGATTTTTATGAGCCACTTTGTCCACGTGTTATTCACTACAGCGAGTAAAAACCTGCCATTATGCAAATTGTGCAGTCAATTAAGCGTGGTGCAAAATGGCAAAGATAGGCTCCTCAACCTCAAAGCGGATTTAACTTTTTCTAGCCTCATGTTGTACAAGGCTCTAAATAATTGCGTTTTGAATTTATGTAAATTCTTCTTGGGTAAAATTGGAAGAACCAAAATAAATTAATTTTGTATAAAAGAGCGCTGGGAGCGTTAAATCATTGTTAGCCAGTGGTGTGTTTCATGAATTTGTAATGGCAGTTTGCGTTGACGCGGAATTAACACGGAATCACTGCTACTCGGGATTCAAATGAGTACGAATTATCCGTAAATAGTTTACGTTAACTCGCTCAGTATTGTGTAACTACATATAATACTCATATGTGATAAATGAATTATTTACCTAACGACTAATATATATGAATTGGCCATTTGTTATGTACCTACCCGATTTTTTTTTCACGAAACGTCTTATTGATATGATCCAGTCAGACAGGCGCTAAATTCTATTTTTTCATTTTCATTTTGAAATTAATTTATTTGTACCATATTATTCTCCTAGTTCAATCTGTTAGAAGAAGATCGAGACCTTAACTCCTTAATATAACTTTCATGAACTGAATTATCATCACAGTTACATCTAAACCTCTTACAGTTCCTGAAATTGGAAACTTATTCACTGTTCACAAGTTTCATTCTGTTTCAAATACTCCTTCCTTTAGACGGAATCGTTGGAAACTTCCATTGAAATTGCAACGGTTAGTATAAATCATGTCTACAGTTGTATACATAAGTCTCATCTCCTCCAGCCTCACTATCGATTTTTACGTATAAGGCTCTTCTTCTTTTTAACGTCAATCAGGTATTGCCGCTGCCCTGACGAATTCGTCTAGAAATACGGATTTGAATATTTTACTGAACTTTCGTTTCGCCGCATTTCTATGATTACAAATTGTCTAGTAAGATGTAGAATGCCATCATAAGGGCATATGATGTATAGAAAGAAGTGTAAAATAATGTAGGTATTGCATTATAGGGAGACGATTACATGATCTTCATTATGTTCTCAATTTATTGAAGCATAAAGCTGCACGTTCTCCGCCATCTATCGGATGCTGCGCAAGACAAGAGACGTATTGAACAGTCCAGATGCGCGAAGCTACGTGCGCCCGTATTCCTGGATTCGCAGCAGCTTCGGAGCCGCAGTACGCGTAAAAACTGTAATCCAACCGGGGGCGAGTGACGGTTCGAATCAATCCTCGCGATCGTCAACCAAAAAGAAAGCACATACGGGGTCACGGGACCAATTAAGGATGAACTACTGTAATAGTTGAAGACACAGCAAGGAGGAAGATCCCTGTGATTTTTCCTCGATGGATCGTCTACGCCAAACGTGAAGGATCATGTAGGAATTTACCTACAGTCCTCCGCTTGGTCATCTTACCGATGCCTCCGGCTGAAAAATTGTCACAACTACTTATCTGCCAAGGTTCACACTGAGTGTAGGAGGAGAGTTATCGACAATATGATTCCCAGACTTTGGATAGTTCTATTGAGTCTGCTTATTTTGTGTTGTTTAATCATTTCGACGGAATCAAAGTTTCAACACCAAGCGGCTGTTGATGACGACGACGATGAGGATGAAGATGACTGGGATGATAGTCACGAAGACGAGGAAGACAGGCACGATGACGACGATGAGAACTACCACCCTAAGCCTGATTTAGTTGATGACAACGGCAGAATATACAAGAATCCAAGGAACTCGCCGTCGGCAAACTGTCCACGCAATCAGGAACAAGCCAAACTCATGGGCCAGAAATGTTTACGTAAATGTTCAACCGATGAAGATTGCAAGAGTAAGAAGAAGAAATGTAGATGTGATGGAGCGTGCGGCATGTCGTGTATCAAACCAGACCGGCTATGCCCTGAACTGCCCGAAATAAAATTCGGCTTGATGACAGTTAGTGGACGATATTTTGGTGATAAAGCCAAATATACTTGTGATCCAAACTATTTCATCGTTGGTATGACAGAAAGAATTTGTCGTGCTGATGGACATTGGTCAGGCGTTTCTACAACTTGTAAAAAAGAACCATCCTCTTTCTGCTCCGTTCCGCCGAAAATGAAAAACGCACACAACAATGCATCAGCAGATCAAGCGACTTTCGAATTGGATAGTGCCATTCAATACTTTTGTAATCATGGTTACGTCACCAAAGGTTTCCAAAGAGCAAAATGTCTTATGATGGATGGTGCCGCTAGTTGGTTTGGACCTGATATAACTTGCGAACCACAATCCTGCGGTGCACCCACTGACATTGCAAACGGATGGCATGCTGGTAAGGACATGGCATTTTCCCATAACTTGCACTAGAAAACAGTCTGCAAGCAATTTATGTAATGTACTTTTCTATAGTAGAACTACAAAGTAGTAAATCTATGAAGTTTGTCGAGTCCTTAACACTCGCATGGAGTTAGGAATATTCAGATTGATATTAAAAATTAGGATTCCTGATGTCCATATCTTTTACTAGTGAAGAATAAATTTATGTTCAATTAAATAATGAAACATAGCACAATGAATATTCATATCTGCAAAATGGAAATTCGGAATATTT
Organism: Trichopria drosophilae; assembly: GCA_030407085.1. Lineage (NCBI taxonomy): Eukaryota > Metazoa > Arthropoda > Insecta > Hymenoptera > Diapriidae > Trichopria > Trichopria drosophilae. The sequence goes on along the minus strand of CM059583.1, from coordinate 64,806,563 downwards.
TCTAGAGTTTACCTTTATTTTCAACTGAAATTACGTGTACGATTTCCGATACTGTTTCATTTAGCATAGCCTCCCAACCTTTAATATAAAATATACTAGATCGTTATATGCCGGCGTAATATTGTCGTTTCGAGCAAATCGAATTCTAAAAATAGTCATATCGGTTTTCAATTTTACAGTCTTGTGCACAGTAATGATCTTTTATATATCTTTTTTATCGCGAGAGTGTTAAAATAGTTATATTTTAATCAATACGGATATATTATAAATAATATCTAGTTATAATATACTAAATATTATTTAATAATAGACTAAAATATGCTCTCATTTTATGTTCTGGGAATGTCGTTTTTGTTAATTATTTATGTATGGTTTTAGTCATGCTAAATGCTAAATATTCCGTATAGATTGGTCACAACAATGTGCACAATTTTGTATTTTGTGTTTAAGCGTCATTCATTCCTAATTAATATCCCAATGCATGGCGTGTTACTAGTTATTAGTCAAATATTCAGGGAATTATTTACAATTATGCTTACTGCTTGAGGTATGTTGTTTATTTCGTCATGTCAACGTCAACATTTTGTTTGATATTTTTCTAAAAACTATAGTGAATGTACATCGTTTATCACGATTTGTTAAAGAAGATTTATCTATTGCTGCTGCATATTTAAAAACCAGTGTGTATCTCGAATTTTATAGAAAGCAATGAAAATAGCGGCAGTCTCGATACAATTAGTTACTTAAGAAACTGTCGGAATTAATGTGCTACAAAGTTCTTAAGAAGAACGCAGCAGCTAATGAAAACACTATTTTAACATTATAAAAGTAAATCATCATCGGTCATTTTGCACTTTAAAAAATTTAGAATATTGAGCGTACTTACATCCTTGAGAGGAAATAAGTAGGAACGTTCTGTAATTTTCCCAGAGATGACGTATTTCAGAAAACAGGATACTTTTCCTAATCATTGCATTTTTAGCATTAGAATTTATTTATAATCAAAACCAATCAAGCGTATAGTATCGTTAGCTATAAAATTCCACTCGGGAAAATCCATAAAAAAATAGGGTTATGCACCATTCTCATATTTTCGGCAATTTCTCCCGAACGTGTTTCAGTGTAATTTAAGTTTTTGAGAAACAGTGTGAAATTTGAATATGGGTATTACTGCCTTCATACTTGTTTCAAATATTGATATACTATTTTGATATAGAATCTTACTTCATGATCAGCTTTACAAAAGTAATATTTGAAATAATTTATTTTCTATTTGTTAAAAATATGAATTGCTTTGTGAGGGTATCCTTTTCATTTGGTTTAGTAGTACATACATCATATACATATATGCAGCAGTAAATAATTAAATAGGAATCTACATATTTGACTATGCACAGTGATCCTTTTGCTTCTGATGTAGAACTTGTCCTTTATAAGTGCCGGAAGCGTGAAAGCTTACGATAGGTTGTAAGGGAATACGAAAGCATTCCGAGGGTCTTAAGTTCGTCTTGAAATCAGATTTTCAGTCAAACATAGTTTTATATATTCGACAACACTTAGGCTGGGAAATATTTGCGTCAAGTATGTCCGAAATTTACTTCAAAACATTTTTTTATAACTCTATTAATTTTAATCTTACATTATTTAGATTAGTAGAAGATGAGACAATTTAACCTGTCAACGACTATAATAAAACTAATAGTTATAAGTGTAACAAATTGAAAAATACCGAGGTCTTTTTGGTGTAAAAATGTACAACAATAAGAAGCATATTTAAAAATATTTACAAAAAGTTTCGAGATACAATATCATAAAAATCTTCAAAAATAACAGAATTTTCTGCTTCAACAAGATTTATCAAACTTAATACCCCGAATACCCCTGAACTAGTACTTTTTGTGACTCATATAATATCTGTCAATGGACAAAGTTTAGTACAACAATGAAAACTAACTGAAATGCACATAGTGTAAAGTAGTAAAATCTACACTGAGAAAATTATCCTTTAAAAAATTCGCATAATGTAACATACTTGTACATAAATTTCCCTGTCATTGCGGTTTTTGGACAGTACATTTAGTCGTGTATTCTAATTTTTTCATTAAACTGCAGAAATCATTATCCAAGTAAGTGCCGCTACAACCGTACAGTATAGGATTTTTCCATAGAAAATATTGTCAATGTATGTTGTTATTTGAACGGCTGGTGTTGAAAATGATGTAAAAATTGTAAAAAATGTTAACTTTCAATAATGATATGGTAAACCTGGTAAACAACTGCAGCATTAGGGAAAAAATTCAAATATTTTGACGTGTTTTTGCCTCTTAATTACGAATCTGATAATAAAATTTTACGGTTGGGCAAATGGAAGCCGGTATTGATTTTTGTGTAATTTTTTTTCAGTTTTTTTTTGCATTTACTTTAAAAAATACTAATCTGGCGAAACAAAAAAAATTATATTGCATTGATTTCTTTATTAAATGAATAATAACGCCTTTAACCCTTTCTGTCACAGCGAGACACCAGATCCCACCTACATGGTATGAACTTCCCATCGTTTATGAGTGGTTTGCCAACTATTTCGTTACGGTTTCTTATTCCTGCCCTTTCCAAGACTCCAATAAATGTTATTAAAAAATAATAATATTGCATAATTATGTCGAATAATTAAGTAATAAAAAATTTTTGCAAAAAAGCATAATTTTCAAAAGAAATTCGTGCCAGGACAACCTAATAACTATTATTATTTGACGTTTGGTATACAGGGGTTTTTGGGGGACCTGGCTACGAATCTAATATCAGATTCACAAAATTCTAAATGGCGAGTTCATTATGGCCGACCAAAATTCTGAGAAACGGTAATTTGGTCTTATGTTGGATCCTCTATTTTGAATTTTGTAAAACTGACACCTGATTCGTAATGAGCGGCTCGCAAAACCCCTGTACACCAAATTTAAGAAAAAAAAACCATCACTGGAAAAATTCATGACTGAAAGGGTTAAAGTATGATGATGAAGGTCAGATCATTTGTCTTGGCATGACCCCTAGTATTCAAAGATGTTTACGTACATTGACCCGAGCAGAAATTTATTCAGGCCCTGATCAGGGTGTAACGCTATTGGCCAGGCCCTGATCAGGGCCGTAATAAATTTCTACTCGGGGAGGTAATACAAGAATCCCAATTTCAATTATTACGTATACCTATATATGAGGTTAGGCTACAACAAAATGGGGAATCTGGGCCCAAGAGAATCTGCCTCCACTTCGCAAGTACTTCATATACACATGCATTACAATACAGCTAAAAATTTAAATAATATTGTGCGTCAATAACGAGTGCACTTGCGAGGTGAATGCGGTATTGGAGGCTCTGCCGGTAGGCCCTCCTTTACTGCACAACCCTAACATCGAAATAAATAGTTTGAGGCAATAATCGAATCCACGAGAATTTTAAGTCTTTCTAATTACTCCAGTATTCGTACATATCCTTGAATACAAAATGGTATTGCGGGCAAAAATAAGACATGTCTAACCAATTGTTCTTATGTTTATCCTTCCTTAATTTTCTTATTATTAATCTTTTTTTGCAGAGTATATAATCGCTTCTTTTTTTGTTTGCAATGTTTTTTTTCTCAGATTTGTTTTCAAAGTAAATGGAAAAAAACAACGAACCAGTCACGTTTTTTCAGTTCATTTTGAAGATGGCGGGTAACATACACAGACCGCAAAATTCAATTATGTTATTCGTAAAGAAGATGCGATATACGACTGAATTTTAATTGCATCTTTTATGAACCGATGTTAGGTGATTATCACCGTTTTTTGACATTTTTCCCCCTCCAACGATGCCTTCCTGTTATCCGAATTGTTATATTATTCATTATGCCGAATTTCGTTCTAGATGCTGAAATTATTCTGCAGTTTTACCCTTGACATTAGTGTATATTGAAATATTAAATCAAAACTTTTATGTTACTTTAAAGAATACCAGTACATTATTAGAATTTAATACATTTTGTTAAAGTAACGTCCTTGATTAAATTGGAACATAAGAATTCAAGTAATACATTCGATTATTAAAGGAATGAAATTTAATTTAGCTGCAAGCAAACGTTGGTTGCATACCTTTTTTAGTACGTTTGCAACATTTACTCTCTGAAGTCGCCATCTTAAAATGCAAGTTTATTAAATTAACATACAGTAAATTGTCTGGTTTGTCAGAATATCCGCTGTTCTAGTTGAGAGGATGGAATCCGAACCCCAATGTCATACACATAGTTGAAATTTATGGCAGTATCTAACGATGAAATATTTACACTTGTTACATATGCATGAAATATTTTGAATACTGAACAAATATTACCTGCTGTATACCTAAATTCTACAATAAACCGATGTAATTAAGGTAATTTAGTTTAGTTTAGCGTATACCGGCAGCGCATATAAAATTTAATATTAAGTTATCGCTTGTATGAGATCAAAATTAAATTATCAACTAACTGAATCTCTCTTGAAAAATAATAGAATATTTTATGCATGTTTTAAGGTGAATGCTACACGTACGATTGTCGCGTAACGTACCACTGTGCTGATGGATTTGAACTAGTAGGGAAGGTAGATAAATATTGCCTAGCTGGCGGAACGTGGAATCCGAAAGAGTCTCCAACGTGTGTTCAGGTAGAAATTAATATTTATATTTACGTACCTTAGGCAAAAATTGAAACGTTAGATGTTTAGGTTCTATAAGTTATTGTAATCGTCCAAGTTCCTATTCTTTAAAGCGATTAATGTTCACTTTTCGTGACCAGTGTCAAAGTAAATGTCTCTTTAATTTGGTAGCAACTAAACATTATGATTATTGATAATAGATACTTGTTTTTTGTCTTCAATAAAATTATACTTTATATTGTAATATTATTATTCAATTAAATATTTATAACGAATATATTAAAAAACAAGAACTATTCGTTCCAAGGTAGTTTAATTAAATCAAGCAATTTAGCTTGCACTTGCAAATGTGTACTTTGTCATTCAAATCTGAAATTATTTAAGATTTATTTGTTTATTTGTTAAGAACTGTTTAGGTGAATTCGCACTTTTTCATATATATATATATATATATATATTGTCACAGACGAAAAATATATTTCTTTTATCCATTATAAATTTTATTATTCATCATCATATAACAAACTCCATTCGATAAGCAGATCTCTACCTTTGGATAATTTATGCACTTTGCACGTCGCATAATGTGCTTTGTAAATTTAATGAAAGCCATGATTATTTTATCTACACTGGTTCGCATATCTATAAAATATTCAGTAAATTTAATCATCTTTCCGTGTATTTTAACGACTATGATGAGCTGAATATGCTAATCAAATATTGGATATAACAGATGTAATTTTTGTAGTCTTTATATTTATAAGTAAAATTTCAAATTCGCAATAATTTTGAAAACATTTAATTCCTGCTTTATTGCATTTTATTTTAGTATGAATACGCTCCAAATTAATTTGTGTTTAGGTTACGTCTGTAGTATGTGACCCTCCGAAGCATCCAGATAATGGAAAGGCAGTCTACACCTCTGTTGCGTACAATTCAGTAGTGAATTATGAGTGTAAAACGGGTTACACAATTGCGGGTGATGCAACGAGGAGGTGTGCTGCTGATCGAAAATGGTCGGGAAATACGCCCTTATGCAGGGAAATCAACTGCGGCTCTCCAGGGGTTCTTTACAATGGCTGGATTGAAAATATTGAAAATGGTTAGTATCAAATATATAGTCCAGCTTTATTATAACACCATGTATTAACGTGGAAGTGCTATATTCGAATATTAAATGTTTCAATGTATACAAAGTATTCAATACCCAATACAAGACACTTGTCTTAATTTGAACAGGGACAGGCATGGGTGCCAGTTTAATCTACCGCTGCAATGATCGCATGAAGCTCGAAGGCAATAGCTCCACGCTCTGCCAAGCAGATGGTAAATGGCGTTACCCTTTACCCCAGTGTCTAGCACCGTGTGTTGTACCGCGTATTATGGAAGGTCATGTTTATGTGGCTAGTGAAGAACACGAACACATTAATAACGTCACAGTGGCAGAACACGGTAAGCGATTAATTGTCAAGTGCATTGACAATTTCGAATTCTCTGGAAATAGTCGTCCAGTTGTATGTAACAATGGAACGTGGTCCGTCATACCAACGTGCACTCCAGCTAGATGTAAACAAATGCCGAAGCCTCCAAAGAACGGTATGGCTATTGCTGCAAAAACGGATCACGGTATGCGTGCTATTTTTAAATGTAAAGACGGTTTTAAGCTCGTCCCTGGTGGGCCCCATAATAATTCAATTTCCGTCGAATGTCGGTTCGGAAATTGGACTGGAGACGTTCCGCACTGTGTCGAAGTTTACTGTCCATTCCCTGGTTACGTTGAAAACGGGAAAGTTCTGTTAGTCGGTAATATGGGAGTTTATGATTATCGACCATACGTGAAGAAGGTTGTGAATAATAAACAGATTATGTATGACTGCGACAAAGGCTACTATTTAAGTGAAGGACCACCTGGTGCAACTTGTATCGGTGGAACTTGGCGTCCTAACGAGTTACCAAAGTGTACATTAGGTCAGCATCCAAGAATCCGATGGAATAGAAGACGACGATCAGTTAGTAACGATGATTTTGATAATGATACGGTCGCAACTGCTTATCGTAGATTTGTCGACTTCTTTCGGAAAATCGGAAAGAAGCTTATCGAATTGCAGATTGAAAAAAGCCAAAAAGAAGTTAATCATAAATCTGAAACGAGTAACGTAGATGTATCTAAGAACAAAAGTAACGTTACAACTGTGCAGCATATTGTAAACTATCATCAACCTCATAAACCTCACACCAAAGATGAAAGAATGGTCGACTTTTTGAAAGTTGTATATCGTAAACTTCAGCGTATCGACTTAAAACATCTTAACAATGAATCTAACGTGAGTATGCATGAGTTGTTGAATGTTATGAGCAAGAATTTATTTCATATAGATTTATCAGAGCCCAGGAAGAATGCAACTGCAAAAGCACACGAAAGCGTAGAGGTTAAAGCTCAACGAGAATTTACGAAATTGAAGAGAGAATTTGATCGCATAATGAGGTTCTACAATAAATCACTTCGCTGGACTGAAAAACACTCGAAAAAAGACTGGCGAAAAAGAGATAGGGCGCAAGTGCAGGGTGGAAAAGAGAAACAACGCACAAAAGACAAAGCGAAACACAAAGTATCCAATCATTATAAAGGTTTCTACGATTTCGTAAACGATTACGTTGCACAAAAGTTGTCTACGTTACAAAGTCAAAATGCTACCGAAGAGTTAATGAGGAAAATGAACATAGATAAATTCGTTGCTCGAAACGGTACGAAATTTACTGTAAACGAGATTTACACATTTTTAAAACATATCATAGAGGCTAAACTCAATCTCCCTAATACCGATAGTCATAATGTATCGTCGACGTCAATGCCATTGACGTCGGCAATGACGCCGATTAAGTCATCAACGTCGACTTCCATTCCAACGACGACGTCGACAACAACATCAACGTCAACAATATCTACATCGACATTAGTAGTAACAACACCAATGAATATTATAACTCATAGTGCTTCCGAAACCTCCTCTGCTAGAACCACCCCGGTTGTAAAGAAAAGTTCCGTATCGGAAAACGAAATCCCGACATTAGGATTTGGAAATGGTGCAGCTAAACTACGTAGTAAAAGAATTCGCGATGCCCCGAGCGGTACTTCCGCTCCATTCGAGAAACGAAAACTTTTATCTATCAATCGTCCATTAAATGGGGATACTCGTTCTTGGAGTCGCGTAAAGAGTCTAAGATCAAAGCCAGCTGAATTAACATTAAAAAGAATCGTTGCGCAGCAGCGGTATCGCACAAAGAGATTTACACCGTCCTCGGAACTGGATAATCAAATTACTCTTAAGCATGTATATCTGAAAAGTTACGAAGATATATACAAAAAGAACGTGAAACGTTCGGCGTCGATGAACAATCACTCGAGGTGGTCCGGTATCGCTACGTACGACGGTAGCTATAAAAATGAGCACCAGTACCAAGATGTAAAATGAGTGAGGTCAAATAATTTTATTGTGATATCATGGAATTTATTGGTATTAATCGATTATTACATCTGGTTTTAGGCAATTATACACAATATTGTATACAATAGTTAAACGTTTCTTCTTTCAGTCTGTCGATCGACGAATTATAATATGGGTGTATGACATTTTTGATGATAAATAAATCTTTTCCATACGGTATGCACCGACTTTCACCTGTTTGAATTCTAATGTGTCTTATTTTATTAAGGGATTTCTTTTGTGCATGTTCTAAATTGATTAATTCCTTATCCTTTCATTACTACAATTAGTATACTACAACTTGTCCTAAGTGAACTATCGAAAATCCGATAATGAAAATGTTTCTACTTTCTACTACCTTCTGCAGTTTTTACAATTAAATATTTCTACTACGTTTTAACATCAGATTTGGAAAATATAGATATGAACTTCATTATAAATATGTCAATATAATCTTTCATAATATTAAGATAACATACTACAGGCTAAGTAATAAAGTAATATAATGTTTTTATGCAATAATAGTTTACACGCACTAAAAGTAAAAGACGACTAATTCAATGGTAATTTAAAATTTATTTCCTGAAGTGCTTTTGAGATGTTTACTTGCTATATTTAGATTTGCATAATGTTATTGGTAAATTAGTAGGTTTTGGATGTACATTAATTAAAAATCGATAATTAGCAGTAGACTACGTTTTTACTTTATAAGATTACTTTTTTAATGGAGTAAAATTAGAAAACAGTTATTCAGTATATTAAATATTGTAGTAAAATTGTCAGATCATTGAAGAATCAAGGCTAGCAATAGTTAATTAGCTTTACTGACGAAATAAAGAAAAACGAACAAAATTTAGGTTTTTGTTTACAGAAAAATATTCAAGAACCAAACTACCTCAACAAACCAGACATAACGCAATGGTATATTTAGCACGCAAACAAGATAATGGAGCTACATGCAGAAATGTCAATTCTCTGAAATTAGTAATGCTGACATTTTATTACACTTAATTTATATCCTTTGATTATTTTTGTTTAAAACCTGTGTATTAATTTAGTACAAGAAAAATTGTATTTTACACAAAAATTAGTCCCTCTCCTATGCTACACTTTTGTTTTCTTAAGATTGGTGGATCTTTCCTCAATTTCTACTTAAACAACGAAACTAGTATCCACATGCACTTCCAAGATCGAATTACGAATACATCGCATAAAAATGCAGTATATCAGTTTTATCCTTTGAGGGGTATATTACACGATCAGAAATCATTTCAGGATTTCTAAATATTGATCCATCCCTGGTCCAGCAGTGATTAGGCACGCGTTTTGTATGTCATTTTAACTCAGTAACATATTTGATAATATAACCAAGTTCAGAAAAAAGATGTACTTTTTACAATTAGAATTTTTGATTAGCAATTATATTCAATCAATTCCTACAGAATATCGCATATTGTGCTCGCACGCGGATAGTCAGTCCGTTGTAAGGCTCATAAATTATGTACATGTACGACCACAACGCTCATCTCTATAAAGCAATTTATACATTTCGGTCCACCATCATCGATCCGACATTTTGAATATTTTATGGTACAGTAACAACCTCAAAATTCTCGAGTGTTAATTCTCGAAATTTTTCAATTTTTTTAATTGTATGTAGAAAGAATCTAAGCTGACTTAATTTAAATAATAATATATTTACTTATTTTTCTGGACATTATTAACTATCATTTTTCTCCAAGCCACTCCCTTAACAAATTTTTGAAATATCATGCAACTTTTAATGCTATTAATTTTCGTACCAGCTATCTCATAACCTAATTGCACGCAAATTTTCAACTAAAGTTCGTCCTCCTTGAGATGCTTAGAACGCCGTAAGCCAGTTAGGGGAATTTCTTGAAAGACATGCACGTTGCGTGAATGTTTGTGTTAAGTCATTAGAGTCTCACATGCAGTTTAAGCTGCATTAACGTTTTCGCAAGTGAGAATAAAAAGAAAGAGAAGTGAAAGAATCGTTGCATGTGCCACTAATTCGTTTACCCGAGCACCGTACTCAGACTAATTCTTTTCAGTCCCTGCTGTCGTGATTACACGGTTAACATGATCTCGCGTTAATCACCCTAAACGTTAAAATCGCGATAAGTGGACTTTCCTATGTGCTGCGCGTTGCTGAAAAGCTGCTACTTTCTTTGTTTCATATTTCGCGATGTCGTTGCCTCTTTACTGTTCTTGACACTTCGAGTGAAAATGATAATTAATACATTGAAATGGGTAATACTATGTATATGTTTAACAATTAAAAGTTCCAGAATGTTATTGAAATCATTGATATTATTTGTTATTCCCGAAAAAATTCTTGACTTAATGCTATATCTAATATCCTATTATTTAATAAATCATAAGCTAAAACACATGGTTCTTGCCAAGGAATCAGGAATACAAAACATAATCGTTGAGAATTAACGTCATAAGTACACTGTTAGAAATGTTCAGAAAATGCTGTTACTTTTATGTTATTGGACTAACAGAATATTACTAAAACCTGTAACAGACAGACAAATTATGTAATATTATCCGAAAATTATGAAACTTGTAACAAAAATATAAATATGAATGAGGGAGCAAAGGTGAAGTTAGTTTGGTTTGTCATCGCCAGGGACGCGACGTTAGCATCCCTACAAAAGGTTCCCGTGTTTCCTGTTGAAGTGAATTTTGATCCCAACATAAGGGATTCCATGGCCTCGCTTCAGTGCGTAAAGAAAGCATTTCATATATCGAAAAGCATAAATTCATAGATTACAATTACAGTATATGAATAATATTTTATTATATGCGGGCAATTTTTGGTGCCAGTCTTGTGTAAATCTGATATGTTTTATATAATTTATTTATCTAAATAACAACAAGTCAATTTAAATTACTTAGAATTTACATACGTAAACTATACGTAACTATATCAAACATGTTGATAAATTTAATGAAGTAAACACATTTTTTTATTCATCTTACGTATTTCTGTTACTGTAACTAAAAATTACTCAATTTTATTTGAGTAAATTATGAAACGGTAACCGTAAAAAGCTTCCGTTACATGTTTCAGAAAATTCTTATAGAAATGTTTAACAGTGTGGAATTGTTCCAAAATTCATCAAACATTCGTCAGTCTATATAAAACGCAGTTATATTCTATACGCCCTTTGGCACTGTACGATTAACTTTTATTTTGATTTTCGTGTACTTTTATGCTAAAAAAATCGATTATCATTATTATTATTATTATTATAAAATTATATTTTTATTTATGTGTAAATTAAGAAAGTGCCATTAAAAGCCCTAAATAAAATAACAGAAATGTAGATATGTCAGTTGTATTTTTTCGATTTGCTTATCGGAGTATTCGTTTTTCATTCAATTTGTCTTGCGAAATTAAGAGAATAGAAAATTGTCAATAATGAACATTTTATGAGACAATGAAAAAGTCCGTAAATAACGGGTTTGAAACATACAAATTTCTGGAAAATACTATTAAAATACTATTATATTATGAATCAATAATAAATTTTTCTTTTTTTCTTTAAATTGGAACCAGTAGTGTGTTACCATATGATGAATGCGAATGTTTCTTAACAATAACGCCATTGCCGTCATTGTTAGACATAGAAATAACTCGTGCGCGTGGAGGCATCTCGGTTTTCGATGAAAATGGTCAGAAAATAGTTTAAAAGGGTATATCGAATGAAAAATACCTGCTACTACTCTCGAATTGAACTCCTTTGAATGAAGAGTGTGCCAACGTGAAGGCGCGTGTATACATGCAAAAGAAACGTGCAGGACGCCGGCATCAAGAGTCGCGAAAGACCACAATTTTCGTAGAAAAGCTACTGTCTGGAAAACCTTTAGTGGTTGAGATGTCCACATGTCTAAGCTTCTTCCGAAATCGTGGGTGTCGGAATCGCCTGGAAAAGTAGCAGATCTAGGAAACAGGAGGCTCTAGCATTCATAGAGTCTTTCTATGTTCTTGTTGAAAAATTCGTTTGACTGACAGGGCCCTCATACTATTTCCGGTCAGATTATTTTGCACAGATCTTAACCATTTTCCAGTATGATCTGTCGATCAGTGGAATTTGTTTCGTTTTGTTTTTACAACCTTTATTCATATTCTACATTAAATTTCATAAACCTGTAGCTAAAGGAAAACTCGTTATTGTGATCGCCATGGCATGTTCTAATACTAAATGAAAAAATAGTTTTAAATTAGTTCAATAAAAGTTTCTTAAACAAAATGTTGTTCGTGGCGAATATTTTCATTCAATTCTAGACTATCCATCTCTGTCGGCAAAAATACGAATTGACAATGCAAAAGAACATTGGCTCAAATTGATTAGTACAGATTTGCATGCCAGATTTGTAAAAGCTGTTTTGAGAACAAAGAGTGAAATATTGAATAAACAACGATTTCTATTGTTTCTTTCATATCATTTTGTGCATACATAAGCGTATTGAACTTTCAGACCATTTAAATATATTTCATTTCCGAACGACACATTGATATGTGTATGTAAGGTTAGGTTTAGGATTACAATCGCTATCAATCCTGTCTGTTGTACAACTATTGTCTAAACCCATGTTCATATTGATATATTGAAAAAAATATAGACTATCTAAAATTTCAAAAAGTAATAGACCGTAACATGTTATTTAATCACCAAAGTTTGATAAAAATTCGCAAAAATCAAACTTAAAATGACCATAATTTTAAAGTATAAATTTTAGAGAGATTTGTATAAATGATTTTCTTCTTAAATTTGCATGAATTTTCTGAAAATTTTTATCCCAGAATGCAAAAATAACTTTTTACATAGTGTATAACTAAAAGACGACTTTGACCTCAGGATTAGGACTTAAAAATATATAACAATCATCTTTTTCCGATATTGAACCTCCTGGGGTACACAGCGTATACCTAGCTCCCAAACTACTTGAAGAAAATACGAGTTTGTCAACTTCTTTTTGTTTGACTGTAGAACAATTCAAAAACACCAGGAACAAAACACTGATTTATTTCAATACATTCTAAATCTGATGAATGTTAGAATCGGCTGAAATAACAAAAGTGCTACCATAAGTGAAAAACTTTTAGAAAAAGTCTTAAAGCAAAGAGAATCAAACTCACCAATATGACCATTAAAAATAAGTAACCGATTTAAATATGTTGAGGTTGATAAACTTTTAGTTAGTGTAGTCAATGGGTGATACTTTAATTGGCAACACATCTACTCGGACTACAGTTCATTTTCTAATATCATTTGAACTATCTCTGGATTTATAACGGTCTTCCTTTTGCATGCTTCGTTTTATGAATTTATGACACATAAATCGTTTCATTTTTTTCAGAAATTCTTTAAAAATTACATCCTACTTTTTGGTACACAAAGCATAGGAAAATTCTCAAAAACTAGACTTTGGACGCAGTAGATCCACCGCAAGTCCATCACGTGTCCTTCGATTATCTTCCATACTTCGGCCAAGTTGATCACCATATAGAAATGCGCTGTTCATACGAAAACAAGCGGTACATCACCATGAAGTGTAGCTGAAATCATGCATAATTAATGGACGGGATCGAATTACAACACGTACACGGAAAATGTATTGGGAGATTCACTGCCCTAATGGCGAAAGCATGACCGCCAGTCACAGTGAAATGGCGCAACTTCGATGTTGACTTTGGGAAGGCTGCGCTCCCAAATTCTGTCGGCAGCAATTTCATGCGTTAGGAATACAGCGCCCTCTGGATACATGTCGGTAGTATTCCCGCTCGTTTGTTCAGTGCACATATAGAAAGCGAGATACATACTTTCGTTATACGAGTGGATATATATATATATATATATATATATATATATATATACAGGGTGATCCAAAAGTCCCGGAACAGCAAAATATCTCAGCGAGAGGAAATTTTCGGGGAAAATGTTTCAGACAAAAGTTGACGGATTTTTCCCTAGCTATCTAATGGCGACATTGAATTTGACCTTGAACAAGAGCTTGAAGGTTATTTCAAGGTCAAGTAAATTTTTTTAAATGGAAACCCCTATTTTTTCTCACGGATTCAGAAAGAGCACAAAATTTTACGTACGAATATGATATGGTCGATTTTCCCTTCAAGGTCATTTCAAGGTCAAACTGAAAAGTCCCGGAACTGCGAATTAACTCAGCGGGAGTGCATTTTCGGGGAAAATGTTTCAGGCAAAAGTTGAAGGATTTTTCCCTGGCTATTTAATGGTACCGTTGAATTTAACCTTGAACATGACCTTGAAGGTTATTAAGTTTAAATTTTTTAAATGAAAACCCCTGTAACCTTGCCGGAAAAATCGACCATATCCTATTCGCACGTCAAATTTTGTGCTCTTTCCGAATCCGTGAAAAAATAGTAGTTTTCATTTAAAAAAATAAACTTGACCTTGGAATAACCTTTAAGGTCATGTTCAAGGTCAAGTTGTATGCTACCATTAAATAGTCCGAGAAAAATCCTGAAACTTTTGTATGAAACATTTTCCCCGAAAATGACCTCTTGCTGAGTTAATTCGCAGTTTCAGAAGTTTTAAGTTTGGCCTTGAAATGATCTTGCCGAAAAAAAGGCCATAGCATAGTCGGGCGTAAAATTGTGTGCTCTTTCCGAAACCGTGAAAAAAAATAGCAGTTTCCATTTAAAAAAATTAACTTGACCTTGGAATAACCTTCAAGGTCATGTTCAAGGTCAAATTCTATGGTACCATTACATTGCCAGGGAAATATTCTGAAACTTTTGTGTAAAACATGTTCCGCGAAAATGTCCTCTTGCTGAGATATTTTGGTGTTCCGGGACTTTTGAATCACCCTGTATATATATATATATATATATATGCCGGTAAAGACTACCTTTTTGGAATTTTGATTTTAGAAAATAAAAAATTTGTTGTGAAAGTGGAGAACGATTATTTATCTACTAACTGTATTATATACGCCATTTTTAATTTTGAAAAACTAACATCATATTTACAATCAGCAACTGCCTTTTATATGTGCTGACATAATTTATCTTCTTCTCTGAGAAATTCATGCATTAAGGGGCTGCTAAACCGACCCCGCCGATAAGTCACTTCCTAACCTGGAATAAATATGACGTCAAAAAATACTACTGATAAGGATTTCAATATATAATATTGGCAATGAAATGTGTGATTTTATGAGTTTCGCTGTCCACCGCAGAAAGCAAATATTACTAACAAATAAATGTATATACCATTTTGTAATGGCATATATCAGCAAAATGTATACATATAAAAATTTTATTATGTGATAATAATGAAGATTAGGGGAGAGTCGGTAATTTTATATTGATTTTCCCAAATTATCAATGAAAACATATGATTTCTTGTAAATTACGCGGTAAATTGATTGATAACCTGGAATATTCAAATTAAATAGAAACTGGACATACTTTCAAGTAAAACTCGATGTTAGGGCGCTTTTACGCATTTTTTAGGAATGTACGCCAAATTTCAACGAAATCGGCTTAGAATTGGAAGAGAATTATCATCAAGAATAAAAATACAAACCATATAAATGTCATTGCAATTATAATCTTTCTATTCTAATGATTAGCTATTAAAATACTATTTAAATCGAAAATCCCGAACTTCACTTCCCTTATATAAGGTTACAGGTCTAGTGCGGTTTCATACCCACTCGCAATGTGGTCATGGTTTTTTTCTCGGCGCAGCAAGTTTCCCGCATTTTAGTTTTGCCGTTTTTCCAGAGTTTTGGGAATGTCACGCTCCCAAACTCGGGCGAAATGACGAGCCAAAGGGGAGGGGAGGCTCCGTAACTCTGTTAGGTGGCGTTCATCTTCCAACATATTTTCCGTGTATAAGCCACGCAAAAAATGTTTTATTTTTTCTTTAGCGACTCAATTCCTATTTTAAAAAATGGCTATTTTCAATGATTATATAGTTTTGATATTTAGTAGTAATTGTTTATTTTTAAGCAAAACTCACGCTAAGAAAATAAACAAAACAAAAAATCAGCAAACCGATATTGAATTATTACTATTGATAGATACGGAGTAATACGTGCTGTTAAAAAATCTAGAAAAAAAGTAGTACGGTTTTAATCGGGAGGAAAACTTTCTATTTGATTGTAGGTAAAGTTATCGGTTTTCGAGCGTTATGTTATAGATTGCAGTTATGTAGTTGTCAGCCCATTGTGGAAGTGTGCACTGAAATGAAGTTTTGATATAGTTTAATTAGCTGCGGGTCGAAAACCCGACAAATCAAAAAGTCGACAGATAAAATCGACAATCATAAAGTAATAAAGCCGATAGTCGAAAAGCCGTCAGCCAAAAAGCCGATACATAAAAAAAGAGACGCATTGAATAGAGGACAGTCAGTTTCTGAATTGTCGGTTTTTTGACTGTCTGTTTTCGACCCCCACCCGTATAATCCGGAGTTTGCTTGGGACAAAATTCAATTCCGTCCATAAAAATGATCCTTACAATATTATGATGTGACAAAAAATGTAATAATTTCATTAATTGAAAGTGAATAGTCATTACAATTGCATTTATTTTGTAACGTTTAAATAATTCAAAGTACATTTATAAATTTAAATTAAACCTAATAAAAGTTACTGTTATTTTTAAACGGAAGCCATTTGTGTTTTGCCAATCACTTTAAGTAAACGTGAAGTGTGTAACTATATCTTCTATGAAGTTTACGCCAGTACCGTTACTTTACTGACCTACTTTAATGTTATTTTTTCGTACAAAGGATCCAGAGTATTAAGCGATATGCATTACCGAAAGAATGTTCACTCTTCTATGAGGTGATCACGAATTTGAGCAGATGGGCAGAATTTCACATCATATCTTTGCTACAATGTGGCCAAGATAAGCATATGCCGTGTAAGGAAGTATCCGAGCAGTGAGTTTCATCCTCGTAAAAATGTAGAAGCTTCTCGTATTTCAGACGGGAAAACGTTCTCGAGTGCACTTCAATGAGGAATTAGTATGCTGGTAACCTAAGCATGCAGATTATAACACCTTCAGATTTCAATACAGCCGTTACAGAGGTGTCCGTCCGAAAATACCTCCGAGGATCATGGCCTGGTAGGTCCAATGCATTTGGCAATAATAGCTCCACAATAGGTGGTCTTCTTTTGCCACCTATGCCTTGGTACATTCACCGTTTCGCTCTACGGGACAATACTTTTTCACCGCCCTATAATCAACTGTAGCCATTAACGTCCGTGGACATTTCAGTAAGTCTCGTTTTAATGCTACTCAGGGTTTCAATGTAACTTTGAAATTTTAAGTTATGTCCGGGTCGATAATTCTGAGAGGAATCGCCAGGGCTTGCAATTTTTAGCATTCGATGCGCACTGCCCACGCCGGCTTCTTACTACGTATAGCAAAATTCTTGCCAGGGTTTACTACGATAATTCAACCACCCGTTTCACGCTTCATCTGCAATGAGTGCCGGATAGCAGGATAATGAGAGACTTACTTCTGCAGAAAAATTAAATGAATTCCAAAATGGAATCTGAGATAATTTCTGCAGGTGGATCAATATAAAAAATGCACGGAGAAATAGCTGATTTGAATAACGTTTTCTCTAAATATTATTTTTTTAATAATATAGATAATAGAAAAAAAGAGTAATTCTAAACTTTCTTTGGTACTATTTAGATATGACTCATATGCTATATATTTTTAAATGGTTCATATATGACAGTCTTCCATGCTCCACCTCTATTGCAAATTAATATTGAATTTAGAACAAATATTTTTACTGTGCAAATTAATCGATAGGTCCTTGCATGAAATTAAAATGAACAAATAGAATAATAATTTATAACAAATAATGTGCACTAAAATTATAATAGGTATAAATAACAAAGATTCAAATTTATGCGCTAGAACAAGTATTACATAGTCGAAGAGAGTTTATGTTTTTTAGATTGCTGTATGTTGGATGATCGTCTTAATATTTAACGAATGCCCCTTCTTTGAAAAATGTTCATTCATATTAATTATTTCCCACATTACCAGTACAGTTTGATTTCATTTATGAAAAATTATAGGCCATCAAGTGCATCCAATAATCTGAAAAAATTTAGTTTCTTCGATTCTGTGATTCTTGTTGGATCATATCCCATACTTTCAAACTATTCTAATTTTATTTATTATAACTCTAATTCATATTCCTGGTAAGGATACTAGTAAATAAATATAAAATTAAATTAATAATGATATAAAACAATGTCAAGTTCCAACAAATTACAGAGACCATGGCATTCTACACTTTTTAGATTATTTTACTTATATATATTATTGTCGTTAATATTTAATAAGCACTTATTTTAAATAGGATTTTTATTCACTTGTATTCTCTTGTACCTTATCATTAGGTCTTATGGTATTTATTGTAAACTAAGTAACATGTATGTAATAATCAGAAATCCATAAACGCACTTATAATCTACAATAGATATAACATGTCCTGTATTTTCAAACTTTGCTATTTGTCTTCAGTATACATTTAATAGTTGTGGGTTGTAATATGAATGTGAATAGGAAATATTGAAAGCATAAGATACACTTAGTGATTGATATACAGGTATCCGTGCGAAAAGTTAACCTCAAATCGGAATTTTGGTTAACCTTCCAAATTAAATTAAACCTTACAGACACAATATCGCATTTTATTTTATTTTTCCTCGCGTTTTTCTTTTTTATCTTGTAATACATACACTGAAAGAAATTAGTCTTAATTTAAGACCATTAATGGGCTACATTTAAGATGTAACTAAAATTAGCACGACTAGAAAAGGACACACTTATGCACTACACATGGACTAATTTTAAGCAAGTTTAATTTGTAACAATTTTAAGACTTATTTTTTTCTGTGTATGGTAAAGAACACTAAGGCTTCAAAAGCGAAACGCGATAAAGTCGAATTGTCGTATACAGAACAATTGAACCAGCGGATTGGCATCTATTGCTCATGATTTATGCATTGAGCACTTTAATCCAACGGATAATCTGACCGTAAGTTACATAGGTATGTTTTATTACAACACTTTATTTACACCTTTCTAGCAACTCAGCTATTCTTCCAGATACTTCTGCACCTCTTTCTTTCAACAATTTCCTTACATCTGCAATATTCATATTACCGTAATGATTTTTATTCCCTAATTTCAAATCTCCATTTTCAAAATTCACTCATCCATATGTAAACATACTAATATCGCAGTGAACGGCCATGACAGTGCCAGCTTCTACTGCTGCCGTCTGGCGGATTAGTTTGTCAAGGGACTTTCTAGTACAACCGTTATAAGTAACAAGAGGTGCGTTTGTTACAATAAAACTTCCAAAAAACAGGCACGACGTTTTGGGAAATGTTTTCATTGTTCGGAGTATTGTACTCATTCAATAGCTATTCTTATTTCACTCAAAATTTATCGGCCGCTAAAAATTCAAGAATCCATAGTTGGTTATCGTTATATACTACCGGGTTTGCACAAATGTAAGCAAAAAGTTTCATATGATAAATGAAGATTTTTCTCCACAATAGCAAAATTGATTTTTTAGATTCAGTAGGCATAAGATGGCCATTTTGCGCCTTGTTTTCGGAGCGTAAACTGACCAAGGTTTTTAGAGAGGAATTTTGCTGAGTCATCATTGTTAAAAATCATTGAAAAATGGCCATTTTTGATACCTACTGAATCAAAAAATGATGTTGCTATCACGGACGTAAAAGTTATTTTACGCCCTTGATACGAAAGTAACTATTATTCAGAACCTGTTAACGGACAATAATATTGAAGATTTGGCCTGAACTTTTCACATTTTATTTCCTTTTAAATACTAAGAAATATAATCTAATTTCGCAATATAGAAGAACGTCACATTCGAATTAATGTTTTCATTGAAAAATTCATTCTTATGAAAAATCGACCCCACCCGGAAGTTTTGAGATTTTATTGAAATTATTTATATTATTAAAAATATTTACGATATTTATGTAGTAAAATTCCTATGCTTATACATATTCGACCATATATATATTTATTCCCTCTTTATTTTACATTGTATGTGCACACCAAGTACAATGTTATCGGTCGATTAAAATTCAAACATAGATATAAATATTTTTGATATGTAAAATGTATGATTTTTATAAATTTAGAACTATGGACCTCATTCAAATTGGATGTGCGTTCACTGTCTTCGCACTGTCAACTTGTTTGGCATCTATTCTGCACGGGCAACTTTCGTGATGAAGACAGTCACTTCCTTCATTCATTATAAGTTTCAAAAATAAGATGACACATAGCAAAGAAGGCGGGGGTTGATAAACAGAGTAAAAAGGGAAAAAGATCTCGAGTGCGTCGTCTTTCTTGCAGTCGTGCGGTGATTTATCGAAGTTGTGCCAAATATGGAGTTCACACCTTGCATCTTGCCTTACCGATCAAGAGTTATGCGGTCGTGCCACAAACGGCAAATTTCGCTCCTTCTCGCACCGTTTAAGGCTACGTGGACGCCTGATTACACGCCGGTTAATTTCAATAACGGGTTACACGGTACACTAGCCGCCATCGCACTGTTCCTTCCGCTCTACTTTTTGTATGCTAATGAAGTGACCAATACCGAGCGATACAATGGCTGCGTTTCGAATTATTCAATTTGAATTTATATTTGCGTATTCCAATGTATAAATATGTCAAAGTTATTGGTTATTATTCAATCGTGCATACATGTATCTCTTAATACACCCAAAAAGAACGCTTGGAATATTTTAATTTGCATTGTAACTAAAGACAGAAGTCGACAGCTGCAAGACTACCATTTTCTTTTCCATTGTGTTGGAACGAATTGTGGGTTTTAATACTGCATTTAATGTCATTGCAGATAAAAATGTTGTCGAGCATAAATCGAGGACAAAATAAAGGATTGGCCGATATCATCTGAAATATTTGGTGGAATGAATTTCGAATTGAGAAACGCTGTCCGATGGATAACGAATAAATCGCATTCTGCAGTCTGTGTATAAAAAATATTTTTCCACCTACTGCTCACTTGGGGTTTCTATTGGCTCGGACAAAAGATCGCGGTGGCGAAGTTCCCCCGTGCGAAACGGAAGATAGCCTTATAAAACGAGACGGAACGTTTGCAGGTTCGCGGATCGTGCGCGGACCTTCCCATGAATCATGGGATTTAGAAATGAATTAAGGCTCATCGCGAAGCCGGTTCAATTCGAAACGCGTTTACTCAGGCAGAATGGCCGGTGCCGGTGGTCCCAACACGAAATCTTGCATAGAAGGTACTGGTCATTGTGAATCGCTCCTCTCGGATCCAAATCCTCGTCTCTATCTCACCCTCATCCTACATTACTATAAACGACGGATCTTTTTATAGCTGGCTTTGCTCTGTCGCACAGGTGGCAGAACCGAAAGTGGTCTCGTGATGGTGCCCATAGCTATGTGCACACGCTCAGGTGCGTACGTAGACAAGCAACAGGAGAGAATGAAAATTGGACCCCTCCTTTATTATTGTCCATAGACTATTGCGCTTGAATCGTTCAAAATTGCGCTTGTCTTGATGAATGGGACCCCTTTCTCTTGTAGGTGGGCTGTATGCTGTGCGCTATCGACGTCTGATCGGTATTGAAATAAAATCCGCAATTCGTGGACCGTGATCGTTCACACGTGATCTAGGATGCATTTTAAATCTGCTATATTTCTAAGGATTTGGCGATATGGAAATTTCTGCAATATAATGTTTCAATAACATAGCTATATAAGTAACAAGTTTGATAGCAAATTATTCGGCACATCTTACGGATACGTTTAATTGACTAGAATCTGTTCCTCTATGAAAATGGCTGTCAGCACTTATATCTTGTTACTTTATATCCTTTAATCTCCAAAATACCAGAAATGTCATAAAACTGTTAGAAATGAAAATTCATTAAAATATTTTATTATAAAATCATAACAATAAAATGCTGCGGCATGTTTTTAAGGTAATTTTAATAGTTTAATGCTGCAAAAGTAATTACAACGATTTGGTCGTCAGGAACGTTTTTACTATCCTCACTAGTGACATTTTCTTTAAAAGCCTTATAAATTTCATAAGCTTTTTCTATTCTTGCTATTTTTAATAATATTAACTACCTTAGTAGCTTCAATTTACAATTATATACTTTCTACACTTCAATAAGTAAAATTCACTTACTATAAGATATATATCGTCCCCGCAGAAGACAGTGAATATTAATTTATTTACGAGTGTATGTGGGCGACTTATGGCGTATTATAATTTAATTTTCACTTTTTCAAGTTTATAGAATAATACCGTACTTTTATTACTAGACGAAATCCAAAATAACCAAAATACATTTTTTTTAATAGCAAAGACATAGAAAGTGACGCAAAGAAAGTATCACGAGGTTCCCTGTATATAATTAGGTTTAGATTGGATCGACTTCTTTTCCAATTAAGCGACCGTTGTTTGTAGGGAAGTTTCGTGAAGTCTAAGATCCGATAGGCTGTTCCGTGAAGGTCACGCATATCTTTCCGATTCTTCAGCATACCGCCTAAATTGGGCTGGAACGTTTCAAAAAACGATCGAATTTAATTTTCGATCAGTCCACCATTATCTAAACGTGATCCATCATATTTCCCAATGTGCATGTAACGTTTAAATACGAGATTCCAATATTTGGGTACAAATTCAGATTGATCAATGCAAATTTATATGCCAATATATATTTCATTTGTTTGGTCATATAAATATTATTTCAAGGGAATCTGAAGTTCATAAAAAAATACTAATTTTTATACGTTAATTTGGATTTTACAGACAGCCTTTCAGTTCTCCAGATTAAATAGGATGCCATAACTATTAATACGGAATATCGTAAATTACGTAATACGAAAAAACCTTCCGTCGGCGGAACTAATCTCGTTTCGACTATTCATTCATTACTGACTTTTTGCTTCGAAAAAAGGCAGAATACTCATCTCCCCGCATCTAGGGAGCAGCAGATAACGAAAGGAAGTCTTCACGCCTCGACGATTTCGGTTTAATTAAAGGATTGAATGATATCCTTGTTACCAGAACTGCCGTCGTTCCCAGCAACTACGAATCTTGGCCGGACCTGACCTAATCCGGGACAGCACTATACTACGGCTTTTTTACTAACATAAATGATTCCCGTCGTTTGGGAGAGATCACTCGGATCGCAGCTGGAGCTTGAAAGCCCGCGTTGTTTCTCTCGACGAACGGAAACAGTCATCCTCGTTGATGCTCTTCATCGGCGAATAATGATGAGTCTTGTACCTTGAGACTGTCGGATTCTGAATGAACCGCTTGTGGTATTTTGTGACCAAAGCGTTATGTCGACTGCTTCAATACACCGCATCAAAGAGGAATCTTTTAATGAATCTACGGGAGATTAATATTCATAAATGAATACTACTGTAGCAAATGCCGGTATATCGTTTCATTATACACGAAATTTCTATTAATAATTATTTTTATCAATAACATATTCCAAATAAAAGTTTTTTTATCGTGACACAACTTGTCATGGCACAGGCAAGGTAACTTATCGAAGTGAATGGACGTTAAATTTCAATAATTTCATATATTTTGCGAAAATGTGCTTCTAGGCAATAGCTGTTGAAGTGACATTTTTGTTGTTCTATTTTTGAGTATCATGGTGCACTCTGAAAATGGATTGAACATAGCCCACATTCTACACGCTGGAAAAACACATGATTAAATTGACTACATCTTAAAGTCAGCCTATCCATGTGTCATACGTCTGTCCCTGTCGACGTTGTTTTAATTATATTACATTTTACTTGTAATCAATTTTCTTATTTAATTCCAGACTTCAGTCGTATTTCTTGTATTAATTTAAGTATTCCTTTCACAGTGCACCAAAATGCACACAAAAAAATTACAGCACATGAACATTAATTCTTCACAGACGAATATAAACGTAATTTATAGATACGTACCATTCGAAATATTTACGCACGGTAAATGAAATCTGCATTAAATTTCATGACATTTTCCACTTTATAGGTTTAAAGTACACAAATGAACGGTATTATTAGGATTACGTTAAAATGAATTTTTCACATAAGTACGATTACTTCAAATATAAATTATAATTCAATACTCGGATGATCTGTATAGAGCGCGGAGTCATCTACAATTTCTTCATGCCGCCTCGTTATACGGCTATTTTATCTTTTTAAGAAACAAATGTATATTTGACAATAGTATATTAAATATATATTTTTACTTTAGTTTGGTGATTGGCGTTCTCAAACACTCCCGAGGACACACTTTTTCAGTTTGCTTTATATATATATATATATATATATATATATATGTATATATATAACGTACATCTGTCATGAAAAATAAAATCTTATAATATATCGAAAGCAAACTGAAAAAAAATATATATATATATATTCAGTCTAAAATTGAGCTAATTTTAAATAATAAAATTCAGTCTAGCTTGCCCCACCTAAGTTAGATAATTCTTATTTCGAACTTGAATATTGACTAAAAGTAAATTTCCAAAACTAAAAACAAGGTTTGAAACGCAAATATTGACTTAATTTAAGAAAATTAGCTTATTTTAGGCTTAACTTAAGCCTTTTACGGTGCTGAACTGAATTGAATATGTAACCATTTTAAGACTTTTTTTACTGTGTAGGTAAATAATATTCACTTAATTAAAAATAGTAAAATTAACAACATCGACAAAGTTATATACTAAAAAAAAGTATTTCTTTCAACTACACTCGACTCAACTTCTCAATGGTTGTTGAACTTGACAAGTGAATTTTTTCAGTGTAACCAAAAAACGGCATTTTCCGGTGCATAATCTCAAATGCCTTAAAATCGTTATATGATGGGATTGTTCCGACTTTAGATTCGTGGTAAGTTCTGGTGAGATGGGACACTTTTTGGAAAAGTATTTGTCACACCGCACATGCCAAACTGGCATAGGTACATATTGTGCATATTGTGTTTACTTCTTCTCAACCATAGCATTACATCAGTATTGAAATATTTGCTGCATTACATCCGTGAAATTTCAAACAAAAATGGAAAATTGACGGGTAAATGGGACACAGCATGTGCGGTGGGACACCATAAAAAAATGAAATAAAGTTAGTGTTTCGATGAACTAATGTATTTATAATAATCAAAACAAGAAAAATAAACAATCTTATTCATTGCATAAATATCTTAATGTTTCAAATAATACATTTCTATAGGTCAGAAAATTTGAATCGTAATGAAAGAAGGCGTACTAAATTATAGACTGAAGATTTCTATCGTAGAAACTTTAATATCTTATGCAGTTATTAGCGGAAATGCGCAAGGTAAAGCAGTTGAAAACTGAAGTGTCCCATCTCACCCGAACGTAACCTATATTACAATTTGAAGTGAAATATTTACTGTAATACATTTGAAACTGTATATCATTTGCTGTCTCTGCTATAATGGTTCGTGTCTAGTACCTAAATTCAAACGATGAATCACTTTTTATTTAATTTGTACAATACGTAGCCTGTTTTGTCGAATGACAAAAAATACAAAAACATTCATATTTACATATGTCTAATGATCACCTTCTCCCATGAAAAGCTGTTTCGGACCCACGTTATTCAATAGAATGAATAAATCGAATGTCGCGTAACATTACGATTGCTGATGTCGTACATACGATTTTTAAATCTGACATTCGTAGATGAGAGACGAAACTTGCTACTTGATGGGACCTTAAGACGATTATGAATGGTGCCTAACGACTCGCAGCAGCGTCATGGGATCCCCGCATGTAAGCAAATGGAATAATACGAAGTCATGCTGGGCTTGATCGACCCCGTGTCTTCCAATGGCAACTCCAGTGCAGGTAATGTCCTCCTACGAACGTCACCTCGTTACACAAGGACCGTGGGCTCTAACCTCCTGTGAATCGTTGCCTTGAAACTTTCGCATCCTTTGAACACCGATTCAGGGGCGCGTGTGATGGTGGTTACACACATGATGTCCATTTTTGGTTCCATTAGATATCGTTCCTGTGAGAAATGATTTTTTTTAATTGTTTCGTAAATGAAAAATGGGTTTAAATTATTGTTTAGGTATCAGTAGAATAAAATAGACTAAGCCACAAATTATTTATCATTGAACAGGAACATCACTTCTATCGCTGCAAATTTATCTAAACTACATATATTTTCACTACAAAACATATAGGAGTAAAACAAAATATTAAACTAGGGCTGATTTCCAAGTCCACACTATTTAAAGGGAAACTTTTTTTACTGCACGAACATCTAAAATTATCGAGAATTATTTCATCAAGATACCTACAATAACAAATTCATTCATAATTTAAGAATGCAGTGTACATTATCATAGTAGACAATTTAAAATTAATTTAAAAAGGAGGTTTTGTTACCATCACCTGTTTATTGACTTTCTTAACTGTATAAATCTTTATCATTCTTAATTTTAGTTATAGAAACTAAAATTTTCCTAACGTGTATGATACTCCGATAAACAATGAATGAAATTCAAGTAGTATCTCATATCATTGTTAATCAGTTGCTAAGTGCATAGGTGACGTCGACTATTCGAAATGCAATTTTGAAAATTAATAGTATACAATTTGGGTTTGTATAACCAGTAGAACAAAGAATATATTACTATCAGATGTAAGCAAAAAAATCATTGAATTTCATTATATTAGATCATCAACTTGTTCATAAGATACCTTATAATATATCTATTGTAAGATTAATTACTAGTTCGGTCGTGGTTTTCGCCTGAATTAGCACAGTTTATATGAAAATTCGTAAATTTACTTGGGATTTAATTTAAAGTCCACTTTTTGTTATAAAAGCGGCTCTTGTTCTTTTAGCAAGGGAGGTTTAATTATCTTCACTATGACCCGTGATAATGCGAGGTTGGATATTTAAAATTTCCTCAGTCATATACACAAAATCGGAAACTTTCATGAAAAATGCGTTTGAAATTTTGTAAATCGTGTAAAAAAAATAAAAAACATACTACGTTAAGGAAATTTAGACTCTTTATTTTTCACATTTATCATCAGAGTTCAATAACACTTGACACAAAGCCAGTGACTAATTTAAGGATATTATAAAATAACGGTACCGTTTTGGACTAAATAAGGTAAAGATTCCTCACATATCAATTGGACGAGACTACGTCTATACTTACTACGATAATAAATGTAGAAAGTATTAGGTTCACTATTAAGATATTTTGTATATATTTTTACAGGAATGATTTATTTATTATAACATACGAGGACTATCTATAGTAATTATTGAAATTAGTTATCCTTGTTTAGGCTTTCTTAATACGCGTGTGACTAGAATTTAAAAAGTGCACAAATGCACTACTCCCAACTACTGGAAAGTTATTAAAATACCTTATAAATCTCTGAAAAAAGGTGAATTTAAATCCATTGTGTGGATTGCAGATTGTTAATTTTTCATCAGAAATTTACACTGAACAAGCTTGAAGTACAATATTGTTAGTCTTCTTTCGCACGGTACTATATATTATGATTGTTTAAGTCTGAAAATAAATGCTTTTTAATAGTTAATTAAGAATCCCTATTGTACTGTATATTTGAATGAAAATCAAGTAATTTGAATTGGGTGTAAAAACGCATAAATGACCGGATTATTACGTCATTTATAAGGAAAATGTCAACAGTAAGATATTTTGTAATTGAGGAAACTTTAAAAGGGTGTTGATTAAAATATATCTCTGCAATTATGGCGCCCTAACTAGATATGACCTATACATCTTACTGAATTCAAGAAAAGAAAGCAATTTTTCTGGCTAGATCAATAACGTATCGAGTTCCAAAAAAAGCAAAACAATTGACCTATATCCCCATATATCACGAGTAAAATATCTACGAAAGCCCTTGCTGTCCAAGACGATCCAAGAATTGGCAGTAAGAGTTCTCCGTGGAATTGTATTCTGGGATTCAGATCGCTTGCTGCGTCCTTGTGCTTACTTCATTCTTTGGTTTCCAAGGGACCGAGAAAAGGTCACGCGGACGTCTCGGTAGGTGGGGATGAGTACCACGCTCCAAAAGCACATGTATTCATAATATACGCAGGAACGCGTATACCTTGAGATTAACCTCAAACCTCTGCTTTCAGCTAGGCGGGTTGCTCGTTTGATTTATTTATTGCAGACCAAAAGCCTCGTGATCGCCGGGGTGGGCGTTCTGATCCGGGAGATAACCGTTACATTGCTCTCGTCAAGGGGTGGTTGGATTATAATGCGTTGGGATTACATTGCTTCGAGGCTAAAAGGGCTGAACCAGACCGCAGCTAAGCCATGTGATATTTACTGTACATTCAATAAACCCCGAATATCACGAAGAACTTAAGAGGCTACTTTTGAATAATGTTCCTCTAATGAAATATATGGGTGCATGCGTTTCGATGATGCCGTTTACAAAGATAAGTGAGTAGGTCTTTAAGTGGAATCTAAGGGCGATTTTATTCAGAAAGTAGCAGAAGAGAATATGGTCGAAGAGAGATAAAGTTTCTTTTTACATATATTGTCTTCGAGACAATAACATCGCCTACAGCAATCCTCTAATATGAATTCGATATTATATGTGAAATTGGGGTTTTAAAGTACGGCATACACGAAGGTATTTGTCATTAATATCCTTGATCTTTCAACGTTATTATAATATATTTTGATTTCAAATAGAGACTGTGCCTCGCTTGACGTCATAGCATTGTGCAAGGTATCTATTGTGGTTTGGATACAATATAGATCTGCATCGTCACGTGAAATTGACTTCTACTGAAATGAATTGATTATACTACGAAATTGTAGAATTCTTAATTCATATAAAAAATTAAATAGAACGCAGAAAAACTTAAGTCTTAAAATTGTTACATCTTAAATTCATCATCAGGTGAGGGTTAATTTAAGCCCGAAATTGCCTTAATTTTCTTAAATTCAGTCAGTGTTTTGGCTTAAAGTCTTATTTTAGACGATATTTTGGCTTAAAATAAGACTTATCGAGCTTATAGCATCTAAGTTAGACAAATCTTATTTCTAATCCAAATATCAACTGAAAGTCAGTTTTGTTGTCTGAAAGTAAGACTTTAAGCCTACATATTGACTGAATTTAAGAAAATTAACGCAATTTTGGTCTGAAATTAAGCCCCACCCAATGATGAATTTAAGATGTAATAATTTTAGTACTTATTTTTTTCTGTGAAGCCTTTAAAGAAATATTTTATTTATTATTTAATGGAATGATTGATAAAAATGCATTTCTTCCAGTGAATAAGGAAGACTACAATCCAACTTCCCACTATATTAAACTGTGTTCAGTGATTGCATACGGCATTCGAAAAATAAGCAACTGCGATCATAAACATCCCTAATAAAAGTTAAACATCGTATCTAATTAATGACCGTTAAGTGTATTAAAAAATACTGCTAAATTTCTGATCTTGTTCCCAAAATTATAATTGATTTAAGTGTCCAACTACAGAATACGTCATCGACCGACATTCGAATTAACTTTCTTTTTTCACAATTACACGTAATGGTGGTCATTTGGATCATTACCCGTTTCCCAGCGGCTGAAGATTTATTTCGATTAATAGGCACCGCAATGCTTCCATGAGAAGCCAAGTACCTTAATGTCTCGAGCAGCAACAGACGGCCGAGTGGTATAAGTGACGTTGCACATGTCTATCCCAGAGGCAGCGGCCAGTCTCGGCCCCATGTTCGCTGTCCCTTGTCCAGTTTGCGGTGTTTGCATGATCAGGCACGCGAGAGGCGAGTGTATCCTCCAAGAAATCAGCTCGTGGGACCGCACGTCGCGAAAGAGGGCATGTCATGCTGCCTCTCGAAGGACGAGCGTGACCACACTCGGTAACGACTTTTCGAGATTGTCGTCGCAGTCAGGGTGGTCATTGCGGACATATTTCCCGTCGCGTTATTTTAGGATACGGAAACGTGACACCTCCGCATGCGACGCGACGACACTGGGGGAGCTTAAAGGAAAATTTGTTTGTATTATTCTTATTTTTAACAAGCATTGTCATGTTCTGTTCCTATACCACTATTGTACGTAGCTACATTGTCCAGGTTCTTTTTACTTGGGTACGAAGCAATAGCAGTGCAGGGCCAATCGTGCTCCTAGTTGGGGCTGTTTCACACCCAGCACACGTACCGTCGCTCGACAAACGAGCATGGGGAAAATAATCGACGACTTTTCATTATTTACGAGATTCTACTCTCCTCATTTCTCTCCCAGTTTTCTTTTTATTTTTATGTATGGTGCTAAGCTGACTGCACTAGGTCACGAAAACATTCGGAAAATATTATTAGTCACCGGATAAATCGATTTACGCGTAGAAATGTAATCTTTTATTCATTCAATGTTGGTAGTAAATATTGACGGAAATAAATTAAATCTTGGCCATAATAGGCAATAAAATCCGTTAAGACGGTCTTTATATCTTTTAAATAATTAATGTATGTTAAAATATGCTACCTTATATTTGTAATTACGGAATTACTTTCACGTTTCCTAGATGGTTAGTCCATAAACTTACACTTCACTTTTATTCGTGACGAGCACACATATTAGCAAATCCTGAGGCGCTGGAAAGTATAGATATGTTAGTACGAAGTTTACACTGGCTCAGAGTCAAGGGGAGGTTTTTGCTATGCGCCTCGTGTACTCAAAGACGGTAAACAAGTGAAATTCACTTTGCCCGCCCATTTTACGTCGATTTAAGTTAGAAGGACGGTAAAAGCTACTATTATTCAATTTGAAGGTATTGATTTCGAGATCAGAACTTGTAGCGCCATCCGCACTAAACGGATTCATGGTGTAATCTTAGTGGAAAAAACGTGATTGCATAAAAAATATACATGATCCTTAAAGTTAAATATTCATTATTTACGCTTTCGTTTGTTAAGTTCTTATTAATTTTTAATGAACGTGTTTTACAATGAAAATAATATTTACTCCAACATCAATAGAAAAATAAGTTTGGAAATGTTTTAGTATCGAATTATTGGATGTATTTATTCAGTTCCATTTATTGAAACTGTAACTACATTTTCTCCGTATTGAAAATATGTCTATCTTTTAAGCACACCGTTCGCAAGTAAAATAGATGTTCACAAAGGATGTTTTTTTTTCTCTGATGTCTAGTTTATTTTCGGGCGACATGCAGCGAGAGTCGCTTCGCAATTTACTCCTATTGATCCCAACGAAGCGTAGCAATATAGATTGCCTATACTACACAATGAATATTATAACACCGAAAGAATTCACCGTCCGATGTGGCGTGAAGAGACAATTTACCTCAAACGACAGACAAGCCAAACACAGGGTACGTCTTTGCTTTCGACGTCGTGCATCAGTGGACGTCAAGGAAACGGAGCGAGATCGTTCCCCCTGCTCGAGGCGCAGACAAAAGAAAGGTTAAAAGCTCTGTTGGCCAACTTTTGGACAACCTGGTAATTCCTAATTGTCTGCGCTTTTCGCAGTGGAAACCTCTTTATTCGATGTCGATTCTAACAACATCTTGCTTTGCGGGAGAAAAGCAAATAGAACCGAAGGTAAATGACGTTCCAGAAGGTGTTGCAAGGAAGGAGACTCTGACGAGTTGACCGGGGGTCGTTTCAATATTTTTGCGAGACGGCAGGCGTCATTCGTTTTCGGACCACCCGGAACGCTTCGCAATGGCCAGCGAACTTCACCGGATAGAGAAGTAGAGAGCAAACACATCGTTTATTATTCCTGGACTATACAGACGAATCCACGTTTTCTCAAAAAAAATGCGCAAAACCGATTTAACCAGAATCGACATTCATTTGCAGCTTATTGATTATCTACCTCAATATGTGAAAGATAAAAAAATACAATATCATGATTAATGACTATAAATAACAACCTATCACTTTTCAAAAATCATTAGCATGACATTTCTATCCACCAATATTACAAATCACTAATATTAAATAATCTTTAACTTTTCTAGACGATCTTAAGTTTTCGGAAATGTCCTGCAGTGCACTTGTTAATGTACATAGTTAATTTATTGAGACGCGTGGAACCATACTGTTCAGATTCATTCGATTACAGAAATTCGCAGAATTTTTAAGCGTTGAAAATCATTAAATCAAAACTATATAATTATTAATTGTACTAAACCCGAAACAAATTACTTTGAATTGACAGTAACAAATATATTTCTGTGAAGATTAAGATGTCGGTATTGAAGAGATCCATGGTAATTTCATTTAGAAAAAATTCCCTTCTTTAGTTGTTGAAAGTTTACCTACGAGGGATGTAAATTCTGTGGAACTGCATTCACATGGATGTAAATCGCAGTTTTATAGAATGCATCTCAGTAATTGGGCGGATTTCAGAAAACATCGATAACGAGGCGAACATTATGCACTCGTTATTTCGACTTCCTGCACTCTACTGACTGAAACATGAAGAATGCTTGTACTGCGGCCTCAATCTTTGCGGTCTTTAACGAGTACTTGCAGCTCCAAGAAAGAAAGGATGAATGTCGGTTACATGTATGCATTGGTGTTCTTCATATACCGAAGTCATCTTTAGTTTCCCTTGGCTCGTGCTCCAGATGCGTTGACAGATTGCAATTCGCAGATCCCTATACTGCTGTAGTTTGCCTCCGTTTATTCGAACTACGTTCATTTACGAAAGAATGACTGAGTGTTCGAGAAGTGGCCAATCGATCTCCTGTCAGCAATCGGCTATTCTTTCGAATTTTTTTTCAATTAATCGAACAACATAGACTCGAAAATCTGTAACAGATAAGCATGTAACTCTCTGTCGAACGTAACGTTTCTACCTGGTTGCCAGCGTTGAAAATTTTAAATTAGGAATACTTGCCTAGTTGCCATTCATACAATTAATAGGTACATTTTGTAAATACTGGATATTATAAAAGTCCGAATTAACCTCGAAACATTCTATTTCTCTATTTTCCTTTGTTTATAATCATCGTAGTTGAATTTTCAGATATTTATTAGCATCTTGTCTTAGGTGTCTTTTAGTTATTATCTTCCTCCATTTTGCAGTGCGAATCTAATTTGTCAATTTTACAATCCATGAACATTCAGCCTGGAAGTGACACTTTCGTTCAAAATGTAGTGTGAGGTGCCGCTAAATGCCTACTGAAATATTTTAAATCACCATGTTAAAAAAGACATCCATCGATCAAGTCTGGCTCTTCGGAACAGCTGCGTTTTGCTCGTGATTCGAGCCGTGGAGTCGTTTACTGATATCAGGCGCCTTAATCCTTTCGAACGTATCCTCTTCACGCCTCTTTTTACATCTTGAACCGACAGGATTGCAGGATGCAGGACAGAGTATATTGAACATTTTGACACTGCAGCTAAAAGGTCATTTTTGCTTATGCCTGTGCATCACTACCTCAAGAACATCACATTTTAAAGATAACAGGTTTGTGGTTATATAACGCCTCCAATGGTTGTAAATTCTACTGGTCTCATTGGTAGAACCAGAATTCTGGTTTCTAGAATTCAACCGATGCTATAGACCCCATTCAACTAGAAAGGTTCATCAATTAGTTTGGCTGCAAAAGTTGGGATGCTTCAAACGAAATGATTGCGATTAATAAGCTCTGTCGACGGGTCCTATTCATACAACTCTATCTTTAATGGTAGTTCAATATAAATAAATCTAAAATGTAGGCGCAATAAAATTGGAACCACGCAAACATGTACATTTATGCATATGTCGAACCAAAATGTTTTCTCTGTAGAAAAATGTAATGTGATTCTTAAAATTAAATCCATTTAGCTCTAGTGATCAATTTTCTGACTAACTGGTGGAAAATAACGTTTATTCTTCTTTGCAAAAGTAGAATGGCTCAACGTAAATATATATTTCAATTAGTGGATTTGTCATATTTATATAAGTTCAGCATTATAACACGACCGTGAAAAATGACAAATTACTACTAAATAAATCAAAATTTAAATGACCAATGTTTGATGCAAATAGATGCCAGACAGAAGACGTCGACATATGGTATCTGGTTAAAAACCAGTAAACGGTAAAAAATAAGTACACGTAATTTCATGAAGTGAGTAGGAAGGAGGAAGAGCGAGAACTCGCAATCACGGAAGACTAGTGCAAAATGACAGAAAAAGAAAATACGAAAATAAGAAGGAGGTACGTACGCGTGGTACGTAACCACCAGCCTCGCCACCTGTCCCACCATAGTCTAAGAATAGAGTTGCGCAGACAAGATGCTGCTGTGCTTGTTCGTTAGGTCATGCATGTCTTCGCCGCTTTTCTCCTTTTATCTTCCTATACGTATATCCAGCTCAAGTACGTACTTAGTGCGTACTTTAACCCTTTGTGATGCCAAGATCCCCTTGCGCTCACTTCTGGGCATAAATGTGCAGTGCAGAAATTACGTACGTTTCACTTATACGAGTTTAAAATATTCCACCCTAGTTCTAATTTCAAAAGTTAGAAAGTATAAAATTTAAATAATTTCTTTTTTTTTTATTTATTTGTATTGATGAAAGCATTCTATAATTTGAGACGGTACCCGTGACGTTGAATGGGTTTCGTATTTAATTTCCAACACCGATCATTTTTTGCGCTTTGCGTTCTCATAAGATTTTGATTGAATAAACTCTTTGCGAACACAAGGTACTGGGTAAAAAAAGTTGACAGCGAGTACTGAAGAGAAAAGGTGAAGGGGGTGTAGGAGTGAGAAAGTGAAAGGGTTATGAGTGGATGTCAGAGAGAGAGAGAAAGAAAGTTACGATGAGAAAGCAAAGGGGCATTTAGTTGTACGTTCGCAAAGAACTCGATCTTTCGTTGTCTCTTTTTCGAAGAGAAGCGCAGCACCTGCCATGACTCACCGAGTCCGCTCCCCCGCAAAACTTGGCCGGATTACAAAGACCTTAAATACTGGTCGCTCGCTACAGAATAAACGACAAGACCGTAACGCACGGCCCATGCTTTCGCATTCAGCTTCGATGATGGCGTTGCACCGCCAGTGTGCCAAATGCAACGAGGTCACACAGGATAGATGCGTCGAGATTAAGATCCGGTCGAACAAAGAGGATACGATAATGTAAGGGGTAAATTGAAAGTAAATATCTGCGGTGTTGACTCTGAACAAATGCTGTGCACGGGAAAATGGTACACCGAGTAAAACGAAAATAAAAATGACAATTAGTATTAAAATTTCAGAAATAATGTGCTGAATTTTATTTTATCATTTTTGTATACTGATCTCATAACAAATCATCGACGGAGAACGCATTGTTTCGATTTATGACACTATTTTGCCTGCAAGCTGTGTACATTTTTACGTATGGTCAATAAATTGTTATGGTACATTAATTTTATTTATTGATGTATGGACCGAGAAATAAATAAAAAAAGAACTATTAAGTCATGACAGTACAGTTCATTAAATCAAAGAACGGATATGTGATGTTGGATTTTCGATACACTCTACTTCATTCCAATTAAAAGAATAGTTCTTTAAATAAATAATAATTTAATTTCAAACCCTCTTTATATACTCGATTCTAATGTTTAATTCTAAAGAAACCCTCATATTTTAATCGTACGTTGATTTTGCAACGTCCGATTGTATTTCGAGATAGATATAAAAGTAAATGTAATTAGTTGCCAAATAATAGCATCCATGCTGCTTCAAGCCATGTTATATATAATATATAACATTTGCCATGAAAGACAGTTTAAAGTATTTACATTAAATGTTTGCGTTTATTTGTACGTAATAAGTGTAAATAATATATGGGTAAACATCAGTATTATGACGAATTGAGTGCATGATCCAAATAACAGTTTAAGTCTGGCACACGTTTTACTCGTAATTATAAATATGTGACATTGAATGACTTCCCTAATTTTTATGTTGTATCACAATTGCAATGTTGCACTAATCGATCAGGTACAATATGGGGCCTTATTTGTCAGTTTCTCTTTCAATCTTATCCTCTGACGAGGGATCAAGAGTACCAACACCTATGAAATCCCTCTGGAGTTGCAAAGACAGCTCACTAAAACCTTCATGATCCCATTTACCATTTGATTTTGTTCAATAATACCAGGATCTGTATGTAAAAGTGTGATTTAGCTTAAAAAAAGGGGAAACTATTGGTTCACTTTTTATTTTGTCTGAGTTGTTGGAATTCTACCATTATATTCTGAATCAAAGGGCAATAATACATGGTAACTATAAATATTCTTTGCCTTGTCGTTTCAATTGGAGCAGTTCATCTGCGTTTTTAATTTTATTTCTCGTTTGAGATAATAATTGCTCTGATTAACAATATAAATAATTATTTGTTGAAAATGCTGCATATTATAAAAATGCTTCTGACATAATTGTATTCAAAATTCAATTTAAAAAACAAATATTACGGACGTACTCCTTTAACACCCGGTTAAGCAATTTTCCAGCGCAATTTAATCACATTCCGGCTCGGCTTCTCGAATTTTTAGTGTTCCTGTTTGAAACTTGTATCAACATTGCAAATTTTGGTAAGTCAAAGATGAGCATAGTGGAAGCTTCTTGATACCGATATGCTGCAATAAGCGGCTGGATTTGTGTTGGCTGAACGTTGTCCAAACATTGAAGATTACTGACCTAGAATTGTGGCAATATTTGTCCAGCACAGGTCAGATAATACAGATAGCCGTTATTGCGCTGATATTAAGGATGTGCCGCATCAACATTACTGATGAAAATTACGCATCTAAAACTTTTCACAGCAATTCTATTTTTTTTATCTTGTTGATCGAAATCAAGTATAAAATTTGGTTACACGGATCAATAAAATTACATTACAGTTTTCGAGTGTATTGATGTTTCAGTCTCTATATAGACTACAATAATACAACAAAGGTGTACTCGATCTTGCACGGACGTTATCCTTGTTTGCGTGTTGTTTGCGTGGGACGTTATTTTCGAACTGGATCGGTATATCAAAATGAATCATTTATTACAAAACATATATTAGACTGATTTGAGGTTTGAACTTTTTTTTCTTTATTAATCGGCGTATATCAAGAACTTTAGTATATTACAAAACGAAGAAAATGGCACAGACGGGATCCTGTAGGGCAATGTTAAGTATTTTCTCAATCGTATTTCCCATTTTCCATTTACATAACACGTGAAAACAGTTTTTAAAAGTCATGTACACGGTATTTTCTGTCACAGTTGATGATCTACAATCATAATACATTGAAAATTGATGTCTGTTGGGGTTTCCGTAAAATGAGAAAAATTTATTTAATTTGTCGCATTACGTGAAGTGGAAGGGTCGAGGAAAGAATTTCATAGTATCTCGTTTTTAATGGAAAAATGATCTCTAAAATTCTGAAAAAATCGAGGAATTGTAGGAAGTACAATTAAGACAATTATTTGTCAAACTACATATTAAACCGAAATTTCGTAACCGGTAACACATTATAAATTAAACAAAAAATAGAAAATTTCTCTTGAACCCATTAAATCTCAAATGTTGTCAATTTTCAGTAAATCTTCATTGAGTTTTATTTTTATGTTGTCTTTAAAAGAAATATCAGGGACATGGTATCCAACGCAAAATCGCATGCTCTTTCAGGTACTAGCCACGGAATTTGTTTAGCATCAATGTTTAAAAAGATATAAACCATCCGTTGCAAACAAATGTGAATTTTTCGACAGCAAAAATATTTTAATCTAAAACATCTGGCAGCAGTAACTATTTTAAGAGACGCCTCACTAAACAAAAGTGTTGGTGAACGCTTATTCAGCGCTATTTGTAAGGAATTGTGAAACCATAGATTGACTCCGTATACATTTGTAATCTCTGATCGAGGGATATTGCATGGTAGATTACGTTTTCGATAAAACTTTTAAATATCGAATACATGCAATTTGTATTATGTGTATAGTTCTTGAATGGAATGAATCGAGTATTTATATTTCTTCAACGGGCGGATTATCCTCATGATAAACATAATAAAAAATATGTAAAAACATTCCATTTGTATTAGTTTTCAGTGTGTCACTGAAATGCATTGTCGAGTTTTTAATTTGCAAAAAAAATTCATAAACATCGTGAACATAAACGAGAAATTGAAGTGCATGGTCCTAATGTAATTTTTCGTGATACGTTTTAAATAGTATGTTCTCCGTGATGACCTCTCACAATTAGAATGAGTCGCATCGTTCTGGTACCCTCGCTTCAAATGTGATTTGAGTGGGTTTTAAAGTTTACGTATTATGGTATCCGTAAAAACATACATGATACGCTTTATCATCCCTAAATTATATTTTAATTGCAACTCTGTGAAAGCCCATATTAACTCAAACTTTGATTTAACCATAATTGTAAGAAGTTTTAACGAGGAATTTATATTACACGTGTAGTGACATATCCCAGTTTTGAGTGATGCTTTTGTTTCACATATCTTTCCTACCCCCTGCAAGCATGAGGTTACCCTAAAACAGTGTGGTTTTGTGCTTTCTAATCACTTTCCGTGCTTTTAGATGAAAGTCATGCAACAAAAGCGTAATGCCAAACTATGATGCAAAACCTACAAATTTTATTCGTACAGTGATACAATGATTTAATGATAAGCTAATGGGTAAAATATTTATTTATTACTATTCTTTAGATATGTTGGAACTATATCGCATTAATTAAATGCATTACTTTTAAAATAAAGTAAACTTGTCCTTCGAATGATTGCGAAAACTATCTTCAGTACTTCTTAGTATACATTATCGCACGATAACTTCGTAGTTTCTCTTCGCAAAAAATGCTGCACTTGTCACACCAACGGCCTTCGCGAGGTCTTCTATTACATTAGTATCCTTCATTAGCGCATCGTACGTGGCTATGTAAATGTATAATTGCGTTTCGCGTTTTAGATTAACAACCGTCCTGGCTGAAGTTTGTTTCTTCTTGCCCTGTACTGCGGTATGGTATGAACCATGGGGCAAGAACTGATGAAGCTTCCATAGTTACAGTGTAGCACCATTAGCGATTCCGAGCGTGCATCGTTATTAAATTGACTGCGTACATCCGGAGTAATTTACAAGGGGGTTGCCCATACTGGTATGCGGATAAAAGCTCGGGCTTGCTGCATTTCACGAGCACCGGGAGAAGAGATCACCAGGGAGTGCAGCTGCATCGGATTTGCAACCAAGAGTTCAAGATTGTGCCGACGTTGCACAGTCGGGAGTGCGGATTGCTCGCAATACTCTCGTGCCCGAGACGTGATTGTTCCGTGAAGAGAAGAGACCAACCGACGGGAGTATACCATGTTGAAGGGGTGAGAGTAAAAGGAGTAAAATACCAAGATGTTTCTCTGCTCTGGCAAGAAAAAGACAATGTACAGCCTTAAAGGATCAGTCCAACTCACCGATAAGATAAAGGGAATTAAAAATCAATAATGCACCACAATGTAACGTTTTTTAATAAGTAATTCTACTCCTTTCATAAACTGATACAAACTTATTATGGAACGTTAACTTGTATTTTTAAACTTATTGTCAATTCGCGTCTTTCTAATGACATTACTTTGACGCCCAAACCTAAATCCCGCATAATTTCCGGTTTATATATTCTAATCCATCACAATTTAAAATCACATTGAAAACATTTTGTATGAATAGAATTTTGAAATGTTATTGTTTTATGTATAGTCTCATATTTTATGCGGAAGATATATTTTACGGCATACGTAGAATTATACAGTTCTTATATTCACGTACGTATTTACTTATTTTACTGAATCAACTTCAATCCAAATTCATGAATGGGGTGGATTTTTCTTTGGATTATGCTTCATTGGATTCTACACACTGTCCAAGCTCAAATATAAAAAATTAATCTGGCCCTTTTTGAAGAAATCGGCTTTTATATTAACTTTTTTTCATCGATTTTTCCGCACATTTTTAAAATCCAATCCAAGGTCCAAGACGACCTTTTTGCACAGCTTCCAACCAATTTTTAAAAAAAATCAATCGAGCTCATTTTGGAAAAAAAAATTGATGTATTAATTCGTTTTTAATGATTTTAACGATGATTTTCTGTAATTTTATAAATGCTTTGAAATGCTGTGGGTAATTTGACGTTATAAGAGGATCTGAGACGGTGCCACAACGGTCATACCCTTCCTGTGGATCTAGGACTGGTCATATATTGTAGAGTAATTTTTGTGATAACAAAAATATGAGGTTCATTTATTTCCAGTCATTGTGTAGACGACGAGAATAAAATAACTTTTTGAAAAGCACTTAAAATTAATTAAATATTTTCTTAATCTGTATACATAATATTTTTAATCAGATTATAAAACCTATTACTTTGGTTTTCAAAAAATACAAATAAGATGCAAATAGTCATCCCCACTGATAAAATCCTATCAATAATTCAGGACCAATAATATTGTGTTTATAATTATATACTACCTTACAGGAAGTTTTTTGCTTTATAAAAGTACAATAAATCAGCAATTATCGGTATTGCCTTTATCAGCATATGCATTCATATAATTTGGGAAAAAATAAAAATGGCAAACCATTTAAATGAGAAATGATAATTACCGTTCGATCGAGGTGATATCTCGAGCAAAACATTAAATCATATGAGAAAGAGGCGCGACCCCCCTGATGCTGCCAGCATAACCGTGTGTGGGAGTTGCCTGTGATCATTATATGCATTCGTGCGCGTGATACATGAAAGTTCGCAACGAGATGAAATCTGATTGCCCACCCTCGCATTTCATATTAGCATCACGATTACTTTCAACCGGCAGCTGCTTGATTATGTTCTGCTCCTAAATTTCGGTTTCGGCATCGAGTGATGCACTGATATGTAAAATATTTAAACCGATTTAAGAGCAACTGGTTTCGGTTCATTTTAATATCTTTTATATAATTCAATACCTCTCATCTTTAAATCTGTGCCACATTTTGCCTCCTAAGATGTTCTATATCAGATCCTAAGTTGAACAGTATCCAATTCTCTTTCACAAAAGATACGCATACTTTTTAAATATAATTTATGTTATTTTAATATTTTGTGGAATATAATGAGTTTCATTGATCTTTGTTGAGTAATTTGCAATAATATTAATAGAACTGTATTA
Source organism: Trichopria drosophilae (assembly GCA_030407085.1). Classification (NCBI taxonomy): domain Eukaryota; kingdom Metazoa; phylum Arthropoda; class Insecta; order Hymenoptera; family Diapriidae; genus Trichopria; species Trichopria drosophilae. The sequence continues at coordinate 64,765,077 of CM059583.1, read as the reverse complement.
GGAAATACTATTTTCTTTATTATACAAATATATCAACACAGTAAAATTAACCAAATATCAAATCTGCGTACTACATGACAAGTCTTCAATGCACTAACATGATTAATTAATTTGGAATATTTCATTTATTACGGAAACATAATTTGCAATTTGCTATAATATAACCACCGAAATAATAAGGAATATTTGTATTTCATATAATGTACTATACTTAACGTGTGTACACGCATATCTGCATTTAAATGTTGTTTTGCACTTGAGCCGTCATTCACTGTCCCATAGATAACATTACTGTTTGTGGTTTTGAAACTATAGAATGCCTGTGTAGTATTCAAGGAAAAATAATCATATTTTCCAATTCACAGAATTATTATTGCTGATTATTATAATAAGTATATAATAAATACATTACAATCGGACATTGTAAGAGCAAGCTATGAATTATTTAAACTGGAACGTCAATGAGATACCTTGACAACCACATAGAGTATTTTTTCCATATTTTTTTGTTTCTTATGCACCCCACTTGGATATGGTACTCGTTCGATCGTAATTTTTATAATAGTCGAACGTGTCTGGACACGAAGAGCAAGAAATGATCCTGAAAGGTCCTGGGAAAATGATCGATGTCTCGAAAAGCAATAAACACGACGCATTGCATGTCCACACGCGTACGTGTAAGAAGTATGTTGCGCACTATTCTTCGCACTCAACATTGATTACTACGTTCGATTCGACAAATCACTTAACAATTAGTGCAGCATTTCGAACAGGTGTCATAAAACATTGTACGGAAAAAAGAAATTGTTCACAATTGCAAAACATTACAAAATAAAAATAATATGTTATATCTATAAAGCAAGTCTTGCAGATATTATTTAATTAGTTCTACTATAGCTTTGTGTTTCTGACTTTTAGTAATTATAGAATACCAATGATGAAATACCTATTATTAATATAATCTTACAATTATTATTTACTCAATATAGAATGTCCAGGGATATTACATTTAATTAAATATACATAAAACAGCTGTTTAATTTAAGTTCCACACATCTGATAAGATTCAATATACCAAATGATTCATTTGATGTAATTGAATTTGACATCCACATCAAATTGTGTTCCGCAATTTAAAATACAAAATTAATTTTGATAAGATTCAGTCCCTCAACTCACGCAATTTGAGTATATAGTCTTAATTAAAAATAAAAGTCGTTATCCAATTGGGAGAAAAGTAAATGGTTTTCTGTAAAAAATTATGGAATGCAAAAGTTTGATACCAGACTTTAGGATTTTAGTTTGAAAATGTCAACTGGTGTTTTTGACCCTGCACCTAAATGAAAATTTATATATTCATCCACCATTGGTTAAAGCAGATTGAGGTCTAATCTGGTTTGAAGTCACAATTGAAAACTCTGTTATGGGCAAAGTGTAAATATAATGAACATTGTTGCGATGTCATAATGAAGATTTCGCAGTTCTCATCACTAAATTTAAATCTGCAATGACCGTTCAGTTACCATTTATAAAAACCATCGTGATCTTGATAAATGGCATTTGAAGTCTTGGTCGGGGTCACATGCAAGGTGAGTTTTCTATACGCGTTAATTTGATAAACTAATTATAATTCATAACTGAATATTAACCTTTAGAGGGTGGAAAAAAAATAATGAAACAAATCCTGAATTAAGAATCGCAGTTTAAGAGTAGAATTATAATATGGTATTTTGCTAAAAACCCTTTACGGAACACATTTTTTGGACGATCCATATTTCGTGAAAATAAGTATATAGGAATGGTTTGGGACGATGAGTCATACCCTGAGCAAGGCGGTCTGAAGATGGCTGATCGATATATAAAACAGTACTTGATCGAGATGAAACTGGGTACTCGGAAGTTTCTGGATGTCTGATTACGTATCTGAGTTCAGAATTTAAATGTTCAAACTCGTACTTGTAGATTAAACCTAACTTGTACTTGTCGACTAAACCTAAGTATATTTAAAGAAGGCGGAGAAAATATCTCTGACTAATTCATATATCCTTTTTCGAATTTCACTCCTCAAAAATATAAAGTAAATTTTCATATTTCATGCATTTAAATTTCAAGGAAAAATGCATATATAAATGAGAATCGTTCAAACATATTAATATTTAATAAACCGTTTTCAGTTTAGATACATTTTCCAAATGTACCTGCTTATATACGTTATAATAATATTCCTATTTAAACCACATTGTTTAGCTTGTGTGTGACACACGTAAGCAATCAAATTATCTTCAAACTGTTCAATTTGCCATAACAAAATCATTGATATTATTAGTGATAAATCAATTGAGTGTAGTTTCTAAATGAGCAGCAAATGTTTATTCGCTTACAGTAATTGATAACGGTATATGTACGTCATTGAATGTTATCTGTTAATTATTTAATATATACGATGCAACGATTAAACAAATATTATGATTCTTACATTTTAATGACATTAAATAGTCGAGTTATTGAACCTGAACTTATATTTATCAGCTGAAATGTTGTACTCTATGATTATCTTGATAGTAATCAAACCTTATAATTTTCTGGAATTGAAGGGTATTGAGAAAGTGAATAATAAAATGATAAAAGTGAATCGATTAGGATTCGTAGACCACGTTCGTCTAAACATAAAAATTAATGTAACTTTAGCAGTCATTATCAAGAAACAAGTTAATAATAAATTTAAAACTAACAATAATCATGACATATCTTTTTTACAAAAATTTCTAAGGTTTTGCCAAATTTGTTCTAGGCACAATAACTCTTTTTTAATACTAAGAAAATTCAAATAATTATGTATATTTTATATCTCATGCATTTATAAGAGTTCGAATCTCGTAAAATATTCTTCAGTATTCAGTCCCTCATATTCAATAATAGGTAAATCGTATACCGGAAGCAATTAATCAAGCACCTTTCAAAATGTGTAATGATTGACGTTTTTATCGGTCTCGTAACTTTAAATATCGTATTTTCTCATCCCACAGGTATTCTCAACAATTGGCAGTAAAATCGAATTTCATTTTATTTAATCCGATACATTTTTCTGAGTGTAATAGTTGTACAATTTTTTATAAAGTCGTAGTCACATGAAGTTGTCATAAAAAGAAAACGTCCATTAACAACGACACTTCCGGTTAAAGAAAATAAACGCTTTTTGATTCATCAAACTGCAGAGAAGCAATTATTAACGAATCACGTCATTCTTGTTGTCACGGGAAAGTTCACATATTACGCCTGACGTAAAACGCACAATTTATTACAGGAAAGACGGACGTTCGATGAAACGGCGAATCTCCGATATTCGAAAGTCGGAGGTCAAGATCGACCGGAAACCTCATCCGTCATCGGATGTTGGTTCTCCAACTACGTGATTCCAATGCCAGCGGCGTAATCTGTTACGTTCCGCATTGATTAATGATCGGCGCGAGTCGCCACATCCCTCGGCAACTTCAACTTCAAGATACACGACTTTAATTTCGAGGAATACAGGAACCTTCGACTTGCCACTTATTCCTTCATTGGAATATAACTTTAAGTCCATGACGTATCGTTGGTTACTCAAACGTCACAGTTTGCATCAATGAATTGAAATTCATCAAATATTATTTCAATTTCAATTCTTTTCTGACAATTGATAAGTTTCTGTGCGACTATTATTATTTCAATTTTTGAAAGTCTTTATACTTTGCATACTTGAAAAATCAATTACATGGTTGACGCGCTTCGTCACGGTTAATTCTGGACAGCCGTGGAACCTCGGACCCTCGTAACAACATGCATAACGAAGCATCTGCGATATGGCAAAGTGGAAATTCAAGGAATATTCGTCAAAAGAGCACATTCAGCTTCGAAGCGATAAGCGCTTATTAGGATCCGCTAAAAGCAGCAGTACAATAAATGCTCGACGTCCACGTGTGCGTTCTGTGTTTTGCACCCACCTGGCGATAAATTCGCGACTCGACCGATTCTCTGACGTTCGTCGGCCTTTCACCTCTAAAGGTGCAGCCCATACGAAAAATCTTGCACATCGTCGAGCGACGCGCAACGTGCTTTTTTTTATCTTTTGAAATGTAAAATCCTTCGAGTTGCCCGAAGCGGTAACGCTCGGTCGAATAGACGTGAATCTTGTGCACTGCGCCTATCTAACCCATGACAAAAATGCAAAAAGACTGGTGAGAATGTAGGAACGGAAGGAATTTTTAAGACGTTTCCCTGGAGCGCGGGATGTACGCTTAAATGCAAAGTATTCGATGAATCTTGGGTACATTAGAAAATGGAATATATTCTTAGGTATGTGAACGTGTTTTTTCAAATCTGTATAGAACAGAATGCCACACCGACGTTAAAGAATGCTCTGTATCTATAAATATTATTATAATATAAATGTTGAAGAGCATTGTGCACTAAATTCCCCCATCAAGAAAGACTTGATTATATGTATATTTTAGGCAATTTACGGTAATTCAATTCAAAATAACTAAGAATAATATTGGATACTTTTGCAGTCCAGGAAATGGTATAAGTGAAAATGACCGAATACTAATCAGCATCATAAGATGTATAGTACAGAAAAAAATGGATGGAAGGAAAAAACGAGTATGGAGAGAGGGTTGTCCTTATATACCGACCGTGACCTCTACGGGAAGAAGTGAGAGGGCAAGAGATAGGAAAACAGTACGTCCGAAGTGGTTCCTTCGCTGATTGATGAGCACCGGAGTCACTGGGATGTGCCAGAGAGACTAAGCAATAAAGCACGTGCGCACATAAACGCGAGAGAACGATCTCACTGGAAACACCTGCCTTCTCTTCTTCCAGATTTCTGTCTCCTTCCATCCTTCCCGCATGAAGCCGTTCATCTTCGTCGATCCCGTATTCTCTTTTCCTTCCTCTCCTCGGGAATCAGTTTTTTACTTTTTGTTTCTTCCCGGCTTGGCAGGCTCAAAGGGCTATGCCAAGACTGCGCGGGGGTCGGGCGGGAGGAGCGTTGATACATATTTGTTCTCCCGCGTACAGAGTCGCACCAGGAGATGCGAAGCACCTCGGGCTACGACTCATGTATTCATCCATCCCAAGACCTTATGCACCTTTCTGCAAGATCGCAGGAAGGTGGGTGTAATGTAACATTTGCTCTTCTTAATTAAGATTTGTGACGCTTCGCGGAGGCAACAAGAGAATATTAGGATAAATGTAATAATGATTATTTACCTACATAATTATTTCTGATGTATTGGGGTGAATCGTGTTTGAAAAGTGCCAATAAGTTCTGCATCCAACATCAGATTAAATTGTTCGAAACTATGTTGATTTAAATAACTAACGTCGAACCAACTTCATTGGTAAATACTATACAAATAAAAAAAGGAAATTAAGGCACAATTAGGAAGTATGATACATTTTGAACAATAGGTCGAACTTGTAAAATTTAGGTAATATTTACTAGTATTCGACTTAGTTTTGACCAAATCCGTTCTTCTTGTTTCATATATATTTTCTTGATGGTGTAAGTTACTACGGTGTGTCTTCACGAACACTTATGTTTTTAGATGTACATGATGTACGTCAGAGAATCGTAGTTAGTGGAACCATACTTTAAGCATCATTATTTGCAGTTGAAAGAATGTTCCTTAAATACGTATGGAATGCAAATTATCATGCCTGTATTTTCATGAAAAATATTTTTTTGGAAGAGAAATGTCAATTTATGCTAAAAAAATCTGTATTCAATTCGTAGATATTATAATACATAAATGAGGATTGCTGAAATGGTATCAGAAAAAAAACTGGTAGGTGGAGTGACTTTTTGAACTCAATCTTAATTCACCTTATAAGCCACTTACGATATTGATCAAGTGTTCTCAGGGATAATCTTTGACAAAAAAAAATTGTCTGAGATGAATAATAGTTAGATGTACTTCTTGCTAAATTAGGGGGGAGGTAAAGACCCCTAAGAAACATATCAGTAATGTTCATACAATTTATGGTTTGACAAGTTTCTTCGTACTACTAAACATTCTCAAAACGCGTCTATTCTCGATCTGGCCTATGTTTCATTTCATATTAGAAAGCAAAGTGCAAGTCATGCCCCTGCATAATAGTTATTTCTGGATGGGAGCTGTTTGATTAGGTTACATTAAAAACGCGCCGTAACTTTAAAGGATTAACTGCATTTAGGTTAAATTAATTATATAAAACTATCTACGGTGGCTTCAATTTTCACTTATGAGCTACTCCTTAATGTGAAATGTTTTATTTTACATTATTATTGAAAATGTTGATAAAGTTATCTTCAGCATAATATCAAAATAAAGTAATTTTGAAAAATCATATTACCTTTAAAATTAATTGCTATAATCTTGGCTCATTAGTTTCTCAACGCTGAAATCACATTTGTCGTTACGATACGCTTGCATAGCTCTAATATACCTTTGATGATTTAGTGTTGTTTTGTAAGTTACACTTATGTTATAAGTATAATATTAGAACCGTATTGCGGATTTTATATTTCTATTTTATTTATAAGGCAGCTTTAATGCCGAAAAGTGTTGAATCTTTATTGCTGCATTAGTAATTCGGTGTTATCGAGCTGACGATGGAATATTACCGGGTTAGTTTTATTTCATCAGTTTAGTCTACGACTTTGAGATTCTAAGATGTTCTCTACTTCTGCCAATTGTCTGTTTTGCGACATTTCTAACATATCTGTCATTGGTTTCTGTTGTTCAACGAAAAGCAATGAAAATACTGAACTTTGAACAGCTTACACTTGTGTACGCTTCTATACTTCTATTTATATCTAAGCTGCATTTCCAGTCAGTTTAATACTTTTGATTAAAAGTGCGGCTGCGGTTATCCTACAATCGAACTGGATAACTAATATCTAAAGTACTTGGAGTAATTTACTATTTATACAACACCCCATATAAAATATATTATTAAAGTGAGCCTTTAACATTACAAAAGAAAAAATTCACTCATCTACAAGGAAGTTATCTATCTCTTTTATAAAAAGCTATCTTTTTTTTAATCTTCTTATTTATTTATTTTTACATAAGATTCTTGGTGAAATCATGTTGCTAACATATTCGAATTGAATGCCGTTTAATGTACCCAATTTAATTTTTCACTCAATGCCTTATAAAATGTGCATTTTATAATTGTAAGTGCATAGTCAGCAGACTTTTCAAATTTCTTAAAATATCTATAATTTAATGCATGTAATTGAATTTAAAAAACGAACAAATTCATTTTCTCGTCAGGAACAGCGAAGGAGGCGGAAAAAATAACGGACCGCATTTTAAAGTAAATACGAGGCGAAACGCATCGTTGAGGAATTCTGTTAATGACACCCATCATTCGCCGTATTGACTCGCGTGTAGTTCTTATCGATGAACGGCGTTGGATCCATTGGAAATCGGAGACTTTCTTATGAAAAATGTTTACGGAGTGGAAATTCATTATGTAAATTGGTTTCGGCAATTTCGCTTAGCGTTCCAGATCATTTTCACTGACCATCATGATCCAAGAAATACCTGCAGAAATTCAGCAATAATTATTCCTGACGTGGGCAGCGTGCGGTGCCTTCATGGATAAATAATATACGCTCGTTAAGGCTTGTAGGCAGGTAGCGTGCAAGCGTTACGTCCGTATTGCACTGCCCGTCGGATGAGGCATTTTTCGGGTCCACTCATTTGAGATCGGAAACATTAGACGGTTTAGAGATATGTCGGACATTAACAATAGTAACGCAGGTATTAAATTTTTGGGAACTTTGCCACACCATGCCATGGGGTCACGCAGGTGCGCCTTGATGAAAAAGACACGCGCAATGAGATTCATTGCGCATGTTCGTGAAAGTCACTAACCGGTCATTTGACATTCATAAACGAATTATACGAAACTTGTATGGAAACACCTTGTGTAATAGCGCCGTTGATGATATTCGATGGAATAACACTGTTGCAAATTGTAGGTTTGAGAATGAGGATGTACTCTTAATGGCCAAACTTATGGATACATTGAAATTTCGTATTAAGTACAACATGTCAATGTTCTGTTTATATATGTCTTTATTAGCAAACAATATTTAAACGAAAAATAATACAACTTTTAGGTCAAAGACTCGAATGTAGATGTTTAAAAAATATTATTACATCTTACCATTACGACAAATATCCATAATAATAATAAGTTGTCTCTATTGGCAAAGATAGAGGGTTACTAAGTAGCTGCATCTAGTCACAGCTAAAGTACTGTGCAGACTGCCAAAAGTCAATAATAGGCCAGCACAGTTAAAGTAATACAAATATTAATTCGAAGTTTTGAAAGTGAAACCAACTGAAGAGTGACCTGGTGAAACAAAGAAGTCGTAACATCACTGTCAACGTCCACATCATGGTGCAGAATGAACGTTTGTGGCTTCCGGAGCAGACAGACATAATTGATGAAACTATTTATTATATGTCGCAATGTTAATGGTTCGCGACTGTTATACATCACGCAGGGATGTACAAGATCGAGTATGATTACAGTGTACTGAATTGAAATCCCGCGTCGTCGATGTTGCGCGGTACGATTTATAGTGATGCGTAGTTAATTAACTCAGAACTCATCGAAACCGGTCTGCCAGGATAAGTATCACATTATTGCTATGCTTTTATATTACGCGTTAAGTGTTTCGTAACAAATTAATTTACCAATAATCATTAACAATATCCTATCTTTCATTCCCCAATGTAGATAATTAAGATTTTTACTGTAAATAGATAAAATTATGTTATTGGCATACCCCATATTTAAAAATCTATGTTATTTATTACCTTAGTTAATTGGTTTAATACCAGATTTCATTAAAATGGCAGAAAAATCGTTTATTGCATTATAAAGTAGAAACATCGAGACGAAAAATATTAAAAATAGTTTTCATATGGACAACGATGGGCATTTCACGTAAGCTCTGTTGCAGGTGCACATGCCAGTAAATGTATCGGAAAAATACCTTACATGCATACGCACTTTCAAGAATACGATGTATCTTTACAGAGGGCGAGGGGGATATGGATGTTCTGCATTGTGGAAATCAGACCGGACTTGAAAGTCTTTTTACGATCTTTATATGCATACCGCACTCTTATCTTTTATTTGACGACTTTCAACTGACATTTTCGCAGTGAAATCACACTACGGGCAAATACATTTTTAAAATCGAAATAATTTAAGGCGGTCCACCATCCAGAAACATAAATATTACTTAATATAATGTTATAGGAACTTATATATAAGTTTTTATGAAATATGAAATTAAAACTAAAAATATTTCCAAATTTAATTTTGTGATGTATAGTCATTGTGCATGACATGTTGCGTAATAATAATTTAAAATGTTTTATCTACCACATGCAGTCTTCGCATACCTCCGAAAAACTTGTTTCGCACTGCAGGGGCTGGTCAACCGGAGGGTTTAAAGGACAGCATCGGTTGCCTACCACAAGGGGCACTCCCATCGCCAAAAAATATATAGTGCTGCAAATAAATGAACAGTTAAACTAGTTTCGTCGATTTGCTGAAATGGATTTTTCCATTGAGATGAAAGAGATGCATTTGTACGGATGACTGAATGCGTCGCTTACGAGTGGAATCAGTGGTACGAATGGTCGTCGCATTTGTTATGCTCACGTCGAGCAGAATCTATTTCGGTTGGAGGTATTGTGGAAAGAAGTCACGAGGACGAGAATTTGCATCCTGGATTATGAATAGCAGAAGTTCAGTTTAGTTAGACTTTCAGAAATCAACATATTGACATTCGACAAGTGTCGTTCCAAATAAGGTCAAAGAAATTACGGTAAAGATTTACAGATAAAATAAATTTTCAAATGCAATGTAGAACGTGACACTGTATCCTCATTCCACGGCCACTAATTCTGCGGTAAACAACAGGACGCTTCGAGATTCAAAGAGACGAAATGGCATCCGTGCAAGAATTTTGATTCAGTTAAATCATTCAAAGTTGGCACATCGACGGCAGCAAATCATTCCATTGGCGGCGAGTCGTGTGCCGCCGGAATGCAGTCGCTCATCCGACATCTGCTGTATGGCGAGTTGATTGGCATGTCACCTCAGAAATGCTTAAGTGAAGCATTGCTTGGGTAAGAAATCTCTACTCAACTCCGACCTCTGTGAAGCTGGAGATTATTTAAGAGAGTCGTGCGGATGTAGTCAATCGTAAAACTGAACAAGAAATATCGTCCCCGAGAAGAGTGGTTATATGATTGGATGACTGGAGGATTAGTGATCAAAGTAAGAATCCATCATAAATAAAGTTTGAGAAAGTTTACTTATTAATTAACCACGAATATAAAACTATAAGAAGCAGATGCCATAAGTTAATGCTACAGAAGAATAAAAAGCATTGCAAATTAACATTATTTGCTGATCAAAATTATTGTAAATTTTCATAGGATCATAAAGAAAAAAAGTAAGTTCTTGTTAATGTGTGCCAATATTAATTCTAGAATTGAAGGCGGATATTCAATTTCAAATCTTAATAACTTCATCAAGAAATTACATTTTAATACGAAATCCTATCGTCTTATTGCAATGAAGTTTCCGACAAAGGTTCAAAACAAAAGATCGGCAATTCACGTCTGTTCGTCGAATGCGAACACGGAAGAAGGCACAATATAATTGCAGACATTCTCAAAGCACGTGTCAATTATCTAGAGCTCGCAAAATCGAAACACGTAATCGGGAAGAGGAATTCTTGGCGAATAGAGTTTTTTGCTAACGATCGACCGCGCTAAAGTTGCAATTAAAGTAACCTATGAAAGGCAGGACCACACATCGATGTCGTTTCGATTAAGGGCCAATCAAGAAAAGACGATCCAGATTTGATTGTTCCGCCATAATCTGAGAAGGAAGCTTTGCGATGTCCTTGGTCCAGTGGCTATCTTGTCCACTCGAAAGAGAGAGAGGCTTCCGGTCCGCGAGAAATGTAATGATAGCCCCCGGCTTGACTGCCAGAAACTAAGATGGAGGACATTCGGATCTATTATGTGGCACCATTCTTCAGTGCGAAAAATTTGACCTGGAGCAAAGTTGTAGGTCGAGGGCAAATTGCGAGGCCTCGGGGTAGATGCACCTGCCGTCTCACGGCCGAGGCCGGATGCCCGAAAATTTGGCCGCGCATCATTGTACGATCATCGTGCCTCCCCTCGAATCTTCCCATTCATTGAAAAGGATTTTAAAAAAATGAGATTATATCTCAAACGTAATTATGCCTTTTTTACTTCCTTGTTGTATGGATATTTGATGTACCTCCCCTGATTAAAGGAACGAACGATATCAGTACAGTCCCGCTTCAAGGATTAATGTAACAATTTTTATAATAATTATAATTTTAAATGAGAAAGTTGAGTTGTTGCTTTATATAGATACAACGTTTAAATATTTCTGATTATTTCAGCCATTAACTGTAAAAACTTATAACCCTTCTCTGTATGCCTCTAAAGATCCATAATTCAGCACATGTTGTTGACGAAACGCATTTCACTATTTTATTTTGATAATATACAATAAATTTTAATGTAAAAACACTCATGGTACTATGCATACGCATATATGTACATTATAGCAGATGAAAGGTCAAAATACAACCTCATGAATATACAATCACTTAGAATTCATTAATATGAATCAGTCACATAATTCCAAATTTCTCTTATTTTTAACTATCCACAGTCGATAGCTGTTCGTTGATTTGAAAACAAAAATATATTATAATAATTTATTACATATGCATTAATTATGTTCGTTTAGGTTATATATAATATTACATTGTCGTATGTACATTTATATTGAAACAATTAACAACACTGGCCCACAAAAAAATTAAAGTGGTCTGTACTTTTAACCAGACTTACTAATCTCTATGTATTTTGACGAGCTGAATCCGAATCTGAAGTTCATTTAGCCCGTACACCCCCAGCTACGAGTAAATCGCCAAAAATAGCAAAAAATTGCGAAAAATCACATTAGTGTATTCAGGAAAATTTAAAACAATTTTCCTGAGTATGATCATGTATGTATTTTTTTGTGCATTAATGCTCCAAATGTGAAACTTAAGCCCATTAAGCCAAACATCCCGAAAACATTTCTATTAAATCGCAAAAAATTATTGAAAAAAATTATAAAAATGCTCCAAAACTGCGCACGCGCGTGAATATGACTTTCGGCATATTTAGCTATTATGACGCGATTTTGTAATATGTGTAAGAGATAGAGCCTAACAGATTTCGAATTCGGAATTAGCTCATTATAATATGTAAGAAAAATTTGATCAGGGTCAGACAAAAATTTTCCGAATTTTTGCACACACATTAAAGTGATTTTTGTCGCTATTTTTTTGCGATTTAATGCACGGTTAATAACGGTTTATTTTTAGATAATTTATTATCTAAAAGGCTTAATTTACTTTTAAAGTCTTGACGTTAGATTAAAAGTGTTTTACTTTATTCTCAGTTCAACAATTCATGTTTATAGTATGTTAAATGTCGATGCTATATATAATATAGTAATGTATTTATTTAATAATAAGAACATTTAATAAATTAATATTAAGAATTTTAATAATAATAAGAAATAAAATAGTTATATTTTTGTTCTGTTTATTAGTGAAAAATGCACTAATTCGTAGTCACATATTTTTCATTTTATACTGCAATTTTGCATTAATTCTGATTTAGAGATTAATTCTGAAATCCTGCAAATGCGGTAGTCGTAATAGAATCGTGTTATAAACCGATGTTTATGTATTCATTAGCATGTAATTATGAACGACATGATTTATTATATTCAAGCCATTATAATTGAATTGTATTGTTTAATATATATATAAATGGCAGGAAAAAATAATTTAATAAGAATTGTTTGTGTTATTGACATTCATATACAATTTTATAAAAATAACACGAAATTACAGCAACAATCCATAAACAAAGGTAAATAATGATATAAACTGTTAGGTAGCTAACATAGAAACAATTATTATTAGGGCAATTCACCAATATATCCTAATTTAATGCATTTCTTAATAAATGCAATACGTCTTTCAATAATAATTAGAAATTCAATTATCATCAATTTCCGACATTTACATAATTATCTCTATTATCGTAAATTAAGGAAACAATAGTTGTGTTAAATTTAAGCAATCAATTATCTAATTAAATTAGCTCTTTTAAAAAATGTATTTCTTCAAAATTTCTTAGTTTCAATAACTATGCTTATCTGCTGTAAATGACGCAGACTGCGAATGTCCTAATTTCATTGTTACATTAACTATTTACTTATATTTTAGAATTATTTAATTAGTTCAATCTATATAATAAATTGAAAACCATCATTTTGAATTACTTTCATGTAAGAGTGACATTGAGTACTAGGAAGTTAAATTTAATTCACAAATAACGGAATGTTTTAAAATAAGGTATGTTGGAAAATAATAAAAATCAAAATATTTTTAGAATACAACACGTACAACCAAGCACAGAACTAATTAAATCGAAATTTAACAGCATCAATAAGATATCGTCGCAAAACAACAACTACAATTCATTACAACACGTGTACTGCTTCTGAAACTCATAAAAATTTATGATCGGTATCATGAAATTAGCTAAATATCGTGCAATAAATATTCACCGTCCTAACCGCAAATAATTGATGATTTGTATTACCGACGCAGCATGATCATATGAGGTTTCGCTGTATGATTTACGCTTGCTCTCGTGAAAAAAAATCTATTAATTATTTATAGGTTTGCGAATACATTTACGATACGCCCAGGGGTCCTCTCAGCTTATGCTCCTGGTAACTCCATGATCGTGCGTGCCTAACATAATGGAAGAACTTATAAAGCTCGCTACGAAAAGTCTCGATCCACACTTCACAAAGCTTCAGCAGTACCGGATGTCGCGAGGAAATCCTTATTTATGGTACTAGTGAATTTCGGAAATTTTTGATGAAAGACAGTCGTTTTTCTTTCCCTTTGATAAAGAACCTTTTTATGAAACTCGTAAAGACGGAGATAAGCTTAATGTTTACTGTAAACGTAAGTTATAAAACAGCCATTTTCAAAGTGCAGGAAACATGGATTTTAAATCTACGTCATTCCTCTGAATATACTTATGAGCATGTTTGTACGTATGTATATGAAACATTCTTTTAAGGAACTTATGCACTGAGCTCTTGTTTATGTAATGGAAATTAATACCATGATATTCGTTTTGACATATGTGCTATATTGGCCATAGTCCAGACTTTAATTTCATTACGTTCTAGAGACTCCAATTTTTGGTTACTGTTACATATTTATCTTCTAAAATTATATTTAATGCTTTCTCCTAAAACGCAATTATTTTTCTTAGAATTCTCAGAAAATTTTTCTACAACCTGTGAATAGTTTTTAAATAATTTTATTGAGACTTTGTTTTGTTTACTAACATTCATTTAATTATATTTTAATGATGATGATTATTCATATATTTTGATCTTTTAAAACTTTGTATCATATGATTAAAGGGCCTTAATTACAATGAAATAAGCATATATTTACATTATTATTTGTATTTTGTGCCGTGAATTCTCTTGATAAATTGGCACAAAATTGAAAGAAAAATATAGCCTATATAAATAAGTTTCTTGAAAAGCATGGTTTCTCCAAATTATGCACTTGTGACAACAAAATTCGGCAGAATTTTGCATAGAAATTTATGTTTATGCTAAATTAAAAAATTAAAAAAATTACATACAAAACTGATATACTAATGCCGATATTCTTCTGTGAATACTAAAATTGAAATATACATTAACTTAAATATCTGTTAATATATACATATAATGATAATTATAAGACAAAAGAAATTGTAAAATTGGAAAAAACAATTTTGAACTGATATATACTAGTTATATATAAATATCATAATATCAAAAAGAAGATTGGTCAAATTCTGAACTTACTAAAGAAACTTTTTAGTTTATTGAAATTAATTAAGAATTATTTTTTTTACAAAATTAAAATATTGCAAGGTTTTTATTTTAGATTTGTTTATGCGTTTTTTAATAGAATATTTACTTGTTTAATAAAAGCATCTACTTGATATGTTTGCAAGTGCTATTTAATAATTATATTTAAGTCTGTGCCTATTACATCTACAAAACAAAGTTTTACGAGGTTTTGGAAATTGCACATTTCCACGAAATCACAAACACTCTGGGACGACATATGGACTACGAGAATCCTTCAGCTATGGACGATGAATAGGGTTTCGACTTCGGCGTTTCGAAAGAGCTGTTTCGCAAATTGGTACCACACCCTTTACACCCTTAGTCATCCACACTTGATCGGGTGAAACTTCACGCCCGAGCCTGTTAATTCATTACAGCGTTTCTTATTGTTTAGAACCCCTGGGAGATATATAAACAGGACTATACTAATCTACGGCGTCAAGTCATTTCTTCTCGTCTCCACCCCTTTACCAGAAAATAAAAGCCTTTCAGGTAAGCGAAAGAGGTACCGACAAGAAAAATTGCCAGTCAAGTGGCTGCCGACAATGACGTTTCAAAGATTTTTCCGCCACTCTCAGCGTTACATCTCATAAGTTTCGACACCCGGCATCGGGGTAATGAAAGGCTGCAGGCTTGTCGCAAATAAACTAATTATCGAAAGCCACCCTCCGATCCTTTGTTACCTTTCAAAGGAAGCAACAGCGACACAAGCGCCTACGGAACGTGGCATCTTCCAACTAAGTAGGCGTCCTAGAAAAGTAATTAGGCTTCGAAAGTGCTGCGGTAATTATAGTTTAGACAAGCTCAACCCTGAACCTGTTGATTTTAGACACGCGAACGAAAACTACTTTGAAAGCAGCCAGGGATCCTTTGTAATTTACCGATTTGCGAGTCATTCTTTCTTTATTTACGAATCAGATTTCTGTGTGTGCGTGTACATTTTTTTAAATTTTCATTCGTATTTGAAAATATGTGTTAGAAAGATGAGTTGTAGCTTTCAAATTATGTTGTTACGGTATAACGTGTTAACTAGTCTTGTTTAAGTATGTAAAAAATTTGGAGGTAGCATTATGAAAAAGTATGAAAAAGTGAAGATTGCTGTGTAGTCATATACACGTTTTTATAGTCTGTTTTAAATATACCATTCAACATTGTAGAATGGTCGGACTGTTCATCTCCTTTTACAAGAATATCTATGTAAATCTTTCTGATGAATATCTTTACACATAATTTGCAGTCATACTGAATTGAAGCCTTACCATGTATGTCTGCGAATATTAAGTTATTATGCTAATAATAATATTCCTAGTAAGGCAGGTATGATTGGAACATATCTTAAGTAAGAATTTTTAAATATTATATCATAAACCCATTGACGGTGCTTTCAAAAGTACAAAAATATTTTTGGCACGTAATATATGCGATTTAAGAAATGGATTAAAATTAATTTCATTCAATATATACCACTGTAATGCAGGTTTACGTAAGTTTATTTTCTAAAATCCTTATAAAGTGAAAATACCGAGATCTCACTGGACACTTTTCACATTAAGGATTTTAATGAGTAAATTTTAAAACATATATGCATAAGTAACTGATACAACAGATATTTAAAAGTTCTTTAAGCAACGATATGCTGAATTAAAAATGAAATTAGAAACATTCCAACTGATGCGACAATCGCTTACAGAATTAATTTTATTAGTAATTAAGCTGATGTCTTGAAATATGACTAAATAAATATTACAATATTCTACGTAAGCAATAATAAACGATCTAAGGGTTGACAAGAACATACGCAGTTTGCGTCTGCAACATGTTGATGATTTAAATATAATTATATCGCCTAATATTATTGTCAAATTACGGTAAAACCATATAGTCAAAAGTATATCTTTAAAAACGCATTATAAAAACATTATATCAAACAGAACAATATTTTGTCAAGAAAAATACGTAGAATAGAAATTGACAACAGAAATAAAATATATAAAAAATCTAACTTGAGTACATGAAATGTTATGCTAAGAAAGGGCAGTATTTCTTAGTAGCACCCAGAACTTTTTTCTAGAATGATAGTATATATTGTTGCTATTAATCGGATGAAATCGATCATTAGAAATATTCAAATTTACGGGTTTAAAAAAATGTACTGCTAATATTGAATACTTAAGAAATAAATAATGGTTTCAGCTTACTAGTTACATGGCGTCACTAATAATAATTTCATACTGTTTTTCTGTAACTTACATTTTTATATTATACAAAATTATTTAATGAATTAATTTCTAATCTGAATACAAACTATAATAGCCTTTAAATAAATGTTCTAAACCTTCAAATATATAAATAACTCGAGCAGTTATCGAGTGTAACATTTCTTAACAGCTTCTAATATCTCACAAAAACTGACTCTTAAATCAACAAAAAGTGCACTGCATGCTATTCAAATTTAATGTTATGTAATATGATTTCACTACCTTATTAACTTACATTCGCAGTAAAATTATATTATGATCATATGGTAATTAATAGAAAATCAAATAATGTTACACTACGTTGGCCTAAAATAATCGCCAGCACGTCCGTTTGTTGCTGTTCATTGCCAAGAAATAGAATCATTATAATATTTATTTATTCTGTATGTATATTGTATTAGAATCAACTTTATTAATTTGAGAATCATTTCTAAATATTCACTAAATATAACGCGAAAATTTGTTACATTTGCACGGCAGTTTTAAGTTTGTTTCTCGACGAAAAGTATTTTTCGTGGAAATTGTATTTTGTAAAATGAAGTTCCAAATCACTAATTTCCAATTGCAAAATTCCACTTAACCAGTGAAATCAGGAATATTTGGTAGTACTGGTTTGTAGGTATGTATGACGTCATTTCCCTTTTGAATCTAGCAGACATTCGAAACTGCTTGTACATATTTGTTATGTGCATTTCAACCCATTTCATGAGACAATTTAGAACATGTGCACTGATTTGAACAAGAATGTTTAAATTAATGGTTAAATAGATTACTTTGCATAATTAAAAGCGATTCATGCTAACAGACAAAAATACTACGTTAAAAAATCTGTATATAAATAAAATGTTCATTGATATAATTTGAAAGTAATCCATTGTGATTTCGATTTTTGGCAAGAAACGTTTTTCTCATTTGTCTTTCTCAAATTTGAAGATTTGTATAATATTTATTACTATCAGGATTTAGAGTGTAATAGAAAAATTCGCAATTCATTTGTACTCTGAAACGGCTAATAATCGTAATAAGTATCATAATTCATGTGTTATGACTGCTATTTGAAAATTAAACCTTAGATCCAGATCTACAACAAAAAGACACTACTATAACCAAGTTTGTCCACTTATCTGACCTTAGGCTGCGGATTTCATTCACTCAAGATGCGGATTCAAAGCGATCTATTTATTGCTACATCGAATTGTCCAGTAATGTGATTCGTAGTAGTTAATATGATAGACCTATCTCTTTTCGGCCATTCTTTGACATGAGGCATTGTTGTCAGTGGACAAAAGCACATTTCGGCAGGATTCTACTCGCGAATTGGAACAAATCCTTTCTTCGAATCTCGGTCCAATTCGATGTCTGTAATCCTCGCAATAAGGTGCACCGCGGGGCGCCATTCAGTTTTGGCGCAAGTAAACGGGTTCGAAATGAGTTCGGGAGATTATCTGGTCTGGCGTTAGTGGAGCATTAAAAATAAGGCAGCCAGTCGGTATTTTGTCAACGGAACAATACGTCTGTCACAATAAACACTCGTCATATAAAATGCCGACAAATGCAAAGTAGGTACGCATCGTTGCATAAGCGGCTACTTATTATGACAGTTGACTATGATATGCATAAATATCGTTCTAGAGACTATTCTGATAAAATAAAACGAGAAATTAGTTTTATTTAATCCATAAATTGGATATAAGTAAAGGTAATATGTAGGCTTCATGATTGAATAAATGTTGGAAAATTAACAGGAATATTTGAATTTATATTGGTTTATTCCTTGTGATGATGTATACTAGTTAGTTGCATACGTTTTAGGAATACAATTTGGGGCTGTTTACAGTTAAGTGTTTATATTGTATATTATCGTTCATTTCTGTAGTTTAAATATACTTTCTCAGCCAATAAATTGCATATGAGAATTATCAGATAAGCTTCTATGTTTATAAGCTTGAGGAAAACGACATTTTATGTCCTTTAGACACAGATTGTGAAAGATGTGGATAGCAGATATCACTAAAAATTGTACGAACATAAGCTGAATATTTTGTTAAGCATGTAAAGTCCAGATTAATTATGATTCAGTAGCTGTGCGAGATAAAATTACTTATTTTGTAAAGACATTCGCCGTATTTTATCATTTAGCCGTGTCATTGCTGTTAATATTGTGTTGCATTTCTGGTTGGGTTGTGACGCATTCACTCATTTGACTAGCAACGTAGGGAGAGAACTCCCTTAAGCTAATATCCACTTTCAAATCGATCAAACGTAATTTCGTTTTTAATCAAGTTCAGCCATCCTCGCCGAATATATATAGGCTTGCGAAGCATCCCGTAAATATAATAATATATGGACGTAGGTAGCCAATATCCGTTTGGATATTCTACTGAAATATCCTGGGAGCTGATTGATAAATTTGCAATTTATAGCTTTCGAATCTTGCCAATAATATTCTTTCAATTTTGTTCCCCATTAGTCTGCTAAAATATTTCGACGTCCACTGGTAAAGATTGAAGACTAAAATACTCTTATAGTTCACAGTATTGTTTTCGTATTTGAAACTTAATCATTGTTTACACAGTACCAATTACATAAAAACCAAACGTTCTGGTCATAATACAGTTGCAATCGGCATATATAATAATATGATTTCAGTTCAGTATACGTATACAATGAATTCTACGGTATTCGAGGGTAAAAATTTGAGTGTAAAAAGATCCATAGTCGCATTTTGATGCACTTAAACATAACGTGTATATTGTTACATTTTTTAAAGTCACGAAAAGTATAAAAAAGTGAAGTGAATAAACTATAAAATTCTCAAATTCAAAGGAAAAAGTTTCACAATGAGAAAATCATTTGCGGTTGCATATTTTAACATTTAATATTTAGTCATTTTAACTGCACTTTAAATGAATTGACTAGATGTTAGTCAATCGGTGTCATGATTAATTTGGAAAAATTAGCATGTATAATTGCATGTACTAAATAATTAGTTGATAATAAGCGGCAACCAAACATTAGTCAATATTAATACATTTTTAGTCTGCAGCAAATGAGTCAAACATTTGATATTCTTTTTCTAAAAACAGGTAGTTTTCAGGATATTTGGCCAAAATGCACCTTGCAATTCATTCATCAAATTAAACAGAAAAAGCAGAGCGCTAAAGTTCCAATGTGCAATGTTATGTCATTGAGTGGTCAATTTTCCATACTGTCGTTGGAGTTCAACTCAATTTTGTTCATCAAAGGCCTGTAAAACCATCCCGAATGAATATACTTTGATGACAACCACAGCTGCATCAAAATTTCAATTACGAGGTTTTACTAGGGAAACAGCAAGCAATGAAGTGCTAAATACTTATTTATTTATTTTTCTTTATGGTTAGGAAGATATCAGGTTGATAACGCTCTTGTATCGACAGAATAAAAAATAAAAACAGATTTTTATTTTAATCACTAAAATGTAAGGTAAAATCTAGTGTGGCATGCTCAGGGGTCCGCGGGCTGAAGACTGAAACTATAGAATGCACGAGTGGAAAGTAGTAATTTCAGTGTGCTATCATTTTATGGCATAATAATTGTTTGAGAGTCATAAGTAAATATTTCAAGATATTATAAGTTCATTACATAAATATTGTTGTAATCGAGGTATTTTAGGTGATCCCATGTTTAAAAACAGTGCTATCTTATATCAATGAATCTTTGAGACAAATTACACGATCTGGCGGAATGCCAAATGTACGGAGCAGCCTATTCCGCACACATGTCAATGTTGTTTAGCATCTCGCTCCAGCAAAGGATTTAAATAGGGTAAATATATATTTCTATTTTAACGATTTACACTAGTGGAAGACGAAGCTAGATATTCTAGGCTTCATTAAGTACAACATAGTGACCAGACAAAAATTGTCTGAAAATGGTGGCATTTTCTAGCAGGATAAAAAAAATCAGAAACACAAAGTTGTACAATGATGTATTGACAAATTGTTACCGTCATGAACAATGACATTGATCCCTGAACAAAATAAAGTATGTATTACTTCTATGTTTGTTGCTAATCTTTTTTATTCACGAATCGATTCCTTATACTCTCTTAATCTGAATCAATGAAAATTTCGCCAAGTGCGTCAGCGAAAACAATTTTCGCTATTAAATCAGCCAATGCCACTATTTAACCAGTTGATTTTTCTATTTAACCAGTTGACTGTACTATTTAATCAGTCAAAATATGATTTACGGGAACTCCTGCAGAACTCAACCCTAATACCCGCTATTTCACTGGTTCTTCAGTTGTACATTCTTTTAACACCGATCACGGAATATAACTAGTGATTTGCTTCTCATCCTACATAAAAGTGAACATCTATATACAATGTCAATAAAGTCAATTTTAGGCTGCAAGAACTTTATTCCTCGAATTTAAGAATGTTTTTGTGGCCTAAGAAGTTTTTATAAGGGGAATGTAAATAAATTTTCGGTGTTGTTTCTTGCGTTTTCATAATCGCATTTGAGTTCCACAAGTTACCCACGCAAGCACGAAATACTAGATACTTGAGGCACCACCGAAAAATGGAATAATACCGATCTGTTTCAGGTAAGTATTCTGATGTTTATCATAATTGTTCGTTTTTAATCATTTTTACAACCTTTAAAATTACATGCAGGTGATACTACACAGTTTGAGGGGAGTGTACAAAGTTATATTTGCACCTTATAGGTTTCATATTCTTGAAATAGATGATTTTATCAGATATAACATGGAAGTTAGCAGTTACATTTAACCAGCCAGATCACGAAATTCGTTTTTTGTATCTAATATTGAGAAATATAAGCTATTTCTCCGATTAACTGTTGATTTAATGAGTAAATACACACTGTTTTCCAGCGAAAACCATTGATTATCGGTACAAAGCATATGGTTTGATTCCAGTGATTTTAGTGAGATTTGCAAAATCTATCAGTTAGTAAACACTACGTTCCAGCGGA
This sequence comes from Trichopria drosophilae, assembly GCA_030407085.1. Lineage (NCBI taxonomy): Eukaryota > Metazoa > Arthropoda > Insecta > Hymenoptera > Diapriidae > Trichopria > Trichopria drosophilae. Next base: position 64,742,734 of record CM059583.1, on the reverse strand, counting down.
AAACACGTGATTTCATTCCACTGATTTAGTCAAATTCACTGGACCGATCAGTGAATAGGTATTGTTTTGAAGCGGCAGAATTGTGATTTCTTTTCAATAATTTTCTAGCTAATTTAGATGAGTTCGCCGTTGAAATCAGAGTCTAATGGCTGATTCACAGCGATCGCAAATGCGTTTTGTGAATTAGGGACTACGAGCTGTCAATTAGTAGTTTTTCGCTAGTTCAGATTAAGAGAGTAGTTCTACGATTCTGCGAAAATGCAAACTTACTACGAAATTTTAGTGATTTAATTATTGTTTCTATTGGTAATTATACAGTAAGTTACCGACAATCGACTGATGTGATCATGGCACAAGTGTAATCGCTAATGACTAGTTGTGAACCTATCAGTCAATAGTAAACTTTTTTACGCCCAAGGAGATTTGATATCTAGCTTGGTCTATAAAGAGCAACTTGTTTGCAACGATGCAGGATTTACAGGATATTTAATTAATGCGATTAATCACGAACTTGACCACACTTTCGTAGTTAGCTATGATAAATGCGAAGGAAAAACTCGTGACCGCAGGCTATAAATTGACAATTTCTCTAGATTTGCAAACAAGCCCTATATATTTTTCAGCCTGAATGCATAGAAACGTAAAATTTATGTTCCGTTTTGTTAAGGGCAGGAGCATCAAGGCATCGGAAGATATTCAGTCTCATTTGTCCCAAGTTAGATCGTAAGGTAATCGTATACTCGGAACGTAAAATTCACTTTTCATCGCGACGTGGGAGCCAAAAAAAAAACGGAGCGTCGAAAAGGACGTGTCTCTTCGTTTCACGTGGCTTAACTGCTAAGGGTAGTTAGGCGAGTCGAGGATGCATTGAGAGCCCGGAAGTGGGCGGAACTGTGCAGCCTGCGCTTCTCGCATTGTGCGTAAGCGCTCGATTTTCCCCTTGTCGGTACACTCACGGGTCTACGGAATCATAGAAAGACCGAGCGAGAGAGAAAAATAAAAAGAAAAAGAGAGAAGAAGACACACTGCCAGAGTGAAAAGGATATTCGATATCCGTAATGCCGTAATAATAAGCAACGCGTTACGCGGCCGAGTGAAATTTCGGCGCGATTCCATCCACATCGAAGCCACACGGGAGGAAAAAATCTTTCGACCATTCTCAGGTGCTCGATTCAAACATGACGTAAGCCGATGTAAGCAGGAAATCGAGTGGTTGCAATTTTTTCTTCGCCCTACAAATATTCAAGAAAACTCCAATTTCGGCGAATACTCGCATGCTTCGACGACTTGAATTTCACGACGATTTACTCTATGAATCTTTTTTCTGCACTTCTCTCTGCTTTCAAAGCATGTCATTGTTAGGTGCTTCGCAACAGCCAATTACATCATTTACGCATAGTAAACAATTTCGCAGATTGCCGGAAGTCGTAATATAATTTATTATTTCAAAATTTATATTTAAAATTTATATCTTCTTATACCAATATCAAATAAAGCGTGAACTCCTTATCTGCATACAATAAGATAAGTGGATTATAAAGGAGAATGAGCACTGTTGACTTGGAACATATTGACATTACTGTCTTGTATCTTATTTGTACAAATATTAAAATTAGTGTTGACTAAACGGAGGTTTCTACGTGTCATTTAATGATTTCATATATTAAAGAGAATAAGTATATTATTTAACAAGGGCGCAATTACCGATCTTCGACGAGTGCGAAGTTTGTCGCAGGAGCAAAGCGAGGGTAACAATCACGCTCGCCGCAGATAGATATTTCGCCCATGTTGCATATGATATTTTTTAATACGACTGGCGTGGGGCTCGATAATTTGTGCCCGGAGTGTTGAACAAATATTAATAACGTTTGTTTCACGCATGCATTCCAGTTCCATACCTTATTTTATGCACGACTTCTTCCCGTGTAAAATACATAGAATCAATCTAGTTTATTTCACGCACAATGATGTGGTGTGTGAAAATTTATAAATAACTTTCTTTTACATATTCTACGTCCTCATAAGTAACTGTAACTAACAGTGGCCAATTGGCATTTTTATACAATAAAATTTCGTAGTTTTCACGTTACTAATTTTATAGAGAATTGTAATAAAAAACGTAAATTGTTAATAACAATATTTCAGCAGCGAATATATCTATCTCTTATTAAGATAATTTCTTATTGTTTTTATATTTTATAATCATAAACACAAATAATCACCTAATTATCAATAAATAAAAAAAAATAAAACATTCTTCATGGGTCAGAAGATTGGATTAAGAATATATGAATTTGAGTCACTATAAATTATGTAGCTTTTGAAATTTTTGTTAAACGTTATTCTTGTACCATATTCTAGTTATTATAAGGGTGGTCATTCTAACTAATACATTTTTATCCGAATGCAATTCGTACACTGAAAAAAATTTACTTGAGAATTTTAACTACCATTGAAAAGTTGAGTCTAGAGTAGTTAATTCTGAACACCATGTTATTTTCAATAAAAAAATATAGGAATTAAGACATAGATATTGAAGCTAAAATTTAACTCATTAAATACACTGAAAGGTACACAAATAGTTATACCTTATTGATTGATTGATTTACGTTTTTTACCATGAAAATCAATTTGGCTTGGGTATGTTGAACATAGTTTTCCCTTATGTTATTATATACAAATTATATAATTCAAAGTTATATACAATTATTTTTACAAATATGAAGTAAACCACTCGCAAATCAAATTTTTCATTAATTAGCACATGACAATGAAAATTGAATAATTCGCCATGCGAATTGGGAAAACCAGAAAAATTACAATAACGGAAACTTGAACTAAAAAAAGTAATGAAATTGTGATTTACATCCTAGTGGCCTCTGTTTCTTGCATAGCATGAATTTCGTTAGTTCGTCCAAGAGATTATCCGATTTGTACCTGCAGTAGTATAAACGAGTTAGTTTCATCGCTATTCGATATCGATTTCCACGATGTCCTTTCTTTTATAATAGACTTCCATGTGTCTGCTTGTTTAGCAGTCTTCATCAGCTTACAAAAGGATTTTACAAATTTCTTATAATTGTCATATTTTTTTTTACTCCGGAAACAATTTTTTTTTAATCCACAAATTTAAAATTTATCTATTCAAAGAATAATGCTAATACAAGTTTATGGATAAATATAGTTGTTTCCAATACATGAATTAAAAAAAAGTATATATCACATGTAAAGATGGTTAATTATCGACAATATTGCACCAGCGATATTCCTAATTTTTTCAGTTTTGGATACGAAGTTCAATTGAACATTGGTTCTTTGTATTATTTGATTAATTCACGTAATTATTGTTTTTATGTAGTCAACTATTTTGTCATGTTATTTTCTTTGAAAGTTTTTTTCAAAATTTACGGTTTGGTTCACAAAAGGCCAACAAAATGTATAACCATAGAATCCGGACTACACTTTTCCGAAGCTTTTCGTCGCGTTGAATCCGAATCTGGCTGCAGAATTATTCTATCACGTGCAGATTTTCAGATATACTATAACCTAAACGTGCAAAAAAATAACATTTTTATCGACTTTCAGTAAGTTGCCGTGGCGGAACATAATTTCCGTTCATAATTTAGCAAAATTCAGATCTTTCATCGGGATATCGAAGAATTTGTCAAGGTATAGGTAAATATGATTTTCGTACGTATAGCAAATGTGCAATTGTATGAAACTAATTAACAAAATGACATCAACCTTCTTGCTCAGAATTCTTTCGTTGCATTAAGATTTTGACAAAAGTGCAAAAAACGTCGTTTTTGTCCAATTTTAGCAAGTTTTTAAGTAGCAACAAAATTTTTGTTCGTAATTTGGCAAAAACCAGATAAAAATATATTCCTTAGAAATCTGCGTATACTTTTCCGATGGTTTTAGATGTGCTGAGTCAATTAAAATAAGATTTTCATTTTTTTACTTACCACAGATAATACCTTCCTTCCTCATGCTCATGTAGAAGGGATCAACAATGATCATCGATTATGAGGAATGGTTTATTGTCAATTTCGATACATCATTTTTAGTATAAACTTAGTGGATTGTGATTTTCGAATTAAAAGTTTATTTTGTGAATTTCTGGTTATGTAGGAAGAGTAATTATATTACTAATCCTTTTTATTTTGATTAAAAGGTACAATTAATTATCTACCCCGAACTATGCCTGCGAAATAACATAAAGCATTGTTTATCTAATAAAATGTCTCGCACTGTAAACTTTCGTTATAGATTAAATGAGGGATTTTAGAAATGAAAAGTTTCCACTAACTTGAAATAATTCAATTTATGCAAAAAAATATGTTTATGTTAAACAGAGATTCATCAATAATAACTGATCAATGTTTGTATAAAATACAAATATTTCTTATGCCTATATATTCTTAAATTTATCAACATTGAGAGGAAAAATCTGCCCGTGTGGTCCAAGTTGATGGGTGTATCCAGTCGGTGATTTTCCAGAATAATATTTGTCTTTTTGAATGCAAGATTGGTTTTCTCGGTGTCGTCACACCCCTTACAACACCCCCTGGTATTAGATACCGTACCTTCAGCATCGATAGAAAACAAGTGAAATGCGGCCTCTTTTTCTGACGTTCACCCTTACGGAATGGTGTCAGGAGGGCTCACACTTTCTGGTCGAGCGGTTAGGAACTCGCATGGAAGCCGGGCACACCCAGTACCACCCACTTCCTTTCCCAACCAGAAAGCGGAGAATACCCTCGTTCCGTGGGGTAGGAAGTCGACCAGGAGTATTATTTTCGAGAACGGACACTCAAAATATAGGGAACATGCGGACCACACGAATTATGGTTAAGGAGACTTTGCGACTCAATTCTCGGCGTGGGGTCTTCAAAAACTTTTCAAGTGATACGTGAGAAGCGTAGGAGGGATATGAAAAGTTTCGATAGGTCCTTAGCAAGTAACGAATTGATTTTTATTAACTTCGCATTCGAAAAGTCAAGGATGGATGCGAAAAAGAAGATAATATTCAGAAGTATATGTCAGAATTATACCATTCAAATATATTTAAATATAAACAATTAAAACCAATATGTCTGGATAAGATACGAATTTTTCATTAATGTCGAAAACATTAACTACAAGGTCAATGACGGGCAATTCATTTTAATCTCTTCATTATCGATGTTTCTTTCAATTATTGTTTTGATTTAAGATATCATTCGATATACAGTAGAGTCTCGGTATATTTGCCCGCTCGGTTCCTTGCGTCTCTTTATATTTGTCAAAAGAAGGGGAGCGCCGCTTCTCCCGCTCTTCGCAGTCGCGTTACGTTCGTGACATCACAGTAGGCCCTTCCTGAGGCCCCAGCGCGCAAGGTGGGGGAAATAGATTGCGCCGACAGACAAATATAACGTGATGGAACTAGGCAAATATGCTGGGACGTAAATTTAGCGAGGCGCAAATATACCAGGACTCTACTGTCCTTCGATTTTCGAGGGTGTTTATAACGATCAGAGGTAATCGGCATCAGGTGTTTAAGGGCTCTACAATTCACATCACACTAAACCTTGTCAGTCTTACATCAGCGAACAAAACTTGAATAATGAAAGGAATCTTTAGTTTAATTTACGAAAGTCTCTGATGAGCTAAATATACTAAATTTTTGCATTTTTACTTCATACCAGGCAATATGGTAATTTTTTGCCATCTTGCCTATTAAAAATAAACGCCCTGAATTTGTACAAAATGAAAAATATATAATAAAGACTGCATTTCAGAAGCGGTTGAAACAGCACAAAACCTACACTACACTGATAAAATATTTGTTTGATTTACAGATGGCTTCTTAAGAGTTAATAAACGAAACTGTGAAATATGGCGAAATAAATATTTGTTATATACATATAATAATTGTATTAATAAGCGATTTATTGAGACCCTGTGTAGTAGACGTCTTTACTTGAAATCTCAGTTTAATAATATTAAACAAATCATTATTTTCACTGCAAAAAATATTTCATAACAGCGAGAATACATTTATTATCTATTTATATTAACTATTAACTACTAATTTTATATTTATTGTAAATAAGGACTTTTTTTATATAAAAGAAAATTACGCTTATAGTTTATAATATAAATCAGATAGCTTATAATCAGCTAATCATAATGACAATGAATGCATTTCATTTTCGTCCATCTATTCTCTACTAACACCAGAAAATTACTAAATAAAGTCAGAAAGAATCAGTTTGTTAAAAACAAAAACCATTCCAACAAATGATGGTTAAATTTGAGAGGTTAGATATACCAAATGATACTAAATTTTTACATTCATTTAAATTAGAGTTTGCTCGTTCTAAAACTTCAATATCGCATATTATTTTATATTATATTTTCATGCGACAGTTTGCTGAAGTCTATTTAATCAAGTATTGAGCACATAACCTCATAAGAAATACCGTTCATCCGGAGATACTTAAGCATACCCTGCGCAGCAATAGGTTTGATAGCCCTATCAATAATGAATACTTATTGTATTATTAGGTTAAATCCTTGGATTATATTTCAAAATTCTACAGCGACTGAGCGACATACTTCGACTACGAGGCAAAGCAACCTGGCATTTGTTTATTTCGTATGTGTAAGTAAAGAATTTTAGGTGCAGGTCGAAAAACCGAAAAATAAAAAAACCGACAATCGAAAAGCCGACAGTCAAAAAACTGACAATTCAAAAAATGACTGTCCATTTTTTTATGTGTCCATTTTTTTATGTGACCGACACGCAGATTTGTTAGAGAAATTAAAAAATAATAATAGCCTTATGGCCTATCAATTATTTCAATCTTTGAGAATATGAGGCTATAGATATCTACACCGGTAAAAGTAATTCTTTAATATTAATAAATATATTTATTTCAGAATACGCAGGAATTATTTGTAAAAATTCGGGTGCACCTCAAAAACCCCGACAAATCACAAAACAGACTCTTCATAAACTCAACATTGAAAAACCATACATTTAAAAACAAGGCATTTAAAAAAACAGAGATTCAATAATGAGACATTTCATAAAACATATGTCTGCATTTTGAATTGTCTGGTTTTTTAATGTATCTTTTTTTAAATGTCTGGTTTTTGAATGTCTGTTTTTGAAATCTCTGGTTTTTTAGTATCTGTTTTTTGAAATGTCTGTTTTTTTAATGTCTGTTTTTGTAAATGTCTGGTTTTTGAAGTGCCTGTTTTGTGATTTGTCATGAAACATGAAAAATGTTCTTTTAATAAATAACTGAAGAAATTTTTCAACCTTCAGAAACAATTCCTGAGAAACGTGTTTCACGTAAATAAACCATTCATCGACCGAATAACATAATTAGTACACAATTAATGGTCATCGAAAAATTCTTTTTTTAATTTAATAGCTCACCGTAATATGAGTAGCCAGTAGCAAGATTGTACCCATCACGTACCGTACGTTCTCTCCAAATGACGCACGAGGACGACGGAAAATTAGACATTGGTCACAAAAAATTTAACCAAATTTTTTTTAAAGTACTGCTGATTGCGAGATGGACGCTCAGAAATATAAACGCTGAAGTTGATTGGCCGAAGTTCGGGTATAATTATGCCATCAACTTGCCACGAAAAGGTAATGCCTTTTTTCTTAAGTTTATACGTATTATTCATTGCTCCATCGCAATCCGCGGGCCGTTATGCTTGTGAAAAAATATCATTTGTCGCAAATGCGTGTAATCGAGGAAGAAATAAATCATTCGCGGCCACTATAATTATTGAGGGAACGTTTTCCCTGAAAAATAATGTCCGCGATGCGGCAATCTCGTTTCGCACCTGGCCGTGGCTGCAAAAGACGCTTAGAGGACCGTGCGATCGCGTTTTATTGCGCGATCTGCCTTAAACGCGAGCCACCCGTAGAGCCTCGTAAAAGACGCGCGCCATGCATGCGCCAGACGACGAGAACGCGCGTGCCTCATTCACTCCGAAAGGATTTTTTGGGACGAGAGAGTTTCACGGCAACTTTTGGCCTCTCTCTCTACCCCCTCCCTGCACTCTCGTACCTGTCGCGAGGAACACCTTCGCTTCTCGTGTTCATATATTTCGGCCCGATTCTTCTCTCCGATTTCTCTTTCTTGCACGCCGCGCCAAAATAATCCGTGCAGGTGAGGTAATTTCGCGATTAAAAGAATTCGTGATTTACATTCCGCCGAGGATGTCATTAGCTCGATCCCGAGAAAGCCGGAGAGAATGAATATTTACGAAAAGACAGCATTCCGACATCCTCGAATTATTATTTAAACGAATTTGTAATTAAGTGAAAAATATACTTTCGGAGAGCAATCTCGTAAAGAATTTCAATGGGGCTATAATAAATTTTATTTTAGCATTTTGCGCATTCGTTGGTAGTTTTAGTAAAGTGAGCAGACTTGAGCGACTTGATTTCGACACAAATGTTCATTATTCTAGATTCATCGGTAGGATTTAAACTAAATGTGTTTTTAATCGCAATGTCGAAACATGTTTAAATTGAAAAGAAGTAATGGTGATTGTATGCGCACTGTTCACATTATTATTTTCAAAGAGGGTTACAGAAAATACGCCTAATTTCACAGACGTTTAGGAAATTTGGTGTTTCGGTAGTGTTAAGATCATTAAACGAATGATCTAGTGTTATTGAAATGTTGAAAGTTTTTGATGTGTATTTATCTTAATAGTCAATGCAATTAGATGCATATTAGAAAATCAAAACAAACTAAACGTCATTTTGCATCTAAACTTCTGTACCGATCAGAGAAATATCTATTAAATTTTGTTTAACCCTATTCGCCATGTTAAGTTACTCTGGTGGCGAAAAATGGAACTGCAGAGATGGGTTTCACGTACATTTCACAAATGAAGTTTTCATTATTGTGTACTTCAAATCTGGCCACCAGAGTAAATTAACATGACGAATTGCCCACTTTGACCACTATAGTTGACCAAACTACATTGTTCCACAGATTCAAAAATAACTCGTGCTCAAGATGGTTAAAGCATCCCCGATAGAAAATTGTTCACGTTGTCTGGTTATTGGTCAGTACTTTATAAAGTTTACTATATCGCCAAACCCCGATCAGAATGTAATAAGACTGTATTTACCAGATATTTGAGGTAACACCCAGTTGATCACAAATCTAGCATTTACACCTTTTGGCTATAATGGTAACATAACCAGTTCATAAAATATGTCGCACATGATCGCATTTTTTAACTAAAATATACGATTCAAAATTTGTGGTTTTCTAATGAATATTTAACCCATTCAGTTCCAAAAGTGCACAATTTGCACATGGATTTAACACATTTTTTTTACAAAAATACTGAAAAAGCGTGATTTTTAACTATAGTTTTTTTTTTAAATGCATTTTTAACTAACTGATAACGGTTTCAAATCACCTTCTAACCTGTCAGAAATGTGTTCCCAATATTTTTGCTTCAAAATTATACATTCACATATTTTGATTTATTTGGTTTTGCGTTCAAAATGGCGTATGAACCTTAAACATTTTTGAAATTTAAGAAAATGCTGTTATTTCGGATCTGCTAGGTTTACTTGCAGTAAAATCGTACAAATAAGTTATTACTAGTTTTGTATGACCTATTTCGATTTACAGTAATGTCCCATAAAATCCAATTTCAAGATGGCGACTGTCATGAGTTCTGTTACACCAAAAATGGGTGTGCGATTTGCTAATTAACAATCTCATAGGTTTCATTCATCGCTAAACTCGAATCTTGAGTCAGTACCTAAAAGGATGTTGAATTCCATGTGCAATTTGTGAACATTTCCCATACAGCACAGACTTTGCAAATATATAACGGTTATATTGCAGGAATGTAAAAATGTCCGACTTCATAACCGTTATATATCTGTAACGTATTTGGTACGTAACAAAACATTTTGTGCTGTCTGGGTTGGGACTCAAAAGGTTAAATAACGCTGTTTCCGTGAACATGTCGAATTTAATACTTTTTTCGACGATTTCGTCGATTTTTGATACATGTGTTAGAAAGTTGCTTTTCATAGTACTCTATAGAACATATTTGCCCAATCACAGGCAAATCAAATCCCAGTTCAATGAAAACAACAAGCAGCATAGAAGAAATTGTCTGCTGGGAGTAACAAGGTTCTACTCCGTTGCAGCAATAATAATGGTCCTATCCCGTTGTGCCATTGAAAAGGGTTCTGTTTCGGTGAGACATTAAAGACCGTTTCTTTTCGTTGTTGCACTGAAAAGGATTTTATCTCGGTGTAGAAGAAAAAAAGTGCTATCTCGGTTTTGTTTCCACGACAATAGCTTTTTAAAATCTGAGTCCAGATAGCTTCTTTTTCCTGCAACACCTATGAAATATATAAGTTACCAACCTAAATTGGGATAAAAATTAGCCTTTTCCTGGTCGTACCAAAATAGAACTGTCCTTATTGTTACAACGAATTAGAAATTGAGCCCTCAATCCCCTAAATTTTCTTGAATTGATCTAGACTTAACCCATTAATGGCCAAGGTGAACAATTTACACATGGATTTTAGCAGCGTTTCGTTTATAGAAAATGCAATTGTTTAAATAGACACGTCCATTGCTGAATAGCTTTAGTCAAATTTTTGAAATCGGCATTTAACACTTTTTTTTTAAATACTGAAAAAACGTGAACTGTGAGGTAGCATTTTTATTCAAATAGTTTCTTTTTCTCATAATCATAATAAAACACATAAACAGGGTGTATAAACATATGTTTACTTCACGTCACATTTTTTTATATTCCGACAGTAATAGTACCCAAACTACCTATATAGCAACTTTTTTCTAGTGACATATTTCATTTTCTATTTTTTATAAGAAAATAAACTTTACGTTAATTCGAGTATTATTTTTATTTCCTCCATGACAATAATATGTTTTAATTTGAGAAAACCATGCTGTGTTCTCACGTGTCTTTACTTTAAAATCAAACAAAAATTAGGACTCTAATGAAGAATAAGCAGACCGCACGAGTACAATTCATCGATTGTCAAGAAATAACAAAGCACGTCCAAAATTAGGTATGTAGGAATATTAAAAGTACTAAAAATGCAAGCGTTGTAAAAAGATATTTGTTGTAGGTTGCGAAATGGGCAATTTTATTTTTTTATATTTTTTCAACTGCACTTTGCGTATAACTATCTAACAACAAAAATTGCTCAACTCATGCGCAAAAATGTCTTATAAACAAAAGTGAATTTCTCATATTCATAAAAAAATCTTCTATATTAAAAATAAAAGAAAGCTTGTCAATTTTATGATGTCACATTGAAAAATGAATAGTTTAAGAAACTAGTTAGCAATAAAAAAAATAGTGTTCCTGGAATTCTTAACAGTCATGATATGCGACCATTGCAACATACAATGCCGTAGCCATAATCAAATGAAAAGAATTTATTTGTATTATTTCTCATATCAATATATGTAATAAGTAATATTAATATTAGTGAAAAGAAATTCAAATAATTTAACAAAATATAACTAAATATTTAGTCGTTTTTGTAGATACACATACTTAAATTGCGTGAAATAAAGTTGATGCAGTGCAAACTAGCTTAGGCTAACGAAAAGAACATGTAGAAGCGACTAAATATTGTTTATTTCCAACTAAAGAACTACCAGCTTTGTTAAATTAACTATTTTATTTTTCGTTTTACATATTTGTGACATTTAGCCCTTATTTGGGAAATTTACTAAAAACAAATATTCAGTTTATTTGCAAAGCTTGATATTTTAATACTTTTTTTTTAATGTCATGATAGTCGGGAGTCAGATGTTTCTAGCTTAAGATACATCCACCTTTATTTTTAATTAAAATTAGTTTTCTTACGATAATAGTTTTTAGGTAGTGATTTGTGCTTAGCAATTATTATATTATCCACATTATTAAAAATATCATGAAATTTCGCATATATTAATTTTGTTTATCAGATCATTAATGATTAATAATGCACATGTACTGGACGTTTTTTCTTAGTTTTTCTCAGTAACTGTGATATCTATTTTCTCAAAAGTTTTATAAAAAATGTTTTACTTTCTTGACTATGGATCTATTTCCGTCGCGATGTAACCTTGCTGTTTATTTACTACATGTTGATCTTTCAGCGATACTAAAATACGAAAAGTATCGATTGGGTGGTCCCGTTTCAGTTTCAGACAATAAACATACGCAAAACCACCCTGAAGTTAACCGCGAGTACTTTTCTAACGGACTAATGAAACACTTTTCCAGAAGCTCTGGAAAACGTCTTGCGAGGACATTTTTTATTATTCTTTCATGGGTGGAGGAAACGATCGTATGGGGTTTCATGTGGGAACGACTCCTACGGTGTAGAAGTCCAGTCAAAACGAACCGTTTTTAGAAAAGAAACTTCTGTTCGGCAAGTGGCCGACTATCCAATGCTAGCAAACTGGATCGACAACAAATAGGATGGGAAAGAGGCGGCGAACTTATATCGGGTTACACATATAATAGGGGAAGTAGTTGATGCTTTATGCCAACACATGTGATTTATCGGCGGATACCGATTAGGCACGATCTTACACCCAATTACAGATTGTAACTCCCTTTTACGCTTCATATCATTGTTTGCCAAAATATGAATTGCGAGTAACTTTCTTATTATTAAATACACTAATTAAATGCAATGGTATTACTATCATAATGTATGTTCTTGGTATTTTCTAGATGAGTCAATTATTTTATTATACTATCCACGGTTTCGTACCTGACGATGTAATTGAACGAGGTAGAATTTATCCAAAATTCGAATCAAAACATTTTCAGCTGTAGCAGACGTTGAGTATTCACATAAACGCATTATCAGTAAAATTCATGAAGTTAAGTAAAATTTACTAAAAATTTTGGAAAAATTTATGCTAATACTACAATACATAAAGTCTGATTTTTAACTAAATCAGATTTAAGTAATTATTCCTATACTTTGCAAAATTATAAAACATCAAAGACTACCGATGAACTCGATTAGGAATATCATTGAAACATTAAAAAAAAATCTCTTGTAATCTTAATTAGTAACTCTAACTGCAAACACACATACATTTATAGTCTTCCTTTACTATTTATCTGATATTTTGAATATATATTTACAACGGAAATTGTGTTTCTTGTAAGCACTACTACTTTACAATTCCGGTTTAGAAAGTAAATTCTAATTAGCAGAATCTCTCACGTTTTTCGGCAGAATGAACTAATGACTTTTATCTGTATGGCCACTAGTAATAAAAACTAACATTCTTTAATATAATAGGTACTCATTAACTTTTTTACAAATGAAATTCGTGAATATACACTCCTGGCCCCCAAATTTTCGGAATTTCAAATGAGATTATGGACACGGATTTCACTTGATCTAAATTGATGTTAACAATAGGTGATCTTGCATCGATATCAGTCGAGATGAATGTATCGACTAATCCACAGTCGATTTTCATGTCTAAAGATAAAAAATTTTGAAATGGCACACAAATTTTATTTAGAGAATTTATTTTGTCAGAAATTTCTTTAAAAACAATTATTTTCGCGCTTGATTCGTTTCATTTGAATGCCGTAATGGTTACAAACGAAAAATAAAACATGATTAGCCTCGGACAAAACTATATATTCGAAGTAAAACGAAAAAGGCTGTTTTTTAATTTATTGTTGCCTCCTGATCGTTAATATAAATAAAGAATTTATCGTTGGATAATATCTTGGTTGCCATTTTGAAATAACAACCCAAAAAACGAAAGTATTGTTATATGTTGTCTTTATGTACCAAACATAAAATTTTGAAAAATATTTCAAATAAAAAATGCAGATCGTAAAATATCCTAGAATCATGATTCTACGCATTTTCAGGTCATCATTTCTAAAGGCGTAATTCACAGTTACGCAACTCCATTTATTAGCTTTCATTCGTAATGCAGATCTTCGCATTTTTTCCTTTGATGTTTGATTTTGAATAACAGTTTTTCAGTCCTTATCGTCTTCAACAATTTAAGTTAGAAACGTAACAAACGAAAAGTTTATCTATCATATTTGGACAGGACACTCTTTTGTTTGGACTAAATGTCAACGTCGTTTTTCATATTGATAATTCATCCTGTTTGTATATTTATATTATAGATATTAAAAAATCGAGTTAGAATTTGGCGTTTTGATATAACAAAGTAGGTAAAATGTAAGAACAACAGGGATTTTCGAAAAATTATCGGTAATTATTTAGGCAATTTTTTATTACGTTCACTGTTTCATTTAATTTAGAGAATTTTAATACCTTTTTCTAACAAAAAAAAATTAATTACCAAATCAAATATTCTTATTTAATATTTTAAGATATTTTGTTTATATTAAAAATGTAGGTATATTCCACGGTCAACAGTCTGCGGTTATTCAATTCCATATAATTCGTTAAGTTCTGTTTTTATATTTTTGTGCCTTATGTGTTGTAAATGTATTCATTTTAAGTTAATGGAAATGATCTGTAAAGTGTTTGCAAACGTAATAAAAAGAACTCCGTTTACTTTTTTTTTTATCCCTTTGTTAAATGTGCGTCATACCAAGAAATATTAAATTATTTTGTAAGCGTCAAAGAAATTTTATTTTTTAGTTCACCATTTGTAAGAATTATATTTACTATTAAATATTTATTATTGTCCACCATAGAGTCTGTTGGTCCTTGTTTGCAAAATTGTTCTATTTTTACGGTTTTTAGAGTAACAAGACCCCGTGGTTAATTTGGTCTAGAAAGCATTACCTAATCTATGAAATTTGTATAAATAACATATGTCTATGCGTTCAAATTCAAGTCTATGCAAAAATGGTTTGAGTTTTATTATATGAGAACTAAGTTGTATCTTAAATTGATTAATGGTTATTTTCATTATTAGTACAAATTTTCAATTTCAACTGAATTATTTTCGTAAGGGTAGCAACATTTTACTAACAAAGATGAGTATGGACGCATGTGCCTATGTAAGACGGACAGGGAGGGAGAGATTGATTGACTAATTGATTGATTTACCCTTAATAATAATTACAATTCATTAAAACATTTTTTTTAAATTCTGCTAAACGTGAAAAAGATATATTGAATTTTTAGAAATTTGTTTGACAAAACATTTATAAATAGTTCTTAAAAAATTGCTACATCAGAAATAATTTTTTATATTGGTATATAATTGACAGCCTTATGTACGCAATTAAAGAAAAAATATGCTTGTCAGATATACTGTATTTTGATTCTATACCCCGCCAAACCCACTGAAGGGGGCGTTAAAGTATTCCGTCGATAAGGTAGGAATTTACGCTAAAAAACATAACTTAAAATGAGCTCGTGCTCTGTAAGGGTAATTCTACTTTTTATATATGGGCTTCTATACAGAATCCTAAAGAAGAATTAATTAAGAATTCACCCTGAGTTTTTGGAAATAAATAACAATCACGTATTTCCAATAGTTTACGTTCAATTGCTAATTAATTTCTTTGATAGTAATTAATTAGAATTACCCAAACATAGTTCGAATTTTGACAAATTCATTCAGACATTTGTAATTTTCGATTTTCAGCCATCACAACTTAAGAACAGCGTTAATAGTGTTCCAAAGTGATCTGCCGATAAGGTAGGGTTTTACGTTAAAAAACACAAATGAAACATGTCATAAATAAAAAATTTGGGATCTTTAAGGGCTATTCTGTTATATATGTTCTCCTAAAATATATGTCATTAGAATTACATTTACAGAGTCAAAGAATTGAGACATTTTTAATTATCGATTTATAGTGTAAATTCCAACATTGTCGGCAGACCACATTAGAACTCCTCCATATTTAATTTTGGTTCACCTAATCAGAGTAGTTAAAATTAAAGTATGCAAATCAGTCAAATCCGCAATTAGACTAACCTAATACAACCCCGTTTAATCATGTTTATCTTTAACGCGTCATATGTCAGGTTCATCATCATTTAATGTCAATTATAAAGGCAACAGGTGCGTAGATAATATATCGACCACGTGATCGCATAAAATTGCAGCACGTATTTGGGTCCCTTCGATCTAGACTTCGCGCATGACTGACCGATCTATTCACCGTCGTCCCTCCTACCCTTGTTTCTCATCTTTTCTGAATTACGATAGACGCGAACAAAACCCACTAAATTTGAAGATGCAGATGCCGCAGCATCTCTTTCCCACCGTGCATTGCCACGCCTGAATCGTAAAAGCGTTTCGGAAATGTGTAGGGGATTACGGTCGGGATTCAGGAATTATCATGAGCTCATTGAGGGGATGATCCTAAATAAACACGCGAGCGGCCACACGACCCGTATCCCCTCCCAAGGACATCTTCAGCAGTTTGATCTAACAACTAAGACCACGGCATGGATCCCCAAGTAGCGCCCAAGACATTCTCAGGGCAGCAGCCTTTGAGCAAACAAGGATCAACAATGTGTCTTATAGTCGCTACAAGCGACCCGTTTCCCCCGGAGCATGGGGCATTTTCATTTATCGTGAAAAGGATGAATTCGAGCGAGGGCGTAAAAGGTGCTACCTTCGTTTCCTCCTTTCAACCCGGCGTTATGTCACTGTGTGTTGCCAAAGTGTTCTGAACTCGTTTCGCTGGAATGGGATTTATGGGTCTCGGGAAAGACGTATTTGCGCGAAACAGAAAAAGGAACTCGGGAAGAAAGAAATAGCCAGGCGTCAAGTCGAGTCGTCGATTGAAACGATGATGGATCGATGTAGCTACCAATAGAATCCATTCAAGAGACAGGAACCTACGACGATTTCGCGATCGTACGAGATATTCCCCCTTGAAAGTGGGCAGACGCGCAGGCGGAATTCTGTAAATCGCTTTCGCCTATTGTAGATTGCTCTGTCCTCGTCATTTTCTTTCAGGACACGTGAACTACTTTTGAAAGCTTTTTAAAAAATTCACTCTAATTCTATACAATGTATTTATTAATTAGATATACGAAAGTAGATCCTTTCTTTTGCGCTACGCAAATATATGGTGCGTACTATAATATCACAATTTTATTTTTAAACCGACAATCTTATATTACCCTTCTTCCAAATACACGTGCAAAACATCAGTGCTAAATCTGCGATGGTTTTGCGGTTCAAAAAACAAGTTCTATATTTGTTGCAAATTCGCATTCACCGCAGGCCGTCTCACTTGTTAGTGTTTCGCCAACTGTAAGATGAGAGTCATAGAGGAGCGATCATCGCGCAAGAATAGCTTCATGGAGAAAATCGGACAGGACCGGCCAGTACGAATTGGAATCGGAAACTAGCGTGTGTATATATGACGATAGACGCTAGCCGTAGGAGCATTCTTCATTATTGCCATTGTCCGTTTGCTTCCATAGACCCACCCATTCGGGTTCGCACAGGAAGTGAGTCGGATGGATCAAGCACCAGGTCGCCCTTTTTATTATTCGGACTCCCATTCAGGTGTAATGGTCAGTTAAAGACTATCTAAATATATACGACGGAACCCACTGGTTTCTTTACTGATACTTTTCCAAGCAAATTATGTGGTGATATATCTACTTTCAGTAATTCCGGATGAGGAACAAACTTGTTACATTTAATGGGTTTTCGTGTTGTATAACAATGACAACGTTGTAGTATCATATATCTCTACTTCTTTATGGGTAATAGTATCCATTATTACATGAATTTTTACTGGTAATTGCAATCAATTAAAGATCCGCTTTTATAATAGTTATTAACGAGATTCAAAATACCAAACAGAATGTGCGTCGGTTTAAACTCACATTCATCATGCTTGCGAGTCTATTTAACTCCGTAATGGGATAAAGTCCGAAATTTGAAGTAGAAACGTGTGGTCCTCCGCTTTTAAAGTCAAATAGAGAAATCATCTTGGGCCTAGTATATTTATCCACGCGATCTTCCAATAACAAACCAAGAAATCTTTAAATCCTAAATCAACCTGCCAGTGTCGCGAGGGAGAGGTAGACTGCAAACAGACTTCACCGGTCGACTCCATATCCTATATAGGAGCAAGATGTCGGCAGGATTCAATCTGAAGAAAGTCAAATATTAGGTAAATAAACAACACGTATTTCGCATGACGTCTCAGTATTCGTAGTCATTACTATTTAAACGATGTGATTTTTGGATGATCGCTTTAAGTGATTTACATTTCCAATAATCATTAATAACGAGAATGCAATTAAATAAAGTAGTCCAGTATATTTACTACGTTCAATTAATAACATTGGTAAACTAAATAATATCCACATATTATTTATCTGTCACACAATGTTTACGAATTTGCGTTACCAAAATAATGTAAAATAAGAAAATAAAAACAATCTTGTAATTTGCATGTCTTTTCGAATGTTGCGTATATTAAAAGCAGCAGTGACGTTTTATATTTCATTGGTGCGGTGAGACCTGTAATAAAAATGCTTTTCACAGCTTGGCAGACAGCAACCTTCTAATGGCTTCTTATCTTAAAAGTCTTATATCGTACCGCACAGTTTCGTCACCAGTGTCGTGTGAAAATAAGAAAACGTGTTCCGTAAAATATAGGTGCTATAACATCGACGCCTTCATAAATAAATTTGACATCAGCCAGACGATGTTAGTACTCCTTGTATGCGTGATATTGTACGGTAAATCAACAATAGCAGCATTAATTAACCGAAAAGTTTATAGCGTTCGTAATAAGCGATGTTTATTGCAGGATTCATAGTAAAACAATATATTAACACGGAAATAGTATAATTATGCATATGTTTCTCAAGAATCAGCAATTATTTCCTGCAGTTTAACTCTAATGAAGGATCTAAAACATTTATGTGATTGCCGACATTTTTAAATCCTACGATGTCAAAGGCTCTCTTATGATTAATTTCATGTTAAATTCATAATGGATTTGTAATTATGTATTAAACTATTTTGTTGTTAATTTTATCATTTTTAATTGATTGCAATTCGAAGTTCCCAATTTATTTATCTACGTTTGAAAAACTTCCTTAGTATATTTGACTTTTCAATTGCTTTATATTTGAAATTTGACAGTTCAAACGGTCTTGTTAAAAGGAAAAGTTAGTTTGACTATACGTTTGGAAAATACATGAACAAGATTTACTTAACTATAAATGTAGTTTTTTTTACTACGTTCCCTTCAATTATTCAGAGGTCATTGAATATATCAGATCAATGTTGTTCAGTGTACGTAATTAGGTAGGTAGGTATCTACATCTGCTTCAAACTATCTTTTTTCTAAGTTAAAACCGAGAACATCATTTTGTAAACATTCGATTTTTTTGATATTGTATTAAATTAAAATGTATTCAGTTAAAGTGATTTGTAAGATTGTTAAATGAAATTGTTATTCACAGCATATATTATATTTATATTTTTATTGAATACATTCCAAAATGAAAGTACAGTTACAGTTGAATATTGCCACAAATCATTTCGTGACGTACTATTTTACCTGAAATTCAATATTATTCTTAAAATAGCATTAAATCTTATGTTTTTATTTTTAGCAAGCGTCTAGAAATTGAGCACCATTCGCAGGGTGCTGAACTTGGATGTCCCGCACGGCGGGATAACATGTCGCTTTTTTACATTTATTCTTATTCCAATACGTGTCAAATTCTCTACCCCCTATGGACTTTAAAAATCCACAGAACACGAATATATGTATTGAATGTATTCCTGTTATTTTTGTTTAGATCGTCCTTTATACAGAGATTATGACATTTTCGGTGGTGTTTATCTAAACCCAACAGCTTAAAAAAAGCAAGTAAATCCAAATTCGTCTGTTTCAATAACACGTAAGATTGATTTATCATGTACATTCAGGGCATCGAAATTGAAAAATGGCGCATTTCAATCTTGAACTGTAATAAAAGACCACTATCCGCCAAATGTCTTATATCATAGTATTAGTTGTTTTATTCCTGTAATGAAAGTACATCTTACTCTTCTTTTATATCCTTTCGTGGAAAGCAGAAATACTCGTCAACTTCCGGTTTTATACTGCAGGCCATAAACATCATTATATCTTTTTCAACCATTGACCTAAATGTGTTTGCGAGCTACTGTCACCTGAAGCAGTAGGAAATGACCTTTTACACATGTACATACAATACTTTTTCTTCTATTGAATTGTAAACCTCATAAGTCAATAATGAAAGGAAATATTTTTGGACATGACCGCGTATGATTAATAATGATCGAATTTCAAATCAATATATTTTGCAAAATCTATCGTTAACCATGTCAAAAAAATATCTTGATTGCCTACCTTTAACATTTTAACGCTGATGATTGCGTCAAGTATGACCATAATATAGATATATAGTTTTGAATAGAACAATATCGCAATGGCTTCCATTCCACGATTGCTAGCCATTTCGTTGTAATTGTCACAAATCACATGTTCATTAACCCACAAGTAACGTTGTTTTCTTACACGTAAAGATATTTTCGAAAAATATACAGAGCTATTTTTACTTCGGTGTATAAAGGAAGAAGTGTTACGTATAGCAACCTATTTAGAGGTTAGGTATCTGACACCGTTGTATATTTTCCAGAAAACAGCTGTGAACGTATTTTATTGAGTGTCGGGGTACGCACATTTTTTTAAAATAGTGAGAAATATACAATTTCAATAAAAATACACCAGCAGATTATTGACAGCGAATATCTTTACTTAAAGGGAAAATGCGAAATGGATAAAATGTAGTTCTGTTTAATTTTGAAATTGAGCTAACTGACCAATCAATATTAATAGCTAGTCGGTGTAGTCGAGTCTTATGATTACTATGAGTATAGTCGGAAATAAATAAGGACTCTAATATAACACTCTTAGATTACTGGTTACTTCAATCGGTATAAACATTTGCATAAATAAAAATATGGAGCTAAAAATGGAAATTGTAACATTATATTTTCGTTTAAAGTCTATAATTTAAGAAATGTAAAAATTATCATAAACATCCGTAAATAGTTTATTCGTCTAAAAATAGGTTATAGAAAATATTATGCATAAAACGAATAAATCCATGAAAAATAATGAATATTAGTGGTGAAAACTGCTATTTTTGAAGCCGATTCTTCGCAGAACACTTCAGTTTCAATACGTATTACGCTATTTGTTTTTGAATGAATCCATCAATGCATATCCTCTCTTTTCTTTTTCAATTGTAACCACGACTACCTTAATATCCACGTTCGTAAATTTTCATCTATACTCCAATGGAATACTCGAAAATGAGCAGTGATTCATTATAATCTCTGGATTTTTTTAGAATAAAACTTTCAAATTAATTGATTCCTTTAATTTTATCTAAGAAACACCTTTTTTCTCGTTCTGATTTAGCATGGAACGTATGAGTCCAATTCTAATAAGCACCTCAATATAATTATATATATATATATCTATTTTTGTTCATTGCCATACGCTCTCTTAAATTTTAAATACTCAATAACATATGTTCGTTACAATTAGTATTTGAAAATTAAATATTTGAAGAATTAAATCTATTTCGACTGCTTGTAATTTTTCACTTCTTTATTGTTTGAAGTCCCTACATATATATTTTGTTAGGCTAGCTAATTTTTAAGACGCACCCGCTTTTGTTTTTTTCAATTTCTCAGTCAGCTGTTAGGCACAGCGGCAATTCTTGTTGGTGGTCCTTCTAAATTGAACATTTACACACGGATTGAAATGACAAATATTTGTAAATCGGTTATGGCAAAGTGCAGACGAAGCGAACCCTTTTATTTTTTAGTCGAAATTAGTGACGAAGCGCATCGGAAAAGCACCGGGCTTGAAAACAAGCAAAGGCATTTCAATAAGCATACAAATGGAACTCTGACCAGTAGATCTTTAAACGACTTCCGGACTGCAAATACAAGTGGTGGATCTCCTTCTGTGTTCAAAAATAATTTTCCAATTACGTGTTTTTTGTCAAACACATGATAATATGCTTGAATAGATAAAGTGGGGTTATATTGACCAATTTTAAACGTCCGCAGAAATATATATTTAATAAAAAATAAATAAATTTCACGGTTATGCGAATAAGAGAATTGATTTGTGCTCCTATAACCTGACAACAGCATTTTTTTTTAACGAATCTTTTGCCAACTTCCCAATGTCAGTCAAGCAAATGTAATAACTGAGAATTTTGTAATATGATTGGTAACATTATCTAAATCTACTCCATTTACACATCGTAATAAAAGATATTTTTGATAAGAACTACACCAAAAAAAAACGTTAAAAATGTTGAATACAGGTATTCTTGAAGTTCTTTTTTTAAAAGAAGAAATAATGACTGCCAGCTATATCAATGTAGAAAAATTGTAGAGTTACAATTTATTTTTATAATTACTTTTATTAATCAATTGAATATTTGCTAAGAATGTGTAATAACTAGAAAAAAAATGAAATCAATTAAATACAGTTCAGTAAGACAATGTTTTAATAAAAGAATACGTAAACCCTTCTTCGGTATAACAAAATTAATTTTGGAAGATCCTTCTGCATCTTCTGTTTGTTCTTTTTCTTCCATCGGGAGTGAACTTTAACCTGAACGAAGAACAACCCATTAAAAGTGGCAGCTGCAGTCTCTCGTCCACATACTTCAGGGTCTCGACCAACGAAAGAATGATGTCACAAAAGGATAGAAAACTACGGTAGGTGATAATATATGCATAATGTGTGCATGTACACTTTACCTGTTAGTATCTTGTAGATATGTTCTGCATAAGACGATGCGCTTTAAGTTGATTGACGTGTGCAGCTTCTCATAATCGCTTAATTAAGAATGAAATTAAGAATTAAACCAAAGAAATTAAATTGAACCGATGATTAATTAAATATGTTTGCGATAACTTACCCGAAAAACGATACATGTTTTTGAAGAATGATTAAATCCCTTCAGAATGAATGCAAATTTAATAATCAATGTTCTTCATTCTTCAGAACTGAATAGTTCTAATAATACCTCGCTCGACAAGAAAATCGCTGTATGAAATAAATTGCTGTATGCAGTACACATCACTGTAAATCTATTATAATGGTAAAAATTGTGATCTAGAAAGTCAATAATGTAATCTATGTAGAAATGAAAGATTCGATTACCACTTGTGATACCTTATTTTCCCAATCTGCTTACTATTTGCAATGTTTACATAAAAGAAAGTGTTAACATCTATCATATTAATGAAAAATTTACTTTTTTGTTTAGTATTTGTTCATTAATTTTTACACTTAAACTACTCTCTAAAACTGAATTAGTTGAAAACTACCAATAAGACAAAGAAAAGTGAGTCACCAAATGAATTAGTAATCATTTTTGCTAATAAGAAGTTAAAACCTACTAAATTATTACTAATTCGACGAACTACTAATCTAATAATGTCAATATCTATTTGTAGATTAATAGAATTTTACTAAGGAATAAGTTAGTATTCTCGTAGTATTTGTCAGTAAAAAACTTACTAATTGATGGTAACCCACTTTTCGCTGCAGATAACCCCTTTTTTTATTCATTTAAGTATATAGAATATGCTATCCTGTAAAAACATATTTCTTCATTAGGCCAATGGGCATGAACACTGTGACCACTTTTGCAGAGATGTTGTATCTAGTGGGACAAATCTGTATAGGTTATTCATACCAATAGAGGCTTGCACTGTCTTATAAAACATATTCCCTTGTATTTTATTACACATAGATTTTTGAGTGTCTCAATTTTTGCATTTTAGGCTTTTCCGATGAATTATTATATTCTCTTGTATCCTTTGGAATATTGCATAACCAATGTAAATCGACTGATCTCTGTTGAACCAGAAGCATCTACAAAACATGTTTTGATTATAATTGTTATATGAAGTATGTAATGAGCTTTCTTTTTAAAGATTTTTATATATTTTGAAATATATTGTGTTTTTTAGACCTAAACAAATCAATAATTAATAATTTAATTTAAAAAGATATATGTATGTAAAAATAATATATATAAAAAGAAATAGCAAATAAACATCTAAAAGAAATGTACATTACAAATAATGGCAAAACTTTACTAACGAAGAAAAGGGGGAATTTTATTTTTGGCTAATGTCCTACATCCATTATTCATAGCAGGAATAGGGGCGGCAAAAATATATTTTTTAACCACTACAATACTGATTTTGTTAACATAGTTTTCTAATTCGTATAAGATGCGTTTATTAACAGCTAATAAACGGTTGATTACTTTTGTTTAATGTCTTTTAATTGTCCGTTGTCGAAAACACGAGGTTCTTGAATGAAGTCGGTGACTTCAAAAACTTTTTCTGGCAACCAAGAACCACCATTTCTATCCTTTGAGAAAGAAAGGAATAATAATCCACATGGTTAATTATCAACAAAGACTAAACTTAATCTTTCGCAAATAGCGTAATGTAAATTGATTGCGAATCGGCAAATAATAGCAGCTTGTTAGCTGTTAATAAATACTATATATGGTATTTAAACATGAAGAAAAATATGAGGCGTTGCGTGCAAAAGCAACCTAACTCCGAAATCCCTATTTTGAGATAAATGTGTTTAAAGTTTTGAAAGTGTTATTTTACAATTTCAATAACAATTTAATAAATTTTTTTTTTGCCTCTTGAACTACTAACACCAAAGCTCGAGGTTGTATCAGTCAATGACACATCTATTTTGTATTTAACAAAAGAATTTAAGAATAATTAATTATCACTCTTTACGCTGAAGTAATCGGGTGCTTACTATACTGATTGTCAGCTGTGCGCCAAGAGCGACGAGGGAGCCGCGAGCGGCGGACTGAGCATCATTCTTCAAAAGAATACTATTCATACAAAACAATAATGTTAATTGTGCTAAAATTAAACAATCTATTCATTAACAAGGGTTCGCTGTATCTAATAATATCATTTACTGAAAAACAACGTAACTCGGGTTAGAATGTTTGTGTCCGCAACGCCTCATATACACCTACATGTCAGAATCTGTGCTTAATCATATCTGATTAATTTTAACTAAGAAAATCAATAATTAAAATTATCTTGAATATAATAATTCTTAATAATTCTTATAATATAATACTTCTAACAGATCTTTGTTCATATCGACTCCTCATATATAACTCCCTTTTGAAATAAAAAAGACACAGCTTGAAAGATGAAATATGAAAAATGGTAGTGTGTGAATGTATGTTTTAACAGATTATAACCTCAAGTGAACAATTGGTTTTATAGTTAATAAAAATTTCAGATTTAAGGTTATAATTTAAATAAATAAATTCAATTTATTATTTCCGTCATATTAATGTCTAAGTTGATATAAATATTAATGTATGCTTACATTAACATAATGTATGTGTATAATTACATAAAAGGAAAAGTACACATCGAAGTAGCAGAAATTTAAACTGATACGAGACCATGAAAAAGCGTGGTTAAATTAATCGATAGGTTTTTCTTTTTTTAATATAGATTTTAATTATTTATAAATTCTGTTTTGAAACCAAGCGATTTGATCCAATACATTTTTTAAGGTTTATGAGAATTTAATGTAACTGGAGACCTGGTTTATAATAAAGTCTGTTTCATATAAAATTGGAGGAAAATTAGGGGAGGCGGGGGTTGTACCGCTCAGTGGGTAATTCCGCTCACTCATATTTCTCAACCTTCCGTTAAGTTAAAATTATTTTTTATATTTTTTGACTAAAGAACTTTATGTCAAAATGTAATTTCAACACAAAATTTACACTGTTTATTGCTAAAAGTTGATTTAAAAAAAATTGGAAAGTTTTGTAACGTAGTTGACATAAGTACGATAATATTTGGTCTTTACAATATACTGTTTTCCATCTTTTTACTAGTACCCAATGGCAAAAAATATGAAAAGAATAGGCTCGTAGTACTGTTAATTTTTAAATGGTATTTGGTAAACTACTAAAAACAATATTGATTTATAATTATTCATTACTTATCAACGCGGCGCGTTAGTGGGTAACACCGCTCAAAAAGTTTATGACATATTTTACATATTGTTGATCAAATAAATGCACAGAAAGTACTAAAATAATATATATCTGAAATGGAACTTCTTGTAATTAATCATATACACTGAATGAACACAAGTGAGCCAACAACAAATTGATTTATAATATCATCCAATTTCATAGGTTAGGTATACTCATTATTTATGAATCATTAATTTGAATACATTCTTCGTTACAATTTTCATTGCCTGTACCCACATTTCTTCATTACATCTTCATTACATCTTCATTACATTGTTTCTAAGTGAATAAGAATAAGTTTAATAACTTTAATTTGGTGAGCGGTATTTCATACATTGACAGGAGATCCTGTTGGATTGTTGATATTTATTAATTTCTATAATTCAATATGTTTAGCGTTAGTAAAAATTCAGATCTTTTTTTATTTTACTGTCGGGGCTTTATAGAATCGATTTCAATCGTTAAACAAATCTGATATTATTTATGCATTTATTAAAAGCGATACTTTCCTTAGGTGAGCGGTATACCCCACGCCTCCCCTAGCAATGATAAATTGTGATATTCTGGTATATAGGTTAACTCCAATTGTATTTGACTTTAACCTGTCAAATTGAAAACCCACTTTCCTAGAAGTTCATTAATTTTTAATAGTAATAATATAGGCATGCCGTCCCCGGCCTGCCGTCGTATGGCATCAGCTGATAGCGTTTGGGATTTAGGAACAGGGAACGGGGACTGACCAGCAGGAACGCATTGGAAAATGCTTTAAGGTACGCAACATAAAGGGAACCGGTGCGAAAGCGCGAAATACTCTAAAATAACGTTTATTAAAGTCTAAAATCTGAATTATTTGTACCAATAAATTAATTTTTTTATAAAATACATTGTATAATGACTACTAAAATTCTTACACCAATATATAAATATAAGGTGTTGGAGTTTAATATACCATTTTCTTAATGACAATAGAAATGATAGTAATAACTATAAAAACCAACCTAAATAATTAGTTTTTACTAATCTGTATAAACCGCTTCTCTCAGAGTATATCTGTACGTAATTGAATGGAAATAGCTTGACGCCGCCACATAAACTTTATTATCAAAATACTTCGATCAATTTCAAGTTTCATATTTACATAATTATTTCGGGACCAAGCATTAAAAACACCGTAAACTTTCTTTTCACTAATGAAACGTCTATTTCGTCGCATCGTGGATAAAATATGAAATTAAAAAAAAATTAATCGGAACTTAAAAAATGAAATTATGAACACTTGGAGGCGTCCAACCCATTTCCTGGAAGGCATTTCGGTGTCCACCGATTTTACTTAAAAAAATTCTCTCGTCACTTGGTTTTAGCCACGTATGCTCGATAGCTGAGCGCGAATATTAAGCACAGAAATTACGCGTTCGCTGTCGACCAAAATGTCTCATAAACCTTTGTCGCTGCGTAAACTCCTTAAATCGCTCTCGCATCCTGCCTTTTCTCACCACCTCTACCGACTTTCGCCCCGTCCAAAATAAATGAAGCAATACGCGGCACGATCGGATAATACACTCGCGTAATCTTCGGCACTATCCTCGTTAAATGAAAATGCTAATGAATGCAGAAGCGCTGACAAACGTTCCGGTAATTCGAATATGAGAGAGTGTGACAGAGAGAGAGGGACGACTCAGGGCGGTCTGGATTTAATTGAGTCACTCGCTATACGTGCCTTTTTACGATACGAGTATCTCGTTTCGGACGCCAATACCTTCGCGGAGGCGCGTCGAGTAATTGACCCACTTTGCACGTGCGGTATTTGCGCAATTTCCAAACGACGTAATTACAAACCAAAGAAACATCCGCGAATGCCTTTCTGCCCATCGAATCGGTGGGATGATGCGGCGCGGCAGCCCGGTGTTCGTTCCGACGTATTTGCCGGGTGCCTTTCCAAAATCAAACACGAAACACCATCGCTCTCCTCCTCATCGTTGGAAATGCTAAGAGGATAATTATATCGAAATTCAATAGCACATGGAAACGCTCCCGTTTAACGATCACCAGTTGATCAATAATAACTGTCATTGCCTTAATAACGGTGCGAAACGATTATGTCAATGAACTGCGTGGACGACGGAAATTGAAGGTATAACGAAAGAACATTTTTACTTTCTAAAAATACGGAGCAAGATTATTTTTTAGCCGATTCAAAGAAAACTTTGAAAACGATTCAGAATTTATTAATGTCAATAGACTAATCAGCATGGGACTCGCCTAAAGAAAACCAAATTATTTTTACCCTTGAGAGACGAACATATGCTTATCTGGCTGGTATTTCGTATAAGAAAAAATATTAGGATTTATGAATAAAAACTTATTGGTTTTGCGGTCTTAAGAAGCTAAAGTGTATTTTTTATATTCTTTTTAACCATCTTAACAGCTCTCGAAGATACTACATCAGGATACCGAGCCATAAGGATAATTCTGTTCACAATTACTTAATTGACGACATACATTAGTAAGTGAATCCGCATCAGAAAGAGTATTCAGGGCTAAGATAGGTAAAATACCCCTGTTATTGGATTTTCGATTTTACCCAGTAAATAGTTACTTTGGGGTGCCAAAATAAGGTACCCCTGGTCCATATGGCCAAAACACCTCTCGCACCCCTCCATATGCCAAAAAACTTTTTTCGATAATTATTTTTTTTCTAATGAATGAATCGCTAGAAAATTCTGAAACAATTCATGACAGTAGTGTTTGTTGTGACCTTTAAGCACACATGTTTTGAACCCAATAGACTCAATCCTCCCTTCTTAAAAAAATTCTTTTAATTTTAAAATTGATTTTTTTGGTACAATATTTGAGATAGCACAACAAAATTTTTTATCAGTTTTTAGAGTGGTTTAAGCCCTATCGTCGTGAATTTTTTCAAATTAGTTGGTGAGGTGCGCTTAAGCTAAATTGTATTTTTTGAATTTTTTTAGTTTGTTTTTTAATATGTGGGAAACATGTTTATAATGGATTTTTAAAATGTTTTTTTTTTCTTTTTACAAAATATACATTTTTAGATCCCCTATACGTGTAATACTTTGAACACCAAAAATAAAATAATAGATTTAAAATAATAATTTTTCATTTTTTTGCATATTATGAATCTGATAAAATTAAACTTAAAACCTTGAAGGATTGTTATCGTTCCTTTTTTTTTATTATGTAGAAGTCGCATGAAAAAAACACCCACAGTTAAATGTTCTATATCGCACAGCTCTGGGAAAATAAGGCTATAAGAACTATGAAAAATAGTTCCATTAACCACTTTTGTAGCCGATTTTACTATAATTTTGTTGAACCAACTACCTCCTCATAGTTGTTATAACTCATATCATGCACAGTCCTCATTTTGCAATATGTTCATTGTCATTTTAATTGCTTTTTTCTGAGTGCAGTGTAATTCCGTTTTTTTTTTTAAATGTGTAGTTTATTTAATAAATTCATCATAAAAAAACTCTTTTAGCCACTTACATTTCTTTTTGGGAAGTAATAGTATTTGTTCAGAAACGAAACCCATTTGTAAAAAGTCTCTATCTTGTATAGAAAAGCGCCCACAACTTTGTTAACATAGCTCTATTAAAATACTAACCAACTACTTAATTATCATTTCACTCGGATATGGAGATGCGGGTTGAACACACCATTTCTAATGTATTGCCAATTTCTAATTATCTGTTTCAACGAATATTCGCGATGAAATCGTTGAGGTTCAAAAATAGAAATCGAAAGAAATTCGAAATTGAAATCTGAAAAATTATATTAAGTTTATATTCAGGTTCTGGTTTTAGGGGCTTCTAAATGCAAATCTAAGATCAAATTTGAGAAATTCAAAATGGCGGCACCAATATGGTGGATTTCTGATCGAAAAAGAAATTCTTTGCGAATAAAAGAAATACTAGTTTATTCTACTCCAAAAATCAGATAACTTCAAGACAATATAATGTGAAATTATGTATTTCTTGTTTTAAAAGGACAATCATAATTAATCTATTTTTATAAAGTACAATTTTGTAATTTCATTTAAAACATAGGCAGACAATAGTTCAGGTGATGAACATTTTCTAGATGCCGACATTAATATAAATGTTTGACGAATTTTATTATTATATTTTTAAGCGGGTGGTAAAAAATGCTTTAAAATTTGATTAGTTATGTGTTTTAGCTGCTGTGAAACATCTGAACTGATGCCACACATTTTTTTGTCTTTTTTTTGTGTGTAAACAAAAAATTGTTCAAAAATGATTGGCACACTAAAACCCTCTGAAAAACAGTACAGGGATGATTCGGGTGCCATCAATAGGAAAAATTAAATTTGTTGATCTCAAGTAGTTAAAGTTACAGAGAATTGCTCAAATATGTCTGAAATAAAAGCACATCAGACATGTCATGAAAGTCTAAACACTTTGTTCACAAAAGAAATAAAAAATTTTAATTTTTTGAAATTAATTTTTTGTTCAGACAATTACTTATCACTGAATCTTCTACTTCACAATTTGATTAAACATTATCTTTATTTGAATGAATACTCCAATTACTGTCGCATACACGGCTGTATTATGGTTATTTTATATTTCCGTTTTGTCATCAATTTCGCACATCTCTTGGAGAAGTTGATTCTTAATTGTCACCTATTCACTTCCAAATTAATTAAACACTTAGCTTATTGAGACTACTGATGTAATTAGGATTGTACCTCATCTGTTAGGATTTCTGAATAACTCAGTAGGTGCACTGTATTAAATGCGATCGGAATATAAATAATAATGTAAGAAACAGGTCTCTCACATTGCTTTTGACAGTTTTACAAATTAGTTGTTGGTTTACCTATAATACGGTTCGCTTCACTTAATTTTCAATCGTCAATTTTAGTTTAAAGTACATGAAATATGTACGCATATATACATGTAAAAGGGATATTTGTACGCCATATTTCCTCCAACCTTCACTTAGGGCATCTATCTAGCATGTATTTATTCGCGGGTGAAAGCACGCGATTTCCAACATTGTATATGCAAGTAAGCCCAAATTAATGCGTCCGTCGTTATGTGTACGCACGCGAGACATGTGCGAACGCGCGATTCACTCTGTCGAATCATCTCAAGGCTGCCGCTTTGGGCTCGAAACCAGTAATCATGCGCAATCCATCAGTTCTTGCTCGTACTTTACTGACGGACAAGAATCAAGTGTTAAGTATTTACGGTTTCCAGAGAAAATGGATATTCATGAAATGTAGGGTGCAGGAGTGCAGTTCCAAATCAATTTGCCGTCGATAAGTTTTGGAATTTTATCTGTTTATTTTTCTTATTGCTTTTCGCAATGTATGATGAATATATTGGTTCAGTCTGGCAAACCAGCAACTATTACCCCTTCATAATAGCCAAGATATTCACATTAATCTTCATTTTGTCATTACATAGATGAATACCAATGCAAAAATAATATTGGATATATGACCTTAGTTTTTATTACAATATGCAGAAAGTGCGTATATAATTTTTTCATATATGAATTTATATTTTCAATAAATATAAGGTATTTAGTCATTATAAACTTCACAAACTATGTGTAAGTAGATATAAACCAAATTATTTCCGTTGAAATTGGTGTGACGGAATTTAATGTTTTGAAATGCACTTTACACACTTGTGACGGAAACTACTATTATTACTGTGGAAATGTCATTAATCCCTTGAAGCACATATTTTTGTTTGCGAGAAAAATAGCTGATATTTTTTCCTCTGAGGTTTTTGGGACCACTGAATGCGAATCTGACCTGAGCTTTTTATAATTATAAATGGTGGATCCAAGATATCTGACAAAATTGTAAGCTATTTTACCCGTTCAGACCCAAAGGACACTTTTTCCTGCTTCTATTTCAATCTAGTATCTCGTATCAAAACCGAAATTACAAAAAATTGAGAGGTACATATCCTACTGTTTTTGAGGTCGCTCTTCAACATTCCGAGCTTAAAATTGAGTTTCAGCTTTCAGGAGTTCCAACATGACGACGAATTTGAAAAAAATGTCAAAAAAATTGGCAAATAATTATTCTTACCAATTTTTTTCAAGCCCTTAGAATATTAGGATTCTATTGAAACTCTGAAAAAAGCTGAATAAAATACTTCAATTTTAAGAAAAAAATGTTACATTTATACCCTACATCTTTCTAACGACCTCAAAAAGTCCGCAACAATTTCTTTTAAATTTTCTGGATGCTCTAACTCAAAAACTATGATCTTTTTTAAAATATGGTAAGAATGAAAAGTTCCCAAAATTTATCGAGAATCATTTTTTTTACATTGTTTTTAAATTTGGCGCCATATTGGAACATATTGGAAGGATATATAATTCTCAATTTTTGTTAACTTCGATTTTGATGCGAAATACTCGATTGAAATTGAAGCAAGAAGTGTCCTTTAGACGTTAATGGGTTAAAAGCTGTGACAATGCAACGGATGGCTTCAGGGCCACAACTTTCCCATCTTTTACCCTTTTCAGTACAAATTTAGGTGACTAATATTTTCATTTCATCAGTTATAATTTAAATAATCGAAAGTAAGCACGGTTCTGAAGTTCGGAAAGATTACAAAAACATTTGTAATAACGAAGTATATGTGGAATTTTATTATTATGGGTGGTATATAACCTATTTTAAATTTGAGTACTAAAATTATAACTCTTAATTTCTTCATGCCTGAAAACGACTTAACAGTTAGTAGGAAGGGGGAATAACCAGTGGACTTTCCCGTATGCATTAGTGGTCTGGAACTCGTCCAAAAAAGGGCGCAACCTGGATTTTCGCAAGGAATTCTACTCCTCCGAAAATGGAAACACAATCTCGCATCATCCTGGTCCTTAGATCCGGGTAAAGTAAAGACCGAGATTCATTCAAGCATTTTTTGTGAACCTGACAAATGCAATCACCATGTTGATTATTATCTTTCCTACGTTTTATTCTATATTATTTAACAGTTTTGATGTATTCAGTCAGACTGATTACACCAGTCATCTTCAATTTTAGAATTCTGATTTTGCATTAGTTTTTAAAAGGGGAAAAAAATAATATTAATGAATTTGATACTATTCACCATAACACAATTACCGTTATTCTGTGTCAAGAAGCGTTTTCAGCTCTTGTTAGTTATTATCCAATTACGCACTCATCATCATACTTGTTGATACATCAATATTAATAACTAGGAACTCCAATTATGCAAAAACATGGAAAAAGTACCTAAAAATTTGAAATTAATTCTTGACACTGTGCTCCAAAGCATTAAAATATTGAGCTGACATTTTAGACAGACCTTCAAAATGGGGTTCACCGGTAAAATTTTTTTTTGTTTTTTTTTGTTTTAAATAATAATTTAGGTCATAAAGAACACAAATAAAATCTAAAAAAAAATGAATTCATTAATTTGGACATTTTATTTGCCAATTAAACTCTCCTCCGTTTGAATCGCACTTTTACCGCGCCAGTTTCGTGTGACGTCACTATGCAGGTTCGGCTGTCGACCAATCCCGTTCGCATATGCTACTGTGCATTTATGGTCATGTTTAACCTCAAAAGTTGCTCCGAAATTTTTAAAATAAAACAAGCAAAACTTATATTTTGGAAAAAAAGGATATAAGACTTGCTCACAATGTCCGTACATATTATTATGCCGTTATTTGCGTTTGTTTATTTGCAAAAATAGTTTAAAAATCTGTGTATGCATATGTTGTCTGCTATAAGGCACCTTATTGGATGAATCGTCGTGATGTTATTGTTTGCCGTCCCGCGTATATTGAACCTACATGAAACCGTTTTATTTTTTCAAACTAAACTGGTCAGAAAGTTTGGTTCGAAAGCACGGAAAATGTTATGTTTAACCGTTGCTCGTTAAACGTTAAAAGTTGCTCCGAAATTTATAAAATGGAACGAGAAAACTTGCACTATGGAAAAAAGAGTTATAAGAGTTGCTATTTCAAGGAATGCAAAAATACAACACACAGTACTCCTCATAAAATTTTTGTGCCAATGCCGAAGGGTGATTTGAGAGAAAAATGGGTTGAACTCATCCGAGGAAAAGGCCAAGTGATCCTCTATTCCGTGATCATCTCAGTCGACACTTTCGGAAGATTATCGGACTGTGCTTTCACAAAACCCGGACCAGTTTAGTTTGAAAAAATAAAACGGTTTCATGTAGGTTCAATATACGCGGGACGGCAAACAATAACATCACGACGATTCATCCAATAAGGTGCCTTATAGCAGACAACATATGCATACACAGATTTTTAAACTATTTTTGCAAATAAACAAACGCAAATAACGGCATAATAATATGTACGGACATTGTGAGCAAGTCTTATATCCTTTTTTCCAAAATATAAGTTTTGCTTGTTTTATTTTAAAAATTTCGGAGCAACTTTTGAGGTTAAACATGACCATAAATGCACAGTAGCATATGCGAACGGGATTGGTCGACAGCCGAACCTGCATAGTGACGTCACACGAAACTGGCGCGGTAAAAGTGCGATTCAAACGGAGGAGAGTTTAATTGGCAAATAAAATGTCCAAATTAATGAATTCATTTTTTTTTAGATTTTATTTGTGTTCTTTATGACCTAAATTATTATTTAAAACAAAAAAAAACAAAAAAAAAATTTTACCGGTGAACCCCATTGTCGTAGTAAAATCATTTTTTTTTTATATTTAACAGATTAATGACTAATTAATGAACTATTAATTTATGCTTAAAGAACAATATGTTATGTATTTCATCGTATATTATTTCACACGGTTCGAAAAAAAAACAGATTATTTATTTTTGTCAGATGTAATTGCTGATCAAAATCGTTTACAGTTTTTTCCGAAAATTATTTGATTTGATAGTATTCAGTACAGAATATATAGCTGCATTGTTTTTGAATTTATTTGAACCTGAATGCATTAACATGTTCTTGTTTCGACAGAAATCGATCGTAATATTCTAGTAATCCCAATATACCAGAAATTATATAAAATTATTGAAAATTATTTAGTTTTATATCTTTTAATCCTATTAAGAGTAAATAACTCGTTCTATAATTTCAAAGGATAATCTTGGTATGAAATTATTTCCTTGTTTATACTTAGCAGTAATGTTTTTTATTCGTCTCAATATTATTGCAGAAATTTATTTTAAATGCTTCTAAAACTATACTCCTTAACTAATTTCGAACATTCGAAATTAAATATTGAATACTTAATTTGAATCTGGTCCATAATTCTCAATTTGTATATTTTTCGAGGCCTAAAAATAGCATTTTGATCTGGGTAATGATTCTTACATTTTCAATGCTGTGTAATCATTTTTCGTTTGCTGGGATATAATTGGGATATTGTTGGTTACTTAGAGGTGCTTTTTGCAGATATTAAAGAAACTCATTTTCATAATTTTAGATGTTTAACCCAGCTACATTGCTTTATAACTTCGTCAGATATTCGTAACCGTTATTGGAGTTAAATATTGTTATAAATAAGGAAAATAACTTTTGTCATATTTTATCCATTTTATCAATATTGCAACATACGTTTAATTAGTATCTCTAGATTTAAACATTTAAGTCAAACGTATGTATTTGAAGTTTCTTATCACGTACGTGGTTTAAAAAAATAATATTAACAATGTAAAAGCTGTTGTAAATTCATATGCACTGAAATTGTATAAATCTCTTTATTTTTTATATTATAAATTATAATGCATAATTATTTTTGAACCGATTCTCTCTCTGAGTTCTATTGTTCATACCCTGCACTTATTATTTTAACATTCTTAACAAATGATACCGAATAGTAAAAATTTTATTAATGCAAATAACTAATTTTTAATTTGAAAACATTTCAGATGAATCAAAACTGTCTAGTTTGCGCGTGACAACATAGTCGAGCTACAAGATACTGAACTTTATTTTCGATATATCGCATTAACAGATTCTCTGTTTTGCGATCATTAATAAATATGTAAATTATGTCAACATTTCGATATGACTGATTGTAGGAAACAGTTTTATTGTATATGAAAGTTTTTTAGCAATTTTTAATTCTTTTATCACATCAGTATAATGCTCGCTTACATAAAATTACCTGAATATTCCTGTCATAACCTCTATTTACCTTAGTTTACTACACAAATTTAAAATGCAATCTGTAGTGTTTCTATTGTTATTGATATGTTTATTATTTATTTTAACCATCAATCGTTATTCAAATGAACTATTCCATTCCAAATTTAGATCATGCCTGCCATCCATAATATGGACATTTTGAATATACTTTGAGTTGCAACTATTTTTGGGAACAGTATTATTTTATGTTGGCAGTTCTTCAATCTAGTCAACAAAATTATGATATTAAAAATCCAAATAGTAATATCCATACAGCTCTTATCAGCCGGCTTCTTTCATGTACATGCAACATGCAACAATAACTGTGTTTTGCAGTATGGTTAGAAATGAATTTAGTGATTCTATTAAATTAAAGAAATATCACACAAATAAATATTAATTGTATGAAAACTATCTTTAAGTAATCGATTATGCAATTTTAGTTTTTAACTATTATTTTAATTGCAAATTTAACCATTTTAAACTAGCGGTCACTTAATTCATTACGATAAAACATAATTGATGCGCAAACACAATAAATGCACATCAATTATCGACTATTAGGTGCATTATTAAGATGTCGTTTAATAATTTTTAAAAGAATTTCTTTTTTTTTCCTATATAAAAGTCAAACTAAAGTTCTTTTCTAAGATGTAAAGATATTTTTATTACAAGTAGCTTATACGAATATTTAAATTTACAGATTGCATAGAAAATATTGAAGTAAATAAAATGTTTATCGTCACATTAGAAACACAATGTTTATATCTGATTCAAATTGCAATGAAAAATAAATGGTCATTTTCGAGCCTCGGTATAAATATTTACACTGAGTCTAGGATATGTAAACATAAGATTATTGAGGAATGAGACAATTAATGTTAATTGAAAAACATTAATATGGATTAAAATGCATAAAAATTCATTTAGATACCTAAAAAATACATCCTAAACTTTTTCATCTCGAATCATTCTTAAATTTTAATAAATTATGAAGGAACAAAGATTTCAATAAATAAATTGAATGATTAAAATAATAATCACAATATTCAATGTCGTCTTTATATATATTAAAAACAAAATAGTTTCAAATGTTTCTGTATCGAGAACAATCTCAACCGTCATTTACGAGAATGTCTTTGAAAAGTAAATTTTGTCATGTTTCCGGACGTTGAGAAAATAAATAAACTCCTTCATATCGACGCCTTAGAAGCGGAGTTCGGAAGCGAAGCTTTTTCCTCTTGTCAAATAATCGGGAATTAGCCGGAATAAGAGCCTGTTGGCAAAATATTGGTATGCTTGTGAACAAAGGAGCAAAAGGAGATGTAAATATATTCTCAGCTGAAATGTGAATGTTTGACTCTATTGCGCGATTAAGGATAGACCTTGAAGAACTGCAATTCATGAAAATGACAAATAAGATTCCATTTATTAATTTTGTTGAGTTTTTATATTAAGTTTTTAATAATAACATTGGAAAATTGGAAAATATATAAAAACTAAATTATGTCAAGTAATCAAATCTTGGCCAATCACAATATTATAACCGATTGAAAATCTTACTGAAAATGTAAATATACAATAATAATATGACTGTTAATTACTAATCACGTACGTATAACCTATTATTGACATATAAATGTCAGTTTCGTGCGTTAAGCGAAAATGGAAGCATTTAATGCCGAATTTTCAAAACTTCTTAGCCGTTGGATAAAACCCAGTGTTAGTTATAATGTAAGATTATTACCATATATAAAAGATAATTTTTAATTACGCGAGGTGTACAGGCCTGTGAATTTTTTGTCCACCTGTCAAATATTTTATTCCATATTGTACCTATAATAAAAATAGTTGTGAAGAGAAAAAACAACATTTTGTTTTATAATCGTTGTTCAATGTTTTCCTGGTGAATTTCTTTTTATAGATTGAAAAGCAGTCAGACATAAATTTGTTAACGATAGAAGAAGTAGTAAAAGCTATTCAAGACGTTCTTCAGAATACGTTCAATGTCAATTTACAAACATTATTGAGCGATAAGTTGAGGACACCAGCCAACGAATTTGTTCCAAAAATTCCTGATGCTCCCGACATACATAAATATGTACAAGAGCATAAACCTATTCTGAAGTAAGAATATTAAATTTTACATATTAACTTTTGTGTAAAATGACAAAACACATTTAAAATGACCTAGTATTATTTTATTTAGCAATAAGTTTTTCTTGAAATAATAATTAATGACACCCATGAAAAAAAAATTGTTATCAGTAACACTCCATCATTGGGTACGCCGATAACGGCTGATTTTGGAGACGATCTGGGGTCTTCGAAAACATGCCCGTCAACAATTCCATTCGAGGTAAAGATGGATGTGGTCGATACGGAGGCGAATTCGATATCGACATCCGACGTAAAACAGGTGATTAAGGACTTATACTACTTTTTTTTCTTTGACGCTGATAACCTGATATTCATCTCTTAATTTTTAAAACGAATCTTTCCGGTATCAGTCCGATCGAATGAACATGACCGACGTTGGCAGATCCAAAACTTTCACGGCGCAGCGTGACCGGACCTTCGTTGAGGAAAGTGGACAAATTAAACTGTCGCAAAACGAGCTTAATACTTTTATGAAATGTCTGGATGAGTACCGGCTTAATGCCTGCAGCATGATTAAATCTATTGATACGATCAAGGATGTAAGTAATTTATAAATTTAAGATTACTGGGGAGTAATCGGTTTAACAATGATAGTAAAAATTGTTTTACAAGTTTGCTTGTGTTTATTGGCAAACAGTTTAGTATTTCATTGAGTTATTTTTAAACTTTTGACATTTTAAATGCATGCACTCAAATATAAATGAAAATATTTAGGTATTTATACAACATTTTCAAGAAATTTTATAAATGAATGAATAATGAATATTATTAAAAGAATGAATTGTTCGTTATTAAGTGCTTCCAGCTTTTCATTATAAAAATATACGTAACTTTGTTCTACCACTTATTTCTAGTAATATTCAATTTTTATTACATTTGAAGGGTAATTTTTTATTATTAATTTTAATATTCCGTGCAACGAGAAAATGGTTATTAGACAAATTTCCATACCGACTAGTTTGAGAGGGATATTTCATACCGTTTATTTCTTATTTATGTGAAATTTTCAAACTGGCAAGTAGTGTTTCTGATATGTATTAATATATCTCATTAAAATGAAAATAAATTCTTCATTCTATGAGTATGTCCTTTTTAGACCAAACGGTATGGGAATTTTGCTAATAATAATTATCCTTATTGTATAACATACGTCGTAGATTTGTTGCTGACATTCCAATTATATTTTTATTTTCATTTCATTTTATATTGATATAATTAAATAATCTTTAATATTGATATATATAAATAATCTTGAGTGACTGTACCCGATAAATATAAACAATTGTGCTCATGATATAAAATTAAAATTGTATATTACAGAAATCTGTTACAAAATAGTACACAGAGTGAAGAAACAATTTTTGCGCTTTAAAATACTCATTTTCCATGAATATCACGAAGACGTTCTGAAGGTTAGGATATCGGAAAATTTTGAGGATCATTCAACTTTTCTTGAATGTTTCCAAAATTTGGCTAATATCCTTTATTTTAGCTCGTTAATGTTGATATACTACAGAAAATTACAGTAATTTTCACAAATTATATGTTTTCGATGCTTGTAATACCACAATAGTTATTTATAAGTATCTCCAGATATGATTCATTGCAAACCACGGAAGGAGTCAAATTGTACAGGTCAAAGGAAACATTCTGAACGCGAAACGCGTGTGATTTTTCGAAAAATCACTACTTCATTGATGTGGTGGCGTATTATTTGAATCGCCCGAGTAATTTTAAAGCTCTTGTGATATTTTGGAGATTATTTTTCTCAACGCTACTGTGGCCAATCAGTTTCCGATATTCTTGTATGTATTTTGATACGTATTTTCTTGTTTTGTAAGAAAAAATTTTCGTATATTTACGAGCACTACAAGAATTACGCTACTTTCATCATTTTTGTCCAAACCGGATGGAAAATTATTTTCAAATCTCTTTATTCTCGTTAAAAATCAATATTTTACTGTTCTGTTTTTTCAGTTTAGTAGTGTTTGGTATCTTCTTTCTTTGCCATTTTTTAGTAAAATTTTAAAAATTAACAAAATGGAGGCTGTTTTTTCAAAAATCAGAAAACTTGATTTTCTCAGAAACATCATTTTTAAAAAATTCAATTTTTTTTATGAATAGACAAAACAAAAACGAAACATTTGCAGTATGTTTGGTTGGCTCTAAAACGCCCTGACAGCAGCAAGAATTTTTTTTCTAACAAAATAATGAATATTTAGTTGTACCAACGTCTTCTTTTCAGTTACAAAAATAAAAAGGCAAATTTTGAATATGCATATTACCAATCTATAACAGATCAAAATAAAAAAAGACGTCTAGCTTCAATGCACCCAAAAACCAAACACCACTACCCTACTTAGCGATACCCAGGATGAACGACGTGGACGTGATAGGGTTCTCATCTCATTGGGGT